>JAHREC010000011.1:0-1338131 GCA_020081605.1 Albifimbria verrucaria | reverse complement strand
ATGCAGCCTCATATACTTCATAGACATTTGTATGTTGTTCAGATTTGAACTTCTTTCATAGCTTGATAGCCTCTTTCTCCGGATTCACTGTGTTCAAAATACACTTCATATCACAATGGCGTCTCATACTCCCCGATGGCGTCTTCGTCCCTGTACCGACCTTCTTCAAGGAGAAGGCCGAAGCGCCATCACTACAACCTGCTGTCGATGTAGCTACGCAGGTCACACACAGCGTGCATCTTGCCAAATCTGGCATTACAGGTCTTGTGCTCATGGGCTCTACGGGCGAGGCCATCCACCTATCGAGTACTGAGCGTATCAATCTAATTTCTGGTGTACGCAAGGGTCTCGATGAGGCAGGGTATAAGGACTATCCTATAATGGCCGGCGTGCTCGTCAATAGCGTCGACGAGACGCTTGAGTGGCTGAACGACGCGAAGAAAGCGGGCGCTCAGTGGGGCCTTGTGCTGGCGCCGGGATATTTTGGCGGTGCTGCATCGCAAGACAACCTGGTTGAATGGTTTACGCTTGTTGCTGACAACAGCCCTCTTCCGATTCTTCTGTCAGTTTGTTCTTCAAACGGATGAGAAACATACTGACCATGAGTAGATACAACTATCCCGGGGTGACCAATAATTTGTTGATCAGCATTGCCTCCTACGTCAAGTTGGCGCAACACCCTAACATCGTCGGTTGCAAGATGTAAATTCTACCAACTTCATACTTGTTAAACATGAACTCTTCTACTCACGCTTAATAGGTCCCATGGTAACGTCTCACATCACCTCCAAGTCTCCCTCCACCCCAAAATCAATCACTCTAAATTCCGCGTTTTCTCTGGTTTCGGTCAACAACTCGGTCCCATTGTTGTCTTTAACGCCGGCGGTGTCATCGATGGCCTCGCAGCCATTTTCCCCAAGACGGTGACACGCCTATTCTCGCTCGCTGCCAAGCGACCGCTCGATGAGGAGACACTCGAAGAGACGCGCAGGCTGCAGTGGAAGGTATCAACTGCTGAGGAGTTTATCGTTAAGCACGGTATTCTCGGTATCCGTGAGGGTATCTATAAGGTTTTAGGCTTGGGACACTTGTCCGGAGGACGGCTGCCTTTGAGGGGGCATTAGCGAAGGGCGCGTATGAGGAGTGGGAGGAGGTATTAGGCCAGATGGCGGAGGAAGAGAAAAATCTGTAGATATTGCGCCAAGAGAATACCCGTTCTATCAAACTGTTAGCGGTCTGCAGGAATAGATGCCTAGAGCGAGCTCGGTTATACACCACGGACTATTTTATTATTATTACTTTTCTTCTTTTTTCTTTGTGTCACGGCTATCGCTTCTGGGTTATATTATGAACTTTCGTCGTATTTGAGGCACAGACGAAATATACGTGTAGACAACCTGTAATGAAGATCTGGCACCCCACCTTGTATTACTTCCCGGAGCATTAATGGGATATTCTTGGTGTTGGATCTGACCGTACATATCCTGGGATTCTTATCTTCACTTTGCAAATCATCTTTGATTGAGTTCTAATTCGTCCTTATCCGGCGATCTATAGTCAATGCATGGCATGGCAGATGGATCCGATGGAGGTATTTTTGGCCACATAACAGCAATCTAGGAATGAATAAAATAGTTTTTGGCGCCAGATGATTTGCTGACTCTTGCATTATGGCATCTTCTGCCTTACTAATGGTCTGGGAGAGGTTTCACAATGGAAAATCAAGATGGACTGCAAATTCGCATGTTCATTCATGTCTTTAGCTTGTTGATGGACAAGCACACGCCCCAACCTTCAACTAGATATGGCATGCTCCTCCTTGCGTTAGGTCAATAAAATTAACCATTGCTACAAAATATCCCAAGTACAGTACCCAAAGCATGTTATAAAACTCCACAATAACCACTCATATCATTATAAGCTGTGCAAATTAATACACGTAAAAGTTTGTCTCGTTAGGGTTCTGCTCCCGCATCTTCTTATTCTTCCGCTGCAAAGAGATCCTCATGATCCAGGCACAGAGGACAACACCAAGCGAAAAAGCGATGGAGGCGACCATGGGCTGGACATAACGGGGCTCGGCGCTCTTTGGCCAGAGATAAGGGGTGTAAACGGACGCGAGGTTGCCCATGGTATTAGCCATAGCAATGGCAACAGCCTTTTTCTCATCGGTTTGGCCGACAACTAGAAAGAAGTTAGAAAATGAATTACAAACTAGGGACATTTCGACTTACCACTGGCAGTCCATCCGAGGATGATGTTGTTGACACCATACGTAGCACCAACGAAGAGCATGATACCTACAAAACGGGCAGGTATGTTGAGGGTTGCACAAGATAGAGCGAATCCAGCAATAGCAACGCCTTTGCTGACAGTTGCGTGCCATGTACGCTCGTTAAAGCGTCCAGAAGACCAAGAGACAGCCACCGAGAGAAAAGCGGCAAACAGATAGGGAGGGCAGGTCAGGACTAGAGTAATGGTGGTGTTGTAGCCAAGAGTCTTGATGACGCTGGGCAAGAAATTCTTGAAGCCATTGGCCTATTACATTTGTTAGCGGTTTTTACATCCGAAGAGTAGCTACCACATACCGAGAGATGGAAGTTGTCCATGAGGCAAAAGACCCAAGTTCGCCAGTCGGAGGCAGCCTCTCGTAGACCAGTCCAGACACTGGTTCCCTCGCGGCGGCCAGTGGTATCACGGGCGATTCGGGCATGCGCGAGCTCACGCTCTTCTTGCTTGAGCCAGCGAGTCTTGAGGGGCTATCGGGGAGAGTGAAGGCAGCCAGAATAGCGATAGCCATAGAGAAAGCACCCTGGATGATGAAGAGCCTAAGAAGGTTATTAGGCAAATGCTCAGTAACGGAATTGTGTTGTATATGCGGGATCTCACCATTGCCATCCATGAAGGCCATGAACACCATCAAGGCCAGAAAAAATAGGTGCCGCAATGAGACCCGAGAAGGAGCTTGCAGCCATGTTTCCGGTATAGAAAATGGACATACGGGTGGCAATCTCCTTTCGAGTATAGAACATGGAGATCATGTACAGAGCACCAGGGTAGAAGGGTGCCTCAGTAATTCCCAGAAGAAAGCGGCATACGAGCATACTTTCGAAGCTCTTAGCCTTGTATGTGAGTAGAGACAAGACAGACCATGCCATGCAGAAGCCTAAAGAGGGGGTTAACCATTGCTTAACGTTAGGTCTTCAGCAAGTTGTCTTCTTACCAGCCATGTACCATGAAGGTCGGACTCGGTTAAGTATCATGTTGGAGGGAACCTGGCCACAGAGATAACCGACAAACAAGATCGATACGCATGTATTGTACTGGGAGCCTTTGAGGTTCAGATGCTCTTCGAGGCCGTTGAGACGTCCGTTGATCATGGCGTTTCGGTCGAGGAAGTTGAAAAGTACATGAGCCAAAGGATAGGCTGATTAAATTTTGGTCATGTTTTCTCTCATCAACTGAAACCACTGAGAATGCTTACCATCATGTACCAGTCCAGCTTCTTGACAAGGGCAATCTCTTTGGGGTCGGTCTTGGTTGCTGCACCAAACTCGTCGACACGGTCGTTTACGGGCGCCTTTTGAAAGTCATCGTTCTCACGATCTTCGACATGTGAAATGTTGTTCTTGTCATCGGTTGACACGATGGTCGACGTGTTTTCTTGGTTCGACATGGTGCTGGAGTGATCCTGGTTCACCACAATCTAAGGAAGGGTGGGTTGAAGGAACCCCAAGGTCTCGATGATACCCGCGAGTCTTTATATCAAAGGGAATTGAACAAGTAGCAAGGGCAAGAGAGCGGAGATGCGCAATCTAATAGGGTAGCGAATGCAACCTGGGCGGGATCCATTTCCATATCCGTGCATCTCTGTTTCGCGGGGATGTGGGGAGGTGACGAGCGCACGTCTGGGGAAAGGAAAATGGGGATTTGCGCTAGCGGAGTAGTGACAACGGCGTGACGGGCCCTTGTTCCTTGTTCGCCAAGTTCAACGAGAGGCAGGGTGGTGGCCGGGTCGGAAAAGTGCTTGACAGGCCTTTTCCGGCGCTTGCTTAGCCGATCCCTCCACCAGCCTCTCAACGTTAGCCGAACCTTGATCAGAGTGCCGTGTATCCAGCGGGGTATTGTGACAGAGAGGGAGAACGCAAGGTAACACCATTGTTGAGGAAAAGAGACTAGGAAAAAGGTCTGGTAGCACGTTATCGTCACGGATGGTTCAGGGCATAGGCACGTCGAGTCATCACTCCGACTTAATTGTCAGCGTACCACAACCGGCGCGAAGTTTTTGACTTATGGCTAGCAACTGGTCTCATGCATTGAAGTGTCTTGGCAGGCTTCATGGGAGCGTGTGGTTACGGGATGGGAAACCTTTGTGTTTGATGGTTTGACGAAGTGATAACTGGCACTCACGACCACTCATCTCTTACTCGAATCATGTTCCTCCAAAGCACGCCACGCTATCAGCGGAGGCAGCACGGGCCATGAGTCCGCATATGCGGCTTTCTTTCGAGGTGCCATTGTGCGATAAGAGGGTTGCAACTGCATTGTCGAGTACAACGCTATTCGGGGTTGTTACATGTAACGACAGTATTTCTGCTTCGTGACCTCAGTGGAGATATGATCACTCACATGAAGAGACACCTGGAGAAGAATAAATTACTACACACAAGAATATTTTCGCATATTGTTGACACGGCACAAATCTTTGCTCTTTTCCACAACAATGTGATATAATATGTTCCTCCTAGGATGAAGGTGCGACATTGTAGACAGAAGACCTGCCTTTTAATCTCTCCATAGCTTCTATGCTGCTCTATTCGTAAGACAAGTCGCGATTATAAGTTCTAGTCCACTTGTCTTCATCAGTTTCGCAACTTATCCTCAAATGACTTTGGCCAGTGTCCGACGCGATTTCCTACCCTGTAGGTCCAACCATGAACGATCATACCTATATGAACAAGACTAGCCTTCAAAAGGAGCCGATCCCAATGTCAAGTTAAATCTGAGCTGTCCTGGACCTACCCTAAACAACACCATGACTCTTTTATTTCAATTTCCTGTGATTAGATGGGATCACAAAACAAGGGGCAGTCGACGAAGCAATGGCAGTGACATCACGCGCAATTGTGTGTGGATACTGAAGCCACGGCTTTACTGCAGACCTGCAAGAAGCTCAACTTAATCAAGCCTCGTATCGAGTGTCAACTTGTGCCGGAACCGAACGAAAATAGCTGGTTTCGATCATCTTTGCCGAATAGTCCATGGTTGTGCTTGTTTTCCTAATCAGTTCTTGCCTTGTACCCTTTAATCACAAGCCGCTGACATAGCCTCTCGCCGAGATTTGCGAAAGGATTTGACATCAGATCGCCAAGCAATGGCATGTATGATTGTTTGATGTTGTATCATGTTTGTATGAAAGACCATTGGATAATGCTTGAAGTTGGCTGGCTGTCAAACGTGCGTGGCGCTGTGGGATGCGCGGATCAGCACTCGGCCGACCGTATATATAGCTTCTGGTCTCAGCTTAACAACCGAACGTAAAGGCCTTCCAATTCTGTCAACTACCGCCCCAACATTCCATTCATTGTTGCTCTCCCATTTGGGCAATATGGCCATATCGGGTTCGCCGCACAGGCCATGGGCATCGAGCTGGGCTTCATAGGGAAATATGGTCAGTTCTAGTCCATGAAGAGTTAATGCACGAGCCAGGCAATCCTCTGTAATGCTTCAGCTTGCCCTACAAGGTAATTAGCTGAATGGCTTGTTTCGACCTTGCAGGGGCGCGCTGCAGGAACACGGGATAGCGTGTCCACTTGTGGATTCAGTGTAGCTATTTTAGCACCAACGCGAAGAACTCAGGGATGCAGGTAATCATAGCGGACCATCGGAACCTCCAACCCCTGGTCTTTCGTCCATTGACGAATTTGTATATAACCATCGATCGGGCGTCACGGAGTGTTGGTGTTCTGGCTGTACATCACCACATTTACAAGGCTTTCTTCTTTGTCTTTCACTAACTTTCTTTCAACCGACACACTCTTTACTGTACTGTATCTTTTCTTCACAATGATTTTCGTTACCTTTTTGCAGCCCGCCATTGTCTCCCTGCTGCTGGTCGGCAGCGGCATGGCTCAGCTCAACCCCAGCTGTGCCCCTGGTGGAAACTTCGATCTCTCCAAGTGGAAGTTGCAAATGCCCACGGGAAGCCCTGGCAGCCCAGAGACAATCTCTAGCGGCAGCCTTCAAGGCTGCGGTGGCTACAAGAGCTCAGAGTACTTTTACACCGGCAGCGATGGTGCCCTTGTCATGAAAGTTCCCGGATCGCCGTCGAACTCACAGTGCGTCACCACGCCCAACAGCAAGCACTGCCGCACCGAGTTTCGCGAAAACAGCCCGTCCAAATGGAGCCCCTTCGGTCCTGTCAACCGGCTCTTTGGCGACGTCAAGGCTGTCAAGAACGACGGTGAGATTTGTGTTGGACAAATTCACATTGACGACTCCATCTCGCACAAGCCCGTCGCCGAGCTTTACTATGCATCCAACGGTCGCCTCAGCATGGGTGTTCAGAAGTGCCGTACCTGCAGCCAGCAGAGATCCGAGATTGACAATGTCCCCAAGGGCCAGCGTTTCACCTACGAGATTCGCTACGAGAAGAACGTTCTGTCTGTTAGCATCAACGGCAAGGCGTTCAAGACGCTCGATACCTTTGAGCTGAACGGCCCCGACAGCTACTTCAAGGCCGGTAACTACAACCAGGGCGAGGGCGAGACCGAGCTCCACTTCTACAAGATCCGGGTTTCTCACACTGAAGGTGATTCTGGAGAGTCTGACGTTCCTGAGGTTCCCACCAACCCGCCTACCAACCCTCCTACGAACCCTCCTACGAACCCTCCCACCAACCCTCCCACCAACCCTCCCACCAACCCTCCTACCAACCCGACCAACCCTGGCACCTGCGCAGGAGCCCCAGTGTTGCCTCCATCTCTACTCTGACTTTGAGGCTCTTTGAGGAGAACACCTGCTGCAAGGCTGTTCAGACGACCAAGCTTGGAAACCTGAACAGCTGCCACAATTCTGCCGCGCCATTCAAGGGCTTCAATGAAGCAGTCGGACAGGGCATGTTCGGCAGAAACATCCGCGTGTACACTTACACTGGCAAAGACTGCACTGGAACCGCGTCCAACTTCAAGCTGACCAACGATGCGCAATGCTGGAACTCCGGAGCCACCTGGCAGAGCTTCAAGCTTGTTGCCAACTAAGCTTAGTGTTGAGCACGTTGTATGAGTGAACATTACCGCCAGGAATTTTGTATGGTGGTACACCTTTTTGTTCGGCCACGCAATGACTTCTTTGTAATTAACTTAGATCTGTTCTTGTATAAAACAATTTTATTTGCCTTAAGACGCGTGAAAATATGATTTGCAAAAGTGCTGGTTCTGTGAATAGCAACGACAGAATTCCGTTATAAATCGAGCATGTGCATCTTTATCATGAATCACTTCAAATTTAGACAGCGAATGATAGCATTCCGCTTGTCATCTGACACCTCTCGAGATTCTACGTGGAGTTCGCCCCATATACGCAGATTTGTCCACTGAAGTCCATCAGCATTAGCGAAATGGCGAGCAGAAGGGGCAGTATGGTATCTGGTGACGGACTTGGCGTCGAGGGAAGCAGTCGCAGGGTTCAACCTGGGGCAAGCCGTCCAGTAGTGGAACGCCCCAAAAGAGATACACCGAAAACACCGTCATTTGGATTCAGGCTCCCCTTTCAAAAAAGCTGGTAAGCGTTATGGTATCAAATTTCGTACCTGGAACTCTACTTTCGATTGCGAGATGACTGAGTTTACTCTTTGCAACCGCAAGACATTCTTCACAGAGGTTATGAGCACCATAAAGTTCAGATCTTACTCGCAAGGGAGAAGGCTCATGCGTTTCGCTACGCGCATCGTAGCCGAGGTTCACATGGCCAATGGTGCCAATGACGTTTGCTTGATGAATGTAGGTTACGGGAGAATCAAGGGTCTGGCAACTCCTACGGCGGCCATGCTTGTAGTTTTCTCGCACGTCCCTATTTCGATCAGGTTTACTATCATTGACTTGGAAGGACTGAAGAAGGCCTGCGAAGCTGCGTGCAACGCGCAAGCGGCTCAGCAAATGGTGAGTGATGTGATGCTCATGCAGTAGATGACGAGTTGTGGCCATAGTCTGAGAGCTCTTCATATCTACATTTTTATAGCCAACCTGGTCAAGTTAACGAAATTTCGACACAGATCGTCTGTCTTGATAATAAAAATCGATTCATTATGTAACCTTTTCTTAAACGTCCTGAACCCTGATGCTTGTGCTTGTATGCCTTTTCGTAGAATGAAATTTGATAGTTGTGGGCTTATTGCGCTGAATTGTTGCCATAAATCATGTAAAATAACAATGCTGCTATCCTATCCATTTTCTGTCTAATGTCTGAACCAGATGCCTGGGTTTAAACTGTCTTTACACAGATCTAGTAAACCTCTTAGGCTCAGGGTTGAATATGAGTTGATACCAACTCCCAATTTTAAGTTGTTTACCCAATGGAATTGCGGTCAACAACGGGAGAACCTCAACCTATCATATGGCAAGGGGATTGCGGAATGTAGTCACGAATCCCTGTCAATGAGGCCGTAGGCTTGGACAGCTTCCTCTTCAGTGGTGGGAACCTGCCAAGGATTGGTAAGCTATCTGACAAATTCAATTTAATTGATTGCGTATCATTGCCAGAAATGTCTCTATTTCTCGGTATGAGTCAACTAGGTTCTCTTATTTAGCGTGGGCCGAAACTCGTGTTGATGCACCCACCTGCCTGTTTCCATCGAATGAACAGCAATATTGCCTACTTTCGACATCATGGCTCCTACTATTCTAATTGCCGGCGCGACAGGCAATACTGGGCAGGGTGTTGTCGAGACACTTTCGAAGCTGTGGGAGTCTAACAAGTATTTATCTGGGCATCGACTCCTTGCCCTTACACGGTCGTTGGATAGCGAAGCGTCAAAGCGGCTCGCTTCACTGCCGGGGATTGATGTAGCAGAGAAGAATTGGGTAGAGATCACAGAAGACTGGCTACGCGAACACGAGGTTGTCAAAATATTCATTGCCCCTCACCTCGGGCCAAGCCATTTCGTGGAAGAATCTGGATTTCTCGTTGCTGCCCTCGGAGCAGACGTCAAGTATGTTGTTCGGATTTCAACAAATGCCCCTAACGTTCGACCAAGTGCTCAGCCGTACTATGCACGCGCACATTGGGCGATTGAGGCATTGCTAAGCTCACCGGATTTTCAAAAATTACAATGGACCTCCTTGCAGCCCAATGCATTCGCTTCGCTCTATCTCGTCCCAGCCGTAGAATTTGTCAAACAGTATCGCAAGACTGGGAAGCAAGAATTGCTTCGTTTAATAGCATCTGAGGATGCGCCCGTCGGAATAATCGACCCCTATGATGTCGGCGTCATTGCAGCCCACTTACTATCACTAGAAGACGCTGAGAAGCACAATAATGCCAAATATGTTATAAACGGCCCGGAAGATATCACCGGCCGCCAGGTTGTGGAGATGATTGAACAGCATATCGGCACTAAGGTTGAAAACGTTAGCTGGAAGGATATGTCAATAGTCGATGAGATAGCCGCTGCAAATCAGGCCTCCAGGCACATGACACTATCAATCAAGCACTCTATGGAGCCCGCATGGGAAGGGGAGTGCACAACGGCTACTACGAGCAAGGAAATACTCGAGCTTGCTGCACCCACTCGAACGCCTACTGATGTGTTCGAGGCTTTATTGAAGGACTGAGTACACGTAGTGACTTTGAGCATGGCAATATTGGGATTAAAGGGCACTGCATATCGAAATATGATACATAGTTGTTCCGTAACTACTTAACCATAAGTTTTCATCGTGTTGGTGCCAATGGATAGGCTTTGATGTTTTGAATACCCGTTCTTCTATTTCTGGGCTTCAGCTGCCAAACTAGCATCTAGTGGATGAGTACAAGGGATTAGCCCCGTGATTCTATCCATGATCTAATCATTTCTCATCTATCTACTTGAGTCAAGTGATTTAAACGCCTTCGTAATATTGGTAATGGCCTCCTCAACAGGAAGTCGCTCCATAGAACTAGCACCGTAGAATCCATGCACACCTTTGGTCTTCTGCAAAACGTATTTAGCATCATCGGGTGCTGCGATAGGGCCACCATGACACAATATGAGGACCTCTGGGTTGATTTTGACGGCAGCATCGCGAATCTCTTGAATCAGCTTGACACATTCATCAAGGGTCTTGCCCGTTGACGCTCCGATAGATCCACTGGTTGTGAGGCCCATATGCGCGACAAGAATGTCAGCCCCAGCTTCGGCCATCTTTTTACTCTCTTCTACGTTAAAGACGTATGGAGTGGTGAGCAAGTCTAGCTGACGAGCCTGGCGAATCATTTCAACCTCGAGGTCATATGACATGCCAGTCTCTTCCAGATTGGCACGGAACACACCATCTATCAAACCGACTGTGGGAAAGTTCTGCACGCCAGCGAAGCCGAGGCCCTTGAGTTGAGCGAGAAAGCCTGGGATGTCGCGGAAGGGGTCTGTACCGCACACACCAGCCAATACTGGAGTATGTTTGACGACTGGGAGAACTTCCTTGGCCTAGCAGATTTCAAGTCAGTGACTCTGCAGCTTGCACAGGAGCATGGCACCAAATTTCGGTATCGCCTAGTCAGAAACTTACCATGTCTAGAACCACATCATTGGCGTTGCCGTAAGGCATCAGACCAGCGAGAGAGCCACGGCCAGCCATTCGGAAGCGGCCGCTGTTGTAAATGATGATCAAGTCTCCGCCGCCTTCTTCGATGAATTTGGCAGACAAACCAATACCTGCACCGGCACCGACAATGGGCTTGCCATTGGCGACTTGATCGCGCAGGGCCTTGAGGATTTCTTGGCGAGGCTTAGCGGGAGCCATGATGCTTGTAGTGAGTATCTTGTATTGGCGCCTTCAATTAAAACCAGCAACCACACTTATCCGTGGTTGTGTTTAGAGCAACTTTCAGGCAGAGAACCAAAAGCTCAACAAGTCTTGAGTGCAATCTTGGCCATCATGACTGTCATGGAACCACTTGCTAGCCGAAAGCGGGGACGGGCTGTCAAATCAAGTCGTGACGGAATGCACTACTGTATGACCTACAAAGTGTTCTCCATCTAAACTCTGATAGACGGTCATTGTGCTCAGCTACATGCAGGTTTCACTTCTCAATTCAAGGATGTTGTCACCAGAAATGTCTGTCCGTACATCATGAACTTTGCATGTTTCAACCATCCCCAAGACACTTAATGACTTGAGAACAACAACCCGACATAAACAGTTGCAATTTGGCTCCTTCATCTATACCTAGGAATTTCTCTTGCTTTACAAAAACACAGGCAATCATGGCAACGGTCGCTCTAATTGGTACCTGTGACACCAAACTTGAGGAGCTTCTTTTCTCCGCGACCGCATTGTCGAGAGCGGAAATGTCAACGTCACGCTGATTGACGTTGGCCGGGAAAGCACCGAAAATGAGAACATTACCATACCTCAGAAGGAGCTATTAGCTCAAAGCAAAACTGGCCAGGATCCAGCCAAAGTTTCCCGAGCGGAGTATATCCAGCTCATGTCGGGCTGTGCAATTGAAGTGACGAGGAGTCTCTTTGAAGCGGGGCGCATCCATGGCATCGTCGCGGCTGGCGGTTCCTGCGGGACTTCTCTGGCAGCAGCAGTAATGCGCGACGCTGTCCCGGTGGGGTTTCCGAAGCTCGTTGTGTCCACTGTCGCTAGCGGCGACACTGGGCACATCGTCGGTGAGACCGACATCAGCTTGATGTACTCGGTTGTCGATGTCGCCGGTCTCAATGAGGTTTTGAGCGACATCCTCAGCAATGCCGGTGCTGCGATTTCTGGTGCTGCGCTGGCGTATGCAGAGAGAAGAAAAACAGCGAGGCCTCCAAAGGTTCAGGCAAGGCAGCAAGACAGAAGCGTCGTGTTGGGGCGACTATGTTTGGCGTAACCACGCCTGGCGTGGATGCGATTCGACACCATTTGGAATCCAATTACGATGTTGAGGTGTACGTATTCCATGCTACCGGGCATGGCGGCAAGGCTATGGAGCGTCTTGTTCGAGAGGGAAGACTTGACGCTGTCTTGGATCTCACCACAACTGAACTATGCGACTTCATCACGGGTGGGACTATGAGTGCTGGGCCAAATCGCCTCGAGGCGGCAGCCGAGGCTGGGATACCATACATAGTGTCTCTGGGAGCCACTGACATGACCAACTTCGGGCCAAAGTCGACAGTTCCGCCTCGGTATCAAGACAGGAAACTGTACGAGCATAACCCTGATGTTACGCTCATGCGCTCGTCCAAGGATGAATCCAAACAGGTCGCTGATCTCATCTGCAAAAAGCTGAAAGATAAATCCAAAGACGCCAGCAAGATTGAGGTTTGGTTGCCAAGAGGAGGTGTGAGTTTAATGGCTGTGCCTGATGGTCCATTCGCAGATGCAGAGGCCGATACAGTGCTCTTTGACTCAGTCAAATCAGGTCTTGAAGGAAGTGGCATAACGGTTGTTGATGATCAGAGGGATATTAATAACCCAGAGTTTGCAAAAGATATTGCAGAGGCTCTGGTTAGCAAAATGGGTTTGAAGTAAAGGCTTCAGTCACTTCTTTACGACTGCGTAAGGTATGCTCTTAGGTCTGTTTTATTTTTTTCAGCACTATGGCAAATACAGCGCCTTTATCAAGCAGGCGCCAGAATTTTAGCTATTTCGCAGCTATTTGTTTCCGATTACACCGTCTTGTTGCATGCTTTTGGCTCAGGAGGGAAGACCACAATACGGTCCAAATCCGCACCCTTGTAATCCCAGCCGTTGAAAAGACCACCAACGGTGATCGTGTTGTTTGAGCCCTTGTCCAGGGTTAGCTCGAGTGGCGTAGACATGATTATGCCCTTGTGTGTGTCGCGCTGGTACAGAGATTCAACCTTCTCCGTCTTGCCGTTGACGATAACGCTGCTGATGCGACGCAGCTGCCAAGTTCCACCAATACGGTCGGGAGTGCCACCGGCTATGCTTGGTTAGTACACAGAGTGCAACAATAAGTATGTAGATGTCTGGGTAACTTACGTGAATCGCCAAAGCCCATGTCATCGACGTCTATTCATTTGTCAGCCTTCTGCATCGCCTATGAACCAGACATGTAGACTTACTTTGGTAGTAGAACGAGACCCATTGCGGCTTGCCAGTACCCTCGATGTTGTGGAAGGTCACAGTGCTGTCATTGCCGTAGATTCCAGTCAGGATGACGCCCTCAGTCGCAAAGTTCTAAAATTGGGTTATCAGTATAACAAACAACCATGATCAACGCGAGTCACGAACCGCTTCTTGCTTGAAAGCCTTGCCACTGGTGGTGGCATCCTTGACGGTGTAGGTCTTGCCCTCAATCGGTGTGACTTCACCCGTCTCGCTTATTTGGTCGTTAGTAGGGAGGATAACGATGCCGATGTTCAACTTACACATTCAAATCGTAAACATCGTGCCACTCAACACGGAGATCCTTCTTCTCGTCGTCGATGATCATGGGCAGCCAGATGTAACGAGATTCCCAGAGCGAGTTCGAGTCCCACTATAGATTATAGTTAGCATGAATTTATTACCAAACTTGCCATTGACAGCCACTGACCTGGTCTCCCATGTAGAGGTATGTGGTTTGCTTGCTGCCCTCGATCCTCAAGCTCAGACCGGACTGGGAGTTGAAGGTACGAGTGTTCAGGGGTGAAATGATCCAAGGCTGAGACCAAGGTCCAGACAGCGAATCGGAGCGGTAAGCAAGAACATCTGCTAAGCGTTAGCACGTACAAGAGGATTCATGCTGAATTTGCATACTGTTGGGTCGGTATCCGGTCTTGTGGCTCATCAGCGTGTAGTAGCTCTTCTCCGTTTGGATAATGGTTGGTGCCTCAAGGTCAACATCCTCAAACACGTGGATAGGCTCAGCCAGGTCACTGATTTCATCATTGAACGCAGTGATCCAGTTATCTCTAGCCTCCTTCCTGTCTCCGGTCGAGTAGAGGGCGTATGTCTTGCCGTCCTTGTAGTCGGTGAACATGCCAAAGTCCTGAGACCAGTTACCGGGAGGGGTAAAGACATCGACGAACTCGTATGGACCTTGGGGAGTGTCTGATGTGGCGAAGCCTTGGAGCAACAGACCGTAGGTGGAATTGTCTGCGTGCCACCACATCTAACACAGCAGTTAGTGAGTCTGTACCAATCGCACTCTAGAGGCTATCGTACGTGGTATTTGCCGGCCTTTTCGCTGTAAGCTACCTTAGGTCGCTGGATGATCATGTTGGGCGCGATGTAAGGGTGACCCTCGACCGATTCTGCAAAACATGGTTAGAATAGTGAACCCATCGAAGGGTACAACAACACTAACCCAGAGCAAGACCATGGTGTTCCCAGGTGACCAAGTCCTTGGAGCTGTAGACTGATACACCACCACCCTCCTCTTGACCTTGGACCTTGTATTCACCATGCCACCAGAAGAGCTTGGTGGCCTTGTCCCAAAAGATGCCACCAGCATGGGCATTGACGAGCTTGCCATCGGTGTCCTTCCATCGGCCTCCGGGAACAACCCACCTGGCCTGAACAGCCGAGGCGCTCAGCAACAGAATTGAGGACAACTGTTTGGAAAACAACATGGTGAACAATTGTGCGTTGCAAAGTCTGCCTACGTCAAGCTTGATTCCCAACTTGGCCAATCTGCAACCTCAGGGTTTTATGCAATTGCCGATCGCAGGCCTCGTGCTAATAGCACCCGCGATCCCCGCATCGCTGTCCTTTCTTCCGTGAGAAGCTCCATGACGTCCGACGTGAGAATCAGGGTAACCAGCAGCGATGCCAAGGGGACAAGCTGTTTACCCCACACGTTAACCCGCATTCACAAGCTTAATTCGAACCGTTGATGGGTTGGGATGAATGGAGGTGCGTCGCCTCCACAGATTGGGGCAGGGCCCTGCAGCAATATGCCAGGGGAGCAGCAACTGCTGTGCACATATTTTCGGACAGGAACACCACGAGCAAAAAAAGCAATGATTTAACGACACATCTTGCTGCGAGGAAATGGGTGCAAGCCAATTGATCTCCAGACGTGAGACGCAAAAAGAATGACAAGAGAGGGATTCGAACCCTCGCCTATTACTAGACTGCGATAGTCCCTTGATGACCTGAACACAGCGCCTTAGACCACTCGGCCATCTTGCCGGATGATTGGATGAAAGAAGCGGTGCGTATTGGCGCGGATATGCGAGTGGACCGGCCATGCACTCGTCCTGCAGGCGAGAATAGCCATTGTCCAAGCGAGCCATAGTCGACGTAGATATATTCTGCCAAAATCCACCTCTGCATCAATTCTGGGATGGAGGAGCCGGCACTTATATAGAGAAGCTCATTTTGTAACAATGGACCATTTTTTACTGTTCTTTTGATTTCATGCCGCGGGAAGAGACGCGGTGATGATTTCGTTAAGATATTGCAGTGTCGTGAGATATTGGAAATTACACCGCCGATTTACACCACTGACTTGGCCATTGTCACAAAAATCAACAATTTGAATAACAAGAAATGCAGTACAGCATGTAAAAGATTGCATCTTCAGCAGTTACCAACATATACCAACGCGTAGCAAAAATCACATCGTACTCAGCAATTCAATGCTCTAGGGTAGCTGCCAACTGACAACGGCGGGTCTCGGACAAACGGATTAGATACGGGCACACTCAAACCTATTACCCGAGCAATGGGGCAGGCTCTCGCAAAATCTACAGACGGCTAATTCTAGCTCCGGAGAACCAGTAGCCCGGGGCTTAGGCAGAAGTGCCAAGATCGTGCCATTGCAAGATTAGATGACGCTCAGGCACAGGCCAAGAACTACTGGCTCTTGCTGACAAGCGACAGCCGAATTCGCACCCTCAATTAAAACAGTCAAGTCATATTACCAGTATTAATGCGACCAAGTATGCCCCTTTCTCAAGTAACAGAATAGTAATTTGGATGGTAAACGCATCTTCTTGATTGGAATCATGTCTTCATTTTGGGTTTTACAGTCAGCTACATTGACCTTGAGCATGAAGGTCATGTGAAGAAGACATCGAAGCACACCTAAATAGGAAATTGAAAAACAAAACAAGGAGAAAAATAACATAAAAATAAGAATAAGAACGAAGATATAATAAATTAAAGAACAAACCGAACCCACACAGTTTGCCATAATCTCGATATCGACGAGTAAAATGGCCGTAGATTAATGGCCCTGAAAGCTTGCAGCCATACCATGATGCCTGGTATGCATCGCTAATCCATTTCTGGAGTAGATCCCATCAACAGCAACGGATCACAGTTGCAGGCAATGGCACGCAAGATTGGCGAACTCGATTCAATCATGCACCGTTGGGGCGTTCCAGAAAGCCGGGTTATGGACGATAACGAGGCTCGTGTTTGGGAAAAACGTGGCTTGCCTAGATGCCTCTTCCATGGACCCTGGGCTTGCGTGGTGATTTATTAACCAGGATGGCTCCCATGTCCTGCATTAGCTAGCGAGGCCGAGACCACCACGCAAACCTTGTTCGAATCATTTGGAACACATCGTCCCGTGGTTCTCCGAGGGTCCTGTCTCAGATAGAACTGGCATATAGCAGGCCCTCCTGCCTAGAGCTCGGGTAACTTGCGAATGGTGCCATCCCGAGCCCGAGGACGGAGCAATAGACCGATCAGTTGACAGATCTGCTTATCTATCTTGAGTCAATGGCTGAAAAACCCGACTATAGGGTCCAGGGTGCAGAAGAATATTCTATAGAGCGGAGCAGACCCTGCTTCGGTGGCCGGAACAGGTAATCCGTAACGTGCTCAGAATTTTCAATCAACCTCGCTCCCTGCATTCAGCCTCACCACCCGCTCGGGAATCGCTGCTGAAAAAGGAACGGCCTACGTGATTGGCGACGCTCTTGACCCTTTGGGTAACTGGTGCCGTTGCCATGGGTCGTTCATGCATATCGGCACTTGCCACGAGAAGGACATGATCCTGGACCTTGGGACATACATGGGATCTTGGTCAACACCAACTGAAAGATTTGCAGACAATCAATTATGACGTGCAATCGAGGCATCAACACCCACCTTTTTCAAGGTGGTTCCTGTATTCACTAATCCCCTCTTCAGCCCTCCCGCCTACTCCGGGGATTCGTCCCTAATGACGAGTCAGGCCACAGCAACGGACCGATAACGGGACGCGGAAGCGGCAGCAGCGCACTAAGACAGCAGTTTATAGTAACGGTCGCCTCTCATCTCCTTTTTGCTCCCAAAAGCCCCATAACTATGGTCCCGCCGGTCCAGTTCTCCCCATACGAGCTGGTACCACTCGCTGGCTTCCATGGCTTGCGACCCGCCGAAGCTAAAGAGACCTAAGGAAACCACGCGCTACCAAGCCTAACAGGAGCCTAGCTCCAGGAGGAGGTGTGTGTGGACCACGAGGACCACGACGAATGGGAGCAGAACCGGCTGCGACGTTACGAGTCTGGATGAGCTCATGACTGATGGACTAGGATATCGGTAAGCACTGGACCCGAACCCATCTCGCATGTGGGAATGTACGGTGGCGCAAGATAGCATGCCCATATCTTCCATGCTATCAGCCTACGGGACAATAGATCAGGAACGTTGGCAAACTCTAGCATGTAATCTGTGGGTCGCAGGAAGTTTAACTGGGTATTTCGGACCTCTGGGAATGTGGCTTGTCTGACGATAAAGCCCAGCCAGGCTAGGCTAGGGATTAGCATGACGAATGGGATGCCTTAGGGAGGGATCCCTCGATCAGGACCCTGGGGTCAGTCGATCTTTGTCTCACGTATAAACCACGCCTCCACCCTTTGTGTAGATGTTCTGTCGGGGTGGTAGCATCTTCCCATCCAAGGTTCAAGGCGCCGCCTTGGAACAATAGCGATCATGTCGGCGTTCGTGACAGAGATGTGGGCGTGGTACGCTCTGACGGTGATTGTGGTGGTGGCTCGGTTGTAAGTTTCAAGCTCTTGCGTTTGATTGTTGGTGGGCATGCATCGGAATGGTTGGCTGACCTTTTGTGCTTCACAGGTTGTCCCGAAGAATCCTCTACAAGTCCTTTCGTGGGCTTCAAGTGGACGACTGGCTCATGTGCTTTACGATTGTAAGACTACTGCTACTATCCCTCAAGATATTATTCCAATGTGCTGACACAAACAAACTTGTAGATTGTGCATACTGTCCTACTAGTCATTGTTTGGATGCAGACATTCACGCCGACGAACCTAGTCAACCCAGCAAGCAATATCGTCCTGACACCTGATGAGATCAAGCTACGAGAATATGGATCAAAACTCGTCTTGGTCACAGAGCATCTCCAGATGATTGTCATCTGGTCCGTCAAAGCATGCTTGCTGATAATGTACTCTCGTTTAACGTAAGGAAATTTGCCTACTACAACAAGTCAACAATGGCTGATAAAAAACAGGATGAGTTTGAGACAGAACTGGATGGTCAAGATTGTATCGGGCTACGTGGCTCTCAGTTTCGTTGTTATGGAGATTTTGTGGTTCACATGGTGCCGACCATTCAGCAATTACTGGAAGGTCCCACCACCAGATTGTAAGTGTTGCCTTCGCGACATCGCTGTTGAAAGAATACCGCCACATCTCACTGGACTAAACTTGACTAACTGAATCTGTAGTGAACTGCTCTGCCGAGACGAACCACATGATCACCAACGCCGTCTTCAACATCTCCTCCGATATCATGATTATTCTCCTCCCAATGCCCTTGTTGATTCAGTCAAGCCTTCCATTGAAAAGAAAGATAATATTGTGTGCTGTCTTTGCCTTGGGAACATTTACAGTACGTCAGAAATATATGACATTGACAACCAGGAGTCATAGACTAATTTGTCTCCAATGATAGATCCTCGCCGCGGCACTCAGCAAATACTACAGTCTCGGATCTCCATATGGCACTGAATGGATTTACTGGTACATCCGCGAAGTCTCGACAGCCATCATTACCGCCAATCTACCCCTTACATGGACGCTCCTACAGTGCGTGTTCGGTATCGGCTCCTTTTACTCTTCCAAATACGGCAAGTCATCGAATCTTCGCACCGGCGAGGCTACTGGTGGGAGTCGATTCCGTTCGGCATACGGCAACCTTACAAGTCGGGATGAAAGGACGAGAAAGGCAGCGGATCCATACGAGATTGATGTCAGTCCATCCGAGAGCCAAGAACAAATCACCAACAACACAGATGTGCCGCTCAAGATTTGGCAGCATCAGGAGGTACTTGTGACGTCTCAACAGATCGATAACAAGGAGACCACCGACGGACGCATTTCACCGGTGCAGTCTCCAGGCCTACCGGAAAATGCGATGCGCTCAGGGTACCATAGCCCGACGGGTAGCATCTCTGGAGATCGATCAGCAAAAGACGCAGAAATGGGCATTGTTACGAAGGTTTCGGGTGGTGTATAATGTATTTTTATTAGAATTTGGCCTCTATCCAGGCAAAAGGATCACTTCCTTGTATACCCACCGCTTTTGATCAATACAGACATCTGATTTTGGCGCAGCTCAGTTGTAGCCTGCCTCAGCTTATTCTTAATCTTGATCTATGCATAACAACTCTGTACAGCATAGCTGAACAACATCTCGACAAGGCCACATAAACTAATAAGGGCAGGCGCCATCTAAGTTGACTTGATTACTCACACGTCCATAATTTGTGTACGCTTGCTGGCAGGGTTGATTAGCTCAGAACAAAATCTCTTATCCGCACCAAACATGGGTTTTCGAGGACAGAAACGACCCTAACCAGTTTTTATCTAATATACAATGACGAATATCATACCATATGTTCCATTTAATCTGTTTCTCTGATTACCCGACGTAATTATTGACTTTGCGGCCTACTTCTCGTATCCGCACCCCTGCATAAGTCCAAGCGACAGTGCGTAAGGCCACGAACAATTATGGCACTGCCTTTGATGACTCCGAAGAGTATTGTATTTTGTATTTCGGCATTACTCTTACTATGAACATTTCGATCGTGTATCCATGGGAACTGTAACTCAAGAACTAGTTCACGAAGAAAATCTCATGATGGCTCTTAGCTAAACCCTATCTTGTACTTTAGCGTTCTTTCTGGCCGGGTTATTGACTAGATCCTGGGGAAAAAGTTATCCTAGGCGCCACGGGCATGCACTTCAATCCCGACTATGCTCTCGCAGGCTATCTGGTTTTTAATTTAGTTATTATTATTATTATTATTTTTTTTTTAAATTAAGAATGGCCGTACGAGATGGATTTAAGAGGGATAGACCTGCTACTATGCTCTACTTAATGTATCTTAGCAGCTTGTCTTAATGACAAAGAGAAAATAAAGGCAGGTAATAGGTTTACCGTAGATCTCCCTGAATAACTAGATGGTCACTAGATGAGTAGCCTGAGTCTTCTCTATCAATCCGAAGTTCTCCACATTTTCTTTTGTGATCACCTTCTTTGGTTCTCACCGAAGTAGCACTCACCACCTTGTAATGGAGCCCACCAAGATTTTGTCATTTTGGAAAGGCCTTTTGAGCAGTTGATAACTAACTATGTCCATAATCCAGCCCATTATATAAAGGGAAAATGCTGTGGCTTCTATTATGGGCCAGTTTCCTAGCTAGACAAGGTACCTAGCCCCCAATTTGGCTTGGATCAGGCCCATGTCAGTTATGTAACTGCGCCCCTGTGTCATTCAACAGATGCATCACTATGTTCGGCTTGCGCCTACAGCAAACTGTCAGCCGCTTGAGCAATTGTACAGGCCTATGTCAGACGTAGACAAGCGCCCAGCTGCAGCTGAAAGCCCCACAGCTTCATCGCATATCACATGACTTCAAGTCAGATCATCTGCCTAGGCGTTGCCCACCAGCCTGATTTGATGCCCCAGCTCTCCGGAAGATTGCAATTCTCTTCATCCATCCAATTCCTGCATTTAGTTTCTCACCTTGACCTTTCTCATCTCTCAGCATCTCCATCTGAAAACCTAATCAGAAGTATGACTGACCTAGCCCTATACTTTGACAATACTGAAGTCTCTGCAACGGTGTAGTTCTCGTATCCCATAGCGTTGCGAGAGCAGGGTAAACACACAATGACTACCGATCCTAATCTGTACAGTGTTGGCTGGATATGCGCCTTGCCAACCGAGTACGTGGCTGCTCAAGTATTCCTGGATGAAAAGTACGGGAGCCCGGACTCGGTATCTACACATGACAACAATGACTACACCCTAGGCCGGATCGGCAGACACAATATTGTCATTGCGGTCCTACCCGATGGCGAATATGGCCTAACATCCGCAGCCATTGTAGCTCAAAACATGCTCCACAGCTTCCCTCAGATTCGAATTGGTCTGATGGTTGGTATTGGTGGTGGTGCTCCAACTGAGAGCAACGATATTCGACTAGGAGACGTTGTTGTGAGCAGGAGCGGTGGTGGATATGGCGGTGTCTTTCAATATGACTTTGGAAAGACGATTCAGGAGAAGGCTTTCCAGGCAACAAAATTTATAAATCAACCGCCAGAAGTGCTTCGAACAGCCGTCAGTGGCCTTAAAGCGGAGCACGAGATAAATGGTCATGGCATCGACATAGCGGTCAATGATTCACTCACAAAGTTCCGGAGACTGCAAAAGAAATATTCCAGACCTGAGAGCGATATCCTATTCCGAAGCGGCTTTTCTCACTTGGAAGAAAGTGGAAACGACGGCTGCCTAGAATGCGGCACGGACCCTTCACGAGTTAAGCAACGCAGCGACAGAGACGATGAGGACAAGATTGTCATCCATTATGGTTTACTTGCTTCAGCAAATAACTTGATGAAGGATGCGTTGCTCAGGGACAAGCTGGCAGCAGAGAACGGTGTGCTTTGTTTTGAGATGGAGGCTGCTGGACTAATGAATCATTTTCCCTGTCTGGTTGTGCGTGGAATCTGCGATTATGCAGACTCACATAAGAATAAGGAATGGCAGGGATATGCAGCAATGGTAGCAGCCGCATATGCAAAACAGCTCCTGCTTCGAATTGTTCCGAACAAACTTGAAGCCGAAAAAAGATTCTGGACGTTATCGGTCGAGGTAGGCAACAGGAGTGGTAATACGTAGTGAAAATACCAGTTCTGATGAAGCCAATAGTACATGAAGTCACTGAGCAAATTGCAGCCAACGTTGCAAATATTAGTTCCAGGCAACGTAACGACGCAGATGGGAAAATACTCGATTGGATCACACCAGTCGATTATGGCAAGAAACAAAGTGATCATTTCAACCGCCACCATCCAGGAACAGGGCAATGGCTTCTCGAGTCTGACGACTATCAAAATTGGACAAGCTCAAAAGGATCCACCCTGTTTTGCCCTGGGATGCCTGGAGCTGGTAAAACTATCCTCACATCGATCATAATCGATGATGTCCTTCACAGGACTCGCGAACATACATGTGTTGCTGTTGCCTGGATATACTGCAACTTTCGAGAAGCGCACGACCAGCAAGTAAACAGTCTTCTTGCAACTCTTCTGAAACAACTTAGTCAGATTCCGTCTGAACTGCCAAACGATGTCCGAGAGTTATATAACCACCACGTTAAGAAAAGAACGGCACCGTCGATTGAGGAGCTATCAATGGTCCTCCAATCGGTGGCTTCGCTGTACTCGCACATATTTCTTTTTGTTGATGCGCTAGATGAATGCCAGACTAGTGACGGTTGTCGAGAAAAATTTCTTACAGAGATGGAAAACCTCCAATCAATATCCGGCATGAACCTCTTTCTAACCTCGAGATACAACCCAACGATCTCTGAGAGTATCAAAAGGTATAATAATGTAATATCAGTAGAGATTCGTGCTACGAATCAAGATGTCGCTAGGTACACTGAGAGTCTTCTACCACAACTTCCGAGCTTTGTAAGCGAAAACCCTGAACTGCAGATGGATATCATTTCCAGAATGGTCAAGACTGTTGACGGAATGTAGGCAACCCTCCTCCATATCACATATTGATTACTAATATATACCAAGGTTTCTTCTTGCAAAGCTCTACTGTGACTCCTTCGAAGCTGTACGACGCAGAAGAGGCTATACACCACGTTAAAAACTTGAGCACTGGAGCAGATGCATACCATTATGCATATACTGACGCAATGGAGCGAATTCGGGGCAGGCCTCAGACTTTAGGGAGCTTGCATATGAAGTCTTGAGCTGGATCACATGTGCTAGACGGCCCATAACAGTACTGGAGCTTCGACATGCTCTGGCTATTGAACTCAACACCCAAGAACTGGACGCAACCAACATCCCAGGACTAGACCTTATTATCTCCGTATGTGCTGGGCTGGTAACAAATGACGAAGAAAGCGGGATAATTCGGCTGGTTCACTACACAACTCAAGAGTTCTTCCAGGGGACTTGGCAAAAATGGTTTCCAGACGCCCTGATGGTTATTTCCCAGAAGATGCTTACCTACCTTTCTTATACGGTTTTCCAGGGTGGCATTGTTAAAACGGACGCTAACTTTGAAGAGCGCCTACAAACTTATGTTCTATATGAATATGCTTCAAAGAACTGGGGACATCATACGAAGGACGCTATGATTACACCTCGGGAGGATTATGTCCGGTTTCTCACAGAAAGAAACTGTACCGAGGCATCTGGCCAAGTGTTACTAGCAGTGAAACGATGGTCGAGTGAAAAAGTTATAGTGAGAGGTCCTTGGGCATGGACGGATTGCACTTAGTAGCATATTTTGGTATTCGGGAAGCGGCATGCATCTTATTGAATAGAGGGTTTAGAGTAGACAGCCGGGATCACTCTGGCCGGACACCACTATCCTGGGCAGCTATGAATGGCCACAAGGATGTGGTTGAGATTCTACTTGCAGCTAATGCTGAGGTTGAAAGCTGGGACGAAGATGGCCAGACGCCGCTATCCTGGGCAGCTAGGAATGGCCACGAGGATATAGTTGAGCTTCTACTTATAGCTAGCTCTGAGGTTGACGGCTGGGATAAGGATAGTCAGACCTCGCTATCCTGGGCAGCTGGGAATGGCTATAAAGACGTGGTCAAGGGCTTACTTGCAGCAAATGCTGAGGTCGATAGCCGGGATGAATATGGCCAGACGCCGCTATCCTGGGCAGCTATGAATGGCCATAAGGATATAGTTAAGCTTCTGCTTATAGCTAAGGCTGAGGTTGATAGCCGGGATAAGGATGGCCAGACACCACTATCTTGGGCAGCTAGGAATGGCTATAAAGACGTAGTCAAGGGCTTACTTGCAGCTAAGGCTGAGGTTGATAGCCGAGATAAGGATGGCCAGACAGCACTATCCTGGGCAGCTATGAATGGCCATAAGGATGTAGTTGAGCTTCTACTTGCAGCAAATGCTGAGGTTGATAGCTGGGATGAGTCGTTTGATGCTACGCCACTATCCTGGGCAGCTATGAATGGCTATAAGGATGTGGTTGAGCTTCTGCTTAGAGCCAAGGCTAAGGTTGATAGCCGGGATAAGGAGTTTAGCCGAACGCCGCTATGCTGGGCAGCTAGAAATGGCTATAAAGGCATAGTCAAGGACTTACTTGCAGCTAAGGCTGAGGTTGATAGCCGAGATAATGATGGCCGGACGCCGCTATCCTTGGCAGCCGTGTATGGCTATAAAAGTGTGGTTAAGATCCTACTTACAGCTAAGGCTAAGGTTGATAGCCAGGATAACGATGGCCAGACGCCGCTATCTCTAGCAGCTATGTATGGCCATAAAGATATGGTTAATTTTCTACTTGCAGCTAAGGCTGAAGTTGATAATCAAGATAAGGATGGCCAGACACCGCTATCCTTAGCAGCTATGAATGGTTATGAAGGTATTGTTAAAATCCTACTTGCAGCTAAGGCCGAGGTTGATAGCCGGGATGTGAATGGCCGGACGCCGCTATCCTGGGCAGCTATGGACGACCATAAACATGTGGTTAAGATCTTAGTTGCAGCTAAGGCTAAGGCTGATAGCCACGATAAGGATTGTCAGACGACGCTTTCCTTGACAGCTATGGATGGCCATAAGAATGTGGTTGAGCTTCCACTCGCAGCTAAGGCTGAGTTTGCCAACAGGGACAGGCTCTGAGCGGCTGAGAATGGCTTGAGGATATAAGTGAGCTGCTGCTAGCAGCTAATGCTGACAGTAGGTTTTAGCAATCTATTGGTGTTATCGATATAATTGATCAATTGCTCTTTCTGTCTACTTGCCACTTTCACCGGCGGTTGAGTTGTTGGGTGAAAAGCGAAAGTTAGTTTCCAAATACTAAACTAAATACATACGCACTTGCTTCTGACAGTCTTTAAAATCCCAAGTATCCTCAGGATACGTCTTGAAAAAACTGATCCGCTGATAAACATGTGGAAATTGCTGCACATGGCTTGGTTGCCGCTCAAGTTGCGATGAGTTAGCAGCGGCTAATACCATGGCAGAGCAGTGCTTAGTGCTAGGTGCTGATCTATCCCAGATACCGGAAAATCGGAGTAGATATATATCCTTGCCCTTTAACTCATGAAACCGCAGCCTACTGTCAGGTTTTATTGATGATGGATTGCTCAAGCTCTGCCATTCTTCTCTGGTGGGATATTGCTTGCTTTGTTCCCATCCGCCGATGTCCATGCGGATTATATCACCAATAAGTATTATATAACCATACTCTACTTCACCGAATGGGTTGAGTGGGCTCGTGTGGCAGACGCTTTGGGTGGCGTCAACAGATGTGAAGAACTCAATATCCCGGTCGAAACGCGGGTCCCATTCCACTGCATGGTGCGCACTGAGCCAGCTCCAACTAGGTGCCACGTAGGATGTCTCTTCTTCTTCTACTTGTGTTTCACTGCGCACCCATGTTAGATATCGAAGGATGTCTTTCTCCCAGATGCCAGCAAGGTAGCGTCCCAAAGACTTGTGAGACCAAATCGTAGCTAAGCCAGCAAGAGCGGGTAGAGAATCCGTCCTCATTGTGATTTTTTCGTTGCGAACTCTGTTGCAATATTCCGCCACCATCGATGGTCTCTGACAAGAGAGGGCGACCTTTATAACCATAGGCTTGTGGTAAGTAATAGTTTGATACCCAGGCGTGTTCAGGCTGAGCGGATGAAGCTGCGTTTTCGGTCGTGGAGCTGTTGATTGTTTGCAGCCGTATTTGTGCTTGCCCTTCATGCACAGCTTGACGAAAGTTGTAAACTTCATAGGTAGAATTGCTTTCCAATGCACCGCATTCGCAACTCAAGCCACTGAGACACTCAAAAACCACTTCGTGTTTCGTAAAATGAACTACTCTGGTTGCTAGTGCTCGCTCCTGGAAGCACCAAGCCCGAACCATGAGGGGATGGAGAGGGCCATTGTCAGCGCTTTCTGGGAGGTATGGGTGAGATGACCAATCCCAAACATTATGATCGATAACTTCGCGCCCATAAATCTCAAACGCATCACCTGAAGAGCCGATTCCACGAATGGTAAGTGGCCTCTGCCTACGGAAGAGACATCCTCCATTGCCATCGATGGATGAACTTGCGGCAACTACCAGAGTCGCACCACTGTAAATGGAAGCCATTTTCGATATCTCTCTCCCCAGGTCTTGTGGATCATCTTGGATGATACATAGAGAGTCAATCCATAGGTATGGAATGTCCAAATTCCTGGCGATGTTGATAGCATCTTTGAATGTTTTTGAGAGAGCATCCAAAGGTATGTTCCTTTTCCGTTCCTCAATAGTGGCTATTTTTGTTGTTATATGGGTGCCTTTACCCCAGCAGTGAGACAGCGCAATGTATGAGCCTTCATTCAGGCGATTCAGTTCATCGGAATCCTGTAAACGAATGTGACGATTGGAACTATCGCCCACGACGATCACTCGCTTCGGAAGGGACATTTTCGGTAGCTTATCGAGCTGCGCACAAACAGTATGGCTCTTGCGGCAAGAAATTATCCACTCCTTAATCGTAGCAAATACCATGTCTGAATCTCCGTTTTCGACTACATGCCGCGCTGATCCCCAATGAGGGATTCTCTATCAGTGAGAGGAAATTCTAAATCCATTGAGTTGCCAATGGTAGGCCATGGACAATGTTTATTTGCGTCTTGGGAGATTAGCAACTCTGATCACCGATGTTTAGCGAAGACAGGATAGTACCTTTTACAGTGTATAGCTCCCATGCTCCGAACGCCTTTCCAACAGGGATGCCATCTTGAAATCCATCAAAACCCAGCTGATCTTCTGTCTCTATACTCTCATTGCCCAAGTAATATGTATCCTGGAAGAGGATAAATCTCAATGCATTTCCTTTGCAAAGAGTGATATTTAGGAATAGAGAAGGATCTTTAAAATCCACAAATTTTGAACAGAGGTTCCTCGTTGCCATGCTCAAAAGCAGACATGATTCGCAGCCAGCGGCGGCAGAGCTGGGGATATCGGCTAGCTTCACTATGAAAGTGAATGCGTTGTATTCGGTGTGGTCGCTTGTGTTGACATTTGGCTCCTCAGTGGCGCGTTTGAATGCGTTAGTGCCTCGCTCACTAACAAAGATCCAGCTATTTAGGAAGAATGCATCTTGCAAGGAATGGCTAGAAAGATTGAAGCATGTAGAACATGATCCAGTGTCGCGATTAATCTCCGCACCTGTGCTGCCCAGCGGGGTTGAAGATCTCCTTAATTCCAACACTTCCATGATGTAGATCTCACAGCTTATCGACCTGCTCAAACGGATACTGGCCAAAAAGAGGCAGCGTACAAACAGAACTAGTTGCTGATAAAGGTTCTTGGAGAATATTCGCGAAAACGGTTTATGAGTCATGTGTGCTCTGTAAATCTGGCTGACGTACATCAATTACAGGCTAAGAGGTCCATCTCATCCCAGCAAGGTTACACAATAGGGCCTGTTTAGCGACGTGTCGCACAGTAACTCGAATTAATTAACACTTACTAAAGGTGTACCATTTAGCAGGCCAAAAAGGTGGAAAGTACAGGCGAGGGAGATTGAAAGGAACTCGTAAGAGCTGGCCGAAATTTATAGGTTCAACTACCAAGCTCTTGTTACTTCCCCAATGCTTCTCAGTCTACTTGTTCCCTGCCTACATGTCGTATTTTTGAAAGCATCACAATCCAGGCCATGTGCGAAGTGAGTATTGGAACCAAGGCCTCTCCGTCTAAAGCCCCGCCGTAGCCCTTGGTATAGTCCCTGTGAGAGACGAACCAAACCCTTGGCGACGTTGTGTAAAACGCCTTACCAGCCCAGCCCCTTCATTCAAGTCCACTGAATATGCACGCTTTGGCAGTGGAACTGCGCACTCTCGAAGCCAATTGGTTGGCGCCACCCATGACTGCAATGACGATATTGGGTTGCGAACGTAAACAACCCCTCTCAAATATGTTGCCCATCGCCTATCCGCTCGATTTTGAACTCCATTATGGAGACTGCAGGTCTAGTGCTTGGGGTCTTGACATTAGCGGGGACATTTAAAGACTGTATAGACCTCTTTTCTTATTTCTCAGCATACAAAAAGGTCGGTCGCGACTATGAAATCCTCGAGGCGAAACTCGACGTGGAGAAAACATTGCTCTTACAATGGGCTCAACGCACTCGGCTTGCTCATCCAGATTATGACAGGAGATTGGAAGATGCAGGTGTTCAGCAAGCCGTCTACAGGATTCTGAGCAGCATTTGTCTTCTGTTGAGCGAGAGCACTTCGCTGCAAGAGCGATATGGGCTCAAGCCGCTGCCTCCAGACATGGACACAGTTGGACCACTCGCCACCACTGTAAGTCGAGGGCATTTGGAAAAGTTCACCCAAGATTTCAGAATCCTCCAACTTCATAAAGATCCCAAGCAATTGGGCATCTCCAGGTTGAACAAGGTCCGGTGGGCCATCAGTGATAGCAGCCAGTTTGAGAAGCTGGTCCAAGACCTATCTCATTTCGTCGCCAAGCTCAATCAACTGGTCCCCGATAGTAACCATGAATGGGAGGGCACTTCAGGAAAAGCCCTGCTGGTGGAAGTACTCGCTGAGTTGCAAGACTTCGCAACCGTGCGCAACATTCGGGTTGCAACTGTTGACGCTCCCAAGCATGTGGCTGCTCCCGCACAAGCTCGATTTGAAGAAGTCTTACGGCCTAAAATCCTCGAGCGACTCTGGTTTCGTACTATGGACGCACGCCTAGAAGCTATATCACCAGCACACTGTCGAACGTTCGCCTGGGCATTGGATTCCAACTCAGCTTTGTCATCATGGCTCGAATCTGACTCTGAAATGTTCTGGTTATCTGGCAAAGCTGGAAGCGGCAAGTCAACACTGATGAAGTATCTTTATGGGCAAAAACAGACCAAGAACTTACTTTGCAACTGGACTGGAACGTCCAAATTGGTTCTGGGATCATTTTCTCTTTGGAATCTTGGAGCCTCAGATCAAAAATCCCACACTGGTTTGTCAAGATCTGTTCTATATCAAATCTTGATGCAAAACCCTTCACTGCTTCCAATACTCCTACCAAGAATGTGGAAAGAAGCATGCAACTACGAATCGGATGAGGACACCTTGGCTGGGTTGGAAGCACCATCCTCAGTAGAACTAGCGACAGCGTTTCGCAGTCTTCAGGATATGAGTATGGAGGAGAAATATTGCTTTTTATCGATGGACTCGATGAGTACGAGGAGATCTTCACCAAGGAATCGAGTTTGTCCGAAACCTATGCAAACACCCAAGCATCAAGGTTCTGCTGTCAAGTAGACCCATCCCATTGTGTACGGATTCATTCTTGGCTTTTCCAACGCTTAAACTCCAAGATGTTACACGAATGGACATTCAAGGTTATGTACAAGAAACCCTTGGCTCCCATCATTACATGATCTCCTCAGTGAGTCCAACCCTATCGATGCTGCCGCAATTCTGCAACAGCTTGTCGATAAATCAGCGGGGTGTTCTTGTGGGTCATACTTGCTTGCCGGAGTCTTCTCAATGGATTTGCTGCATATGATACAGCCGTGGAGCTGCAAAGTCGTGTGGATGAGCTACCGCCTGAGCTCGAAGGCATGTTTCGTCATATGCCGTGCACGGTTGAGCCGCGCTACTTTGAGCATACAGCAAAGATGCTGAGGGTGTGCTACCAGCGACAAGTTACTTATAGATCTCAAGATTATTTTCGACAGGCTTCTTTGGATGTAGATGCCATTTGCTGGGATATTCTTGATAGGGCGGGAATGGATTTTGAGAACGTCCCGCCATTTGACATCGCACCAAATGATAAATGGACCATTTGGAACCGTGTCGAGAGACGGCTTCGAAGTCGCTGTGGTGGATTACTAGAGCTCAAATTGCCCGAAAACCCGTCGAGCTCAAGGCAAACGGCGTTATCCACCGATGCTACTGTTGTATTCATGCACAGAACCGTATTCGAGTTTCTAGACAACCTAGGGACTTGGAATCTTGACCATCTCCGCATCCACGACCCCAGGTTTAACGCAAATGCAGCGTTGTCGCTAATGTCAACACACCTTTGGTACTGGCAACGAAAATCAATCTGGTATTATGCCATGGCCGATGCGCTTCTCTGCGCGCGTCTTTCAGATGAAGAAAATCCCGAAGTCAGCTTCCCATTACTGGAGAGAATGATGCTAGTTGTTCTGAATGAGGAAGCAGACACGACCAAGCTTCAGGATTCAAAATTGTCATCTACATTGATCGGTCAGTATGGTCGAGACACTTTTATACTGCTGCTTGCCGTGGAAGCAAACATGGTAAAATACGTAACAAACAATATCAAGCAGCACAAACTCCAGACCTTGCCTTACCCTTTTTGTATCATGCTTTGGCGAAGGTGTTATTGGATATCTCTTCGCCCTTACAGCCAGACACCAAGTCTATGGTTCAGTTCTTGTTATCAGTGGGTTGCGAACCGAACGAAGAGTTTGCATATGAAGATGGACGTTTGACGACACCATGGAGGTACTGGGTGTCACATCTGAGAGCTATGCCACACGATGAGCTCTTTAGAAGCCTAGGTATTACCGAAACGCTCACCACGGCAGGTGCTCACTGCGACGAAGATAAATTATTGCGGCAATTTCTCTGTGCGCACATAGAGTCAGCTCGTAAGTTGACTCATTTCAAGCCCAATGCAAACTTCAGGACAGGACTGCGGGTTGTGAAACTTTTAGATAAAGGAATCCAAACATCCCTGGCTGCAGAATCGAATAAGACGCCCCTAGGGCTTGTCTCGGGGTTTTGAGTAGACTTCCGTCCATATGGTAGTCAAGGTTCTGTTGGTGGCTTTTAGTTACCTTCTGTTAACTCGCATATTGGCTCATTGATCCACTCTGTCACTGTTGAAGATTGTCCCCTCGCTATGCGGGGCTGTTGATGTTAGCAAATTATGCCTAAACTCATCGGCTACCAACGTCATCCTCCCAATCTCCAAACGCAATCAAAGTTAATGAGTCAACCTGCCTTCAACGACCGATTAACACGCGAGAGACTCATATACGCATAATGACATCCTCAAAACCAGGCAACCTTCCAACACCATTGTCGCTAGAGAGACTGCCGCTCCACATTTTGGAGCTTATTGTAAAGGTGCTCGTGGCCAACGATACTTCCAAAAGGCGTAGCCTCTACGCACTCTCTCTAGCCAGCCGCACTTGTTATGATGCAACTGAGAGGCAACGGTTCAGCTATATATGCTTTACAGTGAACTCCGAGGCAGAGCTCCGTCGCGATGTCCAGGAATGGGGCAAGTTGCTCCAGGTAAAAGGACGGCTTCGCCTGGTACGCATCCTCAAGATTCAAGGGTTCATGAACAGCCTGGAGGACCCAGATGAATCAAGCAACAAACAGGAAGAGATGCCTGTCTCGGACGAATCATATTCAAATAGTACAGAAAATGAGCAATCCAGCTTTGATCCATGTACTCCACCTGACAAAAGTATACGGATCCTCCTAGGTGAAACCTCTCAGGACCCATTTGAGATAAGAAGACATTTCAAGGCCTGGGAGCCGCTAGCTACCTTAATTTACAGCCTCTCAGGACTCACTGATCTCGTGCACGCTTGTGCCGATCAACTATGTCCCAGCATTCTCGAGGCGCTACATCAGTACCGTCCAACATGTCGTCTTCACATGCATACCTTTGCTCTAAGAAGTTTTCTGAGGGCACCAAACGACGATCGCCCAATTGACCCAAATGATATCCAGCTGTTGACGTCGCCGTGTTTGTACAGCATCTCTACACCAGGCAAGGACTGGTACCGCTGGGGAAGCTTGATAATGCTCCTCATTTGCAGACAAAGAGAATCAACTATAACCCTGTACTCATTCCAAAAATGGTAGCAGGTCTATCTCCAAATCTTGCCAAGGTCGCCATATGTCCCGACTGGATGCGCAGGTGGAATGAGCGGTCATCTATTTACCAGACCCCATGGCCACCACTGGAAAGCTTTTTCAACATATCTAAGGATGCGCCCTCATTCAAGTTTAGAGGTCAATTGCAGACGCTTTCTCTTCCCAGCTATCACACATGGCCAGGCAAAAGTAGGGACTATCTCGAAAGGTTTCGCGCCGAGTCTATCAACTGGAACCAGTTGAACAGTCTCACAATAAAGGGTTATGCTGGCTCACTCACGCTCAAATACTTGGCTGAAATGGGGAATGACGGCGAGCTGCTAAACCTGACATCTTTGTCTTTGGACATAAGTGGTGGGATCCAAAACTTTGACGACATAGACGAAAAAACAGCCTTATGATACGCTCTCTACCTCCGCTTCAGGAGCTGAACCTCACAGGATGGCTTGGTAATGCGACTTATTCTGCCGTCCTCGATTGTGGAATATCCCTGCGCAAGCTGACGTTCTCGCCAGCCACACGTTGCATTGAAGTGTCTGATAAGCAGTTTCTTTCCTTGACGCCTAACCATGTGCATACTCTCAGGCAGAGACTGACTAAGTTAGAGGAGCTGACAGTACGGATCTGTCATGTTGAGGGTACCGAGTCACAATTTGAGACTTACAGAATGGGCCACGTGTAGCCATGTTGTTGATAGCTACAAAAGAAAGAGAAAAGAAGGAAGAAAGAAAACACTTCATATATTATGTGAAAAGTCAGTTTTAAACGAACTTGGTCTTCGAATCATAGGGTCGAAAATATCCTCCCAAGGCAAAGCTGCCTAGACACATCTTCATTGTGTCATGAGTGTTTGGCCTCGAGAATGCGATCGCGATTTAAGATACAGGACGGCATCTAGCTCTACCATGTGCTCGCTGCTAAAAAGCTTGCAGAAAATTTTGGCTCAAATACGATACCAAAAGGCTCAACGGTGGCCTTGAACGCAACAGATGAAGCTTTCTTGGCGGGCACGAGCAAGCAGTGGTGTCTTGTTACAAGTCTGGGAATACGGTGCATATACAGATTGCCTGGATATCAAATCACATGGGAGTACGGATGTCGTCTAGCCCCTTTGATGTGATTCAGACACGGATTGGTTCTTGGATAGCATCGATAGGAGATATTTACTTGCTCCTTTCCTTATCATAGCGTTTGCCTTTCTAGTTGTATGTGCCGTTGACTACTCCTTCTTTCCTCTCTTTTCTTATCTTTGGTACTATTATAGCTTCAATGTAGAGTGTCAGGTTATGTCTTATTCGCCCTTTTCAGATATTGCTGTGCTATATCCTTCTATTGCATTGCTAGTCGAGAAAGGCTAGGTACCATAAAATTTAGCTTACCGAATACTGGTCATTCCCAACCGCCTGTCAGTAATGTTACCCTTTTGGCTACGATCAATCCATCACAAGCAAGCATTGTATAAACCATGATTTGTAAAGCATTACGCACAGTATCTAGTAGACAGCTATATCGACCATAAGCAATGGATTCTAGTGAAATTGTATACCCGTCTGAGCTACTAATAGATCCCTTGGCAACGGTCATGCATTTCATAACAACAGAATACATATCATGCCATGCTAATTTAGCCGCAGCATGGAGCGGGTCGCTGAATACAAGGGTTCGTCCAGGAACAGGGCCCAACCTGTTGTTGGCTGCCCTTCACATCCCTAAACTGAAGGTGATATGGCACAGCAAGAGAATGTTGGTGCTGTGCGACACACTTCATGCACAGCTGCGTATTGAGGGCCGAGTTTTGTTGCTCGTAGCCGAATATCCTTGCAAGAAACAAGGCCCGAATGTAAGCAGCCCCTTCATTTTGTGCAGGCAAATTTCTCTTTGCATGTCTCTCTATCCTGGCTGTACTAGATGTTTAGCATCAATCCAATTGCCCACTAATACGACAAATTTTCGTTCGTCCTGCTCTCATTACAAGCAATGACTATTCTCACTAAATTATTATTGAGCATCCTCATCTTGGCATGTGCCGCAATATTGCAGTCATGCTACTCCCTGAGTCGCAACTATCTGGAAGCCCGCAAGATTGGCGTCCCTATACGAGTCATTCCTATCAGTCATCTCAACCACTTCTGGATGCTAATCGACCGCAAGGTTTTGCACTACGTAAAGAAGTATTTTGGGGAAAGCACTTTCACCAGGTACAATTGGATGGGGTGGGAGCTACCTGACCGATATTTCTCTCATCATGAGCTTGGTGATGTTTTTATGCTCGTTACACCCGGACGAAATTGGCTGTATATTGGCCATCCTGACATTATTACGGATATTGTCCGTCGCAGGGACGATTTCCCAAGATGCGTGGAACTCACCCAAATTCTTGACGCTTTTGGGCCCAATGTCAGCAGTGTAAGTCTTATCAAAACACTGGTCTTGAGAAATATAATGCTAAATACAAGTTATATATCAGGTCGAAGGCCAAGCATGGGTGACACAAAGGAAACTAATGGCATCGTGCTTCAACGAACATTATAACAATACCGTGTGGTCCGAGAGCATATCTCAGGCGACCGACATGATTCGATATTGGGCATCACGTCAGCAAGTCAGGTCGACTGCGGATGATCTCCGTAGTTTGTCACTCGGTGTGCTCTCCAAAGCTGGGTTTGGTAAATCCTTTAAGTTTCAGGGCCACGAGGAAACATCTCATATAGACCCTGCCGAGAATTACAAAGATTGCCTACAGCTGATATTGGAATACTGCATTCTAATTATTGCCATGGGGCCCAAGTTCTTTACGAACATACCTTGGCTCCCGGGAAGTTTCAGAAGATTGGGAGGGCAGTGTCTGCATTTCAATTCTTCATGACAGAAATGTACGAAACCGAGAAAAAGAGAGTCGCCCAGGGACTATCGGGAACAGGCAGCAGCCGGACCTTCCTATCTTCTCTAGCCAAAGCGTCCCTCGAAGCAAAGGAAGGTGAAGGCCTCACTGAACGAGAGATATATGGCAATATTTTCGTCATTAACTTTGCTGGGCACGACACTTCTTCACATGTGTTCACGTTCGCCATCTATTTTCTGGCCGCGAATCCGGAAGTTCAAGATTGGCTTTCAGAAGAGCTTAACCATGTCCTTGGCAAGCGGCCACCTACCGAGTGGAGCTACTCGGGTGATTTTCCCTTTTGAAGCGCTGTTTGGCTGTGTTGTACGAAACTATCAGGCTTTACACCCCTGTACCAGTTACAAAATGGACCAAGGATAAGACACAGATACTTAATGTTAGAGATAAAACGCTCACTTTGCCGCCAAACACTATGATGTGTTTTGCTTATTCGTCTCTGCAGAGCGATCCTAGATGGTGGGGAGATGATTCTCTGATATGGCGACCTTCTCGTTTCATTAAGCCCGTCAAGCAAAGGCTTGGAGAACAAGAAAATGCCCTAGATGATGAAGAGTTTTCCCAGCCGAGACGGGGAAGTTTCATAGGTTGGTCGGAGGGTGCACGCGAGTGCCCCGGGAGGAAGTTTTCTCAAGTTGAATTTGTGGCCACCATAGCCACTATCTTCCGTGACTGGCGGGTAGATCCTGTTACCTTTGATGGGGAAACTATCGAGGCAGCTCGTGAGCGAGTTCTGGAGCTCATCAAGACCGACTCTGCCATGGTTCTGTTGTTGCAAATGTTGCATCCTGAGAAAGCACCCTTGGTTTGGTCAAGGAGGTGAGAATTTTTGATCCGCTGCTTGCCGGATAGTTGTATGACTGGAAGAACATTGCGGAATAGCTTCATGGGTTGCAACATCTGTCATAGGCATGAACTATAACCCTGGCTCGAGATCCATCAATTGGATGTTCCTCTACAGACTTTGTTATTGAAACATTAGTTAAATGGAAAATAATTCTTGTTATGGTGATATTCGGTAACCATTTTTGTCTTGCATTGCCGCTCATGGCGCTTGATAAATTTCTTGCAAGTCTGGGTGTAGGGGCACATCTTTTGACACAAGTGAGAGCGGCGAACATTCAGTCGGCTCTTGCCTCCGAATATCTGCACCTGATCACTATCGCATTGCGTGAGCAAGCGGTCAAAAACCTCTTGGCCAAATGCCCAAGGTGCTGATTACATTTGCAGGTACTCGATAACCTTGCAGCACTTGTTGGTGCACCCATGCAATTTAGGGAGCGGCGGATGCAGCTTCTCAACAGAAAATAAAGAAACCCTGGGAGCACACAAGTGATATCTTGAGAGCGGTAAGTTATTTTTAACCATCGTTGCATGAAAACTGTACAGTCGATCACGGTGAATGGAGCCGTATGTTAGACTAGTTTATCATATTCTGCCGCATGACGATTGAGCGGATATGGCATGTACCGTATTAATTAATGGCAGCAACGGTGTTTGTATGGTTTGGTAAGTTGGTCTTATGCCTGTTATGAGCCAACCAACCCCCAGCTGAGCATCGAGACGATTGCTCCCTACCATCCGTCATGCACCTTTCGTAACATGCATCAGCGGCTGAGTTTCCGACCGGCCCGTTGACCCACCAACTCACTGTTGGTCTGACTTTATTCACCAATGTTATCATCCGTTTGGGGTTATTGCAGTCAGCGAAGGCACCCCAATTTAGTTATATTCACAAGCAAGGCGCTCCAACAGCATACATCGGCCTTTGTCCCTTGGCCTGTGTGGATAGTGGCTCGAATACTGACAACAAGGCCATCAAATCGAGCTAGGCGCACCAAACGTTACGAATGTTCAAGATTGCATGTCACGTTGGCGATACTCTTCAACCTATTATTAGCAGTCTTACTACTTTCCTTCGGAAGTAGACCTCCATCCTTTTGCTTATCTACACCATAGCGTGTGTCTACGCCTCTGTGACGGATCTCATTGCGGTTCAAACTTCTGGCCCAGAGGACCGCATCGAAAACACTTCATTGTCATATACAATGGCTTTCCATCTATCAGTATTGACCCAAGCCATCTTGGCGACCTGTATCATTACCGTGAGCACATATCTTTGCAGGAATCTCTATCATAGACGCTTCAAGCAAAACGCTCACATTCCGCAACTTCCCTCTTCCCTCTTGTTTGGGCATCTTATCAAGTTTGATGAGTATACTAAAAAGGTGCCCCCAACCGCCACCCCGATGCCATATTTTCCGACATGCACAATACATTGGGAAGGCCACCTATCATGATGGTGGATAACTGGCCTATTGTACCGCCTATGGCCATAGTTAGTGATCACACAGTTGCGGAGCAAGTGTCGAGGGCATCGCAAACGTTTCCTTACAGCATGCCCAGATCACCATCTGTTGAGATGATTGTTGACCTAATCGGGGCAAATTCTATCCTCTTCAAAAATGTAAGCATCACCATTGATCTCATAATCACTGACTGACACTGTACCAGTACGAGCCCTGGAGACAAGTACGAAAGAGGTTCAGTCCTGGTTTTGCTCATCAGCATCTTATAACACTCCTTCCTCTTATCTTAGACAAGTCCACTTCCTTTTTAAATATTCTTGATAATCTGGCGATATCTGGAGACACGGTGTCCCTTGACGAGATAACCGCAAATCTCACTTTCGATATAATTGGTATCGTTACGGCGGGTGTAGGCATGTCTGCTCAGCATCTGGATCCAGCCAAGCAAGGCGAGATTATACGGATATACAAAGAGCTGGTGAAGAGCAAGTCATCCTGCAGCCTAATACACACCTTATAGCTAACTCTGGCCACAGCATACGCCAACGATAAACTACAACTTCCTGGTGGATAATACCAAGAACACATCATAAACGACGCAAGCTTGGCAAAAGCCTCGACGCGCAGTTACAACCAATTGTGCGCCGCAGCTTCGAAGAAATGAAGAGCGGACAGTCTGTTGCTGGCTCACGTAGTATCCTGTCTTTAAGTTTGCAAGGTATCGATTCACTGACAGATGATGTACTTGCGGAAACTTGCGATCAGATCAAAACATTTCTTCTCGCTGGTCACGACACTACAAGTACCACCATTTCTTGGACAATATACGAACTGGCGCGCACTCCCCACGCATTGAAGAAGGTCCGCGAGGAACTCGATCGACTCTTCGGACCTGGACGTGCACGTGATCCTCAAGCCGTCTGCAACAAGCTCTTGGGACCTGATGGCGATAGTCTCGTAAACAGTATGACTTACATATCCGCTGTCATGAAAGAAACGCTTCGGATGCATTCCCCTGTCGGGACGATCCGTATCTCGCACCCAGGTAAGAGATATTCAGTCAAAACATCACAAGGAGACTGCAATCTGGATGGCAATTGGGTCTATTTGAACCACAACCTCATGCATTACGATAGAAATGTCTATGGTGATGATGTGAATGAGTTCGTCCCCGAGCGGTGGTTACAACAAGATGCAATCCCCGCAAGTGCTTGGAGACCATTTGAGAGGGGCCCAAGAAATTGCATCGGCCAAGAACTCGCCACCATCGAAATACGTGTTATCATCGCCTTGGTAGCTTACCGCTACGAATTCACCAAAGTAGGTCTCGGAGAACTTGCGCTTGATGGCGCAGGTAAGCCTACTCTTGACCACAAGAACCAATATGCTGTTAAGTCGGAGTTATATAATGTGAGTACGGATTTTAGGATCTAATAGAGGTCCAGGCGCTAATTTATTGTAGACAATCCAGATTACGGGCAGACCAGTCGATGGGATGATGATGAAAGTGAAGATGAACCAAACGTATGAATAATGCGGTTATGTTCTGGGAGACGTCTGGGACGTGTGTACATACTATGATCCTTCATTTCACATGACTGCTATAATAAGAATCGCCCGATCTAGCTACATGTGATGACCCGAACGCTGCACTCCGTATTGATCTGGCTAGTGTACATCTAAACTAAGGAGGCAGCCTTCCCAAGACCCTCATGTCAATTCCTCCAAGCCTGCTCTTAAGGGAGTGATTTCACTTCATGGATAGAGTGTTGATCAGTTTCAAACAAAGAAGACCATATATTTAGTTCTCGGAGATGCCTATAACTTTATCATAGGATAGGAATACTTTAAGCGTATAATAACCATGCTATTGAGCTCCTCAATCATTGACCACTATTGGGGCACCATTTCTTCGGCGCACCTGGGTCACTGTCACCATCATTGGTTCCAAAACTTGTCTTGCTTTATACTTCATATGGAGCCTCTAGTGTTTTCATCACCGGAGATGGCCTGGAAATGGGTAGTTACCATTGGCCAAACACCCTATGCCGTCTCTTTAATGGCAAATCGATTTCTGGCTGGCAAAACAGTAGGTCGCTCAGTGTTCTTCTGGCCGGTTTCCATGTCAGGCCATTCCACTTCGGCCAGAGCTTTCCACGTCTTCATCAAGCTCTCAAGATAGAGTTCATAACCGCTGTTAGGGCCGACGTTACCATCACCTGCAAACTCCGAGGCCAAGTAAACAAGCTCATCCACAGTGACAACACGATGGTCGACGACAGATATACAGAGGATGTATGCCAAAATGTTTTTGTGGTTGGATATTACACCCTCATTGCGAAAGTTGTATTTGTATGTGTACATGTCAACTCGGATAATGGCATTACTGAAGATGGATTAGTAGTGGTCATATAGAACGTACGCGCACGCGATATGGACAAATGATACTGACTGTTTGATGCATACGAAAAACTTCTCGTCGTAACTCTCGCCTGCGGAACAGTCCCCAAGGATGGCTGATAAACCAGTTTTCACGACATTTTTGAAACCCTCGAGGACGCCATCAGTGCCCGTTTTAGAGGCTCCAAAGAATGCGTCAACGGCAGCTTCCACGCCGGCACCAGGCTGCAAAAACTGTGAGTCTGTTGATAAGATGGGGATAAACTGTGAAGCTCCATACTTACCGTGGTTTCGGTATCGACAGCGACGTGACGCTCAAATCTCAAAGCCCTGTTCCCAGGAACGCTTGTCTTTTGCGTAGAGTCTTTGTCCAGGAACATAGTAGTAAGCTTCCCTTGGAATGTATCAAGCCGCGCGTCAGCAAGCTTCATCATAAGCTCGAGCTGTTCTTTCGCTTGTGCCTCCTTCTCCTTGCTGTTGTCCAGCATATTGGCGACGCTGCTTGCGATTTGACCCATAATGATTTTGCGCTGTGTCGGCAAATTTGTAGTTGGATCTTTTGCCAAGTAGTTCAATGGCCAGGCTTGGATGTCATAGGAAGAAAAAGAAAAAAAAATGATCAAGTATTGGAGTAGAAAAGAATCCCTGAGTTTGTGTCTTTGTTCAAAGCTGTAGTTAGACTTGAGGCGAACTCTTCATAATTCATGCCGTACAAACGGGTTTCATATATCCCTGCATATGGAAAAATCTCCGGTTTGAGTTCATCATCGGCAGTCGATGCCGTTGAGGTATTGAATCTCGATTCATATTTCTGAGGCTGAAGTGGAAGTGGAACAAGGCATTCCAGAGGAACTTAGCCGCCATTTCATAGTTGAAATATCAACTTAAATACAGTTTTAACCTTAGCTGCCTCGTAGCCACGTCCAGTACATTAAGGTAGGTTCCGCTGTCGAGCTGTCTCGAAATACAGGAACTACTACGCTAAAGCAAACGTTGACATTCCAAGCCGGCCAGGGGCTAGTGTTGCTTCTGCCATTGATTTAATTTATTTTTAGAAAGAAAGTTCAAGATCCAGAATCAGCGTAAGAATTCACATTCTCAACATTGTTGATACATCTCTGGGAAACCTTTAAGATCAGACTATTGTGGGCGAGGCATGAGCTTCCACCACTGTTTTCACCGGCTCGGAGAAATGCCCTTAGCTGAGGGCTATTTAGCGTAAATACTCTAATCGGTCCTACATAACCACACGTGCTTTCCGGCTTCTGTCGTAAGTTAAGCCACCTCTTTGGCTGTAGATGATATCCACCGATTTCACTTCCCAAGAGCCCGTCTACGGGAAGCCAAGGAACTATTGGGTTCTCAATCAATAGAAATAGACCTTGAGGCTTACTGAACGACTATAAGCAAGTATTCACATTTCCAGCCCATGATTGTTTGGTGGCTACACCAGTATTGATGATATTCTTCATGGTACATTTTGTTAGTTGGCCTGAAGATGAGACAGGTCGCGACAGTCTACTGCAATTCTTCACTTTTGAGTTGCAGGTTCGTATGAGGCTTTGAAAGTATTGGTTGGCAAAGATAATGACTCTTGTAGACGTACCTGCGTCATATGCAAATGTGATCCCTATGGCCACATGAGGCTCGATATGGATTTGAATTTCTAGTTCTCTGTCCATTCGAGTATGGCTAGGCTCCCCATTGCTCGCTGAGACCGACAGACAATAACAATCATGATTTATTATGTATCGCCACCACCCAAGCTTGGTGTGCAGGAACCTCGTACCTCTCTCTCCGCTTTGATGAAAATCAAGTGAATGCCAGGTAGTTTCCTCGATGGTGTATGCAGCGTTCAGCGCGTGGTCACATGGCTTTCAGAGAGCACGGCTGGATAGTTTCTAAGCGCAATCAGCCGGGAAGCTACTTGTCGCGAAGGCAACGGCTATTTCTACTACCGTCATGCTGCGTAAGACTGGGAACGGGCTCTAGAATGATGAGCATTCCAAAGTTGAGGCTGAAGCACAAGTGATAATTGTTGGGCTGGTCATGAAGTGCATCTGTAGCCGGAACATCCGGCTGGGCAATATCATCAAACCTAGAGGTGCCATGACATGTGTGGAATCCAGATTATGCCCAAGATTCCAAGCCTAATGGAAACATGATTTTCCCTTCATCTTTAGCCAGCCATTACCCAAGTAAGTGACTGGCATGGGCTTGGTACAGAGTTGATCAAAGTCCACAATACCAAAAGCTTATACATTTTATGGACCACCTGATGAGCCACTTCAAGGATCGCTGAACAGCCTTGAAGGCAATTTTCTGCTCGTTGAGGCGAATCAGGCCCAGGTTACGAAATAAGGTGGCAGATACAGTTCATGCGAATGTGGGTTTTGACTATCAGGCTATACTTCCGCCGTCCCAGTGGTCGCGGTTGGAATTTTTGGTTTCCAGGTATAGTCTCCATCATGGTTGCAAGTTGGGTCGAGGTCGGCTGCATACATAGAGATAGAGATACATGTAGTGTAGCACCAAGTTTCTCACATATGTGCATAGATGATACCTACTGCTCTAAGACGCTGATGTATGGCGTAAGCGTCCTCGGCACAAGATTATAAATTCACTAGCAATATCTCGTCTCTTTCGCAATCTCACCTCACAAATCATTGCTTCCCAGAAAATCACTGCTCAAGTTTGTGAACCTGTGACTATCTTCCAGGCATAGGTCACCTCATTGTTAATTAGGAGACTGTTTTTTACTACTTTAAATACACATTCTACACATTCAGCTCACCATGCCTCCTAAAGTCGCCGTAATCCCCAAAGTCCGCGTTCTCGACAACGATGAGACCGGCCAGGTCTTTGGTGAGGCCATTGGTGCTGTGACCTACTATGAATGGTTCAAATCACAATCCGCGGCCAAGAAGCATCTTCAACTTGTGGACTTCAAAATACAAGGCCGCGTAGGCCTGACAGATGTAGAGCAAGAACGGCTTGATGCTGACATTCGTCACTCCATCATCCTCCAACTGGGTTACCTGACCTTTGTGGTACCGTGGGAGCGCTACAAAAAGCTCGTCGACCCAACATTGGGCGACATCGAGGAAGCACTGTCTTTGGCCTTGACAGCTACTCGGATAATGGTGGCGACGCATTGAAGGGCGAGTACCCTGGCACCACTATCAAAGCTTGGAGCAACACTAAGCTGGAAGCCTTTTGGTTCGCCGCAAAGCTTCGAAATGCACTGGCGCACGGACAAGCAAGTTGGGTGACGACGACCACTGGCGACGAAATTGAGCTCTGCAACCTTACCGCCGCAAAAGTCGTGGATTTCAAGATCCAGATGCCGGTGGCTCAGTTCGTCAAACTTCTGGTCACGCATGCGCTCGTCCAATTCGTGGGTAAAGTGACGGCAGGGGAGCACTATGAGCCACTTTATAGTATCATCGCAAAATATCGCCTGGATGGACCTATTGCCCTAGGTCAATAGTTTAGGTGCCCCAAGGATCTTAAAGCTATGTGTATATAGCAACTTTCGTTTACTACAAGTTCTGAATGATTACGGATTGTTCAAGTTTAGAACCCTTTAATCCTGGTAACTTGTTTGCCATCGCAGCTTCAGTGGAAAATAACACAGACTGACTTGTTAGAATTTATTTTCCATAATACACATGTATCCCACACAAAAGCTGGGACATTATGCAGTCTTTCTCATATAAGCTTGGTTTTCTAGCTCAATAGAGGAGGTCCTCTGTGGTAAACTTGGGTCTGTTTAGGTAGCTCAGCCCGGCTCTGGCCAGAGCAGCGCATGCTTGGTTTGAGTGCTAGAGCTGATCATGTGAATATATATTTTCGCTGTATACCGCCTAATCAGGCAGGAATTATGAGCACGAAATTACTCATCAGTAGTTCAATCCAAGTTGTAATGTCACCTCGATACTGACATTCTGGAGACCCTATACTTATCTAACCCAACGCCGCTTTCATCCAGGGTGAATTCAGGTGCTCGGGGTCGGCTAGGTTTCGGCTCACTTCTGCACCCCAGCCTCAGTTTCTGTTCACCCTGCCCCATACCTATGTGCGCAGTTTGACGATGCCCAAACATCATACCCTCCATAAAGCGAGGTTCCCGGAACTGGGATCAGACACGCCCTGTGGTCGGTGCTTTGGCATCCTGCCCCTGACTTGCTCATCCACCGCGGTTTAAATTGATCTGCATTTGAAAAGGCAAGTGGAGGCTTCGATACCCCGGGTCACCTGTGCAAGAAGGTTGGCCGAAAGGCTGTACCCGAAGATGACTTAATAAAGGCTGAGATCGAAGACGGCCTTTCTGAGGATAAGCTGGGCATCAATGATCAACCTGTGCACAGAAAGCTTTCCGACTTTACAGAACCCTAGTATGAGAGTATGTTGTGAGTGTGGTATGCGTAAATGTATTGTCGCTATTGCTCCCAAGCTTTGACGGACCAGTCCCCAGTTACGTCAGGAAGTTTCCTGGATCGGACTTATGCACCATGGAAACAATGAAGCATTTTGCTGAGACTGTCAAAAAACGCCAAGATATAAACTCAGAACTAGGCCAAAACTTCGCAGAGTCCTTTGAAAGGAATTACTTGGGGCTACACTTGGTGGATAAGCGAAGGTGCCGTGGAAAGGTGGAGTATCTGGTCGAATGGGAGGGCCGTTCAGCGAAGGAGAGATCCTGAGAAGATGCGTTAACTATACCTCAGACATGAATCAAGGAGTTTGAGGAACGGGCTAGTGAGTTAGTACACAACGGGGTTAGACATTTATAAAATGTAATCAGCTTTTATTGATATCGCCATCAATTTGAATCTAGCCACCGGCTCCGATTCATTCACCAATCTTTGGGCCTCTAACAAGCTTGGGGATTGTACTTGAGCACTCAAGGCAGATAAGTTTTCAACGAAATTTCCTGCCACGCATCTTAATCATGGGGCTCGTTGGGCGAGTTTCAGACCCAGCTATTATTTAGATTCTTAAAAATAAGTTAAATCGCCTATCAGTCTTTCTATGCAACAGCCGTGACGGCATAAGTGGGCGCAACGAAGCTCAGTATACCCTCTTCGCCAAGAGTGTATGGATCCAAATATACTCTGTACTGCGGCTGGTGCCTAGCTCCTTCTTCCAATGCATCCAAGCCCGAGACGCGCAGAACGACGTAGATCTCGGACGGCGTCGCCGAGGTGACGCGCAGCCTCTTTGCCTGATGCTTGTTAGTCCAAAGGTCTCCCAACTTCCTATGTTACGGGACAGTACTGACTAGCTTGTACTGACCCCCACTCATGTAAAATGTAGTGGTAGGATCTTGGCTCGTTGTGCTCTTAACCTCTAGCCGGTAAATAGGCATGTTACCATTGTCACAAGCCGTGTGTAGCCACGGTGGCGTCGCATACGAGTGCTGCATCTGCAAAAGTAGCGGGTGAGGGCACCCTCTGTGTCCTTATAGGTAAAATCCGACACTTCGCGGCCAAAGCTCGAAAAGCCAGCGCGAGTGCGCAGCGAGCTAGTCCAATTGTCTTCACCGGTAAAGTTTGCCAGATTCAACGTATCATGTAGCAAGGCGTATACCTGGATAAGAGTCAGCTTCTGTTCTATCGAGATTTGGCAAGACAGGCCTGTCTAGTGGACAAACAAATTGTTCTCCCAGAAAGCCAACTTCAAAGTCACGAGCCATTTCCTCCTCGTTACGATTCGGAATCAGTCCTGCTCGTCGATGTGGCCTAGGATTGACCTGGACAGGCGTAGACAGGGAGCAGGCTGAAGTGTCTCCTCAATGTGCCCATGTCAAAAACGCTCCCGCCGCCGCCATCTTGGCCACCAGGCCTTATAGGCCGAAAGCTGTGTGCAAGGTCTGCATTTCTAGCGAAGCCTTCAAGCCGCGCCCTGTTTCTATTGCGATTGTATGAGCTGTAAAGGCCGGCGGGTGCGGGACGAGGCGTAACTTGTCGCTCGCCGGGGCTTCCATCGGATGGTACGTTCTGATGATCCTGCAGCAGAGGCCTGGGCGTCGTTGGTCTAGCTGAAGTTTGAGGCTCTACATATATTGGAAGAATCGTGTTTGCTGCTCTAGACCTCGCGGAAGCACGCGTGGAGTCTATAACAGCCGACCCCTGGAATCTGAGCGAACACTGCTCGAAGACGTCGTTGATGCGGTGTCAGAACTGTCGTCATTTCCACCTTGGCCATGCGGAGCTTCGCTGACCAAACCAATCCCCATGGTATCTTCACAATCTTGTGCAGTGTCCCCGCCAGTGATGCCTTTTCTGATTATCAAGCCACTCAGCGATGCAAGTGGCACCTGCAGGAGGGGGCAGATCTGGGAGATCAGCTGGTTCAAGCTCAAGTGCTGCTGCAAGCTGCCCTGGAAAGCTGTCTATGAGCGCACAATCGCGCTCATTTCTGTTGGCCGAAACATAAATTTCCAGCTTGGGAGTCTCATCTCCTCTAGTGACGACCTGTATACTGGAACCTCCACCGCTCCTTGTCACAGTAGTGCGTTCCAATGTATAATGCGTCTTAATGTCTGCACTCACCCAAACCTTGGCGTTTTCAAGAAGCAGCCGAACCTCGTAAGGTGACTCACACTGGACGTGCTCAAAGTACCTATATGAGCGTAAGTAAAGCGCTGTATCCAATCGGAGGATGAAAGTGCGTACTTAACAAGTGCATCTGCACGACCTCGAAAATCCTGGGTAAGAGCACGCTCGTGTTCAAGCGGTTCGCAAGCTTCCGTTTCTATAAGAACTTCTTCGGACAGAAAAGACTCGCAACCTCGATTGCGAAGCAAATCTGCAACCTGTCTAGAGGTGTCAAAATCGAAGTCGAGAAAATTGTGAGTGTTAACGAAAATGTCGAATAGATACTGCCGGTCATTAATGTAAAATTTCCAATCGAACAAAGCATACGCGAGCCCTTTGGCGTGCGGCACGGCCAACATGGCTTGTCGTCCAATCGCTGTAAGTCCTTGTCGTTCCGGCGCAGGCGGGCAATTTCTTGCAGAAGTTCTTTTACATACTGGTATTCATCGTCGTCTTCTATGGGGCCGCCCACATATAATTCTAGCAAGTCAGTGATTAACATGTCCATGGTTGCATTCGGCACTTGTAGCATATCTCGGAATAGACCGCGATATTGGTTTAACGAAGGCATGAGGGCATGCTTGTGCCGCAGGACCGACCGAGTCCAGATGCAATTTTTGAGGGACACCCACTGGCCGTGTTGGCTGTTGATGTCTCTAATAAAGATAAGAGGATCCTTCATGAAAGCGTTTCTATCGAAATGGTCAGCCAGTTGTTAGCTTACGTACGTGAGCACATACTTTATCTTGTCTGGCCAGCTACGACGGCAACTCTCGATTCTTTCATAAAGCCGATACACTCGCTTCGAATCATCGCGCTTATTCTTCTGCATCAACGCCAAGTCGCCGAGTAGTTCGTCTATGCCAGCATCTGGGAGTTGAATAACTTCAGTGAAGAAAGCTTTTGTTCTCGGCACATGCTGCTCTACAATTCGACGAATGGCAGACTTGCTCTCCAACTCGAGTCCATTCTGGGAGAACTCGTCGTCGCCCCACACGCATTGAGCTGGCGTTTTCCATTCGAGGGTGGACCCCGATGAAGACGGCAGGGCAATGCAGAGAGATTGGGTATTGATGCGGAGCCTGTTCCCGATCAGCAACATTTCACTCAGCATGCTGCGCTCTACTCACTTGCTTTGGTGGTGTTCTTGTAGAAACAAATAAGCTTCAGCAACATCTGCCATGGTTGTCGAATTATTCTCCCTGAGCTGTAGAAGATGGATTCCTGCTTCTTTGGCCGTCGCGTTTGGGACTTCCAAGATTGTTCGAAATAAGTGATTCAGTTCATAACCGTACACTGGCAGCAAGGCAGGCTTGGACGAGAAACCTTTCGGTCCATGCCAGACACAGCTTTCAGAAGTGCAAATTTGTGGTTTGGAAGTTTGACAAGAGCATTAACAAACGCCGCCCTATTGACAACAGTCAGCATCATCGGTCAGCTCTAGGTTGTTTGAAGTGGTTCTTTACACTTACTTTACCTTTAGCTTCTCTGTAGGCGAGAATGCTCGTGACTGAATTGCTAAGTAAAGCTGTTTTGACTTCTCTATGTCTCCATGCTCCTTGAAGCCGACCTGGTTGAGTACCCACAAATAAAAGTCGAGCCCCTCTTTCACTCCGACATCCAAGCAGGACAAAAATTCCCAATCCTTCGGGTTATCGGTAGGCAAAACCAAGAACTCGCAGTTGTCGACATTACCAAGTTCATTTGCTTTTTCCATAAGCATAGGCAAGGAGATGTAGGTATCCCGCAAGGCAGCTTGACGACCCGAGCGGCACCCGAATCGATAGCCTGCTAGCATCCGTCTGAGTTCTAACGTCATGCTCTCACTGTAGAGATTCCAATTTCGATGCAATATAGCCAAGACCTGATCTCTCTTATTATTCAATAACCATTTGAAGTCTCCGTGCAGCTCAAAGGGGAAGTTGTGATGCGAGGGCTAGCGCAACCCCGGCGGTCTCACTCAGCCATTTTGCGAACTCGTCACTTTCACTAGGATCGAGGCCTGCAAAGTAATGACTATCCAGAAAGTGCGCCTTGCTACGACCGGCGAAAAGCTGAGCAAGCTCACCATCAACAGAAATATCGGCATATGTCGAGATGCCCTTTCGGAGGTGCTCGCTAGCACAACACGCAAAGTATATCTTGTTCATGTCCCAGGCGCGAAGGTGCCCTCGCATCTTGTGGAGGTACTTGACTTGGGCAACGAGATATAAAGGGACTGCCGTGCTTAAATTGCTGTGGTAGTCAAGGATTTGCTCGACAATGTTAGGGATGTTACAATCCTTTACTCCAAGGAGTCGAAAGAGCTTTCTCCTCCTGGGGCAAGAGCAAGCTTCTTCGTCAACCAACGATAGTGGCAGCCCAGGCGGAATGGTCGCCCCGGAGCTTGCTGGAAAATAAATTGGATCATCTTCAGACGGGGACATCGCCAAGACCCATCGGTCAGTGGGATCAGAGGAATTCTTTTAGGTCATTTGCATGCTTCCAGTTGTCCCAGCGTTCATGTTGTTCGATGATTACCTTGGCGAGATCTGAGCACCACTCCTTGCTTTGCATCCTAACATGAAGTAGGCCTCCATCGTGCAGCTCCAGCAGTTTGTCGCATACCCACTTCCAGTTAGGGGCAGTGACTTTCAGCAATAAAAGTGCCTCGCGGACTGAGGCGGGATATTCAGGAGAGACATAGTCGCACATATTTCCAAACATCGGCTTACCATGGCGATCGTGCGCCCAGTCTAAGAACATGAGACTTCTTGGTTTTCTGAATCTGCCAGTTCGGTCCTTGATGACACACACTCCACTGAGGTGCTCATTTATGCTCGTTATTATGCCGCGCCAGTATGCGCTCAAACCACTAGTCTTATTATTGAGGTAGAGAGGCCACGCTTTTGCTAGCTCGGTGATGTCTGCGTTCCCCGCGTTTGCATTGAAACTTTGAATGGCTGCCTCAAAGACGTAAGGGATCGCATCAGCGATATTTTTGTTCCAGGAGTTGTCTTCATCGACCGATTGCCGATTTGACGTAGTGAGGAAATCTGCCTGGATAATGAACTGTGCATGGCATTAGCAGCAGCATTTGAGCCTCATAGGATACGCACCTTGAACCCAAAGTCCCCAGAGGCAAATATGCAAAGGCAAAGTTCTGCTTCAATATCAAGGCCATATACTTGCTCGATTCCTGCTGCACAGGAAAGGCCAGCACAATGTCACTTTTTGTAATGCCTGGACGTCGGGTTTCAGTTCCGGTAAAAGTAATGGCAAACCGGTGCTTGTAAAAGTGGTGTGAGATGCCAGAATCCTCGTCTTCGAGTGCCACGATGCCTGAATCGGGCGTCCAGTCGATGCGCCGAAAGCGTTTTGAAACAGCCGGCTCCTTATCCGAGGAGGAATTGAATAGCGTGAGATGGAGTCGGTCTATGCGTCGCAAGAAGAGAATGAGGACAGGGTCGATTGTCTTGATATCTGTTTCGAGAGTGGATGAAAAATTTGTGGACTTGTCACAAATATGATCCAAGACAATGGTCGTCTGACTATCTTCCTCGTAATCGTCAAAGAAGTCTTTGTCCCACTGCGGCGTAATCATGCCAAGCTCTCTGGTCTGATCCAGTTGAAAGTAGTAAGGATGGGAGCGTACGTGTGCCCGGTTGGCGAGCTTGAAGACTGATTTGAAGCCGATGCCCTTTTCACCTATGTAACCTTGGCCGGGCGTTTTGGAACTACGACCTGTTCGACACAACGCCTGAACATTCTCTTTAGAGAAGCCTTCTTCATTGCATTCAACCTTCACATGATCGGGAAAGATGGCAATTGACACTCTTGGCATGTCGCCCGCGGTGTATTTGTTGTCGTCTGCATTCTGAATCACTTCCATCAGGAACCGCGCGCGGTTCGTGTACAGGTCGGTTGATATGCTACGGAATAGTCATTTGTTGCACGTCACAGAGAATCACGGCAGAACACTCACATTTTTAGCGCCTTCACCAAGTCTTCTCGGATCTCCTCGCCGCCTTCGATCGCTTGCAGCATGCCCCTTCGGCCATTTTTTGCTTCCTCTTCTGCTTCTCGTTTGAATGAATCTGTGAAGGACCCTTTGCGCCGCGCTATCTCCTCGATGACTGCACGTGCATCCTCTATAGTCGTCACAAGGCCTGAGGTTTCACTCATCTCGTCGCTTTTTGAACGTGATGAGCATGCAAAATATCCAAAGGACCAATAATGAGGGGTTAGCAAATCGTTGGTCCAAAAGAGCTTTCGAGTCTGTTGGTTGTCCAAAGGTGCCAATTGGGTAAGGTGCGTGCGGGAGAGTTTCGGCATAGTGAAAAGGGGCTCATTGATCCTCCAAAAGAAGTACTATGTATGTTAAAATCCATGGCTTTCAGTACTGCCCAAATCTAGTAAGAACCCTCAAATAGGAGGTGGCTTTTATTTGCTAATTTCCTGTTAACTACCTACCTAATCACGGATTTCTGTTGTAACTTACGGGGATATATTTGAAAGTTGAGATAGTTCTAAATATAGGGACTATCTTGCTTCAAGCAGCTGGAAGGGGCAGTTGCGGCAGGCCCTCACCCTGGGTATTATTTCTAATGAATTGATATAAAAATCCCGTTACGAAGGCTTCTCTTGGGGAGAGGCAAAAGACCTATCATCGTATATAACATACGGTGCCTTGAGCACAGTAGCAGACTAGATCAAGTAATTGTGTCACGGAATCATCTGGCACTCGGCTACGGACTTGTCACTCCGTAGCTCAACCATGAATCTTTTCCAAACGCAGGCCTCTATTCTCCCACAACACTTGGAGTATACCTCAGAACGTCTGGCTTGCTCGAGTGTCATGAAAGACTTCCCTTGGCAATATATTTCACTATCGCAGTTGTTTCGCAAACCATCCACGTTCAAACCACTATTTTGAACGAAATTCCTTAGATATCTAGCCAAAGAACCATGGATCACACAATGCCATATCATCCGGCATATTTGAGAGATGGCAAACTAAAGCTGAGTGCATGTCAATCGTGGGCTATGGCACCCTCGAGATGTTCCGCGACATACCTGTTGTCACTGACCCTGATGCGAACTACTCGGAACTATTTCACAAATCCGAAGTTCTGATGGAACTGGCTGAGGAGACGCGATGTTCCATACTGCTGTGTATGTCCATCCAGGCTCCAGACCAAAAGCTAAGTCGCGCAATCGATAGGCTCAGCTGCAAATTTGACAACATATGGGATTGTTATGCACAGATCTTTCTTGAAATACCTCGTACTAGCAAAAACATCACATTGCCGGTGCTTGAATGTAACGCTTTGGAGACATTCAGATCCCTGGGACGGCTGCTTGACGTGCACAATCGGAGCCTACACCCAGTGTACAACCTCGCCGACATGCATGTCCTCCAGAATGATTATCCCTGGGAATACGTTGCGCATATTTCGCTGACATGCTGTTATTAGAGTGAACTCGAACAGCGATGCCAATTAATAACTTGCTATCGAGATATGTGGGCCGCGAGGATGGTCATGAGAATCGAATGCTCGGCTAGTCCTAAGAGCCACACAGAACTCAATTTTTCCGACCACATATTCAGGTCAGACTCGGAATTTGGTGCATTATGGGGATGTTTTCTCACACGGTGCACCTCTTTGGACTACGTTATTCTCAAGGAGGACTGAAACCTGGAGAAGTACAGAGTTTTAGAGGTTGAAGAGAGCAAGCAATTATCTGTCTGTCTCCGGAGGAACAGTTTAGCTGGGTTAGGATAGAGACCTTAAAAAATGAGTGTTATGGGAATACAATAATAATGCTATCAAGTTCCAACACGGCCAAGGATAACTATACTTCCGTGCTTGCATGTAGTGCAGGTGGCGACTCTAATACTGGCGAGCCAGGCGCTGCACCAGAATTAGCCCAGCAATCACCGCACATCATCAGCTGCCAGGTGCTGATTTAATACCACTCCACCTCTTTCAGGATGCTACAGACTTTCATCATTTATATCTGAAGCCCCTCATCTAAGAAGAGATTCTCACGCCTTGGCTGCGAGAGCTGCCTAACACCACTTGCCTGCCACACCAGCATTCCACACTTGCAGCAACTCCTTCCGTGCACAACTTTCTGTCCCTACACTTGAAAGCCTCTTCTAGACCATGTCTGCTACAGCGAGTCGATCTGGCCCAACGGCCCACGGATACGGATACAAGTTCGAGAAAGTGTGCAAACGCGTGCTCCTTCAAGCCCACGGCGTCGAAAAGCTACTCAGCTCAGCGCGACCCAAAGGTAAAAAATCTTCTGAAGAAACGAGCATTCACATTGCATTTGATCTACTACTGGTAAACATTGAAGACCTGAAGCGCAGCCTCACCAAGTGGAAGACTTGGGCATCAGAGAAAACGCGGGCATGGGCCATCGTGGAGAACCACCACCAGCAACTCTTTGAAGCATGGTACGGCTGCGAGGAGGCTTTGGTCGCCATTGCCGGCTTCCTCCAAAGTGAAGAGGTAAAAATCATCGAGCTCGTCACCTGCAATATTATAGACGCTTGGTCCTATGAGCTCATGTCTCAGAATCTACACATGATTTTGTCATTGAGATTGATCGACAGGTAAAGTTGCTCCTTGAATGGCGCCCTATCACAGCTAACCGTACAAAGTATGGCGAACTCCCGCATGGCCGAGAAAACTCAGCCCGAGCCCCAACCTGAGCAAGTAACGACAGATTCAGCACCAGTAAGCAAACCAAGCAAGAGAGTTCGACCCAGATAGTCACTAGTTGAAGCGCCATATTAGACCAAGGCAACCAGAAGAACGGTATCGTACTTTAAGAGGTCCAGAGCTACGAGCATCCGAGAGTATAATATAGTAGCAACTCAGACAAGAACTTTCGTGGTTTAAGCGTTGAAGACAGCAGCGTGAAAACTTCCAAGGACTCTCTAGCTATACCGCCTAGGACCAGAAGGGAGGGATTGAGGAATTGGTCAAAGTGAAAATGACGACTATGATCGGTACTGGGCGCATATATGAGTCAGATGTTGATGATATCATGGGAATTGAACGCAACTTCGGGTGTTTGATAGGCACCCATCAACAGCATTAGGCAACTATCTCTTCCTTTACAACTCTCATACTTGCTCTTCAGAAGGAAGTGGTGTCAACATTCCGTTAACCGCCCTGTATTGGAATTTTTTTCTGAAGTAAGATTTGCTTGACAGAAAAGATTCCTTCATACGCAGCTTGTCTAGACTGCTGATTTCGTGGGTAATAGCCCGATAAGAAACTTGCTCAATTACACAACAGGGACCAAACATGGCAGCCCTTCGTATAAATTATCCATCAAGTTTGAACCCACCAGCAGATCCATGTTGGAGCATTCCGCTTGGATCCTGCTTTTTGCTGGCGTCCTGCATGAGCTCCGTATCCTTTTGACCACAGTCGTCAAGATGCCGCTGAAATCCAATACAATGAAGAGGGATCTATCTGACGTCGCATCGAATAACGGGCTGCCTAACGCTTGCCGCATACCAGTACTCGAGGAATGCGAGTGTGAATACAATTCAAGGAAGAATACGGGGCACTAGTCACGAAGATCATGTTTCATCTTACGTTCCCGTATCTTAATCTACAATTCACAATGATGTTTAGCAGCTTTCGTTTCCAGTTTGCAGCCGAAGAAAGGCTTGGTTCTTGATGCACCCGGTACGTTAGTTTCCCTTGCCCAGGCTAATTGCGAGCAAGAGCATGATTGGTTCCGTCTCTCGTGAATCTCATACTCGCAATATTTCACTGAATCTCTTCATAATCTTCCAATCATCATGTAAGAGGTGACCCAATTTCCAAGATGGTGCAAATTGCACTAGGCATCGTAAAATTCGTGGACAGCCATCCATACAAATAGCACCACACAGATTCTTGCGGCTCTGTTCACATTGACCATCCTAATAAATATTCTTGCTAACTGACATTAAACCCTTTAATCTGTCCTACGCATTTGTAATGGTATTTCAGCCAGTGGAAATAACAATCAGACAAGGCTTTGACAGTTTCAGTACTACTCGGTGGTCCTGCATTTAGTAGCTGCCTTTTCTGATTCCGACCATCGTTGCCTCGACAAAATCGTATCCAATATCGTATCGAATTCCCTCGGGATTTTCAATCTTTGCCGCCTTGTCTTTAGCAGGAGTTAGCTTATTGGTAAACAAGGTCCAAATAGTTCACTTACACCAATTTTTGTGGCTTCCGGGTGTGGACCAGTCAGGCCAACATAACCACGACCGAATGGTGTGACCGAGGCAGCCACATCTCCATTGGATGAGTATCTGGCGATGATACTAGGATCGGAATCCTTGAAACCTGTAATTACTGCTCCTTCTTGGAAGTAGAGCCAGCGACCCCGTTGAATCTTGCCATCTCTATCAGCATCATTAAAATGCCAATCAACCTGAATCACATCATCGTCCTCGTTTTTCACCTGTGCGCCATCTCTTTCGCATTCGGAATCTACGTCAATACCTTTGGGAGCAGCTGCAGTCCAGGTGATTTTCCAGCGAGATAGGCACCTAGACAGAAACCCATGTACCGACCACCAGCTTGTACATAGTTCCTGATGGTATCTGCGTGTTCCTTTATATCATCCCATGCGTCATCAAGATCTACAACATACGTCAGCAATGCTTGAGTTGGTTGGATGAAAGCTCATTATCCCGCTCTCGCGTAATGCTAGACTTACCTGGTCCACCCGGGTAAGCGTACACAGCAGCATGAGCTAAGATCTCAGGGAAATGTCAACCGCTTCGTCAGGCCCACAAAATGTAACGTTGAAATGATAGGCTGACGTCTCAAGCAGCTGAGCAACAGCCTCAGGGCAACCTTCGCAGGCAGCTTCACCACGGTAAACAAGTGCTTGTAACTGTGGGGCGTCGTTCGCTCTGACAGGGTGTGATAGTATGGCTAGGGATAGGAACATGACAATTGAGCAGCGCATTTTTGGATTCGATAGAATGAGATCAAACTTAAGACGATGAACTGCTGAATGTTTTGTCACCAAGACATATTCGACAAGACATTTCAAGTCTTTTATATATCTTCAACCTAAAGCCTAACCGAGCATTATTGGCTGCGGCGCATATCAATTGCCTTCAATGACATGTATGCCACAGAGGAATCGATTTGGCAACCCTGAGTCTCGTCTTCAATTGTCTTAGAAGGCTAGGTTTTTCTGATTGGCTGGAGCGTTTATGCAGTGAGCAGATCAACCCGAGCGTGCCTGCATTCTTAGCGTTCCATAGTTGTGTATGGAGCTACAGGTCAGCCAATGCCGCGGCATAAGGCTACTGTTGGGGCTGTGAACTAAACTTGAGATGGCTTGATGGGTCTCCGGCTTGACATTTACCAATCGTGGAAATGAGGTTCATAGCCACAGTCTAGACGAAAGATCTCATTCAGATTTCACACAACAGGGCATCGACTATCACGGAAAGGGGAAAGGTGAGTCAGGCGCTAACAATACGGCAGCAGCGAAAGTATCTGGAAAACTTTCGCCCGCCAGTGTCATCGGTAGCCGATTGGATCCCATAGCTTAGCTCGTCTGCAGAAGTTCCTAGGCTGACGAAGCTAGTTGTCTAGCCATATTGGAGGCTGACCCACCGTCATAAATACCGATGGCATCTCCATCCTTTACAAATTGGCGAGGATTTCTGGATGCCCAGACTGCGTCACTCTCAGCACATGTGCCCCTGCATATACGCCATGGACAGAGAGAAGCAGCCGCGAAAGACTAGGGCTTTTAGCCACAAAGTTCGGACTGGGTGCGGTACTTGGTAAGTCTAGTTTGGAATCTTGGCTCTTTAATAGCTGTTGACGTTGTCCGTCAGCAAGAAAAGACGCAAGAAATGCGACGAGGATATGCCTACGTGTCGTAGGTGTCGGGATGGCGGCTACGTCTGTGACGGCTATGGTTCAGTTGCAGCCAGAAAAGATTCCCTCCACCTTCATTGCCACTTGTACCCGCAGCAAAAAGTCACAAGAGGCATAGTTCTTCCCTCAGGCTGTTACTACCCAGTGACTCTCTTGAACAGTACTTCTACAGTCACTTCTTCAACAAGACAATTAGCGACATGGAGATATCTGCGTGTCTCGATGCAAAATTTTGGGAAAAGTCCTTCATGTCGCCTAGCCAGGATGAACGATGCGTTTGGTACACAACTATTGCAATGGGAGTTGCACATTGGCTATATATCACACCAGCATGCGATACTCCGTTACTCAAAGACTTTGCCATTAGCCAATACAACCAGGCTATATCAGAACTAGTACAGTACACAAATCGAGTGCAAGGAGAGCCGAGTAACCAATCTGTCGTGCTGCTATGCTGTTTCTTGTTTGTGCTTCTTGAGAGCCTTAAAGGAAACTACAGCGAGGCTATTCGACATCTGGACTCCGGTTCTAGAATTATTACTGCAACTCCAACGAATGAATTATCGGCAGACAAGGAAGTGAAACAACTAGCAGCAATGTTTCATGCCATTAGCTCTCAAGTAACCCTATTCTCAGATAATCATCTTCTTCCCGATCTAACAAGCCACATGGCTTCCATGAAGAAGTATAAACATCCAGCACCGAAACTTCGAGACCTTGATGAAGCTGAAGATGTTCTTAACTCTTTTGATGATACCTTGGCCTACATTACACGCGATATGGCCCAAGACTGGGAAGACGACTCATCCGATTGCAACAAACAATGGCAAATGCTGAGTCAACAAGTCGAGGCCTGGCGAGTTGACTTCGAGAGTTTAGTCAAGTATACTACTCTTGGGGTTGCAGTTTCCAAACAAGAAAAAGGATTCTCAATCTAAAATTGCAACACAGGCTATGGAAGCTTCTCATAGATGAGGAAAACTCGGCTTGTTCGGAACAGGCTGAACCTAGCCAAGATGACAAAAAGCTCACACCTGCAGAGTGCAATCATCTTCTCGACGATATCGAACGCTTGTGGGGTAGCTCTCCCCAGCCAGAATTTGGACTCAAGACGGACCTTATCACCGCAATTTACCAGCTATATGTGTTTTGCCCGGATACATTTGTTCGGCGTCGGATTATCTCAATCCTTCGTTCAAAAAGAGGAGAGAGATTGTATGGGACAGTTTTGAATTGGCAGAATTCTTGGAATCCGACCTACTTTATCGGGAGATGGGCATCCAAGAGTCCTTTTGGCCGAATATTGGCCCATCTCCAGACGACGATGCCCTATTAGTATTTAGACCTCATAGTTCAGTCACACCTCCCTCAAAGTAAAAATCGGACTCTTATGGCAAACTAAAGGATGGCGGAGTACGAGAAGCAGGACTGTTCCAACAAGTTGATTCGCATTTACGTATAAAATAGCTCGTTAACATCAGAGTATATCTTCGTCCTCACCTTCGGATCCTTCGTCTATTACCTTTTTGCCTTCAGGCGTGAGTAATGCACTAATCTTAGATTGCCAGTCCTCTAGAAACTCCATACACTCCTGAGTCTCAGGGTGATCAGGCCCAAGAACATCTTTTCGTAGCTCATAACACTCTGTCATAAGTTCAACTGCATCAGTCTCGCGGCCCATCTTGGACCAGACAATAGCAAGCTTCCCCATGACTTCCATAGTGCGAGGATCTTTCGCTCCAAGTCGTTTTCTTTGGTGATTCATGAAGTCTCTATAGAGGGCCTCATTGTCACCCATGCGACCTTGCTGGTCATATATAGATGCTAGAAGCTTCATGCCCAGAATTGATTCTGGATGTGTATACCCCAGCACCTCCTTATAGAAGTCTACCGCGCCTCTGGCCAAAATTTCAGCTTGATCCATCTGGGCATCCATACTTTGATATGTTCGGGCAAGTGACATCATAATTCTGATTGTGTTCAGATGTTTAACGCCAAATCGCTTAGTCGAGACTCCCAGAGCTCGGAATTGCAGAGATTGAGCTTCCGCATAGCGTCCCTGGCCATAATATGCCAGCCCAAGATCTGCCATATTTACAATCGTCTTGGGGTTGTCATTTCCCAGCAACTTGTATTGGATATTCAAGGCGCTGGTGAGTAAAAGCTCCGCTTGGGCCCATTGGCCAGCAGAGAAGAAAATGTTCGATAACCTTGTAAGGCGTTCTGCAGTTTCAATCATCCTTCCAATCCCACTTGACCATTTTGCGACTTCTGCTACGTGTGCTGAATAATTCTCTTTCATTCTTCTTTCAGGAGCGGTGTATCCGGCAATATCTTCTAGAGTTTGCAACGCAGTGGTGAGGAAAACATCACCAGGATCATATCTAAAATAGATATCTATGCGTAAGCCACTTCGTACAGCTTCCTGTACGAGTTCATGCATATCATAGCGCTTCTGCTCAACGTTTGCTGAGTGACGTTGAGTAATAAATCCGAAATCCAATAATCGGTATTGTGCATTTGAGATACTTGAGTTGAAGATCTCGTGCAATTTACTTGTCGTCCCGCTGACGCGTGTTGCTTTTGACTCTTCGTTGTTATTTGACCCTTCGAAAATTTGAGGAGGAATATTTCTATGGTGAAAATAAGCGACTACATGTAGCATTCTGTATGCACTGGAGTCATGTTTAGCAAGCCAATTGATGGCTATTTGAGTAGTCTTCAAGACACCCTTGTAGGGATCAGACTCTCCATGTTCATCCGGCGTGTTTGATTGATTTACGCCTAATCTTATACTGTTACTGCGCAGTATAGCCAGGTATTGCCTTGCTCTTGTTGATGTGGTTCGCATATAGGCTGCAGCTTGATAGACGGCGAGAGTATGCCATTCCAGCTCTGCGAGTAAGGTGTTCTTGACAAATCTCTCTTCGATTGTCTGGGTTGTATGATCCACACCTAGAAGCTCCATGGCTTCGGTTGCTTTCATGACACTGACGATTATATTAAGGGCAAAGCCTGCAGGAGTATTACCTATGGCTCTGTTGCGAGTGGTCCATAGTATGGTTCCCCTAACAGCTCGAGGAATGTATTTCAGCAAGTTTGTGCTCATGTTGACTTCTTTCTTCCCGAACAATACCACATCGTTGGCATTGTCGAGGATCAGTACCCACTGCGGTTGTTTTTGGATGGCTTTGCACACTTCAACGAGCATCTCATTCCGTGGAAGATCCAAGTCCACGCCTAATTTCAGAGCGATATCCTGATAATCAGACACAAAGGTTTCTTCGCAATCGGATCGGACCCAGAATACTGAGCAATTATCATCGAGTGTCCGTTTGTAAGCGTAGTCGATGGCGATTTCTGTTTTTCTGCATTAATCTCGTCAGTGAAGAGTACAAAACAATTATGCAGATATGGACTCACCCTGACCCACCGACTCCAACCAATACGCCCATGTTAGAAGATGTGGCGCTGATATCCTCAAGTCTTTTGGCGATTGCCGAGCGAACTACAAAGCGTGGATTCCGTTCATACGGAATCAGAACAATGGCAGAAGGTTGGGAGAATCCCGAGACTTTCAGCTTTTGTAGGAACGTGTCCTCCTGGACTGGCACCTCGCCGGCACGGGGACATCTATCCAATCAACCAGGGACTCGGGAACCGGCAAAACATCTTCCTCAAAGTTCTCGTGTTCCACGTCCCCTATTGTTGACGTGTCGTCCTCTGAAAAGTCCGAATCTCGCCCAAAGCTCTCGTGATTGGATACAGGACGAGATGTAAGGTGGTCAGTATGACCGGATGCACTTTGGTTCTCTTCTGGAGAGTCTGCAGCTGAGTTGGTGGATATCAGGCGTAAAGTAAGATTGATGATACCCCGAAGATGTGTTGCCACATGACTTGCCATTTCTTCGCGGTTCTTACTCGCTTTGTCTTGATCCTTCAATTTGTCGTCGTCTATCATCAGGTTGTCGAGATCGGCTGTGTTTTCCGTCTCATTGCTTGTCTTGATTGTAAAATTCCTATTGTCTTCCTTTATAGATAAGCAACACAAAGGGCAACCATCATCCACACGAGGTAACCGTAGGCTGCTCTGTTGCACAATGGCTTGAATTTGTGACTGTGTTAATGTATCAGAATGAACATCCAGGAGATGCTGTGAGAGTCCTTGGGAGTTTGTAAAAGTACAATCACTTCCACCAGTGCACAACGGACAGATCCATGATAAAGGCAAATGCACTTCTTGATGCCAATCTAGACCATGAGTAGAAGTCATGTGTTTATGCCATGCAGCAGATGTTGCAAATCGCTCCAATGGTTCGGAACACTTTTCTGACAGGCAAATATAAGGCTTATGATCTTCGTTCATATGCTGGCTGTTACAATGGTCAGCCAGTTTCTCTTAAACAAACGAAAGAACACATACTTCCACTTATCCCCTTGTAAAATGTCTTCTGGGAGTGGGTTGAAACACCACTCGCATATCAAGCTTTCCTAGAGGGTCGAGAATAGTCCACTTGATTGACAAGAACGGATTTTGTCTTTCGCGAAGTGGTCCTTTTCTGCAGCAGCCTCTTCTGAACTTCCTTGCTGTTAACTGAAGTAGGCCTAGATTGAGAAGATATAGTGGGTGGTGGAGGACGAGAAACGGTTTGGGGGACAGTTTGTGGAATGTCTTCATTTCTCGAAGCAGTCGGTACATCGATAACCATTGGCTCAGTGTTTTCAAGTTGGTCCTCTTGAACGACAGGTAAAGAGCGAAATTGTTTAGTTCGTATACGTTCAGGTTGAAGCCTTTCGTGTCTAGATTGTCGATAGCGAAAAAGTGTGTACGTTTCCGTCATTGCCCTGGTAAGGTGTTCCAGTAGTTCTAAACTCGCGTCTGGATAAAGCGATTTGAGTGCTATATCAACGACACGCTCGAATGAGGTGGCGTCGAGTTTTCCAGCGAATTTCCTGGCTTTGGTCGCCTGGTCTGTCACAGAAGATCTCCGAATGGCAACTCCGAGATGGTTCAAGCGTTCTATAGCACCGGCTATCGCCTCTAAGCTCTCGAGACAGATGGTAGGTGGTAACTTGTTTGAAGATGAGTTGGTGCCAGACGAGTCTATTTCCATATGTTCAGATGCATCACTGGTCTCAAACACTAGCCGCTCATTAAACGCTTATCCCTCAGTCAAGATATTGATATACGTACGGTATGTCAGGTTGTTCTCTATGGTGTCTAAGAGACGCACGACCAGGTCCTGGAGCTCGACATGATGTCGTAGTCTGCGATCCAGACAGACCTTTGGGTCCGCGAAAACCCCTAGGAATGCTGCCCATGTCGTAAATCTTTGGAAATATTCCTTCAGAACCTTGGCGCTGTCCAAGTCATCAGTGTCGTCAAAGTCGGAAATCCTTTCCTTGAACAAGTTTTCGCATTCCGTTGCTAGTTCGAGAATTGCTTCATCGTCCTCGTTGCTCATGCTTCCTGCTTATCAACGTACGAGAACTTGAATCGTAATGTTAGGAAACAAGCGATGCAGCAATCTTTCTGCTTGGTTGATTGCGCATCACTTGCCTAAGGCGACGTTTCAATCGGACAACGCACAGACGTGGACAATGTGATGCTACCTGAGGGCTCCTGTCGCTCGTCACATAACTCTTTCAGCTGTGATTGATTCAGAGGCTATGATAGGTGGCCGACTCCGCCACAGCTTCGGCCTTCCCTCTTAATCAGCCTCACTCTCGTCACTCACCTTGTCATCCGAGAGGATTCCGGTCTCGGGGTGCAATCACAGACAACCTTCTATAGACATGCAGCTGGGAGTCGCTAACTTCAAAACACGAGAAGCCAGGTGTACAGATGCTCCCAACGGAATCCACAAGCTGGAATGGCCTCCAGGCTCTCAAGAGCCGCCTGATTGGCAGGTTCGCGAGGTTCAGCAGGGAAAGGCGACGTGAAGGACGTCCTCGCAAAGTGGATAATGACAGTATCTTTTTCGAAACCGATTTACGTCACCTTTTGGAGATGACGCCTGAAATTGTTGACCTTTCAGAGAATGATTATCAAGAGTTGGACAGAAGCATGCGGAATTTATTATCGTTTCTTAACGATACTGTGAATCAGGACAGTATTGCGCCGTCGGAAAACGCGACCAGACAACAAAGTGAACTGTCTCTGAATGTCAACAGCCAGGGTACTCATCAGCTATCTCGGGATGTCACCATGCTTGGAGATTCATATCCTCAACTAGTCGCATTGATCAATTTTCTGGACACAACTTCTGATCCGATCAATTTGACGAGCGGCTCGGGAATACTTCTCTTCTCCTTTCCTCATGGCGAGCCAGGGCGCGAGGCAATAGCTCTTCTTGCGGACTGTAAGAATCTTCTTGAACGGATATCGAAGGATACACGACAAGCTTCTCAAACTCTTACCAGACCCACAGTAGGTGCACACAAGAGTGACACACTGGATGATCGACCTGAGACACTTTGCATATATGCACATTCTACAGTGGATACAATTTTTAAAGAATTTCAAGGACAAGAGTGCAACATTCACGAAATCAAACTCCAGTGTCGAAGGACTTGCATACAAGTCCTAACCAACCTATGCTAGACATGTTCATATCTTGCTGCCAAGCTACAGATGACTGGCAAGAAGCTCGTTGCCGCTCATTCCAGTAAGTCACGTTACAAATGTAGAAGAAATTGTCTGACCTGGGACTTTAGACATGGTTTAGAGCTGGAAAAGAAGCACACTCTTTGTGCCGCTGTTCACAAATCAAAGGTCCACGGTAGGACGCTTCATCTGCTAGTCAAAGAAAAGAAGTTTTCGACGTATCCGAAGACCTGCCAGTGCAATCCACATATCTTAAAAACTACGATTACATGACAGAAACGCTCAAATCGTTACTAGACGACAAAAGACTTTGTCCAATGTGCCCCAGTGCATACTTAGATGGAACAGCAGCGCTAAGGTTCCAGAGTCACGAGAAAGTTGCCCTGGCCCTTGCGCTGGCCAGATGTCTAGTGGACTTCTTCAATGAAGATCTAGAACTTGCCTCTCATACGTGGAATCCAGAGAGGATATTCTTAATTCGAACGTCCCAGGTTGCCAAGGACGAGCATCAATTATACATCTCGCTGCGGCCTAAGTCTCCCGGCTTGAGATCAACAAACACACCTGAAACGATCCAAATAGGGGATCCAGTTCTCCTAGCCTTTGCCAGATTACTGATGGAGATCAACAGCGGCGAGAAAATACTATTCGAGATACATCCACGGCGCGAAGATAATATTACAATATGGGCGAAGATGTGCGACTTGCTCTCTCAGCTAGAAAGGGATAGAAGCAGCTTCTTTTTCGAGGCTGTCAAAGGCTGTCTATATCTACACACCCGTCTTCAAACTCTCCGGCGTCAAGGACCTGCTCAGGTTTCCAATTTGGATATCAAGAAAGTTATCTATGAGAATGTAGTGAAGAATCTCGAGCTTGAGCTGAATCCCGACAGCTTAAAACGGAAGCGAAGCAGCTCTGACGATGAAGACGAAGAGGAACACTCTGTGATAAAGAAAAGCTTCAAAAGAGAAGACGGTGGTCGGAAGATACAGCAACTGCCAGCTGCGCGACTCAGTAGAGTTGCTTCTTTGCATAACGGCGATAGTGACTTGACCAGTCTAGCCAATTCACCGCCTCGCGATCGAGACAGCTTTGAGGTTGCTATACTTTGCGCACTGCCTCTGGAGTATGATGCCGTGTCACTTCTGATGGATCGAATCTGGGATAACGACCACGATCTGGACGGCAGAAATGATAATGATTCAAACGCATACATGACAGGCCGCATTGGTCGGTTCAACGTTGTCCTTGTACTATTATCCAACATGGGAAAAGTGGGAGCCGCAAGTTCAGCAGCTAGCCTTCGATCAAGCTATCCCAAGCTGAAATTTGTCTTTTAACTGGAATTTGCGGTGGTGTGCCTCGACCGGGGACTGATGAAGAGATTCTCCTTGGTGATGTGATTATAAGTAAAGCCGCGATACAATATGACCATGGTAGGCTCTACCCGGACGGGCTTGCTGGAAGAGACGAAATTGAGGACAGCCTTGGTCGATTGCCAAAGAAGATCCGAAATTTGGTCACCGTTCTCGAGACAGACCTAGGCCGGGAGAAACTGGAGAAGCGAACCAACCATTTCCTTCAGCAATTGCAGAGCAATCCGTTCAAGAGTCGGAGTCGAAGAAACTACCAATACCCCGGGGCTGAGAATGATATTCTATACAAGGCGAATTTCCGACACAAACATCACGAAGCACCAACATGTATCTGCGTAAAATGCCACAAGAGCTCGGATCCGGTATGTGACGAATCACGTAAACTATCCTGTGAAGAGCTAGGCTGCGACGAGGAACAAACCGTACCACGGGAACGCTTAAACACTAAACGGTACCAAGAATTGAACGGACAAAAGGAAGAGGCCCAGGCCCCATCGATATTCGTTGGCCGTGTTGGTTCCGGCGACACTGTAGTCAAGTCAGGCGAAGACCGCGACAAGATCGCCAAGCGACACAATTTGCTAGCGTTCGAGATGGAAGCTGCGGGTATATGGGACGAGATCCCTTGTATTGTTGTGAAAGGTGTGTGTGACTACGCGGATAGCCATAAGAACAAGAGTTGGCAGGCCTTTGCTTCGGCAACGGCTGCTTGCGCAACCAAGGCGCTCTTGGAACGGGCGCCGCGGTAACGGAAGCGTATGCAAGGATCACAATAGAGGGCAATTATACTACTAGATTGTACAAAAATGGTTGGCATAACTGAGTGGTGTATTTGGCTGAAGGTTACTGGGGTCTATAATTGAATACACAATATATGATGAACACACATCACCAACCAAGATACTCCAAAGCTTCCAACAAACGCAATTCATAAAAACAAATTAAACAAATTAAACAAACTTACCAGTCTCCAATATTAGCGCCGCAAACTCCCCACACAAGTTCTTCTTCCCCACATTCAGCCGTTGTCCGTCCCACCGCACGATTGTCTTGGCGCCTCCGATGAAGCGCCGTGCCTCCGGCGGTCGCTTGAGTCATCCGCCTATAATCCTCAGCCGCATCTCCTTCTCTCTCTACTCAGAACGCATCTCTCCTCACTTTTCCAATGCTTAAACCACAGATACTTACCTCCTGTCTCAAACACTTCTCACGACTACCGCAGCGTCGTTCTATCACAGCCATGTCCGTGCCTACGCTCTACGACAACAAGGTCTTCGCGCCCTCGTCCAATTCGCCCAATGGCGAGGTGAACGCTACCACACGCTTCCACTACCATCAGTCCGGCGCGCATGTATGGGCCGAGTACTCGGGCGGCTCTGTCGCGCGCGGGCATCTCATCGCTGTATGTGACGAGCAGGGCGTGCTGGATATGCGTTACCACCACGTCAACACCACGGGCGAGCTCATGACTGGAAAGTGCAAGTCTACTCCGGTGAAGTTGGAGGATGGCAGACTGAGGTTGCTGGAAAAGTGGCAGTGGACCAGTGGAGATTTATCAGAGGGAGAGTCTGTTTTGGAGGAAGTGAAGCAATAAATTGATGGCTAATTTAGAATAGTTGGGCTTTAGTTGCTACACACACGCATGACAGTTGGCAAATAGACGAATAGGCTTCACACAATGAACCTGAGAGGTCCCGCTATTCAATTGAAGAGAATCTCTGAACTATATAGTCTGGCGTCTCATAACATCATAAAAGGGTGAAAAATAGCCGGTTGAAATTCTCTACATGACGAAAAGGAGGTTGGTGTCTGCAAAATATGTTAGATTTGACTCATAAAATATCGGCAAATGTGAAAACTTACCAAGTGGGTGACTAGACGACAGCTGAGGCTTTTGAGTGTACTTGGTCTCCAGCACATCTCGGACACTGTTGAGCAGCTCGACGTAGCTCTGCTTGGGGTTTGCCTTGATGGCAGAGATGAAGGCCCACGACATGGCGCCGGTAGCTTGCGCGTTGATGGTGGCATCAGCACTAGAAACGGGAGATGTTAGTCAAAAACATAACTTCGGGTCAAAGTCACTCACGAAGTCTGATCGTCCTTGCTGCCCGACCACATAATCACATCAGCAGGAGATGTACGGGTATCCTTGGTCCTGTTGTAAGCGTCGTCGCCGCGGTACGCCGTCTTGGCGAAATCCATGACAGAGGACGCGACACCGGCAATGTTGCCAGAAGTATAGGCAGAGAAAGCACTGAGCAGACCCTCGCCGGCTTCCTTGGCCAGGTTAGGCTCCTTCAGAACACCCTTAGTGGAGTAGACGTAAGGCAGGTCAAGGACGGTGGCCGAGTGGCAGGAGTCGAAGATGGCCGTAAGTCGGACACCCTGCTGCAAAGGTTTGACAACACGGAAGTGAAGCTCGTCATCGATGATGGGGCCAGCTTCTTTGTGGTCGACAGGGTAAATGCACTCGTCGTAGCCATCGTCTTCATCACCGTCCTGGTCCTCGACCTGACCACCGTGTCCTATGACAATGTTAGCATTCTCTCGCCACAATTGGACGGTAAGATTATACTGGGAAAATCAATATTTCCCAAGACTGAGACGTACCAGAGTAGTGCAGGAAGAGAGCATCGTTAGGCTGGGCGCCCTTGACGAGCCACTCCAAAGCACGAATGATGTTGGCCCTTGTGGGCTGCATGACAGGGTTGGGCTGATCATCGGTAAGGATAACCATGTCCTCTCTCTTGTAGCCGTACCTCTCGACCAAGAAGGCTGAGACATTCTGCACGTCGTTAATGCAGCCGCGCAGCTCGCCGTCCTGGCCAAAGTAGTTGATACCAATGAGCAGGGCCTTACGGCGACCGGTACAGTTGGAGTACTGGAAGGTGTAACCCTGCGGCGCGCCGTGGCCGAACTGCTGGGGTTGGATGGCGGGGGCGGGCCGGACCGAGCGTGGGACGCGTAGCCGGCCTGGGGAAGCGGGTAGCCGTAGGCGTCTAGGTGAGACGGAGGGGTGCGACGGCGGCGCGTATTTGTTGTAGCCGTAGGCATCTAGGTGGGAGGGAGGGGCATGTGACGGCGGCGCATAGCGGTTGGGGCCTCCTGGCCGTAGCCCTGACCGTAGCCCTGACCGGGAGGCGGGCCGGGGAGGGCACCGTAGCCACCGGATCCGTGAGACGGAGGGGCGCCGTAACCGCCGGGCCCGTGAGAAGGAGGGGCACCGTAGCCGCCGCCGCCACCACCACCGGAGGAGCCATAGCCGTTATCGTGCGAAGGGCGCCGTAGCCTCCACCGTACGACGAAGAGAGCGGACCGGGAGGAGGGGCGCCGTATCTATTACCACCGTCGTGGTCGTAGCTGGAGCCGTGATAGCCCTGGCCGGGATATCCAGACATTGTGAAGGGACGGGTGAGAATGAGGTGGGGAGGACAGAGAAGAGTGCGGATGTGATTCGGTTATCGATCACCTGCCTGGGCCGGGTCGAACCAGACAGAGGACAGCGGGCGGGCGGTTTAAGCTTTGGACAGACGATCGCAGGGACGGGGGTTGACGTGGAAGCGAAAGCTTGGTCCGAAGGAAAAGAAAGCGTCGCAAGGGCTAGTTTATCCTAGAAAGGCTCAGGCTCCGTGCGGGAGGCAACCCGTCACGCGAGAAGGCGACTATCGTGGAGACGGAGAGCGTCAGGCTGGAGGGGCCAAGACGAGACGAGACAAGGGCCTCAGACGTGGATCGGCAGATGAGAGGTCGGTCGAGATGGGCGACGCGTCGAAAAGGTGGGACGGGACGGTCGACGACTTGGCGGTGCCAATTGAGGAGCGAACTGGTCAGCCCTTTGCTGTCCAGAGGGAAATAATCGAGGCTTGGCTCGGCAGAGAGTTGCCGAGACGAAGGCGTCGAGTCCAGTCAGAGGGTCTTGGCCAGCAGCCTTGGCTCCAACAGAACCCACCTTGCTGCTGAGGGTGCTGGGATGAAGAACCTTGCAGTGAGCTTGGCGGACACAGTGTCGAGGCGAGGGAAGAGAAACGTGTCGTCTTCCGGCGATGCCCCTGTGAGACAGACAGGCCGGGCGGACAAGATGGATGTTTGAGGGTCGCGAAGGTGGTTGTGAAGGAAGAGAGGAGGGGTGACGTGCAGCTTTGGGGAAGGGAGAGGAGGGGGATCTACAAGGCGACTAAAACGCGGCTGGACCCTTGCTGGACCCTCGTTTGGTGAGGCGCCTCGGGTACAAGCTTGGGGCTCGCCATTGTATTTTATTCTATTGTTTAGTGGTTGTAGGCTGTTTTTTGTTTTTTTTACTGGATTAGGAGTACAAAGTACATGAATGGAGGGTCCTTTTTGGAGGGAGGGGCAAGGTAGCATGTCCCCTTCGGTGGTAAGGGAATTGCGAGGATGCAGGTACAGATACAAATAGCCTCAAGACCAGACGTGGGGCACCAGGCGCCTCAACACGCGATAATGTCCGGCCAGGCCAGAGGAGAAAAGGGAGTAGCCGGTACCGGTACCTGCACCCTACCAGAAACGGAAACAAGCTCACCCAAGCTTGCACGCAATGGAGGGGTAAGGTGACTGTGAATCTGGAGCGTCAGCAGGCAGGCAGGCAGGCGGCCGGGGCTGAAATCGAAATAGAAGTGAAACAGGGTGCTGGTACCAGTACTACCTACTAATACTCTGTAACTGTGGCCAGGTAGCTACTAGGTAGCTGGCTGGTGTGGCTGCTACAACGGGCGCTCCCTTCCCTAGCGCGGCCTGGACCAAATCAACAACAGCCCCTCCTTTTTGTTCTTTTCCCTGTTGCCCCTCCACCCACTAAGAGATATACGCAGTGCACCAACGTTAGTGCCCCTCTGGAGTCACCCGAACCCACCCTCCCTCCCTCGTGGCCGCTGTTCGTGGTCCCCTGTAGAAATTGTCTTGGGGAGAAGCTTCACGCTGTAGCCAAGCCGTCACAAGCTCCTGTTAGTGGCGTAGCGCCGTGGTTTATTTCGTTGCTCGTCCTTTGATCCATGCGCATCCATCGCATCCACTTGCACGCAATCAAATCAAATCAAATCAACCCATCTGCAACCTCGACTGTGCGACAGACACAGTTCCGCAGGCTCCGTCCGCCGGTACCGTCACCTGGAGCGACCGCAGGCTCAATTTGCTGAAACGAATCGAAGCACCCGGCGGCCTCACGCGCGACTATAAATCCGCGCCTGGGCAGCCTTTACCCTTGCCGTCCCCATTCTCTCATAGTTCTCCGCGCAATCGTCTTGCTCACCACTAGTTCTTGCGTGTACGCGCATCTCCTCTTCCTTTTCTCTCATACAAACCAGCTTCCCCAGGACACCCCGCCAACCTCTCCATCAGAGCATGTCGTTCTTCAAAAAGATCACCAAGGAGTTTGAGGGCCTCGGCATCGGAGGTGACAAGAGGGACGAGGGGCAGTATCAGCAGCAGCAGTATCAGCAGCAGCACCAGCAGCCTCCTCCTCAGCAGTACCAGAGCAGCGAGGGGCACCACTCTGGTGGCCACGAAGGTACGTACCTCATTCACCACCATCTATTCACTTACCACTGTATTGGTTTCATTTTATTCGATTTTATTTTATTTTACTTTATTTTTATTCTACTTTATTTTGTTCATTATTTTTATGCTTCTTTATTTCTTTCAACCTATTTTGTACCCCGCCAACTCATCACCGTCACCAACAAACACCTTCACATCTTCACTTTCTACCCCTCCATTTCTCCCTTCCCAGCCAGATAGACTCATCCACCTCCCATCAATCAACTCCCGCTCACCAACTCTCCTCTAGGCCACCGTGGTTACGGTGCCCTCCCCGCCTGGCGGTTCTGGAGGCTACGGCGGCTACAACCAGGCCCCTCCGCCGCCAAGCAACGACTACCACTCTCCTCCCCTCGCAACGACTACAACCAGGCCCCTCCTCCCCTCGTGGCGACTACCACTCCCCGCCCCGGGCCCGACTCACTCCTACAGCTCACCGCCTCCCTCCGACCCCTACCGTGGCTCCGCTCCTCAGCAAGACCCTCTGTACCAGCCCCCGCCGGCAAGCCCCTCTGCCGCACGGATGGACTCCTAAGTGGGACTCCCGTTACCAGCGTTGGTACTATGTAGAGGAGGCCACGGGCCGGAGCCAGTGGGAGGCCCCCGGCGCTCCCCGCCTCCCATGTCCAGCCATCCTTCCTACGCCTCGGAAACCCGTGGCCACGGCGACCAGGGCCACGGTGACCATAGCTACGGCGGCGGACACGGCTCCGACTACAGCCATGGCGCTGCCGGTGGCTATGGCGGTGGTCATGATAGCCACGGTGGTTACGGCGGCCACGATAACCGTGCCTACGGCGATAGCCATGGCGGATATGGTGAGCCGAAGAAGGATAAGAGCAACATGAAAGGTGCCTTGCTGGGTGCCGCCGCTGGTGTCGCTGTCGGTGCCGTCGGTGCCGCCGTCATCGCCGATGCCCTGGACGACAGCGATGAGGAGGTGCACAACCACTACTATGCCGCCCCTCCCGCTCAGCCGGCTTATGCTCCGGCCCCGTTGCCCCTCCCCGCCCGAGGAGTCGTCGGATGTTGAGGAGGCCCGCGATGACTACCACGCCGCCACTGAGGCTGCCGCCGACTCAGACGCCAGCAGTAGTGAGCTGGAGGATCTGCAGGAGGCTCGCGAGGAGTACGAGGAGGCTCTCGAGGAGGAGTACGACTGAGCCCGTCGCTGAGCCGTCTCACTTTCGGGAAAGTGAAAGGAAGCAAATTGCCGACAAAGGGTCGTGCGACGGACACTTTTCATTTCTTCGTGCTGTGCGATGCACTCGCATCCATGTTTTTACCAAGCATTTTATTTTATTTTTTCACATTTTCGACATGAGACTGCCGTATAATGAAACTGGCATGATTTACGACTTCACCCCTCCCTCATTGATTGTCCCTTTTCTGAGTGTTGTTGGTTGCAGTGGTGCCATTGTCGCAATTGTAAACGTGAATGAACAAGCAGAGAATATGCATGTGCCGAAAATCGGTGTAAACTAATTACCGAAGACCATTTTTCTCTCCGCCGCTGTCTTGCATAGAAAGGATCGCGAGATGCATGGGCAAAGCATCTCAAATGCGGTCCTCGGCGAACCATCCAAGCCCGTGGTTACAAAAGCAGCACGCCATGTAGATAACGTTATGCGCCAACGATGCCTGGTTGGCTGACCCATCCCATCGGCGGTTTGCCAATTTGGGAAAAGGGTGCTTGCTTCTAGCGTTGCTTCTGCATAGCTGATAAACTCGCTGACCAAGGGAGGGCGAGGGTACTTCGTCGGGCGCACGATAGGCTCACTAAGCTCGGTATCGGTATTGCAGAGATGCCGGCGTGCTTGCTGACTGTCGCACACGTTGAATGCATCGGGATTTCGAAGGCGCGATGCCAAACGAAATGCTTCTGGCTTTAGGAATATATAACAAGATGTCGAGACGAACCACAATGTTTTTTATCGCCATTCAAACACTCAGATTCACATCAACACCATTCTCACTTACACACAAAATCACCTTTCAACCCTCGACAACTCCTTTTGTAACTTGGCTTTCCGAATTAAGCTTATAACTTAGCAAAAGACCTTGTGCTCTCGAATTAAGCATCCACTAAATAGGTGCCATTACATCCACAATGGCCATCAGCAATACCTCTGCCATTCCTCAAGGCTCTCGTGTCCTCGTGACCGGAGTTAACAGCTACATCGGTTCCAAGATTGCTGAGCAGTTCCTATCCAACGGCTACAAAGTTCGCGGCACTGTTCGCAGTCTGACCAGGGCAGCCTGGGTTCAGAAGTTCTTCGACGAAGCATATGGCGTTGGTAACTTTGAGGTGGTCCAAATTGACATGACTGCTGAGGGCGCCTATGATGAAGTTGCCAAGGGTATGTCGATTATTCTGGTAATAAACGCTTGAACACTACAGTAGACTAATTACATACAGGTGTTTCCGCTATTGTCCATGTTGCATCAGAGGTCTCTTTCAGCAGCGACCCTAACGAAGTCATCCCGGCGTCCATCAAGGGTGCCGTCAATGCACTCAAGGCAGCCTACGCTGAGCCCAGCGTCAAGCGCTTCGTGCTGACGTCTTCTTCTGCTGCCGCTGTTGCGATCCCTAATGGCAGTGAAAGTGGACCTGAAATTGTTACTGAGGAAACCTGGAATGAAGATGCCGTCAAGGCAGCCTGGGCGCAACCGCCTTACGGGCCTGAACGCTCCATTGATGTTTATCAGGCTAGTAAGATGCAAGCCGAACAGGAGGTGTGGAAGTTCCACAAGGAGAACCAGGAAAAGCGTCCGGACCTCACTGTTAACACTGGTATGTACATCGCTGCACTCAAGCCTGTTGCTTAAACTAACATAGTGTCAGTGCTTCCCAATGTTACCCTCGGCAGGCCTCTGGATGTAGAGAGCCAGGGTTACCCAAGCACTTCAGCCCTCATTAGCAGTCTTTGGGAGAACACCACTATCCCACTTCACCAAGCTGTCGGTCATCGTAAGTTATTCTTTACCAATACCTACTCAGATTTTTTCCAATGCTAATACATCCATGAACAGAGTATTTTGTTGAAGTTGAGGATGTTGCACGCCTGCATTTTGCGGCGGCCACTATCCCCGATGTCCACGACGAGCGCCTCTTCGCTTTCGGCGCCACATACACGTGGCATCAGGTCCTAGATGTTCTTCGCGAATTAGGTCCAGAGAGGCAGTTCCCAGAGCCATGGGTCGGTGCAGGCTTTCACCACGAAGTCAAGCCCCGGGCTCGCGCTGAGCAATTGCTGCGCCAGCTAGGGCGACCAGGATGGACTTCTCTCCGGGATTCTATTCTGCATCAGATGGCTCAGTAACGTTTTGAAGAGATTTCCAACAGGAGTTGGGGCGTTGTGGTACCAACAGGTTTCCCTGGGCGTGTCCAATTTTACATAGTCATTTGATAGAGGGTTGCATTTAGATCAGAATTAGCGAGAATGAAGCATATGACAGACTTTAACCATTAGTGTCGATTACCAGTTGCAACTCTTTGGATAATCAAATATACCTCAATGTGTTTTACTTAATTTTATAGATTACACATCCACGTGTTGAAGGTTGAATGATGACAGCATTTGAATGGCGACAAGAACCCTTATCGCAATTGCTAGTCTTACCATCCGCTCAACCTTCTCGCAAATATGAATCACCCCAGATGAGCATTGATAGAGCTTAGGCTCATTACTTGCTCAGCCAAAGACTCCTTCTCTTCCAAAAGACTCCCAGCAGGACATCACATGCCCTGTTGGCATACACACCCACATGCGGTCAGGTTACACCAGTGCGTGCCACGTAGCTGCGCCGCACAAATACATTGCCTTTCTAGCAAGCTGGATTCAGGCACAAGTATCGGCAGTTATCAGCTTGTATAATGTTACCATCAATCTACACAATAAGCAGTGGGGAAGGTGAGTGGACAACGCATAGTATTCAGCCTAAACGACTGATGGGAAGCAAGCCATGATGGTGACTGAATTTACATCCTACGATAGGCTATCATACCTCCGATTCCAACCTTGGTAGAAGTAACTTGGCAATATTTTCTAGAGTATAAACGCAAGGAATTGGTATAGGGAATGGCCACAATACAAGAAGATACTCAAACATATATATTTATACTGTACCGTAACCTTTAAATCGCAGCTGTGAAATATACGCTCCGAACTATTTAACACGGAACAAGTGATACTTTTCTTTATCTACCACAACCATGCAACTGATTACTCTTTCGGCAGCTGTCCTCTTCGCGGGCTCAGCCTTGGTCAACGCTCAATCATGCCCCAGCATCCATATCTTCGCTGCGCGCGAAAAGCATGCCAGACCTGGCTATGGCGCGACGAGCGATGTAGTTGACCTCATAAAGGGCTCTTTCCCAGAGGCAACATCCGAGGCTATCAACTATCCGGCTTGGGAGGGTGCCCACCAGGATTGGCCTGTGTTCCTAATACACGTGATCTCATCAAGGACTCCGTGAGGAACGGGACGATCGCTGTATACCACGCAGTCACAGACCTCAACAAACGTTGTCCCGAGACCAAGATTGTTTTAGTGGGCTATTCTCAGGTGAGAAATGGTAATTCCGAGAATTGCGAATGCTGCTGAATGCGTGTTCTAGGGTGCTTATGTGATGGATAATGCTTTTTGCGGTGGTGTCGACACCTACGCCGGCTTCGGTCATGAATACGACATTCCTCCACAGGCGACAAAAATGGTCAAGGCAGTTATATGGGCTGGGAATCCTCGAAACCAGAAGCTCCTCTCATACTCCGTAGGAACATGTCAGTTCCCTGGTGTAAGTGAACTATAACCCCTCGGAGCAGATAGCACCAACCTACGCAAAGCCTGGTGATCACTACTTACTAATGACTAGACTAATCCACGACCGGATACGTTTCAATGTGCTGGAGCAGGCAAGATTCAATCGTACTGCATTGTTGGCGACGCGGATTGTTGCAAAGGCACTAGCGGATCAGGCATTACACCATTGTATTTACGGATTTACGGACAGAGAATTCTTGAGTTTGTCACCACTGCCCTCAACCTAGATAGTTGATCGCTGCATGATTAGTTATAATTAGGATATGTGTCATAGTATCCACGTCAAAGCTAAGACACAATTAAGTCGTACATCTTAATCTAGGGTGTTCCAGTACTTCATCTCATCGTTTGTAATTCTCTAGACATCACATTACATGCTGTTTTCGTATTCATTAGTCAGAATCATGGTCCTACAGTTCATGTGTATTTACTCTCTCATAAAATGCGTAGGTTTCTTTAGAAATCGATAAGTCTTGATCAAACTGTATGTATGTATACGTGGTGTATATGTAAAGGGGCCCAAAAACTCATAGACAAGAAAAAAAGTATAGACAGGGAGGTCCTCACAGAACCATAAAGATAATCAAATCGTCCTGGCCCCTCTAGTTCATTTCAATCCTTAATCATGCAGCTTCATCAAAGCGATCTAAGCCTGGATGGAGGGTGTGCGTTCTCCACCAGCATCTCAACATACTCGGGGAACCATTGACCAGCACGGGGTGCGCCCTCGTAGCCGCACTGACCATCGCTCTCGCCACCGGGCTTGATCCAGACAATGCTGTCGACCTTGGTGTTGTTGACGGCGGTGCCGGGCTTGATACCGAAGCCGGCGGGCGCGACGTTGCACCACTCACCCCACTCCTCACGGGCACCGGTATTGGCGACACGGCCCTGATCGATGATGAAGCGCGCGGGTAGACCATTCGCCTCAAGATGTGGGGCCAGAGAATCGGCGTAGTGCGACTCGTCCCAGGAGTTGGAGTACTCGGTGTAGGGTTCACGGACCTCAGCCTGGAAGGGGTTGTAGTTGGAGACGTTGGTCGAGAAACCACGGATCTTGGTGCTGTTGCTACCTGACTGCTGCTTAGCCAGGTCAACAACCTTGGCGAATACCTTGGCGGCTAAATTGCTGAGTTAGCTATTCGTTCAAACGCATTGACAGGGAGGAATTGTGCTTACATGGCTCAAGGTTATCATCCCAGCCCAACCAGCCACCGTGAGCGGCGTCAATGTACAGGTGGACGTTGGGGAACTGCAAGTTCGCAATGGCGTAGGCGATACCCTCCTCGTAGACGGGAGCAGCCTTGGCGCAGAGCTCAATGCCGGTGTTGGTGACCAGGTTGGCCAGGAGTCGGGCTCCAGGACAATGGCAAAGGTCAAGTCGGTGGCCTGGCTGACCTTCTCGGCGTAGGGCTTGATGTACTCGTTCTTGTAGATCTCCATACCGCCCTCTTCACTCTTGAGCTCACCAGCGCTCTCGCCTGCGCTGCAGTCGCGGTCGGGGAGGTTGTAAAGCACAAGGCCAACAATCTGGTCCTCGCCGGTAGCCTCCTTGGCGGCACGGCCGGCGGCGATGGCGTCGTCAATGTTGGTCAGGCTGGCTCGGTCGGAGACCCAGAAGAAGGTACCGATGTCCTGAATGGCGCGAACCTTGGCAGCGTTCGTGGCATCGCCGGCCTCGTTGAAGTGGTCGTAGGCAGACTCCATCTTGGCAGCCCAGCTAGGGTCGGGAAGAGGCTTCTTGCCCTCCCAAGGGTTGGCATCTTGGCGCTTTCGGTGGAGGTCCTTCATGTTGAAGGGGTGGCCGTGGCGACAGTCGCCAGCGACATGGCCGCAAGAATGTCAGAGTAACGCATGGTGAATGGTATCTAAGAGGTAACAGATCAATATCAGACGCTAATGAGGAAGTGAGCCTGCTCTTTGGTTCTTCTCGAGTTTCTTTTCGTGTCGAACCACGGGCTTTATATCTCTTGGAGACTGCTTCAAATGCCGGAGTGAAAAGTTCCGTAGTGCGCTTGGCAAACCAGCATTATGGAATGTCATCATGGAGAACTGGTCATTCGTAGAAGCTCAAGACGGCTCAGAAGCTTGTCGATCCACGAGTTTTCGGCTTGAGCCTCCGCATGAAGCTGTTTACTTTGACAGTTCCGTGTAAATGAAGCCTGTGGGGCGACGCGGAAATGGATGCGGAGGTGCAGGGACCGGATCGGCAGGGGCCAAGAATAAAAGGCCTTAAGAGAGGGTATAAGACGAAGATGGCATTGGCGGAGAGCATTGTGCTTAATTATTAGCAGCCTGAATAAGATTATTAAAGTAGTATTTAGACCGATGAGTGAAAATTGTGATGTTGTTCCTCTTATTCCTTGTGAAAGTGTCACATACAGAGTCTGGCTTCGCCAAGATCAATCAAGGAAACGAGCCCAGTACTCCGGCATTTGTGGTAAGCGGGCTCCAGATAAATCTCCATAGATCGGCATATCGATTACCAGGCAGAATTCAAGCTCTCCAGAAAGGGAATTCCCCAGCCAAAGTTCGCTGAAGCAAATCGGAAGCCTCCGTGGCTGGCCATCTTCATGCAGAAGGGATCAGCAATTGCCGTGCCACATGGTGCAACTCCATCCTAGCGGTCCGAACTGCGGTTAATATATCTGGCGCATCACCCCGGGATCCATTCAATTCAAAATGAAGGGCACTTTCTTGATTGGCTCTGGTGACGGCTGTAGATCTGGGTATCGGAATGCTTTCACCTCTTCCCGACCAAGCAGCCTAGGGTTCAAGGCATACTTGCAGGGCAAAAGGTACGCGGCGCGCTTTTGGGGATGATCTGCAAATCACCTTCTTTCCAAAGAGCGATCGACTCGGGAAGACGCGCCGCAACCACTTCATGAGCATATTTCAATCTGGTTGTAGTCGTTGCACATGGAGAGTACAGGTGGAGCTGTGTAATTAGCTCATTTTTCTCATGTCACGAAGGTCAATGTGAATATGAGCACATTGTATTGTGCCATTGGTATCAGATTTCCTCTACTCAATTTGTGCCGCTGTCGTGGCATCACAAGCCTTCGGTCTTTCACGAGCGAATTGTCTGCTCCGAGTCACTATCATTCCTCATTTCCTCTCTCCATGGATTTCGGTCATGTTCATCTCCTCCTCGGTAATCTGGTAGTTTGCGGACTGTCGAGCAGGAACCTTCTTCTGGAACTATTCAACTTGTCAGCAAGACGACTCTAGCTCACATCTTGGATGGTACATACCATGACATCCATCTCACCAAACGTGCGACCCTTGGTCTCAAACAGTCGGAAATATCCCCAAATAAGGGTCAGGGTGGCAAGTCCGGCCCAGAAGAAAGCCTGCCAAGGTTAGAACATGAACTGTGGTGTTGAAGCTACTGGAGCTGACTTACGGTCTTTCCCTTGGCATTCCAAGCACCAGGGCTAATCAACTGAGGCTGGAGGAGACCTCCGCAGATGATGTTTCCGAAGTAGTAGAAACTTCGTCCCAAGACAACAGTTTGCGTACGGAGACAGGTTGATCCAACCTCTGCGACAATGGTATACACGATCGGGCCAACACTCATGGAATACGCTCCGAGCCAGACAACACAGAGCAGCGACTGAGCCCATGCAAGTTTAAGAGTCTGCTTTGGCAACGCCAAGAAGCCAATGGTCCACAGAATGGCAACCAGAACACTGAAGCCAGTGAGCCAGATAGTTCGGCGGCCCCACTTGTAAATGTAAAGCCATGAGATTATGACACCAACAAAGGCAATGCCTGTACCTCCGAGGCTGATTCCGTACGCGGCGCTGGCGCTGATACCAGTCTGCTGGAAGAAGAAGGATCCACTGTAGCAAAGAGCACCACCGTTAGTGATCTGGGACATGAAGGCCATGCATGCAATCTCCGTTCGTCGCAGGTTAGTACCACGGAAGGCATCCCAGTATGTTGCACCCTCACGCTCCTGAATCTCCAACTTGTTGGTATGGACCATCATAGCAATTGTTGCGTCGTAGTTGACGTCGTGAGAAGGTTCCGACAATCTCTGGAGCGACTTCTTGGCCTTGTCGAGTTGGTTGGTGCGGACAAAGTGCCAGGGCGACTCGGGCGCCATCCAGGCAGCGATGAAAAGAGGAATGGGCCAGACCCATTGCACGGCAAATGGGATGCGGTAACTCCAGTGTCCCTCCATGTCGACAAGACCCTTGAGCACACCAGCCGAGATGAACTGGCCGATGCACCAGCACAGGTTGATGTAGGCAGTCAGGTAACCACGGATAGCCAGAGGAGTAACCTCAGCAGCGTAGGCGGGACCGGTAGTAGCGAAGACACCCCAGGGATGTTGCAAAGGACCCAACCGAGAAGCATGATCTCAATGGTGGGAGCAAAGAAGACGACAAAGATCAGAGCTGCGAGCCAGACCAAGCTGACCATGAGAACCTTACGGTGGCCGTATCTGGCTGTAGCCCAACCGTTCAGCAAGGCACCGACAATGTTGGCCAAAGCACCCAGGCAGTTGAAACGCTGCTGCCAGTTTGCTGAAATCTGGTATCCGTCCTTCTCGTTGAGCCATTCGCCGTACTTCTCGCGGAATGCCGGGTATCCGTAGAAAGAACCAATCAAAGTCACATCGTAGCCTTCCATGATGACGGTACTAGAGATGACTGTTTGGCCAGGTTAACCACTGTATCAAATCGATTCTCCTTTTCAACCATATGAGGATTTCTTACGGATGGACCAGAACGCAGCACGCTTGTACGTCATGAAACCCTCCCACACGCCGACCTTGTGCTCTTGAGCGGTAGCCTCGAGGTTCGCATTGTTGAGTCCCTTGTCACGGATGTCGACTTCTTGGAGGTGGTTGATGTTGGGGTCCGCACTTTCCAGGCGGACCTCATCGGTGCCGGATGCCTTTTCGGTCGCCATCTTGAACCGCTTCGCTCGTGAGATTCCCCAGATTGTCTCTCACAAGCAACCTGTGGAGTTTTGGGCGAGTCTTTCAGTGAGGGGATAGGTTAGGGTCGCATCGAGGCGAGTGAGGAGAGACTCGGCCGCTTTTAAAGACAGCTCGCACAAGCGAGACATGCGAGGGTGCCAAACATGGGGTTGCCCAATTCGCATTCTCGCTTGCCACTGACAGGCATGGGAACCTCATCCAATCATCCGGGTCTTGATGCATGGCCTCTGTTGCGATCCGCTTCGCGCGTGACCCATCACATGGAGAACAGCGACTATCCCCAACAACCCTTGCACAGACCATGTCGCTTGCACCAGTCTCTTCAGGCTGATGTAGATCGTAAGATCAATGACAACCTGTTGGCCAGTGCTGCCCATGCAGAAAAAGCTTTGTCTCCCGTGAGGAGCCGGGATTGGTGGAGAAAATGATGGGGTAAGTACGCAAGCAGGGCGGGGCACGGAAGAGCGGTTCGAGATGGTTACATTGGGGAACCAGTCGAGAAGTGTCAATAGGAGCGAGGGCATGTCGGACAAGGGTCCGCTGTGGTCTGTTAGTTGGAGAGGTTGGAGGTGGGGATGGGGAGTGATCAAATATCTGGGGTAAGGTGGAGAAACCGGGACAAAAGTACCCGAGCTATGGACAGAGAGTGTTGGTCGAGAGACTAACGGCTCGTAGCACTGCTCAGGCTGCTCGACAATGGCTTCAACGATAACGATGTTTGGTGCGGTAGTAGGACATGAACAAGATGGGGGTTGGAGCTGAGACAACTTGTGATCAACCTACTCTATTTGCTATGAATGGCAACTCAACACTGAAAGTCTCGAACCCTCGCAAGAAGCAAGCCGCTTGCATGTGCATGTGCCATTGACCAATCGTCATCCCCAATAGCATGCATGGTGGTGCGGTGGGTCGAGGACATGGCGAGGACGACGCCATGTTGTAACCATTGAATGTAACATTCAATGATATCCTGACCCCAATCACCGTGATTGGAGAGTTATGGGATTTAGAAGGTGGCCAAATCGTAGATTATGAACATGAGATACAGTACAATGAGAGTATTTCATTACAGCACTACTCAACTTAGGAGGCTCGTCGTACTTACAACGATGGCTTATTCCCTGAATCGGCCGGAGAACTTCTCCTCCCAACGGCTTCGAGCGGGGCATCTCATGACGAGCTGCTGCACAGCACAGTCTGAACATGCCTGTAGGTAATATGGGCGCATCCCAGGCCTCCGACTAGATCCATGTTCAATCATCTCCAACCCCTCCACACTCGCCCAGAATAGTCGCTTGCATTCCATGGCACTGCATCACATGCATACTCACGGATTAGAGTCGAGCAAATCAGGCCTGACGGCAAACATCCGTCGGATCTTTCGGGATCCTTTGCCTAGATCCCGGCAATGAAATGGATGAGCCCACGCTGTGGAAAAGACGCTCGCTTATCCGAGAGCATACCTGAAAGGTGATTTGTTCAGGGTGTGCAGCACATGCGGTGACCGAGGTGAGATCATTTGACCACCAACACACTCACCTACGCCTCGTTAGGGAAAGACTTTATGACAGTTATTTTCTCACTGAATGTTGAACTACTATTGATTGTGTATTCTGGCTTTGTTGAGTATAATGCAGCAAATATGAAGCGTACAGTGAGCCCATCGAGGTATCGGCTCAATTTGGTTTCAGCTTCACCCCAAAAACGACCCTGCTGGAGTAGTAAACTGGGGATTGCACAACCATTAACCATTAAAGCCAGTTCAGATAGGTCAGATCTAGAATATTCTGAAGTGAATGAATTCATATTTCTAAAACAAGTGGTCATATTCTCGATTTGCCATAGCATTATGTAATTCCTTAGCAAGTGATGTATGCAGCCGATTGGGGCCCCTGATAGCAGTCCTTATGCTGCTTGGCAGTATAAATTTGACCTATTCATGTTAATTTAACCCTTGTTTGTTTGTATGGTGGGACTGTCCCCAACCTCGGTAGAATGTTTGTGCACCCTAGAATTTGGCTGGAAAACATTTTGTCCCCTTTAAATTTGGACCCACTGCCCATGATACCTGGTGTTATATCCCCCGATGTCTCGTTCCATAACCAGGATATCACAGCTTTATAGTCACAGACATCTTACCGGGGAAACTTATAGATCTTAATGCTAACTATCACGCTCAATTGACGTAGTGGTGGAAGATTGGTCTTTGTATGATGATGAACTCCGGGGCGCGCACTGGAAATTACCAAGCTCATACCCTGGACTACCGTTGATCAACGAAAATCGATAACTCACGCATCATAAGATAGACTCACACATTAAATCATTTTTATGATGTAAGGAAAGCTTCTTGGCTATGTATTCAGCATAATCTATGTGCATTGGTCTATATTCTTTGTCCGCGCAGTTGTAAGTATTCCGCCGGAGAACTCTAATACTCATTGCTTCAAACTAACAGAGGAAGTGAAACTGTGAGAGCAGCGCAAGATAGGAAAGCCGGGCTTGTTAAGAATGGCCAGATGTCGTTGCTCGCTGTTGATCTAAATGCAGCCTCATTGTCTCGGTTATAAGTATCGCTAAGGATCAGAGCCACGATAATGCCACTGAAAGTGTACACAAGATTCACAGGTCGGATGAGCCATTTCATTTGCGACCTCCAAACAAATCGCACTAGGAGAATGTATGCAGTCCTCGTCACTCGAGCACAACAGAACAACGTCAAACAGACCGCGGCAGTAGCCATTGATATAGAAATGACGTCCTGCCCGGCCTTGTCCTTGATAATGAATAGACTTGAGAGCAAAAGTTGACCTCCGGCGAAGAAACTTGTGATGCTCATATGCTGTCCATTGGTGTCATTTCTCAGGGATCCACGACGAGGCGAATAGATGCATTCCCAGCTGAAGCGATGGCAGCTGCTTCATATAGGTCAATTATCCCAGCGTTCATGGCGTTGATCAAGCTTAGGAACAATGACAAATTCATTAACGAGGTGAGAAATTGCACCGGCGGATACAGCGGCTCGTTATTTTTGTCTCGTACAGAACCGCAGCATCCGCCAAAGAAGCATCCGACGCGTCCTAGCGCTTCGCCAAGAGGAAGGCTCAATAAAGTAGAGGCCACCAAGAGGTTTCTGTTGACGGGAGAGGCTGCAGTGGGCCCAAATGCAAGCCACGAAGCGGCAAAAAGCACTCCGCCTTGGATTGATATGCCGTTCAGAGAATAATCCTGGCCGATAAGCGGGTCAAGATAGCGTTCGGTGATGGAGAGCATCCAGGACGGTAATGCCTTGCTTACAACAAGATGCTCAGAATTACCACCCGCTTCACCTTTTTTTGTTGGGATGCCAGCACAGACTGCTTCCATGGAAGAGTCATTAGACTGTTTATGATCTTGGCTCCGAAAAGTCCAGCAAATACTGTCCCAAGACCAGTAATAGAAAGAAGATGGATTTCAGGCGCAGAAACGGCCTCAGTATTATTTGAATAGTAGAAACTGGCAGAAACTGCTTGTGTCATCGTCATGGACAGTCCCAGTAGGATTCTGAAGATGGAAATGCGTGATTGATCGCCTATGACGAAATGTGCTGGTCTGTTTAACACGATTCTCACAAGGCCTATTTGTTTCAGTTGCATGTATGACAGTCGTAGAAGCCAACCACAATAGAATATCACCGCAGCGACATAAGCTTGTTCTGCCCTTGTTGAGGGAGGCATTAACGCAGATGTGGTAATTGCGAGCGCAGGCACTGCACGTAAAATAACAAGACTCAAAGCGCTCGCAATAGCTACTCCCGCATAAATGCAGGAGTTACCAGAATTGAAGCCGTGAAACTTCAAGACTGCAACCGTATCCGAGAAGAGTTCCGTCACAAGACCAGCATAGATGAGATATAGTGGCCGGCGAGGCAGATCGTTAAGGAGGATTAAGGCCAAGGAACTTAACGAAAGAATATGATGGTTGATGTAAGCCGAGGAATAGCTGAGTAATGGTAACTCAGATATCCATAGCACGCCTCGCGAGCCGACACAAATCTTCCCTGCCAACGACATCGCAGGCATTGTAACTGTTGTGTCTGATTCGGCGGAAGTGGACGCGTACGCCTCGATACAAATAGGCACTGTCGCAAGAGTGATCATAAACCCAACTGGGAAGACGAAGTAAGCTCTGAACTTCCACTTCGTATCATTTTTGAGTTGATCGTAGAAGGTGCGATTGCTCAGGAATGTTATGCCTCGAGCAAGAGCTATCAACGTCTGATAGCCTATGAAGCCTGCAACGACATATTGAAGATCTTTAATGGGAAACATGGCATTGAGTTCCCGTTTTAGAGATTCTTGCAATGTGGGAAAAACTTAAGCAAATCTTTCCAGTCGCTGATGAGAAACTCAATAAGAATACCGATATGTGCCGTTGCGAGAATGTCGCTGGTAGCTGAGCTTCGTGCAGGTAATGTTTCATTCAACGCCGGAAGCAATAGTAGCAGTGAGGTTAGGTGAAGCTACCAAACTCTGTAGTTCAGATTCCATGTCAGGGGATTTTGTGAGGTCGATACATTTGACTACTATTGCATTAATTCATATTGGGTAGTTTTACCCCGAAAATTTTGCAAGCTGAGTCTCGATTCTAACGCATACAGGGATCTTACCCTAGCAATATGTAATCTTCGAAAGGCCCACCATTAGTAGTGTCAACACAATCTGACATGCTACTTGTTCTTGCGAGGAATTGCTGAGGTTGAAGTCCACTGTGGGGGCGAACAAGGTCATGGGTAGGGGACGAACAGTATTAGAGGCATAGGCCCGGTATATAGGAGCTTAGGATCATCTTTCAACAGAAATACGGATGCTGAATTCTGTTTCGAATGTTGTTCGATTCATTATACCCTCATGTCAGCTTGTTGTACTTGTAGCGGGACCTGTACTGGGCCAACATCCTCTTTCTTATGTCTCAAGTCAGCCATCGGATAAGCTCTTCAGTAGCGGTCTCATGGGCAGCCCTAAGCGCTTTAGCCAAAATAAGTAAGACATTGCTAGACTTGACTGCAATTCCTTGGTCAGTTCAACCTCCATTCCCTGCTTTGCACGGCCCCATCTAGCAGTTTCTTAGCCAGTAATTTATGCCTCCGTGTTAGTGCTGAGTAAGGCGGGTTGACACTATTCTACATAGCCTTTCCAACAGCCATCAATCATACTTTGTAGCCACGTCGACAATCAGCATTTACCACCAACTCCGAGGCCATCATGATCGGGCAAAACTTTGCATTTGACACGGAGTTTATTTCTGGTCAAACTAGGCAGTTTCTGAAAATGTTGCAAAGGCAACGCTAAAGGGTCTCAGTCTCCTCTAAAGTTGGACAAGAGATGCTCCATAAGCATAGATACTATTTCGATAACTTGCTAAGGATTCATAGCTTGCTTGCATAAGTTCATCGGCCTGCTTATCTATCCGACGAAGGCATAGGTCTAATCAGATGCCTTTACCAAGCTCCGGCAAGCCTGTTCAACTAGGTAAATTCATCCACTTGAAAGGTAATAACGTATTGCCATTTCAAAATAGCATATACCTCTATTGCGCCCAACCGCACGGCAATCTCACAGCTAACAGATGGTCTTATCTGCAAGAAGGCTCGCCAATGATTCTTCCTTTACAGTCTCATCAAACCCTTCCTCAACTCTACCAAAAATACCTGTTCCAGTGACGCGGCCATGGACATTAATAGACTTGTCTGTGTTGATCTTTGATGTCAAGTCCACGTTAATGGTACCAAACAAACTTATTGGATAACTAAGCTTGCCACTAGCTGTAGACTCCGCTTTGAGATATACGACCAGTGTAGTCTGTGCTGAGTGGTTATATATGCCGCAGTCGGCATTGACGTCGATATCCAACTCGGCCCTGTCACCGTAAAGTCGCACATTCTTCACAGTAATCTTGTAACCCAGGTTACAGAAACTGTTAGGTGCCTGGCCGTCCTTTTAATGTTAACGTCGGTCAAGTTAAGCTGTGGCTGAAATTCAATCAGGTGAACAGTGAATTCTTTAGCAGTAGGGTTCCAGCAGCATTTAGAAACAAGATCCGTGGGGACGGCCAGTTTCTGAGTATCATAGCTGCACACGCCTTCTTGAAGTGAAGTATCCTTCTCATCAGTATTACAACATGCTTGAGAGTCAAATGCGTATGTAGCATTGAGATGATCTTCGCCACCAGGCAAAGACTGTACAAACACAGACTGATCCTGTTGAAAACAGCATTTGCCACTTGCGTCACGGTCGCTGATGTATTCACCAGATACGCATTTGCCTGACTGAACTTCCGCTGGGTTTGTTCCTTCTGGACAAGTATTTCCATCGCCCTTGATATCAACCAACGGAGCGGTTGCAGCCTGTGCTCTGACAACTATGGTTGCAGCAGCCATTGCCGTTGAGACAAAAATCCAACGCATCTTGATTCCTTTAAGAAAAGGAAAATAAGATAAAAATAAAAATAAGAAGCAGTTTGCTGGCGGAATTCGGTGAGCGGCCGGTTTGATATGGAACTCAGAGACCTGATTGCTTAAGTGGCTTCAGTCACGAGATTCTCTTGTTGTAAACTTTGAAACTATTGGAAAGTCGCGTACTGTGCTTTCGATCACCCAGTCTGCCAGCTTAGGAGGCCACAACGAATGCTTTATATACTTGCTAAAGCTTAACACCATTTATTCCGGGAGTCCAACAGGAAAGTTATATGTCTCGGCATATATAAAAGGCCCGATAAATTGTCAGCCACTACATCCGACATGACATCAAAAGGTCAATTGCAACTGAAACCTAGTGACAAACATCCCAGTGAGGTAAAGTCACTTGTGGTCAGATCCATTCACTATAGCGAAGGGGAAAACTCAAATCAGCCCGGATGTTTGTATTCGTCAAGTTTGGGCAAATCTGACGAGTTGGCTTAGGAACTCCATCTTTGACATGTTCACATTTAGATTGCTGTCATACTAGCCGTAACAATAGGCATATCTGGATCTTAAGTAAGGAACGCATTTAGACCCAAAATGTCCAGGCCCAAGAGATTTCCATTTCCTTTCCGAACTCGGTATGAGTTTGATTGATTATTTTCAGGCATTTTTTCACTTTTAAACCCTCTTCCTTCAACAATCTTTGCTTCCCTCGACGTCTTCTACTGTGTTTGAAGCCCTTTCTAGCCGAGAGAATGAAACGGCGGATGCCATGAGAATCGTGACAAAGCGGTTCATAATTTGATCCTATAATAAATCTTCGATCATCAGATGGCTTCGCTGTATTATTAGTAGCATCATTAGTAACTCCTGTATCAGAACGCCTCAACTCGGCGATAAGCTCAGCATTCTTTCGAACATGTTTCATGGCAGGTTTCTCTTCCGGGTTTTGACATCGGTCTTAGGAAGAATGGCTTATAAACCAATTTTCCCAGCGCGCGAGGATTAGGCATATCATTGCTGACACTGAATGGCCCTTTGGTAGTATCTTGAACTTCAGTACATGGTTCAGCAGCCGTGCTAACCTTCCCATGGTTGAAAACGCCGTTCTACAAGATGCCACGCTTTGTTTCCATTAGTCTCATGCAAATTTGCCATTATGTGAATGGAAATGCCCACTTACTGGTATACTTTACCCGGTTATAGGCTCTTGTGCAACTAAGGGTCTGATTGTACTAGAAAGAATAGTGTGGAAAATACGCGTCGACTTCATGTTGTATCTGCTGGTTTGAAAGCTAACTCAAGTAAGATTTTTGTTCGGTTATAATTTAGTTCAATTTACATCAAGCTGTGTGAAGTGGGAGCAACCCTTCTTGTGTACTACGTTGCGCAAAAAGCCCGTCATTTAAAGGGCCAATGCTGTTGACTTAATTTATCACCTATCAAGCTAAAGCTTGAAATTGAGGATTAACAAATCTATAAATTTCTGTATCTCATCATTCGAGATGTGTTTAGACTGATGCCTCATTACGTGTATCAAATGATCTCATATATGATAGATGGCAGAATATCTGAAGGCATGCCTTTGACTTGAAATGACGAAATCGAGAAAGATGGGGTATTGGATAATACGGGTTTGAGATGTTTGGAACATTTAAATGTGGGGTTGTCCAGCGATATCACCTCCCTATTTTTGTCACATAATAATATGGTGAGATGGAACTATTCACGTCACCACGCTTCAGTTCGAGTCCAGCCGACAAGAAGTTCATTGGACTGAGAGGATATGGCTTTGAAGATCCTCGTGGTTTGTTAGGATTAGTCAGACAGCCTAGAGCATTTCAGTATGATAACCGGACACTCAATGACCTTGATTGTCATTGTTTCAGCTGTAGCTATGACGGTACGGGGCTGTTTATCATGCCCAGTGCTAAAAGCTAGTACTTACTAGCACCACTTACTCTCATGACGGGTTCGCAAGGGCTTTCAAAGATTTGCCTAATCGTGATATACTACCCGATAATTCTACTTATTGCGGGTACCGTCAATATGATACAGTGTTGCTTATTTTACAACTGAGCCAATATCCTGAGTAAAAGTTAATCAAATCGTTTTTCTGAAACAGAAACATTCGAATCACACTCATAGACAGTTTTGTAGGAGGGAATCATTGTAGTTGAGCTGGAGATAAGACGAGGAGGGTGGAAACGAGACTATGCGGGGTGCCTAGGGCTGTTGTTTCGTGTATTTGGCTCCATCAGGCACGATTTTTGCATTTGTATCTCATGAACTGCTTGGTTCATGAGAGAGGAGGCTATCGCTTGTGATTGTGATAACCCCTAAGCAAGATGTGGTTTGCTGCTCAGGTGACACATCCTTGTGATGAAACTACGAAAATCAAGCCCCAGCTCCTATTTTTGAGCTCAAATGACGTAGCTTGAGACATATGAGGAAGATGGGGTCATATTCACACCATGCTCATCCAAGCTTCAACGGTGTGCATGTTATTTGCGCTTTCTAGTTCTCCAGATACACTAGCAACAATACGAACTTGTGATCCTAGTCAATTTGAGTCTCCTTGTTTTATGTTTATGTATATACCTTAGACTCTCACTTTGACGCAGCGTTGCCATCATGGTCATCACGCGTTCAGACTTCTATCATGGCCAACTCTTGGAAATTGTCAGGTTAGCTACTTACGCTCAAGCCCCGAATCAGGGGCGTCATTTCTGCTTACAAACTACCATACCAAGTTTTGTTGCTGCAAAAATAATAGCACGCTTTGATTAGCTTCCTATGTCTTGAACGCTTCAACCCAGCTCCGAATAAATACATATATCATGTCTCACGACTGCGTAGCTTTCTTCTCCTTCAACACATCCAGCATCCTCACTAGGTGCGGTAAAAACGCCTCAGTTTCCGACTCGAAACCTGTGTGATGTCCAGGAACATCCCACCTCTCGCATCCCAGAACCTTTGCCTGCTCATAGGTGGTCCTGGCATAGAAAGCATCCCCACTGCGTTCTCCCTCATGAGTCCCACACTGACCCTGTTCCTCTTTATCTTTTCCATGTTTGGGTGAAATGTCGTTGCAACATAGAACTCGTTTTCCCAGAAGTTCTGTGTATTCTTCGTCTCGGGCTTCAATCGTGGCGCTACACCCGGTGCTATTCCTGGTGTGTCTTCATCATATCCCACAAAAGACTTGCGGAAGTCCACATGTGCCGCCTCCCAGCCCTCTTCATTGCGCTTATCAATGAGTGCAATAACCCATTCATATATCTGTGGGTAATCGGGTAGCAGCACCATTGACGGCCCCTCGTGTCCGATGAGGTGTTCTACAACTTGAGGATGCTCGGCAGCTACTACAAAACCGAGTTGAGCACCGAGACTGCTTCCGAATATAGTGGCCTTCTCAAAGCCCATGACTTTGATTATGGCGACAATATCACGCGCTTGCTGAAACATGTTCAGCGACTTGTTGACAGGGACCTGACTTGCCGACATTTGTCGTCGGTCAAACGTCACGCATGTATATCGATCGGCCAGCCCATCCATGACCTTGTAAAACTGGCGTCCATGGCCATTGCCACCGGGGACAAAGAGCAGCATTGGTCCGGCGCCTCTGTAGCAATAATGAAGATCGCAACCTTCATTGTGGACGATGGCATGAGTAGCGTCAACAGCCATGGTTACGGTGATGGAGTTGCTAGACGAGATAGTTTATGGGTAAAATAACGTGTGTGGACAGAATTTCAAACAGTCAGATTCATGAGATGAGAGGCTAGACATTGGGTCCAAGTCGCGCATCTGGGCAGTCCTCCATATAAACAGGCAGTCTCATCCTCGGCAACCAACGCAGTTCCACCAACTACCAATCATGAGACGGCCCTAGAGCTATTAGCCGTTGCTTGACTGTGGGGCGAACGGACATAACGGCGAATTTGCCGGGATCCATTTCGGATGCTGTTCCGGATCGTGAGGATGAAATGCTGTAAGCACGGCGGTGACTCACGCCGCTTCGGCATCGTCCTATTCAAGTATATCGCTGCTGTGGTTCCGTCAAAATCAAGTCATGACGCATATCACAAGAATCGGTGAACAAAGTCTATACATGGTGTACGACGTTGTAATTGAGCATTGTCCAATAAGCATTGTCCAGACGCTGATGCGCGGCCCGTCTATTATAATATGATAGCAATCCCGAAACTCCTTACGTGCGTATCCCAATATATGTTGATACACTTACGCCGGTGCGAAATCACCGTACATTATGACACCATCGCTGCCCACTACCGAAGCTGAAGGAGCATATTGACGACTCCAAAGCAGCGCCAATGAAGGCTGCAATGAGAACGCCTTCCGTTTCGCCAATTCCAATGACACCGAGACTGAATTCCCGGTTGCCAGCTGCAGGTCCTGAGTCCTCCAGAACCGCTGTGAAGGTGTTGCTGTACACTGTGCCGCACATGAAGCCAACCACAAGAACAAGCACAAAGACCACAATAGGCCAAGTGAAGAAGAGGAAGCATGCGTTAATGACAGCCAAGACAGAAACGACGCAAAGGCGGGTCATCGGACTCTTGCCTTTTGCGAGCGCATGAAAACCGCGGATACTCGTCCAAGCATGTTTCCCAGCTGGAAAGCGAAGCCGTACGCAGCAAAGTAAGCTGAATAGGCCTCGAACGAAGAGGATGAGGGATACGCTCGGGTAACACCGGGAAAGATGATACCTTGGAACACGGCGCTGGCGAACAGGGGAAACATGTAGGGCATCGTAAGCAAGCGAAAGAGCTTGAGATTGTCCTGGATGCTTTGACGGAATGTCGTGGAGTCGCGGTAATACCGTGGGCCAGGAGCTCGACATCATCATCTCCAAGATCCATGTCCTGTACATTACGCTCGTTGTTGTGACCGGATCGAGGAATATGGGAGCGGGGAAGAACGACGTAGTACCCGATCAACATCATCGGGATCAGGTAGTAGGTGTAGTGGACGGCGCTTCGCAGAAACAGTCCCATCCTGTAGGTGACAATGTACGGCATGACGGCGACGGCAATAGCACCGGCACCAGTGCCGAGACCCCAGCCCGCCAAACCGGTCTTTCCATAGTATCGCAGCAGGCCAAGGTGCGTAACCTCCGAGGCAGCAGTGGCAGCAGCGGCCAGCAATGTAAGCAGGATGCGGACGGGTGGATGGACGTTGGGCGTGATGAGGTCGATCAAGGCCGAGGCCAGCAGCAAGCCGGCGGCCACTATTATCGGGCGAAGCGAGTACTTGACATAGGGGACGAGGTGTGGAATCAGGAACTTGACGGCAATGGCGGGCAACGTCTCGATCAAGACGACAACTGGTCTCGGATAGGGGACGATAAGGTAGCAAGCGGCGTAGACAATGGGCGCGACGGTTACGGTGACAAAGCCTGGTGAAGTTGTCAGCAATCGGACGTAGATTCCGGAGTATCGACCAATCTCATGCGCAGTGGTGGAGGCAAAAACATGGCCAACATCAGGCTCGGAGATTTAAATCGACAACGGCTAGGGGCATGCGCATACCGAAGATGCTGAATGCGAACAGAGTCCGCAGCTTGTCGCCGGGAGGAGATGCCGCGCCGGGCCGGTGCAGCGATGCTCGTGGCGTAGACATCGCGGCCAGATATCAGGGCCTGAGCCGTGCTGACATGTGGCGTGGGATGCGTGGTGGAGGAGGATGGGGAGGAGGAGATGGTGGTGGTGAGAATATTGGGCGGAATAGACGGAGTTGGAGGAGCATCGTCTTTTTGGCTGCAGCAAAAGAATGACGGTGATTTGCACGGCCCACTTTCGGGAAAAAGTGACTTCGGATCCCGCTGTAAAGCCTACCGCTCTCCAAGTACAGGTACCTCCGCCTGGTAACGGCCATGCGTGGTGGCTTCGTTGGCCCCTATGTAACGTGTTTCAGGGGCAGCCCATCAGTGGCTCTAGCAGGGTGGAGCCCCAAACTTAGTGGACGCACGGCGCTGAAGCTTAATTCTTTCTGCAACAATGAACCAGGGGCTTGGTTTGGTTTGGGGGCTTATCGGCTTTTTCTTATCGCCAATCCCTTTTCATAATCGCAATCATCCATCCATCAGCCTGTCTCTACTTCTAGCTACCTGCACCTGCTCATACCAACAGCGTAATCGAGCCTCATCCGGCCGTCCTGTCTTCCCGCACACCGGGTCCCTGTGCCCCTCTCTGCTTCTCCTCGTCATGGCCGGCCGTTTGCTCAGCGCCCTTGGCGCTCTTGTGCGGCCCAGTGGCCCGGCTTACCAGGGCCTTCCTGCCTCCGAGCCCAGCTCCCAGAGCAACAAGCACAGGAACGGCAGCGTCATTGTCGGTGCTGTTTCCGGGGTCGTCTCTAGGTTCTACCGGAACACGCGCTTGTTCAATCTGATGCTGGTCTTTGTTCTGTGTCTAGCATTCCTTCAACTCGTGCGTTCCTCCTACCGACAACTCCGCTGCCGTCCTCTTGCTAACTCACATGGCAATTAGTTCTCTCCCTCGGACAAGACTCCATCTCCTGGGGCGCAAAGAACGAAATCCTGACCGAGCAGCGGTTCCACGACATTTATGTTCCGAAGCATGACGCAGACAATGGCGGCGACCGACGCTTACGCATCTTCATGCCAGCTGATACACCCCACATTAACCTATGCAAAGCCGTCATGTCCGCCGTCGCGCTCGGCTATCCCCGTCCGACCTTGCTGAACTGGAACGGCGAATTCAACCGCCCTGAGTGGCACTTTGCCGGGAGCCATATTGCCAAGCTTGAGAGTCTCCTAGCAGTCATCGAATCTCTGCTCGAGTACGCCGACCAAGGCGCGGATGTGAGCGAGGACGACCTGGCTATCCTCGTCGATGCCTACGACATCTGGTTCCAACTTCCACCCTCTGTTCTCATACAGCGCTACCACCAGCTCAACCGCGAGGCTGATGAGCGCATCCGCAAAGAGTGGGAAGCCCTCAAGAAGGAGGGCGTCGAGGACTTCCCGTGCCTCCCCACGTCAGTCCATCATAGTCACCACGGCCAAGGATTGCGAGCCAGGCAGCGAGTCCGGCTCCGACCCCCACTACGAACACTGGCCTCAATCGCCCATGCCGACCGACATGTACGGCGAGGGAACGGATAAGTTGGTGAACACGTGGGATCCCGCGCGCATGTACAGAAAAATTCGTCCCCGCTGCGTCAACAGCGGCATGGTCATGGGTACTATGGGCGCGCTGAGGAAGAGCCTGTTGCGTGCCAAGGAGAAGATTGAGGCCGTCGCACAGTCTGGCCGTCAGCTCTGGAGTGACCAGGCCCTCTACGCTGAGGTCATCGGTGACCAGGAGCTCTGGAGAGAATGGATGCGAGGCCTGATCTCAACTTGGAACGGCACAGCCGCCGTCAGTGAATTCTCCGACATGCCCGGACCGGTGCGCAAGATTGCAGCGGCCGCTCTGAACGGCAAGAACTTCGAGTTTGGTATCGGCCTGGATTACAACTTTACCACAATCCCTGCCACCTGCTCCGCTGAGGAAGACGGATACTTCGTCAAGCTTGACGACGCAGAGGCTGTCAAGGCCGAATCAGACAAAGCCGGGGTACCCGGAGATGCCCGCGTGTCGGGCATGCCTGTCGAGCTTCGTGGCAACGAGGCGCATAACGGCGGTCTCAAGGACGTGAAGTGGGGACAGGTCCCTCTTTACACGGACTTTTACTTTGGCGTGACACCCGTCGGCATCCATCACAATGCCTACGTTGACGGCCTCAAGTCATGGCGCGTCAAGAATTGGTGGGACAAGACATGGTTCTACCCGGAGCTGCGCAAGCTTGTAACCGCCAGCCTACAGCCACCCGAGGATGGATCCCTAGCTTGGCCTCTGTTGCGGATGCGGTCTCCTACCAAGGGTGGTAAAGACATCACCTACTACACAACCAAGGCTGATGAGAAGATGAGGAAAGTGACCGTCTTCGAGCCAGCCAAGGGGACCGAACAGGCCAAGTTCACTGCCATAGAGTGGGATGGCGTCTGCCAAAGGGCAGCAAGCCGTGGCACGAGGAGCTCTTCGGCGATGGCAAGGGCCCTCTAGTGCTATGAAAAGCGAGGTCGCCTTTTTCTGGAGTAGGACATGTTATTTGGTTTCTGCGGCTATAGACAGGTTGTAATTGGCCATAACCAATGCTATATGGTTGTGAGGTATATGGATGGCGTTGACATTTCGGGATGGCGAACTCATGATGATTGGCGAGCGTCTTGTATCATAAAGTATAATTATTGACGTCGTACATGGTGTAGTAAATGATCAAGGATACAAATAGTTGCAGTTATAGTTGAATCGTGTGGAAAGTGTCTATCATGGGTAGTATTCAGAGTTCCCGAGGTTTTGCTCAAAGATGAGCATCATTTTAGTAACCAGGAGCTTGGTAAGGTATTTTCGGGTAAAGAGCTAATTTTACGGGGCCATTCTATAGCTGTATGAAGGGCAATGATTGTTAAGCCATTATCTAAAGCCAATGATTCATTCCCTCGGCCTCATGATGCATCCCTCTACCAAGTATTATGGCATAAATGATGTATCAGGAATTATCAGCAAATTGTGAAGCCACACTACAAGGCAGAAAGACGTATAAGTCGTAGAAACTCAACGATCAACAAGCATTCTGTACACCTACATCAAATTGCAAAAGGATAAAGTCAGGAGCATCAAGAGTATTGTCTCCTTGAACCGTTTCATGAGGGTGTAAGTCTGTTGTTGTCACTTAATCACGTGAAATGTGCCTATCCCTCTTGGTTACACTATAGGCTCCTTAGGCCAATATACACAAATCCTTTCCAACCAACAACATGCCACACGCACACACTCATCAACACCACCATGCCATACGCAAAAAAATAGAAGAAATCAGCAAAAATTCAAGGAACTCATGCTTGCCCCGTACTGGAATCGAACCAGTGATCTTGTCATTGCCACTCAGGAAGTACTAGTGACACGCTATACCACTTAGCCAACGGGGCCTGTGATGAAGCTCCTCGGATGCCCCGTACTGGAATCGAACCAGTGATCTTGTCATAATCGCTGAGGGATTACTAGTGACACGCTATACCACTTAGCCAACGGGGCGGGTGTAATCAGTGAACTCCTTGCATGCCCCGTACTGGAATCGAACCAGTGATCTTGTCATTGTCACTCGAAGGTACTAGTGACACGCTATACCACTTAGCCAACGGGGCATTTGTAAGGATGGGAAGGTCGAGGTACTCGACGGATCCCTGTTCGGTGACAGGGCGACAACGGTAAGTTCTATATGAGGGCTTTGGCTGGTAATGGGGACAGTTGAGTACGTATTGAGGAGTGTACAGCTTTTGTACTTGCAATATGAAAAGAGGTAAAGTTGACTAAGTTGAGAAAGTATCTGGTTTGGTCAGTTGGTGCAGAAAAATATTGGATTGCGTTTTGAGTTGAGTTGGTTTGACGTTGACAGCTAATTGTGGCTTGCGAAACTTACATGACAACCTTCCGTAGTTTAGATGCCCAATTGGACAACTTCCATATCTAGGTCTTAACAAAACACCAAATAATACGCATACTATATATATAACCGATAATGATTATAGAGTCCATTTCAGTTGGCAAAGAAGATGCTCCAAAGGCGCACGCTGGGAATGAAATGCACAAAGTTGGGTTGATATCACTATAGGGTAACTCGTGTTCGTGGGGCAATATACAACCTGACAACTTGAAACTGACACGGTTCTAGAAAACATTTTTAACAAAGATAGATAGAGTCATATGTAATTATAACTACATGTAAATGCGAGTTTATATAGGAGATTCGTTTATGTGAATTAATTATAAATTCGTCAAAAGGGTATTTCATGCTCATCGAGCAGCGTTACTCAGAAATCCACACGCTTCACCAATTTTGAGTCTCACAACCCAGATGCTGTCTCTTCCGCCAACCTCACAACCTCACATAAACTCCTCGTCAACAGCATATCTACTTCACTTGCCCCCATTTCCACAAGCCGCTCTTCTCCGGTCCCGCTTTCGGCTACAAGCCGAGCTGTGGCGACCAGGCGTGCGATACACCGCATGAGGCCAGCTTGAATGTCACGTACCGCGTTCTCGTAAGACGTGGAGAGTGCTACTTGACTAGTTGATGTATCCCTAAGGAGAGTGCTGCTGGCGCTTTTGAGCAGGCCTGAAGCACCTGTTGAGAGCATGTCCACAGCAGGGGCAAGACCAAGCAGCGATGCGGCCTTCTTAGGAATATCTTCGTGTTGAATTTCGACAGGGGCGTGACTCTCACGTCGCGATTTTGGCAGTGAATTGCGTGGGATAAGGGCGGAGATGTAGTTGTAAGCAATTATGTGCGCGTACAGAGCATCGCAGATGTAGTCCGACGTGTTGCCAAAGATGTGCTGGAGTGGTGCCCAAGGCTTGACAGTTTCCAGGAGCTGGAGCTGGGCGACTGCAAACCAGGCTTTTCCACATTAACGGAGCTCCTCCGTCCATGGTCATCAGGTGGGCTGCCACGACGGTATGACTTGACTTTCCTCCAGATGGATTTGCGAGGCGTTGGCGGCCGCGGCTCAGCTGACTGACTTCGCATGACCTCGGAAGATGGGTGGCGGACCTTTTGGCGTATGAGCGGATTGTCTCAATGGTCAGACTACAGGTCAGCAACATCGTTTCCGGGAAGCAAGCGATGGACACGCGAAGTGTTTCGATGACATCTGGAGGTAGCGGCACCGCCTTTGCCAGCTCGTCGTTGGCGAGTTGGGAAGCGTGTGGCTGGGAGCTGTTGCAAAGCCATGATTGTACACTCGGCAGCGGAGAGGGTGGTGGAGAGGGATGGATATAGATAGTCTGTGGGCGAGGGTAGTGGCGGCCTTGCAAAGAGTAAACGTCATCATCGAACCTCGAGTCGAGAGAAGCGACTTTATGAACATCGACCATAATGGGTTGTACAATGTCGGGCGGAGGTGGCGCTGCTGTCAATGGGCTAACTGGCTCAAGGTGTTCAACAATACGCGGCCTCTGGGCGGATGAGAATGGAGCCAGATTGAAGGTAGTGGGCTGCATCCCTTCATGGCTATCAACTCGCAGTGAGCTTCTTCTTCGTAGCGCCATGTCCTCCGACCTTATGGAAAGCCGGCGTTCAGGCGACCGAGACGGCGTACAAGCGGCTGAATAGGTGTATTGCTGAGGCATTGTGTGACTATGGCGCCGCGTTCCACGACTAGCCATGCCCTTGGCCGAGCTGACGAGTTCCGGTGGAGTGGGTGGTCGTGGCGACAGGCATGCAAATCTGTCAATGATCGGGTCTACTGGGGCCTCGTAGTCGGAGTCACCGTCGATCCAGCTGCACCCCGGCTGATGGGAAGTTGTGGCGAGAGCCGTGGTGAAGCTCTGGGACGTGTTGATGCTACAGAAGTAGCTGCAGTGGTGACTGACTGATCCCGAAACGACACATAGGGGCCTCCATGCCTACAGACAGCTCGGTGTCCGAAGTGGAATCGGTGTCGGATGAGGCGTCGTAGTTCGAATACCGCCTTTTATCGAGGAAAGAAACCATAGAGCGTCTCTCTTGAATTGTGCGCAATGATCTCATCCGTGGTGGAATCGGCGGTGGGTATAATGAGGTAGAAGACGTGTGGCCGAAGGACATTGCTCCCACGCTGTCTTGATAGGGTAGACAGGTGCCTGGTGCACCGGCAGTCATGTTCTTTGCCGCAAAGACCTTTCTCGAGATCTCCAAGTCCTGTGCCAGCAACTCTGGCAGGCAGCTATCTAGTGTCGGTTCCATGCCCTCGCTTATAGGTGGGAGAGTAGGGAAGGTTGACGAGACTGGCGATATGAAGAAGGAAGGTAGGTTTCTCATGCTAGGAAAGGGTTTGTTCACTAATATATGAGGACTCTGTATCAGATGCGAGGGGTCCCAGGCGTGTCGATGATCATGCAGCCAGTTGGTGAAGAGGCAGAAGAACACGGGGCTGCACAGTCACTTTTGATCCACGCGAAATGTTCAAGACCACCAAAGACAGAACGCGCAGAGAACGCGCTCACATCTGGTGGAAGCTCTAGCAGAGGGAGAGCCTGCCACCTTCTGCAGAAGCGAGACAGGTGCGAGCAGACTAGTGAGAGAAAGGCGAAAGGTCTGAAACAGAAACAAGGGAGAGGGATGGGCTTTCATGTTGCGCAACGATCATCAATCAACCGACAGGGTCAAAACAAAGGGCGGCAAGGCCAGCCTTTCTCGGACGGATAGAGATAGACAGTCGCACCGGCAGAGGGCACGTCCCGGCAAGCGGGCTAGCCCACGATTCCATGACGGAGTCGACGGCAATGGCTTCACGACAGATAGTTGCGGTAGCACAGGGGACAAAAGCAAAACAAATCAGCTTGGCCGAAAATGACACAGACGAGCAAAAAGCAATACGATTAGGTTTGGATTGGGCCAGTCGGACCCGAACGGAGGCGTACGCTAGCCTCCATTGACGGCAGCGGCCTAAGCACGAAAAGGAAAAGCACGACAGGTGCCAGAGGTCAAAGCTCCGAGATGGATGGAGGTCGTGGCTTTGGTGCGATGCTCGAGCAGTGTCGAGGACGGCAAACGTCCAATCGAAGGTCCAGCCTCCCATGCTCCAGGCCCCAAGAGCGGTGCCCCGAGGGACGGCATCTCACTAGAGATGCACAGCTGCGGGCGCGCTCACACGGCGGCAGTTGCCCGCCGGAGTCCGAGGTTGAATGAAAGGACCTCGGTGATCCGGAAGCTCGCAGGCTAACCCACCGTTTCCTGAGACTGGGAGACCCGCCAAGACAGACGCAAGATGGGTAGATGATGTCGAGGGGCGTGGAGGTGGGACAAAAGGTGACACGGGAGTGTTTGGAAACAAGAGGTTGTGCAAGACCCAAGACCATGCTGTGGCTGAAACCCGATGCGAGTGACGGGAGAGGACGAGCATGGCTGATGGCTAGGCCTGCGCCAAGCGGGCTAGACATGCTCGTGGTGATTTAGTTAGGCCTTGAGCCTTGAGCCTGTGCCTGTGCCTATGCCTTTGCACCTTGTTGTTGGGCTTGTGACGACGAGAGCCCGAGATCGAGCAAGGCCGGAAGGCGATCCCGGCAAGTGGAACACGATTTCCGCTGAATATGTCTGCCAGTAATCCGTACGAGCCTGTTTGACAGAGGCAGTCACCAGCCTAAGACCGGGAGAGGCGGGGAGATGAGATGTCTCCCACCCTGTGCAAGGGACCTACCTAGATGCACCGTCGATCTCTCCGGCATGCAAAGCAGGGAAGAGTACAGATCCCGGCAGCGGTGGAGCATGCATGTTCACGAACCGGCCGAACATGGGATAAGAAGGGATAAGCTGGGCGGTGGAGAAACGACCGGCGTGGTGGTTGGAACATGAAATCTGGATCAAACCGAGAGTATGGAGTATGGAGAAGGGAGAAAGTTGGTTTGAGGGTTGATGAATCACGGTCAAGATCAATAGTCAGGAGCAATAGTGGCCTTCAGTGGTCGTGGTTAATTTTACAGGCGACGGGTTCCGAGATCTGGCACCGTACCAGCGCAGTTTACAGCCAAAGGGCGCTATGCATGCACTACATAGCACACGCCTGCACCTGCACTGCACTAAGCTTATCGGAGCAATCTCTGCGCAAACTCCATGAATTTTCTTTTGCAGCCATATCAGCGACTTTGACTGAGGCATCATATCATGTATTAGCTATCACCTGCACCGAACCCTCGACCCACACAAAGCAAACAGTGCAGGGTGATTCCAGGGCCATCAATTCGGTCGCCAAGCTCGGCGTCCAATAATTCGACCTGCTGAAAAGCCTCGCCGGTTCTTAGAAGGGCTGTTCATCTCATCTCATCTTTGACATCTCTCACAATGCTCACCGAAGAGTTCTTCACATCTGTCTGCGGGCCTCCGCTGACGGCCAACACCGCCATCTCCAAGGACATTGGCATCTACGCGCAGACTCTCACGCCCGCATACGCCGTCAAGGCCACGTTCAAGAAGAGCGCCGCACCACCCAACTGCCTCGCCGTGAGCGACACCCACGTCTTCGCAGCCCAGGACCAGAAGGCACACGTTCACGTTTACTCGAGGCAGCGTGGCAACCAAGAAGCCTTCGTCGCCTTTTCAGAAAGGATCCGCAGTCTGACCCTCGCCGGGGAGGTCTTGATCCTCGGTACAGCAGAGGGCAGACTCATCGTGTGGGAGGTGCGTCTTTGTATATGGTGGTTTTTGCTTTTCCGGGTGCTCAGGCACCCTTGCTGTTGCATGGAAGGCCGGAGGCAAGGAGAAGCCCTGCTGATTAAGTGAGACATAGACTTGCACAGGCCGACACGTCACAACGCCGCCTTGCCATGTGCAAGCCGTGACCTGCCTGGTCGCCACGCCCTACCACGTCCTATCAGCCTCGGACGACGCCAATGTCAACGTCTGGTCCCTGGCTCGCCTGCTCGAGCTGGATGCCCAAGCCGAGCCCGAGCCAGATCTGACGCTTGCCAACCACCGCGCTGCGGTTACCAGCCTGGCCGTAGGGCCCGCCAGCGCCAGCACCGAAGCGGCCATCTGCGTATCCGCCAGCAAGGACAAGACGTGTATCGTCTGGAACTATCGATCTGGCGAGGTCCTCCGCACCTTGCTCTTCCCCACCGCGCCGCTGTGCGTCTGCTTGGATCCCACAGCCCGAGCGCTGTTTGCAGCCGCCGAGGATGGCTCAACCTACATGGTCGAGCTGTTTGGCGACAAGCCACTGCTGGGGTCGCGAAGTGCCGAGCCCGCGGCTATCGTGGTGCAGGTGAAGGAGCCTCTAGGAAAGGCAGACGAGGATGCCGGCCCGGCTTCGTGTCTTGCGGTGAGCTACGACGGGACTACCCTGATGAGTGGTCATGCAAAGGGCAAAATTCTACGATGGACTCTTGCGTCAAACGGCCACCCAACTGAGATGGCTAACCTTAATGCCGCGGTCACGAATTTGGTCTTCATGCCTTTGTTGCCCGAGAGGAAGCTCGTCAAGCCAGGCACTATCGTGAAACCAAACCAAAATCTCCGCCAATACACATTCAACGCGCAGCTGGAGAAGGATTTGGCGCATGACACAAACTTCAGCAGGATATTGAATGCAAACGGCTTCTCGCCCAGCACGATTGAGCGGGCACTGCTTTCCTTCGACGCCCCGACTGGGGCTGAGGATGCAGAGCTGCAGAAAGCGGACAAGATGCTGTCGGATATTGTTGCCAGCCAGAGGTCGGCGCATAAGTCTGCATTCCTGACGTATTCGCAAACAGAGGATTCGTCATGAAGCGCATCATTGCACATTGATCCTCGACCACTCCAGCCCAAGGCACTAGCCCTGGCGTAGGGAAATAGTTTAGGGGTTGACGTTAACAAAAGACAAGAGCTAATCCCGCCTATCTTGACCAGCCATTCTGGGCGGAAGATAGATATAGTGTCTGCTTGGCATCTGAACTATTGTGGCTGGCCATAAGGTGGGACTGTTCCAGTTCAAACCATTACCATACCACGGGAACAAGGCGTATCGGCATACGCACATGGATGACGCAACACGGGCACACACCAGAGCTGGATTAATGTTTCGCACAGACTGAAAAGTGCAGCTGCAGCGTGCTGAACTACACGAAATGAGACTCGGAGAACCAATAAGCCCTTGTGCGCGCTATGATTGAGAGGCTTGAGGCGCATCCGATGTAACATCTGCCAGGGCGTCAAGGCGTAGTTTAGAGAAACGTGATCCGTTCTTGGATAAAAATATTCAAGGAAAATCCAAGCTTGGATAAAATAAAACGATTTCAAACAAAATAAACGTAATTAGCAACTATGTGAATCTCCTCCATTTTTTATTTTTATTTTTTTGAAGCCGATCCGTTATACAAGCAGTGATGTGCTGTCTCCATCTATTCTATCCCTACTGCCAAAAGCTGTTGTTCGGCGTCGGAGCAGCCAATTCTCCGGCCCGATAAGACCGAGCTTAGCTCGTCCGTGTCCGAATCATTGAACGGACCTTATCAAGATCCAGCGGCGACAATCTCCAGGCGATTCCTGACGTCGCATCACACAACCGCTTAGAATGTCTGTCGTTGGCACTCTGAGAGGCGATATGCCGCAACAAGTACGATCGCTTGTGAGTCCCCTCATCTCTGATTTAACGCTCTCTGCCCCTCGACCGTCAACCCTGGCAACGGATGCAGCGGCGTCTATGCAAATATTTGATTACGCCACCTCTCCAGTCGAGCTCATGAGTTGGGAAACTTTTCCATGCTGACCACGCACTCTTTCAGTACCGCCAAATGCTGCGGCAAGGCGAGCAGTTTTCGGCCTACGGATTCCGAGAGTACGCGAAGCGCCGAACGAAAGATGCCTTCCGCGAGAACATGAACGTCGAGGACCCACGCAAGGTCCAGGAGCTTGTGCAGAAGGGACTGAAGGAGCTGCAGGTGATGAAGGTAAATCGACCAGGCAGACAGGACCCAACAGTTCATGTGTTGACATTTTCGACAGCGCCAGACAGTTATCGGCCAGTTCTACCAGCTGGATCGTCTAGTTATCGAGGGTGGAAGATCGGTACGCATGCTTCAAACGACTACGCATAATCACTCATCCTAACACCGTTGCAGGGCAAGGATACCAGCGAGGACGATGCCGTGATCCGACAAAAAGAGCAAGGGTGAGTTGACGGGCTCCCTCCAAAGATTGAGTCAGAGCTTGGCTAACATGACGACAGCTGGAACTAAAATATTCCACCGCAACATTCAAATGTATAAAATAGGATTGCAACGGCTATGTACAACATAAAAAGATATCATTTCGAACTGGAGCGTGGTGTGGCTGGGGGCATGGAAGGCATGGCTGTTTCGTACGTCTCGGATATGTGACGACCCGTGATCTAAATCTGTAATGCTTCTCGAGCCTAGAAGAAGACGACTCTCAATTCATCTAGAATTAAAAGGCCAGTCGTTGCCGTTCTCTCATAGTATATGTGTAGTCACCAAGGTGGCTGTATTGTGGTGATGGACATAATAAGCGACTTCTGCTCGCACAGTTTAATGACACGTATCTCACTGCATGAAGAATATTTACTGAAATTTCTACCTGACTTGTAACCTGTTGTTGGAAGAGCTCGTTGAATAAATAACGTAACCCAGATTTTGTTGCTCTCTTCATCGTGGCGAGCCTACCTTGATAGCTTACGTCATCCACAGCACGCCTGTCATTGGCTCCTTACCTTCGTTTACCCTTAATCCGCGAAAACCACCCAGTCGCTCTTCGTACACGAGGCGCGTTGCATCACCCAGCTGGCGCATTGCGATCCCTCCGCGCCTGGACCCGATAGAGCTGTGCTGTCGGCTTGTTTTTGACATTTTCTCTTTGTTTACCAACTGCGCGACCTGGAGCGCGCTGACCTTGCCGCACAATGGCCCCAGGCGTGAGTGTCCCGTTGCTTGCGCTGTGCCCACGAGAACGTCGCAACTGATTCACTGGTTATCTAGACAAGACGCGCCAATCGCAGTGGCTTCGCGGAGCACGATGACTTTGAAGGTAAGGAGAGCAAGTTTTATTTCCAGCGCCCGGCTGACTCGTGGCAGGTCTTCCCGTGAGACAATGGCGACACGAGGTCATCAACATCGCGCCGCCGACCGCACAGGATCAACAGCAGCAGAATGACATTTGGGCAATCGAGTTGATACACGGCATGCCCAAAGATGCGAACCTACTGCCACCGCATACCCAGGAGCTGCTTCGCGCTGCTCGATCCGGGCGACTGTATAAACGACCACCCCTGTCGAGGAAGAAGAGGCCGACCCGGAGGTGACGCTACCAGAAAAGCCGGAGAAGAAGGAGGAAGAGACAACGTCTACAGGTTTCACAGTAAAGCTATGGAAGCAGATTCCTAGGAACGTCGAGGCTCCAACGCTGTCCCATTTGGCGAAGCGCAGGAAGAATACCGTCACCATTGCGAGCAAGACGGTTGAGGAGAAGGTCTCGGGTCCTACAGTCACTAGGGCTACTGTCAGACGTATCGACGCGGCCGGAAACCCTTACACCGAGGATGTAACGCTCGTGGAGGGCCAGGCTGTCAACGGCGAAATCATTTCTACGCGAGTAGAGGCTGTGCAGGCTAGAGTAGAGGCGCTGCCTCCCGCACCGCCGCCACAGAAACGACGACCGCCACCGCCGAAGCGAAAGTCGAGGGCTGGTCCTGGGCGAGGGAAGAAGAAGGCCAAGAACCCCGTTGTTGGCCAGCCCGATGCCACAGGTGTTGTGCCGGCCGCCGATGGGGCTGTGGCTCCAGTTAAGACAGAGGGCGTCGATGGAAATGTGAGTATCTTGCATGCACGAATATCATTGTATACTGACTCGGTTAGGTCGCAAAACCCGAAGGCGATGGCACTCCGAATCAAGACAGCGAAATGGCCGATGGTGACGAGGATGACGACGAGGAAGACGATGGTGATGATGGTGATGAGGGCGAAGACGGCGAAGAAGGTGACGGTGATGGTGACGGCGAAGGTGAAGGTGATCAGCGTGACAGCACCAAGGAACCAGAAGGCAAAGATGAAGACGCGGAAATGACCGATGCTGTCGACATACCTGCGCCAGAACCACAGCCGGAGGACAAGAAGGAAGAGCCAGCAGTGTTACCGCCGCAAGCAAACATCCCATCTCCTCTCCTTGAACTCCCGCCCCCGACAGGCAGCCTCGATGGCTTACCCCGGGCCGAGGGAAGTCCGCTCAAGCATGTTATGGTCCCCCGCTAGCGGATGATGCTGCACAGCAACCACCAGTAGCCGAAAGCGATTCGCAAGCAGCTGAAGTCGAAACGGTAGCATCTACTATTGCGGAGCCACCTTCAGCCATTGTTGGGGAAGCACCCGAGGCAGCCACCGAGCGAGACCTAGCGCCATTGGCAGCCCCAGCAGACGAGGCATTGCTGCCACCACCCCCAGAGCAAGTCGGCAACATCGCGACACCAAAGGCAGAGGAACCGCCGGTGAGGCTGGTTGATGCCGAACCAGTGGTTAAGGATGAGGTGATGCATGATGCAGAGCCTTTAAGCGAACCGCACCCGTTGGTTCACCAAGATTCGATCATGACCGAAGACTCCATCAAGCCGGATGACTCTGCTTCGGTTACGTTCCCTACAGCAGAATCTGAGGCCGCTTCGGCAGTTCCTTCAGCAGTTCCTTCAGCAGTTCCTTCAGCAGTTCCTTCGGCGGCTCCCTCGGTAGCACCCTCAGCCACTCCCTCAGTAGCCCCTTCGGAGACTGGAGCAGTTCTACCAACAGAGATCAGCGAGCCAGAGCCTACACCTCCGGCACCAGTTGTCGAGGAAGCAATGGTAACTGAACCGACGGCAACTGAACTGGTGGCAACCGAACCATTGGTAACGGAACCGGTGGTTACGGAACCCGTAGTAACAGAACCAGTGGTGGAAGAACGGGGGCAACAGAACCACCAGCAGCAGAACCGGCGGCAGCAGAACCACCGGTAGCAGAAACACCAGTAGCAGAACCGGCGGCAGCAGAAACACAGGCAGCAGAACCATTGGTAACAGAACCAGTGACAACAGAACCAGTGATAACAGAGCCGGTCCCTACGGAGACTGCTGCAATCACCAAGCCTACGACGACGGAATCTGCACCGGCATTGGCGCCACCCGTTGCCCCTTCGCCATCTGATGAGCCGGACCTGCTTGGAGGAGCTCTTGCAGAGCTTGACCGTCAAAGCAAAGTCGACCAAGAAAACGCAGCGGTGGCAGCGCCTGGGGACGAGCCAAGTGTAACTGCTCCGGTTGAACAATCGCCCACTGAGACACAGCCAGAGCCGCCTGTGCAGGAAGAGCAAGCCCCGGAACCTCCCGCTCCTGCCGTTGTCGAAGTACCTGCAGCTGAGCCGATCGTCGAGGAGACCCCAGCCATCCAAGAGACTCCCATTGTCGATGAGACTCCCATTGTCGAGGAAACCCCTACCGTCAAGGCAACCCCCATCGTCGAGGAAACCCCATCGTCGAGGAGACTCCAGTTGTTGAAGAGACACCCATTAAAGAAGAAACACCCCTCAAGGAAGAAAAGGAGGACCCGCCAGCCAATGCGTAGGTCGTCTTGGTGGTTGACAGGGAAGATGAGACTAAACAAAGGACAGGGCAAATTAAGCGTGATGTACAGCAAGTAGCCGCTCTAGGACTGATCAGGACGAACAAGCGTGTATATTGGATTACGGACGGAGTATTTTCCTAAGGCTATCTGTTACTCGATCTGCAATGGGCTTCTTATATAGTGGAGGCCAGTGCCGGGTTCATGTGTTATTACAAGACAATACAGCGATTCATGTACATGATTGCGGCGCAAATGGTGCTTATGGCGTAAGGAATCATGTCTCTCACAGTGTTGTGCTCCTTTGTACATAACCGAACCCATCCTTTCTTAAAACCCCTGGATCACTGGCGCTCCTCTGTAGCCCGAACCTAGCCACCCGCCCATGCATCCTGAAGCTCTTCAAATGAGCGTTACTTAGGCCTAGCAGACCCGCACTGGCAAGCATCAGCGCCATGAGCACCACGGACCCAGCCTGGGTCAGGTTCCCGCTAAAGGCGGCGACGAGATAGACGAGCAACTTGGCAGCGGCCTCGAAGAAGCCCTCCATGTGCGTCTTGTCGCGCAGCCAGGTCTGGGCCGTGATGGCGCGCAAGTCAGCCAGCCGTCCGCGCAGGAGAACGTGTCTTCCGTCGCCGAGATCGACAGTGTACTCGATTATATCATCCTCACTGGAGGTTGGTGGTGGCTGTGGAAGGATGGGCTTGCAGCGCTGCTTGATGATGTATATGTTGAAGATGCGAGCGAGCATGAGAGCGATGACGGCGGCGAGGGCCCACCACTCCTTTAGCAGGATGGTGAAGACAAGGGCGCTGATGGTGAGAAGAGGACTTGCGAGGTAGAACAAATGACTGAACCAGTCGATATCGAAAGGTCTATGGTCGGCATCTGCTTTCTTTCGGCGGCGCCCCAGCAAGCAGCTGAGCTGTCTCGCGAAAGCCTCGCCTACTTCGTCCAGGTCGATATCCAGCGTGACGGGATCGACCTGTGCCTCAGCGCAAACCTTCCTCAAGTAGTTGACAACGACAGGATTCGAAATCGGATACCGGTCATCACTCCCCTCACATCGCGCCTCTACCACCGTGGACGCCTCTTCGTGACTAGAGTGACGACCTAGCGCATCGGCAGCTTGTTGGTAATGCAAGCCGGGCGCCAGAATGAAGGCATCGAGCCAGGAGGAGCCGCCGGCGAGGACGGTTCGCTGAGCGATGGTTTGTAGGTCGGCCAGGGCGATAAGAGCGCCGGCGGAGAGGAGAGGGAGGGAATGGGCTCTGTTGTCCATGAGGAGATGAAGGTACGAGAGGTTTGAGGATCTCCCATCTTTGAACAGCTTGATCATTAGATGCAAAGAGTTATCCGATGGTGGTGAAGCTGTCTTTTGTACGAAACCTACTACACTGCACAGCGCTCTATAGTAACTCCCATGACTTATTCAGAAGGACCAGCCGGCCAGATACCCACCAATTACACAGCCGAGAACCAGATTCATGATCTCGGAGCTATAACCGGCTGTAAACATCTAATCATGCATGTCAGCGAGATCGTCGCACGCTACCAGGCTACAGGTAGATCAGGCGGTTGCAGTGTGGGGATGAAACGCTCCATTAATGCGACGTTGGTTGTGGTAACACTAAGGATGACGGCATGTGACGGCGTCCGGTGATGGTTGGAGCAGTAGTTGCGTGGCGAGAATGAAAGACAGCAGAATGGTTTACACAATTTGTTTCATAGTTCTGTATGTTGTGTTTTGAATTATGGCAGGCAAAGCCGCTGAGCTTGACTTTTGGGTGTATCATGACAATCTCTCAATCAACGATTAGTCTATGATATAAGTTACTGACGTCTTGGACATGGTGAACCATGCCACTCCCAAAACGGCATTTCCTGTTTTGGCACATGTCAATTCAATCATTACCGCAGCAAGTTCAGTAAGCGAATATTGTATGGACCAATATCATAGCTAGGTATAGCCACGTTGTATAAAAATCGAGAGAATTATGCACTCAAAATTGCACTTTCAATTATTCTCATAATCTTTCTATCTTGTCTATCCGAAAGTATACAGTGCCCCTGTCATCATGCCACTCCATGAAGGCGACTACAACATAACAAGAACGATATTATTCCTTCATGTCGGTAGCCCAATACAAAAACCCAGAGTATCTTACTAGGCTCAAGTATGATAGACACGCTACGGTCTGATGTGATCAGACTTGCAGTTGCTTGCTCTATTGGTCAAAGCAACGTCATTTTTGATGACTGCTCATTTCAGCCAACTGCCTCTATGCGATGAAGCAAGGAAAGACAAAGAGTCTTTTCTTGAGTGCAGTGCAGCTCGGCTTGTGATTATTACCTACATCTGAGTTGCATATACACCAGGTGGACAATGATCCTATGTCTTGATCAAGGATGCCCAACACTTAAAAGTAGGTACCCTCAAACAACCGCCAAATCTAAACATACTGCTGATGTTTCCATGGCTCCAGTGGCATCGTGTCGCACTTCCACACCTTTCCAGGAAATTCGTGTGACTTAAGCCACATGTCTCGGAGGCTGACGCCCTCGTAGCGGGCAGCGTAGAACCAAGCATCCAGGGAGTTGATGAGCACCTTCATGCGACCTTGGTAGACTTCTCCGTTTGGCGCAGTGTAGCTGTCCGTGGGCTCCCAGTCGGCGTCGTATGCCCAAAGCCAGAATTGTTCGGTGTTGATACCCTCGCCACGCAAGATGTTAATGGTCATGGGCGCGGAGTCAACAACGAGGAATGTGTTCCGCAGGATACTGGGGACGACAACGTCTCCCGGTATTCTCTGAAATGCCTATACTATGGTAAGCGTGCCTAGCTCCAGAACATGTGCAAAGGGCATACCTTCGCAGCGCATCATCGTCGGAAACGATGTCGAGATCTGGCAAAGTTGCCCAGTCTTCCTTCCACAGACGCCGTAGGGTGGACATATGTCCCCTACAATGAATAGACCTTAGAGATGTAAGCTCCGTGTCCTTCGACGACTTCCCGTCCCAAATGTAAGTGGCGCAGGTTCTGTCGAGAATGATTTCCCATACACGCTCCCACTTGCGGCCAAACTTGGTCTCCGCCTTCACGTCCTTATAAAAGACAAATCCCCAAGGTTGCTGAGCATCGACAACAGCCTGAACCCAGGCTGGGGCCGGAGGAGCGACTTGCTTCCATATTGCCATCATGGCACCGCCCTCCTCTTCCCTGTCCATACGAGAAAGCTCTTGGGGCGAAAGTCTCTCAAGCACGGGTATAATCCATTGGGCATTCCTACGAGAAGCCTTCTCATAGTCGTTCCGGATGAGCTCCTTGGCGCGCGCAAGCGGCTTTGAAGCTCCTCTTCTCGAAGCTGAGCCTCGTATGCCTTATTCACGCTTCCACCATCCTTGATGTAGCCCATGTCGCAGTAGACAAACTTCCAGACGTCGATGAGAGCGGGAATGGGGAAAAGTCCGTCAGGGAGTGCGGCTAGGCGCTCCAGATTGCCCCAGAATGTTGCTTTGTTCAGTAAGCGCTGGATAAAGAACATTGCATCAGAACTGTCAACGAAATGGTTGAACAAGACCTCCCGGATGATCCAAATGTCCTCCATCTCATTTGGATTGCTGTGCGAGAGGACTTCGGCCACGAGATCGCGACCACGGACTTCCTCATTGCGAGACTCGAGCTCCTCAGCCACTTCTTTCTTATGTCTGGCCCTCCTCTCTTCCGGCATGGCATTCAATACCCGCCTGGGACGTGCTTGCGCATTCTCTCTTGCAGGTTTCAGTCGTTCTTTCAGGGGAGTGGTGACATGGCGATGAGGAGAAAGGAACAGGCGATGAGGATAAAGGCACAGGCAACTCGCATACTGGAACAGACAAACAGGACCTAAGGCTGAGTCCTGCCGTTAACCAAGTACAAGCAGCGGTTACTGGTATAGTTATAATCTCAGATAATTTATTACCTACATTACAAATCTCAACCAACATTAATTCATACTTTCTAGTACCCACTGATCCACCGCATGGTGTTCACCTCCGGCACGGGAGCAAAAGCGCCATGACTTACTAAACTGGCCTTGCCCTAGGCCATGCCTACGTACTATCCAGTAGTCGTCTTGGCAGTATTGTCCAGATGCCTAGTGTCAATTCAAGGCGACCGCCATTTGGCGGATCTGCAAGATCGTGTAACAGTTATATCTGTTCGAACTGTAGATGTTGGTTCAGACTCCTTACCTTGTATGGAATGATTGTGTGGAGCACTTCATCTTGGTCACTAAGGATGTGCTGCTGCCAAATATGGCCAGTGATTATCAAGGAATTGTCGAAAAAATAGGAGCCTCTTCATCGTGTGGATTTGGTCCACCTGTTAGTGCAGGCACGTACCCACTCAATCGAACTTCATTCATCCGAGTCCAAACATGATGGCGATAAACTGCAGAACAGTGCTTCTCCCCTATTATCGCAACATTCGACCCTGTGCCGAGAACACCCGTTGCTTTTTACGAGGCCAGTTCAGAAACTAGGCAGATTCGGTATTGCATGAATTTGCGCCGTGCTGAACATGCCGATTCTTTGTTTCTAGACACCGAGCTGAGACCAAACAAACTCGTCAATGAATCACTGTAGCATTCTCTATCCTTGTCCGCCACAATGCATTGTTTCCTTTGTGCATTGTCTGTTCATATAACGACATACGATCGCTTTTAGTACAGTGAATATGTGCTGCATATTTTCAGGCTGCGGACTTCCGCGCTGTTTCCGTGTGAATGTGGCCAAGGCGAAGCATGCTTATCATCATGGATCATTCTCATCTCTTTCGTATTACAGATGAACAAACCCAAGCAACCGAATTAAGAGACATTCAAATCAAGCCTCCCTAGACCCAGCTACTTTGACACTATCATGTCGTTCCAACCAGCTTCGCCCAGGGGTTGGTAAGCACTGGTGGCAGTGCGAATCAGCATGATCACCGGCACCCTGACCAAAGAGTAGGCGAGCCTCTGCCTGACAATGCATCTCTCCAGGCGCTGCCACATGGAGACGGTTACATCTTCAACGACCAGGTATACATCCCGTCTCAGCCTCCTCAGTTCTTCTTGCATGACGGCGACCTTGTGCTGCAGCAGGTTCTCCACCCTCAAGCGCCTCCACCACCTTACGAAGCCATTGATGCAGGTCAATCCAGACAAGCAGGCCAGCCAAGCATTGTCCTTGAGGGCAGGATCCTCCGTAGGGGCTACACACTTACGGGAGCAGACTGCATAGCCATAGCCCGGGAATATGTGACCGCCATCATGTCGACCAAGCCAATGACCCCTCGTTCGCTCTGCGCACTTATTGCGCACCATTTCCTACAATGATTCAGAACTGCCGCACCCGGACATTGTAGCCGCTGGATGCATGCTCTGTCTGAGGCAGGGCACAAACACAACAACCAGTGGCCCCTCTACCGCCATGGGACGGAGTAGCCAACCATAGACCGTAAATGACCAATAAAAGTACTTTGTGAGGATGAAACAACATCATAACGAAGAGCCGTAAGGCCGGATATTTGGAAGATCTGAGCGATAACAGCAAGGTGACGGTAAGTGAACAAAAAAGCTAAGTAATTTAGCCAACATTGAACTAATGCTCCGTGACAGAAGGCAAAAGCACTCCATAAGCATTGCCTGATGCTGGAAAAAATGCAAAGGTTTACTTGAGTCTTCAAAATAACTATGGAGCGCCCTTTGCTATATAAGTTGATGGAGCGATGTATATACAAAATAAAATAATACCAATGGCTAGATCGAGCATGATTCAAGTCCGGCAGACGAGATAAACTACCCTAGAGTGACTGATGATCAAATAACGGCAGACTTGCCAAACTACCCCTCCCTGTCCACAATATCCAGGGTTTCTTCAATCATGGACGAGTTCAGAGCCGAGTTGAAGCGGCAGTTAAGTTATATTGATTCACGAGAAGAGCTCATAACAGATGTGGAGAGGGTTGCCAACTCTACTCTTGTGTCAATTTGTAGTTTAGGTAACGAGACACGATCATATCACGACGATCTTGCGGTATTATACGACTGTAGGTAGCGCTTCAATCAGTGACACCATTCGAGTTTAGCAAAGTGACCAGATAATAGCATGCACTAAATGGGATCTAAAAATCCACAATCTAATGTTCTCCCCAAATCAGCGAGTCGACTTACTGGAGGGTTCCTGCGCTGAGTCAAGATGCTGCGTTCTTCATTGATCAGTCGCGCACAAAAGACAGATGTCGACGAATTCACAATAACCGCAAAGCAAGAGATCCCTCCTATGAACATTGCAATGACATTTGGGCTACCAAAGAGATTAAGAGCTGGCTAGTCGGAGATGGCGATGCGCTCGTTCTCATACAGGGAATTCTCAATCCAGCGCACGCCTTCAGCGATTCAGTCTGGAGATGGTTGAACATCTTGAGAAGGATGACAAGCTTATATATGTACTGAACGTACTGCCAACAGCTGCGGATGCTGGCTATGCTAGGAACCTGACCGCAATTGGTGTTTTGAAGCAGCTTGTCATCCAATCGCTGCAGCAGGTGCCCTGGCTTGAAATGACTGACCCAATATCGCTTATCGCCAGCATCACTTCCAGGATCAAACAGGCTTCTACACAGGAAGATTGTATCGATATACTACACCAAACTCTAGGGTTGACAAGGAGTTTCAAGATCGTCGTGGACCTCGGCATCCTTGGTGCTAGGTGGCAGGAAGCACAATCATGGCCGAAAGTCTTCAAGGACCTCCTAGCCCGGCTAAATGGGAACATTAAGTATGCAGAGAAACCCAGAATAATGTTTCTTACCTGTCATAAATTTCCCCTACCCTCAGACTCTTGCTGTGTTGTTCCTGTAAGAAAAATCCCTTCCTCAGGATTTTCTTCTAGACGAATCACTATCCATAAGCAGAACTCGAATGACAGAGGGGAACCATAGGAAGTTCTGCTGATCCAAGTTTTAACAGCTTCCCTATAAGAGATGTTTCTGTGGGTTCTTCAATTACCTCTGATTCAACTAATGGGGAGAGTCTAAAGCGGTATGAAATTCTCATACGAAGGCAATTATTGAACTTGATATACTTACTGAACGGCTGGATAGAAGCCCCGAGAAGCAAGATTCTACGCGAATTGACAGAGAAAATGCCGGACAAGTGTTGGAAAACACAAACGCGCATGTATTGCAAGACCCTTCGGCTTCTCTGGACAAGACTCACCACCTCGCACCTCCTCAACCAAAAACGAGAGACGAGTTTACAGTGGCGATACTATGTGCTCTCACTCTGGAAGCTGATGCAGTGGAGGCTTCTTTCGATGAGCATTGGGACGCAGATCAATTAGGAAAACGCGAGAATGACACCAACGCATATTCCACTGGAGTCATTGGAACCCACAATGTGGTGCTTGTGCATATGCCTGGTATGGGCAAGACAGACGCTACTCTTGCTACAGTGAATCTTGCATCGAGCTTCAAAAACATTCAACTTGCCTTGGTTGTGGGAATATGTGGAGGCGTACCGAGAGATGGTGCAACAGACATAATGCTAGGGGACGTGATTATCAGCAAGGAGATCGTCCCTTACGACTTTGGACGCCAGTTCCCCGACCAATTTGTCCGGAAAGCCAGCTTGGGAAAACCCAATCCAATGATCCGGTCATTATTGGCCAAGCTTGAAGGACGGATGGCACGCCAAAAGTTGCAAGCTAGTACATACGCGCACCTCGTGCCCCTGGTCGATAAATTGGGCGGCTCGTCCAGTTATCCGGGTGTAGCGGATGATAAACTGTATCAGCCTCAATATCGTCACAAGCACCAAAACGAGACTGACTGTGTTTTGTGCGCATCTTGCCATAGCAGCAGCGATCCGATCTGTGATGCTGCGCTTACGGCCACCTGTGATAGTCTAAAGTGTGACGAAAACTATCTAGTCCGACGAAATCGAAGTACATTGTCTAAGGGTGCAGTGGAGGCTCCTTCAGGATGGGCTGAAGGAAGTGAACCTCATATCCGATTTGGGCTTATGGCTTCCGGAGACACGGTCATGAAATCCGGAGAACAACGGGACAATGTCGCGAAGAGGGAAGGGATAATCGCCTTTGAGATGGAGGCTGCCGGGGTTTCGAGCGTCTACCAATCCAACTGCGTAGTCATCAAGGCAGTCTGTGACTATGCTGATAGCCATAAGAACAAAAAGTGGCAGGACTATGCGGCAGCAGCAGCGGCTGCTTGCGCAAAGGCTTTTCTGCAACACTGGAATACTGTACCATCTCCGCGATCGTAGCGGAGATAGATGCAGATCCTCATAAATAGAGGCGTCTGGTAGTTTCTTTGGCCAAGCTATGCATCATGTGTAGTCGTCTGAGTAATGCCAATTTATGGAAATATTATTGACTTTATAGATATGGCTCGACCTGAGTTATTGCTTGATGTTTATTCATATTAGCCTATGGCCTACTCTATCGAAGAATCATTTCGTCAAGGGCCCCAAGTAGACCCGCCATCGATGTTTAGTTCTAGTTTGGCCTTGATATCCCTTGGACTTGAGCTTGTGCTAACAACAATGGTATGCGAGCCTCCGTCAATTTTCCAGGACGCAGCATCCCAATAAGCCGCCGCAGTCCTACCAAATTGAACTTGAACGGTCTTTGTTTCTCCAGCTTGCAGGCTGACCTTGTCGAAACCCGCTAGGGCTTTGGGCGGACGTGCCTGTTCCCCGCTGGTGGATGGCGCAGAGAGGTATACTTGGACAATCTCAGATCCAGCGGCGCTACCGGTATTGGTTACAGAAACCGACACCGTCACGGAAGGATCATCGCTTGTGGCGTTGATGGTTCCAGATATGGAAGCATTGCTGAGCTCAAAGCTGGTGTAGCTGAGACCATGACCAAAGGGGAACAAGACCTCTTTGGGCGTATCGTAATGCTTGTCAAAATGCCTGTAGCCAACGTTGACACCCTCAACATACTCGACCTTCTTGGACTTGAAGCTATCGAGACCAAAATTGCCGTAGCAGGGCGTGTGCTCATATTTCCTTGGCCATGACACTGGAAGTTTTCCGCCGGGGTTAACCTGGCCGGTAAGGACGTCTGAAATGGCGTTTCCAGTCTCTTGACCGGCGTACCAGGCTTGCATAACAGCAGGGACAGACTCCAGCCAAGGCAGCTCGACGGGCACACCAGTGGTGACCACAACCACGGTGTTTTTGTTGACCTTTGCAACTTCTGCAACAAGCTTGTCCTGAGAACCATCTACGGGGAGCACCATTTGAGCCATATCCAGGCCTTCCGACTCCCATTGCGTGTTGTTTCCGACAAAGCAAATAGCAAGATCTGCTTCCTTGGCCAAACCAACAGCTTCGTTTAGGAGATCGGCTTCCATCTCCGCTTGGGTGATTAGTCCCACGTGCACGGCAATCTGATCGTTCATGATGTGAAGGTCACTCTCTGCAGCTGAGACCTTACTCTCAATCACGATATCGTATGTCTTTGCCGCATCGAACTCATACTGGAACCGTTCTTCTTCATGTGCACTCAACAGCAGAAGCATCGGCTCCTCAAGATCCCCAGTCTGCTCATGTACGAGATCTCCGTTGATGAAAAGCTTGGTGTGGCCGAGACCAGAAAAGCTAAAGTAGTGGTTGCCAGACTCAGGGGAGTGTACGAAGTCACAAATCGAGCTGTCCTGGCCCCTTGGGTCTTTTCGTTCATTAAAGTCATAAAAGCGCCTCGAGGGTAGTTTTCGGTGTGGAATGGCGAGCCTGAGAGGTCATCGCTCTTGAAGAAATCACAGGTGAAGCCGGGTTGACCTTGTTGGTTCTTCGTGCCATCTGCTAGATCCGGGTATACCCTGAAGATGTGAGCACCTATGGAAATAGTTAGTAGTTTTCTTGGTAAAAAATATTTTCATAAGCTACCTTTAGAATAGTTGAGCTCGACATTATCGCCAAAGCTCTGCTTAAGGGCATCAAATGGAGTAACCTTGTAATGCGCATTTAGGGAAGCACTGCCACCACCATGCGCGGCAGCATATTTCGCCAAAGGTCCGAGTATAGCGACCTTTTTCAGCTTTGACTTATCAAGAGGAAGGGTATTGTTCTCGTTCTTTAGAAGGACAATGCCTTCCGCTCCCGCTTCTCTGATAAGAGCGCGATGTTCAGGTAGGTCGACTGCCTGCTCCTTGGGCGTCTCACGTCGATCCGTGAACTTGCCAACATTCCTGAGGAGCTTCAGATTGGCAAGAACTCGCTTATCAATGTCCTTGACGTCAACCTTGTTCTCTTCAACGGCCTTCTTTACGTTCTCCAGTGACCTGTGCTTAGGAGGTCCGGGCATTTCAAGGTCGAGACTACGTTTGTTCATGTCAGCGGTCAAGCCAGAATAAAACCGAGGGAGATGCAACTTACCCGTACTTGATGCTCTCTACGTGGTTAGACACGGAAGCCCAGTCACTCATAACCAAGCCATCATACTTCCATTCATTACGGAGGATGTCTGTAATGAATGTCGACTGCGCGTCGACATATGCGCCGTTGACTTTGGGGTAACTAGTCATGAAAGCCCAAGGGTCGGCCTTCTTGACAACGATTTCGAAAGGCTTCAAGTAAATTTCCCTAAAACCCTTTAGTACTTTGTATGGCTTGCGGTATGAGCCTCTGGTGGCTCACCTCAATGCCTTCTCAGAGACCGTCTCGTCGACAGTGAAACGCTTCGTCTCTTGCTCATTGGCCGCAAAGTGCTTCACGGTCGCAGCCACTCTCTCGCTCTGCAGGCCAATGACATACTCAGATGCCAGCTCACCAGCGAGCACGGGATCTTCAGAGAAAGACTCAAAGTTACGCCCACCGAGAGGAGATCTGTGAGGGCAGACAGTTGGGCCTAGCAGGACATAGGCACCCTTTGTCTGCGTCTCCTGTCCCAGCGCGACACCAACACGACGAGCCAGACTGCGATTGAACGTAGAGGCAAGCGATACGGAAGCAGGGAAACAGGCAGCGGTGGTGCCGTCTAGGAACTCGCCTCCACGGGCGCCGTTGGGCCCATCGCTGACCTTGAACACCACAAGTCAGTAAGATTGAAGCAGTTCGTTCAACAGGTTGCTCACCTTCAACGATGGGATGTTCAGACGCTCAACTGCGTTGGTTTCCCATATGTTCTTGCCGCCTAGCAAAGAGATCTTCTCCTCCAATGTCAATTCGGACACCAGCGAGAGAAGGTCAGCATCACTAGGGGCCTGGCCGTTGACTGTCATTTTCGGAGACGGTCTTGGTAAGATGTTGAAAGTTGTTTGACATGAGTCTGTCACGTCGACAACCACTGGGCATATGCCAGCTTTGTACCGTTGATCTGTCCAGGCATTGCTTGGAGCCTCGGGACGGCCAAGAAGCCCGAGTTTCAGTAGCACTGGACTATGCAATTATTGATCCGCCGTAATGGATCAAAAGGCCCAGATCCACCTCGTTTTGGACTTCAATATTTCTGTTAGGGGACGAATCACGACATCTAGATCCTGTCTAAACACCATGACTATACCACATGTTCGTCCTCATTCCCCACAATATCGCATGGACGTCTTACAATCCAGCCCGGAGTATCTCGGAGTATCTTAAAGCATGACTTCAGGTTTAGTAGTTGCGCTCGGGAAGTGGGGACATGCACATGGGAGCATGGTTCCTGAGCCAAGGGCAATTCATGTTCAAGCGGAGAATCCTCGGTGAGAGCCGTACTATCTTGTTGAGAAGCGTAAATAACCTGGAGAAACAATGAGAAACTAAGGACCTGGTTAAGCTCCGAGGTCACATGGTTGACAATGGATGGCGCCGTCGATGCCAAGCGTAGATTCTCCTGGGGATTCTCCGGCTGGTGGGCGGGTCCATTTACGAGTTGCCGCCTCAGTGCTCTAGTCTATAATTGGCTCCCGAGTCATCTGGTTAGTCCAGGAATCCTGGACAGGAGCAAGCCGGCAGTCTCTAATGACTCGCACGATGTAGACTGGTGGTACGTTGGCACCACGGGCGCGATGTCTGGCCATGCTCCCGGGCCCAAAACCATGCCTCTTGTGCAAGCCCCCATTTCTTGGCGGGTTGAAACCGATGCCCCATGGGGTTGTTAGTCTTATTCAGGCCATTATAGCCTCGTGGCTTCCATGTCCAAGCTGAAGACACCAATCTGCTTCTGGCTGCATGCCAACGCCGAGGCCGGTTGACAAAGTCACGTCAAATCAACATCGGTCGTGGGGCAAGCTGGCAGCAAACTAGTCGTTCCAGATTGTCGATTTCTCAACCATGTCCGTCCCTGTATTGGCCCAGATCGTTGGTTCACAAGATTCCCTTGCAAGTGTTACGCAGTATCATGCATTTAAGGCTCCGCCATCCCCAAGAAAATACGGCAGACTTTGGATGTGCTCCGATTATCTCAATTCTCAACATCTTCAAGAAGAAGAACCCGCCTGAGTTTAGAGCTTCTTCAAGCCAGCACACATCTCGTCATGTCCAATGCTAAAGAGCCTGTGGCGGAGGCAACTCCAGCCGTGATGGAGACAACGGGACCTGCTGCGCGATACGAAGCTCGTGAACGCAGCCTAACAAAGATGCAGTCAATTAAGGAGAGCAAGATCTCTCTTCTATGGTGTAAGTGTTCCTAGTCAATAGAAGAGCAAAAGCCGAGGCTCTGGCTAACAGCATCACACTCAGGCATGTACACGTTCTTCATTTGCATCATGTGGGGATTCGATGGTCTGGCTGGTGGTATCGTCATCTCGATTGCCAAGTTCAGAGAAGATTTCGGCACTTTCTACCAGGAGCCTACGTTGTGGATGCCGATTGGCAGCTTGGTTGGCTGGCCGGCACACTCTCCGGTAAGCTGAACTTACCACGATTTGCGGGCTGTGGCCAGAAACTGACAGGCTTCACCTGATTCAGGTCTCATTTTCGGAGGTTGGATTTCTGGTATTCTCGTGGATAAAATCGGACGACAGCTTGTTTTACTCGGAGGCTATGTCATCAGCGCCGCCGGAGTGTTCGCGCAGGTCTTTGCCACGACCCCGGCGCACTTTTTCGCCGGCAAGCTGCTCACTGGCATTGTAAGTTACCTTGCCATTATTCTGCTAACCAATTTACATTTGCTAAAATGATTGGTATTGCTAGCCCCTTGGCGTCTTCACGACCGCCGCGCCTCCTTATGCCTCCGAGATGGCGCCCCTTTCCATCCGCGGTTCCGTTTCGGCCGGTATGAACTTCGCCATTGTTGTGGGACAACTCATAGGATACGGCGTCATGCGCGAGACGAGCCTGTTCCCAGACTCTCGACAGTATAAGGTTCTATTCGCGACGCAGTGGGGCTTCGTGGCCGTCGCTATTGCAGTTCTCCCCTTCTTCCCCGAGTCACCATATTGGCTCATGTCACATGGCAGAGAGGACAAGGCAAGGAAAAACTTGGAGAAGCTCTACGGAGCGGAACACGATTTTGACGGCCATCTCGCGTCGATCAGTGCCTCGCTCTCGCTAGAAAACGCCAATGCCAAGTCTCAGGGCAACATGCTGGAGTGCTTTAACAAGGACAACTGGAGGCGGACCCTAGTGGGCACAAGCATGTTCTTTATTCAGAATTGCACAGGCTCCATCTGGGTGATTGGCTACATGAGCTGTAAGCTACCCGGTTTTTGAACCGTAAAGATTGATTGGAGTTGCTAACAATGGCTCGTAGACTTCATGCAGCTTGGTGGGATGAGCGCTGCTCGCTCTTTCGATACAACCGTGGGCCTTTGTGGTCTGATGGTGGTTGGTAACATGTTTGGCTGGTATTTTGTAGACTGGTTCGGACGCCGTGCTACAGCTTTCTGGGGAACCATTGTCCTGGCCATCTCGCTCATCCTCATTGGTGTCATTGCCGTGATCGACGTGCCCGGAGCAATCTGGGGTCAAGTGGGATTGATGGCTGTATGGTCCTTTGGTAAGTCATACTTGCATTGTCCTGCTCTCTTTAGTCAAGACCTAGTCGCTGACATGCATATACAGTTTATCAGGCGACTCTCGGTGCTGTGGCATGGCCCATTACCGCAGAGAATGCCACCTCGCGCCTGCGAGCCCCTACACAAGCTTTGGCAACCATGATGAACGGTCTCTCTAACTGTATCTGGAGTTTTGCTTTGCCCTATGCCATCAATCCCGACCAGGGCAATCTTGGTGGCAAGATTGCCTTCATTTTCGGCTCGGTGCTAGTCCTCTCGGCCGTGTACATCTTCTTCATGATCCCCGAGACCAAGGGCCGAACGTATGCCGAAATCGACGAGCTGTGGGCCCGAGGCATCCCACCGCGCAAGTTCAAAGAGACGGTTATCGTGACGATTGCTAGCGAGGGCGAGAAAGCCCATGTGAGTCATGTAGAGTGAGAGATTGTCTAGAGTTGCTGGTTGCAGGAGGGAGACAGAAGCTGTGGTAGTTTATCATTAATTTATACTCGGAAGCGAACTAGCGGAAGCGAAGCAAGTGTTCTTTGTTTAGCAGAAATTTCACTTTCATTTTCAAGCCTTACATCCACCAGCTTGTGACGTGATATGGCCACACTGACTTGTGGAAGATCTTAGGCAACCTTCATTCTACACTCACCAACATCACGCCCCAGGGTTTCTTTTGGTAACGACACATTCTCAAATATAGACAAAGAGAACCAGTTGGCTACTCTGTCACATTGAATTCAAAGATGCCGGCACTCCGGACTGTCCCTACTCCCGTTTGGCTCCGGAATCTGCGGACCACTAGCTGGTTCAGGGGTAGACTTGACTCTTGGCGTATGAAATGCAACTAAATGGCCTGCCCAATGGCGCGGATCAACCCCGGATTTCGTCTCCATACTCCACGTTGATGAGCAAGTCCGGTGTCGCGATTCATATGGGGGCGCACTAGACTATAAAGACACAAGCTCTGGGTCGGTTTTCGAGGGCGTCCGGGCTTAAGGTCATGCAAAGCGCCATCGGAAAATGACCTGACCATTCAAAAAAGTGCGGGAGGAGGCAATCTTGCACTCAATCGCGCCCAGACTCGCTGCTGGCTGGACAGAAGGGCCCTGTTATGTCGTGATGCCGCTCCAATGGCCCAGAGCTCGCGTAAGGGCCGCAAGATCTCCCGGAGAGCCTGCGATCTCTGCCGGGAGCGTCGCGTCCAGGCAAGTTTCCCTTGTAACAATGACTCGTTGACGATCGCTAACGATTGCAGTGTGCCTTTGACTCTGAAACAATTGCTTCCTGTCGACGATGCCTCGCTTCTGAAGTACCGTGTACGTTCCTAACTCGCCGCAACCCGCGTGGTCCATTGAGCCGGTAAGTATAACATGAGAAACCATGAGGCGCTTGGGACAAATGTCTGATACGGCGTCTTGTAAAGGAGAGTCGCGGAGGCTCGGTTGCGGTCTCTTCAGCCTCCACCCTCGCCCGAGGGGCCGCCCGCTCTACCCTCTGTCCCGATCACCATCAGTCACCTAGTGCCTGAAACCAGCTTCCAAGTCATCCTTGAGGATTACTATACCCGTGTTCATCCACTCCTACCGCTTGTGCACCTTCCCACCTTCAAGCGCCGCATCGCGTTGCGACACTTTGAGTTCGATCACCACTTCCTCCGCCTCTGCATCTGTCTTTGCGCCGCGACGGCTGCCTCGATCCCACGTCGCTTCAACAACTACAACGTCCACTGGTACGCGGATACAGGCCAACTAGTTGATCGGGCCTCGCACCTGGTCCTGGTAAGTCGTCTGACCACCGCGCCGCGCTGGCAACTGAACGCCAGCCTCGAGTCCATCTTGGAGTCTGTCTGTTTATCCGTTGCTTGCTTCTACACCAACAAACCCACTGCGGCTTGGGCGTATTCCAGCGAAGCTACCCATTTCTTCCGCGATCTCAATCTTTGCAAGAAAGAAGCCTATGCGCGATATGGCTTGATAGAGCAAGAACTTTGCAAGCGGGCTTTCTGGCTCATCTTCATCGTGCAAGCGTAAGTAGGATCCGAGAGGGGTTTTGCGAAGAAAAAATGCATGCAGGTTTAAGTTACCGAGCTCTGATTGTCACCTTTTAGGCACGATCGTTTGTCGAATGTTGTCCCTCATACCGGCCTCAGCTATGACCCTTACACACTGACTGGGAGTTTCTCATTCCACTTGAGCTTCCAGATGAGGAACTGGAAGCTCCGCGACCAACCACCCCAGGCGAAAACAGGCCGTTGCCAGCTATCGCTGGGTTCAATGCGCTTATAAAAGTCTTTGTGTGCTCAGCGGACCTCATGGACGAGGCCTTTCCCGGCTCTCCAGCGTCATACAGCATGGGCTCCAGAGCACTTGCTCCCAGCTTGCTGCCGGAGCTTGTCCCACATCGCCCGCCCGTCCGTAAACATCCGGAGTTGCCTATCCTAGACTTGCTTTTCCATCTCATGTCGCAGTTGACTCAAGTTTTGAACGGGTTGCCTGAGCAATTGAGGATTCCTCCGTCAATGGCACCGGAGGAAACTCCCAAGACAACGCCCCTGATCTTGAATCTGGTCATTTTGAAATCATGAAGGTGAACATACACATTACAAGTCTTTATGTACAGTCTATCATTTTGGAAACTTGCCTCAACAAATTACGCTCAAGGACGCGCAACTCGGAGGCCGCATCCGATACTTGGTCAGGATGCTCACCCGCCACCTCGTCGATCGCAAGTCCTGCAGCTGCGTCCACCAACGCGGATCTGTGGACATTGAGGGAAATGGTCGCCAAAGAGCTGCTTCACATAGTGAGCAGCTTTTCCATGTGGGTCTTGGAATCGAACGGCTCGTCGCTGGTACGTACTCTCCGTTGTGTCTGTTAAACCTGGGCCACGAACTGACGGAAACCTCCTTTAAAGATCATGAAAATTAGAGAGATCGCCGCTACTCTCCTCGAAGGCGAAGATGCCTATGACAGCACCATAGCAAGCGATGCAGAGCGGAGAAGTAGGGAATACGTGGCCCAGTTTGTCGACATTTTAGCTAGGCTCGACTACATGTCAGAGCATCAGTTCAGCGCGCTACATGCAAACTAAAGCTAAATCCTGCCATTATCTGATCATCATGAACCATTTCTGATAAGAAATAATAAACTTATCAAGTTGGTCTATTAGAAAGCGTAGGAATGCACCATGAGCTTAGTCGGGTTTCAGCGATGTTTTTGCAATTGTTTCTTTTTGATGGTTTCTTACACCCTAATGCCATATCTTTTGGACCAGTATGAACTTTGAGCCGAGGGACAATTATTGTTTTCCAGAAGAGGCCTTATATAATGCTCCACTCCGATCATTTCCTCACATGTAATCCTGTTGTTCGTTTGTCTTACAACTTCCAGCTGTGCTGTCTCTTATATCTAGCGCACGTATACATACCGAGCAACCCCTCTGTCAATTCTCAGAGTAGGTGGAGAAGCGGAACTCAATTGATTGGCCAACTACCTTGCTACCAGCCTGTTTCACAGAATGCGAGTCACAAGGCATCGAGGCTGAGCACCTTCATCAATACCGTGGGGGCGGTCATCGTCTGTTCTCAACTACACGCAAGGCAATCCGTTGACATCTAAGTTTCCTGGTTAGAGCGGCATGACTCCTAGGCCTCTGCGGGCAAAGGGAAAATAGAGGCGCCAAGAGCCCATCACTACACCTCCAGGGTGCCGGCGCCGGCAGCTCGAGGAAATGACCATTCACTAGTGATTCTTGATCCTTCATCTCTGAAAGAACCGCTCTACGGAGAATCACATCGTACAGAAGTAAGATCTATACCGGCCACTCCCAGCACTATCGACAAACTATTGGATTCTCCCCACAACCCGCAACTCGATCCGAACACCAATTTCGAATCAAGACATCCAAAGAAGACGAGCTTGCGGATATCTCCCCCTCTTTACCAGAATATCGGCCTCACTTGCTATTTAGGGATCCATATCCCATTCAAGCTTCGCCAACTCTCCCCAGCTTCATGAATCCTGTGAATGGATCGGCTAGTAGTTGGGGTTCTCATAAAATGGATCAAGATGGCAAGGATAATTATCGCAAATATGATGTCAATATTCGCCTTCGAAGGTCGGTTCGTTCTGTTGAACAATTTGCCGAGCGAGACAACAATTCGCACTCATCAACTTCAATGTTGACTTTTGCTAAAATTAGTTCAACAATATCCAAAGACACTACTACCTGTGGCCCTGACAGAAATGCCTATATTCTAGCGAACTGGTACAAACTATTGCAAGGCAGTACACACCAACGGGCCAGTCGCAGTGATGCGCCCAGCATCGTATCACGCACGAGGTCGCCCAGCCCTAGGATAAATAATGCAAGACCACGCATCTCAGACCTTGCAACGACCAGTGATTCCGGTTCTCCAGAAAGCCAGGCATCATCCTATCCTAATTTCCAGGCTCTGGCTATTTCTGAAGCCAGTGAAACCACAAATCACAGAGATATAACCCAATATACAGTCGAGGATACAGAAGCTAGCAGAGGCAAGGCTGCGCCCTCTTGGCCTACACGTAAAACCATCCCATCTGTCTATACTCCCTTCCCGGAACACCTTTTGACATACCGCCTATCCGTGACCCGGCTGGCATTTCTGTTTTCGAAAATTCACGCAACCATTCATACTATGATGATGACGGTGAGCAAAACCCCTTCCGCTCTGGGATAACTTTGAATGAGATTTATTAACTTGACCGTGGACTATGTAGATGGAAGATCTGCAAGGTCACGACCGACCCTAGAGAGCAACACTGGTTTCGTGGCGAGGCCTGGTGTAACACCCATACATACGGATGGCTTAACGAACAATGAACCTGACGGGAAAGAAACGCCGCTCTCTACAGGTACCGAATCAGTAATAGAGAGGGTATGTATTTATTTATCACCATACTATCTGTGCACCCTGAAAATAACATTACACAGTTGTGTAGCCTTGGATTTGATGAGGAGAAGGTTCTTCAGGTTTATCTGGCGTGTGATAGGAATGAACAGCTCACTGCGAATCGTCTTTATGATCAATTGGACGACGACTAGAAGCCTTTGGAATTTTCCTAAGCATGCCTGCCATGTGTCTCTATACATAAAGTTACCTCAGTCAAGACGCTCTGTAGGACCTCCTGCAGGCTTATTCTAGGAATGACTTGTTCATAAGTCACTATTCCTGGACCTGGCATTGTCAAACAAAGATACAGCCCGGTCGGTGAATGATAAAACTTATCGGAATAGAATACCCAGCAAGCAAGACTTTTACTTAATTAGGTGCAGGCACTACCTATACTAACGGCCTAAATCTGAATAGCAGCGTTCGCAGAATGCACTGTAGTGAGCATAATTGGTGAGCAATGTCATTTTGCATGAACTGAAAACGCAGCTATGCTTACTACTTGGCATGAAACTGAAACAAAACATCGACTAGAAACATCTTAGGAGATCATGCCTATATAAAATTAAACCTCATGTTATCGCTCTTGCTTGTCTCTCTGTATTTCGTCCGCTGTAATCCCGTCACGGAGCTCCAGCAAGTAGTCGTCAAACTTCTGTGCCTCTCCAATCACTCCTTCTAGGTGTTTGAACTGCAATGGCTCACGATAGAACATGGAGAGCTGCCGGGCTGTGGATATGGCGTTACGTATCTCCCTACCGTTCAATTGAGGGCCCGCCAACTCGTCGAGATGCTGCTTAATGTCAGCTGCATTGATGCCGAAGCCAGGTAACTGTTTTTCTAAAGGCAGGCCTTTCTTCTCTTGCTCGATTTGTTCTATTCGGGTAATAAAATTCTCCCATATTTTGCGTCGTTGGTCCCTGCTGAGGTTTCTGTATCGCAGATTGAGTTGCACTCGTGATTTGAAGGCTTCATCAAAAATACCAACTCGATTGCTCGTCAAGATGAGGATGCCTCCATGATCAGTGTCAGCAGAACGACTGAGATCTAGCTTGTACCAAATTTGAGTTCTTACCGTCGTAGTACTCCAATGCTCGGAGGAAAACTACGTAGCCCGTCAATCAGCAGGTCTTTGGCTATGGATTGATACGAACCTGACACAAGGGCGTTTCTCTCCAGATTTAGAAGAGAACGCTGTTCCAGGAAGACATCGGCTTCGTCCAATAGAACGACTTTAGACATAGTTAGCTTGGCAGTTCGAAATCATCCTGGCCATCAGCTTACCGCAATCCCATGTTTTCCCGAGAAGTAAAACAATGTCAAGATACTGCCAAGTATAAGTCTGTGCGGCTACAATGATAAACGAAGCTAAACACCTTCTCAACATCTTCTGCCCTAGTCCCAATATCACCACAAGTAACTCTGTACAACGGCTTCTTTGCGATTTCCGCCACACTGTGGAACAATTAGAGTATGAACCGAGCAAATTTTGACGAAAAACCGAACCTCTCAGCGGTGAGTGTTTTGCCAGTACCCGGACCACTACTCTATGTTAGTCAAAAGTGTCTCAGCACGTCTGGAGAGCCACCCATACCCATGAAGAAGTATGAACAGGCCGTTTCCCTTGCCTTGTATAAGATCTGTTCCATCTTGGGAGTGTATCTGGTTGGTGACGACAGCCTGAACTAGTGTCTTTGCTGTAGGGTCAATGACCAAAGAGTTGAAGGCTTCTGTATTCCAGACTACATCCCTAATGCGGTCGACTTCCAGCATTTCTTGATAACAGACTTGTCAGACTGGGGTCTTTTGGCACAGCAGAGAGGTTGTTATCTCACCCCAATGCTTCGTTCGCATATTAAACCCGCGTATTGTTGATGGAAGGCACATGAAGAAGTCATCCCCGAGATCCGGGTCATCTTGAGACATCACTGTAGGCTCTAATATTCTACTACAGTTTTCTTCGCTTCTTCGAGCCTCTGGATGCATCTGCTTATATGTGATCATGTCAATCATGAATCGAGAGTCGGCCTACTCGTGGTTAGTTCGTCTCCTCAAGTCAAAGAGACGCATACATACTGATACTTGCATCCCATCGTCCATGGTCCCAGCGTATTGAACGTAATTTCTATAGCGGCACTTCCAAAACATTCGACCTCGCTGGCGTAATGACTCAATGATTTCACGACTGGCGAACTCCATTGGGTAACTAGATAGGTCAGTTATGTCAAACTCTCTATCATCAGACGTCGAAGTAAGCATGGAGATGGAGAGTTCGATATGGCGATGTTCAAATGTGCCGTCAAAATCCCAATGGATCGCACCGATGGCCCCCAGATGCTCCAGCGAGGACAAGGGAGATTCTTCCAATATGCTGGATGCGCTGAATGCTTCTACGCCAGTGGATGCTTTACCTTTCGTATGGGAGATGATTATTTGGCCAGGGATCTATTTGCGTGCAAATGTAAGAATTTTTTATATTGATTCAGTTGAAGGAGACTCACAAAAGGTATTGTAAATATTCTTTCATCATTTTCTTCCTGGACGTCAACTTGCGAACCGCCTCCCATTCCTTTTTAAAGCGGGTTTTAAGATAATCTTTCAAAAGATCTATGTATTTTCGGAGCCCTGTGTCCAACTCGACTTTGGCGAGCTCAATGCTACCTCGACGATGATACCACCAGAGATATGGGTAAGAAATTGCCTCGCTGCCGTACTCTTGCTTGTCAAAATCTGGGTGGCCAGCTCCTTGCAGGGCCTTCTCTGCGATCATGGACAAGGCCAATCGCAAGTCTGCGCATAGGTGTGTAATATTCTCTCGCGACATAAAAGCGGAAGCTTGCAAACCAAGGTCATCATCTTTCGAGTTGTTGTCTGGCGGTGGCCTGCCGCAGCATTTGTACTCGCGAAACACGAGGAACTTGACGTCTTTATTTCGCTCCAGGTAAAGCTCGAGATTGTGGATTGGGCTTTTGCCCATAAGGTGCGCGTTGTGAGGGCCATACTCTTCCACCCAGGGCTCACTAAGATATAATATCCTTGATCTCCGGGACAGGCAATGAATCGAGTGAAGTATTTGATACCGAGGGGGCCTTGCTTGGCAAGCTCCAGAGACTTGAGGCGGTCTACTTCCTGGAGCTTCTTAGAAGCCTCCCCAAAGCAACCAGGATCGCCTTATTTGTGGACTCGAAGGGAGGTTCAAGAATTGGCAGATCTCGCCTCTCCAGTCAATTGTGGTAATGGGTCGGTACGACCTACGAGTTCTCCCAGGGTGACCCGGTTCCTCTGCTATATAATAATGAGTCATATGGAGTATGTAAGTAAGGCAATGCCAAATTACCTTCGTCCTCACCACCGGTGCGATCAATTCCTTGTTCGTCACTATCGCTGATGCCCAAATCGTTCAATTTACTATCCGACTCTTCAGTTGATACACATCGATCCTTTGTGCGCACTTCGTCTCTGCGATGCCGTTTTGTGTTTTTCATTTTCGGCCGATGCTCATATTCCCGCTGTCCCAAGTATTTCGAGTCCATCGTGAAGATAATTCGACGGTAGAACTAGGTGTGAAGGAAGGAGAAGACGGTGGCGGCATGTAGCCTAGTTGAGGATAAGGCTGGCGGTTAGGGACCAACCCCTCCAGCCGATGATCATTGTGTTCTATTTTTGCATATTGACTGCTGACATTATACACATGCAAATAGGTGCGACATATCGAGCATACTCCCACCACATTGGCCGGGGCCTTAGCCAATACAACGTCACATCTAGTGAGTATCTTCATCTGATAACTCTGATGGCGGCATCTGTGTTCACAGAACAATAAGAATTATTTTTCTAAAGGGAGTATCTCGTGATTAATACGGCCGTCACCCGACTTTATCGTCCTCGTGTGCTTATAACCACATACCCCTCCTCCACTTATTATACTGACCCGCAGTCACACTTAGAAATAGACAAACATGCCCATGGCAACACCTCCCAGCATCATGGCGAGGGGCATAGTGTTGAAGGACCCAGCGCCGGTCAGGGACTCGGGGCGGGCGCCAGCGGGAATCTTGGTCGCCGTCGGCATGACGCCGGACGTGAATGGGATATCGCTAGAGCCCTGGGCTCCAGCGAACGCCGGGGTGCCAGTGGTCTTGGATGGGTCAGGGGTGGCAGTTGGGTTGGCAGGGTTCAGGACGCTATAATATTGTTAGTAGCTATTCTTTGCATTTTAATTCGGCACAAGGGTCTTACTTGTCGATAACATGGACGACACCGTTGGAGGTAATAACATCGGCGAGAACAACCTTGGCCGAGTTGACGAAGACGGCACCGTTGACAACTGACACGGCAATGTTCTGGCCGCCGAGAGTCTTCACCATCATGTTGCCGCCCATGGCAAGGGCGGTGCTGAACTGCACTGAAGGCACAACGTGGTATGCCAGCACGCTGGTCAGGTCCTGGGGTGAGGCGTTGCGTACAACTGATGCGACGGCGCCAAAGGCAGCGTTGTTGGGGGCGAAGATGGTAACATCGCGCCACATATCAACAGCCTGCATCAGACCAGCCTGCATAACAGCACCGGCCAGTGCGGTGAGGCCGGTGTTCAGGGCGGTGGACGAGGGCGTCTCGGGAACAGTCAGGACAGTGTCGATGACGTGGATGACACCACCGTCGAACTTGATGTCGGCCATGATGACGGTGCTGGGCTGCTTGAAACCGGACAGGATCATAGCCTTGTTGTTCATCTTGACGAGCTCGACCTTCTGACCGGAAGTCAGGTTAGCCCAGGGCAATCCCAGCATGGTCTCGGCGAACATGGGCATGTCCATGAAAGCATCGGAGCCCCAAACACCGCGCACGACGTGGTAGCTCAGTACTCCGCTGACGGCGTTCTGGTCGCGGGCGGCGTTGGGGTTCTGAGCGAGGAAAGCCGTGATGGCATCGTTGTTGGGGGCCAGGATGGTGACGTTCTGGACCTTGTCCAAGTTCTGAGCGGCACCGGGGACCATGTTCACCAAGTCTGGACATTGTTAGCGAAGAAACCCGCAGAATTGCGATGTACCTACTGGCGAGGCTGCTCAGCTGGGCGGCATTCTGGGTGATGACTTGTGTCAGCGTCTGGGCACCGACACCCGCCGCCAGGGCGAGAGAGGACAGAGCAGTAGCGAAATGCATATTGATTAATGGGTCGGAGTCCGGCTCGACAAATAGAACTAAAATTAAGGAGGAAGGTTGTATTAAAAAGATGCCTCTGCCACAACAAGAGGAGTTCTAACTTGGACAAGGTCACCAGCCGACTTTATACTTCAGCGGCATCACGATGATGGCCCGGAGGAGTCGAAACCATTCTCGCACACAAGGCCCTTGCCAAGTGCCCAAACTGCCGTGCGAGAGAAACAGAAGCAGGCGGCTCGGGAGCGCACGGGCACTGCGCAGCGAATCACGACGCCGGGTCATGGTTGAAACGTGCTTCAAGACGGTTCGAAACAATAGCTCCACCCCGGGAGCCCGGGCCCGGTTTGGTGGAATCGGGTCCTAGGACGGGCTTGGCAGGCTTTGTGACGTCTTTGGCTGCAGGTAAAGCTATTTGAGCTTGTTTCTCATGCCTCTTGGCTACCTTCAGGTTCACGGAGGTGAAACCCTCCGCATTTACCTCTCTCCATCTCCAACGGTATCTCTGGTGGGTCCGGCACGGTTTTGCCATGAGGCAATGCAGAAATGAGCATTTCTCATGCTAACAATGAGGTGCAACCTGGATAATCTGATTTCATTCGTGGACGGTAGCTAAGGTGAAGCAAAGTTATACGCGAGCTGGCTAGCTACTGTAGCTAGCGCTGGCGCGCGAAAAGACGTGAGGTGGCGCAATTTCTTGCGCAAGAAGCAAGCTGGACATTTAGCGATTTGAGGCGAGGAAAGTAACGAGGCCAGCAAGCGCCAATTCTCACACGAGCGGTCGAGCGGATGTTGTTGCTGTCTCATCCATCGAGCGCATTGTCTGCTCGATATGCCAATGGAGGATGTCTCGCGTAGCAAGGGCGTCTTCGGTGCTGTCATGGCCTTTGCCCTTTACCTGAATCTCCCGGTTGAGCCTCGTGCGAGCCAAAGCCTTCAGCGACAAGCCACCCTTCTGCACCGGCTTTGTAGCCTCTTCAGGCTCCTCACCACCATCCGAGGGCTCCTTGGTTCCTCCTCAATGCGTGCAGCCTTGGCCATTTCGGTCGCGATTTCCTCGTCTATCCTCTTGTTCTGCTCTAGAATCAACGTGTCAATGACTAGTGGATGGATCCACCTCAGGAAATAAAGTCGCCATGGCCGCCATGGCCGATGACGATGGTTTCCGGCCCTATCAGTTCATAAACAGCCTTTCGCGCCTTGTTGCGACCGAACAGGCACGTCTTCTTACGTCGCGCATCCTCCATGGCTTTCCTGGTCACTCCTGTGAAGACGGTGTTGAAATGTGTCATCTTGACGCTAGGATAGACCAGACGGTCGAGAAGCACGGTTCCAGTGAAATAGTCAACCACGGACACGCGAATCAACTCTGACTCGCCAGACTCTGCCGTACCCATTTCGCAGTCAATAGCCACAGCGATTGGGAAGGTCGGTTTTGGCGCGACTTTGGGGGTGGTGTAGTACCTCCAGTCATTCTCCAGCTCTCCAGCAGCGTATTGTCGTGGCTCATGTTGTGCCTCGCCGTGGCAGGGTTTTGTGAAGAGCGGCTTTTTGCAGCACGACCATGCCTAACGGTTGTCAGCCTCAGGTTAATCCTTCAAGACTGCGACAAGGCGTCTTACCCGCTGTGAATATGTGCCTGGGTGGAACTTGCAAACACCCTGGGGCTGCTTAGATGTCTCTGTTTTGCCCGACGCGGCCGTGTTTACAGTTCCTTCGTCTCCAACATCAATAAGCAGTGGCGCTGGGGTGATTACCGGCGCCGCCTGGGGGTGATCTTCCTTTCAAAGCTAACAAATTAGCATCTGTGCCCTTTGTTGGATCTGGTGCCGCCACTTACCACGATGGCATCTCTGACATCGCCTCTTGCGTGCTATGTCTTTAGGCGAGAGCTGTTCAACAACGTAGCCAGCCCGCCAGAGGGTATCCTCGTCGTGCACCAGCGCATGCAGCTGTTTGATGTAAGCTGGCGATTGTGGTATCGGCTTCCTGGGGCATCCATTTGAACACTCTCGGGACGGTTGAATATCGTGAAGATGTTGTTGCGGGAGGGAGGTTTGTGGTTTGTTGACAGCTGCATCACAACATTGCAGTGTATGGCATGTAAAGAGCCACGTCACGTGCTTGTAGTCGACCGCTGAGGATCCAAGTCACCGAGTACATAATTGCACGCATTGTGCAAAATTAGGTAGAGACTACAGATTATAAAAATACTTCCCAGTGACTGCCAGGTGTCTGTAGTCTCAGCACAGCATGGCTTGCAGATGGTCAGATCACAGCTTGGGGGTGTATAGGGTACGTGACCCAGACCAAGCAAGCTCGAGGTTTCGAAATGGGTTATCCGACTTATCCGACCAGACGAATATTTCTCATAAATAGCCATAAATATTACCCGAGAACAATTTAATGCTACCAAATTTATGCGATACGGCAAGCAAACAACTGGTTCTGTTGTCGAATTCTACTGATTTCGCTTGTAGAAACGGAAAAAAGGTTGCCTACATTAGCGTTGTTGCTGGTGTGACAGGCTTCAGCTTTTGGACTTTCAGCTCCTCAACTTAGGCTCCAGCATTAACTCAATAACAATCACTTTTATAAACCGCGTTCTAAATGTTCTGCCATTGCCTCCATTATTCTCGTATTATCTCTTAATTTGTGTACCGGTACTAGATAAAAACCAGGCGCTGTCACGTCAGCATGTCCAAGATCCCTACCAACAAAAGACCCATCAACGTCTATGCCCGATGGCGCCCACCTACTCAATTCGAAGCCTCTTCAGGACAAATTACATACAACAATAGCTCAGGTGGATCTTCTTTATCGGCTATCACTGTCACAAACCCAAACCCCTCAGCAAAGCCGTCCTCCTGGTCAAGCGGATTAGCATTCGACGCTGTCCTGGGTCCAGATGATGACAATGCCGCCGTCTACGACAGGGTGGTGTCCGTAGCGGTGCCGAAAGTCATGAAAGGCAGTAGCTGTGGGGTTTTTGCTTATGGTCATTCCGGCAGCGGCAAGACGCACACCATTATCGGGTATGACTATGACAAGCCGGACAGACTAGGTCTGTGCTTAGCGGCTGCGCAACAACTCTTCAAGGAACTCCATGTCCTGAATGAGACTGGTGTAACGGACAAGCTAGGTATCGGATTTAGCTTGTTCGAGATGCGGAAGAATTCTGCGTTTGATCTCCTCAATAACCGCATAGAATGTCACATTCGAGAGGGCTACGATGGCAAGACACATATTCGTGGCCCAACCGAGATCCTCGAGGGAGGCAAGGTCAGAGTCAGGCCAATCGTCAAAAAGTCCTGTTGGGCATTTGAAGAATTTAAACAACAACTCATCTCAGCTCTTGGCCACAGAGCTGTTGGATCATCGAGCATCCACGATCAAAGCTCCAGAACTCATGCAATTCTAGAGATTGAGGTCATAAATGAGAAACTAGTGGAAGCCAGGGATGTTTTAATCCAGCGACAATCTGAACTAGTGCCTGTGGGAAAACTAGCAGATGATATCAGCGTGGAGGAGCAAGGAAGATCCGTTGTTCGCACAGAGGACGGCCGATATGTTCCTAACCCTGATTACCAGATCAACCAGGAACGAATTGACCAGGCCGAAGCAGAAAGAGCAGCGTTCCAGGCCAAGGTTGCTGGCGCTGAAGAAGTGATTGAAAATCTTCTCAAAGCCAGTGCATCAAAAGGACTGGGAGGCAAGATGGTCTTCGTCGACCTCGCAGGAGCAGAGTATCAGCAGGACAAAACATCACAGCCCCAACTGCCGAAGCAAACGCCTCAAGAACGTCAAGAAGGACGCCAAATCAATACCGACCTACTGGCTTTAAAAGAAGTAATGAGGGCATGGTCAACGAATCAGGCCCGCATACCCTTCCGGTCTTCACCACTCACGATGGTCTTGCGCGACCATTTTACAAGCGGTGAAGCGGGAAGTCACGCCATGATTGTGACGGTGTCGCCAGCAAAGGACCAGTTTGCTGCAACCCTGAACTCTCTCAAGTATGGCAGTCTAGTTGGGTCAGGGAGATAGCGAAGGCTAGATACTGCCCTAGCGTTATTGCTTGATCATCAACAGCGCATTGCATAGTTTGATAAGATACTAGTTCTAAAATTACATACTTTCCACATACTTACAGTTAATACACATGCTGCCTTGATCCGCAGCAAGACCCTCCACTTGGACACCTGTATCCAAGCTCTGATAGCAACTAGATACATAATCTCCAGTATCTATGACTTATTATACATGTTTTCCTGGCCTGTATGTTGAACTTTTGAAGAGGCCTCAGGGTATCAAGTCCAAAACCTCAACTTATTGGGCCAGGCCCGCCATGGCGCTATCCTTAGGTATGATCCGTTAGACGCCCAGTCAGTGCTGCTAGTTCAGGGCGTTTGCTCATGTCTGGAGCTGCAGGGACGTAATCCTCATTTTGGATCGTTGATCGCTCAAGACGATCGTCCAAGTCCTCCATCATTTCCTGCATCTTACGAATGTACGGAAGCGAAGTGAATGAACCATTGTATCGAGGACCAAGCATTTCTTTCCACATCGGAAATTGGTTCTTTCGCCATGTAAGATTCCTCTGCCGCTCCTCCAGGATATCTCTTGCACGCTTGGGGAGTGATGGTTGAATGATCTCAAGTCGTATATCGGCCTGCGATATGTAATATTTCAGATTTTTCTCCATAGTCTCAGTGTCCTTGTGCTCTTTGGAGGCCTCAAACAGCTGTCTCTGTGCTGCCAAAAGAATGTGCTGATGTCTGTAGAGGTTTGCTGCCGCATCGTCCATCATTTCCACTACTACAATGGGCTTGCTGTAGCAATCCGGACAGCAATTAAAGCAGCGAGCACATTTAAGCTCCTGATCCGAAGCAATTCGACACCCAAAGAAACTATCAGTTGGTAGACCAAGGCTTCGAATATGGTGATAGGATTTGCATGGAGTCAGTTCGGGATGATCATCTATGCATCCTGACGAACCACACCAGAATTCCACGTCACACCATCCCGGTTCCCTTTTCTGAACAATAGTCTCTAGTGATCGTCTGCATCTACGACAACGAAATGGGCTTAAAAACCCTCGAGAAGCAGCTTTAAAGTAATTAAAATGCAAGTCAACAAATGCAACTGTGGCATGAAAAACTCACCTAAGTCGAGCTGCCAATCTCGCATTTCATCATAGACCTCGTCGATGGCGCCTCGACATGGAACATTTCCGGCACCATGAAACAAATGAATCTCACTGCTCTCTAGACGTAACGTACTGAGTTCCGTCATTGTGGGGACCGAGTGCTGCGACCGTATGCTGCCTTGATCGAATTCTAGATTATACTGTGACGATAGAGAGCGCGGTGTTGATACTGGGGAGACGTGGAAGGGGTAAGCATTGGCTTGCTACTAGCCTTCAACTCCACTGTGTCTGGCCCCAGGACTTTTCTTAAAGATTTAAAGACTCGAGTGACTCCCTCTCGCACAGGTGTTGTTGGGCTGCGTGGAGGTGAAGGTATACTGCCAATTGCATGGTTTGCGCTTAGGTATGCGGTAGACTGCGTTACTCCTGAGCTACTCTGGGTGTCACCCGACACAATAATCTTCAACGAGTTAACTAGATCACCGAATTGGTAATGCTGAGTGTTAGAGATGTCTGTGCAAACCAGAGGAAGTGCGATGAAGGAGATAGTAGAGATATCTCCTAAGCTTAGACTAGAGAGCTTGGACAGAAGAGAAAGAGCGCGGGCATTGGCCAGAGATGATCTGCAGGAGACATCGTCTTTGTCCCAGTCAGGTGCCCGCCGGTAAGCACGCGATGCGATCAGTGCTTCCTCAAATGCAAATCTAGCCGTGAATGCAGCTCCAGTGTCGTTGCTACCAACATGCTCCTCATCCTCGGGCACTGTTTGAGGGATCAGAATGGAGTCAGGGCGGTTACTTGCAGCATCCCTAGAGGCCGACTGAATAATCGATAAAGGTCGGATGGTAGATTTATCGTCATCATCTTTAGCGATCTGATTTAGGATGCTAAGAGCTCTTGAATTGTTGCTTCGACTATTCAAATGGGCGACATTGACACCGATCTTGCGCGTCAGTTCTGGAAGATGTGCCAGTGCACTTTGGACTTCAATGAGTGATTCGCTGCAGATAAATTAATCATAAAGTCAGAGAGTAATCGAAGAGTGCTAGAAAATGAGATCATACTGTGACAAGATGGTGAGCATCAGCCCAAGGGATGCCTGTGCGTCATGTAGCCGCTTGGACAATATTTCAATTCTCTTGTCCTTCATCGCCCATTCCAGCCTTTCTACCAAATCGAGGGGTTGCAGCATCGGATCGCTGAGAGGCCTTAGCAGATTCTCCAGCTCGTCAAGTGAAGTGACACAATCCGTAAACGTATCTCGCGCATCGTCAAGAGGTATATGGACGCCTCGGTCGTGTGCATGGGCCTGTTTGTCGAGAAGTGATTGGAACCGCACCATGTTGGCTCGCATCATTTTGACGTCTCGCAACGTCGAAACAGCCTGTTCTGGGGCATCCTTGAACTTCGATGCTGTTGAGATAGCCTTGTCCAAAGCCTTGAGTACCTCCGAAGCAGCGGAGATGCTGCCTGTCACAGCACCGAATATAGTGAGGGCTTCCATTGCTCTGTGATGGCCGTTTACTGCATGGTTGAGTTAAAATCCATCGAAGAAAGTTCTTCAACAAATTTGTTTTGCATGTCGATGGACGTGAAATGAACCGCGTGGCTGTGCTAGGCAAATCTTCGACATGGATTCTAGAAAGCCACCACAAAACCAACCAAGCCCATCAAAGACATTATGATGTTCGGCTTTTAGGAAATTACACCTGTCAGCACAGCCGCATTAAGAAATGCATTTGCTAGGGCCCCTTGCTCCTTGGCTGATCAGCAAGGCGAAACACAGCAAGCCTCAACATTTCAATCATGGGTAGCTGATCATCTTTGCTAGCGCCGTAAAGCTCTAACATTGCGGCTGTAGGAATGCCGGGGTTGCATTTCAATGGTGATACCATGATTGTCAAGGACGGATGAGATGAAGTAGGGTTGATACTGATTAGTTGTGGTTGTGGAGAAATCATGGCAAAAGACCTCTAAACAGCCAAGGATGGCGTACATGATGCGGCGCATTGCTGACGATTCGATTCAAAAGGGAATATATTCGTTACGCTAAGCAATGGCAATGGACTGGCTCAAAACCAGAGACTGGCATAGAATCTGCCTAGAGCATTGGTAAGCCGGCAGTGAAAGCTAATCGCAACGGAATATTCATTCACATACGAAGTTGTATTACTCACACAGGGAACATAGAAATTGATTAAATCACATAATTACTACCACAAAACGTATTTTCAAAGCAGAGCTAAACCAAGGTTGATCGTACTGAGCGCCACAGTTCATAGGAGGAGACGACACTTCGATCTCTTGGTTGTCGCACCAAGCATTGGCTGCCAATGTTGAGGATGAGACTTAAAATGAGTCACGGGGATTTAATATGCTCCGTAGTCTAGAGTGGGAGAGCAAAGTATAGACAAAGTACACTAGTCAATTCAACAATACGAAGTGAGTTACCAGACCCTTAGAGAAATGTTACAAACGCTAAGCAAATACATAGGTACCCTGTTGCTATAATCCCCGAAAAATGTATATCCATAATCCGGAATAGCCTCTTTTGAGGTTCTTCTATGAAGTTTTACAGCCTCGAGTAGCCAAAACTGCTTGACTCCTGATCGTCCTCTCGTTTGCAATCACCTTCATAGCATACACCTGGTCGACAGTCTTCTCTGTAGTTTCGTGATGTGAACAGATTGGCTCTTGTATTATAGTTCTCTTACATCGAGGGCACTTACTCTGAGTCACCACATTCCCATGTTTTGGAATTGCAGCACTGTTTGTCTGTTCCAATACAAGTTGCGCCTGCATGATGAGGGCCACAGAGACCGTCATAGGCGCGTAAGGGCTCAAGGACTAGAGCAAATAACATTGTAAGTATGAGTACTCGCAGATTCTAATGAATTCACTTACATCCTTTCACACAGTACTCTGTGTTTGGCTTGATCGAGGTGCATCCCTTGTCGAGTTCGGGGTTCAACTCAAGAAGTTTATCCATCGTGATTTCGTATTTGTTGATAAGAAACTTGCATGTATCAGAATTGACGTCGGTTTTGGTATTAGTCTTGTATCTACAGTTGACTTGACCGACACCCAGAATACTCTTAGCACCCCATGTCACTGGTTGGCAGTCATTGTTACCAGCCAGGACATAAGAAACGTGAAGGGCCATGGCCAATGAAATAGCCCGTGAAAAAGAGAAGAGAACCATTTTCTCTAAGACTTTTTTGTGTTGTTGGACCAAATTTTTGGACTGAGATTTCAGATGTAGAGAGGGGACTTATGAAGTAGAAGTGAATAACTGAATACACAAGGGCAAGTATATTAGCATCGGGATTACACATTGAGTAGACACGATTCATCAAGAAATAACTGCTTGAAATCCCGTGCACGCATCCATCCTGTAATTCCAACAAACTGGCCATGTCTCGTATGCTAATCATGGATTCAGCCCCACAGCGAGACTGAGATGCGCAACTCCACAGAATTTCGGGATATTCTTGTTCAACCCCGTCATTCTGGGCCAATTTGGTAAATTCTATAATTAATTCATACACAAATGGACATGGAAAGATGATAAGCGAAGTTTTTCGGCTTGTTTGTCTTGGTAGGTGCATATTGGCACAGGGTATAATTTTTAGCAGCAAAGGGCCTTTCCCTGTTCCTTTATGCAGTTGGTGATAAATTGGGCTTCAGATATTGACTAACAACATCATAGGGTGACATTTTCACCCATGCAGGTTCAAGGATTGAATTGTTGGTTGACCCTCGCCACTTTTGATTCCCTAGGGCTCACCCAACAGCAGGCGGCCGAAGCATACGAACAAACATTTCCCAGGGCGGCCCATATCCAGACCCAAAGCTCAGCTGATGCTCCGTAAAACGAGCCTAGCTGACATGGAGGATGTTTCAGAATTGCTTTCGAGAGCGATCCATTCTCGAAGGCAATTTTGAGTATATGGAAGGCTTCCTATTTTTAGGACTTATGAGAGTAGCTGTTGATGAACTACCTGCTTGCTGCGTAAAAATACCCCAAGGCCAGTGATCGGCTTTAAGATGATGTCTTAACCATGGCGAGTCAGGCTATGGCTCCGTACTTTCATTACACAACCAATATCCCAATCTCAAGTCGATCTAGCCCTTGAACCGTTTGCTCCATCAATATCTGTCAGTCGAATCTCGTCCATCATTTACAGCCCCTTGGCCAAGACACACGACAATGCAAAGGAGGAGTAGGCATCCCTGCGCAATGATAAGTTGGTTCGGATATCTCCCATACTAATTTAACAGTATCGTAAGCCTAACAATTTCCGCAAGCAGCTGGATGTGCATCATTGTGTGGGGTACTAGACTCAGGCATCAGCCTAAGACGGTGTGTGCCTCCTTTCCGAAAGTAGGAACATCCTAGAAGCCATGTGGGTTGTTAGCTGGGGGCATTTCGAAATACTAGGAGTCAGTTTCAACTGCCCCGTGCTGTGTGCTGAAACTGACACCGGCCAACGTTCATGAGTTAAATTACATTGTTTGTTGGTCTGGATCATCGCCATGCACAGATCAACTGACACTATTTACAGGTTTTAGCGAGTAGGTGAGTTAGTTGGACCAACGTCAGTTAGAACAACTTGAATAAAATATTATGCCTGGATCATATAACCATGATAAACCTCCACACTGGGAGAGAAACGAAATGCTACAACGATCATTCTTCTTCAAATACGACACTCATTACTTTGGCTAACCTCATCAGGATGAGGCAGCTAGTCTTTCTTTTCGCTGCGTGCGTCGTAGCTGCAACTCAGCCTTCTCCAGCTAGCCCTGATCCTGGACTACCAGCCATGACAGATATCCGGGGCCATTCATACCTAATGAATCACCTACTTCATCCGCATCTACGGAATTACCTACCCTGATCAGCCCAGATCCAGGAATTCCTGAGCTGCATATTCCTATTGCACCACCCGTTTTATCCGCATCTATAGAATCATCCATCTTGGCTAGCCCTGATCCTGGATTGCCTGCCATGACAGATATCAGGGGCCTTTTATACCCAATGAACCACCCAACTTATCTCTATCTTCGAAATCTTCTACCCTGACCAGTCCGGATACTGGATTACCTGCGATGACAGATATTCGAGGGCCATTCATACCCAATGAATCACCCACTTTACCCGCATCTACGGAATTACCTACCCTGATCAGCCCTGATCCTGGAATTCCAGAGTTACATATCCCTGTTGCGCCGCCTGTTATATCCGTACCTACGGAATCATCTACCCTGACCAGCCCTGGTCCTGAATTACCCGCCATGGCGGATATTCGAGGGCCATTGATACCCAATGAACCGCCTATTTTATCTGCATCTACGGAATCATCTACCATGACCAACCCTGGTCCTGAGTTACCTGCCATGACAGATATTCCAGAGCTGCATATTCCTACTGAACCACCGATTTTATCCGTACCTACTCTAACGAGCCCTGACCCTGGAATTCCAGAGCTGCATATTCCTGATGCACCACCTTTATCAGTATCTACGGAATCATCTACCCTGGTCAGTCCTGATCCTGGACCACCCGCCATGACAGGTATTCGAGGGCCGTTCATACCCAATGAACCACCCACGATATCTGTATCTACGGAACCTCTCACCCCAGTCCCTAGCAGCCATTCTACAAGTAGTTCAACGGCAGGGAGCTCTGTCACTACCTCAAGCGACCTTTCTAGTATTGGAGACAGCACAGAAACTTCCACTAATTCGGCCGCCAAGTCTTCGTCCACTGAAACAAATTCTTCAAAACAGACTTCGATTGGAACCTTGAGCAAAAGCACAAACACTGTCTCCGCTTCAAGTCTGCATACAGGTGCAACCACGGAGTCGTCCTCCCGTTCCAGTACCACCAATGAACATATATCATCAGTGCACTCTATACATAGCGATGTTAACACGCCCGGAACAACTAGTCAAACTAGAAGCACTGCTGCATCTGGTTCAGATACAAATACTTTCCAAACCCCAACAACCCAATCTTCTTCAACCTCCTTGGCTTCCCCACACCCCTTCGGTCACCTTTGAATCTGGGTCTTCGATTTCCCCAATTCCTCCAACACCCTCTCCAGCTACGTCTACATCTGTTTCTTCTGGTGCCTCTCCTGCTGCTTCAGATACGATCTCAGAGATCAGCACTTCAACGAAGGTCCCAATCAATCCCACAAGCGATACGGCTCATGTCAGCTCCGTCACTTCAACCAATGACGGGACTATTCTGCCCACTACCACGTTCACCACACTCCCACCCGAGGCAACCACCGAGCTAGTTACCCAGGGACTTTTTCATCTCACACATTCATAACCACTACTATAAAAGAAGGTTCTGAACCGACAGTAGTTCCGATCATCTTACCACCCAAAGGTGGGCCACCAGTGGTTTGTTTGAACTGTCTACCGCCAGGACCAGGCCCGCATAACGTCGTCATCGACATCCCAGGACCAGGAGGATTCTGCGTTCAAATTCTGGGGATGAAGATAGGAAAATGCCCAGATGACCCACCATCTGAAGTCACCGGCACTGCTACCAAACAGCCCGATGAAACAACCAAGGTCGAGCCGACAACAGATCATTCTGTGACAGAGCCACCTGCCACCACATCGTCTTGTGAAACCAGCACAGCCACTATAACAAGCGTTATTTGTGCCACGGACTCTACGACAACAAGCTGTACAACCACTACCACCGAGATGCTCGGCTGTAGTGTTACCAACACTGCCACTACGAGGACGACATGTACTCTGTCCAATTGTGATCCGGTAACATTCACGGAGATTGAAGAGTCACCTGATGGTCTAGTAATAGATAATGGCTATTTGCCTTTGGAAGAACTCTCCTCCATCTGGTACAGTTTACACCCTAGGGATCAGCCAACCACCACACCAGAGACTTCCGCAGCCATCACGCCCTCGGTTAGATCCACCATTACGGGTGTCACGAGTACTTCTGGTCCATCAAGCATCACAAGTGCTGGAGAGGAAACGCCAAGCACGAAGAGGACAGTTATATCTAAGACCACATTCAAGACCAAGTCCAAGACCACATCCAAGTCTACATCCAAGACCACATCCAAAGTCACGTCCGAGACCACATCATCCACCCCATCGCCGTCCCCGACTCTCATAGAGTATACTATTCAAGGCTGGTCCCGGCAAGAGCCTGACTGTTCAGAGGCTGGATTAATGGAGATCAAATACGGCATAGGAGGCACCCAAACTGGTTGGAATTTCATTAAGAAGCCCGATATTGCGCCGCTCAGATTCATACTTCCCGCAGAGTCTAACAATGGCGAAGATTGGGAGTTTACGATGCCAACTGCTGATAGGGATGATCTGACCAACTACATGAAGTCATGGTCAGTCAAGAGAGGGGATAACAAAGAGGAAATTAGGCATAGTGATGAGACGTCTGGCACAACGATTGAATGGAGAGCGCCTGATTCTTATGAGAGTAAGTCGAGCACATGTTGCCCTGTCGCTGTATCAACATTACTGACCAATCTTTTACAGAGGGTTTCATCATTGACATTGTGTTTACAACCTCAAAGCCCTTTACAATCAACCCCGTGGCAATAGGGTTAAAGCAAGCGGCGTGCGAGCCTCCTCCGCCTCCCCACCAGAGTATGATCATCCTGATTCGTCTACGAATGAAAAAGACTGCTACCTTGACGGAAGAAAATCAGGCTACGATTCAATTGTTTATGCAGCCCATGACTTTTGCGATGACTTGAAACATGATCCTAACGCTCCTCTCTTTGGCCCCGGCTTCATCAAGAAAGGAAAGAAGTCTCCCGTTGGAAATTATCACTTCATTCTAGAGTTTGAAATCTTTGATGGATGCTCATGGATGTACGACTACGACGAATGCATGCGGTACTTCAGAGTACCTATTGACAGCTGCAACTGTTCGAAGAGAGGTGACAAACAGGGCGGGACAATGAAAAATAATTGCATGTATTTGAGACTTGACCCAAACTCTGGTTTGTAGGGTAACGAGGTTCCTGAATATTGTTCAGTTTTTTCCTTGTCGATAATAAGAGAGTCGCATTGTTATTTGTATTTAATTCATGAAAGAATTTCTGCTATCTACCTATGCAGCCTAAATGTATGTAGAGAGTCGTGTAAAATAAAGAGGTCAGTTTTCTATTGTTTATCTACTATTGCCTGAATTACTGCTATTATACGTTGCTCAAGTGCTTCTGTCGCATCCGGAAGGCTCCTAAGTCATAAGCGTGCGATGATTTCTTTAAATAACATGTTTGCTTGTCAGCACGAAACTGGAAACTGCCTTCTGGTTGGTGGCGTGGAGACGAGAAGAGGGTTCTAAAAAACAGATGATGCCTTCATTCGAAGGATAAAGTAATTTATAGGCTCGAGGAAGTTTGGGAGAAGATATGAACACTAAACTTGGTGATGGGTCATTCTGTTCTTCGTACCCAAGATCTGATTGCATTCTAGGTATGGCATGTTATTACCTTTATGAGATTTTAAAATACGATTATTACGTTATCTCGGCTGTAAGCACGAACCGATTGATTAAAACTGGAAACCAATACTCAATTGGAAACTGGATTCATATGTATGCACATTGCTCAGATGTCAAACAAATAGCCCAGGAAAAAGGGCATTGCTGCATTTTAGGGAAAGAGTATATCAGATTTCTTTGTGGAGAGAAGAAAGAATTTTCAAAGTAATAAATCTTTAGCTAGGACCAGGCAAATGTCCTAGGTATAAGGGTTTCAATCTAATACACCATTGGCGGAGAAAGTGATGCCAAGGTTTCAAAGAGAGCTTGCTAGGATAGTAACGTGCAAGAAGAATCACAACGGTTATTGTTCTGTTATTTTCCAATGGCCAAAGAATAACCTAGCCATTTCACCTGTTAAGACTATGCATGTTATTTTAAGCGCATATTCCGAATTCAGGAGATAAAACCATTTATAATTAACTTGTTGGAACCCAGTCAGCTGTTGGTTGAGACCAACAATTGGTCCGAACTACTCAGCCAGTATCCTGCATGTAAGCATGATGGCACTCGTGTAAACAATCTCCGATATGCTCAAGCTACTAACTTCTCTCCTATTCGAAAATCTTCTGCCGCAAACGGAGTGTGGGCTGGAATCACTGTTGGCGAGCTGGTGAATTATTTTAAGACCTTCGACCCCTGGCTGGAAACCCGTTTTCCCATGCTCGGCCCCCAGATTGCAGTTTCAAGACACCAACAGCACCAACTATTGTTGGTAAGAAATTAAGCTCACGAGGCCCCTCTAACAAAATGGAATGTCAGGTTGGTAAGGACATAGAATCGGCCCTTGCGCCAGTACCATGTTTCAGGGGCACATAGTAACCAGAATAGAACCAACAAACCCACCATCCAACCATGTCATGATGCGGACAGGACGATATTCGTGCAGTTTAAGTAAGGAGACTATCATGTAAATACTTTGCTACGGTCGCCATCATCTTTATTCTGCAATCACTGCTCGTTTCCCGTCCATAACTTAATTGTATATACTGGAACCACCTTTGTTCCGTGTCAAAATGCGGCCTTGCCCGAAGGTTCGCTTCATCGCCCTCCTGGGCCTGTCATCTCTCTTTACATCTGCAGGAGCCTACGATATTGATGAAACTTCATGTACTGATGGTTGGTCGGACTTCATCCAAAGAGCTGTCACCGAAGCTCGTCTCATGGCAAAAGCTGGCGAGGCCGCTATACTCGTTGAATCAGATGGGGATTCGATAGAGGAATTATGGCATACTAGCGAGCTTCCAAAGCTAAAGCGAGTTCAGGGTAAGCCGAACTTCTCACTCATTGTGTCTACAGAAATGCTCATGCCGACTCACTAGGATATCTCCAAGATGTGCTTGACTTCCCAGACCTTTTCAACTATAAGCCAGGAACTGCACCACTTTTTTCTGCGTGGGAGACAAGCTTGTGAAGCAGCCCGATGCATCATTCCTAGACCCAGACAGCGGCACAGCATTCAAGCCGGCGGGTGATATAGAACTAAATTCTCTGATCAAGGGTGCCCAGGCAACGACGTATCAGAGTGTCCGCAGGAAATTGCCTAAGAATCCCCGAAATCTCCACTCTGTTATTCTCCTTAGGCAACAGGTCTTTCCTGGGCTTCTTCCATTAGCCCGCGGATCCTCAGCAGACTCGGCTGGGCCTGTGGCGACGTTGGCAGAAATCATCAACCAGCAAAAACCGCCGGCTGCGCCAAACAGTGACCCAATCCCAGGCGAACCAACCGGTCGTATTGGACTGTATCACGGGAAGTCGATCAACAGGATCGTGGGATATTGGCTGACCTCTACTGTCATACTCCACGAATACATGCATGTGGTTTTTCCAAAGATGAGTACGTTTGCATCATGGGCAGATGGTAAGGAGCAGGGCTGACCGTGGATCTCATACAGTTAGTCATGGATCAGCTGAGAAATATGGATGGACCCTGTGCGCAGGAAGACCATCCAGACTTGATCCCACCAGAAAGTGGGTGGAAAATTATGATCAGGCTATAGTCAACGCCGACACCTACATGAACTGGTGCCTGAGTGCATATGTGGAGGCTACGACGGAATACAAGGTTGTGTAAGTCATTCCCCAATAGGCTTTCCTCCTGATTCGGCTCCTTTGGCTAATAAGGTCTCAACCGATAGAGGGGTCAACTATTCCTTCCCCGAGTGAGCCAAGTGACTCCAGTCATACCCTTAGGGTGCGAAGTCCCAGAGCCCCATTTCAATTTGAAGCATGAGAATTGCCAAACCCTTCTACGGCCCCAAATGCGTATAGCAGAACAAAGTGTGGGCGCGTTGGTCGATCCATGTCCAGGGTGTGATGTGTGCAGCTTGGGATGCAGGTTGTGTACCATGTTCAGTGGGAAGTCTATATATAGTCCTCCCCGGCATGCTGCATGAGCATTTGGGCTACCAACATCTGTAAATATGTACTATATATACCATGTTAATTGAAGAGTCCCCAGTGTTAGCCCTGCCCTTTCTCTTCAATTTCTACTTGCTTGTCAATTCGACCGCCACCAAACCATAACTGCCTCATCAAACAACGAAGGAAAGAACAGTATAAACAAAAGGTGACATTTCACACAATGCGTCGTTTTCTTAATCTCAGCCCAGAACTCCAAAACTTGATAATCGCAAGGATTGCTGAGTCTGAGAAACCGCTTATAAACCTCAAAAATGCCAGCCTTACATGTCAAGCAATGTACCATATGATTGCACCAGGCTTGTTTCGCCGTATTGTCATTGATTACTGCGACCTCACCGACATGTCTCAGCTCAATTTCCTAGCCTCCAGCGAGCGGGTACGATCGTACATACAGGAGGTCAACATTCCCATCTCTTCCAATGAGATTTCAGAAGAATGGGTAGAAGCTCTGATGAAGCTTTTACCGCAACTCAAGAATCTTAGGCGAATAAGGTAATTAGAATCCCATGTCCACATTTCTCTATATTCAACAATGAGTCAGTTCAAGAATAACATTTCATGAAGCGTTGGTGGAGACACCGACTACCTCGTTGCAAGCCACTGGCCCTATGGTTGTGAGGGTGATGAAAACGACGACACAGTAGACATTCAACCACTCAGGGCGTCACTGTTCAATCTCATGAGATCTCTTAACAAAGAAGTCGAGATTTTCGTCAATCGCTACGTCTTCACGATTGATCGCCCTGACTTTGACCTGTCTTTATTTGGTCCATCCCTAAACTCTCTACGACTTCAGATCATTCATGGTATTTGTTGCGAGTTTCCTTATCCGGGTCGCCCTTTCAGGGACATCTCTGAAAGGCCACCTAAGATGGAGTCGTCACCATCAATGGGGTCAACCATATCCTTAGATCTTGTCAGAATCTGAGCCGCTTGAGTTTGGAATTGCCTATAATATGCACCTATGAACAGAAGGGCGTGGCACATCATGCATTAGAGGAAATCGCTATCTCACAACCATCCCTAAAAGAATTGGCTCTCTATGGACACTTCTTCATGACGGATGCTGCCTGGTCTCATTGGCAATTATTACCATGGAGTCAGCTGGAGTCCCTTTCTTTAGGCCCTCCATTCCTGATAGAGGAGTTTGCAGCGCGCCTCATAAACCAACCACTTCCGTCTCTCCGCACATTGAAACTTTTTGCAGGCTGCGAGTTTATTGAGTATCCTCCAAGAACTGCCTCAAGCACCCTACCACAATTACTCTGTCGCCTTAACCTTACACATTTGTATCTCGTAGGGCAGTCCACTGAACTGCTCTTTGATTATTTAGGACATGATAACGAGAAAGCTTCCAGCCTTGAAAAGCTTGTGTTTCATAAAAACAGGACTGGCTCCCAGCTCTCTGTACCCTATTTGGAAAGGCTAACAATCTGCCCGCATCTGTCTTGGCTAGGGCTGGATATTGAGGAGCAAGATCTCCCGTACAGGCTCGATACAGATTTACAAGTCCGATACGTTGACGTCCTTGCGGCACTAAAACCTTTACATCACCTCCATATCTTCATTCCTGTGGATGAGCGGAGGAGAGGAACAGTCATTCAGGAGGTTGAGGCTGTCACCATCTTTCGTAACATTCAGGCCCGAAAACAGGGATGCCAGCTTCAGAGCATGGTAATCTACGCTGATGAGCTTGCCGGCGGAGGCTTATGTACCGTCTGGTCCTGGGGTACGGGTCGTGTTTTTGTTGATTGCCGGATACCCTCCGAACACCTCGTTCTTTCACGACGGTTGGGAATATGGGATCTCAATAATGTGGTAAAACTGGAAGATTGTGCTACTGGAAATAAGCATTGGGCAGTACACGAGTCTGGAGCAACCGAAGATTTGCTCTGGAACCCGGAGAATATGTGGTAAGCCGAGAACAGGTACTAACCTGAATTCTCATCAGCAAACAGACCCTCGATTATGGCCTTTGGCCAAAAGAAAGTTTTGGTGGTTCTCTCCCTAGAACATTCGCCATACCTCAAGCCAAACTTCGAGGCCGGGAGAGCTTGAGGGGCAATAATGCATTGACATAGATGAATACTCTCAAATCTGCTAGATAGTGTTAAATATATGATACCATCTAATGGACGCATGTCAGAAACAAACCCTCTGAACGGAAAAGGTTACAGTCATGGTACATTCTACACTGACTATTTCCGTGCATCCTAATACACCTCCTTTTTACTTGATGCCTTCCTCTTGACAAAGGAAATGCGAGGCAATTTTGTAATAGAGTCCTCTCAACACCTTGTCTGCCTTTATGAGCAAGACCATTCCGTCATCTGATGACTCTGTTTTTTTTAAGAACCACTTCCAGTATGAAACAACTCTGATGGTATGACTGATAAGGTTAAGACTTAGCGAGATGGCCTGTTAAACATAGTTCTCCTGGCCCTAGGCACTAAGATGCAGCTATGGAATAGTCGCATTTACCTTTAGGCTGTCTGGATTTTGCTTGAATTCAAAATGCAGAATGGTTGGCTACAAGAAACGCGTTCTATGGGCTTCGGCGCCCTAGTCTAGCACTAATGCCGTCCACAATTGGGTTTGGTAGTTTCGACCTCGCCAAAGCCATGGTCGAAAGTTTCGGGAATGCGGATCATGAAGCGCATCATAAGCTCCTGCGGCATTCCTCTCCCCGTGATCTACTGACGAGCGTAACTTCCCAACCGGTCCAAAGCCTCGACACTGCTGTTGACTGAATCACTGTTCTCAAAGCAATCTAGGACATTGGAGTTATAAAAGGGTACCCTCGAGAGCTTGTTACCATTCAAATACATGCTATTTTGAGCTTATACTTCTTGCTACTCGAAATCCACATCATAAATCCTCAGCCTTGCTCGTGTAGCTCGTTTCGACAAACACTTCGACGGATGCGATGATGAGACACTTATATCAAAGCACCATACTTCGGCTCCTTCTTCCTTTGCTATTACATATTTCAGCTGTCGTAGGTAAAACACCAAAACCCTCGGCCACAAAAGTCCACTGGTCACCATGCCCTTCGGCAATACCCCGGGCGTAGACTGTGGTACGATTGATGTCCCGCTCGCGTATGAGACTGGCAATACCACCAAAGCCAAGGGCGACAAAACAGTCAAACTTTTCCTTACGCGTCTCAACTCCACTGGCAAAGCTGCCGAAGGCACTCTGTTTTATAATCCTGGTGGCCCTGGTGTTCCTGCAGCCTACATCGTTGCGGCTGGATCATTTTATCCAAGCGCTGGATTCAACCCTGAAGTTTATAAAGCTTACGACGTTATCGGTCTCGATCCCCGTGGTATTGGTTACAGCTCACCTATCAAATGCGATCCTAAAATCTTCAACGAGCGCGTCAAGACTTTTGTCAATGATACCAGAGGCTACAATGCTCTCCTCGACCACAATCGCCGTTTGGGTGAGAGTTGCGCCAATCTCACTGGGAATCTCCTGAATCATTTGGATTCTGTGCACGTAGCCAAAGATTTCGACGTTGTACGACAGGCACTGGGTGCAAAAAGTTCAATTACTTTGGCTTGTCGTATGGCTCTCTTATTGGATCGCAGTATCTCTCACTCTTCCCCAAGCACGCGGGTCGTGTGGCTCTGGATGGATTGATAGACCACTCCCAGTCAGAGATTTCTTCCGCACTTACAGAGTCTGTTGCCTACGAGACGGCTCTTGACCAATTCTTTGGGTGGTGTGATAGAAATACGAGCTGTGCTCTTCATGGCAAAAACATTAGGGAGCCTTTGATGAGCTTCTCTCACGCGCTGATAAAACACCAATCCCCGCCTTAGGCTGTAACGGAACTTGCCAACCAAATGTTACAGGTGAAGACATCAGGTACAACGTTCAGAATTATCTCGAGTTCGTCGACGCCCCCTCATGCCTAACTGGATCGATTTGGGTGGAGCGATAGCACAAGCCCTCGAGGGTAACGCCACTATTCTATCAACCGCGCTGGCCACAGACGAGACCTCCGTGTCACTTATGGGATCCCCTTATAGTTATCTTGCAATTGGATGTCAAGACTGGTTGCATCGATCCCGCTCGGTCATAGACTATAACCAGAAACGACTGGCTATCAAGCCGTTCGCGCCACGTACTGCTGGGGCGTCGCAGGGTTTCTATTACCAAAGTAACTGCATAAAATGGCCAGCGCCGGTATCGAACGGCCAGGCACCATTGAACGATCGAGTAAAATATGCGTCTCCGGTGTTATTGACAAACTCTGTGTATGATCCAGCGTGCAGCATTGCTTGGGCGGACGGACTCAGGGCACAGCTACCCACCGCTGTTAGCATCACCAGGAATGGTTTTGGACATACGAGCCACTTCTTGTTGGGTGAAACAAGAAACGCAATAGATAACTACCTTGCAACTGGTAGATTACCTAAGGATGGTTCAGTTTTTAATACCTAGAGTGAGTTTCCCTTGAAAGCTTAGTGATAGAAAGCATTTCATAAGTATGCATGCAGTTTTGATTCTACTTAGTTCATGCATCAGTACTACCATCTCTTAGCATTTATCTCTTTACTCAACCAGATCCTCGTGACTTACTTGATTTAATCTACATTATGCAGAAGTATGTTTACTATGCTGTAGCTGGGTGTCGGTGTTTCACAACATGTAGCCTGACACTTGTGAGCTAAAATTCCATTATTTGGTGATTGATGAAGACTGCAATCTTAGAAAAGTATGCTTCTTTAACCAACTGCATTAGTTCCTTTATAGAAAGTTACACTATTTTGATTACATAGAAATATTTGAATTGAAATGCGCTTCATAGTCGTATAATTCAGGTGTCGGATACTAATTAGTCATCGGTGGGTTCTATGGCTTCGGTCTGACCCAACTTCTGCGGAGACTATTGATGCTTCCCCTTACACCTTGGTTCCTGTCAAGCCGCTTTCCAAGCTTCATAATTCTTTCAAGATGGATGCTCAGAAGCAAGTAAGCGATCTTATCTCAGAAACCACGGTGCCAGCCTCGACGTTGACTCCCACGAATGCCACCACACCACGGCCCCAGGCTGATGCCAACGTCCGAATTGTGATTCCGCCGGCTGCAGCAGCGGGTGATGAGGAACTAGTCACATCCATCACCGAGATCGTCAATGAGGTGTACATCGAGACAGAGTCCGATCTCTTTGTGCCCGGATACAAGCGCACGGAAAACTCGGAAGTGGCCAACTTTCTCCGTACCGGTCAACTAGCGGTAGCATATCTTGATGAGGATGCATCATCTGGCACCTCTTCCAGCGAGGGATCATCCGATGTTAGAATACTGCCCAGGCAAGTTGTGGGTTGCGTGTGCATCAAACGCCTCTCACCTACGCTGGGCGAGTTCGGTATGCTGGCCCTGAACCCTACATATCGTGGAGGCGGGCTCGGTACAAGGATGGCTGAGTTCGCTGAGAATCATTCTCGGGAGCAGGGCTGCAGTAAGATGCAGCTTGAGATTCTGATTCCGTTGACTTTTCACCATGCATTCAAAGCCAGACTGCTAAAGTGGTATATCCGAATGGGGTATCAACTGGTGAAGTTGGGAGACTTTGTGGAGGACTACCCGGCCATAGCACCTTTGCTTGCTGGACCGACAGAATATCGTGTTTTTGAGAAGCCGCTGCTTGGAACAGATTAATAAATTAAGCGTTTCTTCAACAGCACATCGCTACTTTACAATGCGGCATTATCACTTGATGTGCTCCCAAGCATGTTAAAGCAGCGACAGATCCATGCCCAAATCTAGACAGATGTTGTTGAACCTGAGTGAATGGCGCGTGATTAACTGATCTAACTTCACCTAATATTTGGAGCCTTTATTATGAACTAATTAGCGTAAAGCATAGATGACTGCAGACTATTCGCCAGAACTTGAACACCGAAGAGCTATCGCAGACATATTTCGAGTGTGCATACAACAGGGCCTACTCAGACTTAAGTGGGAACTTAAGCGTGAGGACGTTCCACGTCTATATGCTCATAATTACCTTCATGCTCTGCTCGTGTCATATTAGCGGCGCCTTTCTATACTTTGGGGTCGCCGTCCGCGCGGCGTACTTGGTCGGCCTGTTCAGCATCGAGGTCAACGTATGCTTCGGTGCGGGCCTACACCTTCGGCAGGACTGGGTGTGGAAGAGCTTGGGCATCGTCGATCCGGTCCTCGGCGTGTCCATAGACGGCCACCTGCGAAGTTTGACATTGACTGCACCGTTCCGTACGGCGACGGCGGCGCTGTCCATGACACACGCAATGTCGGCGCTACAGACGGACCTGCGGTTTAGGCGCGGATCAATGAATGAAGATCAAACATTTGGAAATAATCAAGCATCTTGGAAAGGAGCTTCGTGCATATGCCAGTCATGTTGAGGTCTGCTATCACCAGGCCTTGCTAAGCAAAACAACCCTGGTCTAAAAGTGCTGCCAATACTACCAACAGGTACATTTACCTCCCTCCTTTCGTACTCATCATGGTTACAGAATAAGTATGAAATGAAACTTTATTAAATAGCAAGAAGGTTTTAAGAGCTATTATTAGTAGATTCTTCTTCCTTGTTACGAGACATTTCGTCCAGTTCCCAACAAAGGTGTTAGAGCTGGAGAGCTTGTTCGCTGCTTGTTCGTGCAAGGACAATCAAGCGATGACTTCCTGGCCCTTACCTGAACAGTAACTCCCTTCACGGCTTCCATCCTCCTGTCCTGTCTCTGAAGAGCCCGTCGGGATCAACTTGGTCAGCAACCGACTTAGCGAGGGCCCTGCTAGCTGGCCGTAGCCGGCCGAAGTAGTCCTGGCGCTGATAGGCATAGTTCATGAAGATAGGCATATACCCATTGGCCAGAGTCCCGTCTCCCTGCCACCCGACGACCTTATTGCGGATTCCGCCATATGTATCCTGCATCGTCTGGTCCATCAACGGATAGTCACTGGGCAGCGTGAAGGCGTAGTTCATCTCGATGATCAGACGATCCACGCTGTCGTCGCAGTCGATCAGATCGCCGCCGGCCTCAAGGGCCTTGCGGGCAATGCGTTTGGGGAATGGCTGATAGGCGATAGATGCCACGATGCCAGGGACCAAAAGGCGCTGGCTTGTGATGTTACGCCAGAAAGCATGGATCGACTCCATGACCAGCTCACTGTTGGTTGCAGAGGAAGCGGGATCGTTTCAGTGGCAATGGTGACGACGGAGCCTTTGAGAACGACCCAGTTACTGGTCGTCACAAACTCGGCATAGGTGCGGACCCTTGCGTCGTTGGTCAGAGGGCCAGCATCGGTAAAGTTCTTGAACAGATCCTTGGGCACATTGATGCCGTCGTAGAAGAGAAACATGATCCAGGTGTCGACTGCGTTGAGAGTTGCTCGCTCGGCTGTCAGGATGACCGCTGCCTTAGGGTCGGTGTTATACTCCGTAAAGTCACGCACAGCCTGCAACAGCTTCGATGCTGTCTTAGGCGTATGCAGGAAGACAAGGTTGCCTCCCCAGATATCGCCCTGGCGGAGGGCCTGCACGGTATAAGAAGTGACGATGCCGAAGTTGTTGCCACCACCCTTGAGAGCGCGGAAGAGGTCAGGATGGTTGGAGGCAGTGATAGTAGCAACGGTGCCGTTTGCAAAGACAATCTCATATTCGAGCGCCGTTGAGGCGGTCCAGCCAATCTGCGTTGACATATATGAGAGCCCGCCGCCGAGGACGAGGCCACCGGAGCCCGTGTTGCCGATCCGGCCACCAGCAACGCTCCAGCCGGTGCCATCTAGCTTCTGAGCAAGGTCATCCAGGCGGTTGCCCGGGCCAAACTTGACAATACCGGTGGCCTGATCAACCACAACATGGTTCAGATCCTGCGTTGCGATAAGGGGCCGTTCTCGACGCTGGCCCAGTAGTTATTAGGACTATGGCCACCAGACTTGACGGCAAAATCCTCCGTATTGTTGGCGATAAGCTTCACCACAGAGCCCACCTCTGCGGCTGTTTTGGGAAAGATGATGCACGAAGGCTTCAGGGCGCTGCATGATGTGGACCAGTATTCGAGTTGCTCGTCGATATATGCTAGTTCCAGAGGGCGTGTCACCTTCACGGAGGTGAGATCCTCAACATCCGAGCAGGTGTCGCCGCGGGCGAGCCTCAGAATCGTGGCAGCAGCCAGAAGAAAAGAGTGAAGACGAAGCATGGTTGCGGCAGTGGTGTCTTGTTCACCAACAGAAGCTTGCAAATTCAAGATTTCGCTTGCCACTTGCCTGAGGGGAAGAGTAGGGAAGAGTATCAGACGCTCTTTATAGATAATTCAGAGCTGGTGTTCGCTCTTCTTGTCCCTGCTGACAGGCAGAGAATGCTGATCACTCGGACAACCCACCATCAGCGAGCTAAAGGGTGCATGACCCTCATTCTTCCCCTGAAGCTATCGTCGACGACCGGGACAAAGCAACGGGAGTCAAGAAAGGCTGGGCAGAAACAGGGCGAGGCTCTAGTCACCCCGCCAATGCAAGCCTCGAGCTGTCACACCGGTTCGAGGTGATCCTTCTTTGGGGCTGTGCCAATAATGATGCATGCTGCTCTGCTGGGTTGCTGTGCTTCCCACGCTCAGGTGTTCAGGCTAAAGCTTGGTGATGTCATCAGACGCTCCGGCACGACCACTTACACGTTCTGGACTTCCGTCAAAGCCCCAGAAACCAGATATTGCATGACTCTAGATGCTGCTTGATCATGGAGGGGGATCCCAGTGACCAGAGGTGCCGCTAGGGTTACGTGGCTTACAGAGCAAGCTGACAAGGAGGATCGGGTATGCAGGTCAAGCTTGGATTAGAGTACACTTAAAGTAGATATGACGAAAGAGCTTCCCGGGATTTGGTTTGGAGAGGTGTGGTTGCTCACTACTCGCTTCTTAATCGTGAGTTCCAAGATTGCCCCTTGTCTGACAGTTCGTGATTGGGGCTATCAGACCGACGTCGAGACTGAGAAACCACAGAAGAGCCAGACGTGATGCTCGTCCCAACCACCGTCACGGTACCATTGCACACTCAAGCGCACATGGCTACACCCTAGCGAGGTTGCGAATTACCCCGAGCATGCTTGCTTACGCCGGCACATAACCTTAATACTCACTCTCCTGGGCAGACAGATTGCCGGAAAGCAAGGGCAGGCGAAGATCCTTTAGCCTAGACGCAAACTGATTGGTGGTAAACATGGAGGCCTATGCATGGATCCCAGCCAAGAGCTATCTTTCAGCTTTTTGGCAAATGGCTAAAGCTGTTCCCGGTCCCTAGCCTGAGAAGGCCAATCCGGGATCCAACTCCCTTGGAGCCGCCAGAGGGATCAGGGTCATCAACGGACGGCGTTGGGGACATGTCAGACGGATGTGTTCGTCCAGCCGCACCCAATTGGGCCATGCCAAGCCTTTAAGCATGCTCGAAAGGTGCAAAAATGCCACTCTGGGCGAGAGAATATAGACTATTGGATAGTGAAAAGGGAAAGGCGCTTGACGATCTTGGGGAGCTCGCCTCGAGGCGATGCGAAACCTGGATATGATCAGTTAGCCCTCCAAGGCGTTTGCTTGCTCTGATGGAATTCTTATCGCATGATCTGCTGATCGCCAATACATATCTTATTGTATAGTAGCTATCAAACTAACAACAATTACTATCGAGCAACGATGGCTCAGCTAACTAGCCTTCTGGTGTGTTGGGAATGAATTGCCTAGTCAGAGATAGAGTTGACTTTCGCCTCTTTTTAGTGACCCTAGAGGTAGCATTGCTCCTTGGGTCATTTGATCTTTATATAAGGAAGCTATCTTTGCACTTCTGCAGTTCGAGTTCAACAACAACCTAACCTTCTTTAAGCTTGATTATTTGGTCTTGGACCATTGATTCGTGTATAGGTGTGCAAAGGTGGGGTCAGTTGAAGGCTGGAGTATGAATGAAATGATCTAAATGTTGTAATATTTATTAAATTAACACAAAACTTCTAAAATTTTACAATTTTAAATTTTAAAAATGACAATAAGTAAGTGCATGAAATATGTCAATATGCTGCTACTAGAGATCTTTTAGAATTTTATTTTATTATATTTTTATACGCTTTTTATCAGGTATTCGCAAGATTACATAATACTCTCTTTTGCTGGTCCCAGCACTTCTCTCCTCCGCCTGCCTTAGTACCATAGGTGTACGTACTAAGGAAGCAGGCACGATGACTAAGCACATCCCGCACCCACCCACCATTGTGGACCAAGCGTAATGACAGCTCCAAGCTACCTTCGACTCCAGCATCACGCCGCATCAAGCTCACCATCCATCCGACATGCGGCGCGCTTTGCAATCAGCCCTGGTCTTGGGCCTATCGGCGCTTGTAGCCGCCGTCTACCGAGACGAGGTCGGCGACATTGACTTCCACCACGCACTAGTCGGCGTCCCCAGGTCGAGACGACCTTCTTCCACCGACCGCGAAAGGAGGACAAGGCGAGCCTCCTCTACACACTTAGCGATCTTGGCGTTATCGGCGCCGTCAACCCCAGCAATGGCGCTGTCGTCTGGCGACAGCAAATCGCCACCGGCCTGACCAACGGTGGTGGCTTCTTGAGGGCCCCGAGGGCGAGAACTGGGTTGCAGCCGCCTACGGGTCCAGGGTCGAGGCCTGGAATGCGCTGACGGGAAGAAATGGCTGGCACATGGATTTCAAGGGTGAGGCCAAGGATCTGGAGATCATGGAAGTCACCGAGAAGGGCAGAAAGGACGTCCTGGTCCTGTTCGACGAGGACGGCACCACTGTTCTGCGACGTCTACACGGCAAGCTTGGCCACGTTGTCTGGGAGTTCCGTGAGGTCAGCAAGGATGTTCCTCTCCAGGTCTCGACCGACATCTCCAACATCTACGTCATCAGCCTTCATGGCTCGCCCACTGCCTACAACTTGAAGATCACATCTCTGGATACAGCTACTGGCTCGCGCGTCGACCAGCTCTCCGTCGGTACCAAGGGCGACGTCCAGGAGCCGCGCGACGTCATGTTTGTCGGTGGTAACTCTGCCGCTCCTATCCTGGCTTGGGCGAACTGAGACTCGACCAAGCTCAGTGTCCATGTGTTGGGAACAAAGACAAAGCAGGACTTTGCTCTCCCTCCCGAGGTCGTGTCTGTCCACATCCACGCACCCCACATTACCCAGGCGCAGCCTCATTTCCTTGTCCACACCCGCACGAGAACCGGAAACAGGGCTGAGGTCTACCACACCAACCTCAAGACCGGTCAGGTCTCCAAGGCCTACGATCTGCCTCACCTTCCCGGTCCCGGTGCCTTCTCTACAAGCTCTGACGACGCCAATGTCTACTTTACACGCATCACCAACGATGAGGTCATCATTGTGTCTTCGGAGTCGTCCGGTGTCCTCGCACGCTGGTCCTTCAAGCCCGAAGTCGGTGTTGCCCCTATTCACGCTGTTTCCGAGGTCATCAAGAAGGCTGGCGGCGAGGGCTTTGCCGTCCGGGCTGCGGCTGTGACCGTCTCGGACAACTGGGTTATGATCCGTAACGGCGAGCAGGATTGGGTGCGCCCCGAGAGCCTCAGCGGTGTCGTTGCGGGCACCATTGCCGATATCCCAGAGGCAGAGGACTTGGCCAAGGCGCTCGAGGAGGAAGCACACACGAATCCTCTGTCGGCTTACATCCACCGTGTCAACCGTCACATCAACGACCTTCAGTACCTCCCCGACTATCTTGCCTCCATCCCTCGCAACCTGGTGAACAGCGTTCTCGGTACCGAGACTGTCGCCAAGACCGAGGGCATTCACCGGGACGTCTTTGGATTCAACAAGATTGTTGTCCTTGTGACTCGACGAGGCCGTGTTCTTGGCCTTGACACCGGCAGCCAGGGCAAGATTATCTGGTCAGTGACTGTGTTCCCACCGGTGCATGGCCAGCCTTTCGAAGCCCGAGGTATCTACCTCCAACCTGGAACTGGCCTCGTTACCATCTACGGATCCAAGGGTGAACTTGCCGTTATTGAGGCTCTTACCGGAAAGGTGGCCGAGGTGAAGATTCCAGCCGAGCCCTTCACCATCTTCAGCAGTACCGTTATCGAAGGCGCTGCTGGCCCCTGGTTGCTGCCAACGGCACCAGACGGTTTCTCAGCCCGAAATGTCGCGTACAAGGAGACGCCAGACCAGATCGTTGTCTCTCGTACTGCTGATGGCGGCTTGAGAGGGTTCAAGTACGAGGCTGGTGAATTCGCTACCGAGACGGATCTTTGGCAGCTGCAGCTTCTTCCAGGTCGCAGGATTGTAGCCACCGGCAAGCACGCCCTTCACGACCCCGTTGCGTCGATTGGACGTGTGCTTGGTGACCGCCGTGTCAACTACAAGTATCTGAACCCTAACACCATTGTCCTGGCCGTCATGGAGGATAAGACCTCAACTCTCGCCATCCAGCTGGTCGATACCGTTTCTGGACAAGTCCTTGTGTCTCAGTCGTACAAGGGCGTCGACTCCGACAAGGCCATCTCATGCGCCATGTCAGAGAACTGGTACGCCTGCTCATTCTTCGGCCAGTACACCCTCAACGACGGCACCAACCGGTCCATCAAGGGCTACCAAATTGTCGTGGCCGATCTCTACGAGTCCGAGTCGGCAGATGACCGTGGCCCGCTTGGAGACGCCGCCAACTTCTCGTCGCTGAATCCTGTTGACAGCTACACTGGAGTTCCACTGCCTTACGTGGTTCCTCAGACCTTTGTCCTATCACAGCCTATCGAGTCGCTCTCCGTTACACAGACTCGCCAAGGTATTACCAACCGGCAGCTGCTGGCTTATTTGCCCGAGTCCCACGCAGTCATCGGCATCCCACGTCAGCACCTTGACCCTCGCCGTCCCGTCGGTAGGAACCCTACCGCTGATGAGATGGAGGCGGAGGGCCTGCCTAAGTACTCGCCGACACTGGAGCTCGACCCTCTCACTCATGATCTCGCACGAGCGCGATGTTATTGGTATTAAGGACATTTTGGCCGTGCCTGCCATTGTGGAAAGCACCAGCCTGGTGGTGGCTTACGGCGTGGACGTGTTCGGAACCCGGGTCGCCCCCAGCGGAGTGTTTGACATTCTGGGCAAGAACTTCGACAAGCTGACGCTGATCTTGACTGTTGTTGCGTTGTTTGGAGGCGTCATGGTTCTGTCACCGCTGGTAAGCTCAATATGCAGAAAATTCACCTCACTTGTGCGCTGTGCTAACTAAGACATCTAGGTCCGCAGGAAGCAGACCAACCGCATCTGGGAGGCGCCTATGTAATTGGAGGACATGTAAGAGCGGTATGCCGTTGAGGCATGAATTACGCGGAGGGTGTTGGGTTCAGCAGCATCCGCGGCTTCTGCTACGAGACCGACCCTGAAGCCCGTTGCTCTAGAAGCCGTGAGCTGATGTGGAGGAACTGTGTAGGGCTGCATGACGACTAGGCAGGCAATGCTACACCCACCGCGCCCCGGAAGGCGCATGGCTTGGCCACTCGTGGCACCGTAGAAGCGATGAAACTATTCTTTTTGTAAGGGAGGGGGTTCCGGAATATAGGGTTAGCACAAGACATATACCTCGTATACACGCAGCCATGTGTCTGAGCAGACATCTGGCGGATGCAGGCGGGATTGGACAATTGACAGATTGCTGTTATGTTATCGAAACTGAATAGATGCGGAGTGATTACATGCCGATCCGAGACTGTCTGTGACAAGCATGGCTTTACCAACGGGTTCTTGGCTGGGTCTCAAGCCAAGGGGACACATCCGCACCGTCGGGTTGTCGGCAGGCGAAGGACCGAATACCATGGCTTCGCTCCTCGACGATCCGGTAGCTGGTATCTCGCTATTGCATATTCGACAAGGCAGTGTTGGCCAAGCCCTGGCTGTTTCACTCAGCCTGGCAGCGTTTTGCACATTTCAGCATCGCGACAACCTATTGTACGCTGATCCGTTCCACACGACGTAATCCCAGGTCATGCCCAGCCCAAGAGAGGAGTCAGACCGCATCAGAATAAGCAAGGCCATTTCATGCTTCTCCCAGCAAACGAGCCCGTCATCCTCTGTGGGGATTAGCGGCGCCATCAGCTTTCAGCCCCCTCCCTTCCCCAGGCTCGGATACGGGAGTCATATGCAAGCGGCTGAGGCAACGAATCGGATTATCGCGGGGCGATTGGACACAGGGTAGACCAGCTTTCTAGCCTTGGTGGGAGCGATGTGCAGAACTTCGTATTGTGTTGCGCCCAGCGCTGGCAGAGCATGATGATGAAGATATGAGCTATAGACACGACTTTGGCCACGAGACCTGACCGGCTCAGTATTCTGCTCACATTGCGCACCTCCATGGCAGAGCTAGCCAACGGACGGTCTCACCCGGGTCTTCGGGATTGGCGTCGTGGGCGTCGTCAGGATGATGGAGGGCAGTATTTTTAGAATAAGCCCGTGTTCTCTGCGAGCAAGCCTCAGAAACGCGCGACGTGCAATTATGCGGGGATCGACCGGCCAATGCGAGGAGGTCGTCTTGGCTAGACTGTCTTGCCAGGCCGGACCGAAACTCAGTTCTCTGAATACAATGCGGAGCGAGCTATGCTGTTGGTCGAGCGAACGAGGCTTGGGCGGCGTGGTGTGGAAGACTAACGCTGCGCCTGAGTTGCTAGAAGGAGCCGGCCAAGCCGTGCTTGCTACGAGCTGGATTCGTAGCTACGATCTCTTACGAAACAGATCTGTATTGGGGAAAGAGATCAGTTGATCCACGATGGTAGATTTTGACTCACCGAGCAGTCTCACAAGGAGAGACACCCTATGCTCCGCTCAGCCAGCGCGTGTAAGTCAGACGCATGTCCCGGTTCTATCGACGACGATGTCTCTGCTTCACCGACTACCTGTGTCAAAACAGCTTTCTTTCCTGGTTTCCCGAAACGGCACGAATCAGCCTGTTGGCGTGCGCCCTCGGAGCCTCTCGCAGGGTCCAGAACGCAACGCACATTAGCGGATCGTACCGGTTCTTTGAGTTTGTTCCTTTCTTTTTTTTGTTACTGCACAACACGCAGACAGAAGCTTTCGGCGGCGGCGGCTCAGCCCGGGCTGTGGGTTTTTGTTTTGTGTTTATGCGTGAGGCGAGCGGCTGATCTGGTGATGACGGCTCATCAGCTTGCTCGTATTGCTGGCATGTCCAATCGTATGCTCGTCCTGGGGCGTCTGTTCACGGCACGCCGCCTCATGTCATTCTTGTCTCTAGCCTCTGCAGTTGTCTTGGCTCTTCGTGTAATTCAGAAGCCTAAAGCAGTCCTCACCGTTCTCTGATCGTGTATATATAGACCTCTTGAATCCCTCATCGAGACCTCCTTCTTCTTCATCACTCACTCATCCAGTCTTCAGCAACAGCCTTCATCAAAGCCTCCAACTTCACTCATAATCCCTTCTCTTCACCACCACCCACAAACAACATGAAGTTCCTCGCTGTCACTGCTCTGGCTCTTGCCTCCGTCGCCTCTGCCGCTCCCAACCCCGGCCCCAGCCACGGCGTTCCTAAGTGCAAGCCCGGCACCTACCGATGCTCGTGGGCCAACGGCGCCCTGCTTGGGATACTTGCGACGTTAGCGGTACCTGGGTGGTAAGTAGTCTCTCTCCGCTCCAACCACAATACCCAACACAGTTGTATTAACATGACATGTCCAGTTCTCTGGCAACTGCCCTCCCAAGACCGTCTGCAAGTTCTACCAGCTCAACGGCAGCCCCTACTGCGTCCCTCCCAACTTCCAGTTCCCATAAGCGGACTATCCCCAGCAAACAGGTTGGCGTATCACGCCGGCACTGGCTCGTAGCAGATGAATGGTTCATGATGACACGGATGACGGCATAAGAAATGGCAAGCGGTGCAGCAGCGGTTTTGTCCTTCAAACGCTCCTTTGGCTTTCGACACAGCAGTCGAGCCGATCTATTAATGTTTACATTTTTTGGAATTACTTTAAAGGCTAGAAACGCTCCTTAGATGAATTAAATATTTTTTGTCTCAAATACGCCCTTAAGGAGTGATATATGCCTGTGCCGTTGTGTATTGGCTATTATAAATGCTGGTCTTTGCATAAAGTGATGTTAATTATACACGCCTGTCATCATGGATAAAGCAATGAGTCCAGTTCCTTCGCCGTCTATCCACCAACCCATGATATCTCGTAGTCGTCACCCATCGAACCCGTCCTTCGTGACTGTCCCGTCTATCCTGCCCGTCATAAATGAAAGAGCCGCGTCGTATTATACTCCTGGCCAGTTGTTGTTAAACACCACCACACTACCGTTCGAGCCCCTGGTGACATTCTCCTCTGTCAAGAAGGTCACATACCGCGCGGCATCCTCCAGGGCCACGCACGTCTCCCGTAACACATAGCCCGGTTGCAGGGACTGCATCAGACTCATGCCGTGTGTGTTGACGCCATTCTCATCAAAGGCGTCAGCCACGTTGGTCTCCTCCAGTGCGCCGACGACCAGCACCGCGCTGTAGATGCCCTTTGATCCGTAGAAGCTCGCCGTGTTGCGCGCCAGTCCGACCAGCCCGTGCTGTGAGGCGACAAATGCTGCTCCGCCAGAGCTTCCATGTGAGCTGCCGTTGCTGCCGATAAAAATGATGCTTCCACCCCGTCCCGCTGCCTCCATCCGGCGCACGGCGTGCTTCGTCACCAAGTACGCACCCGTCAAGTTCACCCCGATAACCCTATCCCACACGTCCTTCTCCAGACTTCCCGCCGGGTCAAACCGGTCCATGATGCCCGCGCAGTGAACCAAGATGTCCAGGCCTCCGAAGCGCGATGCCGCCGCCGAAATGAGGCTCTTGACTTGCTCCTCATCGGTCACATCCGTCCGCACCACCATGGCGCGCTCCGGATGCGAGACCGCATATTCTGACGATGCGTCCATTAGCCTCTCTACATGAACGTCGCAGATGACCACGTTGGCGCCGCGCGAGAGGTACATGTCCGCCACGGCCTTGCCTAGCCCGCCGCCGGACCCGGTCACGATGACCGTCTTGCCTTGGTAAGACGTCGCCGACATGGTGTGATAAGCCGAGGCCACTACCCGGGACCTTGACGGTAGTTCTTTGAGTCGGTCTTGGCTTGGACAATGGTCAATTCAACGCTTCGCTGCTTTGATGAAACACTCTTAAAGATCAGAAAGAAAGATGCTCGCAACCGATATCTCAGCAACGCAACGCCCACCTCAGCAGAGATTTCCTCTCGCAACCACATCCTCGCTTGTCCTTTTCTCAATCAAGGAATTTCCCAGCCCATCTCTCCCAAGGAGGGCCTCCCCGGGCCGGGCCTAAGCTAGGTCTAGCCTGGCATGGCTGTCAAAGGGCCCTTCTGACGCCCGCTCCACTCCCAAGATTGCGCTTGTCATCGACTCAGCTCTCAGCTCAGTCATTAACTTATTGTCCTGGCGTGCCTTTCCGGGTTAGTCTGCACCGAACGTAGCCCGAGGATCCTTTAGTGCGTTGGTTAGGCATCGCTGGTTACTGTTCGACTTGGGTTGACAGGCTGCTTGTTGAGTCGTCGCAAAGGCAAGACTCCAAATAACTACATGGGAGAAACAGAACTGATCGCTGGCAGCGGTCAAATTGGGACCCGCAGGGCTGCAGCTCGCCTGGATGCAGGACATCAGGGCCCTGACAGGTCATGGAGAGAAGCACTAGGCCCGCAATAATGGAGATTTGGATCTGTGTGATTGTCACTGGGATTGTTGTTGAACAATGGTTACGAAACTCTGTAGAAGATTTGAGTATAGTAGAATTGTATGGAATGAACCCTAGTTTGTAGGTTGTCAATCTTTGTTTATGTGAGAGTTGCTTCAACTCCACTATATATATGCATCAAGTTGCTGTACTCCGTATCTCTGCAGTTCAATCAATGACTTCTCCACCCTCCTTGGCATATTGCCTCGGCACCAATACTGATGCTACATTAGCGGGCAATCACCGATGCATACACACCCACTGTTCATCTCCGAGCCTCAAACCCAAAGACCAATCAATCTGTATCATACTGTGGTGTTGCCTATACATAAGACTATCGATGAGGAATTCCAAAAATAAGCGCCGATCCCAATGTCATGTTCTAGTTTCCGTCGTTCATACATAATCTAGCAGTCGCCTTGCCAGTTCTTGCTAATCCATTCGGCCATGTTGTATGTGAACGTGCCCTCCATGTAATCCTGCACGTCGTCGTCGGTGAAGTCGCCGCCGCTAAACTTGAGCGCGGGCATCACCCAGGGCTGGATGAAGTCGATGAACACCAGGTCCACCGTCTCGGGGTCACCCTTTCGGGAAGCCGATTTCGGACTGGACGCAATTAGGCACCTTGTAGAACTGGAGGGGCTCGTGGACCGTATCATCGCCGTCCGTGCCAATATCATCTTTAGTGGTATAGCCGTAAATGAGGTCCTGTTTCTCGGTCTTACCAAGAGGCTCTTGAATGCTTCGCAATTCTAGACGACGCTCTTCTTCACTTTTCTCGTCTTCTTCAGACACCTCTGCGGTGAACATTTGTTCAGGAATGGTGAGGAACCTGGTGTCAACACCTTCGCTCAAAATATGGCTACCGGTGTTGAGGATATCAATGACCTTGGAGGCCACGTTGTATGGCACATCAGGCACATACTTGAAGTTGCTGGTGAAGGGCTGACAATAAAGGTCGAGTCCAGGGTGAACTTACCCGCGAAAATATCGAAGCGAATTCCGCCCGTGTTCACGATGGCAAGTCGAGCCTTATCCTTGCGCTTCTCGTTGACAACGATACCAGGGAGCAGCTCCTCTTGGATCCACGAGTAGATGCTCTCGTTGCTTGGGAACTTGGCCCTGCTCATCCACAGGTCTCGAGGCGCGCACCCGTAGGCGTAGTCGAGGTTGAGTGCCTTGCGAGCACGGGCAATTGACTCGCTCACACGCTTTCCTTTCTTGGTTGGGAAAGTTGTCTCATTGCGACCGGTGTGGTAGTACATGCCATAGAGGTTGTTATCGATGTATCTTCGGTTAAAGGACAGAGAAGCGTCCGCAGACACTTCCTTGGAGCCACCCTTGAAGCCGTCCATAGACAGCCAGCCAATGGTCTCCATGTATCGTCCGGAGGCAAGGGAGAAGGACCGGGAGCCATAGCTGAGGGCATCGCGCACATGAGCGTGGCCGCCGAAGAAGACGATGGGGTGTTCCAGTCCTCCTTGCGCATGGCCGTGAAGATGGTCTTGAACTCATCCATGCGAAGGCCTACATGACCGATTACAACGAAAACATCGGGCTTGAGATGGATGGCATCTTGGAACCATTTCTCCTTGACCGTATCCTCGACTTTCTGGACAATGGTGTTGTTGGCGTTGCCGGTAAAGTCGAAGAGGAAGCCAAAAGCAACAATATCAATGCCCTGGTTCTTGGTCTTGAACCTCCGGTATCTCTGGGCCTGGGGGACACGATCCCCGACTTGGGATCAATGTAGTCAAGGTTGGAGGCAATGTAGTTGTCCTTGAAATTGGGAACAGTGGTGTTGTGCTCGCGGTCGGCCGAGTAGGCCTTGTAAAGCTCGTGGTTGCCGGTACAGAGCAGATCCACCTTCTGCTCAGCGTAGATGTCGTACTGGAAGAGGCCCTTGGGGCTAGATGCGTCGTACAGGCCGTTGCCCTCGACGCGATCGCCCGTGTCGACGAGGAGCAGGTCGACGCCCTTGTCGTCGGCCTCGTTGCGCAGGTGGTCGGAGAAGGAGATGTAATCGCCCCAGTCAGCCGAGTATTGGGCTCTGGAAAGAAGCTCCGTGTCAGCCCATGCCAAAGTACATTACGGGCAGCGAGTCAGCGCGAGGCGAAAAACATCGAGATGCTTACTCTTGGAGATGTCCGCCCAGCCAGCCATGGGTGTCGGTGGTGTGGAGGAAGTTGAGCTTGCCCCAGACCAGGTCCCTCATGGGGGCGGGGATGGGCTCCACGGCACCCGGCTGCGCGGCATGGACGAGGGCGACAACGGAGGCCCCGGCGAGGGTGCTTCGGAGGATCATGACGGGCGGCGGTGGTGGTGGTGATGATGTTGAAGGAGGAGGAATGGACGCAGGCCGTCGAGGGGACCTGGATGGTGTAAGGCACATGCACGCTGTACCTACGGGTAGCTTGTGACCGGGGGTGAGGTAGCAGCTGACATCAGTGTTACAGCACAGCGCAGGGACGGTACAGGGTACATACTAGGTAGCGCAGTACGGAGCCCAGCAGAAGCGCATGCGGGGACATGTACAGGTACAGGTACAGCTAGGGTCACGGAAGTGGGGCCGTTGCTGGTACCTGATTAGGCTGCCGGCAGTGGCTGGTGGCTTTCCGTACCTTGCGTACCTTGCGTACCTTTGCTTCTGCTCCCCGGTTGGCAGCGCTGGTGCACTCCGGCATGTACGGTGCTGATGTTGGAGTCATAGAGGTGCGCCCGTACCGGTACCTGCGTCATCCACCGGTGCCTGTCCACCTCTGACTCTGTTTCTGTCTCTGACTCTGTTTGTATCTCTGTTTCTGTTTATGTCTCTGTCTGGCTCTCTGTCCCCAATCCCAATCTCCACTTCTAGAGCGCAGTGCAGCACAGCACAGCACCGCACAGCACAGACGCAAGTACCGTAGCTGCAGCTGTTGCCATTCGCTCCCCAATTTAGCATGTGCTGACCCTCTCCAGTCACGATCAAACCACCCACCTGTAACAGCAACAGCCACAGGGTGCCACAGGGTGCCACAGGGTAGGGCGTCCAGCCACAAGCCAATTTGCTTAGGGCCAAGCCAAGGCGCTGCTCCATGGGGGCCGGTCTCCGGTCAGCCTTGGAACCACAGCATCGGGAAATGAGATCCAGCATGTCCCAATCAGCTCCTCGCCGCGATGACTTCATTTCTGCTTTCTGTCTTTCATGCAAGATCCTTCGTCTCATATCTCTGGTGGCCCCCAATCTTGATGCAGGTCCCTCATGCACCCCCAAAATCAACCTCGGTCTCCAAACCCCAACCCAGACCGACGGCCAGGGTATGGACGGTCACGCATCGCGACATGTCCAATCTCGCAACACATGCCATGTCTTTTCTTCAAAAAATTAACTCGTTGCCTTGTCCCGAACTTCCCGTCTCGCTTGACGCAGACCTGGTCTCTTTTCGGGAGATTACCTGCCGCACAACTTGTCATCAGCGTGACGACCCGCCGCGTCAACTCGGCCGAACGATGACTCCAGGCACCGGTATAAGCTAAAGCTGAGCCCACCCTTGAACGCTTATGACTATGACTAGTATTCTAGAAGCTCTTCCCACCCACGCTTTGGGGGCCGTTGGCGACTTTTCACTGCCAATACGCCTCGTCTCATTAAAGATGATCGCCGAGTTTGGCGAATTGTAGCACCCCAATCCGCTCAACTGGTCGTGGAGCATGCCTCATACGGTCAGCAGGACGAGATGCCCTCTCGAGCACAAGACCAAAAAAACGTCATGATTATTACGGGACTTTAGTTGTAAACTGCCTGGCCTGGGTCCGTCTCGTCTCGTTTTCGTCTCGTCTTGACTGGGTATAAGCTTAATTCCCCAATTTGCCAATCCAACCCAGAACAAGTAAACATCCCGATTAGGAAAACGAGCAGTTCTCAAGACAGCCTGTCCCCCAAAGCCATCAGACAGCAGATTGCGTTGCCGCCGTCGTACATCGCTTTCAGCCTTACCATAATAACCCGCTAGCCATAACGAACCGGCAGAGCGAGGTGGCACACACACGCACCCCCTCCCTTCCCCTCCCTGCACTGGTATTGCCCCATGCGGCATGCATGGAGTGTTTGCGCCATCACTGCACTAACGGCGCCTGCTGATCCGCTCTGCTGTTTCTGTTAGGCTCACAAGTCCCAGGGTCCTGGCACGGGGTCGGGAAGCGTGCCGCTACGAGAGATACGAAGTCCGCCGATACATGATCCATTGACCGGTTGCTAAGAACTTCTTCCGGCCGCCGTGAGCTCTGTATAAGACGGTTCAAGCATACAATGACTATATATTTGCAACTGTCTCTGATGGTTTCCCGTTCGTTTCGTTCCTCACCATTCCTTCAACGACATTGCTCAAGCACAGCTTCGACTTACATCGTTGAAACCGCTCGTCACAATTACGTGTCATCTTCACCAGTTTTTCAGCGCCATCGTGAACTTTGCCAGACTAAACTACAGCTACTCTCCTCTCTCGAACCCGCAACATGCCTTCCACTTCAAGCTGTAAGTTACCCTGACTTCGGAGTTTTGAAGCGCTTCTATTCTCTACACCATCGTCTTTTTCAGGCTCTGCTGCCGCGACAATGCCACCACCCGTCTGAGACAAAGCTAACAGTCTCACAGCTGGTCCCGCCTCTGGCAAGTCCGAGGAGGAATACGCGCAGATCCTCGCGCAAGAAATGGCAGCCCTGCGCGATCGAGAGGAGCGGACTGACACCTCTCCTTCCACCAACAGGCCTGCAGGAGGCGGATGTAAGTGACGCCCGCTCTTTACAAACTACATACCTATTTGCCATCATGAAATTGGTTGCTGACTCTTGACGTTTGACAGACTCCCGCTATTCTTCGGGGTCATCTTCGGCCACGGATGCCATGATCGTCAAGAACATTCGTGCTGCCATGTCAGACAGGCGCCCTAAGCAATAAGCTTCAGGCCGTCGAGGGGTGGGCTTATCGTGTCATGCCACAGCGCCTGTCAAAGTTCGGGCTTTTCGTTGGATCCGATGCGACATCCAAGACAAAAACTCGAGATCAACTACAGAAGGCTACGGCTACAACTTACAACACGGTGGAAATGTTCCAGTCCAAACCCCTAAAGATGAGGGTTTCCAACCCCCACCATGCAACTGGCTCCAACAGCGGGCGCATATCAAGAATTGAAGGCACACGGGATTATACACGAGGAGGGATAGGTTACGGAGTTATCATGACATCCAGCGCATACTGGGTTGCTTACACGACGAAATGAGCTGATTGTACGATAAGCTGTAAAAGGCGCAGGAGAGGGAGACAGGGAGGGAGACGGAGGAGCCATGTTGTAAGAGGTAGAAAGGAACACTGTATCGATATTGGAAGCAGGCAAGAAAGCAATAGAGACACCACGTTTTCCTCGATAGAATGAGCATAACTCCTTGGTAAGGAAACCGCATACCCACATGCGCCCGGTCCGGACCATCAGCCGCACGATCTTACATGGAGCGGCCCTGCAGATGCGCGGCGGCTCTTGGGCAGCCACCGCAGTGCAGCGTCTCGTCCCAATACGGCGGAGCCGCTGCAGCCGCTCTGTTACATTGCAGATGTGCACTTTGGCAGCGGGCAAGCAGGGCGGGTGTCCGGGGCCTGAGCCGAGAAATGCAGTCCCCTTGTCCGGGATTTGCAAAGTGGAAAAAAGAATGGCGTTGCCTGCAGGAACCATTGACGTAGCAAAGAGCAAAGGGAACCTGTGATTCACACTGCCATATGTATGACTGCAAACGCGTACTTAAAGTCAGCAGCATGCGACCATTCATCCGGTCCGTGGTCCGACCAGTCAAATCCTCTCTCGCCTCCTCGTCTAAGTCGGCCAAACAGGATCCTGTGCGCCCTGCTCACAAGGCGGAACCCTTCTCCACCCCGACACGCCTCAGCCGCAGTCATCACAGTCTCGTGCTCCCTGGCATATGAGGCTGAAACCAAGCGTCGAAACCGCCTGCGCCCGGATCTCTAATTAAGGTTGTGTGGGACAGTCTAGCAGCGTCTAGAATGCCTGATAAGTCATGCAAGCATTTGAACAGATAACAGTTTGTCGAGAACAATGCCATACAAGGATCTGGACAGATAACAGCCTGGCTAGAACGAGATCACGCGACAGGATGGTGCAGGTAGGAGGTACTCCGTATTATCATATTCATTATTTCTAAGCATTTTAATGATCCCAGCTTATGTGTATGTGCCCAGCGCCATGATTTCATTTGCCTGTTCCCAGGACTTTATATGCTATACCAAACTTATACAATAGTCGACCTTGATATTGTCAACTGCGGATGCTTTGTTTCAGACAGAGTCTTCTCAACGCCATTCAAATAGCAGCAGTTTAGAGCGCGAGAACAGCAGCGAGGACGCCGGCCAGGGCGACAGTGGCACCGACCATGCCACCAACACGAGTGGCAGCACCGCCCTTGGGATCATCGCCGTTGCCCTTTCCATCCTCGTTGCCGTTGCCGTTGCCCTCTCCGCCCTCGTTGTTGGAGCCGGAACTGCCGCTGGGGGTGGGCTTAGGGTCTGGCCAGGGTCCGGACCGGTGGACGGTGTAGGCTTGATAGATCCGCTGGCACCCGAACCACCGGTAGGCTTAGCGTCGGTGTACTCGGCGCCGACGGTGATGTTGCCTGAAGGGAAAGGAATGGGTCCATAAGAGTTTGAGCCACCATCGAATTCTCCGCCCTCGAAGACGAAGACATAGCCTGACGGGCAAGGCTGGGGTATGAGAGCACAAAGTTGTCCACACCACAGTCGGTCTGCGTGACGGCCACGTCCTTGACCGATTCGGCCCACTCAGTCATCTGGGACATGAAGGTGGAGATAACGTTGGAGGAGCCGGCAGGGGCGGTGACGGTGCACTTGACGAGGTCATCAGCCCATGGCTGGTCTACGACCGTTGTAAGACTCTCGGGAAGAATTATCGAAACAACGCTCTCGACACAGGCTTGCTCAGGATCCAGAGAGAAGCTCCCGGATCCGGTGCTTTGAGGCTCGTCATCAGTGACAGGGCTGGGAGTGATGTTTGCGCGGCCATCGAGAACGTTGGCAGAGGCCAGCTTGGCGGCTGCGAGCACCGCGGCGATATAGGCAGGGTTGTGCATTGTGACTTTCGTGTGTTGATAAACTAACGAAGATGTATCGACGAGATGAAGACAAGTTTCCTATGCGTTGCTGGTTAGGTAGATGGAATTCTCGAAGGGCAGAGCTGCAACGGCGCTGCCTGAAATATATAGGCAGAACTCGATCCAGGATGCTATTGATCGCGTCCCCAAATAGAAACCCCTTTCACTAATTGACTCTAGACGCACACAAAGAAGCTCGGTTCGCACAGGCCAGGCAATTTCACAGCCTACCATTCTGCTTCCATTGGGCTATGCATGTCCTCAACGACCCACAAGGAATGAGACCCCAGCAATATAGTAACATTAATCCTCCAAGTCAGTAAGTGATGAAACCACACTAAATACATACATACATACATACATATAGAGTACATAATCTGCATCGTAGAGCAAAAGTACGACTCAGCGAACGTTTCAATTTTTCAAATGAGTTGACGTGACTCTGTCCATGTACGAGTCAGTAATTGAAATTCTTCATCCAAAATAGATGCGATGCACCTTCACAACCCTGCGCCGGTGTTGAATCCCCAGATCCACTCACGACATGGATCGCCCTGCCAAGCCTGTACATCGCGTGTTAGTGCTTCGGCCACTGCTACTTTGATCTGGGCCGAATGGCAATTTCTGGGTTTACAACTGGAGGCCATGAATGTCAGACCACTAACTGGCTAGTCATAATCTCGGCTGTTACCAGGTCAGTCCCGACTATATTATCTTACACTAGGAACACTTGGGAGCCAGTGGCGAAAACTATTTTAATAGGGGCATGAGGTTGTCTAAGCCATGCCTATTCGCCAACCATATAGTGTCTTACCTGAGGTGGAACGTCATCCTTTCCGGAACCGTGAGATTCCGCTTATGCAGAACCTGTTCCGTATACACACCGTCCATCACATTATTCTCATGGATATGGCTCTCTCCGAGGAAGACATAGTGGCTTCCTTTCGGTCGCACCACAAATGGTAGCAATCCGCCAAACAGCACCACTACTTCATCCCCTGGTTTCATTACCTGGGGCCCCAGTCCTAGAATCCCTTGCTTCGTCCTGAACATCCGACGGCGATTTGCAAATGGCCGGGCGCCGATTAAAAAGGTTCCCATTCTCGAGACATCTCCCTGCTCCATCTCCTGTCCGCGCATCCGGAGGTCATGTCTTTGTTGAGAAGTCCAACGAAAGAACGACCCTGGCTTCCCGCAGATGTCCAGGCTGACTTGAACGACTGTGTGATTTGGTTGGGAATACTAACGTCTCCGCTGTTCATGGTTTCGAACATTGCCGAGGACGTGATGAGGCCCAGTGGATGAGCAGAAAAGACATCGCAGAACGCAACTTCTAGTGGTATGCCTGTATCATACTCTTCTCCTGAAGATGGCACGATAGGGAACGGGAAGAGCGATGACCAGGCTTTCTCGAGGACAGATATTGAAAGATCCAGGTCCAAAACATCGAGCATCATGACGTCTGACACAGTTTCTACGACGTCGACCCTGAAGCCATCGCGAGAGAGAACACCAGGGTTCTCCACCTCCAGCTCCGGATCAGCCCCTTCCAGTAGGTAGATACGCCTTGGCACACACCAGCGATAAAGTTGGTACCCATCGAAGAACAGGACGCCGGCTCAAACCATTTAGGCACCCACGAAGGAAACTCACTATCAGCAGGATCCGACGTATGTGACACACAGCCCAGAACCTCGAGCGAGCCAGGTGCCCGGCCGATCATGTACCGCGTCAAATCCTCGTACACCTGTACCACGTCTTTTCGGTAATTTGGCTCCAAGACTTTGGGACGCCGGAACGCAAACTCGGTCCCGAGGTCTTCACCGCGTAGAAACTTTATGCCCTCGTCGCAAAGCCCCAGCACCGCGTAGAGCTTATCTCGATTGTCTGTTGCTTGGACAGGCCTCGTCGCCTCCATCACATCAATTAACGAGCCCAAGGAGCCGGGGACTTTGCCCAGGCCCCTGGCTGGCTTGGGCTGCTTGCTATCCCAGATGCTCCACCACAGGTACCATATAGGACTAGGCGACGGCTCTCCCTCGTCTTGTTGATGACGTGAAACAGAGAGGCAAAGTCCATGAAAGGGATTTCCAATTCCTCGGATTTTAGGACGCAGGACTGGGACATGGCGACTTCTTGTATGCACCAGCAGCGGGTGAAGTATGTGCGTGAGCCGAGCTCGTAGAGTTTCTGCATGGCTTCGGGAGAGACGGTTGTAATGGCCTGTTTAAAGTACGAGAGGCCAGTGGTGTTACCAGAAAATATTTTCCATTGTGCCGCATCACGAGCTCTGCTCTGAGCAAGTTGTCGAGTTGCTTTAAATGCCAGCTCGATGCCCGGGAATTTAAGTCCAATCCAGACTATGACATTGGAAGCCAGCCGGTAGACCTCTCTCATGTACGCAACTTGCCGCGACCGCTCATCTATATTGCCCTGGTCAATGCATATAGCATCCACCCATAACCAGCGAGAGGTAGAAAGCCGCAGATTTAGCAGAGCCGCCTCCAAATTGGGTCGAATAGCTAGTGAATGGCCGGTCTCGAGCCACAGGCGGCGAGTGGGATCTTCGGTGCCCCAGGTATACGAGAGGGCTTCATATTTCAGGCCCGGTTCCAGCGAGACGACATGCAGACTGCATCGAACTGCATTCGTGTCCGGTGTTGCCGGGTAGAGGCAGAGAAGTCGTGTAAATGGTTCTGGTGGCTGGCGTCCAGAGACTGGCGGAAGAGGCTGGTACGTGTACGTGTCGCCCATGGCCTGTGTTGTTGGAGTCTACAAAGCGAAAATACTTCGGTGACAATAATAAGGTAAACATGAGGGAAACAGAAAACAAGAGGGAAACACAAACTTCAGAGACGTGGCTACGAAAGATTTATTACTGCTCTCGTCATGGCTACAGGTCAGTGACTCAATTGACCGAAGCTGAGGTCGTTGGGTTAGAGTAATCATCAGCCGCACACGCATACGAGGTTATTTACCTGCGATCTTACAAATACAGCTTATTTTGCATCGGTTTGGGGTCGAAAATATTACGTGCTTACTTTGGGGAGTAGATACTTTATTTTCTTACACTGACCATTTTTTCATCGGGTTCCTAGAAGGGAGCTTCATTGGCTAGCATTGAGTGTCTGTGTAAATCAACGATAGTATGTAGCAGCAGTGTGTTCCGGAGAGAATGGGGAAAGGGTATTGAAACGATACATATGCCGTCGGATTGTTTTTAATTTGCTCGAGATGAATTCTCGGAATGGCTTGGAATTTCAAATGACAAGGCAACTCACGAGGGTAATTGCTTTGGCCGTCGGCATGTACTTGTGGTGTTCAAGTTTCCCACCTTCACCTACACTACAATAAAAAGTGTTGTGAGTGCTAACCACAACAAATCATTTCCGAAAAAAATCAAAATAACAAATGTAATGACTTTTCAGCTTCATTAAAATAAAATCCACTAAAAGTCCTCGTTTATCTAAATTTCTACTCAACATTTGTCCTCATTGCCGTATCATTCAGCCTGACATCTCCCATCACCAAGTCCAGGGTAGGTACTTTCTCAGCCTCAACTCCAAGACCAGCCCCTCCCACCATCTACAACGCCCGCCAAGCTCCCCCAAACCCTTGCACCCATCACCATACCAAAAGCTGACCGTAGTCTAATTCTCTCACCACGTGAAGCCTCTTGCCGCTCCAGACCGCATGATCAGCACGCGCAGAGTGGAGTCGCCCTCCTCCAAAAAAGCAACGAAGCAAAAAAACAGGTGAATAGCGCCTCAGCCAAACGGACCAGGCCGATGGAGCTACTGCAGCGGAATCCTTGGAGGGGAAACCAACAGACGAATCGACGTGCCCACATGAGACCCTTGGCCCTATCACGTTGGAGGCAAAAGAAAAAAAAGATGTTAGTGTCTGGCTGAGGCGAAAAAGCGCTGGTACTGGCTGCTAGCGTTAGCTTATCCCGGCGTGATGGTTCGCTTGGCACCCACTAAACTGCAGCTGTACTGCAGCTGTACTGCGATGTGCTGTAGAAGCAGCAGCACTACTACCTTAGGCAGGTCTGTGCATTTACAGCCGGTGGCATCTGCACCACCCACCATCCACTCCCGCCCGCTTCTCCACCCCGAACTTCCAATATCGATAACCATAAAATTTATTTCCTCCCCTCTCGCTTCTCCTCCTCCTCCTCTTCTTCCCACCACCCTCTTCGCAGTATTCCTTACCCTCCCCCTTCTTTCAGGGCGCACGCGACTCTTCTGTTCTGCATGTGCCGCTTCGAGAGATAATTGAACAACAGCAAGCGACTTGAAGTCTTTGCGCTTGCTTTCCTTGGGGACGAAGAAAGACTTCACTACCACTACCACCACAGGAAAGGATCTCGAGATATTTTCGACTTGCCCTGTGTCGCGAAAGCCTGAAACACGGTTTTCCACAATCGCATCGAAAGTATCAGCGTAGAACATCGCTAGGTTTGTCCCTCCGGCTGCTCTTTTCGCTTGCGCGCACTCGCTGACCACCGACCCTCGTGTACAGCTTGCCACCTCCGCCTCCAAATCGCCAGCGTCAATCGACCCTAGCACAAGCTAAACCGAAGTCAATTCGCATTCCCTTCCTTCACCATGGCTGCCACTGAGAACGCCGAGTTCTACAACAAGGCCACCGACGGGCTCTCCTCGACCCCTCCCAACGGTCACCCCGCCGACGCTGATTTTGTCATCAACAACTCCGTCGCCAACGTCACCAGCAACGACGCCGGCGCCAACGACGAAACCACCGCGGCTGGCATCCAGATCCTCGAGGCCAAGTCCACCCATTGGTGGTCCTACCTTGTCACCCCCGACTTCTGGTTTGTCATCGCCATCGGCCAGATCCTCGCCCTCTGCATCACCGGCACCAACACCCTCTCCAGCTTGCTGTCCGGCGCCGGCACCAGCATCCCTGCCTTCCAGACCGTCTTCAACTACATCCTGCTCACCCTCATCTACACCACCGTCCTCTTCATCCGCGATGGCCCTGCTGAGTGGTGGCGCATCGCCCGCAACGATGGCTGGAAGTACCTGATCATGAGCTTCATGGACGTCGAGGGCAACTACTTCACCGTCCTTGCCTACCGATACACTAACCTCATGTCCGCCCAGCTCATCAACTTCTGGGCCATTGTAGTTGTCGTCGTCATCTCCTTCCTGGTCCTGCGCGTCCGCTACCGCCTCTTCCAGGTCATCGGCATCCTCATCTGCTGCGGTGGTATGGGCATCCTCATCGGCTCCGACCACCTGCAAAAGTCTAACGGCGGCCCCGGTGTCAACATGGTCAAGGGTGATCTCTTCGCCCTGCTCGGCGCCACTCTCTACGGCCTCAGCAACGTCCTCGAGGAGTTCCTCGTCTCCCAGGCCCCCATGCACCAGTTCCTGGCTTTCATCGGCCTCTTTGGCGCCTGCATCAACGGTGTCCAGGCCGCCATCTTCGACCGCCAGTCCTTCCGCGAAGCCACCTGGAACGGTGACGTCGCCGGCTGGCTGGTCGGATACACTCTCATTCTCTGCCTCTTCTACACCCTCGTCCCCGTCCTGCTCCGCTCCGGTAGCGCCGCCATCCTCAACATCTCCTTGCTCACCGGCAACTTCTGGGGTGTCATCATTGGCATCAAGGTCTTCCACCTCAAGGTCCACTTCCTCTACCCCATCGCCTTCGTCTGCATCATCATCGGCATTACCACCTACTTCCTCTCCGGCGACATCCTCGGCGACTCCCGCAAGCCCTGGCTCGGCGAGAACCAGGAGCGCGGTGTCGCTGGCTTCGGTACCGCCAAGCGCAAGGCCCTCAAGGCCGCCAAGAAGGCTGGTCTGTCCGAGGAGACCCAGCAGGCCCAGCCTTAATCAGCGCGGCCCTTGCTGTATCTCGTCATTCGTTCTCCATCTTTGCAGCGATCGTGGTGGTACGTGGTGGATATGTAACAGGCAGTAATGTTGATGAAAGAGGAAAAGTTGCGACGAGGGAGGTCGTCTTAGTTATAATTCTGAATACCCGCACAAATGAAACATACGGCTCAGCCTCGGCTGGCGCCAATACCTATCTATCATTGCAGCCTCACATTTCCGAGCTCGCCATGTGTACATGTCTTATGTGAATTGCCTATCCAATCGCTCGTTGCTATTCTGCGACACCTGAATGGCACATAATCATCAACATCTGTGCTACGTGACCCAAGATAAAACACCAAGACTACACAACACCAGGACCGCCCGATACCGCAACCACACCCGAAAGGCAGACTGGTATTCCAATTTCAAACTCCAACGCCGTCGCTGTTTCCTCCTCCAATGCACGCAGGCGCGCGCGTATACATACATAACATATCGATAATACATGATGAATGCCAGAATAAACATTTCTTTCGTGCCTCCCGTTACTAGTGTGCCCCTAGATGATAAAAAATAGACATAATGCGCCTGCCTGGGAAAACGTGACGTGGCGTTGTTGATAACGCTGCAGGACATGTATAAACACGAGCGACCAAGGCATGTGTCGAGCTCGGATAGATTGCGCTGGCTCCGACTATTCAGAACCATGGCATCTTAATCGCTATGATTGCTTCCTACTTTCTGCCGCCGGCGCTGCTGCTTGAGTGGGGTTTATTGGTCTCACCGGACACCGGCGCCATCTTGCCGTCGCCCTTGAGCAGTCCGACCCGCTGGTCGTGGTCGGTGCGCAGCTGCTTGTCGCCCTCTATGACGAGAGACTTGTCCTCGACCTTGTGGTTAAACGGTATCTCCCCAGCCAGGAACTTTTCGCGCGACCCTTCCACACCAGGAGGCAGCTTGATAATGGGTGGTGCAGACGGCACTTCGATATTGGCATCGGGCCAAAGGATCCGCCGAGCCTCCTCATCCGTCATGGGCGGCTCATATATGTCCGAGTATTCGGCAGGGGGCATTGTGGACGACGGAGATGAGCGGTCTTCTAGCTCAGGCGGCTCGCTGCTGGCTTGACGGAGTGTAAATGGCGTATCTGTTGAGTCGGATCTGACCGAGCTGCTGCGGCGGGGCCGAGGGGATACTGGGGTGTCTCTACGTCCCCTGGCTTGTATGCGATTCACTCCTCCATCCACGCGCACCGAATCAGCGCCGCGATACTCTATGCCACGTATCGAAGGGGCAGGTGTCTCGAGATCACTGTCACCGATCGTATCCACCACGCTCTCTCCATCATCCTCACTGACAAGGGTCAAAGCATCCCCGTCGTCCACTACGTTCTCCTTCAGCTCGTCTGACTCTTGTTTCCGCATCTTCTCCTCCGCGTTGCTGCCCATCAGACGAAGAGGCGGCCGCGCGCCGCCCGACCTAGACCGATCTGCCCGTAGTATGTTTCTAAATAAGAAGATTTCGTTTCTTTTGTACGTATCATAGAAGGCCCGGTTTATCATGGCAGCCGCATGCAAATCTTCCAGGTTGACAAGCTCAGCCAGGATCTGAAGACGCACCATCTCCGGAAACTCGGTGACCACGGTATGACTTGTGTCGTGTGTGGCCATCCTCTCTTGCGAGAGGTTTTGCGGCTCTGCCATTGCATGCTTTGACAATGCCCACCCATGGCTCTTGCCGCTAATATCATACAATGTTAGACCAGTAACACTATTGTATATGTCGTTCACTGCCGCTCTGAATGCCATGGTCGGGTCGCACACGACGCTTCGGTGCACCGGGTTCGGAGGGCCGGGTATCCTCCGCAGCGCGTCTACGAGCTGAGCCAGGCTTTTCGGCGACAACTGTACTCCCGGATGTAGCGACTCGAGCCTCATTACGTGTGCAAGAAGATTAATTTCGTTAAACATTAGCATCATCCAACCCAGATTCGCGGCATCACAAGCATGGCTTCCCTTTGGACACCTTGGGGTACTTGTGAGCGACACGGCCGGCACCAAAGGCGCGGCAAGCGACTGAGACAATTGGCGCTGTTCGGATGGTGGCAATGGCGCTGCAGGCTCAGCTGAGACAGTGGCTGGCTGGCGGATATAGTCTTGAATAGTAGATGTACAGCAAGCGTGGACCTGGGCAACTTTGGCGCAGCGCACTGCCCAAATCTTGGCCTTTATTGCCGGCGGCCACAGCTTGGAGTGCAGGTCTTTCTCGTCCACAAGGTTGAGTATGGCGCTCTTGGACATGCGAGTGAAGAGCTCACGAAGGCCAAAGGCATAGCTAATGACAAGCAGATCATCAGGCGCATCGTCGGCGGCTTTATGCATCCACTGGTGCAGCCATTGCTCGACAATAAGCTCCACCGGCGATGTGCTCTTATATTTGATGCAGCATTCAGCGAGAGCCACAAACTGGTCAAACTGAATCTCACGGGGCACCATGTCGCTGTGCATGTGTGCCGCGTGGAGCAGGAGCTCGAGTGAGCCTAGCCGGTTGACCTCATGCTGGGGCATACGGTAGAGCTTCGCCTCCGTGCCATCCTTGCACACGTACCGCACCGGGGGTGGGGGAGCTGAGAGGTGATGTCCTCGTTCTCATGAATATGCAGGCTGCTGGTGTGGCCAGAGAACATGCGGGCAAAGATGGGTGATGTCTCAGCCAGCATGTACGATGAGACCCGGAAGCGCAGGACAGGCTCGTGTGGTGAGCAGTCGGCTGAAATGTTGGCGAATTCGAGAATGGCATCGCCGCGCGGTGAAATGAGAAACTCCTCGATAGTCCGGCTCGGAGAGATGCCCGACTCTCCGGCTTGCAGCAGACGCTGGATGTCGACCAGTTCCTGCTTTAGCTTTTCGTAGTTCCTGAATCGGATTTCGTAGCGAGGAACTATCGGAGTCAGCTAGGCGCACAACTGGAGGCGGCTCGTGCATGTCAGACTCACAAATTGCGGATCCGCAGATAAGACCCTGGTAACACTTGCATTGCGCATCCGATTGACGGCGTCCTTGCGAAATTTCTTGTTGGAGAACAGCGTGTCGACCATTTCTTGTGTCGCATCGCGCTCGTAGCTCTTGTACGTCTCGGCGAGACTGGTCTTGAAGGCTTCGGCTAAGGTCTCGAGACAATTCCTCCAGTCCCGGATCGTAGCCAGATGGGGTTCCCGACGTAGACGCTCCTCACTCCACTTCCGGTAATAACTTCGGCAAGGCTGCGCCCGCTAAAGGAGCTTCGCTGGTCGAAATGGCCATTGTTGCTCCGGGGTGAATCGAGGGAAGAATCGCGGCGGGTGAGGGCGCCGGAGACACTGGGCGTGATGGTGGGCGGTGGTCGAATCTCATCCTGGAGGATTGCGTAGCAGAGTTCGGAGCACTTGTCCTTGATTTTTAAGAATTCTTTGTAGGCGGAATCGACGTGGCTAGGTCCCGCGGGAGCCGAGCGCATGCGCTGGACGAGGGCTTGTAGCTGGCGCTGGTTAGTCTCGGAGCCGTCTTGAGTCAGACTGGTCGAGTGCGTAAAGGTCGGTCGTAGATGGACGGAAGCGTCGTTGGAGTCGGTCTCGGGGTTGAATGGGCCCTGCTCTAGGTCTGGTCAGCACGAAACGCGGTTTGTAGCACGATGCGGGCGGTGGCAAGCGCGGGTAGATGCGGAGGGAGAGTGACGTACGCCCCGAGAGCGGGCATCTCTGGACGAGGTCTTTGTGAGTATGTCCTTGATGTTCATGCCCATGCCCCCGAAGCGGCGGCGCCTCGACGTGGGGCTCGCAAGAGAGGCGGCATCGCTGGTGGTGCGGTGAAGCATCTCGACGAGGGTGAGGCGTGGCCGGCGCAAGGCAGCGGAGGGTTGTCTCTAGGGTCGGGACGGATCGCAAAGTCGACTTGGTAAAGGCCTGGATATCCGAGGCAGCGTCAAGCGCCGGCATGCGAACGCAGCATGGTAGCCAAGCCGCCAGGACCGATGGAGCTGGTCACGAGATGGGCGCGCGGGGATTAGATGCTGCCAAGCGTCTTGTCCTACGGGGCGAGTTGGTGGTTTGTCGGCTCGGCCTAGTTTAACTTCGTCGCGGGTATTTGGCGCAGGTTGGGATCGCAACAAGGAGGATGGTTGCACAGCGCTGGGTGTGTTTGGGGCGGGTCGTCGATTCAGATCGGAGGTGGATGCGTGTATCGTAAGCTCGGGGTAAAATCGTAGCGTCGTCAGTAGAGAGAAGGCTCCAATGCAGTGGTTTGATGGCGATGCAGGGGAAAAATGAGGAAGAGAAAAAAATCGGCCTCGCTCTGTCGCAGGGTCGAGTCAGCAGGGCCGGTTCATGCAAAAGTGAGATGTGGATGTGGATGTGGAGGAGAAGAAGGATGGAAGGATCCAAAGCTGAGGTTGGATTAGGCGAGGCGATTGGGGAATCCGGGGAGGAAGGTTCGAGGCCCCATATTTCCATTTCAGCAGCAGCGGCAGCAACACCTGCACCTTGCACCTTGCACCTTGCACCTGAGACAGACAGACACCAGACAGACAGAGAGACGGATAGATACCTAGACAAGCCCAGCATAGCCTAGGCTAGCCCAGCCTGGCCTGATGCTGATGCTAATGCTGATGCTAATGCTGATGCTGATTCCGATTCTGATTCTGATTCGACCACCCAATCAATCAGTTCAGAGTCACCCAGACCTCCAGAGTAGCCAAGTACCGTTTACTCGCACTCGCCCATACACTTATCTCTGTACTCTGTACTCTGTACTCACTGACTCATTCAAACAAGCTCACAGCGACACGCATCTTCACCCTGCTAGTGTATTTAAACATCACCAAACAGGCTGATAAATACCATGGTCCTTCTAGATATTTTATTCTGTTTTCAATTTTCCTCACAAAATTGTACGAAACGCATAATCACGATAATCCTAATTGTCAACGTTCTCACTTAAAATTGCCGTGCCATGCCTGTCCTCTGCAGTCCTCTACCAGTACCTCTACTTCCATGCGGAACCTCTATTGCCCAACTTTGTGTTATAGGTACTTTTCTTTGCCTCATCTTACCTCGCATTACGAAGAACCACGTTCGCTCTGGTACTTGACCTACCAAGGAATCATGCTCACCTACCTAAGTACCTGACTTACCTGTCCAAGAACCATGCTTACTCCCAACCAACCTTTCTCGCATACTTGCTGACCTATGACAACTCCAATGCAACTATTCTCTACCTATATAACCCATCCACATCCCATGCTACGCAAACCCCACGACAGATCACCTGCCTCGTCCTCCTCATTCGGTTATGCCTAGTTACGCCCTGCAGTTTTACCCAGACCGCACTTGGAAGCAGTGCCGATTGACCAGTTGGATATGGGTGATCCGCGTTCGCTGCACCCTTACACCCTTACGCACCAGGGCCAACTCTAGAAGCCTTCCCCGACTTGCCCAATCCGGCCATGGCACTGCCAATCTGCAACCTCCCAGGGTCACGATGTCTCTCGCCCACCACTAACACGTCCCCTAGTTCCGAGGCAGCAGTTTAAAAAATGGCCCTCGAGATCACCGTCCGCACCGCTTTCTCCAGCCCAGCTCGAACTGTAAAGCCATCCCGTACCGTAGGGCAGAGGTCGCCGCCGCCGCCGCCTTTCAGGGCTGTCGAATCGGCATCTAGCACATGGTTGCTGCAGATCGAGGCAGGCCGAATCCCTAGGCGAGCAAGTGGGTCGCTCAGACAAACAGGCCATGGCGGGCCGAGGCAAAAAGCTTTTAAGGATCCAGACCCGGGCTGCTGGTTATCTTGTCATTATCTGTCTCGAGAGGAACCCGCCAGTATGGATCTCCGTTGCCCGGTTCGGTTTAACACCATGACTAGCGGACGGCCTTGTCCGCCAGCACAAGATGAACGGCCCCAAGAGGAAGAACAAGACTAAAAAGAGAAGAAAGAAAAAAAGAAGAAAAAAAATTAAAAACATGAGCTCTAGTCTAATCACCTCTAGGGCCACACAGAGCTAGCAGTTGGCGCATTGACTACGGCCCGTCGTCGACTGATAAACGGACATGTTTTGGCTGCGAGCCTCGGCATAAACACAGGCGTCATCATCGTTGCTAAGCAAAGAAAATCCACAATGCGCTCACCTTACCCACGATGGCTAAAGACCAAGTTTCTGGTGAATTTTGAAACTTGGATTTTGTATTCGGATATCGTCCGTGGATTGACAAGATGCTTCTCGAATCCAAAGTCTTGGGCACGCCCAGAATCCGACCATCACATCCCCATGGAGTAACAGATCTGCCCACAAGACAAAACCGTCTGCAGAAATTTCCACATCGTTCGAGAAAAGATAAAAAATTGGCCGACCCACGGGCCCCCTCTTCAGCAAAGTGTCCGCAGCCAGGCCCAGGGTGGTTCCACTACCGGGACCCGTCTGTGATTTCCGAGAACCCGCCCGCTCGCCCTGCATGCGCCGCAGCTGGGATTTGACAGCAAGGATATAGACAAAGCTTGTGCGCAAAGCCAACCTGTAACGTGCCTGAAGCCAATCTTGCATCCCTTTCTTAAAATTGAGTTGTCCCCTTCTGTGACTAATTCCACATCTCTAGCAATCTTTCTCTGAAACGGACGGGGCCGGACGGACTTCCGTGCATCACGGAGCGGGATTCGGATCACGGAGCTAAGCTGAGTCCGTTCAGGCTGCCGAGGTACCCGCCCGCTCTACGGAGCCTGTGTCATACCACTTCCATCATACGGCGCCTCACCTGTTTTAATTGATTCCCGCGGGACAAGCTATTGATTTTGTGGCATGTCGGTTATTTTAATCAGTTGCGCTCACGGTCCTTGCTAAAAATGGATAAAAATGGATAAAGCAATGTTCCTTTCTGCATAACCACCACGCGTCTGACTCCCTGTGAAGCACCGCCCACTGGGAATGGCCTCATGACAATTACGTCTGCTGACGACAGACAAACCATAAGCAAATACGAGACGCACTCACCAAACCTTAACATGTCGATGACAAAACAGGACCGGAGTTCGGAAACTTCCCGTCTGCCAAACCCTTACATAGAAAAATCTTATGCAAAGACGCAAACCCGCCCTGGCGCCGTCGAGCGCACATGACGTAAACCCGCCCGCTCGCCACCCAGCACGCACACCCATATTCGGCCGAGATGCACAATTACTCACCATTTGCGACCGATCTGCCGAGGCACGTTTCCTTGCGTGCTAGCGCCGGCCGCTGCAGAGCCTCCCACTGGCCTGGCCAGGATCCGGCCTGCTCCACTGCCGCGCAGGGGTCGCAAACAAAGAACGGGGCCCTAGGGAGATAACGTAGGCCCAAACCCCGTTCCCGTCCCTTCTATGACGGATAACTCGGCTTGATCGGGCTTTGCGACCGGTTTTTAGCAGGCCGCGGGCTGATAAATCGATGTACTGCGAGTAATGGTGAATCTATATATCTCGAGGCCCACGTCTGCCCACCCCTGGAACGTGGTCTGTCTTTTGAGTTTTTGTTTATCTAGTGGGTATCTACGACTCTAGAGTTGCCGACCAAACGAGTATAACGGCAGCTTGCAACCACAAAAGAGGTCGACAGCTTACAACCCCAGACTCGCACTTACACCCACCCACGCCTCACCCCTGAGGCCCGCCGCCCATCATGGCCTCGAAAGAAATCAACCAGACGGAAGGCCAAGAGCCTGTCCAGCCCACACAGATCCCTACTGGCGTCTTGTCATCGACCAGGCCGGCGTCACCCCGAGGTCGCCGCCGCCGAGTACCCGGGCTCCGGCACCGAAGAGGACCCTATCTGATCTCATGGCTCCCGCGCGATCCCCGCAACCCCATGCTCTTCAGTGAGGGCACCAAGTGGTTCATCACCTTCATCGCCGCCATGTCGACCCTCGCCGTCGCCCTCGTCTCCTCCGCCTACACCGGCGGTGTCCGCCAGATCATCATGCAGTTCGGCATCAGCCAGGAGGTCGCCACTCTCGGCGTCTCGCTCTTCGTCTTGGGTTTCGCCGTCGGTCCGTTGCTGTGGGCGCCCATGAGTGAGATCTTTGGTCGTCAGTGGCTCTTTATCGGAACCTACGCTGCCCTCACGGCCTTCAACGCCGGCTGCGCTGGTGCCCAGAACGCCCACACCCTCATCATCCTCCGTTTCTTCGCCGGTGCCTTTGGCTCCTCGCCTCTCACCAACGCCGGTGGTGTCATCGCCGACATGTTCCCTGCCGCCCAGCGTGGTGTTGCTATGGCCATCTTCGCCGCCGCTCCTTCCTCGGCCCTGTTCTCGGCCCCATCATCGGTGGCTTCCTCGGCATGAACGCTGGCTGGCGCTGGGTCATGGGCTTCCTGGCCGCTTTCTCCGGTCTTCTCTGGATCATGGGCTCCGTCCTCGTCCCCGAGACCTACGCCCCGTTCTGCTGCGTAAGCGTGCTGCTAAGCTGTCCAAGATGACTGGTAAGGTCTACGTTAGCAAGATGGACCACGAGGGTGGCCGCCCTACGCTCGTCGAGTCCTTCAAGACCGCCCTGTCGCGTCCCTGGATCCTGCTCTTCAAGGAGCCTATTGTGTTGCTCCTCTCCATCTACATGGCCATCATCTACGGCACTCTCTACATGCTCTTCGCTGCTTTCCCTATCGTCTACCAGGTCAACCGTGGCTGGAGCCAGGGCATTGGTGGCCTGTCCTTCCTGGGTATCATGGTCGGTATGCTCTTCGCCGTAGCCTTCGCCATCTGGAACAACAAGCACTACATCAAGGTTCAGGAGAAGAATGGCGGCATGGCTCCTCCCGAGGCTCGTCTTCCTCCTGCCATGCTTGGCTGCCTTGCACTGCCCATTGGTCTCTTCTGGTTCGCCTGGACCAACTCTCCTTCCGTCCACTGGATGGCCAGTATCGCTGCCGGTGTTCCTTCGGCTTCGGCATGGTTCTCGTCTTCCTTAGTGTCTTCAACTACCTGATTGACGCTTACACTATCTTCGCCGCCTCCGTCCTGGCCGCCAACTCCGTGCTCCGATCTCTGTTCGGTGCTGCTTTCCTCTGTTCACCACCTACATGTACAACGACCTCGGCATTCACTGGGCCTCTACCATCCCAGCCTTCCTTGCCCTGGTCTGCGTTCCCTTCCCTTCCTGTTTTACAAGTACGGCGACAAGATCCGCGCCAAGTGCAAGTTCGCCGCTCAGTCTGAGGCCTTCATGAAGCGCATGATTGAGAGCCAGCGCCAGGCCGCCCAGGAGAAGCCCAGCGGTGCCGACGACAGCGCCGCCACGGGAGACGAGCACTCTACCGACGGCGACTCCACTGTTGCCGAGGACACTACCACTTTCGCTCCTCTTGGCAACAGGAGGTCTCGCGCTTCTAGCCGGGCGGGCTCAGTAGCCAACCGACAGTCTTACAGCGGCAACCCTTACGACATTGATCGCATCAACACGAGGGACTCGTTTGCTTAGGGTATAGACAAACCCTGTTGTTTTTAGAATAAAAGCGCCTTGCATATAGATTTTATTTGTCTCATGAACATATTTCTTAATACATAATATAGACTGGTTCAACCACTTCAAATCTTGAAAATTGCAAAGTGCCTCTCCGAGACGTGTTCCAAGTAGCTGGCCCGTCTATGATCCAGCGGACTTGTCAGTCCCATTAACTTAGTACTTATACCCTTAGGCTATGATATCTAATAATATGCAACCAACTGCTTGAGCCCGTCATATATAGTCCCAACCATGTCACATGCCAAGTTCGTAAATAACAATAGGAGACAACCAAGCATGCGTCTAACTCAACAGGCCAAAAGCACCCATCATCACATCAAGTCTGGAACGCACTTATTCTAATGTCTTCTTGCTTTCGTTATCTGTTTGTTCATGCTTTTGATAACATCTTTCTATAGCGCTCCGCTTGTCCTGTCAAAGCCTGCGTAATCGTAGTAGATGTTCTGCGCTTCCTTTGCAACCCGTACCAAATGAATCGATTTCGATGCAAAACGCCGAGCCCTTTCCCCAAGCCGGCTATGTATATAGACGCCATTTCCCGAACTCTTCCAGTCTCGTCTCGCACATGCAATAACGCCCCGCTGAGGCCTGACCAGGGAGCTTTTCTCTCCGTCTCTGTACATCTTACACCTCACCCACATCGTCCCCTACCAGCGTCGCGCTAGATCCTGAATCTTGTCCAAGCCTCAATACACGCGAGCTGTGAAAGAGTGTCTGGCAGCATTGGCTGCTCCTCTGGCCTTTAACCACTGATTGTGAGTGTCACTTCCTCCACTCTATCCAAGATGCTTTGTACAATGCAATCCGAGTCAAGCATGACGTGATACAGCGGCTCTTTCGAACCTTGCACCTCTTTTAACAAAACCACAACGGGAAAAATCGAGAATGGATGCGATAACATCAGGTGCGTTTCAGCCCCTTTCCGTTCCGACTCGTGCTTTGGAGGCTGCTCAGCTTGACTGGGCGGAACGAACCCGTTAAGCCCCTTCTTTTACCCTTACCTGCCTTCTGCCACCCACCGTCGCTCTCGCTCTTGGCGCCGCGCACATGGCCATTCTCTCGTGCGGGACCGGGCTTTGAAGCTGGCACTGCCGGCTTCTGCGCCTTGGATGTTTTCACGGTCTCCTGAGCTGGTTGAGGAATATCGCCCTGTTTGGACTCCGCCGCCTTGGTGCTGCCTCGCGCTTTGTCCTCCGACGGGCTGCCATTGACCTTTGGGACCTGTTCTGGCTTTCGAGCCGTTGTCGGAGACGGTGTATGCGACTCGTAAACGGGAGAAAGGTGTGCGGCCAAATCCGCCATCCCTGACCTATCCACTCGATGCTCTCCTATAGCAAGATCCAAAGGTGCAATAACGCCATTCTGCGGCTGCCGAGCCAGCAGTCGTTGTCGTGCCGATGGTGAAAGTCGTGACATGGGGCCATTAACAACTTCTTGTTGGCCAACCTGCTGGTTCATGTAATATGAATTCATCATCGCAATTCGTTCCCGAAATGATGTATCATCAGCCTGGGGTGGAGCTACAGGCACGTTGGACCCGTTGACAATAACGGGCGGTCCATCAACGGGGGCGCAGCTGCTAGAGTCGCAGACTCCTGTACCGTGTGGTTTGTTGGACTGTCAACCGGGTAGCCGTTCACTGACAGGCCTGGGTTGATCTGCAGAGGGTTATCAAAACCAGATCCTTGCAGATCATCCGCGGTGGTGGCCTGGGAGCTAGGCGATCGTTGGCTTGCGGTGATGCTTGTTTTCAGTCCTGAGCCATTGACGACCAAAGGTCGTGAAAGGTTCTTGTTTTGACTACCGGGGAACGGTGCGGAAGTGAGTGGCGCGGACGCTGCGCCTGTTGAGGACGTACGCATATGTCCAAGTGGCGAAGGTGATCGTGACGTTCGCCTCATCCTTCTGTCCAGAATTGTCTGGGAAGTTGATCTGTCGAGAGCCGTCTCCGACCTGAACTCGACTGATCAGCCAAATCTCCAAAAGCAATCACATTGGCCAACCCTGGTGCCATCTGAGGTTGCTGCTGGGTTGGGCTCGTATTTCGATCCGGGAAAGGCCCGGTCGCTTTGCTATCATCAGATAACGGCGAGTCAGCAGTGGCCTTGGGTGTCTCGTCGAAGTCTAGATCGTCTGACATGAAGCTGGGTATCGACACTCCATTGACCTGGCGAGGACAAAGGTTGGGGCGCTGGCTGTTTGTTGGATGCCCAAGGGATAGCCAGCCACAGAGTGCTGGACCGAGGGAGAACGAGAAGCTGGCTGGGACTGCGACCTCAAAGAACTGCTGGATGCTGATCCACCCGCATCTGTCGTCACAGTTGATCTCTGAAGAGGGCGACGGTATTCCTGAGGAGCGCTGCCTGTTGTGGCTGGAGAAGACGGATAAGTACCGTATCCTGCAGCGCCGGTCTGCTGGTAAAACTGATGCCCAAGATTGATGCCGTAGAGTGCGTACAGGTCAGGACGGATGGGGGCAGTTAGCGGCGGATTGTCGAACGAGCCTGTCCTAGACCGGTCAGCAGATTGCTGACCTGAAGGTGGTTGTGACGAAACCCGTTGCTGGCCCATGTTCTGGGGCTGCAGGAAGGCTGGCGATTGCGCATAGAGATGAAGCTGCCTCATATTCTCTTGGTGAAAGGCCATCTGCGTCATGAGATCCTGCTGAGCATACTGAAATTGAAATTGTGGATTTTGATACCAGGCTGCCATATCCTGCTGTATGCCCATAGCTGGCATAAACATGTTGGCGTCATAAGTGGGCACGCTCGACGAAGCCCTCCTGTTGCCATTGCCTCGATGCATGTTGTTGTTGTTATTATTGTTATGCCTGCCTCCCTGTGGTTCCCACGACCTCCTCGACCTGAGTGAGATTGTGATGAACTTCGCAGGAGCACCGGCCGCGGTTGCGGCGCTGGTCGCGACCACACCCTCTCCTCTTCTTTCGGGAAGACATACTGTTCGCAAGCCTCTTCTAGCTTTGCCGTCGAAATCAAGTCGAATGCCCTTCTCAACTCAAGATGCAGACCGCGGAATGAGTACTCGTCGGCTGTGTTGCCCAGATTTCGACCTGTGTTGAAAGGTTCCTCCACGCAAAGCTGGTTGTTGATGGCATAATTCCATTTCTTCTCCGTTTTGGTGACAAGCTTGCCTTGACGAACTGACAAGACGTATTTGTCATAGTCAAACTCGTGAGCATAAAATCGAAAGAACTGGAACAGAAGCTCGGCCTCTGACGATTTGTTCTTGTTTCCGAAGCCCTTGAGTTTCTTGACGTTGTCGGCAAAGTCGCTGGTCGTACCGTCGGCTTTCGGCAGTTTATGGGGAGCTGGTGAAGGGAAGGGAGTACAGGTGGACTGCGCAGTTGCAGGAAGGCAATGATCAAACAGATCCAGGTATACGAACTGAGAGTTCCGCCGAACGCTGGTGGTTACGTTAGTGGTGTGACGTTTGAAACGAGAAATTCCTGGCTTGTACTGACCTGCGTCGTTGACTATCCTCCGCCTTGTCCAGTGCTTGATGATCATCGCCAACTGCCGCACTCTTGGATCCATCTCGACATAAGTACGAACCATTCTCGTGTTCTCAAGGGCCAAGGTATTGTTCACGTTCATGTCGCAGGCGAGTCCGAGCTCAGGATCCCAAATCTTGACGATGGGTACCTTTGCAGCAGATATGCAAACAACCTTTTCCATGCCACCTGTAATTTTTGTCAACGAGAGCACAGCAGGCGATATGTGGTTCACTAACGTTTTGCCAACAGATTGGCAATCATGCAGACACCCTCCAATTCGTGCCACGGGGTGGTTATGCAAATGTCCACTGCCAGGTGTCAGTACGCAGATGCCGTGGCGGGCTGCACAAGCAACAAGCGGCACACTCACCATCTGAATCGTCCGAGCACAGTAGGTTACCAGAAGAGCCAAACAGGTGCACTTTTATATCATGGCCAGGCCACTCGTCGTTGAAGATTTTTTCAAGCTTCTGAACCAGTTTTTTCCTCTTCTCTTCCACCTTTTCTGTCGGCAACAACCGGTCGTAAATCTCGCGCATGTCGGTGGCCAGCTTCCGTTCCTCATCTTCGGAAAGTTTGCTCTTGACTGTTCGCAGATCCAACTTCTCGAGCCTGTCGCTCCCAACACTGTACGGTATCCTCCGCCGCGAGTTGATTTGCGCGGTCTCGTACTTGCAACCGCCTAACCTCGGCGGCAAGGGTCGCAGGGAGGGCAGGGTGCCGTTGGTCTCGGAGTAGGCGGACCGGGGCGAGTGGTTGTTGCCGGCCGTGGGAGACGGCTCGCGAGACTCAAAGGAGAACTGGCGGGCATGCTGGTGAGGCGTCGAAGGCACAGAGCTCGATTGCGTCTGAGCTTGAGCCTGGGCCTGGACAGAGGCGGTCGCCGCGGCGCGGTGCGGCAGGTTTTTCGAAGCGGAAGCGTCCGGGTTCTGCTTGGCAGCCATCTTGGGCGTGGGCTCCTTGGAGGTTATAACCGATCGGTTCTTGTCGGGAGTTTGATGTGAGCGACCCCATGGCCTCCGGCTGAGCTTCCCTTGGCGGCTGCAGCGTCCTTGAGCGAGGCTTTGCTAGAGGATCGCGAGCGAGGGGCGGCGGGGACGTGAGGGGCAGACACGACGGGGGCAGGGCGGGCGAGTGCAGGCCACCACCGCGAGCAGGCGAGATGAGCTTGTTGTAGTGGAGCAGCTGAGCGTGGTAGATGTTGGACTGCTGAGGGAAGAAGAAGGGGAGGAAGTCGAGGTGGGAAGGAAAGCGAGCACCAGCGGCAGCGGCACCGTCCTGCGAGCCGTCAGCTGCGAGCGCAGTCGCGTTGTTGGGCGTAGCCACCGAGGGCGTGGAGGCGGCAGTGGCAGCGGGAGTCGTGGGCGTGGACGGGTTGATCCACGGGCTAGATGGATAAGAATGTTGGGTTTCGGCCGTCGCAGTCCTGGCGTCCATGAAGCGAGCGAGCCGCGGCTTGCACGAGGTGGCAAAGAGGTGCGGCGGCTACAAGGCGTGCTGCTTCCCGGGGAGAGGACGAGCGAGCAAGCGAGCGTGGAACGAATGCGATGGTGGTAGTATGTCGAGGCAGAGGAGAAGGAGAAGAAGAAGCAGCGTCAGCGTCGGGGTATCGTCAGCGGGCAGCGGCGAGCCGTGAGATCGGCAACGTCAAACACTATGCGGCAACAGGGTGACTGAGGCGGTCTGCATCCACGCGGGTATAAGGCGTCTTCTCGAGACAAGGGAGAGAGGAGAGCAGAGGTAGAGAAGGCGGAGAGAGGTTAGGAGAGGTGAGGAGAGGAGAGAAGAGGAGAAGTTGCGAGTCGAGCCAGGTTCGGTTTGGCGGACGGGTCGGTCACGGGAATTCGGCTCAGAGCGGGCTTGGAGGGAGGAAAGAAAGAAAGACGGTGTTCGCCAAGGGAGATGCTAAAGACGGGATGGCATCTGGCGGGCTTGTGCACAAGAGACTCGAGCGTACCGATCCTGCGGGATAAGGATGGGGAATTCTTCGAGATTGCGAAATGGAGTGGGACAGGCAGGCGGATGGAGATGCAAAAGGGTCAGTCAGTCATTCGGCGGCCGGAAGTACTTTAAACGAGGACACGCGTGGGGCAAAGGCGGCAGGCGTGCTCCAGACAGACGACTTCCTTTTCCTTTTCCTTTTCCTTTGCTCTCCCGCTTTACAGTCGAGAAAGGGGGAAAGAGATGTAGAATAAAATAAAACCCGAAAAGTGGTCCAAAGGAAGAAGAGGGTTGAGATATGGAGACGAGAAGAGAGGCGAGTGAGGAGAAAAAATAAAATAAAATAGAAATAGAAGTGGTGTATATTCACGGATTGTTAAAAAACAGCCAACGACTAGACTGGTGGTGAAAGAGTGGACTTGCGTAGTGGTTAGCGGTAGCTACTGTAGGTACCTTCTGTACCTGCTACCTTACCTCAGTACTGGTAGGTGTCGGCTGGCAGATGCGGTAAGGCCAGTTACGTTACTCCCTCAGGTACAGTGCACTGCAGTGCAGTGCAGCCAGTGCCCGGCGAATGAATGAAATGGGTGAGTGAGAGTGAGTGAGCGAGCGTTCCAAATCGAGCAACTCTGCCTAGGCCTCGAACAAACACCACCTCCCATTTGGTACTTGCGTCGTCGTTCCCGGTCGCCCCAAGTACCGGAAACCTAAGCTCCAGGGAAAAGATTACGGCCCCCGGCGCAACCTCACCACCACGGCGGTACCCGGTACCCCGTCAGCCACGGGGCTGCAGACAGACAGTTCGCTTCGGCTGATCGGGGCGTGCACAATCGACAGTGGGTGCCAGCCAGCACCCGTTTCCACCTTGGCACCCTCAGGGTACTCTGTACTGTACTCTGTACTGTACTCTGTACTGTACCTGCACCCACCGCATGAGCGAGCCACTGAAGAGGGCCCTAACCTACCGGGGTACTCTGTGCTGTACTCTCTGCACCGTACTCTCTACAAGTGGGCGATTAATTAACAGCACGGTACTCTGTAATGGACGGCTGCTGCATGTACAGTGCAGCGCAGCGCAGCGCAGCAGGTACCAGCCCTCCAACCAACTCCACAGTACTGAGAAGGTACCCCGTGCGCTGCTGACGCACGGCCTCTTCACTGAGGTACGTACAGTAGGCGCACATGTCGACGGTTAATCCGAAATCTCATCTCACCTTTGACGTGCCGCCTTTGCTTTTTGCCTTTGCTTTTGGGTTTGCCTTGCTTTGCTTTGCTTTTGCACTACTGTAATACTGTAAGGTACCCATTGCTACGGTGAGCATGCGCCGTAACCCCTACGCCAGTGGCTTCTGGCCCTCCCCGGTCCCTATCCTCGTGTCCCTCAATACGGAACACAGACTTGCCGTGCATCATTTTTAGTAATACGACGACAGCCATGTGCTGGTGCTGGCACTGCTGGAGCTGCTGTGGTCACGAGACTGCTGCCTCGATGCCACCCTCCAGTCATCACCAACCACCACCGCCGCATCAATCATCATCATCATCATCACGACCAACTGGGCAAAAAAATCCACACTGGCTCCCCAGGCAGCCAGCACTGCCTTGCTCACCGAGTCAATGTCGCCGAATTCAGAATCACAATGCGAAGCCCGCCTCACACGCGCGCGCCCATGCAGCCCTGCTCCGCTCCGCTCTGCCCTTCCCTTGCCCTTCCCTTCCCTTCCCTCGCCCCGCAAAAACATCACATACATCAGACAGGCGGGTGTCTAGCTCTGGTCTGAAGAATACCTAGTCTAACCAGCCTTGCGCCGCGCATGGACCAGGTCCTCGCGAGGCACACGGTGCGCTCGCCTCCATCCTGAATCACTCCCCACTCCCAGCACGGGTTCCTGACTGGCCGAAGCGTTGCTGACCTCTGCTCGACCTACCTAGTCCGAGTCCGTGGTGTGCCCTCAAGTCAAGTCAAGTCAAGTCAAGTCAAGTCGAGTCTAATCAAGGCGTGTCAAGCCCAGGCCAGGACGAGGGTAGGTCGTCTGTTAGTTGGTTACCCACGAGGTGTCTTTCTGTCTGTCTGCCTGTCTGTCTGGCTCACCTCAGGTATGGTCCAGGTGTCAGAAGATCGGGACGCTTCTATTCCCGATCTATGATGATTATGGTTAGCATGCACCGCTCGCTCCTTGCTGCTTCTCGTGGCCGTCTTCTTCCTACACCACCGCTAATCTCTGCGTGCAGCACATCGCATCCCCCTCTAGCCAGAGTTGTAATTCTGCAGGGTCTCTCCTTTGTGGTGTGCGTGCCATCGCCGCCCCGAACACTCGCTTCGCTACCACTGCTTTCTGCTGTCGCCTCTCCGTAATTAATTGCTGTGCCCTCCTCCTCCTCTTTCGTCGTCCAAGGGCGAACGGGAGAGAGCCCCAATGCTCCATTAAGCCCTGTTTTGTGTGGGCCAACCCGTCGAGGCCGCTGCGATCCAGATGAGGTCATAGCCCGCGCCTAGATGGACGCCCGGAGCCTCTCCGCGCTGTCTAGCTCACCTCGCCGTTTCTCTTGGAACAATGCACGCCCTTGATCATGCCCGGGAATGCGAGAGACATCCAGAGACATGTGCAATCTGCATGTGGCAGCGCTGCGAACTCGGCAACAGTACCACGACACGGCAAGCCTTGACCGGCCTTGTCTTGGTGCGTATGCGTGTCCTGTCCTGTCCCTCTTTTTTCCCTCCCTGCTCCGTCTGTGAAAGCTCTCAAGCTCGCTCAGCTGAGCCCAGCTGAAGTCGATTCGTTTGCTTGCCTAATTTTCAGAGACCCGTAGGTCATCCGAAACACTCGAGGCTGGCATTCCCGGTCAGACGCACATGTGTCGTAGCACAGTCATCTTGGATCTCGTCTCCTGTGGATTGGGTCCAAACGGGTACTGAAACACGATGCCTGCACGGCAGGCTTCTATTTTCATGGCCGGTTTTCGTCCAATATGCAACCTGTTAGGAGGCTGTCCCTGCCGGGCCCGCTTCGTTAACACTTCCCAAGCCAAATCCCCGCCCTTTGCTGTTAGCAGCTCATTCGGGAAACAAAATGCAGGACAGGAAACAAGGGGACCTTTCCGGGGTAAATTCTCACCTGAAATTGGCACAGAGATTGAACTGCCGTTTCTCCTCCCTTACAATTATCGTCTCAATCCACCATCAGGCCGTTAGTCAACACGCTTGGCCCTCTGCTGTGGTTGGCAGGTCGGCTGGCTCTTCGCCACTAATTACCAGACTTTCCCTCTTGACATGCCTCATGCAAGCCATTCGATCGTCACAATTGCAGTCTGCATGCGTGGCTTTCTCCGTTCTCGCTATCCCGTCTCATGGCACTCTCTGTTTCGGATCCTCGTGCATGGTCCCCCAATTTGCCCTCTTGCTCGATCCGGAGATCGACCGCACCCATTGCCCAGCGTGGTCTGGATTCGTCCCATCCGGATGCGAGGCACTGAATCACACCCAGCCCACCAATGACATGCCATGGACATTGATTATCTCGCTTCGTTGGGGATCCTGCCCCAAGTCTGCTACGTATGGTTATGCGCAATCCAATGAAACCATTACGTTGGTGGTTTGATGAAGCCTCGATATTGAGACTCCAGGTGTCTTTCCAGCCAGTGCAAGTGCAATGACGGGGCAACAAGTCCTTGAGTCTGCATGGCCCTATGCGGTGAATCTGCAGGAGCCTATTATTTGATCAAGTCTACGTAGTTCCGATAAGATCTTAGCTGTGCTGGTAGCAGGTAGCCTTTGTTCCAGGGATTACATACACGATATTTCCCATATTGGCAATACAGCATGTTCCCAATTCTCTTACAAGGTATTCGATACCCGGGAACTGGTTTTACGATAAAGTAGTCTTCATGCGTAAACATAAATAGCATTATCTTTGCTGAGGCAGACGTCAGCAAGGTCTGCTTCGAATGCCAGCAGTCTTCCCCATCAGGAACTTTACTCAGTGCTTGTAGACGCTACGTCACACAATTTGCTTACTTGGTGATTACTTACTCTTGCTGGTTTACAACTAGTTCCCAAGTCTTTGCTTCGACCATGGAATTTCAAACTTCAGAAATGCATTTCGACTAGTACCTGAATGTTTCTATTTTTGATCAACTTAGTAGGTTTGTTGGGTGCATCACTTTGCCTTTGTGGAAGGCTGAGTGGCTTCATCTTGTAGGTGTGGTCGCTTAGTGTTGTCAGTCCTTAATTTTGACCCATTAATTGATTACCTAGGTAAGGTAGGTAGTGTTTGATGCTGCAGCCACACTATCCAAGTGAGTGGTAACAGTAATGCAATGTCACACAAACTAAAAGCAATAACTGAAGCCATGAAATTGATTCAAACCAAACCCAGATCCAGTGCCTTATTAGATAATCCTGGAATTCCATTGCTAACACCCTAGGCCGAGACATTTATAAAGCAAGAACAATGGCGACAAAACCTGACAGGACCAGCCCAACACCAAGCACAGCTGTTTTTGGTGATGCAGCCCCGATCGGGAACTGAGCCAAACTGGGAAAAGGAAGCGGAGCATAAACCTCACTGGACACTTCGTTATCCTCAGTGAAGAACACGGTGTGGCTGGTCGGGCACTGGCGCAACTCTACAAAGAAGCCCTCAAGACCACAATTGGTCTCCTTGGCTGCCCTTGCCTCTATAATCATTGCCCACTCTGTAACGTGTGATGCCCACTCTGTATAATCGGAAGATAGTGTAGCTGATAGGGTCAAAGAGCAGATGCCGTTTTTGTCCATAACCCTCCCATCCAAAAACTCGTTAGTAGGCGTGGGAGCATCGAGAATGGCGATGACTGATGAGGCGCACGCCATTGTGCTGCTGTAGCCGTCGCCAGTCTCAGGTGGATATGTTGGTATAATGAGCCCTGCCATCTGAGCGACCGCCATAGGGGCGGCTGCAAATATCGTAGTCAAAATGGTGATGGCGTACATTGTGTTGTTTCGATAGGGTTGGTGATGCGAGGTGTTCAGTATTAGGTGACAGTATACACGGATAGAGAATTGAGATGAGTCGTACGAAAGAACAGTGGCCTAAACAGATTCTCCGCATTACACAAAGAAATACAGACGCAATATCTTGGTTTATATTGTCAAAACTGCCGTGCGGCTGAACGTAGAAGTGCAAGGATCTCCCACCTTTGCTCTGCATAGGATGCTTCCTCTACTCGAAAACGTCCAGTGTTGTGCAGAACCGGCCCTCCAAGTCACATACTAACCCGGCTGGCTGGCTCAAGATGCAACCATCGCATTGTCGACACAGCGAATGGTAGGGTCTCCCAGCAGCTGAATGTTTGGTACCAATCTGGTCGTGACAAAGAAACATCGCCCCAAGAAAGCTTCTGTTCCTAGACTCCGTTGCTGATCCACGTCGTCTCCTAATTGAAGACTCTCATCATGAAGCATAAGAACAACCGACGGGCTTCACGTCTCCCATCGTTCAAATATCTTATCTAGAACATGATAACCAGTGTGGTGGCCAGGAAGACATATGCTCCCTCAAATCGTATTCATCGTGTTGATGTGAAAAAGGAATCCAAACAAGGCGACGAATTAGAGTTGGTGGATATTCCAGCTCATATATGTGCGACAACCTCATGGGTTATTAGCCGCGGGCCTCTTCATAGGTTGATTACATTGTGCACTTTGTTCTTATCATTCAAACTAAAGCTCATGTGAAAAGATAAGAGCATAGCATTGGAGAAGTTTGGCCTCGTTCACTTTTATCCTGAATTGTAGTGTGTGTGTCTGGTAGGAGGATTATATATCGTCCAGCACCAGTTGACAGCGGCCGTGTCAGTTCACCAACATGTTGAGACAATCGCCGCGCGCTTTCCACGGCTATTTCAAGAGTACCCAATCAATGTAAAGATTCTACCTCATTCGATCAACGGATCCATGCAGCTCAGCATATGTTCTCGACTTCAAATCCATTGAGCCCGCATACGACGTGTCTAGCCCACCTACAGACTTAAAAAAGCAATGCTCCAGATCCTCTTGCTAATGCAACCAATACTCCTCAACTGAAGTTGGACATTTCTGATTCGGCTACTGTGTCTGCTGAGCTACTAGCCCTATGTCTAGGCCTGATTGTGATGTTACTTTCGCTCTTATGCAACGTAACAGAATGGGAAACATGCAAGGCAAAGGCCATTGTCCAAGCCACAAAGGCTGTAGCCTTTCAACTTCACTCGGAAAAGCGTCCGATAAGAATGTGCGGTGAGCGAGCAACATTTCGGTGAGAAGTGTGGCTTGTTCCTAGGTCTCCCATTATCACCCCCGATGGTAAGCACCAGATGCTGAACACGGCGTAGTACTGCTCCCGTCATCTGACTTCTTTAGGAGCAAGAATAGCTACAAGTTGAGAACCCTGTCCCTGTCGCTTCATTCAATAGTTACCGAACGTGGGGCATCTCTAGCCAAAGGTGGCAGCGATCCTTTCGTCAGCGACGTGATGCGGCCCAGCCGAACGCCAATGGCGCCGGAACCTCATTTGCATCTTGCTGTTCCGGACTTCAAGAGATTCCAGTCTCGGGACTACTCTCAAACCGTCTCTGTAGTTGGGTTTCGGCATGTATGTTACCGAATGGACCTCCGTGATGGTGTAAACACAGCTGTCATTAAACTGTTCCGCGACAATGTGCTCGAGCACCGTCAGACAGCACGCCGCTTACTGATTGATACAAGCAGAGTGTCTTAGTACAGGCAGATCGAAGCTCTAGACACAGATGATTGGCTGTGATGCGTTCGTGCTTGTCAGTTTCCTTGATTCTAATTACAGCGAAATATTGGCTCTCTGCGAAATCTGAATCCGGCCATTGTCTATTATTGTCTGTGCCCGGTGTGCCATTGGCATTGCATGCCGCGCCAGGGACAAACAATGTCATCACAACGACATCCCCGCGTCGAATGCTACCACCCTACGGATACGCTCCATTGCTGATATTGCTTTCAGGCCGGCATTGCAACAGCCACCGTCCAAATGAGGACAAGCAGCTCATGATGCAGAGTGACGCCGAGCCAATTCCCGAGCGGATTGTGGATCATCTCGAATGCAAGTGTCCGATGCTATTGTTGCTACGGTACAGATTCTAGATTAATTCTAAATGAATGAGGTTCCATGCCAGCACAGACTTCTTGATTGATTCGTGCGCCTACCTTTCTAACGACCTGGAGGGGTCACTGATGCACGATTGGGTTAATGTGCTGCTGGCAATGATCTGAGCGATATAGCACTTCCCCAATGGCTTGCTACGTATCGGTGCCTCATTTCCTGTGGCTGCGCTATACAGTACTATCGGAACCCCAGGCTCCATCGTTCAACTACTGAGCCTCCGGACGTACCTCTTCGGGCCATGCGGAAGGTCGCAATCACCATGGAAATGCTGTCCCGCAAGCTTCATTCTTACCGATGACTAGAGCTCTTCAGCGGGGCCCGGGGTCTTGGGCCAACGATACCGAATGCTGCCTTAGCCTGCGCTATTCGCGCTGGCGGCTTGGCGGAGCTTTGGTCCCTTCCACCTGACTGCTGCGTGCAAGATGGAATGCCTTTCTCCCTCCCTTGAGCGCGTCTCCATATGGCCTGAACGTGGGACGAATTTGTCAACAGGCTTACTCGACAAGGATAAAGAAACTATTGCCTGAGTAAGACGTGGCCATAAATACAGAAGTTCTCGTGCGTACACGAAGTCCAGCTGATTTGTCGAATTGTAGGCCCCCAGTGTGTCCACATACACGACGGAGTTACGCCAAGCCAGGCAGGCAATTTAGCACATTGCAGTAGTCCTATAGACTTCAGCAGTCGTATGTCGCAAAAGGAACATCCTGGCGTCCAACCACTAAGCACCCCCATTGCCTAGGTTATCCGGATATGATCTACAGAGTTGCTATCCTTGGAGTCGTAAACTTGAACCAACAATGCACTTGAGAAGCACAGTTGGACCCCGCAATCTCTTTCATCAGGGTCCGTTCAATGGGATCTTCCTTCGGCCCCTGCTAGCAGATTGAATGGCTGTTCTGAAACCCTTCTGTGTTCCTTAGCAAGGGGCGGGTATCGTCTGGTCCTGGTTAGACTCAGGGGTTTCAGTTCGCTGCGACAACCCTGGTATCATATCTGGAAATAGTTTCAAACAGACAGGGCCTTTCTCCCGGAAATGTGCCCGCTCCATCATTTCCTCTCCTGTTGTTTCTCCGCCGATTCACGTGGTAATTTCCTTGAACCTTGAGATTATGCCTTCGGGCTAGTTGACACTTTATGTTTCTGGTGCTGGGATCGACGCTGCAGCCATGTTTACCAGTTTAACGACCAAGCTTGCGCTCAAGAAGGCCGGGCTGCCGAGCAATACCCTTGACTTCGCCAAGCCGGGCAAGTCCAACACGGGGCTGAGCTTCGGCGACGGCGGCAATGGCGACAACGACAGTGACGGCTGGCCGTCATGGATGTCTATGAAGGCGCTGCCGCTGACAGTGCATCCGTGGTTGACGCCACCTCCCGCTCCGGTCGCTGTCGCGAAGACTGTTCCTCAGATCGGAACTCCGGCGCCACGCGACCGCGATCGCAAGCTCCAACTGGGCAATGGTCGGAGAGTGCTGGTAGTCTTCTTGCGTTGTGTTGGATGCGCATGTACGTTGAGCTATACCCGCCAAGACGATGTTTCAATTCACTGACAAGCCTTGATAGTTGCGCAAAAGACGTTCCTCCACTTACGTACCATCGCCAACCGCTACCCCGACCGTATCCAGTGCGTTGCCGTATCGCACGCCTCTGAAGAGGCCACGAAGAAATGGGTCGACATGATGGGCGGCGCATGGAACGTCAAGGTCATCGTCGATGAGGATCGCGCCATATACGCAGCATGGGGATTGGGTCTCGGCAACATGTGGTATCTCTTCAACCCGACGACACAGATGCAAGGCTGGAAGGAGACAGGGTGGCTAGGCGAGAAAGTTGCCGGAGCTATTCAGAAGAAAGGCGGCGGCGCTCAAGCTCCAACACCAAGCGAGGACGAGGATGCGGTCGCGACAACCATGGGAAACAAGTGGCAAGAGTCGGGCGCTTTTGCTGTCGATGGCAAGGGGACGGTGATATGGGGGGCTAAGGCAACGAGAGCGGATGAACTTATGAACCTGGACGAGGGCGCGACTTTGTTGACATTGTAAGATGCAAGATAAAATGGTATGGAGTTTGGAGTTATGTCAAAACTGAACCTACGACATGGCAAAGTATGATAAAGATATTCAAGTCTATTAAGGGCAAACCACAAAGGCCGTCTAATCTAGTCCTTACTGCATCATTCCACATGCCCGTCTAAATCATATATCTGATGTCCCGACAAAGTTATGCCTTGAACGCCTTGCCAGTGCTCACGTTGAGCTTGCTCCAGCGCCCTTTGAACAGATATTGCGCGAACAAGATTGGCCACTGCACATGGTAGAGCCAAAACCATGGGTAAGGATCCCAAGCCTCGAACGTGCCGTCTTTCCAGTACAGTATATGGCTAATGAAGAGCGAGGTTGAATGACGAACCTCACTAAGCTTGACCGTGCCTTGGAAGACTGCCTCATATAGCGGATACAGAACGAGTTCGACGAGGTCTTGGCCAACCCAGTAGTACCTCTGAGGGTTCTTTGGCGCAAGGGGCTCATCAAGCCCGGTAGGTTTGGAAGCTGACAGGACAGATAGATATTGGTCCACAAGCTCGGGAGTGTCGTTGAAGAGCACGATAGCGGTATGGACGCGTGGGTTGCATTCGATCGGATAGATTTGGAGCTCGCCCTTCTCCCCTCTCGTCTCGCAAGGAAGTCAAAACTCATGTGTCCTGTGAAATCTTCACCGTGGACTTCGGCCTGTCGCTTTGTAAAGTCTAGCATCAGTTGGTTCAGACGCGACTCTGTGGGCAGAGCTTCATAGTGCATCAGAACTCCTGCCGATGGACAGGAGACGAAGGCGCGGACCTGCCCACGCACGATCAATGCATGTGTGCACAGTTCTTGACCAACAATGAACTCTTGTACGATGTAGTGCGGGCCCTTGGCGTTGTTCTTGAAGGGGATGGATGCGATACGCTGAAGTGTAGCTGCTTCAGTTTCCAGCGGCAGCAGAGGCATGTCGAAGCGAGCAATGTCGTCGACTCCGATGGGTTTGACTATGTACTTCTTGCCATCATCCTGGGCTCGCAAGCCGCCTCTGCTTCGAAGGAAATCAATGATCCCATCCTTGTCCTTTACAATTTCCGTCTCGGGAATAGCTAGGCCAATATCCCTCGTGTGTTCTATGAAGGAGTCCTTCTCATGAAGAAGCTGTACTTCCTTGCGACCAAACTGGACTACTTTAGCCGTAGTTTTGGCCTCAACAATGTCTTTGGCCAATGCATCGTGGATTGCGGCATTGACATCAGAAACGGAGATCCAGAGGTCCACGTTCTCTCGTTTGATGACTGACAACAGGTGATCAATGTATGCATCTTCATCTTCTTCGCCCTCGAAGGGCAATGGATGGGGAAGGGCGTAATAGCGGTGGACGGACTTGGAGACCTGGCCCGCTGCCAATGGATGAAAATCGGCCCCAATAACGCGATGTCCTTGACGATGGAAGAGTCTTGCCAGAGTCAGGCCCTTAGACATTCCTACGCCCGTGACGAGGATGGTCTTCCCGTCTTCCCGCTTAGCCTCACCTCGGCCGGAGAACAGGAACTTGGTGAAACCCCATGTTTGTGCCAGAAACAAGACCGCAGTGTCAAGAGGGAGGAAAATGAGGCTCAGGACAAGCAAAGCTGCGTTCTTGAAGGTGTGCCAAACTGCCAAGGAGGCCATCGTGTAAGTCAGGAATCCCGCGACCTCTGGCGCAAGAACACGACAAAAGCACGACAAGCCAACAAAAATGAAATAAAAGTCACCAGCCGGTCATGCCAAGGGAAAAGAAAACCTCGCAAGACAAACCGCCCATCCATTGAGCTTGGTCAAGGATGAGCCATGTGCAACAATAGAATACGTCATCATTACGGATCGCGATGCTTTAGCGATCTAGACCTGCCCATTAGAATCCCGATGTGCCACAGCGGTTTTACACTTATGAGATTTCACATGCATCTTTAATTACATTAACGTGACCTGTCGTTGTGTGTGGCATGATAGCGCACGCGAGGTCAGGCCGTATGCTTGAGTCCAGTTCTATTGTACGACGTGGCTCGAAGAGAATGCACCCATGCGGAATTAAGTATTGAAGATGTTACGAGCTCAATTGTTCATGTACAGCCGCTGCTGCATGGTCTATGCATTGCCCAGTCCTAGTTCAATCCCCAATGCCGCCTCCGCCTCCCGTCTGTGCCTGCCGTTACCCTACGCATCGTGTGATTTCCAATGCATCCTACGCATATGTTAGCAATTCTCGTAACCACGTCTGCGGAGCAACATGCGGTGAGACTACTAACCGGCACCCCCGTCGGCTCGAAGCTCTCGACGAGGCGACTTTGGTACACGAGCTCTGGGTTGCCCCTGAGCTGCGTGTTTAGGACCTCCTCACCCTCGCGCTTCTCGTATTGCTTGGCGTATCTGCCGAAGCCATTGGTCCCGTTGGCTGCGTCTGCTTTGCTGCCGTCGAGCTTGGCCTTCTTGTCCTCGACACTACTTCGCACGTACTCCAGGTACGGCGGGTTGCCTGGCTTGATAACATTGTCGGCCGCAAGCACCGAGCCCGGCCCTACCAGCCCAAGCTCTTCGCAGAGCTTCAAGTCTGTAACGTACGCAGGTTTGTAGTGGTCGAGGAACATGAGGTCGATTCGCTGGAGGAGGCCTGAGGAGTGCAGCCGCTGTATGGACTCGTCGCTAGGACCGACCACAACCTTGACAACATCACTGAGACCAGCCAGATCGACCAGACTTAGGATAACAGCAGCGAACTCAGGATTGCGCTCGAGCGTAAAGTATTTCTGCCCTCCAGCTTGACGGAGAGCATCGCCGAATAGAATGGCAGAGTACCCCACGTAGCCGCCAAGTTCTACCTGTGATTATTGTCAGCGCTTCGATGTCGCGAGACAAATGCAGGCGGACGGTACCATGGTCTTGGGCTTAGATTCCAGGATCAGGTCCGTCACAATCTTGCCCTTCAGCTCCCCACGTTCATGAGATACTTTTTCGTCCGCCCATATTCATCAATGGCTTCCAGCACACCTTTCGGCGAGCCTCTGATGTCCTTGATGTTGGGCCGCGAGTAAACAAAGTGAAGAAGCTCAATCTCCCGCCCATCGTCAAAGAAGACGTCTTCCTGCTCAGCGTAAGCTCTATTCTGGTCAAAAGGCGCCATTTTGTTCGGTCAATGGTGAATCAGAAAGCTGTCTAGCTACGAGTTGCAGATAATCTGGAATGAGCATCTATTGTCACAAAGAGTGTCCAGCCGAGCTACCATTCCTTCGTAAACCACACCCCTTCGAGTCGTACCCCTTTCCCTCATCTTTGAGATTTCCGTCCAACTTCTTCTTCGGCTAACATCTACATGCAAGTAGCCAATCTATTGTCTCGGGAAACATCCGATCTAACTCGTCCCTTTGCCCCTCACACCCATGTCACGGTCACCTGCTTTCGCGCTGTAGCCGCATCTCCCCATTCTCAATAACACTCGATGACGCGCACATTCGTCTGCTTGCCTGCCAACGCGCGTCGTTATGTTGTAAGGGAATTGAGTTTTGAGTTTCAGGCGGACATTCGGAGCTTGCACAAGCGGGGACTTAAGGATTCCAGATCGGCATATCGTGTGCTTACTAGGAAAGGCCTGGGGCCAGCCGATCGAATCTGGGTCCCTGGAGCCCAGGAAATCGATAATCCTTGTAGCGTGCACGGTGGAGCGTTAGGATCCCGCATTCTTGCACGATATTTCCTCGAGATCGGGAGACTCTGTTTCGACGCAGTGGAGACAACGGGCTCAACAAAGTGCTAGACCATGAACCTTTATTGCCTGGCTGCCTCTAGCTTCAAGGAGGTTGGTGCAGTTCCGGCCGATCGGAAGCCAGTCCGGGGCCATTCGACGGGTAGGACAGACAGCATTACACATGCATAACTCTGATGCGAATGGGCATCTCGCTATCCCAGTACCGCACATCGCCCCAAACACGTTTATCCGGTTCACGATATAATTAGTCTTGGGAGCTAGCATCTGATTTCACAAGCTAGGGCTGCCGGAGATCTTAGCGAGCTTCCAAGTGAGACCCGGGAGAAGAGTCTTAGTGTCATCGAAGCTATAGCCCGACTGTACCCAAGACCCTTGCTCCGATACATCCCTGAACCCCGGTTTCTATAGCCTTGCCATCTGGCTCCGAGGAGACCGAAGTCGATTCAAGTCGATCTACTGCCCAGCCAGGTACCTAATTGAAGCGGCACATATCCGTGGTTGTACCACACCTGCGGGATATGGGAGCTATCCCCGTAAGAACCCACCAACCCACACGACGGGGAGGCAAAGGGACCAACGCCCCTTACAGGATTCCGATCGCTCGCATGCTCTAGGCATGTGCTAATCTGCACGGTGACACGTTTGTGTTGCACATTGCACTCCGACCCCTCCCCGTCCGGCAGGCGAAGCGCACGTTTCTTCTTGTAAGCGGACGATGCAGGTCGACATTAAACCTTGGCGGCTTTGCTTGAGAACTCAGCACAAGGCGGCGTAAACTCTCAACGGGTATACTTCAGCCTGATATCAAAGACATCATGACTCCCCCTCTCACTGACCCTGGTTTCTGCTTTGTGAGACGCGGGTTGGGACGCGAGGTCACGCACTGTCGACATGATGATGTAGGATCCCTTCGCACAACGGCTCAACGAGGAGAGTTTCCGTTGGTGGAATCCAGGACGTAGCACACATGTCTCCGGTACAGGCCCGATGAGAGACCGAGTCGTAATCCCGATCCGTACAGGATACTATGCAGGTGACTCCATCGTCTGCCGTACCATGGCGCCTCGTGGATCGAAGTATTGGAGACAGATTGAGTGCTAGTTGATGATCCCGACGGGGATGCCGGATCTGTCATGACCGATCAACCCAGTCACGGCACGAGGTACCAGATCCGAAGAATCGCATACCTGGATGTGGGTTCCCGAGAAGCAGCATCTGGGCTCATAGATCCCTCAGTACCGTTATAAAACCTACGGCCTGGCCAGTACTCAAATCGATCCGAAGCAACACACCACCGATCTTCTTCTGCTTTCCCCTCCTCCTCAGCTTCTACTTTGCCTTGTTCTGCACACCATCTTCGTTTGTGATACCACCTTTGGCTCTTCAACAGGCCAGCCCTACACAACTGCCCACCATGTCTGACATGAAAGCCACTGTTGAGCCCACCAAGAAGGGTTTCTCTGTCTGCGGATATGAGAAGATCGAGTATGACTTTGAGTTCCTTGATGGCGTCTTTGACGTCCGCAACCCTCAGCTGGCTGAGTGCTACAACCGCTGGCAGCGATGCCTTGCTGTCATGGATCTCAACATCTTCAATCTCTACGGAGAGCAGATTCAACGCTACTTCGATCACCACCAGATCGAGCTGAAGATCCATAAAACCACGATTGGTGAGAAGGCTAAGAGCATGGAAACCCTGCTCGGCATTGTCGACTCTATGAATGAGTTTGGCGTGTACCGCAAGGAGCCCGTGCTGGTCGTGGGTGGTGGCCTGGTGACCGATGTTGCTGGGTAAGTTGACTTACACGATGATCAGATAAGCTCGGACTAACACAACTATAGCTTCGCTTGTGCTGCCTACCGCCGCACAACCAACTACATCCGCATTCCTACTACTGTCATCGGTCTTATTGATGCGTCGGTTTCTATCAAGGTTGCCGTTAACTACGGCCGCTACAAGAACCGTTTGGGAGCTTACCACGCCCCTATCCACACATTCCTGGACTTTACATTCCTGCGGACTCTGCCTGTGGCTCAAATTCGCAATGGCTTTGCCGAGTTGATTAAGATTTCTTCATGTGCACACAGCAATACTTTTGACCTGCTTGACAAGTACTGCGAGGACCTCATCGGCAATGCCTTTGGCCGATCTGATGAGGCTACATCTGAACTTCGGGAGGCTGCAGATGAGATTTGCCGAGCAGGTATCTACGAGATGCTTAAGCTTGAGACCCCCAACTTGCATGAGATTATGCTTGACCGAGTCATCGCCTATGGCCACACGTAAGTAGGCTCAGCCAAAGCTATCCGACATTGCATCTAACATTGGTCTAGCTGGTCTCCTCTTCACGAGCTCGTTCCCGAGACTCCCTACGTCACGGCCACGCCATCTCCATTGACATGGCCTACTCCGCCACTCTCTCACATCTCCGCGGTCTTCTCTCTGCTGAGGACCATACTCGTCTCCTACGACTCTTCTCCCGCGCTGGTCTCTCCATGGATCACGAGCAATTCGATGGCCCGCTTCTGAAGAAGGCTACTGCTGCCATTCTCAAGACCCGTGACGGCAAGCTGCGTGCCGCCGTACCTGTCAGCCCCATGGGCAAGTGTGTTTTCCTCAACGATGTTAGCCACGACGAAATGTGCCATGCTTTGCAAGTGCACAAGGAGACAATGAAGTCGTACCCTCGCAACGGCGAAGGCATCGACGCCTATGTCGACAGCAGCGACACTGGCTACACCATCCAGGGTGCCCCGGTTGAAGCTAACGGCAAGGTCCCCAACGGCGACAGCGTGCCTCGCTCGCTAGCTGCAGGACAAGGCCTCAACGGTTCTGTGAACGCAGCTTTCATTGACGGTCTGAAGGACAAGCTGGAGGGCCGTGACGCCTCCCACGTCAACGTTGTCGTTGTGGATGGCAATGGAAGCTCGTGAGTCGTGCAGAAAATGGCGTGAGATTTACAATTATTGCATAGCATTTACTAGATGAGGGCCAAGTTCTCTTCCATGAGATTCATCAATTCACAGAGCCTTTGCGCCACCAAACTCAAGTTCGCGTTCCAACTGGTGATGGATGAAGTTTGCTGTTCGCCTATGCATGGTTGTATTGACCCCTGGTGAAATGCTCATGTTATTGCACCAAACAATGTGAAAAGCCTCAAAGTCAGTACTTCCGTAAACTTGGATCGCGCTTTTAATTCATTACTTTCTTTCATGCCTGGCAGGTCTGGCTGACAATGAGCTACTTCTTACCACCCCAGCAACTTGTGTTACCAGCTCGTATGCCAGCGAGTTGTTTCGTCATTCTTTCGTCTAGGTTCAGCACTGGCGCCAAGAGAAAATGGGTCAGGGAATAATTTCTCGTATTGTATGCCAGGCAGAGGAGGCTATACCCCTGCTCTCTAATTACGTCCAAGGCTCACGGCACGGACATAATTCTTGGCATTGCTGCGTGCAATCGGCCGATAAAAGAATCTGAGGTTAAAAGCAATAATGTCACCAGAGAAAGGTTATTGGATAGCATTTTGTGTAGTAAGGCCATTGCTGGCATTGGTCTGTTTCTTAATATGGCAGATGACACACGTATAAGTGTTCTGTTTTGGAAATAGGACAAGACAATGACCATACACAGCTTCGTATCCTGCCGAACGAGCCCCCATGAATATAGTTGCTATCCAACAGGTATAATGGCCGTCTTTTAAAAGATTTCGGCAGAAGCCAAAGGGATCGACCACATAGGCTTTGACAAGATCAAGGTCTGCTGCAGTGATGTTGCCGTTTTTGATGTCTGCACAGGACTTTGTCTTATCAATTCCCTGTTTGACATACATATCCAATCTCACTTGTAAGCGCAGTCAACTTTGGATTAAATGGCTCTGTCATAAAGTCAATGGAATTTCTATGCAGCTAGTTCTAATAACAGAAACATGGCTAACTACCCTTGCCCCTAGGCTAATTCTAGTTTACATGGCATATTCACGGAGTGCTAGCTCTGGCCAGCCAGTGACAGGCTGGGTTGGAGCATAGTTGAAGAGCTCTGGTAAAATAGCAGCACGCTGTTTATCCAGAGACGGAGAGCTTTTCCCATCGGATGCGCCGCTACAAACGGTCACATTGATGACTGATGCCGTCCCTAGAAAATCTTGACTGTTTCGGAGGGCCGAAAAGATAACCTCATGACTTGCTGTCTCCCATAACAACGAGTCGTGTGTGAAAAGGCGTGGAGAGCGCCATTCCGCCCAGAGCTTCGAAGCGCATTCCTTGAAGACGTCAATATTCCGTGCCAATGACCCTTCCAACCTCCAGGCGTCTTGAAAGCCGAGCCGGCCCAAGGCCTCTCCATAGAAGCTAGGTTGAACGATCTGATCGGTGCTTGACCCGATATTAGTGGTGGGAACGACGGCATCCTTGCCGCCAAACTTGACCAATGCTGCGACTAGATTCGACCATGGCAGCTGCTGCACAACTGCCTCAGAATACAGGTTGAGGTAGAATAAGGGAACCATGGACCAAGAACCTCGGTATGATGCACCTATGGCTATGTGTCTCTTGACCATGGCCCGGGTTTCAGGATAGAAGATTAACGTCCACTGTGTTGCCAGAGAACCAGCCGACCAAGAGATTATGGACACGTCTTGCCCATGCTTCTTGGATATTTTCTTAACAGCGCTGCTTATGTACTCGGCGGTGAGTTGGATATCATGGAAGAGCCTGTAGGGAACTTCTAAATAATAAGGTTGGTAGCCATTGTAAGCAAGTGGCTCAAGTAGAGTATAATCCCAGTTGATTTGCGGGCTGTGTGAGGTACTTGATTAGCAATTTGGTCTAATGCTGGAGTCACAGTGATCTTGGATTTTATACGTACGTCATGCCACTCCCGTGAACTAACAAGACAACATCTCTGGCTTCGGGAACAACTCTTGGACACGATACTGCTTTGTCGAGCAAGAGCGGGTCCTCCAAGTAAGCAGGGTCCGTGCCAACGGGCACCGGTAAGTATTCAATGGACAGTGATTTTTTGTTTAATAGTGCGGCTAGCAGCAATGCGAGCCCGAATACAAGTCCGCAAAAGACCTTTCGCTGAAACATCATGAGAGGCTTCGATGGTTAAGAGCTCAGTCTTTCAAACTGCTCAGAACATACAGTCAGTCATACGACATCTACCACCATCTGATGGATTTCGGAACGGAAATAATAGGACAACTCCACCTATTTTCTCCGATCCAATCGTTGGCTGGTCGATAACAGGGGTCTTTATGGCGGTCCTCTCTCAGTGAGACCCAGCCGGGGGCCGCCATCAGCGTTAAAAAGGGCGCGCCAAGGTGTAAGCAAAGGGACAAGCATGGTTCACTTCGTTACACGTGCAGGGTCGCATACGAGTCATCAGGCACCTCACAGCGTTGAGGCTCCTTCGACCAGGGTATACGGAAGAGCCGCGGCGCAGCAATGGCAATTTAATAGGAGTATTTACCCACTCACTCAGTCTTGTCGCTTCTTACCTTCATCATACCTTTGGTCTGTACCTTCCGGTTTGACAGTCATTCGTTTGTCGTGTCCTTCACTCGCTTAGCACCGAATACACTCGCTTTAACACTCGTTAATTAATATTGCAACCTCACTCCGGCCAAAATGAAGACTGTTGTCGCTCTCGCCGTCTTGGCTCGCCTGGCCTCTGCAAAGACTGATATCGAAGGCTGCACCTCGTTCACAAGCACCGTTACCGTACGCCCGGAACCCGGCTTTGGCAACACCTACGAGACGGTAATCTGGTACGTCCCGGACACGCTGGAGATCTGCAAAGGCGTCGACTGTGGCGGCGGCCGTGCTCCCCGCAACGTCCCCGGATGCCCGATGTACTCTGGCACCGAGACCGTCACACCCAGTTTCCTTGATGCCGATCCCGCTAAACCGACCACCGCTGCTGCTCCGGCCACCACCGGGCCCACAGAGACCATTACAGTAACGGGCGCCCCTCAGGCAACCGAAAGCGAAAGCGAGCAGTCCACCAGTGTTTCCGAGTCTCCACTGGACCCGTCCCGGCAGCCTTCACTGGGTGGTGGTGACGAGACGAGCAAAGCCCCTGTCCCAGCCAGTTCCAAAACAGAGACCACCACCACTCTTGTTACCCAGGCGCCCTTGACAACCCCTGCTCCTGGTAACAGCACCACAACCAGTTCCAACACAGATGGCGGGAGCACCACGATCTCTAACACTGATGCTCCCGGCGCGGGTGCTCAGCCTACCACGGTGGCCCTGGCTATGAATCTGATGGTTGGCGTCGCAGCTTTTATGGCGATGATGTAAAGGATTGGGAATGGTGATATTACGTGAAGAGTTTCAAGACGTGAGATGACATGGGTTTATGTGGTAGTTGTCGGCCCCAGACATCCAAGTTTATGACTACCAAGCATTGAATGGACTTCATAGATTTGCAAGATGCAGGGGTCGTTTATACTTCCAGGTATCAGGATCGCAGTACGTTGGTCTTGGTGTCCAATCTTGAAATGCTAAACCTATTTTCTCAGTATCTTTTACTAGTAGCCTGAACCACCACCCTCGCATTTCCGTAGAAATCTGCAAATTCATCTCTGCTTTTTTCCTCGCGAATAACATGCTACACTCTCGTAGACTAGAAGCCTATCCAAACAACAACAAATAGCGGGACTACCAGCGATGCTAGTATCGATACAGATGTGCCACTTGCGGCGCTGTCGTCGTCGCCGTCGCCGTCGGACGACGCATTGAACTGATCACCTATAATATAATCCGGTTCAAAGTTATTTACAGCTGCATCATCCGTAGTCCCGTTCCAGCAGTAGCGATCAAAGCATCTGTTGCAGTCGTCTGGGGCGGTTACGTTGGCCCTCCACCAAGTTCGGCTGAGTATCGCGCATGCAACACAGGTCGCCCATTCACTGTCGATGGTTCCGTTGCCTTGAGTCGCTGCATTCAGACCGTTCTGGATGATTGCATCGCGCTGTGATGTAGGATAGGCCGGGTCGAATGTTGATACATTGCTATGGGTTGTGTAAGGCGCGTTTGGAATATAGAAGATAAGTGGCGGAACCGTCTGATTGCCAGAGAGGGTAAAATTACTGGCGTCGCATCCGAAAAGCGTGGGCCTTTGGTTAAGCCGCAGATTGATAAAGGTCTCCGCCGAAGGTACGGCTGGAAACAAGGTGCCATTCGTGATGTTGGTTGTGGTGCGCTCGTACGAGGCTCGCATAGCAGTGCCATTTGGCCAGTTGGTGCTGGTATCAGCCGATGAGTCCACAGCAAAGATGATATCGACGGCCCGAATAGGCTGAATCAGAGGATGCAAAGGAATGTTCTGTAAATCTTCTCCGCCATCGACAAGAGACAATTGATCTTCATTTACAGTGGGGTTCAGGAAGTCGGGTTCCAGCCTCGGAAGGGGTTTGGCTCATATTGGGCAACATCCTCGTCGTCCTCAGACAAGTCTGTCAGGATGTTTGTAATTGCGTCTGTCACAGCGGATGGGATGTTATTCTCTTCTCCGACAGCTGTGATGTTGGTCACCACAAACTGGTTGAACAGAGAAGAGGAAGTGCCCATGACAAACCCATACTGATCAAATCCACGAACGCATTTTCCGTCTGAATTGATGGAGCCGTTTGTAAAGTTTGAAGCGAGCCATCTTATAGGCGCAAATCCATACACTGTAGGATCCCACGTACCAAGCTCGAAGGGATTGAACTCGTACACGGTCGCATTCAGGGAGACGATTTTTTCGCCTGGCTTTCTACCATCAGAGACAAGAATGGGGTATGGTGTCTGGGCATCTTGGAAATTGGAGGTATTGGCAATTGAAGAGAATGTGTATGCCGGGCCTCCGTCTGCATCTCCAATAAGCTGATATGACAGAGCGCGACCCCAGTAGTCCGTGATGGTCGTCTGCCAGCCCTCTCGTTTGCTTCCAACCGCATCGGCGATGTCAGTCCAATACCTCACTGTGTTGAGCACACCAATACCACTCTCTTGAGGCCCTGTAAAAATAGAGCGGTCAAAGCGCCAAAGAGCAGTGTCTTTACGCCCACGTTGGAGCTCGGGTATCGTCGAGAAGTTGTTGGCGAACATGGATCCGACAAGCCAACCACCACCAGAGAGGCCTGCGAGGTACGTGGCAGATTGAAGAAGTCCACTGATGGTGCCATTATCTCCATTCCGAGAATCGGCAGCTGAGAGAAAGCCGGCGCCGTTCATGAGAGCTCGGTAACCACCTCCCGACACAGCAATGCCAATGTTTGGAATTGCACTAAAATTGTCACCAGCACGGTCAAAGAAGGCCCCTACATCGAAATTGGATATATTGGCACGTTCTAGGAGAGTGCGCATCGGCTCGATAGTAATGTTTCGCCTGCGTCTGAGCCATGATGACTCTTCATCTGAGAGACCGTCGGCGAGGCGAATTGCGGGCTTCGTGCTTGGGCAGTCCACAACTTTGGGTGCGTAGCCACCACTTGGGGAGTCGGGCAGAGCTCTCAGACTTAGAGCGAGGGCATCGTTTCGAGCAGCTAGTGTTCTCGCATACACAAAAGTCAGAAACACATTGCAAAGCGAGAGAAAAGAATATAGAGTCTCATATTGACGGCATACGGCGGTCTCTCATCCAAAGATGCTGTTGCTACTTGAGGAGGTCATGAGCCGAGTTGCGCGTCCATGCCGTAGATAAACCAAGCTACGGAAGCGACGGAGTGTGAGCAGTATTACGTGGATTCCAACAATCAGACGATGACAGAGTTTCCCGCGGATCATCGGACCAAGTAGCTTCGAGGTTAGCTCCGCTAGCAACTCTTCTAACCCATTACGAAGGGATTAGGCTGTTTGTTGGCGAATTGACATTCGCGACAGAAAGATCATCAGGGAATGCAAATGTTAATGGCTTGGTGAAGCTAGGTTTAGTTTATGTTAAAAGTTGGGAGGCTGCCACCATTTGCCAAATGAAGTTTCTCAAATACCTCCCAGTCCTGGTTCTTAATCCTTGGCATTCAGCTTTTGACGCCATCTATGTGACAGCTTTGAACCCGCTTGGCATCATTCCTCCTCAAGTGTTCTCCATTGTGAGGCTTGGCGTGGGACGTGGCAATAATGGAATGCATCATAGCTAGTACACAGTGGGCAGTTCCCCACCGTAGGCTATTACATCTTGTACGGTCCTCAATACGGGCATACTGGAATTTATATATAAGCTAATTAGCCTTTGAAACTGCCATGCGGTATCCTGATTATTAGAAAGAAATGGAATAATCAGGTTCATGTGCGCTCTTCGTACAGCCTGTTCTCGGTGCTGTTATGGAAACAGTTTTCACGCAAGCTAGGCTATGGATGACAAGTATAGACACAGTTGGAGAAAAATGCCTTGCCCACATTGCGATTCCATTTAGAAGTAATGATCTTAGTTAAAAACAATAGTAACTAGTGATTAAGGGAACGTGAGCCCTTTCCGTAGGGGTGAGCAAATCGAAAAGCCCGATGGGTCCTAGCATATGCCTTCGGCGGCGATTGCATCGAGCCGACCTCGCTGCGCTCGATATCGCAATTATCAAGGCTTTACGCAGCTGTCTTCAGAGCCCTGAGAATTGGGCTCATCAGGATCGTCTGGATCGCCAGGGCTCGAAACAACCGGGTCGGCAATATCGTCATAGGGTGCAAGGCTCAAGACAGGCAGTAGATTAAAAACAACAAAAGAATATCATCAAAAATACATTGACCTCTGACTAAGAACCTGACGCGATAAGATTTTCCATCAATCGCTGATGCGATGGATAGACCCAAGGCTAATTGCCCTCTCTCATTGCCCTCTCATTAAAGAAGCAAAGCGGAGGCTGCCTTTGGCATAGTTCCCACTCCTGCTTGAGCACTTCGTGCTCTTCACTTGGTCTTTCGCTTTGCTTAATAAATACTTAAATTATTCACAAATAATTTTACTTACTCTCTTATTCTCATAGGTTTTCTACAATTTTAGTCAAATATTCTTAAGAAGCTTTCGTTGATTATTGCTCAAGATAGCTGCATTAAGCAGGCGGAATTTCCGGCCTTTGTAAAGACCAAGGGATTGCTGGAGACCCGCTCATCGCTTCATGAGCCCTTAACCACTGACAAACAAGGATAGTCGCTAAGGAATTTAGATATCTCTATACACAACTCAACCACATGGAATGTCCCGGTGCGGCAAACACCGTTGCATGCTCTCGTGTGGCCAGACTACCAATGGTTACCCTATACTAACCTCATAGCCAAACTCCAGGCGCGTCAAAGACAACGTTGCAAGCCACCTTAAGGAACGAGAAGCAAATATCAATCATTATCCTCCATCCACATATATTCACTCGTTATTTGATGTCTCTATAAATCAATCAGTCTTTGGTCAAGTTATATGTAATCCTTATTTCTATTCATAGCCCCAGTGGCATAACTACCTCCGTCGTGAGAACCTCCAACCTAATCATTTTGAAGGGCGTCGTTATTCTGTCTCGGCAATCACATTCTCGAGCTATTGTATATTATCGTACTTGATGCGACGTCCAAGTCTGATAGTAGAGAACCGTGCGAACATAATTCTAGACCCGAAATCATGTTGTACCTTGAGAAGTAGATACTTAGGCTTGGCAGGTACACTCTTATATAAGTACTTTCTGAATAATACGAAGGGCATCTGCTGGAGAGGGACTCGTACCTAGAGTATTGAATGATAGCGAGGAAGTAGTTAAACTGGAGGTGCTCGGCATTTTTACTGGCCAGGTTCATGTGATGGTTATACCAATAAGAAAATGAAACCGTACGTCATGCTAATCGACTTTGGTTTCCCAGGCACACTAACAGTCGAAATTGTCGAAGTATTCTTTTACATTGCCAGCGATTTCGGTATTCATAAATGAAATGCGAAGATCCTTTGAGCCACATCCCCAAGCACCTGAATGGTCACCGTTGCAGGAGCTCGCGGCTGGAAAATCATCGACACGGGTATATGAAGCTTTGATATCCCAACCCATGTGCACTGCGATTCAAATAGCATTAGTTGACTTGCTTCAAAATCTCGGTATTCATTTTTCCGTAGTCGTTGGTCATTTTTCACGAGAAATTGGTGCAGCATATGCGGCTGGGCTTCTCTGGCGAGAAAAGCCATGGCTATTGCTTACTACAGAGGACTTACTGCACATCTTGTTGTGGGTGATGGTCAACCTGGTGCCATGTTAGCAGCTTCAATGTCGATGGATGAAACCAATGGGCAGTTGTTCTAGGCGTATTTTTGTCATACTGCTAGAACAAAACAACCCCTTACCCTTGGTCTGTAATGCTAGGGGACTAACGAGCGAGCGACAAGAGGGAAATTACCATAAAGCTAAGGGTCAGTGATAGATAGACATTCAATGGTCCATAGAAATCCAGGTTATTCATTGCGTCAAATCAATAATCTGGTAAGAAGTTTTATTTCCCAATGATGGGAGGCAGACAGAAGACTAGTGTGAGGTAACGGGACAAAGAGAGTTTGATGTCTCTGTCTTCCCAAACCCAAGTCGATGTCGGATAAGCTGCCAGCTCACCAACTTATATTTGAAGTCTGGGTTGAATATATTCTACAAGTCAATTGATGTGGCTTTGGACCAACAATTACCTTGGAAATGAGACCTGGGAGATCTCTCGTGACACGCCACAACCTGGAGATATGTAGTCTGGCCAGCGATTGTGTGTCAATCATATAGAGGTGGAGCAAGACTCAGAGCTCATATTGGCTTGCCTGGTGAAACTGGGAGCTATATCTTGCCAGATCTTGGTTCTCTCTCAAATAAAGACAACAAAAGAATTCGTTACTGGCTGATTTACATCACATGAGCATATGTATACGTTTCTCAAGTCTTGCTCTTACTATGTAGTTGTGGAGCTTACGCCGTTATTGATTGACGATGATCCGTTATGAAAACTATGGGCTACGTTCATCAGAAGGTTAAAATGGAGTCACGGATATAGCTGTCGTCCATGCAATTTTTTTCCCGCCTTGGCTATCGTGTACTAAACTCCGTCAGCCAAATGGAAACTTGGGCGACTTCGAGTTTGCCATCAGTTGACCTCCAAGGAAGTAATGGGTGCCGATCAGCAGTACACAGTGGATCGAAAGCTCTGATCATCCCCTATTTTACACATGGAACCATGGTCCGCGATCGTCATTAGCCAACCCCATGATATGTTCCTGGAAACGCAACATAGTAGTCGCGCTCGAATCAAACAATTCTCCACTTCCAACAAGAAGGTTATACAAGCTAAGATGAGGTAGAAAATAGTAAGTCTTACACAAGGTTTGGAAACTGACCAGGACTAACACCAGAGTAGAACCGTTCAATATAAATTAAGAATTTGAAAAAGTGTTGAACAAGGCTGAGTGGATGTCATACTGTCAGCTATACTAGCCACCTAGACCAGATCTTGTTAGTGCGCCTCATCGCATTGAAGCGTCAAAATTGAGTTGTTGAGATCTGCGACAGATGAGTTTCAACTTGATGAATGATGGGTATTGCCCCTGGCGTGAAAGCGGCAATACATTCGTTAAACGCGAGTTTTCGCTAGAACGCGCTTCTTGGCGGCTCTTGGCGGCTCTTGGCGCCCACGGCAGTTGGTGGAGCATTTAATCCAGTAAGTGAGCGAAACGCAGCGCCAAGGTGACCTCCTGTATGAGCAAGCAGATGTTCATTAGGGAGTATATGACGTCGAGGTTTAGGGAGAAGATGTGCGAAAGGCAATGCCCAAGGAAGAAGACATCTCATGAAATCAAGTATATATGGCACGCTTTCCCCATCGATTGTTCCATCTGCTCGCTGACAACTACAAACCACTTCTTCATATTCCTTCTTATCAAGTTCCCCTGAGACACGATCAATAAAGATTATTATGGCGCCTTCTCTCTTCAAGACCCTGGCGGTCTCCGCTATCACTGGCCTTCTTGCTGCTCAGACAGCAAACGCTCATTACGTATACAGCATTCTCGTTCACAATGGCGAGCAAACTCCCGACTAGCAGTATGTTCGTCAGAACAACAACAGTATACAGCCCCACAAGCAGTTCCTGAACCCTTCGGACGACTTCCGCTGCAACATGGGCACCTTCCAGAATGCTGGCCAGACACAAGTCCGTCAGGTCAGCCCTGGTGATACCATTGGTTTCAAGCTGTGGAACAATGGTCAGATTCTTCATCCGGGACCTTCTACTATCCACATGTCGCGTGCTCCTGGTGATGTGCGCGATTACCAGGGAGACGGCGACTGGTTTAAAATTTATGAGGACATCATTTGCGGTCCTCAACACCCTCTTCGCGATACTGACTGGTGCAGCTGGGACCAAGCCATTGTTGAGACACAAATTCCTCCAAGCACGCCTCCTGGACAATACCTTGTCCGTGTTGAACACATCGCTATCCATGGCGCTGAATCTGGCGACGCTGAGTTTTACTTCACCTGTGCTCAAGTTGAAGTTACTGGCAATGGTAACGGTACTCCTGGACCACTCGTCAAAATCCCAGGTCTGTACGACTCTAATGACCCTGCTCTTCGCTTCTTCATCTATGGTGCTCAGGAGTACCCATTCAACTCAGTTGGCGCGCACTCCGTCTGGCGTGGCTAAGAGCTGGAACTACGATGAGCACAAAGCCTGCGGGTTTGGAAGGTGATGAAGGTTTAGAGACTGAACGAATGAGCCTACTATACCCTCTATCATCTCTGGCAATAGAAGAAGTGGGTGGGGTTTGGAATTCATTTCTATGTACTTAGTTTCTGAAGATACCTATTTATCTGGTCTTTGAGGCAGGCTGAAAAGAGTATGCAAATAACGAAAGAAGAGCTAGGCCTCTAGCTGAATTTGACTGTGATTATGATTATACCAAATGCAGTCTACTTGTGATATATAAAAGAATCTGTGTAGTGAATCAGTCTCGGATTGTATTCAAAGTGTCTGAGATGCCAATATTTGAGTATGAAGCCAACCAAGCTTACTCGTACTAAAACGGCTATCCTACCTTGATACTTATTCCATGTGCTCCATATATGTTAAGGTAATTTTAAATAATTTACACCCGCATTTTAAGCTCATTTCTGCCATATTCCGAGTTTTACAGCAAGATCAACGATGAGCATAATCACCGAAGCTACAATGATTTGGTGTCTGACGTCCACTGTGTGTTTTGTTGGGACTGAAATCCTCAACCTACTCACACAACTATAACGTATATAGCACGGCAAGTTCAAGATCAAATGGTCAGGCTTAAAACTCGAAGAGAAGTTGTTGATTGATTAAAGAAACACAAAGTCAATGTCTTTTTTATAAAAATCCAATGATCTTCCGGCAAGTTGAAGCTCTGGGGTAAGTTACAAAGCCAAGTATTGCCCAGTCATCCAATTCCCAATACAATGTAGTTCATCAACAATTTCCATCCTCGTGGCTTATTCTTTTCTCACCCATATACATATATTCCTTGAATTGAAGTGTGTATGCTGTCAATATAAGTTCTTATTTTAACCTAAGACGAATGACCCCATATTTCTGGTCTTACTATGCAGATTATGCAAGATGTCAATTTGGATGAGTACATGAGATTTCCACGATAGATTGCGTATAGTTACGTTCGGTGTGTATAATACTAGTATGTCATCAAGTAGTGTATCTGCTTGTGACAAAATCCAGACAGTTTTCTTCATGTTTTTTTGTCTAGGATCACATCGTTCACGCACTGAACTCTCTCTTGCAGTCACCGGGGACTTGAAAAATATGTCCGCCCAAGTTTTTGCCATCTGCTTCGCGAGGAGTCTGTGAATTTCCACGCCAGGGTGCAAGGTGTCCCACCAGAGACATGAAGTGCCATCCATGTTTGTGCAGAGATCATCAGGCGCGCCGTATTTTGTTGGATTGTTAAGTGCTTCAAGCGATATCGGCTCAAAATCGGTCAATCTGACCGTGGCATCAGGATGAGCTGCAGCAAAGGCATCAAGACCAGACTTGAGTGCGATATTCCACCTATCGAGGAGATCTTTGAGTCGAATCTGATCCTCTGGTGACTCAGCTAATAGAAGAGGAGCTCGCCAGACGGCTATATATGGTATCAGAATCTTGATCAAGCTGGCAGGATGGGGACCAACTTACCAGGTAAAGTGATGGCATAGAAATTTCGGACTCCAGGGCCAGTGTCGTATAACAACTGGAACTGCTCGAGGAAACTTGCAACAATCTCCTCAACTGGCGAGTTTCTTCCTTGCAGATTCTCACTCCACACATCGTTGAACCCGAACATGGCTCCTGCTAGGGTATTTTCGGAAGTCCATTCAATGGTGGGCTCGATCTCTTGGAAGAGCGCTACTTGTTCTCTGAAGCTACGGAATTCCTCGCCATAACCAGGAATAATAGACTTGTCGACAATGCTACCTGAGAAAGCGTAGTTGTAGCCCAGAGTTAGAGTTTTGTTGAACTCAGTTGCTAGGAAACCTGCAAAATTCAAGCCGCCGGAGCAGGTTCTACCAGGAAGAGGAGGGTTTCCGAGCGGGTTCTCTTCCGAAGGCTGCGGACCATATGGCTCAAACTCTGTAGTCGTGAGGAGTCTCCACTGCATTACGATAAGTGTCTTGCATAAAAAGTTTCATTGTCAAGAAGTTGGCTTAATTACAAGAAGAAGATTTTTTTCGTCGAGTCGGAGGGCTCAGAATGCACGAGCGTGGCCGCTGTGGCGAGACACAGCGCAGAGAAGTATGAGCGCATGTTGACGGTGAGTGGACCTTTGATTCAATGGCTGAAGCCGTACAAACCTGCCGTCACAATGGCGCCGCGCTCTTGGTACTTATACGGCGAATGGGTACACGTGCAAAGTGACAACTTGTTCCATACCAAGCCCTTGCGTCTACCGGCTAAGAGATCCTTGGGCCAATTCTCCTGGTCTATCGACCACGCTACCCCACAAATGGCGTCGCATTGCGTACGAATGCTTATGCCTTACAGGGATTTCTGGTGAGGTTGAGCGGTCAACCTCGGACCCGGGCCAGGGCATCGGAATCAGCTTGCGATAGCTAGTTCTTCATAGACCTTCCTCTTTGAGGTCAGCTACTCGTCAGCAGTGTTCTTTAGCGATTGATCATGCTTCCATTATCCACCTGGCATTGTACCTGCTCAATCAGGTTTAGGTGATAGAATCCTATTTGTGTAACCCGGTTCCCGGCAATCCCAAGGGAACCTAGGCCAGCCAGGGTGCGGGCGTAGGTTAACATTATCCCTCAGCGAATACTAGTCTCGTCTAGGCTCCCCTGCTCTTAGGGTCATCAGGTAAATTCGTGCAAGTTAGTGTAGGGTGAGAATCCGGAGCGCCTCAATACAAGAATGTGTGCGAAAGGATGAGACTGAAAACCTAGGAACTTCATCGTTTCCTCATACGAATGCCTTAAGGAGAGGAACAAGAAAAATGAATTAAAATGTACAAGGAAAAAGCAGAAACTCGTTTTGAAAAAGAAGGGCCAGGTCACAAACAAGCCAATGCAACTATACAAGTCCATTATGCTACACAACGAGGCGAGCCGTTATTGTCAAGTACATGAATAGAGGGATTTTGGTGATAGCTTCTATACAATCAATTATGGGTAATAACTGCCCGCTTGAGTTTGGCTGTCAAGAATTCGAATTTTCGTCTGTTAGATGAAGGTTCCGTGGCGGGAACGATAAGATTAAGGCAAACATATATTTCTTGCAAGACGAGAAGGGTATGAACTGTTTACAATGGATAATATAGAACCTTGGAGCCAATAGATTTCTCGAGGTACAACCAAACTCACTTGCCGAGTCGTGTACGAAGGTTCAAAGATTATCTCAAGACATCCCGAGTGAACCACTCCGAAAGCATGTGGCTCGTTCATCTCAACGTCTTTGAAGTGATATACATATTGTGAGCATCTATCGAAACCTTTTGTATTTCCTACCCTGAGTTAGGTTATACTACCAGCTTTTTGAAATGCACTCTACTGATTGAAGGTATGGCTAGATCTTGGAAACAACCCAAACTTCCTGCACACTTCTAATAATGTAATGGGGCCTATATTATTATAAATATGATAATTAGGCATATCTAATGCACGTGTAAAAGTGTGCAGCTTACTAACATTAACCATATTTTGTTGATGTTGGCTCCAGACAGACCAATGAATATGTGCCGTCGGGATTATTTTCTAATATGATCCAAGTCATTGATACCTGAAATGGACCTCTGTTAATGCTTTAGTGCGATAAAAAAGCTTTTTATAACAAGATATACTATAAACGTGAACGTAGATACATGACCTAGGTCGCTTCATATCGAACTCATCCTTGAGCGGAGTGGACGGAGACAGTACCAGAGTGACGGTACTAGCTTTTGTCACACTCCAATGCAGTGCCCAAAGAGGGATTGGCTTGTAAGAACAAATCTATGGGGATTGCGGTAGTGGCGTCCACCAGCATCCTTGAACAGCCAACGCCACTCTTTGCTTGGATATATTCTCCGCACTTATCAGTTGTCCCTTGAGCAGTTTCACCAGGAGGTTGTGAGTCGAACCTGAATGACTCGTAAGAATTACTGTCCTTGAAATACCTGTATGAACCTGTGTTGCCATCGCCAGTCGCCATATGCTTCATTTTTTTCGGGATTTTGTACTGGCCTCCTGGGGGCTAACGCAAATTACTCGACCCCAGAATGGATTCGTGCTCCATAAGTTCAAGCACCGTGAGTCGATCCCCAAGTTCCAGTCAATTAGCGATGTCCATGACGCTCCCCATTCCAAGGCAAGCGCAACGCAATCCTCATCTTCTTTGACGGTGTGTGTGACAGCGCATGATGGCGGGAGACAAAGTTCAAGGCCGTCTTCGATGTTATTGCAATTGGTTAGACCTGAGTTGATGTAGTAGAGCGTTGCAGCAGAAATTGATTTGTTCAATGCGATGCTGTCGCATGTGTCTCCATGTTGGGTTACATATGTCTGGCCACCGGAACATGTTGCCACCACTGCAGATTTGGCTTCAAAAGACTAGGTGAAGGGTCCGTTGGAATTTTCAGTCCACAGTCTATAGGCATAACTATGTCAGCTAGTTTAAGACAGAGGAGTAGTGTTATCATACACTCGTGCACATCTCTCAATGTATTTGTGAAAGCTTCGTCATACGCTGAGTTTTGAGACTCTTGCATAGTCCTCAACTTTGTAAGGAAGCAGTAGGAGCATAACTGTTCTTTGGGAATTTCTTGAATATGTTCGTAACTTTTCCATGAGTCAATTATATCTATGACAGTTGTATTAGCAAAAGTTAAACAGTTGGCAGTTCATCTCACCATTGCAATACTTTTCAGTTTCTGGATCCTTTAGGCACAAATCATTCCAGCCAGAATTGATTGAGTCAATCAATGTTATAACAGGCCATCCTGGAGCAAGTTCTGGCGTTGACGTACAAGCATCACGGATGAGCTGCCTTCGTGTGGATAGCGCGTCCCGGCAAGCTGGCGCACATGCAATGTCAGCCCACTCTTGATCCTGCAATGAACCATGATACTCTTTCAACTGGAGGTTGGCAACGGATTCATCGCAACCAGCAAGCGGTTCAAGAGCTTTCTTGCATTCAGGGGTCAAGTTGCTTCCGTCCACTAGCGACTGAGGTACGATCTGCAAGCCAGTGAACTGTCCTGTCGCTATCCCTGGTTGTTCTCTGGCGTAAGTTAATCCTTTGAGCGATAGCCCCAAGCTCGTCAGAAGGATAAATTTCCGCATCTTCAAGACTTGAAGCATTCGAAAGAACAGACAGAACCCCGGATTCGAGTGTTGGAGTTCGAAAGCTGTTGGCTGTCAATTAGGCAGGTAGGTGTTGGCTCTGGATGGTTGCCTCAAGCCTTTCTATTCTTGGACGGTCACCTGAGGAACATGAGCCAACACATATGCCAAGACGATAATAACCAATGGGCATTTGGCCTGGTCCATAATTATTGGAGAGGTCATAGCAAATGAGCCCACTGTATCCATGTCCGCAACAGTGTTATATGCAGGGTTCGTCACACGGCACCCTGTAATTCTACTCTTAAATTTTGTCATTCGGCGAGATGGGCTTTTAAGGATGTCACTTCCTATCGAAGCGTCTTCTGGTAGACTATGAGTCGGTGAAGTCGACTGTACACTCTATCGCCCCAACGATGACGATCATCTTCAACTTATGGCTTGTACTGACCTTGTTGGTCAATGTATCCTTTCAGAAAGACCCGAAATGCCCTGGTTCCAACCTATGCGCCGATTTCTGTGAGTTGGGGTCGGGTGATCTCGCTAAGCGCTCCTGCGATGAGATTGACATCAAAAGACCTTCATGCAAGGCCGATAAGTCAGTTCGACGTGTTGTTGGCTACTACGAGGGGCGGGCCGTATCTGGAGGTCGGTGTCGACGAATGCTACCAGAGACGATACCGTTTGGCCAATATACGCACATTCTTTTCAGTTATGTCACCGTCAATCCAGAAACATACGAGATATGGCCAGGAAACGATGAAGATATTTTGAAAAGGATCAGAAGTATCTCTTTGATCCAGCCGGACATCAAAATTTGGGTTGCTGTTGGCGGCTGGAGCTCTGACAACCCTAAACCCACGCAAACAGTGTTCAGCGAGATATCTGCATCAGAAGAGAATTCGGAAGCATTTCTGGATTCTGTGGTAAGATTTATGAACAGTTACAAATTGCATGGTATTGATATTGACTGGCAATATCCGGTTGCTGAAGATCATCATGGCCGTACGGAGGACTGGAAGAACCTTGTTACTTTCATGAGCCGGTTGCGGCAAAGGTTGAATATGGTTGGAAAAGGACTATCGATGACAATTCCAGCCGATTATGAATACCTCCAGCAGTTGGATATTGCTGCTCTGGAGCCTACAGTGGATTGGTTCAATATAATGAGCTATGACCTGCATGGGGCTTGGGACTTCATGGTAGCGAACAACATGATGCCACAAGCAAATAGTCATACAAATCTCACTGAGATAAGAATGGCTTTGGATGTTCTGTGGCAGAATGATATCAGCCCTCAGAAGATTACTATGGGCATGACCTTCTATGGTCGCAGTTTTACGCTGACGGATCCAAGTTGCAATGGTACAGGATGCCGCGTGAGCTCGGTCGGGAATCCAGGACGTTGTTCTAATGCACCAGGAGTCCTCTTAAACACAGAAATCAAGCAAATCATCGACGAGAAGAGCGTCATACCGATCCTGGACCCCGAGGCTGCTGTCAATACAGTTTCGTGGGATAACCAATGGGTGTCGTTTGATGATGCTGATACGTGGCGTTTGAAAGGTGATTTCTTCCGAAGTCAATGCATAGAAGGAGTTTCAGTGCATGCGATTACCCAAGATGATCGTGATGGAACACATATCAAGGCACTTAACGAAGCTTTGGACCGCCTACCGATGAAACCGCCAAATTTTAAGACGGCACCAAAATCGAAATCTGAGTTCAAGCCCATACGGCCATCGAAATTATGTCGCTGGACAAGCTGTTTTGAAGGCTGTCCGTTGGGTTTTAAAGAGGTTCAAAACGAGGGGCACAAGCAGACACTGAGGGATTCAACCTCATGCCAATCTTCCAAATGGGGTCATGGCTTCACACGTTTCTGCTGTCCGTCTGATAATCCACAGCCTACCTGTACCTGGCGAGGTTATCGCAGCTCAGGAAAGTGTAAGCCTGGATGTGCAGATGGTGAAGTTGAAGTGGGAATGACGAGTACTGGCTGTCATCAAAATTACCAGACAGCGTGTTGTAAAGAATCAGCAGTTGTGCAGGCATACGGGAAATGCACGTGGACCGACTGTCGTGATGATAGCAAGAGTGCGTGCAGCAATCCCTATCCACCATATTTTGTCACAGACGTTGGTGGTGGCTCTGGAGGCCTGCAGAGCTGCAGGAAGGGTCAGAAAAGAGCATACTGCTGCACTGACCCACCACCGCCAGAGTTTTCAGGCAAATGCAAATGGGTGAGGAAAGCAGGCCATCTGAGGGGTGACGAGTACAAGAACGTGTGTGAAGGAGCATGCCCACCAGACTACATCCGTCTCGCCTTGGAGAGCGGTTTTGTCGCCAGCATAAAGCACGGGGATAGTTGCCTCGGTGATAAAGCTTTCTGTTGTGAGGCGCCGGCAGTGATACCACCTTGGAATGAAGACAAGACCCCAAAAATTTCGTCGAAATTGTCAGGTGGAGATGGATCACAAGTTGTACTCAGTAAGCGTATTGGACATGAATAGATACAACTTGATACTGACTACGAACCTTAGAGCATCGACAGAAACGCGAGCTTTGAAAACAGTATGGTTGCAGACCACTCTTACTGAGCAAACGCTTGTGTCGATGTCGTAGATGATAGGATTAAAGATCCGGTGCGGTGCCATCATTAGATGTTGGGCTATTGGTGGGATGGACACTATTGTATGAACAATATATACCACGACATGGTGTTTGGTACTCCAACAGATAGGTGTGACCTCATTTCATGATTGAAGCAGCGCAATTAGACATCTGCCAAAGGGAGTTTACGATCATCTTCTCGCGTGGATCACCGTTATCGTGCAGTTTTCAGTTGTGTTTTGACTCTGGCCATCTCAAAATGACCCATAGAGATTGTAGCAGCATCCTACGGTAAGTGTCAGGAGAAACAACAAAGCGAAATACAACCGGATAGCAGATCCTAACTCTTCTCCCCGATCAATTCCAAGGACTTGGCCCACAGCTTTGCCTCCTTCTCCTCAGAGTACGCCCATGAATTATAACCGGGAACCCACGGTCCAGCGGAAGGATCATGCTCCTTAGAAATTTGACAGTCCTCCAAGTACTTGCCTCCCTGTCCTTCTAGGGCTTTCGCCGTGGCAGCCCAAACTGTGGTGGCAGCACCTTGCTCAATTGTCTTGAAGTGCTTGGCCAGAACCGGATCCGACTGACTGCTTGCTATCTCTTCTTCGGACACATGCTGGTATAAGCCCGTGCCCGTGGGTCCAGGTTGAATACTCCACGCATGCAGGCCTTCGCCGCCATAGCGTCGTTCAATTTCATTCGCAGTCCATATATTGGCTGTTTTGCTTTGGGCGTAGGCAACCCACGGGTGATACTCCCCGTCAAGATTAAGGTTGTCAAAATTGATCTCGGCTGAGCGGTGGGCGATGGAGGACAAAAAAACGACACGAGAGTTAAAATCGGCGGTAGAAGAGGAAAGCAAGGTGGGCTTCAGAAGCTGGAATAGCAAAAAATGGGCGAGATGATTTGTGCCAAAATGAGTCTCAAAGCCGTCAGCTGTACGACCTTGTGGTGCCATCATCACTCCAGCGTTGCCGATGAAGATATTTAATCTGGAGCTTTTTGAAGTAAATTCAGCTGCACAGGCCCGAACACTTGCAAGCGATTCCAGATTGAGATGGAGTAAATGAACTCGGTCACTTCGTGCTAAGTCACCGAGGGCAGCTTTTGCTTTGTCGAGATTCCTGGCAGTGAGATAAAGAGTAGCGCCAGTGGTTGCTAAGACGCGTGCAGTCTCTACACCTAGGCCGGAAGAACAGCCGGTAATGAGGATGACTTTGTCGTGCCATTGCCCTTGAAGACCCTCATCTGAGATGATTTGAGATGCGGTAGGGCGATCATCACCAGGTCCTGCAGGGAACTCGTGAACTTGGGCGTAACGCGAAGTCATGGTCGAGTGGTGGTGTGCTGAGGATGACAGATAATTGCAAGTTTGGATGTAGACAAGGTTAGTCTTCGTGGGCAAAGAGATGGGTTGAGTTAAAGATGGAAATAGACCTCTTTATATACTACGAGGGGCCCGGGCCTCTGGCATAACGAAATTGAGATTATGAGCAAGGTATTGTTTGTTGGATCTTTGAACCTGCCTTACATCAATCTACGGATCTATGGTGGGGGCTGTGTGCAACAGGCCTTTTACAACGCCTAACTACACCAATCTCAATAACAAGACCTCATGTCTTCAGGAATACATGTTGACCGACAATACTTGAAAGAGTAGAGGCAATAAAATTTTCATGGCTTCGTATCAATCTCTTTACCTGGGCGTTTTGCGTTCGGTATATGGTGACTGTTGAAGAACAAAAGAGCGAGAAAGATGAGAAAAGGGAATATTTTAGACGCGGGAATTGCTAGTACTTCGCAAAATCCAGTCTCCACAAAAAGGCCCCACTTGTGACTTGCTTCTATATTGATGCTGACCCTATCCTTGAAATATTCTCTCCGCTGAGTGCTTTGACAGCCAACAACTCTTGGCTTGACTTCTACGGTATGATAGAAACTGAGAGATTTTTATGAATCTAACGGAAGCTGGGAGATTGATTTGTAATTTTACGATTGATGTGCATTTCCACGGCGTTGTAATTATGACGCGACCCCTGTAGTAAGTTGGAGTTCCATACTAAGCATGGAAATTTGTGAGAAGTCCAAATATAAGTCTGAGGGAAACCTGGGGATTTGATTTGTAATTTCACGGTTGATACGCATTTCCACGGCGTTATAACTATGACCCAACCCCTGTAGTAAGTCGCAGTTCCATGCTTTGCATGGAAATGTGTGAGAAGTCCATATATGAGTTTGCAAGAGCGCCTTTTACCTGTTTCACGATTTGGCGCTAGCCAAGCCGACTTAGTGGCTATCTCAAGTGGCGGAGAGGATAATTGCTCTCATCAGAGAGAACATCAGGGTGTATATTGTGAGTGCAGGTGCAAGTCACTGGTATGTTTTGAGAACTCCAAACACGTGAAAAATGACAACTGCTTCAACACACTAGTGTAGATCAATTGAAGAAAGGACTTTGCTATATTCAACCCATTTTGGTAGGCCCCGGATTTGCGGACCAGGGGTGGGGCCGCATTATAGATCCACATCCGAATCGGCCTCGGTCAACGGGCTGACTTTCTTCTACCTGGCTTTGTAGCTAGAAACCAATCAACGATGATACGATGATCATATATATATATCCTCAGATGGCCGATTATATCGGTAGGCCAATGCTATTTATACACATTAGAAGAGTAGCAAGCTTCAATGGTGAGTTAATAAAACTGTTTTTGGACGTTAAATTATAACTCATTATTAGCTTCAAGCTATCAGTCCTGGCGGCGCCCAACACCCAAGACAATAGCCATCGAAAGACAATAAGTCGAGTCTAGATTTGAGGATTAGAGTTTGAAGATTCAGGCTACAACTTTGCATGGCTATGATTCTGGGAAACCATAGGCCAGCTAGCCTCCACGAATAACTGGCTGAAGTATCTTTCCAAGCGTCACGCCTCAGAGCCTGCATTGGCAAACTCCGTCCTCCGGCCCTGCCGAGCTTCTGATATCATATAACAAAGCTCCTGAAGTTCAGTTTTGTGACAATAAAAAGACAAGTCGTCGTCTTCCTATTACTCCGCAGTCTTGAAGCAAAGATTGTTCTGGAGATACAGGCCACTCTACAAAAATGTCTGGAGACACTTGTCACTACAACTGCTCCGTCCACCCGGTCTCGCTTTTACCATACCCCGACATCTCAGGCATCGGTGTGCGTTTAGAAGTCTTCCCACTCCAGCGAAAACTGCTCATTGCATTAAGGTTGTTGTTGGTTATGTGGCAACGGCTGGCATTGTCGTATGCATCATCGTCCTTTCCTACTTCATAGGCTACGACCCTGAGGGCGACCCTTTCTTCAACACACGAGAGAGGGCTAGTGCAGGCACCCGGCTTAAAGAACACAAAACTAACCCCGTTGATGTGGTTGTCTTGAAGCTTGTCCGTGGATTTAAGAGAAAATGTAGACCGAATACCCGTCAACATAAAAGTAGATCTGGCCAGAAAAGAAGCAGCATGCAAAAGGTGTGTAGTGTAATCAGATCCCCATTTCACTATACTCTTCTATTTATTTCAACGTATCTAATAATTAGACTTAGTGTGTTCAATCCATGAGCGACCTTCAAATTTTAACAGGTATTTCAATCCTGGTTAGCGCCTTTGCGCAGCTGCGGTGCGGGCTATCAGCCTATCACTGGCAGATCATGTGCTCCCTTGCTTGGTTCTCCAGCTTGACTCATATGTCATGCTTAACCATTCTTCGGAACGACCTATATAACCATCCCGGAGAGCGCCTTTGGAGGCTTTTCGGCATGGCAATTGTCGTAGGGCTACTAATTGTTGCTCTGGTGCCGACTGCCAATTATGACTGGACCCCATACAATCTCGAGGAATCGATGCCGGCGTTAAGCGACTATGCAATTTGCTACCTCAATTGGCAAGCTAATGGTGACCCAATAACACTCGTCTCGACAATCGTTTCCATATCAATTTTAGCCGTAGGGTTCTTAACTCGTGTTGTCAGAGTTATCAAAACGCTCTCAATCGATATTTTACAACATGCGCGGTGTCAGGTTAGCAATCGACTACAGAAGTGGCTCATGGCAGTTTACAAAAAGTTGCAACTCGATGAACCTAACATGACGCTTTCCTTTCAGCGAACTCTGATTTATTGGCCGCTTTTGGCCATGTTCTTAGCCATGAGGGTGGCTTTTGACACATGGCTCTCAATGGCTACTGAAGTAAGTACGTCCTTACGAGGCTATGATTGAAGAAAGGCTATATCTTGACATGAATGCTAAAGCAATGAAAGGTATGGTGGCTCCTTGCTGCCTACGTCTACGGAGTTGTGAACCTTTTCTTGGTGCTAAAGCTCGCCGATAGAGGCAATAGCGACTGGACATTCGGTCAAGTTGTCCCGGTCATGTTGCTTGCTGCCCCCATACTAGTTGTTTTGGAGTTTTTTCTGGGTATGTAACAAAGTTCATGGGAGGAAACTCGTCTTTAATTAAGTGTGATCGCAGACAAGAATGAAACCGAAGAAGGCAACAGAGGTGTTGAAGATGCTGAAGGTGCCAGGGTTAACGAGGGTGCTGAAGCAGCAGTCCAAGTTGCCTCCATCATTGATGATGCCAGTACAGGGTTGATCGATAACCTTAGAAGGAAATATTATGAATTGGATAAATGGATGAGTTGGTTTGTGATTTTCATCCTTTATGACATGATCAGCATCACCACCTATATTTTGGTATTCGCCAGTATCGGGAACACTAAACTTATTAAGTTACTGATTCCGACCACAAGACTTTGGGCTTGGATTCCATTTAATCAGTTCATCGTCTTAACTTTATATGTCCTCTGTGCCTTGCTTCTGAAGAGCACAGACCTAAATTTAAAAGTTTTGGGGCAGACATTACCAAACCTTAGTACATCCTATACTTCGTATTGCTTCTTGGGTATTTATTTGATTTCTACTACATATGGGCCTACCGATATATTGATGCTCATACTGTTCTCTATGTATGTGCTGTTTTGTGTCATCCTTGGCCTAACGGCTCTACTGCAAATTAATGGAGGGGACACGAGAAGTTTACAGAGCATAGGAATATAATATAGCACTTTTATAATATACATAATGAAGGTAATGCTCTAATACAGTATCCAAAGTATTCAAATGTGCGAGTCAACTATTAGAGACTTTCCGGGGCTATATCGTCGCCTCAGTGGAATTATGCTTGTCGAAATACTCGGCTGTTTTCACACGTTGATTAACTAGTCTCATCTTTGTATCGATGAAGCAGCTGTTTCCTTGAATGGGATGAGATAATTTCGGAGCTTGCGAGTATACAGTAATCTTCTCAGACCGGGTTTGGCTATAATACTTCGAGACCTTTTCTAGAGAACAAAAGGAGGTATTAAAGGTATATAGGGTTAAGGATAATTTTATCGACCAGGGATCATGCCTTAAATAGCTTAGAACATTCTATAATAAACCCATAGCAGAATTGAGGAAGAATACATAGTTAAGACATCCTCGCGCTGCGGCCCAAATACTGTGTCTAAGTTGTTCTACGTCCTTGAGTACACGAAGCTGTGTGAAAAGCCACAATATAGATCAAACCCAGTGAGACAGACAGATAGGTTGAGTACTCCCAGTATCTAGATATCATACCGATTAAATAGCTAACTTAGAAAACAAAAAGTAAGGTAACAATTTATAAGCATGAAGCGTAAAACCTTGTGTGTGGAGGTGGTAGAGCTGCGATGGGTTATTTATATACTGCAGCTTTGCGCACTCAAGGAAGAGGTCTTTGCAACCTTGACCCGTGACTTCAGCATCGCCCAGTACCAACACACCAAGTATGCGCCCATTATTATAAGGAGATCAATAAGAAGGTATATTCGTATCAATAATTTGCCCTAAACAAAACGTAACGAAGGGCTTTGTGCTGTTTTATGCTCATTGCGGTTAACATGTTCACTTAAAAGAGCTAAACTCTTCATCTCCGCCATCAGGTTAGACCCTCCCCAGCCTCCTACACAGGTTGCCACCTAGTCAATTGGACCCTCCCACTTTAGATTCCACGTAGCGTTGACTGCGAGAACAGAAACGGAAATATATCTGAGCATATTCGTCAAATTAGGAGAAACACAGATAATCCAATCCCATCCCGTAGCCGGCACGCAGTAATAGGTCCGCGAGCTTAAGGCGCGGAGCTATCTGAATTTGCATGTATTGTTCTATAGGAGGTAGTTCACATTCCCATGCGTAATGGCGAGTCGATGAGCTCCCATAATCGCTCCATTCTCGCCATTAGTAGTTCCGCTGAGGCCGTTGGGAGCTCTGCCGTTATAAATGTGGGCTCCATTCTGGTCACTCTCAGTTCCGTTGGGCTGATCATGCCTTATGCCGTTGCTCTTGCTAGATTTGTTTTCACTTCCTGACAAGGCCTCCTTGATATTTGAAAGATCTTGTCGGTACGACTTTACCATACTTAATAAGTCCACACCGGTTAGGAGCAGTTTGAAATCTCTCATCCAAGCGGTTGCGGATGGATCCATCCTGAACGCGGGTGCCATGAGTGGTATGTCGCAGCTCTTAGCCCCAGCTACCATCTTAGAAACAGCGGCAAGAAATTTTGGATGCTCGCCTTGGCCAGGAGGGTTTCGACATGGCAGTCCGAGTGAGAGTCTAAGATCCCCGGGTCCAAGCATGAGGGCGTTGACTCCAGGCGTACTCGCGATCGCATGGGAATTTTCGATGGCGAGCTTTTCATCCAGGGTTAGCAATCCTACCGCTCAATGGTGGGACGATGAGGCTGGGACACCAAAGAAACACGACGTCTTACCATGCTTTCAATCTGACATATGACGGCGACATTCCTGTCCGCAATAGTTTCTGAAGTCCAACCCGGTGGGGCAATGTTCGTGATCCCATCCAGAAGAGCTACTGGAGATATAGATCGATTTCCCCGCCGTACGCATACCTTACCTTCTGTACCGCAGCTCTCGCGTCAGCAGCAGTATCGATTTGAGGAAAGACAATACCAGCCGCGCCTACACCAGTCAGCAGGGTTATCTCTTAAATTGGTGAGCATGCCAGCAATTACCTGCGTCCAAAGCGTAGGCCAGCAGGTCCGACTCGACACTTGGCACGCGAACAATGGCACAAGTTTTGCCTTCACTTGCAAAGTTGATATTATGTATGATGTCTACCAGGTTCTCCGCGTTGGTCGGTCTACGTCTCCGTGGTCAGAGTAGGTTAGTCCCAGAATCAAGGAATAGTCATGCTTACGCGTGTTGTGCGTCCACAAATACAAACTCAAAACCGAGAACTGCTACTGCTCGAGCAATCACGGTGCTTGGAATCATCATGGCGGCGCCGAATAGATGTTTCGGTCTGTCATCTTGCCGACCGTCGTTGCGGGTCTCAATGGCTGCAACAAAATTTGTTGGTTGGAAAAGTGAGGAAGCTCGATATTGATCCATGATGATTTCTTGAATTAGTTGCTTTGAGCTAGTCGCTTGAGCCAATACCCAGTACAAAGAGGGGCCTTGGTAGTCATGAACGGTTACTTTCACATTATAAATACGCATCTGTACAATTCGTGCTTCCAAGGCTCGGAGCCTATAGTGTGACTATCACCGTCGACACTGTATCAGGCTTGTTAGGAACATCGATTCGCCATGGAGCTGTGAGTACTTTCGTCCGTGAGTGTCAAAGTAATCACAACATCGCCCACTCAGCTCTGTTCAACAAATGTTATGACGTTATAATCGCCTTGATCGTCGAATACATTCACATGGCGTTGTGAAACGCCAGTCTCATTGCGGCACAATGTGCCAGTTTGCATGGCACCATCGTCTGTGGCGCACAGGATTGTAATGAACACTGCCAAATGTCTCCTCACTACCCCGCCAAGCACGTTCGGAAAGCGACCTTTGGCTTGGTGGGTGCCATCGGATGATGGATGGTCAAGTGTGGTGTATACTGGCGCCGTGGCTGGCTGAGTTCCACACAGGTAGGTGAGACACGGTACGTGCGGTTGTTTGGATAGGCTTAGCAACCGAATGTGTGCGTTCAAGCAGTTCGGAGCACTAGATAATGGTGCAATGAAACACCATGCAGAATACGTCGTTACCGTCGTCACAAACTTGCATGATGGGCGGCAGGCGCGGGTTGCATATCCAACTGAAAATGGTATCAATACATGGGGATATCCATGTCAAACTTAGCGCAAGGCCGTAAGACAATTGTCTCAGATTAGTGCCGAAGTCACAACTGCGGTCTCTATGTCATTGTCTTTATGGCCTCTAACGGACGCCACTCGAGCTCAGATACTACGCAACTAAGCGTACGGGCGTGAGGATACACCCCAGTCACAAACATGGCTTGGAGTGCATCGGCCGAATTATGGCTGGGCTGACTCACCTCCACGTTTCTTTGGAAGCAAGAGCAGAAGGAGAATACGAGTTATGTCATACCGAGGCATTGTTGCAATGTTCAACTGCTAACCCGCTACAACGATGAACTCGGTAAATCTGCGTTGATAGCTTCGTTGAGCCGAGCCGCATATCGCATCGAACAACCACCTAAGTCCAATTTGCAGCTGTCTATTGGGCTATTCTGCTACCATCAGTTCATACTTCATCGTACGCCATAAGAGTCAATCACCATCCGACAGCCTCATCTGTTTTCATTTACCAAGTTATCCTTGAAATCGACACAATGACACAGTCCAGCATTTTGAGCCGACTTTCAGCGCTCAACACCAACATAGTCGCTGATGCCCTAGAGAAACTGGAGCTCAAAGGTGCTGTGTACGGTCTGCGACCACTGTGGAACAGCCCAACCATTGTCGGACGTGCCAGCACAGTGAAGGTCTCTCTCAAGCCTAATGTCGATCCAACGACTTATACGGCCACTACAGCATTGGCTGAGGCTACAGCAGATGACCGAATTCTTGTCATCTCCGGAGGCATAAATGGCGTCTCCTGCTCAGACGCTATTATTGAGAAAGCCTGGAAGTCCAAGCGCATCCGAGGAACCGTTATTGATGGCATGTGTCAAGATCTCCACAGCGCACTTAACGAACCCTGTCCCATTTACGGTTGCGGTGTGGCCACGATTAGCGAAAACAGTGACACGATGGGAGCCGATTTCGGTGTATCACTGATAATGCGAGGTGTCACGGTCCACCAGGATGATTATGTGACTGCTGACAGCCATGGAACTGTTTGCATTCCTGCCAAGCACATCGAGCAGGTCTTAGATGTTGCGGAACAACTCCATCGTCGACAGAATCTCATAGTGCAGGCTATTCAAGATGGTCGCCCTTCATCTGAAGTCTTGAGCGACCCAGAATTGACCACCATCCACAAGGGTGTACAATCTCAGGCAGTTGCCGTATCCTCCAACTCAAACCCCAAGAAAGCTACTGCTGAAGATCAGGAGCTTGTTTCATTATTTGCCGATTTGGATACTGCTGCAGTCTCTGATGCACTTGACAAACTTGGCATATGTGGACAAGCCCGCGGTCTTATGCCCCTGGAGAAATATGGAAAGGTTACAGTTGGGCCAGCCTTTACGGTGCGGTATATACCCGTCGGCCGACCAGCAGGTACTGTTGGCGACTTTATAGACGACGTTGCAGAAGGAGATTTTGTGGTGATTGATAATGCGGGTCGCACAGACTGTACGATTTGGGGCGATATCATGACCCAATATGCTGGCTTGCGAGGCATTGCTGGATCCGTTATAGACGGTGTGTGCCGCGACGTGACTCGCGCTATTGACGATCATTATCCCTCTTCACAGTCGGACATTGGATGCGAACCGGCAAGGACCGAGTGGAAGTTGGGGCTGTTAATGAGTCAATCGGTGTCGGAGGGGTACACGTCAAGCCTCGTGATATTGTGGTTGCAGATGCAAATGGTGTCGTTTTTGTTCCGCGTGAGCGCGCTCGTGAGGTAGCCGACATTGCCCGATGGATTGAGACGAGTGAAGCCGGTATTAGAGAGATGATTCTCAACGGAGCTACACTGGCTAAGGCGCGAGAGGTCTTCAAGTACTCCCAGCTGCAGCGCACAGAATGAAACGTGGTTTGGGAGCATGGTTGCTATGATTTGGCACTTTGGGAAACTTCATATCACAGAAAAGAGACGAATTGGTCTTAAACAAAGCTGTAATTTGTGATTACTATATGTCGACTCTTTGACATATCAATGAAGACCACCGGGAGGTATATACCAATAGATAAAGCTATTACTGGGCACCAGATGTAAGTTGCGGTATTACTGTGATGTATATTTTCATGCTACAGCGCTGGCCAGAGGTGTACCGCATAAGCCTGTTGAGGGTTGTATCTATTACTAGCAAATCTGTATACACTTTACCGCCTTTATCGTTCAGCCTTAGCTGTGACGGCATTCCTGAATTGTTGACCACGGCACAAAACGTGCATCGGGCTAGATGTATGTTCATTCCGTCTCTGGAACCACCACACCCCAGCTGTGCTTAGTGCGGCCATACAAAATATCGCCCAGTAAGCTTCTAATCTTGTGAGTGATCTCGCCCGCCTGAAGTTCGGAATCGATGGGGATTGCCATATCTTTGCCACGGTGTCGGATGCAAGAGATGGGGCATATAAAAACTTGTAAACCATGGTCAGAATTATGCTGTGTTCAGACGGGGACAGATACATACTCCTGTACCAGTGGAGAAGCACTCCAGTATGCGACCTTCGCCGTATGCCTCTGCTAACTCTTCAATGGTAAACTTGCGCTCTGTTACCTCAAGCTCGTCACCCATTTGTTGACGGACAAGCTCGAGGCAGCTGAGGCGAGTAATTCCATTCAATATGACCTTATCATCAAGAGGCGCAGTAATCAGCTCCTTCTTGCCATCCTTACGCTTCCAGATAACGAAGAAATTGCTAGCACCAGCTTCTGTGCACTCGCCTTTCTCACCATAAAGCCACAGGACTTCATGAAAGCCTTTCATATGGGCGCCCTGCTTAGCTATCATGGAAGGTCCATAGTTCGCACCCAGCTTTGCATAGCCATAGCCGCCAACCCAAGCACGAACTACATCGTCAGGTGACGTATGCAGACGCATGCCACCAGGATAGCTATCCATACGGGGTAGCAAGCAACTGAAGATGTAAAGTAAGGCCTCCTTAGGAGCCTGCACGCCAATGCGAGGTGTGGTGCCAATGAGAATTGGGCGAATATAGAGATAACCTCCAGCTCTATTCTCTGGTAGCCAGCGGGAAGCGTCAACGCTTAATAAAGCAACAATAAGTTTCTCCATTTCTTCCGCGCTAAAAGTAGGTAGGAGATACGGCTTGCAGATATATTGAAGCGGGCACAATTAAGACTTGGCCGGAAAAGTCGCAGCTTGCCATCGTAGCCTCTGTATGCTTTCATGCCCTCAAAACACTCAGTAGCGTAGTTAAGGACAGAAGCGGTAGGCATAAGACTTAGAGGACCATAAGGCTTGAGCTCTGGAGCCTGCCATCCTGTAGAAGCGCTCCATACGGCAGTAATCATATGGTCGGTGCATACCGTTTCAGCGGAAGCATTAGCAGTAGCTTCATCGGGAACGACACGAGGGTTAGTCGTGAGGCCGTAAATCAGCTTGGATGCATCAAGCTCAGCAACACTTGTGCCATTTCCGAGGGTGGAGGTTTGTTTGCCTCTGGGGCGGTGGGAACGAACTGGGTGTCCGGAATAGGGGTAGCAGAAGGAGGCATGGTGTTGATTGCTTTGGGGCAAAGTGAATGAAATGGCGCACTGGGAGGTCTAGAAAGAAGAACTCCTTTGCTGTCAGTCTGTAAGGTAAATACAGATGAAGGCCTTCAGGTGATATGCTGTTTTGAAGTCTTAGGGCAAGATCAGGACAAGATTTCTCAATTAGGAGTGGAACCGGCACTGGTTTGGTCGTGGCTGGACATTCTAAGACATAAACCATGGCTTATTTACACTAATAATGCGCAGCAGGATGTCAAAAAGTCACAGCATTGTGCTCACTCTCTGAGTTCTCCATTCATTGATCCTGGGCCGGTGGCGCAAATCGCTCGGAGCTTTGCTACATGAGTTTTTAATTCAAGTTTTATGCACGAGAGAACATTCTGGTATAATTGATCACTTTCAACAGATAGGCTTCATTCTGATCAATACATGCTTAAAAACGAATTATCCCAGATTGGTACTTTATTCACAAGAACGGTTTGGAGTACCATTTCCAGCGTAGAAATGGGCTCCACCAGACCTGGCCAAGGAATAACGGTGAACAGGCGAGCGCAGTCGAGTTGTGTGGTGCTGTTACTCATGGATTCGATGTGCCTTAGCTCCGCGCACCACAATGTAACCCCATATGCAGATGCATATCAGCTTGTGATACAAGCGGCGAATCCAGATGCATGAGTATTGTAGCCGACGAAGCTCCAGTGATGTCACCCAACCAGCAGATCTTTGAATCTCCGAGACAGTCAACAGTCCGGATGTCTTTGGTTGCAGCTTGGACATGGAAAACCGGCAAAGCTGGAAGTCAGGCTATTCATTGCATGTTCCTGCCCGCAAGCGCCGTAAGCGGCCGACTTTGATGATGGGCTGTGAAGATCAACAAGTGCACATATCCGTGCGGCATAAGCCACTTAGCAGCAAGCCAATACAAAACAGTCATACAGGCACGACTACAGAGTACTGAGGTCCAGAACCAATTTCGGCTCCGGGGCTGCAGCTCGCCAGTCTAGACACAGGACTGTTAATGCAGTCGATGCCGATCAAATTGATTCAGAGTTCCGAGGCAGCTGAAAGCAACCAACTCGATCTGCAGCATAGTGGTATTATCATGTCACAATATTGATGGTGCAGTTGATACCAAGCCAATTATGTTTCATGAACATGACTCTCTGTGAATTGCATCATTCACGCATCCAAGAATCGTGGCTTGCCTCGTCCTCCGGCTAGGTGTCTAAGGCTGCTGCAAGCGCCATATCCGTGCTGATGCCCGCCCCGGTGAGCGCATGTCTTAGCTATGGTCGCAGTTACAACAACGGTGTAGGCGGTGGTTGTTTCTCCTAGGAATACTCCTGTTCCAACTCAGCAAGCCACATGGCATGTGTAAATGTCGTAAACTAGATGTCGTAAACAGGATGTTGAATGCTGTGTTTCGTGGCAGGAGTAGCTCTAGCAGGTTCAGATACAGACAAGACATCGCGAAAACTTGAATTTGGCAAGATTCTGGGTGGGACATTGATGTTGAGCAGCTCAATCAACATCACGGAGTAAAGCATGGGCACCTTTGCATATAATCTTATATTGCATTCAACTGCCCTTGATCTGACTTGCGCTACCCTGTATTGGAGGATCAGCCCTACAAAGCCGTCGGAATGGCATTCGGTACTTTATTTACTACTGTGGTCTGTCCATTCCCTTCTTCTAATTTGATAGACTCCTGAATCTATAGCTTACGTCTTTTTGTTTCTCTAGGAAAATTCCCGCTCCATCGCCATCAAGGCGATTGCGAAAGCTTACAACTTGGACCTCAATATAGTCCATGCCACTCTCGGGAATCCCAGCGCCGAACACCTCGAGGTTAATAAGCAGGAAAGATCCCTACATTTGTCGATGAAGAAGGGTTTATTCTGTCTGAGTGTATCGCTGTGACGCTCTACTGTACGTCAACCGCTATCTTTTTCATCTTTTTCCCTCTGTGATTCCTCGACTTCACTTCTATGGTTCTGTATCTGGATTGCCTCAATGTCTGGGCTGAATTGAATGGCCCGTTTCTATTATTATTTATCTTGTAGCAATACGAATGCTCTGCTAATTCTGAATAGTCACCTCTCAAGACGAGAATACAACTCTGCTCGGAAAAACCAAGAAAGAGTAAACTTTCCCAGAAATCACACCGCACCTGTAATGGTCCACTCCGCTAACCTCACAATTTAGTTATGCATCTATTGTTAGGTGGATGTCCTACTTCAATTCCGAGATTCTCATTCCGCTGGCTGGCTGGTTCCGTCCGTTGGTCGGCAAGGAACCTTACGACAAGCAATCTGTCGAAAACTGTTCCAAGGCCACTCTAAAAGCTGTCAAAATTGTCGAAGAATACCTTGAGAATCGCAATTTTCTTGTTGGCGAGTGCTTTAGCCTGGCCGATCTCTTTTGTGCTGCCCTTCTCTTCCGCGGCTTTCAGTCTTTCTTTGATAAACAATGGCGCTTGGAGCACCTCAACATCACTCGCTGGTATGATTATGTTATAAACCAGCCCATATACTCGGCTGTCGTTCCGAAGATGGAGTACTTAGAAAAGCCAGCTCTGGTTAACGAGGCGCCTAAGAAGCCTTATAATCCTGGACCTACTGCCGTAGTTGACGCTCCTAGCACCTTGGCTTCATAAAAGAGCTAGAAGTCTGTCATTTTGTAGTAATGATTTTACAAATAAATGCTCAGAGCATTGAGATTATAGAGATTGAAGATGTAATACCAAGAACAGTATGACTAGCAAGTTTGTAACCTGATTGTAGGGGAATTGTTTTACTGTCCTAGGCGTACTAGACAAAGCTCCACCACGAATCAAAATAATCATAATCCAGCGCAATGGAAAATACTATGGCGTGGTATGTCGGATTGTGAGATACCAGTGACTTCTGCATAAAAATCTTCTCAAGATTACATGGCTGTTGCTTCGGATACATAGGGCGTACGCCATCTATTTCTTGTCCACTTAGGCATCGTAAATGCTGCAGGACTATGATCTATGCTAGCATCCGGCGGCATAAAATAAAACAATGATTGGAGCCTTGCGTTGGAACTAAGGATCGGCAGAGGCGCCCAAACAATGTCTCAGTGCCACACCATGCATCACTAGCCATGTCTTACAATGGGTGTTCTTGGTTTGATTCGGAGCACTGGCCACCCAAGTTCTCCGTCATCGGTGTCATACGAAGCATTTAAGCTGTGGTAGTGATGTTGGTAATGGTGCCAGACCTCCTACAACCACAGTACCTTTTCCCAACAGAGAAGGGAAAGAAGGCAATAGCAACATTATCATCTTTACTTCATTGACAGCTGGCATTCTTACCGATATAGAGTGCAACTTCTCGAGCATCCGTATCTGAGGCTACAACGACACTCGCAAAGCCACACAGAACACAATGGCTCAAAGTCACGATTACGAACGGGGCTGTACTGAAAGATCTCCGTTGTTAAATCCGGAAGAAACATGTCGTGCCTCGCCAGAAAACGTTGTTCGTGATGGCCAGACAGACGAACGGGTAGTTCTGCAGCAGGACATGTCGTTCACAAGACTGGCTCTCATCATGGGCACAGCATGGGTTGGCGTCTTTCTCATGGCGTTGGATACAACCATTATCGCTACCCTCGCCGCACCCATCTCGAGCGAATTTCGATCTCTAAACATGTTATCGTGGATTGCTACGGCCTATCTGATTTCCAGCGCTGCGGTCTTGCCCATTACCGGACGACTTACAGACATCTTTGGCCGTGGCCCCGGCTTGGTTGTTAGCAATATCCTCTTTGCCACTGGCAATCTCATTTGTGGTCTGGCATCAGATCATTATACAATGTTGATAGGCCGCTCCCTTGCAGGGTTTGGTGGTGGCGGTCTGCGGAGTATCCAAAACTTCCTCGCTTCCGACTTGGTCCCGTTACGCCAACGTGGTATCACCCAGGGCATTGCAAACTTGTGCTACGGTTGTGGAGCGATGCTGGGGGTGTGGTCGGCGGTCTGATCAATGACAACGCACCCTTGGGATGGCGCATGGCTTTTCTTGCTCAGGTCCCATTCTCCATAATTTCGGCAGTGGCTGTGTTTTTGCTCGTCAAGGTCCCTCCAAAACAGTCGGAGAGTTCGTACCTTCGCCGTATCGACTTCTCTGGAGTCTTTCTGAGTTGCTCGTGCACTGTACTCATGCTACTCGGTTTGAACTCCGGAGGAAATTTGGTGCCCTGGTCTCATCCTCTACCCCTTACGACAATACCGCTTGCTGTCCTACTCTTCATTGGCTTCATTTGGTGGGAAACAAAGGCACTGCAACCAATTATCCCAGTCAAGCTCCTTCTGGATCGTACTATACTTTCTGCTGCAATGACTAACTTCTTTACCGACATGGTTATCATGTCTGCTCTCTTCTACGTGCCTCTGTACCTCCAGGTCATGGGATATTCTGCCACCACTGCTGGCCGCATGATCTTGCCTTCACCCATTGGTGACTCTTTGGGAGCACTTGGAGCAGGTTACTTTATGCGGCGTACAGGGAAGTATATCTGGCTAGGCATCCCGAGTGTGGCAGCCCTTGTTGTTGCTACCTTGTTCTTCTCGTTACAGACTGATACAAGTCCAGCTTGGTATAGTAGCTGTGGCTTCTTGTTCCTTGGAGGAAGTTATGGTGTTTTGCTTACAACAACACAAGTTGCGTGCGTTGCCGCTGTCGACCAGTCCCAACAAGCTGTCGTAGGGTCTGCTATCTGTAAGTGAAATTATATGCGGATTATTACTTCATGAATAGCGCTAATATCATTCTAGTCTTTTTCAGGAGTCTCGGCAGTACTTTGGGCGTTACCACGGCATCGGTAATATACCAGAACGTTTTGTATACCGAGCTCTGGTCGAAATTCGGCGATTGGCCAGATGCCGCGAACGAAATTGAACGGATTCGGAACCACTTGGACGAGTTGAAACATCTCCCAAAGGGGTGGTACGACGGGGTAATCCAGTCATTCATGGAGGCCTTCCATGGTGTCTGGTTAATGATGTTGGGCTTGGCAATATTGGCTCTGTTTTGCATCTCCCCAATGAAACAGCATCAGCTCCATTTGCGATTGAACAGACAGTGATGAGGGCAAGATCTTGGAATATTATACAATGGTGTGAATGAGGAGTGACTAAGCTGGATGGTTGCATGTGGACCGGATTCTCTGGATCATATAATAGCGAAATAGGCGACTTAGCATCTTTGGAGAATAATGATCAATATGGGGCGGTGAAGCTGTAGCGCCCCAATCCTACCAAAGGTGAAGCTGTTCAAGTTGTTCCCTATAGGACGCGGAGATTGGCTGAGTGATTACTTAATTTCTCAAGTTTCAATGACTCTCCATCGGATATAAACTCTAGCTATTTGTTTCTATGCGTAGGGATTTCTAGGTTCCCTTACAGAGTTTTGTCGTTGAAACGATTCTTCATGTTTACGTCAAGAGTGCGGCAGAAGCTTCCAACCAATAGATGACAGTAAGTAATATGTTGTAATTCTAGGCAGCATTCCACTCAAAACCGGGTGCCGAGAATTTCCTTTTCATTCCTGGACCCGAGGATCAGATTATGTCGTCTGAACTTAATCGGTGGAACCGCCTGCGCAGGGAGTTGGTGGTTAGCCAGGCTGAGCCAGCTTTAACAAGCCTAGAATTATAAATAACTAGCTAGGTCTGTTTTCAAGATTCACTGAAGCCTCTGGTAGCTAACCTACAAGCGTCGGTCACATACGCCGGGAGGCTCCTAGCGAACTATACATGTACCATACTCAAAGAGGCGCGCTTCCCTTGGGCTGACTGCAGAACAGAGACATCTTACAACTCTCCGACTAGATACATGTGAGCTGATTCAGTATGAATGGAAACCCAATCTGACAAGGCGACTCGGAATATGTAGCATTAAACGTTCTATCACCTAGTCGGCCCACGTTACTTGAGACCAATTCCATGAGTCTAAAAAGCTGCCTGCGACTAGCATCACGTGCTTGTTGGAATGACAACCATGGTTGTTGAAGCCTAAGATCACTATCCGTGATGTATATTTTCTCAGATAGCCTTCTTGCAGTGGGACTCACATAACCATTACTCTCGGTGATTGATTCTTGGCGGAATGTTACTGTTGATATATGAAAAGTAGAAGGCTCACTCAATGTGTCGTCCCGAATCCATCTGCCTCCATACCACATACCTGGTGCGCTCCATTGAGTTTCTTTGGATGCCTCGGCGTATAAGACACGGCCGTCCTGCCGCCTAAAAAACCATTTCACCATCATTCCTGCTACGAGCGCCCTGACTTGACTTGACTTTCCTTCCCTTGGAGAGACTCCATCTCAATCATAGTCTTTTGTACTGTAGGGGCAGAGCCTGGGATAGTGGTGGAATCCATGTCCCTTCCAGTGAAAGATACTCAAAATCTGGCCAGTCGGAGCAACGAAAAGTGAGAGTAAGCTCTCGCGGAAGCAGACACAAGGATCTCAAAAGGTTTGCAAGCGCACCCTGTTTCAGCTTCGATATGTCCACAAATATACGCATCCTATTTACCTCAAATAGCGGCTTTGACTTTTCCCAGACTAGACTCTGCCTGAACTTTGAGGAGGGATGCGGAACGGTTAACCAGCCCTGCTTCTCTGCTGGGGTACTCGGCGGTTGGGAGAGGATATGTGAATAGGGCGTTTTGTATGTGAAAGAACGTAAAATTGGGACTTGGAGGCAAAACGTGTGCTCATTAGAAGTCACCATCATAGGCCAAAACTCCCTGTAGGCGATGCGACAGGTCCAAAGCAGTTCTACGCCACTCCGAGGCTTTGGCGTGTATGGAGGTTTGTCGCAGGTCAAAGCGTCTTCTGCCTTGTCTTTAGAAGTTTTTGGGGAATATTGCATTGCATGCTTGCATATTTCTGCTCGTATGTCAGGGGTAGTTGACCAAACAAAGGCGAAGAACTCTGTGACTGGCAGGGAGTAGTCATAATAATCTCATGAAGAGTCGGCAGGGCTGGTGAAAGATCCGACATGACGATTAATTATTTCCAGCTTAGATGATGAACTGAAAGCTACAAAATGGTGGTTGTTGCAAATCTATGGTGAAATACTGAAATCCATACATTAGGATCCTAGGCCAAACGGTGAAGCGGATACCCCCGCTCAGTATGACGTGAGATCGAGCCGCAGTGGAGATGCCATCAGGCTCCTAACGTCCCACCATTGATCTGCCGTTGTGGCTCAAGGGTCGCAGTAAAGTCTATCTTGAAAGTTGAGCAAGCCTTGACAGTTTCGCCTCAGTACACCATGGCACATAGCAAATGGGAAGGACACGAAATTTAGGTGGAATTCGTTTGACGGAGTTGTCCCATAGCTTGATATAGAAGGTCATCTTGACTCTAGAATTATCATACAAGATGTACCATAAGAAAGCGAGAAAAATAACGTAACCACAATACCATCACCATCGGTTTCTGCCTTAGGTGCCCCTGTCTTGTTGTAGACATACCACTAACTCACCGAATTCTCCTCGAAGACTTGTTGGGGTTGAATGATTATGGCCCAGTATATTGGTCAACAAGGCTCCTCTTCAACAGCGGCAACGTATAACGAAGCAACGGTATATAATCAATTCTGTCGTAAAGAGAATGCCTCTCATCTTCTGTCATTTCCCGCTCTATTAACAGTCATTGCTGTAAATGCCATATAAGCGGCGTGATCTTTGTTTAATGTCTCTTCGTCGGGTCCAAAAGGCCCCTCATAAGGTCTTGCTCTACGACCTTCTTGCCAAGGCGATGGCCCTACTCCTATGTCGTACTCAATATATTGCAATCGGTGGCGTTGATCCGTCTTGATACCCTGACCGTAGAAGAAGTTTTTATCTATCGATCCTCGGTAAATCTCCTCGTCTCCGTCTCTCTGTCTGACGTGCCCGGCAAAGACTCGATGTATGTTGCTTCCGATCCTGTGATTGATCTTCTTATGATTGCCTTCGTAAATGTCCGATTCATCTTCGTCATCGGAGAAGCTATCGTGGTACGTATGCCAATCGCCATGGCCCGTGCAGAACAACCTTAAGCTCTTCATGGAGTTTTCCCAATGAGAGAGAATGTGATGCCATCGCAAGGGAAATTGGTAAGTTTGTGGATCCCATGAATTGACTATAATCTCAGGTATAGGGTAACCGGGGAGGACGAAGCATTATTCAAAGGACTCAGCTGACGAGCTTTGAATAAGATGGGACAGTCGTCCAAGTACAGCTCCTCAAGACCTCCACTTGTATTGTCTTTGCCAAGCGAAGCGAACCAATCGATTTCCCACTCGTGACTGAAAACATAATTTCCAAGGGCTAGAATCTGAAGTTTGGGGAAATTCATATTTTGGAAGTCTGGTCTGGGGATCCAACCCCAATAATTCGTATGGAAGAGCGAAAGAACCCGGAGGTTGCTTGCGAGATGTGGAGTCAGCCAGCCTTCTGACAGCTTGTCGAAGAACTCGTATTTTTCCGTGTAATAAACTGCCGTTTCAGGCGATGCCTCATTCTCTTCGGTAGCAATAAGGAGTTTCAAGTCGACGAGACTTGGCAAGGATACAAGTTTTTTCCAGGCATCCGAAGCATACAGATTCTCATCTCGGTAGTCGGCCAAGTTGGAAATCGTTAATTCTTTGAGCTGCATGACGTGACCATTCTCGATACCGGGTTCTTCATCAGGATATGTCAAGCAGACATCACCGAATAGGTGATAGGTGTCGTTGCCAACCGTTGTCATCATTTCGTCGATTTTCAACTGCTTCTGTTTCGTCCATAGGCCCACAATGCAGTGGCATACTGTGTCGAGCACGCGATGCCGGAAGCCCCATGTTTCTTCGAGGTCTAACCCTGACCGGCCCAGCAGGCCACAGCGCTCGTTGAACCTGAGGTGAAGCGCGGTTACGTTGGTGAAGGCACGAATATATGTTATTGATTCCATAAATGCAGTGGGGAACGGGTACTCCTCGTTACAGTTGTATCGGAAGAATGGAATCCATGTGTCGACCGTGAGCTCACGAACTAGGCCTCTGAGCTTAGGAGACTTTGCAATCTTGACAAACCGATCCACAGAATCATCGTCGGCCTCGACTAATATAGACTTGAATAGGCAGGGCAAAGATATTTGGCTTAATTGGGAAGAAACGAGCCTCAGCCGAGAAAGGCTGGGCTTCGATAGATAGGTGCATATTTGGGACCACAGTTCCGGATAGAGTGGCAGATTGCCCGGTGAATCTCTTGTTTTGATGGTAGTCATGGGGATATGTCTATCTCGCCGACCTCTTACAACAATCTTGGGCTTGATCGATTGAACATATTAATGAGCAAGGGTCATGGTGACTTCGACAAGACGGTTCTTATAAGTGATATATAGTTCTCATGGGGTGGGGATACAGAATCCACTGGTGATTGCTGCCTGTACCTATGCGTGAATTTTAGCACGTCAGCCCTAGATGATAGGAACAGGTCCAGTTCATGGCACATCAGTTAAGCCCCCTGGTAAGCTCGCATTCAGAGTCCGAGGGCTACTAAAAATAATTTTTTTTTTTTTTTGGCTCAAACTGTCCCAAATTGGTGACGATCCTTGAGTCGGGGGTTAATTAGTGGATGACTGCTCTTGCAAGGTCTGAAGATCCAGCCTTGTGGCCCCAGAATTTCTCACCCTCAGCCGATTGTTTGGCCTACAAACGGTGGTGAAATGAGTTATTCCATTGAGGTCCAGGTACTCATTGGAAGTTGACAAGACCCAGAACTATCCATTTTGATATCCAAATGAGAAGCGTAACAGCGAGTCTTGACACCGCAACTGCGAACCACGAGCCGCCTTGTTTTTAGGCATTAGCCAGCAACTTCTTCCCATCAGATCGAACAACCAGTCTTATGTCAAACAATTTAGTATGAATTTTAGGAAAGATGAATAGCGAACAAAACACTATATGAAATTAGATTAAATCGAATGGCCTGAACGTCGCAGCAAATGTTCGTCATGGAAATTCACACGCATGACACTTGCGTATAAGACGCCCGCCATCTACCATGCAGGCTCAGAAGATCGAGCCTAGTGCTAAGAAAGCAAGTGACTGCCAATGCTAGTTACAAGGCTAGTCGCCTGAGCTATCGTTGCTAGATAGTAATTGGTCTAATAGCTGCTGTACAGTCAGATTTGTATCGAAGACCACTAGGGTATACTATAGAAATTCTATCAGTGCATAAACGTCTCTTGTCCTCAACAACTAGAAGAGAAATATTATTTACAACTATAGTTAATTGTCTAATCAAAACTTTCTCTACACTTCTGATCACATTTGATTAAAATATCTTTCCTAAATTATGCCCAATCTATTGAATCTGGATTAAACCAATCAACACTTTGGATCCAGTTCTCAAACTCTTCGTGTGAGGGTTCAGGCAATGTATCATTATCGTCTCGTCCCGGTTTTAATTGTGTCCTAAACATTATTATTAATTACGCGGATATAAGCTTGAATTTAGCATCCAGCTTTATCTTACTGTAGACGACGTAGAATCGGGTATGCCTTGGCGCATACCGGGCTAGTTTTTGCAACTTTTCCATCCGCGCAGCTGTGCTGTCAATGGCGTCGATATAGTTGCTGCGGCCAGGCAGATCTGTAGCGTCAAGTAGACACGAAGTGAGAGCTACAGCTCCGTGCAAAGCGTTGAAACTTGTCATGCCGTTCGCAATCCAGCGGTAATAACGCAGGCGAGGCAGTTCACAAAATTGTCGGTAGAGGTCAAGGAAAGCTGCACTAGATTCGATGCAGGTCATCCTTGACTCAACGCGAAATTGCCCGGATTGCGAGTGGTGGAATGGCCGGTGAAGTAGCAGGTAAAGCTGATGTGCATATGTCTGTAGAATGGTCCAATGTGCGTAGCTTGCAGTGTCAAGAACGCTCGGCATGCCATCAATCAGAAACGCAGAGTCCCAGTCGTTTTGTTCTCTTTGGATTGCTTCATGAAACCGCTTTAATGTAGTCTCATCATGTTGAGAGTGCCGGGAGAGGTGTGAACATATCTCGCTGGACAATCGAAACATGCGGACTTTGAATTTCACAAGAGACATGTCAGTGATTTGGCCTATTTCTGACTGAATGGAGTGGTTTTGTAAGTTCGAATCGTTGACTTCCATTGGCATGGTTGCTTGAACGTTCAAGAGAAATGATAGGTCGACATCTCTGAATAGGATAGCCTGATATGTATGGAGCAGCAAAATGCCGGCCCACAACCGTCGGCGGCGCTCTCTCTGTATTGTCCGTAACTTGGTGATTCATGTGGCACTTGAGAGCTATTCCCATATTTAGAGCCGTGCCAAGTAGGGTCCATACTCTTTCAGGGCCCTCAAGATGGCTTATAGCATAGAGCAAAAGGAGCAGAGCGCCAAGCGTGTCGAGGTCATGGCGAACAAGAAAGTTTTCTCTTGCGAGAGTCGTCATGGCGGCGTTTCTGAAGCTAGCAGATATCTCCATGACATCGGGCGGTTGGTCCAGACTCCGTGGCTGTGTACCCCAAATCTCCTCCAGTATGCTATCTCGCGAATCGAGACTGAGAACTGCTGTGCCGCATACCACCAACAAAAGAGCGACCCAGGATGGGCTCACGCTCCCAGGACTCCGCAAATAAGCCGTATATTGCTGCTGGAATGTTGGCCCATGCAGTACATGGAAGAGGGGAGAAACATGTTCGAAGAATCGAGCGACAAGATAATCGCAGCAGGGTTTGGACGGCAATAGAACACGGGGATCCTCCGACAAACTCGAGGCATTCGTTGGAAATAGAAAGGAAGTGATGGAAGCATCCTCGGATATCACCCTGTCAGCGCTAGGTCGTCGAAGGACAGCATCCCATTGCGTGGAGTAGGCTGGTGATTCGGGAGACTGCTCGCAACTGGGGTAATGACTGCGATTGTTCTTTCAGAGCTTACGGGCGACCTGGCAGCCACTCGTGCGACTTGCGGCGACTCGAAACTACGCGTAATGACGCGATAGAGACAGGAACTCTCACAGTCACGCCTAATGCAGGTATCACATGGCGTTTTACGATCGCAGCGTAGCTTCGACCGCCTGCAGGGTTCACAATTCTTAGGCTTGCGTGTACGCCGTAAGTGTAGCTTGGATGCATCGGCATTAGTCGTAATAGGTTGACTGGCCATTTTCTTCTTCCTCGGTGTAAGAAGGGATTATCAGTGCGGTATCGGGCTGGCCAGGGTATCAGACGAACAACTCCGTTCCAAACATGTGCCTTTGGATTCAACCGGAGCATGGCCCTCGGAAATTAAAACCAAGCCAAGTCCTCACAAGTCCGAGAAGACGTGTGGTGCTGAAGGAATGAATTCCGGCTGTTGATAAAGGCAATACGCCACCTCGGTAAACTTTTTCATGGTTGCAAGCCTTTGCCGACAAACCCCGCTTACGTCCGGCGCTTGTCCAAGCAAGCGGTTGGTTACTGTTCGACATTTAGGGCCTGACTCAGTGTAGCACACGGCGGTTGTTGTCTTAATTACCGTAATTTAGTTGAGATGGACATGGCTTCCATTGCGGGAGTCAGTGACAGACCGGTTGGATCCCAGCAGAACACTCACGTTCAATTCTAACCAATTGTGGACAAGTGAATGCCGTGCAATATTCGGCAGAAGCCTGTTGTAAAGAGATTAATCATGTGGTTTACGATTTCTCCGAGGCCGTACATGGTTTCCGAATGGATCATGCAAGGCGTTGAATGGCGTATGCGAACCACTTCAACCTACCGGAAGATCATAGTGCTCATCATCACTTCTACCTTGACCCTTGACAAAGGGTTCCTATAAATGAATGTAAATACCCATCCTATTTCCACAAGTCTCTTTTGCTCTATCTTTTGCATTATGACTCCTCAGGAACAACCCGACATTGTTTCACAGGTGGAAGCTATTCAACCCCCATGACTCAGAGTCGCACGGCCGAGGCTGCGCGCCATGTTAGCCCGACTGATCCATCTGGCAATTGCTCTCCAGGCTTGACTTCAGACGACCAAAAGACAATGAAAATTATCCTGAGGGGGCACCAAAGGATGGCTCTGTGTGATAGGGAGCTTCATGGCTTTGCTCGGCAGCATTGGCCTACTCAACTCCATGGGCACTTTCTCGGCATATCTGGAAGTTAACCAGCTCAAGGATCACAGTCCTGGAGAGATTGGATGGATATTCGGCGTCTACTCATTCCTGTTCCTCTTCTGCGGCCTTCAAGTTGGTCCCATTTTCGATGCCAGAGGGCCCCGGGCCCTTCTCATCACTGGCTCGACCCTGATTGTTGTTTCACTTGTTACCATTGGTTTTTGCAGCCAATATTGGCATTTCATGCTCTCCTTTGGCATCACCGGTGGAATCGGCGTCGCATTGATTTTTACCCCTGCCGTGTCGGCAATTGGACACTATTTCCACTTGAAGCGCGGCACAGCAACCGGGCTTGCACTTGGGGAGGCTCCGTGGGCGGCGTCATTTTCCCTTGGTGCTTCAGCATCTGTTCGAGAAGATTGGTTTTGCTTGGGCCACCCGCGTCCTTGCTTTGATCTGCCTGGTCTGTCTCACATGTGGATGCTTGCTCGTCTCATCCCGACTACCCAAGAAATCCGCGTCTCGGGAAAACTTGCTTCCTGATCTCACCATATTTCTTGACGCAAAGCTCGCGCTTACAGCCTTATGCTCTTTCTTCCTGGACTGGGCTCTCTTTATTCCCATCACATACATATCTTCTTATGCCTTGTCGCATGGCATCAATCAGCGTCTCTCCTACCAACTTCTTGCCATTTTGAATGCCGCCTCTTTCTTTGGCAGGTGGCTACCAGGATACGCCGCCGACAAGTTTGGTCGGTTCAATACCTTAATTGTAACTGTCACCCTTTGTCTTGTTTGCAACCTCGGGCTTTGGCTACCTGCTGGACACAGCGCCATAATGATAATCACCTATAGCGCTTGCTTCGGCTTCGCTAGTGGTAGTAATATCAGCCTCCTTCCAGTATGCGTTGGACAGCTGTGTGATACCAAACACTACGGCAGATACTACTCAACTTGCTTCTTGTTCTCCAGCTTTAGGTTCGTCCACTAGATTTCTGGTTTCGTTGCGTCGAAAACTAACCTGTGTAGTGCATTGACGGGGATTCCGATTGCTGGAGAAATACTTTCGCGCTGTCAGGGCAATTACTGGGGCTTGATAACGTTCACTAGCTGTTGTTACGCTGCTGCGCTTATCACAGCTGCATCTGTCAAGATATTGCACTCTGGTTGGAATAGGCCCTTTGTAATATTCTGAGAAATTCTCTTGGAACACTCAAAGATGCAAGCGTGGTGGCTATGTACTGTAGTGGTCAATACTAACCACAATGATTTATCTAGTGTTTGATCGCTTTCATTTTCTTTACATCAATATCCTTCCAGAATAGCACAGAAGCCCAGGTGATGCCAAGCAACGTCGTGGAAACGATAAAAATCCGTCGCTGAGTGTCGAGGTACGCATGATTCACAGCCAGCCTTGCTGCACTTCCCATAGGGAAAGATGACTGAACGTCCAAGCTACCATAGATGCGGTCTACGTTGGATTGCTCAACAATTGGCAAGTACTTCTTGAGCCTATTCTTGAACATGCTGGTCCAGATGGCGGTGGCGATTGCTGAACCGGCACCTTTACCCGCATCCACAATGACGCTTTCAACAGCCAAGAGTGCAGGAGTATGTTCCTGAGACACAGCCATCAGCGTTAATTGCTCTATGGGGTACATAGTCCCACCACCAAAAGAGATGAGGATTTTGCAAGCAACCATCAATCCAATGGGTGTGAAGGAAGGTTTAAATGCAATCATGGCTCCTTGTCCGATTATGAAGCAAGGAATTCCGAAAGCAAATGCCCAGATTTTGATGCGACCATAATGCAGAAGTGCATAGCCCAGTACCAAGTTAACAAAGGAGGATCCGACGTAGTATATACTCTGGATATATGTTGCCTGCGTGATAGACTGATTGAAGACAACAATAAACATCGAGTATAGATATGCCGAGTTCACAAACTCGGCCGTGTAGAGGGTCGCAGCCATAATGTTTGTCCAGACCACCGTTCGATCTTTCATCAAATTCATGGGCAAAAATGCCGATGAAGACAAGCATGCCTCGTAGAAAACGAAGCCGATGATGAATAAAGGTCCGATTACCAGGAATGATATAATCATTGGTGATGACCATCCTTTTTCTGGTATGAATATATGCTCAGGGATAAAAGCAGGAGACTCAAGCCGATGGCAAGAATCAAGAGGCCAATGACATCAAAGTCTCTAAAATGACACCAGATTGACTTGACCCAAGAATAGCCGCTTTTCCTCGTCTTCAGGAGCTCCGCCTTTCTCGCTCGACGGTCGAACTCGAACATAAGAAGAAGCATAGGGGCGCATGTCAACGGTATAATTATACACCATACACCGAACCCCATCTCATTCCTACTGTTTGTAATACGCTATCCGCGGTAGGACCGTACGCCCAAGTTGAGATCAAGGGTGGCGATGATATAATACCAATGAGAAGAACTCTGTTCCGAATTGGCGAAGTGTCCGCGACAAATACTACGAGGCTGAACTGGATACCATAGTAACCCACGTAATAGAACACCTGAGCAGCACAGTACGTCTCCACATTGGTGCAGCAGGCCATCATTACAGAACCCAGGACAGTCAAAAATACCATGATCGTGAGGCTGTGCGGACGACCCCAGGTATCCATCAGTCTGGCATATGGAAGCCGTGTGATGCCACTAGCAATATTGGCTACCACACTTGTTGCTGCTGTGAGTGCGTGCTTCTGGAAGCTGCTCGTAACGTAAGGTGTGAGGACGTCGAAGATGCTTCTGGAAAACCCAAGGACGAAGACGACAAGCCAAACCCTGAATTCATTAGTTCCAAGGGCTCTTTTCTCTCCAAAGGGAGTCTTACAGAATGTAGGCGGTGATTAATTCCCTACGGGTAAGGAGGTCTTGAAGCTGTCCTGGTTTATCTTCAGCTTGTTGCTGAGCCTCTTGCTTCCCTCCTAGCTCATTGTTGGGCTGAGGTGTATCGAGGGGTGTTGACGGGTTGAGCATGATTGCGGTTGGCTCCGCCCTCAGGGAGATTCCCATATTGCAAGAATCGGATTGACGCATTCTTCAGAATGTCAGACAAACTCGCCAGTAAGTTGGAGGGCTTTCAAGAAGAAGAGTTGTGCTGAGTATGCTCATCAGGCTTCTGTTGAGTGAATAGCAGAAAGGAGATGCTGCGATGTCCCAGGGAAATTTTCCATCTAACCAATGACCTTTTATGGACAATGAAAAGATAAAATCTTTGCATCAATGTGGAGCAGATGATCAGATAAGATATATAATCCATGCTTTCTCGTATTAATCAAAAAAAGATGATCTGATAAATTGAGTGGTGCCTGTGCTCACACTGAGCCACTTCAGCTCCGAGAACGGCCATGCATTTGATATGGGTCATCGGAGATACAGTGGACAAGTCTACCATACGTGTTGTCATTACTTCGTACGACTCACAGAGAGAGTTGGCCGGACAGTCTCACCCACTCAGCTATTGTATGTTCTAAACCGGCCAAAAGCTGGATGATACTGCATGGTGTTATTAAACTACGAGATCCAATACAACACTCTATTCTCAGGTAACTTGCCTGCGTTCCGTGACGAGCCCTAAACGCAAGTTAGTCGCTTGGATAAATCCGACCAGTTAGTTCTATGCAAAAATTGGTGCACCAATCGATGATTTGACGAGTACCCAGCATCACAACCTGAATCACCCCTGACCAAGTTCTATGCCGCAAAACTCGCGAATTAGCGATTTTGAACTCATTGCTTCAACTAATCCATGACACATACCTGATCGACCCATCCTTGCTCGAGACTGTCTACAAGCTCCCAGGTTTATGAGGTTACACTGGCCGATGGCCGTGGATCGTGTCATTAACACCGGAAGCGGAGCCTCAGATGGACGGCACTAATATCTCGGCGCAGACTAGTAGGTTGATAAAAGTGGATACGGCAAGACGCGGGGTTTAGCGGAGATGATCGGCCTTCAGATTCCGAGGCTAGAATCTTGAACACTTAAGATACTGCTACGTGAACACGTTATAAATCTAGCCCAGCAAACAGTCATCAAGGCGCTTTCCAGAGGACCGATCGACACCACTGCCACTTTACCAGCAATAACATAAGATTTTCCCTTATACTTGATGATCATGGACTCACCGATATCCGCTCAGGGTTCTCGAATTGCGGCACAGAGCCCCACATTCTTTGATGTTCTCCAAGACCTCTGGGACCCGTTGGAGAACCCGAACGGTATTGTGAACATGGGGCTGGCCGAAAATGTGAGTCCATGGTATTTCACGTAAAGGAATTAGCTGACATGACCAGAATTTAATGCAGGCTGAAGTCATCGAATACCTGAACTCAAAGGTAGGTGATGGACGGAAGTCAAGTCAGCGAGCACAAACTGAGAACTGCACATTTTAGGCTTGGGCTGATCCTCACACCTTGACATATGGAGATGGCTTCTCAGGCTCGGACAAGCTCAAAAAATCCCTGGCATATTTTCTAAATCGCCACTTCGGCCCTCATCGGCCAGTCACACAGGAACACATCATTGTCACTGCCGGTGTTGGCAACGCAATAGAGTGCTGTGCTTGGTCACTATGTGATCCTGGAGACTATATCTTAGTGGCACGGCCTTATTGGACTACCTTCAGATCAATGCTTGGTGTGCGAGCTGGGTGAGGCATTTTTCCTCGGTCAAAGAATTGGGTTAACACGAATAGGGTGAATGTCCTGGAAGTTGATCTCGAATCAGATGACCCATTCGGTGTCGATGCACTTGAGCGGTATAAAACGGTTTACGATGGTGCTAAAAGGGACGGTAAAAGAGTTCGGGGGCTTTTATTCTGCAATCCGCACAACCCACTCGGTATGTTCTACGTCACTTCTTCAGCAATCAACCAGGAGGAACGTACTCATTTTACGATCCTAACAGGCCAATGCTATTCATCCGAGCTTGTGAAGCTGTACATGACATTTTGTCAAGAGCGACAAATACACTTCATTAGCGACGAGATATACGCCTTATCAGTCTGGGAGGAGCCTAGCATAGCACATCATACGCCATTTACATCCGCTCTGTCAATTGATATGACGGACCTTATTGACCCTGCTCTAGTGCATGTTCTCTGGGGCATGAGCAAGGTATGAGGCAAATATTTTCCGTTACTCTTTGAGTTGTATGCTAAGGGCGACAAAGGATTTTGGCGCAACAGGTTTGCGGATAGGGTGTATAATCAGCCAAGACAACCCACTATTTGTCAAAGCTTGTACAAGCACTGGGTAAGTTCTGCTTGGCTGATTAGATGCTGTGAAACTGACTAAACTTAGGTTATTGACCTATCCCTCCAGTCTTGCAGACAAGGCTGTGGCAGCGATGCTTGCGGACGATGACTTCATGGACAACTATGTCTCAGCCTATCGTCGCCGACTCAAGGAGCACTATGAATACGTTACGTCGCTCTTAAAATCCGAAGGCATTCCTTGCCAACCGTCGAATGCAACACTTTTTGTTTGGGCGAACTTGAGGGCCGTTGTCAAAAGCAAGGACGTCACAGACAATCAGATACTATCTGAGCTGAAAAAGCAGAAGCTATATATAACTTCTGGAGAAGGTTATAGGAATGAACAGTCTGGATGGTTCAGAATTGTATTTGCACACCCAAAGAATACATTGGACGAAGGACTTCGGCGGCTGCTTTATACCCTGTCCAAATTATAGGTCCCAGGACTAAACATGGAGGCAGCCGATGAACACATAGGATACCCTATAAATAGAAAAGCGCTGAATCATCCTATACTATCTGCAATGGTTGAAAATGATTGTGTTTTTATTCAGCCTCAAGTTGCCCTGCAATGTAGAACACTTACATTTATTCTAGCAGGATGTTGCACCGGCAGTCACCGACAGGAGGCGACAGATCATAGATCGATGGCCAAAGAACCCATTTACATGATTAGGAATGGAGGTAGCAATGATTGTTCAGTTTTAGAGGAAAGGGCATGTGAAGACACAAGCTGTCATGCTATTCCCTACCTCACATTGCTCAGCCCACATTGATGCGAACGGTTCAGTTACACAGTAACATAGTAAGTTAAGTGTCAGTTATATACCCCCATGCTCATAATACATAGATTACAGCTCACACAGTCTTTCTATCTCCATAGTCACCAACCCAGACAGCGTCCTGATGAGTGGGACAGATATAGAAAAGGCTAGCGAGATGGTGCTCTTTTAAGAATCGTTCCGAAGCCAAGAGGCAAACACGTAGTAAGCTATGCTCAGAACGCTTTGGATCCTGGGCTAGCCTACCGAATTATTATAAGTTGAAACCTAACCCCGGCACTTCGTATATTAATTCTCCTCTTGGCAACTTAGCAACCCTGTCTGCCGAGATCCCACCGGAGCCTAATTACCCGCATGAACCAATCGAAACTTTGATGCGGTCCAGTTTATGTACAACGCAACCTGAACGGGAGCGGAGGTGGGACGTAAACTCAGAAGGGAGCCTATACAATTTTCCACAACACAGATCAGCGGGCATTGCCATGTGGGGATCGTCGGCCTGTCAACTGTTCGACATATGTACATCGCTAATCTTATCCTTGAGCATTTTGTAGATGACAGATCGGCAAGACTTACCCTGTGGAGATCCATGCTGCTAACTTTGATGTATAGAATCATCAATCCACGCTTCCAAGGAGGTTATCAAAGCATCGATTGAACTTGAAAGGACCAACCATTACTTGTGCGATCATGCAGCTGTTAAACTTGAAAGATGTAATGTAACGTTATGAGGTCACCTATTATCTTGGCTCACTTGACACCCCCATAAAGTACCGGGAGCACTTCCTCCGTTAGACTATTGAATTCTAACCCTGGCATACGGTATCAGATGGGGCATCTCACGGGCTCAACAAGCATGGAATAAGTATAAAGCAAGAGCTTTGTCCTGACGCTTGCTCCTGACCTTCTTCACCAGCAGCCTCTTGGATCGCATCAGCCCTTATCTTCCGCAATCATGTTCGCCAAGTCCGTCCTTCTCAGCGTCCTCGCTACCATCTCTACGGTTCATGGCCATGGCCACGTCATGAGCGTCATTGCCAACGGTGTAACCTACCCTGGCGCTGTTCCCGGAAACGTCCCGTCCAACTCTGTTGGCTGGGCTGCCAACAACCTGGACAATGGATTCGTCGAGCCTAATGCGGCCGGCACCAGCGATATTGCCTGCCACAAGTCTGCCCGGGCGGCTAGCAACTTCGTCAAAGTTGCTGCTGGTCAAAGCGTGACTCTGAAGTGGAACACTTGGCCTGATTCGCACAAGGGGCCTGTTATCGACTATCTTGCTCCTTTCAACACCAACGCCGGATCATTGAGCTTCGCTAAGATTGCTCAACAAGGCCTGATTTCAGGCTCTAACCCCGGACGCTGGGCTGCCGATAACCTTATTACCAATGGCAACTCGTGGACTGTTACCATCCCTTCGTCTGTTGCCCCGGGTCAATATGTCCTCCGTCACGAGATTATTGCTCTACACTCTGCGAACAACGCCAACGGCGCTCAGTTCTACCCTCAGTGCATCAACATTGAGGTCACCAGCGGTGGCAGCACCCGCCCCAGCGGCTCTCCTGCGACTTCGTTCTACCGTGCCAACGATCCCGGTGTTCTCTTCAACCTCTACACATCGTTTTCTAGCTACACTATTCCCGGCCCCAGCCTGTTCAACGGTGGTGGCGGCAACCCTACCAACCCTACCAACCCTACCAACCCCACCAACCCTACCAACCCCTCTAACCCTCCTACCAACCCAAGCTGCGCCGCGCTATACGGACAGTGTGGTGGAAATGGCTGGACTGGTCCCACTTGCTGCTCGTCGGGACGCTGCGTTGCTAATGGCGACTGGTACTCTCAGTGTGTTAACTGAGCTTGAATGCCATAGGTTTGAAGGGCCTGTAGGATGGAATCAATTAATCGCTTCCACATGATTCATAGAAAAATAAAAACTCCTAATTGAAGACTACTATACTCTTAAGAAACATAGAATCAAAGAGTGAAGTATCGAATAAGACAAGAAAAGCTTACTCAAGGTGTATTCATCTTAATGATCCAAAATGGTGATAAGCAACTTATCTATTGTATTTTATAATCTCTCAACTCTTTACTATAAATAGTGTTTATTTGTATGAGCTAATCTTCTAGTTTTATATGTACATTTATTAGCAATTTTTACACTTTATCTTCTATATAAACAACACTGTCCCCATCAAGCCTGGATGCTAAACCGTTGCAGACTTTCATAAGTTTTCTAGACTTTTAAACGCATTGTCGCTGTACTTGGCTCAAGCATCTTAGCATTGTTAGGCCTAGCCACCGTTCATGGCAGAAATGGTCTCCGAACGGACAAGAAGTGACACAGATCGCAACGGCGGCCGGATTCGTTGCGATGCAGATCTAGTCTCGCCATTCTACTGCTTCCGACGGCAGAACGCCCTAAAAGCCAGACCCCGTGCAACTCACTACGTGTTAGCTGAACTAGCCCACTAAACAATACAATAACAAAGAAGAGAAACCTATCTCATACCTTGAAGAGTATAGATACTTTTCATTTGTTCCCTTTTCATTCATCCTTACAGCTCTACAAATATATATTCATCCTGTGATCATTATTCTGATATCTGACGTCGGATCCATCGTAATTTTGCCGCTCATCTCCATTCTGTGTAATAGACCATTTTATCTGCCATAAGCTTGCTGAAACTTAGCATAGAATCATGCAACAGCTTTAGAGGCTTGCAAGGGAAGCAGTCTGGTTGTTGTCTTGTTCACAAAGTGAGAAGCCCTAGTCGTCCACCCGAATTCGTCATATAGAATTGAATCCTTTACGAGGAACTAGCAGAGCTTTTACTGTAACATGGAACCAGGCAAGAAAAAATAAAATAAGGCGAGTCATCTAGTGATCGCGTATTTGACATTAGCAATTCTTGTGGCAATCAATTATATCTGGAGACAAAAACGTGCTGCAGTGTTACAGCTCTATTCCAGGAATTGTGATCGGATGAGCACGAAAGGTGTAGAAAGGAATAATAGGAGGAAGAACATGTCATAACGTCATGTAGATGACATACGAAAGCATTGAAATCCTTACACTTCATAAAGTGCCGCGAATACAACACACGGAAAGCCCGCCTTGGTATATGAGGTTTAGGCGTTTAGAGGTATATCCGGTAGCTATACTGAATGCATTTGATTAGGTAGGATTTGCTTGTGCCCATATTTAAGTGATCCTATCAATCATTGGTTAGTTAATCAAGCAGAGAATTGTGTTACTCGATAACTGTGCATCAATACGCATCACGTGATCTAGCGGTCAATGCCAGTTTGGGCTCCAGACGTACGTTGCTGCAATCCTTACTTTCAGACAATCAACTGGTTTTTGTGGACTGCAGAGACACGCTCTCCAATGAATCTTCTATGCATTCTTGCTTGCTGATAACAACGCGTTTCAATGTCTCAGGTTGATCCGGCCGTAGAGCACCAAAATCCGCATCATGGACTCGCCCTCTTTGCCGAATCGTATGTATACTGTGGGTTGGATTTGTGCTCTGCCGGTAGAAATGGCTGCAGCCACTGCCATGCTAGATGAAGTTCATCAAGACCCTCAAGAGTTGCATCCTAATGATCACAATACATACACACTGGGCAAGATATTTAACCACAATGTGGTAATTGCCTGCCTTCCGGCTGCAAATTATGGCATCGCACCAGCCGCCTCCACTGCGCAACAGATGCTGACCAGCTTTACTGGAATAAGATTTGGCCTGTTGGTTGGTATTGGCGGTGGAATCCCCAGGAAGGGCATGATATTAAACTGGGTGACATAGTCGTCAGCGAGCCGAAGGGCCAACTGGGCGGCGTTGTCCAATACGACCGAGGAAAAGAGCTGGGTGTTTGCTTTGAGCGGACAGGCTGGCTGAACTCCCCACCTGAGGTGTTACTAACGGGAGTCAGTGCTCTCAAGGCAAGGCAATGGATGGGAAAAAGTCAAATCCAAGAACATCTTTCATCCTTGGCAACCAACAACCCAAGTTTCGCTCACCCACTGTCGAAACATGATGAGCGGAATGCTATGAACACAATTTGCGAAATGAGTACCCAGGCCAGATCTGAGCTGTCTTATCGAGATATGCAGGATCCTGCGATTCACTTTGGTCTAATTGCATCTGGAAACCAGGTAATAAAGGATGCCACAACCAGAGATCGATTGAGACAAGAGCTCGGAGATGTGCTTTGCTTTGAGATGGAAGCAGCTGGCTTAATGAATAATTTCCTGTCTCGTCATCAGAGGCATTTCGGACTACGCAGATTACCAGAAGAATGATATGTGGCAGCCATACGCATCAGCCACAGCAGCAGCTTTTGCCAAAGAACTTCTCTCCGTCGTCCATGCTCATGAGGTGGAAGATAATATCTGCATAGCCAGCATTACCAGTATATCTTCCCGATACTGTACCCTTGTCCTAGCTACTAGTTTATACTGACAGTGATTAGCAGATTCCCCTTCTACCATTCTACCCTTCTCGGCAGTAACTGATGGTAAAGGATTTATTGCAGAAGCAGCGGCCGGAACTTGTAATTGGCTTCTTGAAGACCCTGAGTACAAAAAGTGGAAAGAGAAAGACAATGGACTGTTATGGATAACAGGCAAGCCAGGCTCGGGCAAGTCAACATTACTCAAACACGCCATAATGCTCGAGTCCGAAAGATGCAGCAGTGCTCCCCAGAAAATCATCATCTTGTCGTTCTTCTTTCGCAGTAATGAATCTGGAGTACAAGCAACGCCTCTGGACTTTTATCGAACCCTTCTGCATCAGCTTGTGGTACAATATCGAGACCAGTTATGGAATCAACTAGTCGGGCTTGTCCAGGGCTTCCAAAAGACCACAGGGCACTCGTTCAACGACACAGAAGGATGGAACTGGCACACCAACGAACTAGATCGCTTCCTTCAGACCTGTATTAAGAAGGCTAGGGAAACACATATTATTCAGATAATGGTGGATGCCTTAGATGAATGCAGTCAAGACGAGATAATATCTCTCGAGGCTTTCTTCAAGAATATTCTATCTCAGCCAGCTTCCGGTCTATTACGTCTAAGCATTTGTATCACTTGTCGACACTTTCCTTTAGTCAAATGGCAAGAAGGAAAAGAAATTTCTATGGAGTTCAAGAGCGATGCGGATATCAGGACGTATCTACGAAATAATCTCGAACCCTTTGAGAACCAACAAGATTCTCAGAATCTGGAAAATGAGATGGTAGACCGGTCGTGTGGCATTTTTCTGTGGGTTGGGCTCATGTTGCCTAACGTGAGGTTGCAACAAAGAAAAGGATTAAATCCTGATCAGCTCCTACAATCTCTTCGGAAAACCCCTTCAGAGCTGAATGACGTCTTTGAAAGTATCATCCAAAAACTTAATGATGAGCCGTATGACGCATTATGGACTTTGCGGCTATTCCAGTGGCTATGTTTCACATGCAAACCGCTCTCCGTTTTAGAGCTACTTTGGGCGATGAATATTAGTGTCAATAGCCAATGCTCCTCATTAGAGCAATGTCTTCGCTCTTCGGATTCTATTCGAACCGAATTGCAGATGATAAAAAGACTGAAGAGTCTTTCTGGAGGATTAGCAGAGGTATATGATCATCACGGAACGAAGGTGGTACAGCTAATCCACCAATCCGTCAAGGATTTTCTCATCGATCGTGGGTTTCAACTTTTGGATCCTGCGCTTGACAGTCGCTCTCTTGTGCATGACCAGACGAACATCTGTTTGTCTCAAACTTGTATCCGGTATTTTGCAATGGATGAAATTGTCAATTGGGAGGGTAACAAGCCCTGGCAAGAGTTTCCTTTCCTTGACTATGCCGTCACATCATGGATCCTGCATGCAGAAAGGGTGAAAGGGGTGCATGTACCTCAAGATTATATTCTTTCGTCGTTCAATTGGCCTTCTGAACGTATTGTGGCCTCATGGGTGCGAGCTTCGACAAAAGCACACAAGAGCTGGCCTGTCCCCAAACCACGCTTCTACATGCGACAGCTCGACACGGTCTGGTCAGTACAGTCATCGCCCAAGTTTGGGGAGCGCCCTTACTCTACAAACTTCTTCTGTATTTGCTTATAAACAACTGGGTCGTCGTTTTTCCAGTTAGCGTGCTGCTTCGTCATCTATTACACTTCCTTGCTATGGCTAATCGCGATATTGACCGTAAGGATGATTATGGGCGTACGCCATTGAGTTTGGCTGCGGCACGGCGGCACGAAAAAGTCGTTCAAATGCTGCTTCTACTGGCTGATGTGGATGTCAATGCAACAGACAACCAAGGAGAACACCTCTGTCTTGGGCAGCCGCGGCAGGTTTCCAAGAGATTACGGAGCTACTGCTTGTTCACCCCGGCATTGAAGTCAACCGCTCTGACAAATTGAATAGAACGCCGTTGATGTGGGCGGCTACAAGAAACAATAAATATGTGGTGTTGCGGCTTATTCAGGAAAACGCCGACGTCTCCGCTTCGGATCATGATGGTACTACGGCCTTGCACTTGGCTTCAGAGGGTGGGTTCGAAGACTTGGCCAATATATTGCTGGACCATGGGGCCAGTGTAGATGCCAAGGATAAATATGGACGGACTGCCCTTCACGTAGCTGCTTTGTACGGTCACATGCTCACCCTACAGCTGCTGCTCAACAGAGGAGCTGATATCACAGTGTGTGATAATGACGGCGATACGATTCTGCACCGACTAGCTGGGAACAAAGACCCAATAGTGGCTAGGCAGCTGATTGGGAAAGACTCGGATATGTCAGCGATGGGGAGACTGATCCTGAATCATTGCATTGATCTGAACTTTGCAACAGATTTCCATGGCAGAACCCCTCTCCATCGTGCCGCTGGTAATGGGCGTCGAGCATTGGTAGACGTGCTTCTTCAGAATAAGGCTGCGATAAATGCTGAAGACCTTCAGAAGCAGACGCCTCTTCTAGTGGCTATGGAACATAGAGAGAGGGAAATGATCAACTTTTTAGTTGACAATGGTGCAGACATAACGGTCATTGCACGACAGTCGAATGACGAAGATTCGCTGTCAAAACGCTCAACTGGCCCATACACGGACAGTAGGGCTCTAAAAAGGCTTGCAGAGCTGGAGATGAGCCACTTGTACAGCGACTCTTGGAAACAGATGTCCCGGTTACAGTTGGAGCTTTGAACGCGGCCGCCGAGCAAGGGCATGAAGAGATAGTAAGAATGCTTATCAAAAGCAGGCCCAATATTGCACGAATAAAGCTATCGGGTAAAAGTTTGATATATTCGGATAACCGTGCACTTCATGGTGCAGCAAAGAATGGCCATCAATCCATTGTAAAGTTGCTGCTTGCTAATGGGGCAGACATCGATGCCGATGTCTTCGGTACACCACTCTACCACGCAGCAAGTGCTTTGTCCGAAGCGAAGAATGAAACTACCGCAGCTGAAGAGATGCTGCAGCTCTTGCTGGATCATGGTGCGAACGTACAAGCTGGCAGCTGGGAAGCTATAGATTCTGTCGTCGGACGTGGTAGCACAGCAATAGTACAGCTGATGCTTGATAATGGTGCCAAACCGACAGCTCACACACTGGAGATTGCAATCTTGTGGTCAAATGAACCAGTTATTCGTCTTTTACTTGAGAGAGACGTCGAGATTACATCAAAAGCCCTGTCTGAAGCTGTTGGACGATGGAATGAGCCAATTGTAAGACTTCTGGTTGAACAGGAGCTGCTGCCACAGAAGACGCACTAAATTCCGCAATCCACTGGGGCCACGAACCTGTTGTCAGATTTCTTCTTGAGAAAGGCGCTGCCGTAAAGGTAGATTCGTTGATGAACATGTCCAAACGGACGAATGAAAGCATAGTTCGGTTGTTGCTGAACAGAGGTGCCGAAGCAACATCTGAAGCACTGGAAAGAGCCGCTATTAATGGCAATGGAGCCATAGTGCGGCTGCTTCTTGAAGAAGGTGCGGATGGAACATCAGAAACATTGGATACCGCTGTCGAAAATGGCCAAGATGCCATATTCTGGCTACTTCTTGAAAAAGGGGCCCAAATTACACCAAGGACTTTGGTCAAATCGATTGGGAAGAAAAACATGGTTATTGTTCATTTTATACTTGAGCGGAAGGTAGAAATAATATCTGAGGCACTCGAAGAAGCTGCTGGACATGGAGACAAAGCCCTACTCCAGCTACTCCTTGAGAAGGGTGGCAGGATGACGCCGGAGGTACTCACAGAGGCCATACCCACGGGAGACTCGGACCTGATCCGGCTGCTGCTTGAAAAAGGCGTCATTATAACACCTGAAGCAGTAACACAGGCATTCCAGTCAGAAAACGAAACAGTAATATTTCTCCTTCTCAGCTATGGTGCCAACCCCATGCCTTCGGCACTAGAATGGGTTGCAAAAAGGAAATGAAGCCATGGTCAGGCTTCTGCTGAAGAGGAACGTTCGGGTTACCCTTGAGGCACTGGATAATGCCATATTGTCTAGGAACAGTGCCATGGTTCGACTACTTCTTGATCAAAATCCCAAGATCATTCATACAGATATTCATTCAGGCATAGATGGGCGCAAGCCTTTGCACACGGCGATCTTCATGGGAGATATTTCAACCTCGAAACTATTGCTCGAGCGCGGTGTCAATATCAATATTGTAGACCACTACGACGGAACAGCCTTGCATATAGCAGCGCAGCGGGGTGATGACCAGTTCGTAAGGTTGCTGCTACAATTCGGAGCCAATGTCAATATGGAGCATCGCTATAAGCGCTTTCCCCTGTGGTTGGCGGCGGAGTTTGGATACCACAACATCGTACAACTGCTACTAGAGCACGGCGCCGACGCCAACGTAGAAAGATATCGTGGCAAATCGACCAAGGCATTGGAGTTGGCCATTGAGAGCGACAACCAAAAGACGGTGCAACTGCTCCTACAGCATGGAGCTACTCTTGGGACAGGAACAGAAGAGAGGAAGATATTGGATTTGGCGATCACTCATGGCAATAAAGCGATAATTCGATTGGTGAAGGATTCTGTTGGAGACATTCATACTAGAGAGGACTACTAAAATAATATTTCCAGAGGTGATTTTACCTGAATCTACGTTATTACTCAAAGAGATTGTAAATACCAAGATACCTGGGCTCGGGAATTCAATCTGATTAGGCAGATGAACCCTGCATCTGCAGGATACCATCTGTGTTCATGAAGTGAACTCTTTCTTGTTATCCTGGAATTAACTACTGAGCGAAGATTAGGATATTCCAGGTTTTGAAACGGGTAAATATACTAGTGTTTCATTTGTCATAGAAGCGGTTATTTCATAACATCTATGAAGATTTACCTAACGACTACGGAAGTCGATCAGAAATATCTTGACATCCTCATCTCTCCAACACGTTTCTCTTGCAAATCGCTGATAAGTCTGGACATTCGCCGAGACAGCCCTCTTAAAATTTAGTGGCCAGTTCACAAGTCCTGTCTCATTGTGTCTGACGAAGATAAATTTCCTAGTGGTACTCTTTAGATCAAGCAGAGGGAAATACATTGCTCCATTTTCGATCAGAAGCTTCACCGTTTCAGGGTGGCCATTATTAACAGCCTGTGTAAGGGAGTCGATCCATCTCCCGCCCTAGCATTAACATCTGCACCATTGCTAATCAAAATGATGGCTATGTTATCGTAACCATTTTTCGAGGCCCATAACAACGGCGTGAGTCCGCTTTCGTCCGCTGCATTGACGTCCACCCTTTGTTCGATTAAAACTCTTGCAACTTCAAGAGAGTTAGTTTGCGAGGCATAATGAAGCGGAGTCCGCCCGCAGTTATCACTTATATCAACCTTTGCCCCTGCTTCAACCAGGACCCTCGCGGTACCAGCATAATCGTTCTCTGAGGCATGATGGAGGGGGTCCAGCCATCGATATTCCTTGCATTAACGTTTGCTCCTGCTTCAATCAGAGCTTCCACGGCATCAGAATAGTCGTTTTGCGAGGCATAATGAAGGGGGTCCAGCCATCGATATTCCTTGCATTAACGTTTGCTCCTGCTTCAATCAGAGCTTCCACGGCATCAGAATAGTCGTTTTGCGAGGCATAATGAAGGGGGTCCAGCCATCGATATTCCTTGCATTAACGTTTGCTCCTGCTTCAATCAGAGCTTCCACGGCATCAGAATATTCGATTTGTGAGGCATAATGAAGCGGAGTTAAGCCACTTTCACCCTTTGCATCAACGTCTGCACCTTTTGTGATCAAAAGTCTTATAATAGCTGTATTGTTGCTTTTTGTGGCAACGTGAAGCGGAGTTGATCCTTCGCCATCTAGAGAGTTGACATCAACACCCTGCTCAATAACGTATCTCACAATAGTATCCCGACCATGTATTGAGGCTAGGTGGAGAACTGCTCCCTCGCGAACATCAGTGTCCAAATCTTTGTCGAAAAGAGCTCCCACGGTCTCCTCATAGCCTGTTACCGAGGCCAGAATAAGAGGCGTCAACCATTTGTCCTTGTTTGTGTAGTGATGAAAGCATTTCTCAACTCCATGAAGCCTCTCCCGGGGACATAGCTGCCCGTGGTAGGCTAGTAGGCCAAGTACAATGGGTATTTGACACGTCCGTAGAGCTAGAAAGATACAGGCATATACAGCCTCTTCGTCGTTCTCAAAATCTTCCTCGTCATCGGATGCTTCTTCATCAGATATTTCGCCAAATACTGTCGCTTTTGCGAAACGTTTGGTATTAGCTCCCTTTTGATTAACTCTGAAACAAAGTTTTCGATTTTATTATTGTTGCCATCATTCTTGCGTGATCCTTCCTTAATGGCGAAATAAATCGCTCCATCGAGATTGACATTTTGATTCAATAACATTGCGAATAATCTCTCATCTCCAGTGCGAATGGCATGAAATATAAGGTCAGATTGCCTGCCCAATGATTGAAGATGAGCGCCAGCCTCAACAAATTTGAATATCACCTCTCCAGCGCCCATGGACAGAGCAATATCTAATGGCGTCTCTCCGTCATGATTCTCAATATTAACGTTCAGATGATAACTTGTTCGATTTTCATGGTCTTCAGAGTGGGACTGTATTTCAGTCAACAGGTTGAATAGCATGAGCGCGATATTTTGTTGATCTTCTCTAATGGAGAGGTGCAATGGCGTATTTCCATATTCATCTATGGCGTTGATGTGCGCATCATCATGAGCTATGAATGCATCCGCAGCGCTTTGGGAACCAAGTGTGACTAAACGGTGCAATACTGTTCCTTTGACAAACGGCCAGCCCATAGGACTTTTTGCATGGAAAGGATCAAAAACGGTCCATATTGCTGCAAGACTTTCCAATCCTTTGGTCCAACCCAAGAGTGAGGGAAGGTCCAATTGAGGAATATGTTCCTGCTCTATCTCGCGGATGTGATAAAATAAGGATTCCACTATATATGGGACCAACGGGAAACTTGAAAATATCTCGCCACGGGTCAATCGAGGGCTCTTCAAAATCTCCTCGAGTGCCAGATATCTGAGGCAGGATCTTGATATTGCAAAGTGAGAAGCCCCTCTCAAAGATTGAGAGATACCCTTATCAATGAAAGTTTCAAGAAACACTTTGCGCGCAAATTCGGCAGCTGACTGATGGATAAATTGTGCTTCGCGATCCCAATCTTCCCCATTTGGTGAATGTTTCTCCCACAACTCACGAGTCTGGAAACAGACCAACCCCATCGAAATATCAGTAATATGCTTCTCAAACCGAGTCAAGTCTCCTATCCAACTTCTTTCTATTCTGAGTTTGGACATATTCCGATGAGTCATGTTCTGCTCTGTCGCAATGGCTTCACGCAATTCTTGCGCCGCAAGTAGCCGTTTGGCAAACAAAATCCACTGAAATAATCTGATCATCTGCTGTTTTTGGATTCAGAGGCGTGATTTGTGATTCCAGCATATAATTCATCGAGAGTTCCAGGAGCAACTGAGACCATTTCCAATAGTGTTTCCAGTTTCTCGCTCGTAAATCTCTCCTTGACTTCTTGAGTGATCAATACCACCCACTGAAACCCTCCTTGGGCTTTTGACAAGATTTTCTCTTGGAGTTGCTGGCATTCCGCAAAAGGCTCTAACATGCTCAGGCGCCGTTCAACCACAAGCTGGATATCTCGATGGTTATTGATTTCCACAGAAACTGTCGGTATGTTGTTCTGCCCCAGAATCGGATAATATCGAGACGACAGGCAAATCCTGACTTGACTTCCACATCTTTCTGCACTGTCCATAACGCTTTTAAAATACTCCAACAGGTATCTAGCATCTTTATCTCCGCACTCATCAAGTGCATCAATAAAAAGGATTGTCGGCCGATTCTTTGTTCCATATATCAGAAACTTTCCAAGGCACTCTTCAAGTTCTTCCCTGTTCCACTGCCACCTTTTTTCCTGGTAGTTACCGAACCTTCTCTGGTGATCGTTGAACTTTTCAGTCAATTCTTTGAGATTTTCCTGGAATTGTTCTAGCAGGGAGTGTAATAGTGCACGAAATAGTCCAAGCGGATTTCTTTGCAAATCCATGCCTTGGCCATGAAAGAAGAATGACGTGATTACAGCTTGCGGCTGGTAACGTTCCATCGCTCTCAGTGCATATTTCATCAGAACCGATTTTCCAGATCCAGGGTTTCCTTTGATCCAGATAAGGCCCTGGGGCTTTCTCATCCAATCTCGATATGAAGGATCGTGAAAAATCCATTCGCAAGTCCCGGGTTCACGATGAATATTGAAAAGTCTTGAGTTTTGTTCCGGAAAGGAAAGAGACCGTAGACACCCTGCGCCGAATTAGTTTTGTACCTCGAATTTCTCCTCGGTACGGACCATTAGAATCGGATTGTGGCTTTGTTGAAGCTAAAAAGAATTCAGTTTTGATCATCAACGTCTACTCTGATTACACACTTTCGCTTTGTAGTTCTGTAATTGCTGCTCTATTCGAATGCTGGGGTTTATCAAGAATGGACCAAATCCGGTCCCTAACACGCTTGTAATCTTCATCAAAAGGGTCACTGTATTTGACCATCTCAGAGTGGTTGCGGTTGATTGGACTTTGATTACTGTCCGGACTGGCAAACGTTGCTGAGCGCTTATCAACCAATACTTCATCAGGCCCGCAGCGTTTCCATTTGCCGTCAATGTCCTAAACTTGTTAGCATCTCTCATATCTTGACGACTCACAGGGAACGTACGATTGCGGTGGGTGATTCTTCTGTTTCATAGAAACTAAAGATAGAGAATCGATTAGGGTGGAAGACCTGGCAGAATTTACTTTGGAGATTTTCGAGCAGGTCGGAATTCTTGCGGAGAGACTCGAGAAAAGCTCGATTGGGGTTATCTTTAACCAAAGGAACGAGAGACTTCGTTTCCATCCCTTGATGGGGTACACCAAAAATAGGATTCCGGAGGTAAATTGCAAAATAGAAGAAGCAACATCATCACTCTCCTGTTGCAACATAACAAGAGTCTATAAAGTACGCGGCATGTCAGTGAATGAGAACGTTAATTTTGTGGATAAGAGGGCTAACCTCCTTGATGACAAGCCCGCCAAGGCTGTGTCCAATGAGTATGATGGAGCGAGATGGGCAGTTTCTCTTGATGCTGCGTCAGTCTGATACACTCTTCGGAGAAAGCAGAGGAGGTTGGATAGATTACGTACTCTGATGCGGCGCAAGTTGTCTCGTAAATTTTTGCCTAAATCTTTGAGGGTTTGAAATGATTTGCTTGAAAGCAATTTAGTGTCGTAGCCATATATCATGATCCGTGCACCCGAAACATCTCTTGGGAGAGCATCACGAAGCCACATAAAAGGCTCATCGACTGCTTTAAAGGAACCAAAAGCATGCCCGCCAAGACCCGACAAAGCAATTATCCTTGGCAATATCATTAGTACCACTGATTTTGTTGGATTCCAGGAATACCCACTCAACATGGCAAGCATCATCCTCGACAGAATTGAGAGGCGTGAAGCCAATGAAGTGCATGTCGAATACAATGGGATCCATGTTGACATCTCCATCCTCATCTTGGGATTCCGGCACCTGAGGATAAAATGCCCATTGTTTCTCTGGTCGAGCTGGCAGAAGACTGGGGATTTCATCAAATGTGAGTGTAGCGACTCTGCTCCTTGGGTCTGAAGGATTGAGCGAAAGTGAATAAACAATGACGGGCGTGCTTTGGGCGATAGAAAGAGTTCGTCTCACGAGGTCGCAAACACCTAGCTTGGTCCGGCAATCCAGTGGGATCCCGCGGAGTCTGAAATTCAAGTGGCTATCGGGTGGCATGGCGTGGTTGGCAGTTTCAAGGGTATTTCGAGTAAGGTGAATAGCGAGGTAATACACTGAAGTAATTCTCTTTCTTCTTGGTGAACAGTGGCACTATACGAGCTCATTCAACCAGTATTGGGGGTTTATTATCGCTTGGCTATTGACGTTACAATGGGTTAGAAGATGCAGCGCAGGTCTGGGAGTCGACAGAAGGAAGAATAGGTACGCGACTACATACACGATGCTCTTATTGGACAAGACGGCATGACAGTCTCGAGGCGGAATACAAAATTTTGGCTGGCCTCGAGTTCTCACAGCGCGGCGCAAGGAGATGCCCGAGCTCTCTGTGCAGAGCAATCTGTGGTATTCATCTGTGAGTGTCTGCCCGATGAAGCCATAGAGCAAGTGCTTTGATCAGGCTATGTATGTTCCAGGATCATCGGCTTTGCAGATATGACTATATATTCATTCGGTCGTCGCTTCGCAGGTCGGGCCAGAGGATGAAGACTGCTACAACGGAAACTTGTTTATCAGACACTAATGAACAGTTGCTTCGTTGTGCCGGCTGTGCTGAATTAATCAGATAGGAACTGAGCATGGAACCGAAAGTCTCGAATCGATGGCTGGGCAACATCCATGGGCAGAGAAGATAAGCAATTCACCGACTTGCAAACTATTCGGGCGAGGAGCGGGAATGGCTTGTTTTTACATGACCCAGCCTGTCTCGCACGGCCATGCGCGACAAAAGAATGTAACGCTGGTTTTCAGCCTCGGCGGCAAAGCGCTTGGGCCATGGTTGCCTGATCGCTCGAGTCTGCCTCGCAGTCGCAGAGCCTCGTGCTGGTGCGCCTACAGTACTGTAATTAACCAGCTCAGAACGAACCCACGCTGACGCGCCCTGCTTTCACTTTGGTTTCGCGTATGACTATAAGAATCTACTTGGACAGCTGGACTAATGTAGATAATCATGCCTACAGAACATGACACAAGGCCACAAGTGTCCTGAACAGGCAAACCAGAACAACCTCACGAGGCTCGGGTTATGTCAAATGTTAATACTCGTTTGTTGGGCCATTTTCTGAAAATGAAGAAAGAATTGCGATTGCTTTGTGCTTGGTTGTTTCGCTCACTGGACATAGCTAGGTGCAACGCTGAAGATGCACTAATGTGAAGCCCCCAGTCAGTCACATGATGAGCGCTCCATCCACAATCATTACACCACATGGTCAGGACCCCAATCATCCTATATCCGTGGATATCCCAACACATCAACAGAACTGACCGATCTAATAGAGGGAGCACCCTAAAGGCGCCATGTCCATGGCTCAACCTTCCTTCGTGACTCCGCCTTCTAGAGGTGCGAAACCCGACGTCACGAGAGACGATACGAGGCGTCAGCCATGCAGAGCCTGTCGACGGCGGAAAATCAAATGCGATGCCACTGTTGCAAGCCCCTCTCCATGCTCAAGATGCGTATCAATTGGGATGGAGTGTGTTCCGGGTCCTAAGCCTCGCTCATTGACCAACCCTATTAGTCCTCTCCCCTCTGCGCGCATGTCAAGTTGGATGGATGCTTTATTGGATTCAAACGCGATTCAGCCTACAAGTCCATTCGACGATGCTCCTTTGCACTTTGGAACTGACTCTGCTGTTCAAAACTCGGAAGATGACGGGTTCTTCAGCCGAAGAGTAAACTCCAGAGCTAGCTCTATCGCATCCTCCTACGGCAGCGCTGATACTGGCGTTTCCCACCCTCCACGGGCACATCGTATGAGGGGAAAAATGTTAACATGAGTTTCGAAAGTTTGATGAGTTTGGGCCGGCTAGAAAGTGCTGCTCGAGAAGACACTACTTCTCTCTTTTCTCAATCGTTGCCTAAACTCACCACTACCGCCGTCTTCCCTCAATCACAGGCTCAAAGCTCGACGTCTTTGTGCAATTCGCCTGACGCGCCGCCGCCGAGTGGATTCTTCAGTCTAATTCGAAAGCCTTTAATCACTTCACCCTCATTCTCTCCACCACCCAATCTGCAAGCGTGTCTTGACGAAGAGATTTTGGAGCCACCCCGAAGAAATAGACCCTTCGTCATCAGATCTAGCCTGTCACAAGCAAACCCCTCGCTTTGAACACGACCTGTACACTCCTACATGGGTTCGTGGTAGTGATAATCAGAAGGAGGGGTGGTGCGGCATATGCAAGCCCGGAAAATGGCTGCGAATGAAAAACTCGGCATATTGGTACGACAAAACCTTCCATCATGGAATCTCAGCCGCAACAGGTAGACCTGTCACTCCGCCACAGATGCTCCGGCGCACAGATGGAAATCCCGATGTGTGGGAGGGACTATGCGAATCATGCAATAATTGGATTACTCTGGCTGGCAGTGAGAAGAGGGAGCTACCTGGTTCCGGCATGTTTATAAGGTCAGTATTATTGACGCTGATATGTTTTTTGTTTTTCTAATCCTGGCAGTGCCACACACATCCAAAGGTGAAAAACGAGTCGAAACAGCGACGCATGTACAGCGCCCGACGGCGTAGAAGAGTCTAGGAGTTGCAATGACGGTAGCCTCGTCATCAACTGCTCTCGTCAAAATATTACCCGATGTGAAGGTTGAAAGTTCAGCATATTTTATCGAAATACAGTACTGTAGCACGTATACAGTAACTGTACCGTTGAGTTCGGTACACCTAGCCAGCGCATGGGCAAAAGAAATTATGAAAGACTCTTTGTCTTTTCTTAGGTTCTTTCTATTGATTAGCTAGGTCGCCTATGCTATGATGTGACGATAGTTCGCCATAATAGCGGCTGGTTTAGTACAAGTTGTGTGGTATTAATGTGTCCGTCTGGCATCAATCAACAAAGGGGATCTGGGCAGTCTCAGGCGGGTCATTCTTGACCCTGACTACTCCCATCCTGAGGATGCAATCGTCATTATCAATCTGCTCCCGAATGAAGCCTTTTCGCATCTCGTCCACATCCCATGCAGCCCAAACAAACCGCCCATGCAAGAAACGCGCCTCAGGGAGGCGGCCCATACAGCGAAATTTCCTGGCAAATTTACTGCAAGCGAAGTCAGTTCTGTCGATATCCCATGCCGCCAACTAGATGCAAAAAAGAAGTTGACTAGGTTGCTTACCATTGTCCCAAGCGAGCGAATCTTTTGTCAACCCATATTTCTCTGCTGCCTCGGACAAAATGGCTCCGGGATGGAAGCTGACAATTTGCATTTCTTCCGGGCTGGTTTCGTCGGCAACTAGTTGCAATAGAAGGGTCTGCGCGTTTTTTGCGAGACTATAATTCGGCAATGGGGCTGTCTTGAAGTTGTGAATTGCAGCTGTTGAGACATTGATGAGCACCTATTTGCTTGTTAGCAATTGATACTATAAATTCTTATCCGCAGAAAATGGGAAATGAATGGCTTTACGCACTTTGGGTCTTTGTTCCCCGTTTGGCTGTTTATGGAACCGCTCGGTATAGTCAATGACTGACCGTACGTTAACAGTGAGGTTGTCCCAAACACCATCTCTTCCTAGCTCCAAAAGCGACTTTGGCTTGGGATACTTGACGGCGTTTAGTACAAGAATATCAACGAAGATATTTTTCTCAGCCAAATCTGCCCAGAGCGCCTCGGTTGACTCCAAGTCACCGATGTCGCATTCACGACCCTCAACTTGAACATGGGGATATGCGGCGTGGAGCTTCTCGGCAGAGGAGATGTTCACATGCTTCCGGCGACCAATGAGGATGATGTGTTTAACCCCAGCCTCCGCAAATCCAGTTGCGATGGCGTATCCTATCCCAACGGAACCTCCGGTGATGAGGACCGTTTTACCTGCCTGAGAAAGCTCGGGACGAGTAGGCGAAATGGCAGGGTAGGCCTCATTATGAATAGTTTTGACGAAAGATGCACGAGCCACGGCCATTTTCAAGGGTTCTCACGGCTTCGGAACGCAACCGATTGCTGAAATTGATGCAGTTGATCGCGATTCGGCGTACTCTCACCGCCTCTTTATACTAGTCACGAAAGCCTCCACAGCTTCAAATACCGCGCAATCATGCAAGTTATCCACAGGCATGCTGGTAAATGTTGTTGGTTGCACTGTGGTCTGCGATCCACCTGTTGACAAGGTCATTCAAGCCCACAGCATGTAACGTTGACCATATGTGGAGTAGATCAACACTAATAGCTCCGCAAACCATGCATTAAATGACGGGCACGAGGCCAACGGTTAACTCCGCAACCTTAAACGCTGCGATAGACGCCTATGTCTTGGCATCACAAATTGCCGACTAGTAATGCGAAGTCCGACCTGGCTTATCCTAAGTGACAGCGCTTAGCTTCATCGCTCGGCATTGTCTAGTGGGATTGCAGTTTCCAATTCATCAAACTTCTCATAGTTCGTATTACTTAGGAGATAGCGGGCTTCGAGTCGTTTGGAATTCGATACTCTTCAAGTCCCCACGGAGTTTTACCGAATCTTCCAGATCGGCTGGATCCAGTAGTATTGAGTTTCTCGGAGGCAATTGCGCAGTGTTGGAGGTCTTGCCATGTCCTGTCGGGACTCCGCTCTAAAACTATTGATCATCTGATGGAATTGGTTCTTGTTGCAGTAAACAATTGCAGGTTCGCTCCCTGCTGCCTGGAAAATTCCAGTACTGCCAAAGTGCACTGTAGACTTTTACATGAATCAAGGGCACACTGAACTTGGGTTCTCAAAGTAGATGAGACCCTGGGACAACAATCTATTCGGAGTACGTTACTAAGCAATTTTGAAGCTAGAGATGCCAATTGTAGAAAATGAAATATGAAAACGCCAGTGTGGTTGGCAGACTTCCTGAAAGGTCGTGTTGTGTGAGCAATGGGTTCTCTGTGACATCAGCAGTGGGTGTTATAGCACAAACTGGTGTCATCTGTGTCAGTGGGGGCCACTTCATTACATCCAAGCAGAGCGACATCCAAGTTAACCCCCGCGACATGGCACAGAAATTTAGTAATTAGCAATTCTCGTCGACCGCATTGCCGGTGGCTTCAACTCGATTGTCTTGGAGCCAGGCTATGGACACTGCGTTCCCGGAATCACTGCCGACATATTCGCTAGAGCCGAAAGAAAATCGTACCATGACCAGCATTAAACCCTCGGCAAGGAACAGGAGCTGACCGACTTATTGATGATCTTATGCTTTAGTTAGTGAGGATCCCTGTCTCATGAGATATGTATCCCATGGCGAATTCTTGTTAAGGTTAGATACCCTAGAATAAATGACATGCATTCTACGCCACGAGCTAGCACATGCGTGCAGCTAGTGCCTCACTGCAGTCTATGTATGCAGTTGTTTCGAGGATCCTGGTTTATGTTGTTGGTTCTCCCCACGTCTGTTCATGGATTTCATTAAGTCCTTGCGATAAACTACGGCCGTCATTTTGCGGAGAGCGGGGATGAAGCTGCTCTTCAAAACAAGAAATGGTCAATTTGTCAAGTTCGTGATATCTTTCTCGAGCATTTTGGCCTATCGAGATCAATTTGACAAGATCTCAGGACCGTGAGGCCGGTGCTAAATTCGAGCTGTGAAGATGCTGCCGCGACGAGTCACCATAACCTTCCACCTATCTGATCAACACAGTTTCCGCAATGTTTCAGAAAAAGCCATAGATTTCGACCAAATCAAGAAAAAAGAGCTATATTTATTTTTAATTCTGCAAATATGACAAAATGCTCTCCTTGCATTTAACGTCAACAATAAATGTTTGGTCCAGGGTAGCTAAAACCATGTATGGCCTGGGTCTTTGCCGTCCGCCCAGCCGACTGCTTCATCCTTTTCTATTACTTTTCAATATTCAGCATGATCGTTAGCATGAGTCTCAAGCAACCAAGCACTACGCCCCCACATCTGTATTCAAGGTGGTGGCGATCCGGATACTGCTTTTCACTATTGAGCTGCTAGTATCGGACTTGGCTCTTTGATCAACGCCCCGCTTTAAGATCACCAGATGATCCCTCAGGAGATGCGACTGAATTCGCGAGCAAATATGCTCAGTTGTTTGTCTCAAGAATCAGACAGAGTGCACGTGATTGTACTCTACCCTTTTCATGAATTGCTGTGCATCGTTGCCGGCAGCCAACGGGCAGGTGGCCGAGCCAGGGATTCCATGTTCAAGTGGGGACATCGTCAGTCCCGGCAGTCTGGAAAGGAGAAGATCGAGCTAAAGGAACAAATCTTCCGAATGTTATTATAGAAACCATGTGCGGCGTAGCTTACATTGATCAGAGTAATGCCTGCGTGCGTGTGCATCTCTGCAGCTGGGAAAGTAAGCACACGTTGTTTATTGTGGAAATGAGTCCCATAAATCACCCTTGTCAAGGTCGAAGTGCCGTATGGGAGTCGCCGGTCGAGCTCCACCTCCAGCTTCAACTGGCTAACGTAGTCTAGAACCGGACCTCGATTGAGCTGAGAACACGCGAAAGATTCATAGCGTCGAGACTATTGAGATCTAGGCGGATCGTGAAGAGAAAAGAGACTATGTTTGTTTACTACAAATTGGTGGGTGAGCGCCTTCATTCTGTGACTTGAGCTCTCACCCGTCCTCACCCTTCGGTTGATTCATCAGTCACTCTTTACTCCTCAATATGTTTTCCAGGGTTCTTATTTCCGCTCTTGGAGCGGCGTCTGCTGTGTCCGCGCTTGTTCCCCGTGGTGTGTGCAATGCGGACAACTGTCTGCGAGGTTCGTTGATCCCACGTCATTTTGCTGCACTATACTCAAGTGCTAACACTGCGCAGCATTGAGGGCGACGTCTCCCAAGACCAGATTGGCTCAGGCTCAAGAGGACTGCGCTGCTTGGCTGGTCGTTACTGAGATCCCTCCTGTCTCGTAGGTTTCCAGATACGCTCGCTGGCCAGGACGCATGCTGACTGTTCAATAGGACAGAGACGGCATATACCACAGTCTCATCGACTGCTACAGCCTTGGAGGAGGTTACGGTAACTGACACAATCCACACTACCGTTACCTCCACTGTCAACGAGACTCCCACCGAGACAGTCTACACAGCGACTGAAACTTCCACCTCTACCGTTCAGGCTGGTGCTATCACTACTCTCGCCAAGAGGGCTGAGGCTACCATCCCAGCTTACGCTTCGGCATGCTCCGGTGCCGTGCGATTCTCCAGCGCCTGCTCGTGCATTGGTGTTTCCGCCGCTCCTCGACCGTCACTGCTGTTGCCAGCACCGTCACTGTGACTCTGCCGACTACAGTCTTCGCCACCGTTTCGGCCACAGCTACAGTCGCCACTTCTGATGTTGTCATCATCGACACCACCGTTGTTGAGACCGTCACCGCTCCCGCCACCACCGTTTTTGCGGTGACCACCACGACTGTTACTGAGACCAGCTCCTCGACTTCGCAAGCCCCTACTCCCACTACCCTGATACTCAAGGTTGAGGGTGGCGTCCGCACTCCCGGCTTCGTCGGGAACACTGATAGCAGCGACCTGAGCTACGCAATCTACGTCACCAACCAGGCACAGGCTATCCAGCTAGTGCTCAACCCCGACGGTTCTCTCTTTTACGGCAGCAAGATTGCCTACGGTGACCCTTCTGGCATAAATTTGCCCTTCTTCTTTTACGCTCCTGGACAAACTGTGCGCAAGCCGCTCTCATGTTCAGTTGACTCCAACGATGTACTTACATGCCACAACACCGGCGTCAACAACAACAAGTTTGGTATCACAGCCCAGATGAACCTGACTCCAGTCATCTATACTGGAAGCGCGACAAGCCTGGCTGCATCAAACCGCCCGATCGTTACACTCAAGATCCAGCGTGTTTAGCAAAAGCCAAGCCCATTTGCTAGAATCCACGACACCATAGACATTTCGGGCCCTCCCCCAATTAATAGATCAATAAATTTTAATGACACTATCCTAAATTTTCATTCGATACAAAGCCTGTTTCTAATGGAATTTGGATGCTTACTGTGAGGGCGTACGCCACCACACATGTCAGCGCACTGTGATATCAAGCCCAATGTTGCTTCGTAAAATTTCCCAGGTATCATTTTAACCACTTACATTGCCACTGTTGCTACGCCCATTGATTCGCAATCTTTTCTTAACATCCTAGAAGCTTGAATAGGAATGCAAGATGGTAGTAATGCTTAACAAACCAGGTCAGTAGACACCAAGCATCCACATTTTGCTGGACACTTTGGTAATATACTTATCTTTGCTCTCAAGCTAATGAAAGTGAAAACAGTTTTTTCCCTTTCTCAAAACTGACCAGCATCTGTAATTTGAGTTAAATTGAACTGCAAAATTCGGGTCGTGTGTCTTTATGGCTGCCTGGCTATGCAAGAGTTTTGTATCATGGTCTTAGAGGTACTTTCGGTAAGTACTTCTGTCTAATAAATGAGTCACGGCACCCCTGCAGGATTCTTTGATACATTAGAGCACCGTACTGTATTACAGGTTTCTTACGCATTATTTGTGTTCTCCAAACAACGCAACTTAAGGTATCAGAAAAGATTATTTCGACAGCTTTTCACATCAACATGGCAATCGTAACAGTGGAAGATGTTCGCCGTTACCTTCAGTCTCTGAATATTGAGGTAATGGACATTGCACCTATCACAGGTGGCACTTCAAATTACATATGGCGCATCAAACATCCCAACGGGCAGACCAGCATATTTAAGCATGCTGAACCTCATCTATCAGCAAATAAATCGTTTCCTTTCCTTTGGATCGAATGAATTTCGAGGCACAAGCTCTTGAAGTTGTCCCCGCATCACGTCATGTGACGGAGTAAAATGCCCCAAAATAATCCACCATGATGAAGAGAATCATGTTCTAATCTTGGAGGATATGGGCCTAAACACATTGAAGGACATTTACGAAGATCCAAGATTGAGCATCAAATTTGTAGGAGAAAAGGTCGGCCAGTGGCTGGCTCAACTACATGCGTCTACAACAGAAGATGAAATTAAGGGCAAGTTCAACCATACGACAGCAAAACAACTGTATAGATGGAACTACAACAGCCTGTCATCTGCTTTCGAAAAGTTCGGTTATGATGCGGCACTCGGTGAACGGATCAATTCAAAATTTGGCTCGCTGCTTCAAACTGATAATGTTTGCATGTGCCATACAGATTTGTGGCCTGGAAACATTGTATTCGACCTAAATGAGGAGAAATGGCCTATAGAGCCAAGGATAGCAATTATCGACTGGGAAGTAGCGCGTCAAGGTAACGGAGCGACAGATGTTGGGCATTTTGCTGCCGAGGCATGGTTTTTGGATCACTTCCGCGGTAATCGAGGCCTTCTTCCCGCATTCTTGGAGTCGTACAGCAAGGAGAAGAAAATAGGTTGGGACGATGCTAAAAGAATTGCTGCTCAGTTTGGCACGCATATTACGCATTGGCCGACAATTTATGTAAGTTGAATCCCAACCTGTACATGCGGCAGTGTTAACATCGCTACATTAAGGACTGGATAGACGAACAGGGGACAATAGAATCTGTTGCGTATGGGCACCAGATTCTAAAACAGGCGGATGAGGAAAATTGGAACTGGTTCAAAGGAGGCGATCTAGGGTTGCTGTTCGCACCGTTTATATCGCGCTCAAGCTCTTAAACCAAGAGTCGTCAAGATCGCAAAGACGACCAAATCAAGACACCAGAGTATGCCTTTGTAATTGCGCTTGCGCGTATGTTGTATTTAGGGCTGCACTTGCAGGGTCCATGATATAGTTCAGGCTGCGCCAAGTGGAATCAAAACTTCAAAGACTACAAGTATTCGCCACATCAATCAGCAGTCCTGAGTGCTATGCAGTGCCCTAAGAAAAGGGGCATCAGCCGCACTGGTATGTTTTCCCCAATGTGACTGGGTTAGAGTTGTGACACTTAAATTATGCTTCTGTGGTCTAGAACGGGTAGTTCATCCGGTTATTATACAAGAACCCTGGTAGCAGCCGATCGACATCCTTTATTTTAGAGCCCGGTTTCATATATTAGATGATTCGTATTATTCTGTCATGGGAACTCTTTCGGTGTGGACCTGCTTGGAGCGACGATTGCCATCATTTACGGGGAACACCAAAAGCTCGTACAATTCCACTCCAGGCGCCTTATGTGCACCTACCGTATTTCGACTTGCACCGAGCGTTGTGGAGAACATTTCGGGAGCCGGATCGTTGACGGCTCTTGGCAGTTAAGGTTGCGGCAAAATAGGTTTAAAGCAGGGCGCGCGATGGGTCCATGGGATGAACAATCGATAAGCATTATGTTCAATGCTCAATAAAATGTTGTGAATGCACTGTTATGCAACAGGCCGGGGAGATGAGAAGGGTTAGTGGCTCGATTGACCGTACCGAAGGCTTCAACAACTTGTTTCTCCCATTTCCTGGGGCTCACACTTGCCCGTAGCGAAATCCAAGTACAACATGACTCAATCCATTCGTCGCCTACACTCATTTTAGGAGGTGGTTTCAGACCTGTCTTGGCAAATCGTGGTGATGCTAGATCCTGGCTAGTACGTGGCTGTCGTGGGGCAGGCTAGATCCCGACTGGCAGGACACGAGCCGTAGCATCGCATGTGTCCGATGCAGCTCTAATGTCCCGACCTTATGCTAATGCTGATCTTATAGTCCCTTGAGATCAAGTTTCATAGCCTTGAATATGCACACACGAAACACGGCCCAAGGCAACCCTGATGGGGCAATTCAGAACCCCTGATCTATCACTCAATAGAGTCGTGACATGCTGTTCCAAGGAGAAGTGAGGACTGTACTTTTCCTTAGATTCAAAGACCTGTAATTTCCGTGAGCCTTAGGTCACATAGCTCGTAATATGTAGAGAAATAATTTGCTACAGGAGCGAAGAGATCGTTGTTGGAACTGGGAGTTATTCACATCCCGAGGCCAGTTCCACTTTCTCCTTAGCCGAGACCGGACCACGGTTGAGGCCCAAGAAATTGCGGCTCCACGGGTTAAAGGGACCCCAGATTCATCGACTAAACGATTACCTTCCGCACTAGGAAATGCCAGCCGTGGTTCTTTTAGGAAGCTTTGAACGGGAAATCAATATAGCGTGGATTTGGAGATTCTTAGGCAAAATGACAATCATACACTCTGACGTCGTAATATCTGAAGGTCTTTTTAAGGCCCAGCCATGAGGTAGTCAAGTGAACATAAAAGCGACGTCTTCCTGCTCAATTAAACTGACTTCACCACCCTCACTCACCACTCTTTTAGTCTATTCAGGCCAAGTCCTTCTTTTAGTATACATCATGGCCAGTCTTCGCAATCTTGCCGCTCTTTTCGGAGCCCTGCTGCCCGTTGCTCTCGCAGCCCCTACTCCTCGCGCCCCCGAGAGCATTCCTAACAAGTACATCATCACCCTCAAGACGGATGTTGATGCCAGCACCGCCAAGTCCCATCTATCCTGGGTCAACGAAGTCCACTCCCGCAGCTTGTACAAGCGTGAGCTTGCTGGTGTTGAGGACAGCTTCGATATTGGTAACTGGCACGCCTATGTCGGTGAATTCGATGAGGCCACCATCGAGGAGATCAAGAACAACCCCGAGGCAAGTTATACGTTATCAGCAGAAATAACGATATACTGACCGGCCATAGGTCGCCAGCATCGAACCTGACCAGAAGCAATTCCTCTACTTCCAAGAGAGCGAGGAGCAGCTGTCTGACAGAGCTCTTACCACTCAGAGTGGTGCTCCCTGGGGTCTAGGAGCTATCTCTCACCGCACTTCAGGCTCAACCAGCTACATCTACGATACTTCTGCCGGTGCCGGCACATACGCCTATGTCATTGACAGTGGTGTTATCAGCACCCACACGCAGTTCACTGGCCGTATTACCCTTGGCTTCAGCGCTTTCAGTGGTGCTCACACTGATACCTTGGGCCACGGCACCCACGTCGCTGGAACCATCGGCGGTTCCACTTACGGTGTTGCTAAGAAGGTACGATCTCGACCTTTGTAATAAATATTCTCTTGGCTAACATTCCTATTTTATAGACCAACCTCATTTCCGTCAAGGTCTTCCAGGGTGCCGAGGGTACCCAGTCTAGCATCCTGGCTGGTTTCAACTGGGCTGTCAACGACGTCACATCCAAGGGCCGTGCCTCCCGCTCTGTTCTTAACCTGTCTCTTGGTATGCATTACTTCGTATCATGTTAGGTGCCATGGCTAATATGAATTAGGTGGTGATTCCTCTAACGCTTGGACCACCGCCATCAACGCTGCCTACAACAGCGGTGTCCTCTCAGTAGTTGCTGCCGGCAACGGTGACGAGTTTGGCCGCCCTCTGCCTGTCTCCAGCTCATCTCCTGCCAACGTTCCCAATGCTCTGACTGTTGCTGCCATCAGCTCCAACTGGCGCCCTGCTTCATTTACCAACTACGGTTAGTTACACATCAACACGAAGGAAATATTCTTTGCTAACTTTCTGGCTCTAGGTGCTGGTGTTGATATCTTCGGCCCCGGTGTTGGCATTCTCTCCGCATGGATCGGCTCCAACTCTGCTACCCGCTCTATTGACGGTACCTCGATGGCATGCCCCACGTCGCTGGTCTTGCTGTCTACCTTCAGGCTCTTGAGAACCTGAACACTCCTGCCGCTGTGACCAACCGCATCAAGGCTCTCGGAACCAGTGGCCGCATTACCGGCACCCTGAACGGCAGCCCTAACCTGGTTGCTTACAACGGAAACGGCGCTTAAGTAGCTTAGACGTAAAAATATCAATTCAAGTTATCACATACCAAACATAAATTGACAGCTTAATGCAAGCTGACCCTGTTCGATGGTGCATTCGTCCTCGTTCTCAATTATGTGACATCATTCAAAATCTCTCCTCCAGTGTTAGAACCGTTAGATAACGTGCAGTTGGTTTTTGGCCCATGATATGCCGTGGCAAGGCGTGTTGGCGTGATCCGAAGATCCAAGACTCAACGCCGGTATTCTGAACTCCGTTTGTCATGAGATTTGGCCCCAAAACACGTTCAACTTTTGATATTGCAAGACCCACATAAGTCTGTATTGCTGCAACGCTGGACTGGGTGATCTAATGCGCCAATCATATAATGTCTCTATTTTCATCTTGAATGCCTTTGAATGTCCTTGGAATGATATCGCCAAGCAAGAGCAGAATCTCTGAGTGAAATCCTCATCCTTAGATAGCAATTGTGTCAACACTTTGATAGCAAGAGCAGAAGAGATATGGACCTGCGTCTGAAGATGTCAAAACAAGTAAAGTCTACTCTTGCAAATAGATTAATTGCTAAGCTACCCAACGGTCTTGCATCATTTCTACGTCTCCAAATGTAGGAGGCCCACCACCAGATGATGGCTCAGACGCAGGAGGCCTGCCATGCCTTGGTGCCTGAGACGCGGGAGGCCCACGGCACCCAATCTAAGAGTACCCCTAATAAAGGATGGTAAAGATGCGTCCCATCTACTGAGGAATCTTAAATAGTGGCATCGTCTACGAGGCGAACTAAAACATACTTACTTGCACAAAACAATCCACAGCAGAGCGCTACAGTGGCATTATAAAATCGACCGCATGCGTAAAAATGCTCATAAGCAGACAACTAGAGGCAATCCACCAAACGTCTACCAAGTCCAAAAATGTATGCGTTATCTGCGACGAGTCCAAGTCCTCTCTTGCGTTTCCCATATTACCCACGACCAACAAATGCACTCATAAACAAGCCACCTGTCGGTCTTGTTTAAATGCATCAATAGCATTTGATCTTGAGAACAAAGGAGTGCATCACATCTCATGTCCAGAATGCGGCATTGAGCTTAGCTACAATGATATTGTCCGTTGCGCGGATGAGCCGGTGGGACGTCGATACGAAACACTCCTAGTTCGCGCTGCGCTGCAAGATGATGAGAACTTTATCTGGGTACGTGCTTATTGGCAGAATTAATTTCTCTGGTACGATCAAACCGTTTATAAAAGATATGAGACTTATAGTGCACCATGGCGGACTGCGGTGGTGGCCAGATTCACGACGGTGGACACGCCCAGCCTATTGTCAAATGTACTAGCTGCGGCAGCCGTACATGTTTCACGCATGGCCTCCCATGGCATACCGGGTTCTCATGTGAAGAGTTTGACTTATTGCAATCGAACGCCAGTACTAATAAGTCGTCTGGTTCTGGAGAATCAGCACTCGAAACAGCTGTTACAACTGCACAGCGTCTACGCACGATTGAGAATGAACGTGCTTCAGTGAGCACGATTATATCCACCACTAAACCATGCCCTAGCTGTCGTAGGAATATCGAGAAGAACGGCGGATGGTGAGTTGGAACGTCTCTATGCACCTCTATCTGTTACAAACAAGATCGGCTGATACATGGATTGTTGAAATTTCAGTGCACACATGACGTGTAAGTGTTGTGTTAACTCTTCCCCATACGCTTTCCTGTTGCTTATTTGCAATTTGAGCAATTGCTTCTCAAATGCATGTCATCCTTCCGCTCAGCGCTTTTCCTTAGCATACCTCGTTCTGGGGTTGTAACTGATGCGATGCAGGTGCCCTCTGTAAACATGAGTTCTGCTGGAATTGTGAGAAGAGCTGGCCCCATCGTAGTTGTTCCCAGTCTAACATTCGATAAAGGTGTGGGATCAATTTGGATCTACGTTCTTGTGCTATTGCTAATAATGGGACTAATAATGGCTGGCCTGCAGGCACATCATGTTTGTACAGCTTTTGCTGGGAATGTCTTGCAGACTATAACATGATTTTACGAAGCGACAATAGTGCGCATCTAGCGAGCTGTCGGTTTCATACGGCAAACTTACCAAACTAATTTCAGTTAGGAAATGAGAGAGAAATACCAATGAGTTTTGAGATACTCAGGGAACGTGTTTGAGGAGTGAGAATACTGGGAGATTGACTTACAAGGGCCCCTGGAATGCCTCAATTGGCTTGATAGCAAGGACAAATTGTATACCTCGATAAATTGGGTTGGTGTGCGTTGATTTTTGTAACTGCTTTCCTCCACATGGGTAAGGCTCTAACAATATGAAAGATGGAATTTGTGTTGATCAGACGGTTTCTTCACATTTAATCTGAGCCGATATACAGCTTCGGTCTCGGAAATGAAGCGGACGCTCCAACAATTGAAGCTAGTCATATATAGATAAAGCTAACTTGAGAATTGAATACAATCTGGTCTAATGAGTACCTTTCACCTTGTTGACCTTCTCATTCACCGAAGAACTTGGAAGGATTGAGCTAAAAACTTTGACGGATTCAACGCAGGTTTTTGGTTACTCATTCGTTCAACCAGTGGCAAAGAAGCCATCCATTTCGCTTAGATGGGTGGAACGTTAACCCAGAAGCGTGTGTTATCTGTGCGATACTTCGAGTTAGAATCAATTTGACTCTGAATCCACTGAATTGCCGATTTATAGTTCCGAATGTCCTGGGTGTCTGGGTTGGAAAGACCTGAGGCGCCGTTGCGATGTCCGGCGAACCATTTGTCATACCCGTAATAGTTCTGGCAATCCCAACGAGCGGCTACATCAGCATAGATATCAGAGCTGGAAACTTGGTTAGTCCCACAGATCTACTCATACCGAATATCAGATGACAACATACTTGAGTTTTGCTCCATTGTTCCACTGGCTGGTGCTCTGGCCCTTGAAACCTGCACGGGATGCACAGACTCTCAACATTCCCCAATTCTGCTTAAAAGGCCGAAATTGGCAGCATCATCGCGTTTGTTGTCACCTACAAGATCAGCATCTTTCGAAGCCGCAGATGAGAGACTGTCAATTACATACCGTATGCGTAGTCAGTTGTCATACGCTCAGTCTCAAGCATGGCAATGGCGAGGTCAAGGGTGTTCCCTCCTGCATTGAGGATAGCTTGCTTGCGACTACCAAGACCGGAGACTGTATAGGACCCACGATCCTGAGCCTGGCGTGCCTCTAGACTGTCATTGCTCTCATTCACCGGCAACGCATTGGCGCAAGTAAAGAGAAGGGCTGACAAGAAAGTGCTTGGCTTCATGTTTGGAATTGTTGTGTTTGGAACTGTCAATGTTTGTTGCTTGATTCATGTTCAATGTAATGAAGCAGCACTTCCTTCTTTATATAACTTGATGAAAGTCAAAGCACATTGTCCATAGCTACATAATTTCGGACAGAAGGTATCTTCATTTCAGTTTAGCTAACCTCTTTAGTGTAAGGTGATGGATTTTGAGATGCATAATAGGTCCGAGTTCACATGATTCGAAAATCACTGGAGCATAAGATAGCTGTTATAATGGCGGGGTACAATTTGGGGCTCAACATCCGCAGCCAACGGTTTCGGCTCCAAATTTAGCAGATAACCCGCCAATTACGACACGAAATGCCTGTGATCAATACTTAAGCTAGCTCAGGGTTTCATATTACCGATCTACTATAACAAAATCAGCAGCTCGTGAACCAAACTTCACCAGTGGAGACAAGTAGGGAGGACGCCACACCGCATGTATCGGCAGAGATCACTGTCATCCAATATGGAGTCAATCTTTATAGCAATCAAATTTCATTTTGTTGATCTGTCTAGAATCCTCAAGGATGTGTGAACCAATCTCTTTTTGCGGCATGTTCTTTCGACGCTAAGCTCACATATGCCGGGATGCGATTGATGCAAGCCGCTTATTGGGATGAGTATGGCTGGAACCGAAAAGAAGGCTTAAGTATTCATTCATATTGCTATTTTTGAAATGCTTAAGTGACATATATGCTTGGGGATATTATGGAGAGTCTATAGATATTGGAGCATGAACAATGGTGGTAAGAAAATTGGCAAAGGAATGCTGAGGTACAGGAGCTGCACCAGTTCCCGAGTAGAAGATGTTATGAAGCTCGTCACAGCCATGCGATCTATATTGCCTTGTATAACGATTCATTTCATGTTCATTAAGACTTTTACGGATTAGATGGTAGTGAGAAATGATGGGTCACTACCCTGTTCCCTCAAAATCGACGTAAAAGCTTGAAATACATCACGGAGAGCTCCCAACAGAAAGCACTGCAAGGTGGCTGTTGCTTCGTGCTATTCTAGTTACGGAATAGTTCACTCCATGGTATTGAAATAACTGCATAGGTTGCCACCTGTGAACCGGGAACGTACGGCATAAACTCATCCGCATCCACCGAGTTGAATTGTCTGTCCCAAAGGTGAATCCTCGGTTCTGCCAGGGTGGTTCGTCATCCAAATGAAGCAGGTGATCATGCCAATTATTGCGAAGCCTATTCTCGTTTCGTTCTTGGCTTTCAGCATAATGGCCTGAGGCTCAAGAGAGGGATGCAAGCTTTTCAAGTGATTAGCAGTAATCATATCGATGTGTTTGAAGAAATTCAACGACTAAGACAAATCACCACGGAGCCAATTTAATGTATCCTAGGTATTTACCGGCATACTAAGGCTTCTAATCTGTACTATGAACTAGAACATTTGGGGCCGTGATCCGGCACAGAGCAGATGACGAAACCAACCTATTCCCACCATTTGTTACTCGTTTCTCAGTTCCAGGCTTACTTGAACCTTCCAAAACCAGCTAAAGCCCGGGCTTGCGCGGTCTTTCGAGGAGAGTACAACAAGTGAGGGAAATGCCTTTGTCGCCCTGACCTTTTTCGCCCCGACCTTTTTCGCCATAGACCTGAGCTCTCTTTGTCTATTGTAGCTCGGCCCCAAAATGCTCTGATTTTACTATGTCCTGCTGTACTTTTAACATCACTCTTGAGCAAAATCCGTACTGTTTCCTCATGCCGTGCTACCTTCGCTAAATGCAACGCTGTCTTTCCTTCATTGTTCTTGACTGTGATGTCAGCGCCTTTCCCGAGCAGGAGCTGCACTATTTCCGTGTAGCCATCATCAGCTGCCGTATGCAGTGCAGTCCAACCACCATTATCCTTCGTATCAATATCAATACCTTGCTGAAGCAGAATCTGTATTATATCCTCTTTACCTGGGTACGCCGCTTCATGCAGTAATGACCACCCCCATCATCCTTTGCATGAACGTCGACCCCTTCCTTGAGTAGAATCTGTAAGATCTCCTTGTTCGCTCTGTAGACGGCTTCATGCAGTAGTGTCCATCCTTTATTGCTTTTATGTGAACATCAGCTCCCTCTTTAAGCAGGATTTGTAAAATCTCCTCATTCTCACAAGAAACTGCATAGTGCAGTACCGTCCACCCATCCTTGTTTCGGGCATCAGGACAAGCTCCAGCTCTTAATAGGATCTTTAAGACCTCCGTTTTCTGTTGGTAAGCTGCTACCTGCAATGCAGACCAACCATCATAGGTCCTTAGATCAACATCAGCTCCACTTTCGAGTATGAGAGTGAGTATATCCCCATTTCCATGGTATGCTGCTTCTTGCAATACAGTCCATCCAGCATTGGTCTTGGTGTTGACATCAGCCCCTGCTTCGAGTAGGATCATCAGGATACCCTTGTTTGCCCAGTAGACTGCATCATGCAGAACTGACCACCCTTCATCATCCTTTGCTGCAATATCAGCGCCTTTTTCAAGCAAGAGGACCGCAGCATTCTTTTTGTCCCAACAGCGCAGTGCAATGCAGTACATCCTGTATCATCCTTTGTGTTAACTTCAGCACCTTTCTCAAGTAAGATCCGCATGACTGCCTCGTGGCCCATTTCAGCTGCTGAGTGCAGTGCCGTCCATCCCATTTTATCCTGTACTGAACAGTCAGCGCCTCTCTGAAGCAGCATCAGAACTGTATCCTCGTGGCCTTTCTCAGCTGCTATATGAAGCGCTGTCCATCCATAAGTGCTCATTGCTGTAATATCGGCGCCTCCATCAAGCAAGATCTGAATTACATTGGTGCATCCTTTTCGGTTGCCCGATGCAATGCAGTATATCCTTGTCTATCCCTCGCTGCAGTACTAGCCCCTTCCTTGAGCAAGCTCCGGACAATTTCTTCGAAGTCTTTCTCCGCTGCTAGATGTAGCACTGAATCTTCAGAGTTAGTTACTGCTGAAACATTGGCGCCTGCCGCAATCAAAATCTCGGCAAGATCTTTTTTCCTCTCAGGGCTGCTATATGCAGTGCAGTCCATCCATCATTACTCTTTGCTAGGACATTGACAGGTTCGTCAACTAGGATCCGTACTGCTTCCAGATCTCCTGCAATAACAGCTATATGTAATGCGGTGTACCCTCGAGCATTTCTTGCCGTTGTGTCAGCATTTCCTCGAGCAGGACTTTTATCGCTCTCAGGTTCCTTTGTGCAGCTGCAATAAGCAACACAGTGCATCCTTCATTGTCTCTCATCTCAGAATTGGCTCCTCCCTGTAGCAGCATTTCAAGAGCTTGGGTGTTTTCGTGCGAAACCGCCCAGTGTAGTGCTGTCTCCTTTGCTCCGTTCTGAGAGTCGATATCTATTCCTTTCTCTAACAACCATTGAATTACAGACAAGTGGCCTCCCTCGACTGCCCAGTGTATCAAATAGCAGTCGTAGCAATCATTGCTAGAAATGATTGATTTCTCCTTTGCCAGGTGCTTGCAAGTTTCAAGGTTTCCTCGATGACTGCGGAGATTAAATGCTCATGTGCTCCCAGAGCTGCACTGCGAATGGCCGTAAAGTTGCCACTTGTTCGATAATATGTACACAAGCAACGCAATGCCTTGATGGCAACCGGTTTAGATGCAGTGGAACAGTATTGCCAAATGTACTCTCGCACTGGCCCTTCTTTTCAGGCATGGCACGTTTTTGATAATAAGCTGCCAAAGATTCTGCTCGTCGCCAAGTCTCTACATCGCTCTCACCGAGTAGACTTCTTGCTTCGTTGTAACCTTCCACTAGGGTCCACTCGTCGTCATCCATTTCGTCATGTTGTGATAGCTCGCTAGAAATGCCATGATCGCGTTTTGGACCGGCTGCAGCAGAATAAGCGCGTTGAGAATGTTGATTCATTCTCACATCCCGGTCTCTGATGTTGCGAAGTGACGTAGCAACCCTGATGATTATTGGATCATCCTCTTCTAAAATTTGATTGCAGTTTTCTAAAAGTGCCTCATATGTTTGTGTTGCTTCTGCAAGTTCCCTAAGCCGCCCATGTAGGGCTGCAAGTTCTTCTAATTCCATCAAAAGGCCTCGATCCTTGCATTTTCCTATAATCAGGCGATATTCGAGACCGGCTGTCAACAAGCTCTTCGCTCTCCCTAGCTGTCCTTTCATACAACAAAACTTTCCAAAGCCGGACGCAACAGAGCCATATAGACGAGAAAACTTCCCTCGGGAAAATTCAAAGATTCTGCCGGAATACTGGTGGAAACAATCGTTAGAATTGCATTGAGACCAGCTGTATGTTTTTGTATTGCGGAGATCGACCATTTTCCTGACTTGTCATAAAGCATTGTGCCAATTAATGCGAATGCAGTGGCTGCGTACTCGGCAGTCTCTTCTGTTGAAAGCTTTCCAAGAACCCAGGCCCGGACCATATCATGGACAGCATAGCTCCTAATCTGGCCACCCTGGCGGTTAGTTCTGATCAGAGAAACCTGCTCGAGCTTCTGGATTGCGGTTCCAAAATCCCGCGCATGATCACGAAGACCAATCAGCCAGAATGGGATAGTTGGGAGATTTGCCTCTGCTGCACTCGAGCCTTGACTGGGTTGGGACTTAGAATACTCTTCTGGTAAAGCTGCGGTAGCCAACGTTGAAAAATCGATTTCCCCGGTCCCAACAGCACCGCTATATTTAGTAGCTTCATCGAGTCTGGGCTTCGCTTCTCAACAACTTCGGCTACCATGTCTAGAGCAGCGTAGATTGTACGTCGTTTCTCATAAGAGTAGCCGTACTGTAGCGGTAAAGTTGTAAACGTATCTCTTAGAAACTTTTGTTCGAAATGCTCACTGAAGTGGTGAATTTCGACTGTGCCAAGTGATAAGAATGCACCTGCCTGCTCGATCGCCAAAGGAATACCTTTTAGCTTTTTTGAAATAACTTTTGCTACCATTTCCACTGGCGTAACGTTAGAATTCGTCCAGAAAAAGGCACCGGTACATACTGGATTGATCCTTGAACTGGTCCGGTAGAACTCTTTGGAGGTAGCCAAGAAGGATCTGAGAGCCTGCAAGATCATCTATTCCCTCGAGCCCTATTCCATGAAAGTCGAGTGGCGAATGTATATTTGACAAAACGGTTGTCATGATGAACCTTCCATGTTCACATTGAGGGAGATAGGTGCGAATATCAAACCCGTCAGAATCTTCAATGCTATCGAATACCATAAGCCATGATTTGTTCGAGGCATGACATAACCAACGCATGACGTCGCTAGTAGATGCCTTGTATCGCGAGTCTAAGTTTTGCAGCTCCGTAGCAATGCCACTGAAAGCTCTCTCGATGTTTTCTACACTCGAAGCATCAATCCAAAGCACTGGGAAATCCGAAGGCCAATGTTTTTCTATGTAGTGAAGTGCAAGTTGAGTCTTGCCGTATCCACTGAGGCCCCAGATTACAACGCCCGCCTTTGCATCATGTCTGGGGACACAAAGCGGCAGAGACTGTCAACTTCTTCGGAACGTCCAAAGAAATCTGCTTTTGTGGGAAATCTTCCGAGCCTTCGTGGAGTCGCTATATTGGAGGTCAGCGATTGTGCAATATCAAGGGTTTTGAGAGGTTATGAGCAGGTGCGAGATAGCAGTACGCCTCAGAAAGCCCAAGAGTGCAGTGTAAGCCCCATAAAAGACAGCCAAGCAGTTGTTTGAAAAGACTCACACGGAATAGCGACTCTTTTATTGCCTTCCAAACCATTTCAAACCTTGGATCTTGTTCTCCAGAGAATTTACAAATCTCCATATGATTACCGCCTATAGGGCTTGATTCTTCATTTATTGCGAGCTCCATGACGGCAGAATGTTTCGCGACTACCTAGAACTGCATTAGAAAGGTAGGTAGGACTAATAGAGGCCGGACCAGAGAGTACCACTGAGTTGATACGAGGAAGCTTATCTGCTTCATAGAAACTCATTATTCTGTACTGGCTGGCAATCGATCGAAAATCCTCTGAGACATCCATTAAAAGACTAGAGTTATTCCTCAGATCTTTTATATAGCCACTAGTGGGATTGAGGAGAGAAACATAAGCAATGCGGGCAAGCATGTCTCCCCAGAATGCCACATCTGAGCCTCGATGAGGCGTGCCAAGGAACACCTATAAGAAGACGTTAGTGAGAGGGTTACAAGGTGAGTATTTTCGGGTTTTCAATTGAAACACATACCAAGCCACAGGTTGAGCGCGCCAGGTCTTTATATGGAGTCTCATTGGCAGCAATTCTAAGTGCCTATGGAACAGTTATTAAGATATGAGGCCTTACAAGGGTGAATTAAATCACCTGTTTGACTAGTATGCCTCCCAGGCTGTGGCATATGAAGACAATGGGACGTGAAGATGCCTGTGGTCGATGGTTAGAAAGTGCTATACAGTTGGGAGAGGCAAGCTTGCATTCCCTTCATCCCTCTTATCTCTAAGGAGAAGAACCAGCTCTCTTGCATGATCTCTTATTCCCAGAGCCGAAGAATTATTGGTAACGTGAGCATTGTAGCCGAATGTCATGATGCGAGCATTGGGAATTTTCGGTGGCAGCAAGTCTTGTAACCACATGACGCCATCCTTCGACCAAGTCGACCATCGTTTGCCGTTGAGCCCATGGACTGCCACGATACTGTTTCAAGGATTGGTTAGCACTTTATGTGCTAGCGGTACAACAATAACCTACTCTAGTTGTGGCGTCCCATGCACTTGAACCCAGCCAGGGTCCGCGCAGGTAGGCATAACAAGCAGACCGTACTCATTGAGGTTAGATGCCGATGTGGCCATTTTGTCATCACCGGTCTTCCTCGTATGAAGTGAAAGGGTGGAAATTGACTGAAACCCCGCTTTGGTGCAGAGACCAGGCAGAGGCATTGCAAGCTGCAGTGTGGCACAAGGCTCCCGGCACCTCTTCTGCCTGGCCTATCATATGTAGCATCTGGCTAGCCTCTCGTTATCAGAGCAGAGTATGAATGCATTTAGTATTAACTTTTAAAGTTGCAAGATGTGATTTCCACGAGTAGCTCTTTGCTGGTGAACCTTTTCTTTGCTATCCAACTTTGACATTAATTTATCGTCGAGATTATCTCATGGGGATGTTGTGGCGCTTCACTATTTGCTAGCACATAATTAAGGGGCTTCTAAACTTGTAAAACCTGGTCACTCATAACCGCCTGATCAGTAGACAAACAGAAACAGATATAGGGTTTTGCCATACGGCCATGGCAGGAATTATGCCTGGCTATGCCTAACGTCATTCTGCGGTCTCATTGGATGCCCGATCTTATAGAGCAGAAAGACGGCGGCAAATGGGCCCCTTCTATTGGGCCAGATTTGCGGTTGCCATTGTCCACAGCAGAGATGTGAAAAACGGCTGCCTAGAATTCCACTGCTGGCTTTGTCGCTGAAATGGCCAAGGCGTAACCTGTTCTTGGTTGAGCACAGTTTTACCAGCATAGGGCTAACTCCGCAGTGGCAAATTTAATGCCTTTCTTAACTGGTTTCGATACGTTCATCAAAGCTTTCTCTCGCGTCTCCTATAGAAGATGGACCTTTCCGAAACCAAGATAAGCGGTACTCAACGCGGAGACTGCAGCAGCCACGACGTTGTATCGGAAGACGAGCTCTTTATATCATGCTTCGAGAACACTATACGCAATTTTTGTGACGCACTTGGGGACGATGAGAAGTTATCCTTTCAGGCTTTCAGAAAGCCAGACGATGTGATCAGTTATATGCGCAAGCATGCCCTAGAAAAGCCGCAGTTGAACGGCCCGCTGAGTAAGTTGTGTGACAGCATCACAAGCTTGTCTGAGTGTTTACGTCCATATTTTGCTGCCATTGATACCCTCATTCAGGCAAATCCAGACATAACAGCAGTTGTCTGGGGAGCACTGAAGTTCCTTTTCCAGGCAAGTATATAAGATTTCGCGCAGCCTTCTGCTAATATTTGTCTAATATGTGTCCAGATATGTAGTCATTACACTACCTTCGTGGAGCGATTGTCGCAACTTTTGCAAATTATCATTGAAGACCTTGGTTACCAGAAGATGCACTATGAACGATTACTTCAGCGAGCTAGGATATTGGGTGCAAAGAAATGGCCGCGAATAATCAAAGCAGAGTCTGAAGTTAAAAGAGATTAGCAACCATCATAGCTGAACTATACAAGGACATATTGGACATGTGCCTCTATCTATGCAATATTTTTTCTACTAAGAGGCATGGAAGTAGGCAAATCATCTCAGTCGAAGGCTATACTATTTGTTCTGACCGAGAAAAGAATTGTATAAAATCCAACGCCTCGCCAAGGTTTTCTGGACTCCTTCGATATCCATTTTGGTCGATTTCACGAACGCCTGAAATTGCACAAAGAATTGTTCATGAATGAGCTTATGGGCGCCAATACAGACTTGCTGGTTGCTCAACTTGCAGAAACCGGGCGTTCAGTCGAATCCGGAACGTACCATCTCGAGCACATTACTAAGAATATGAGAAGTATTACTGATTCTGGACAAAGTCGAACCCCTTTCTAATTGGTCTGATAGTTGAGCGGCTGGCAAACCTGAAGACTTGGATTGATCCACCTTTATGGCAGTCGTCATTTGAGAATGTGGCATCCAAACGTACAACGACTACAGCTGGCTGGATTTTGGACAACCCGGACTACACGTGGTGGTATGGGGAGCCGCGATGTCGAGTGCCTCTACATTCAGATCTCGATGAAGAACAGCGGCGAATTCTATTAGTGCATGGTAATACACCTAAGTGTCTTAATCTTGTTATGAGACTGATCTATACTATTCAGGCAAGCCCGGGTATGGCAAGTCGGTCCTCTGTGCTACCATAGTCGAAAATCTTCAAAATCGTTATCTTAAAGACCAGGCGAAGCTGGACATCAAATCTTACGTGGGAGTACTTGGGTTCTATTTCTTTGATAAACAACGTCCATTGGCGAACAGCGTCCAGGCTGCGTTTCGATCCATCGTCGCCCAAGTGCTTCACTCAAAACACAATGTGGACAAACTGGTTGACTTGGCTCTCCTCGTCAGAGACACTACTGGAAGTGGTCAGACTATAGCCTCAGATGAGGAGATCAACAACTTACTGGCTTGTTATCTCGATAATGTGGATGAGGCGAGGCTGGTGTTCGACGGTCTGGACGAATGTGCTGATCCAATGGATTTCGTGTCTTCCTTAGGAAAAGTGCTCAGTGGTTCCTGCACTCATATCTTATTATGCAGTCGTCCGAACATCACAGTCGATCATATACTCCAAAACAACACAAGGACTTTATGCTTGGGAGAGGATGCTAATTTCCAAGATATTGAGACCTATTTGAGGCCCGAGATATGGGACCTGGTCAGAACAGAAAAACTAATTCTTGAAGAACCCGTGGATGTTGTTTGCCATCAAATAGCCAAAAGATCTCACTCCATGTTTCTTTGGGCAAACCTAATGGTGAACTATCTTAAATCGGACTTTTGTCACCTCAAGACCGCATTGACGCTATTGAGGAAGTCGATTTATTTAAAGAGCTTGATCAGTTCTACACCAAGATTTTAAAGCAACTCTTTAACCGCTGCCCCAGCAAGCGTGCACGAGAAAACCTTCAGCGTTTATTCCATTGGATATCATTAGCCCAGCGGCAACTTACAGTGGCAGAGCTCAGGTCAGCTCTTGCCATACAGGCCGGTATGCCTACCAAGAAATCTCGATATATACCACGCATTGCAGAGACTGTCACCAAAATGAGCGGTGCTCTCGTGGAAATTTCTAAAGACGACACGGTTCGTTTCATACACACGTCTGTACTTGAGTTCTTTTGGATGCCCAAACTGGCTCTGACGAATTGGGCTCGGGAGACCGCCGACTTATGACAATAGATCTGGGTTCGGTTCACGCGGCCCTGGCGTGGGACTGCATGTCCTACATTCATCATGACACACCTAGAGAGCCACTAGTGAGCACGTTCTCTCACCAGCCTCATGCAAACGGTGTCCTAAAGCGATTTCCCTTACTATTGTACGCTACACAGTTTTGGCCTGTACACGTCGAGATGTGTTTACGTGCATCTCAGAACCGCCTATCACAACATACCACTGAAACATTGTCAAAACTGTCTTTACTACTAAAGAGCTTCTTTGCCGACAAGCGAAGCGTTACTACATGGACGGAGGCAGCTTGGACTTTTAAACAAGAACCATCCCTTGGAGATCTACCACGGAGTTTTGAGCTCATATCTAACCATGATATAGCCTCTCTCAGACACACAGTCATTTCTTTGGCTGCCGATTTACTGAAACTCAATACTTCGTGGGGTGCTGCCTTGTACACTAACCCTGGTTTGATCTGGCAGCCTGACATTCCTGCGTTCATGAAGTCTGAGTTTTGGGTGGGTACAGAGGCTTCGGCGACGTTTGAACTTGACAGAAATCAGAAGGGCTTGGTTGCTTCGAATGCCATACTTCAGCCCATTCTAGTAGCTTCACAAACATCCGAGGACGGCAACAGCGTTGGTCTGATCAAACTGTGGCCATCTAGGTAAGCTCATTATGAGAGAAAATAGTGTCTACCCTACCAAGCTAATACTCAAACCCGATTATAGAGAATTTGCCGCTTATGGAAAGGATTCATCTCTCAATAACATTACGCTTGAAGAACATATCGATCTGCTAAGTTCCAACTGGATCGTACGTTATGACATCAATGCCATAAGAGATCAACGCGAGATAGCGTCGATTGAGGTGGAGCTACCTTCACAACAAGTGGCAGTCGTCTTACGTCGCACAGCCAGGTCTTTCGACTCCAAAAGATTCGAATTTCCAGTCTCCTTCTCAAATGATATCCAGCAAGTGACCATACTTAACTTCTTGATGCGCATAGAACGAGGGCCTTCGGCATCAGAACATAGCTCACACGGATTCTCTGTACAGGTCATTGACTTGCCAGCTAGCCAAGGGTTATGTCCACATGATAACCACTACAGAGATGATTTAAACCCAGCTTGCTCGTGCCTGTACGATTGGTATCGGATTGTGTTTTCCCCAGTGGTAGATATCTTGCTATCCTCAAAGGGCTCTTTAAGCCTGGCGACTTTACAGGTCGCGAGTTGACAGTTTATGCCGATGAGGATCCTGACTCTACGATGCCAAACTTCAAGATTTTGGCTGAAATAAAGACTAGTGTCGGAGTCAATGTCAAGAAGGGTTTCTTTGCATTTCATCCATATCAACCGGTACTCGTCATTGCGCGTCTTACAGTGACATCTTTATGGTTTTTTGCAGAATCTGGTACGTGCGATCATTCTTAGACACCACTGGATGGTTAAACGGGCAGTCGCTAAGATATCTTATGAGCTCCCCGATGGGTCACGATAAGTCCAACACCTCTTGATGACATTCGATTTTCGCAATGTGGCAATTTCATATTCGGCCTCAGAGCCAGCACCCCAACTAGGAGCCAGACAGAAGTGGTAAACATCGGGGACAAAATCCAACGACTAGGTGCATTTGCAAAGACTCCATTAGAGCTTCGTACCAAGGTAAGTCTTAGCAGTGGTAACGAAGGATCTATGACAGAGGTGTTGTCTACAGTATCACATACCGCTGTATCCCCAGCTACGATGGTTTCGGGTCAAGTCATCTTCAACAATGGTGGTACTGTCCAACAAATATCTCTTCTGCGACAGTTCAGTAATCAAGATGGTGCAATCTTGATGACCAAAATCAGCGATAACGGAGTAGTGGAAGAGCAATGCCTAACCAGGCTACCTCAATCCTCAACTCTTGAGAAAAGTCATGCAACTTTGATTGCTGCTTTCTCTGAGACTCAATCGGTTGGCATTGTGCTGGACAAATCAGCCCAGGAAACTTATTCTTGCGATGGCAAGGATGATATCAAACTACCACTACTCATCACTAGAAAACAGGATAGCATCCAGACTTTTAGACGGAAGCGTTTTCTACCAGCTGTGGAAGAAGAACTTGATGAGAAGCGGAGGAGGATAGACAAACTTGCTAGTCATATTTCATGGTACCGATCTGGAGGTTAGGATGGCACCTAATGGGAACCACAAGTTATACAATACACCTATTGCTATCATACAGGATACTGCCATTCCTTTCAATTTCCACTTTAGCCTAACAGCCACTCACCTCGCTTATAAAGCAGGCGCTTCGAATTGGTAAAAGACAAGAAGTTTGGATGAAATGAATCTAGACATAATAGACCAAATAGTTTGGTCTTTGCTTTGCCACTGAGAAGCCGTCGGCCAACCTGGCAATATGAATAACCGTACAATAGGAACTGCGCAACGATGAATGAGAATGAGAAGTAATGAAATCGGTTCTGTATGATTCCTGTGAGTAAGAAGGAACAATTTTGCTATAAATCTAGAACTTGCCTGAACTTTGGTTGTCCTTTGCTTGCATAGGCTGTGGTAAGTGGTTTAATAACAATGCACCCATGCCTTATGGTTATAATCGACAGGTCACAATTGCAGGGATATAAATCCATCCCCAGTCCAGTATGCCTCAGCATTCCCATCGCAACTACTCCGCATGCTGTATCAAGATCGGTACCCTACTGCAGCCCATTGTACCGCACACGTAATGAAGGATCAGCTTCCTTGACGTATCAAGATGGACCAATTGCCCTAGATTGTACACTGTGTGAGAAGCGCTTGCAGCACGACCCTAGATGCCATTGACTCATTACAAAGTGAACAATGAAAGACCTCATCTAGCCTGTTGTAAGAGATAGAGTGCTAATTTCATCTTGCACATAATAGCGTCCCACTAAATAAATAGCTAGATACATGTAACAGATCTTTCACTCGGTCTGATTCCGTCTATACGATGCGTTTTAATTGGCAACGTTCGTCCTCCTATAAAGCCTTTAACTCCTTACAGAACCTGGAAGCACGGATAATCGGCTTCTAGGATGCGTAGTATTGACTCCGGAGGTTCATCAATTAGGCCTAAGAGATTCCTGGTTGAGTTGACAGGATTCCCCAACTAAGCCTACAGGATTCGCCAGCCTCTTGGGTCTGAAGGATTTACCGAGCAGATTTGCAGAATTTACCGAATGAGCCAATGATAATTATCCTCTAAGCGATGCTACAATTTTACCAAGAAAATCTACAGGGTCTCAAAAAAGTTTTATTGTCCAGTCTATGTTTTGAGTAAGACTCGGACTGGCCATGGCAGCAATACGCCCCCATTGAGTTGTGAGGGTGAGCACTAACTCATGGCTAAATCCTGCTACGATACACCGTGGATTCTAAAGTATGATGAATCCCAGTGGAACCCTGGAGGTACAAGGTGACTTGCAAAAGATAAATAGCTTGTGTACGTGAGCCGTGTGATAGCTGGGGAGGATAGGGAGGTCTATAAAGGGGTTGCTGGCCAGTGTCTCGAACTTCATTTTCCCTACGCCGCGTCACGCTTTTCGTCTCAATGGCTCATACAACATTAAAATATGTCTCTCCCGAAGTTATTGGGTTAGGTTTGGGGCTCAGCCTAGTTTGGCTTCTCTTCTATCGCCGATTTATCGTTGCTCTTGCAAACATACCAGGACCGTTTCTGGCGTCATTTACACGAGCCTGGCATATAAAGCATGCTATCAGGGGTGATTTCAATCTTCAGCTTGTAGAATTGCATCAAAAGCTTGGTAACATTAATTTTCCATGAATGGATACGTCAAGTATTAATAGCAATAGGTCATTTTGTCCGTATTGCTCCTAATGAGGTCAGCGTCAGCCATCCTGACTTTATAAGCAAGATTCTCCTCGCCCCTCTTGCAAAGGTATAATAGTTGCAACAATTCCGGTTAAAATGAAGTTAACCAAATCCCTAGGGGCCATGGTATAGAATTACAGCAGTGCCGGACGGCCGTTTCCAAAACACTTTTTCGACTCTAGATCCAGACACGAAAAGAGAAAAAGCGAAGCATTATGCATCCGCTTTCACTACAAGTAACCTTCTTCAATCTGAAGATAAACTAGACCAGCAGATAGAAAAGCTTCAGGGATGGCTTGACAAATACGCCGAGAAGCAGGAACCAATGAACCTAGGAACGTATCTCAACTTTATTGCTTACGATGTAGCTGGTGTCATGATGTTTTCCAAGCCATTCGGTTTCTTGGAGACTGGGACCGACATAGACAGCCATACAGCAGTATCGGTGGCGCTAGACTTATATGCTGCTATCGTTGGGCACTTTTACTGGCTTCATGCTCTGTTTGTGGGCAATCCTATCATAACACAGAGTGGGATCCTCCCTATGGGCCATGTTTACGATTACACAATGAAGGCTATCGAAGAGCGTAAGAGAAATGCTGACGCCAGCTTCGACATGATTGCTCACTGGCTAAGAGCAAACGAAGAAAATCCAAAGCTTGTTAGCCACCACGATATTTCCGCACAGGCCATCATCGGCGTAGTTGGCGCCACAGATACGATAACTATTGCATTGCAAGCACTTATATACCATCTACTCAAAAATCCATCACTATACCGACGTGCGCGTTCGGAGGTCGAAGCCGCCCGCGCTGAAGGTCGATGCAATACCTCTGTTGTTCAATTCGCCGATGCACAAAAGTTGGAATATCTCCAAGCATGCATCAAGGAAACTCTTCGCGTCTTCACTCCTATTAGTAGTGCTATTCCAAGAGTAGTTCCCGAAGAGGCATTACAATCCACGATCAAACTTTCCAAAAGGAACAGTTCTTTCAGTATGTCCATGGGTCATACACTACTCAGAGGAGCTCTGGGGACCAGACGCATCAGAGTTCAACCCAGATAGATGGCTTGACGACAAAGCTGCCTCGCTGGAAAGATATCTTATTCCTGTAAGTGCTGTGGAAGACAAGCGATTTACTAAGTGCCTAACGCGTTTCTTACTAGTTTGGCGCGGGCTGGGCCTCATGTCCTGGTCAAAACTTGGCCAGGATCGAGTTCAGTAAGATTGCGGCAACCATATTGCGAGATTACGACATACGCCAAGTCGATGCGAAGCAAAACTGGGAATGGCTTGGTAGAATGAGCATCTACATCAAAGAGGATTCCTGGCCTGTGTACATTAAAAAGAGAATTAATTAAGGCGCCCCAGTTCCTAGCAGTTCTTCATCTTGTACACATTTTACGCATATGACTCCTTAAATGTCTTTATTTTGTGAATATTCAGAGTCAAACTCTTTCTGTTAGGCTAAATCGTTTTGTGTGCTTGGCCTTCCAAGATATACCATCGATGGGCGGCTTTTGGTGAATATTTGCGAGCTTGTGTACCTCAAAGAGATGACTAAATGCAGTAGTGACTTATCTTGCATCATCGTAACAGGGACGTTGTATATTTTCCACTATCTCAACGCTTGATTTGTACGATTCGGTTCCTGGTCATGGTTGGCTGAAACTGCCTGCCGTCACAAATCTTCGCCCAATTGGCCGTCGGCCGTGCTGCCCAACCCTCTATTTCTAAAGCCTGACGAGTGGAGAAAAAGGCTCCAGTCTAGTCTTTACCACTTATGATGAAGGTAAATTGATAGTAGCCTGTTTAGAGATAGTTTGATCATGGCCGCATCCTCCAATATATGGACTCCTCGATTAAGTCTAGATTTTCATAGATGTGTCGTCAAATTGCACAACCAGACCGAGACTCCAGTTGCAGCCCAATATTATCGCGAAAATTCTTTGACCGAATCAAAGGGTTATGTCCTTTCCTTCAAAGACGAACTTCAAATAGCAGACGATTTAGCGTTCTTGTCTCAATGGGAGGAGGGTGCTGACTGTGTATCTGCAATAACACTACAAGAACATACGAATACATTAGTTGTTCTTCTTGCGAGCAATAAAACACCATCTCAAACAATCCTAACTGGGCTCGAAGATATTGCAGAATTATTAGTCAAATATTCGTCGCAGAGTAAGAGTTTCAATCTTATGCGGCCATGATTATTCTGTTCCTAACGGGGTGCAGGGAAATATCGCCAGTTGTTTTGTCAGAAATTATTCGACAAAGTCCTTCATATTAGTAGCAATCGCATACTTGCCAGGATTCGACCACCATGGGTAAAGCCACCTGCCCATATAAAGAAGACCCGGCTGTTTTTGGGCGACCAGCTACTCAAGTCTATAAGTCAACTGAAGAAGCATCTTCAATCACTTCCACAACTAGAAGAGCTCATAGGAAAGCTTAATGACCTTGCTAGGTTGTTGGAGCGATTGAGGACTAAAGTTGACTATAGCAAACTGAACGGAGTTCTCCAAAACATCGTTCGCAAATGTTCAGAAATTACAGAATCCGGTAACACACGATCCCTAGAAGATTATATTAAATCTCTTGGGCTGCCGGCTTTTTCCACGAGTCGCCGCTAATCCGTCAGATTGACAAACTTGCACGCTACCTGTTTATTTGTAAAGATCTTATTCGCATTGCTAGGAAGCCCGAATATAATTCCCTGTTCAATAGTATTAAGATCACTCATCTGAAAGCATTTCCTGGAATTACGCGACCATGTATGCATGAGAAATGCTTCGTTCACGCTGAAATGCAACAAGTGATTCATTACGAAAAGCAACCTCATCAGCCGACACCTCGCGCTATTGGATGCAGCAAATCGGCTTGTTTTCTCTGCAACCTATTGATCCTCACGCAGGGTCGTTTCCGTATCTCGCATTCGCATGGACGTCTGTACCAGAAGTGGACCCTCCCAGATGTCGATTGGATGCCACAGCATCAAGCTCTGCTTTTCCGGGCCATTCTCCAAGAGATGGTCCGTGAGTTGAAGAAAGCAGCTATGCCAGCGATGATGATGGCCTGTTCGATGCCTTACCCTATGGAAAGTCGGGCATTTTTGCCCTTATCAAGTGGTTCAACCTTGAGCAAGGCAACCACAATTGTGCCAACTTCCCTGGGACCGGATGAGAATATGCTTCGAAGCCCATCCAGTCCTCAGGCATCTCGCTGTGTCTGTATATCTAGTAAGGATTTACCTTTCCATCAAAGTTTGCAAAACAACCAGGCTCCTTTCCATATAAAGATAGATATGGTTTCATTGTTCTTTGAGTTCATGTGTAAATCAACCGTACAGTTATGTATTAGTCACGTTTGTGATCCTTCTATGGAGGCGCTCCGAACTATCAATATGTTCGATATTCCTACGAAAAAAGAAATGGAAATACTATGCACCGATGAAACGTCACGAGTTTGCTTTCAGTTACGCGGCAATTCATTATTTGTCGATATTGAGTTCCTCTGGATTTAATTTAGGAGGGTAGTGCATGTTGAACACGTTGGCCAAAGGCCTCATATACTTGGAAGATGATATGGATAACAAAATGTTACCCGGAACTCATTTTCATTCGGATTATTTGAACCCGCGATCATTTGTGGCAAGACTGTAGTTTTTCGTCAGGCTGAGAACGCACATGAGTTGTAAAATGAATATTATCGAGGGTTATTGGGCTCAAGCCATAACTTGACTGCGTATCTCATACAGGACAGAAGTTGGAGTAAAGTGGCAGTGAGCCAAACATATCACAATCATTTTTCATCGAATTTTAATGAATATTACCAAATCGGACAGATTCATTGCTGCTACAAGGAACTTCTGCATCTCATTGTTCGGTAATAGAGCCACATTGCACGGTAGAGACATCAGCATACCAGGCTCGTTACCTGCCGTTCACTCTTGCCCTTAATACCATCAAGAACACGGCCGAGAAGTCGGAGAAACAGTCTCATGTTTCGCTAAAAGGAGACCATTCAGCTGCCAAGCTTTTCGGTTAGGGCTAAGAAGCTTCCATTGCTTCCTTACATCATATTCGACAGACCCCATGGCAGTACCCTCATTCCGTTTCACGTGCCATAGTCATACCATGACTTGGACCCTGATAGCTATGAATTTCCAAATTCTACTGGTCTCCCTACATTTCAAGGATTCTCTCAGCCGTATGTCTCATTCGCCGTCCTTCGGTATTCCGCCAAAGCCGAGACAACCGAAGACTTCATCAGCAAGGATGAACTCTGTGTTCTTCTGTAATAATATCGCGTGTTCTTGATTGAGAGCTGCATGATTCGAACCCTATTTCTTAATCCCATCTATGTATATAAAACAGCCATCGTAAGCTTTCTCGTTCTCGGCACATTGGTCTGGACAACAATGTACCTGTCTCAACACTAGGAATGGAATGGAGACTAATTTCAGCTTTCGAAAGAAGCACACAAATAGAGTCGTCAACTCAAACCTACATCATAAATCCCGTCTTGATCACGTTATATCACGCAAGGCTACCGTGATGTGGAAACTCAATATCGTCGCGTCCTACTATGGTCAATGTGAAGCTCTCTCAGCTCAGCACCGCATACAGTCGTCTGAGACAAATGGCGTTCGCTGAGACCTTTGTCTGCTAAGTTTAACTTCAATGGCATCCCAATAGTGGAGTCAGAATCTCGAACCACCCTTGCTTGAAGTTTGCAACGTGCCAAGCCGTTTCTTCCATTCAACTAGTCGCAAATGATCAGATTGAATGGTTCTTCTTAGACAGCTGACTCCAGAGACAATACAGGACACGGAATGTCGCTGATTAACATTTCACCTCCATCGTGACTGCAAAACGTAGCAAGGAGTGAAGTAGTCAGTCATAACACTATAAATACGCACAGTCAGAATCGGCCAGAATTAGCGGCCGTCCCCTATCATTATCGCCAATCCTCAGTGAGACACCGAGAACATCTTTCACTAAGCATCCATATTGAAATCAACTTCAAAGATGTTTGGAAACACAGCAGCCACTTTCGCTGCGTTCGCGGCTTTGGCCACCTTTCCTAACACGATTAATGGTCAAGTGAGTTGTATTGTACTGAGGTCATGCAAGAAAATGTCATTAACATCTCAATAGGACGCGCCTGCACTCTCCCCAGAGAGGCTCAATATGCTCCATTTTCGGACATTTACTTCATCAAAGAGCGCAATGTTGGGTCCGGCAAGACGGAGGTGCATGTCATTGACCATGGCACCAGCTACTCTACGGCTGCAGGGCATTACGCTACTGTATTCGATCAGAATGAATGGCCAAATGGCAATTTCCAGATCGCTGGGGAAACTATGCAGGTGCTGATTTATTTTACATCAAAGTGCGGAATACCGGTAGTGGCAAGATTGAGTTACATCGTGCTACCGCACGTTCTGGCTACAAATCGTTTAGTGTCCAGACCCCAACAGCTTTTGAGCTCTTCGATGGTGACCGCGGGACTTGGAGTGTAGACGATGGTGATCTGTATTTCATCAAGACGAGGTCCACCGGCTCCGGAAACATTGAAGTTCACCGCGCGAGTCGCTCCGATTACTTGAACTATGATCTGCACCAGGCCACGTCTCTCCCGGATTTTGAGGCAGAAAATGGCACGTGGACCATTGTTGGAAAGAAGCTCTACTTCATCAAGTATCGCAACACGAGGCGCCGGAACGTTGAAGTTCATATCCTCGACCCTAGTGACGGTTATCAGGAGGAGAGACTACTCACCACCTGGTTCAACATCTATGACGCTGACAATGGTACCTGGGACATTGGAGCAAACGGAGACTTATACTTCATCAAGACCGCAAATGCTGAGAGCGGCAAGATTGAGGTGCATGTAGCCACGGCTTCTTCCAAGTACCAAGATGTGTCCCATTATGCCTCTTGGGTCAGCCAGGCGGATGGAGCGAACGGAGAATGGTCTGCGCGGTGAGCGGTTGCTTTTGTAGACAGCTTCAATGCGTACTTCTCGGGACATGAAGCAACTTCGAAGGGTACAAAATAATGAAGAGCTCTAATACAAGGCTCTGTATCTCAACTCTGCATCCAGGTTCTCTAGTTCAGTAAGTTAAATCATCTCTCTATTTAATACCTCATTGATGCGATTGATGATTTGCTGTATCGTCTGGCCAGTGATAGCCATCCATGTCCAAACGACAAAGAAGTGTAAATTCCTGCCTCTAGAGGGAGTAAAAGGAATTCGATCACTTTATGTAAGGGCTGACAGGGTAGCATTTCTACCATTCGCATGCAAAAACTTGCCTAACCGTCCATGCCTTCTCCAAGACCTGCCTTGGGTCATCACCCCAACATCCTGGGCATCCTGACTCGAGCACGCACGACTGGGTCCGAGGAAACGTCCGCAGTGGGGTCTACGACCCTCTCTAATGCGTGAAACCCGCATGTTGCGCGACTGTGACTGGGCTGCAGATGATGGAGGCCCCATGGAAGCGAGGCATCATGCACAAGGACATGGGCTTACGCCTCGGCACTACAAAATTGCGCCGAGGGTAATTGGTCGGTATATCGACCCGGTAAGTGCTTGACAGAGAGGCTGGTGTGCAGCCTTAAAAGAAACGTTTGCCCGCAGAAGTGACGTGGTAATTTAAAGGAAACCGACTTGATAAATCATAACCTGGAGCAATCCTACCATACACAACAATCCAAAGCCTGAACATGCCCAAGGCCAACCCCTTCAGCGATCTCATGCGCGTAGCCGAGGATGCGGTCGTCAACCGTCCTTTGGCAGGCAATACTCAATGCGGCGCGAAGATGAAAAGCCTGCGTGTCGGTCAAAGCGTTCAGTAGTCTCTATTCGGAGACTATTGGAGCACACACCCTGCCTCCTTGAGATTCGACAGGTCTCTTCCTCCCTTGAACCTTGTCGCACAGGCATTCGAGGCAGCACAATTCCCAAACAGGTTCAAGCGGTGAGAGGAACTGTTCCCGACAGCCGCAGCCTTGTCACTCTGCGACACCGTGCATGAACGCCATGACATGCAAATGGTCAGCGCGGCAAGGCATACCTCAATACAAGCAAGGGGGACGACGTGTAACCCGAGGGTATGGGAAGCGACCGTCATGCCACGTGGAACCGTTTTATCTGCAGCCTGTCTGTCTCAGTAAGCAGAGAAACGCTAACCTCACCACCTCCTTCACGAAAAGTCAGGCCCTTGTGGATTGGGAAGCGCAGCCGACTGTTGCGTGACGCCTAAATCGCAACGTACCATGGCATCCATTGGTTTTCTGAGTATGTTGACTAGAACCGAGCGCGTCTGGGCCAAAGCCTGCTGCGCCTGCGCCAACGTCGGTATCTCTGCAACATTGGTATCTCTACATCATTGGAGCCATGAGCGATGTTCTGAACACTATGCTGTTGTTGCCGGGGCAAATAAAGTTCAATCTCACCATCTGCTTCTTCGTCAATCACAAGTGGGCAATCGATCCATCTGACGAGACGCACCAATTTGTTCCTCGTCGGGGGCAATGACAGCCATTTTATCCATATCACTCTGCCCTTCTATGCCACGACAGAGCCAGTCAACTCCGAGAGCAACATCTACGTCCAGGGCATCATTTGCAACTATGGTGAAGAGACTCTGCTGTGTTCTGGTATCTCGCCCTTCCACATGAATCTTCCACGCAAGCTTGTGCGTGGTGCCGATGGTTGTGGTCAGCTGCAAACGGGAAGCGGTCTCGGCCTTGATGAAGTCTCCCAGTTGTTGGTGAACACGACATGAAAAGCCATTCCATGGGGACCGTCGTCACGGGACATGCTGACGAAAAGCGTACGCCATATCAATGCCTATGACAAGAGTTAGAGGGGTCGCGAGAGGGTCCACTAGAGAGTGCTTCACTGACCTCACCACCGCTGGCTGGTTCAAGACTAATACTGCTTGGAACGATTTCTCGCTGGTCCGGGAGAATCTGCCCACCCCTAGCAAAAGATGGTGGGGAAAAGCGATGTGTACGCTGAGTAGCGCTGGACCCTGTTGGGATCCGCTCGGAAGCTCCCGCGGTGGGACGAAGGCTGCGTATCCATAAGTCGGTCCGGGCCTCCCAGTATTCGTCTGCCAAAAGATGCTCGGCTACGTTATTGGCTCTCAAATACTCTGTCATGTCTTCAACACCGTTGAAAAACTTGCCGCTGTGGATGGCCTGGTTGATGACAGCCTGGAGTATCTGTCGCTGGGACTCTGTGAGCTCCTTGGCTACAAGTTCTGAAGCTCTATACATGACGATGGGTCACAGGTGCATAACACACCTCCCAGTGACCTGGTTCGATGCCCGTAGAAGGGTAGTTCGGGGTTGTGTGGGATGGCTCGTGGTCAAAGTTGCGCCTGGGCTGCGAATATGGAGCTTCTCCAGGTTGACATCGACGAGGACAAAGAGCCGGTCGGTCGGACGAATATTAGGCTGTAAAGCTTCCGTCCTATCTTCCTCGCTTGCTTGATCGTGGGCTGGTCGTCTTTAAGCGATAGCTTTTGCGTCGGACTAGTCGGACAAGATTCGTCGTTGTGTTCCAGCACGAGCTGTGTTATTGTTGTGGCTTACCCGTGGCACCTAGATTTGGGATTTTCTCTGCATACACAATATGGGTGACTGACATCAAAGCGGGACGATTTTGGTACCTGGCCTTGCCAAAACTAGGGCCCCACGGTCAGCGCTACGACTTACCTACCCTGCTGCAAACCGGGTAACCTGGGCGATCTACTTCGGCTCTTTGGGTTCCTGATGAGGAAGAGGCTTCCCTGGTCACATCCCTCGTCTGCCTGTGTCTATTTGGAGCTTCTATAGACGGAGGCGGTGCATGACATGCCTGCAAAGCTGCTTGGTGCCTCCTCGGGCCGGACAAATGTGCGCAGCTACAACATAGACGGTACAGTATAGACGGTCCACATGAGAAGACACAGCCGCTGGGAGTCATTCAACACTAAGCCACTATCGTGGAGTACCTCCACCCAGCGTTCGATTGCCCTGCCAGCCCACACTGACCCTGTTGCATTTGACCGAGTGCTCTGTCTATTCTGAGCTCGCCACTGGTCATGGTAGGACAAGCACAGCCCAGGAACAAGCATGGCATAATGTTAACCCGGAACTCATTATCCTAGTCAAGACGTACTCGTGTCGGTGGATTTTAGTGTAAGCACAGCGTGCACTACTTTTAAGCAGACTGGTCGTGACTTTTTGCACTGGTTCCTTAAAACATTGTCTCACGAGTTGAAGCACATCCCAGACCAGGCCAGGCAGAATGTGAGCCCAACTTCAGACAATCAACCAAGCTGGGAAACTATCTCAAAGACGAAACATCTGCACAAGCATAGTTTGTTCGAAAAGGTGCACAAAAATTCCCAGCCTCTTCAAACCAACCTCAATGTGAGACCCAGTTAGATGGTCAGGGACCCAAAAAACATACAACAGCCGGTGTTCGCTGGTCGTCACCGACCCAACTACTAATCTGCCGCTTACATGCTTAATTAAGGGAGAGCGGACGGGATCCCATGTTTTCATGCAGCTGTGGTCGTATGTACTGATCACCTCTGATAGCATGATATATAACTGCTTTGTTCATAATTCCTAGACATCTACACCATGACATCAGACCTCAATTGCATCTCAACGACTCCTTACTCCTTGATAGCCTTCAACTCCTGGCACGCTCCTACAATTTCTATCTCTAGGTCAAAAGGGCTCTGCCAGCAACATTTGGAACGGCACTGCCCCAGGTGCCACCAGGAAGTCGCCCTCTCGCGACGCAACTGCATAGCTCTCCATCCACTGGATAGTCACCCACTTTCGAGATTCCATCCTAATGTTTCCGTACGTGAGAATCGCTACCTCGCTCTCCTCGCGGACTTCGAGGTTGAATCGCATAACCATATCAGGGCTGACCCAGTTCTGAGAATGGTTTGGATTTCGCATCAACTGGATTTCGCCCCATGTGCCTGTACTAGGATTGAGTATTTTCGCATATTGAGCCTTGTTCAAGGATACAGCAGCCACAGACACAGAGCCATTTCTAGGCCCTTCTGGAATCCTTAGTTTTTTCTTATCCAGGCCTCCCACATTTTCGCTAAATGAATCGGTCGTGCAACAGAAGCCTAGGAACATCCGCTTGCCATGTCTACTCGCTTGATAAATACTCTCCAGAATCTCTTTTGACGTTGGTCTTTCATCTTTGTTCTCCTGTAGCATTGACTCAACCCATGCCAGTGGCTCGTCCCCCAATCAGAGGTATCGCTACGGAGTTTCGCAATGACATCGCGAATGCCCTCGGCGTTGTCCCAGTATTTACCTGATCCCCTGCGATTTAGCGTGTCTCTGACGAAACTCCTGGGCCTGCCCTTCAAGACAGTGACCATTTCTAGAAAGACACAACCAAGTGACCAAATATCTGACATGGAGTTCCGTTTCCTGTCATGAGCAACTTCAGGTGCACAATAGATCAGGCTATGCCATTTCTCCTGGCTTGTGGTGGTTCGTCCAGACTCACTCCAGTCAAGTGCCACTCCAAAATCTGTGAAAAGAATGTTCTTGTCATGGACGAGAATATTTTGAGGTTTGATGTCTTTGTGACGCACTTTGAAAACATAGTGCAAATCATGAAGTGCCGTTGCCAAACATCCAAAGAAGCCTGCGAGAGTGGACTCATGGCTTGATCCTGCCTTAAATCCTTCGAGATAGTCCTCGAGGTTGCTGTCAGCGACAGGGTACATCAGAATGCCAATACACTGTATCTCGGTGTAGCTTCCCACAAGTTTTATATAATGGTCATGCCGAATTCGCCTCATGACTTGCAGTTCCATTTTTATATAGTTCATTTGATCTTGAGCATCTCTGTTGTTGGTTTTGCGATTGATTCTCTTCAGAGCATATGCTTTGCCGCTGGCGCATCTCACCTCCGCGACTTCACCGAACCCCCTCTCCCGAGGCGTTGTTGAAATTTGAGTGTGTTAGGTATTTTCGGAAAGTCCATTGCTGCTTTTGCGAGGTTCATGTGCCTCATAGGCCAATGGTCACTGTCCTTAATGATAAAACTATTCGATAGAAACAACTGCTGCTTCTCATCAAAACGATCAGAGGCACTCGGCCCGAGGTTTGGTGGTTGGCATTCTCGCAGCATAGGTATCCAAAGGTCGTCAATATCAGACTCGATGGTTTCTAGGATTTTGTCTCGGCAGCCTACATCGTTCAAGAGTAGTGCGATTCGCTCCGCGTGATTTTGATTACGAAGTCCTGGCATCTGGACAACCAGGGACTTGAACCTCTCCGATATCTCCTCCTCTGTCAACTGAGTGAGCAATTCACTATCGTTGTAGTTCTCCTGACTCATTTTGCCAATTTCCCGGCTTTGGTCTACTACAATCAGTTCTGTCCCTATTTGTTGTGCTATTGTACCTGACTTGTGGCGAGGCTTGGTTTTTGTGCTGTGTAACTCAACAGATACATCGAGTAGCTTTTTTGGTGTATAAAACTCCTTCAAAAGGCTGGGTCTTTTCTAGATCAAACCTCTTGTGCAACAGTCCAAGTTGAAGTAGGCCTTGGATGGTTATGAGATCTGAACCACCGATGGTGCGAATACAGTTTGCTTGGATGGCATGGACACCACCATTACGATAGCGGGAGATGGCTGCTTCAAGTAGTCCGCCAAAACTTGATGAGAGTACAGATTCGTCTCATTACGACAGAACTATCACTGTCTAGCCTCTGAGCCTGCCGCCGCGCACCGAAGTGAAAGCCCAACGTCACCTGGGAACGAGGCGGTAAGGCGACACCGACATCAGTTGGTTAGCTCTGAATGGAGCTTGATATGATGCCATTTGAGTGACGCATCAGACTGTCATTGGTGGCCTCGCACGAATGTTGTCTGCTGGCTCGGCTCACCGACCATGATATCTGCAGATAGGGTGTGATGGAGGGTGGGAATTGGCCCCAGTCATCAGTAATCACTTTTGGACAGCCTTATCCGTTTCGTTACTTCAAAAAGCAATGGCCCCAGACCTTTTTGCTCCGTACTACCCGTGATCCTGTTGGCCGCGGCCGAGGTCTTTGGACACGCATTGCCGCCTTCTTTTTTCGACAATGGCCGACGCACTATCGATGTTGGGGGCCGGGCTGGGCGCAGCCTCACTTTTGTTACAGCTCACTGATGAGTGCATCAAAAGTAAGGAGATCGGTGATGATCAGGTGTTGTTGATTCTGACCGCTATTTAGAATACCATTACTTCACAGAAGCCACCAGAATGCCCGAGTCTCTCAGGTATCTTCAGGTTCGGCTGCAAATGGAGCAGCAGAGATTCTTGAACTTCGCCCGGGAAGCAGGGCTGCTATTTGCCGACGGCAAACTGTGTGCCACCCTCCGGGTAAATCCTTCCGTCTTGCAGGAGGCGCTGATGGAGATAAAAAACTCTATGGAGTCGTTTGAAGAGGCTCAAGAAAAATACAACGCTTGCATCCCATACAATAATACCATCGACTGGGATGACCACAAAGAGCCTCAAACAGATGTAATGAGCTTGCTCTTCACCAGCCTCAAAGGCAGACTCCGAACTGGGTCAGAAGCTCAACTACCGAAAGATTCCCGGCTCAACAATCTGACTTCCATCGGTGAACGGGTGAGTAATAGTGCACGCAAACTCAGCACTGTCCTCACCGATCGCAAACGGCTTTCCTGGGTTGCTGTTGACCAGAAAAGACTGGAAGCTTTGTTGTCGAAGCTTGGCCACCTCAACTCTTTCCTTGGTTCGCTTCTAGATTTCTCACAGGTAGCGAAACTGGAGAAGAGTCTTGAGAGGAGCTATCTGGAAATGTTACAAATTCGCAATGACCTCAAAGATTTAAAGATCCTCACTGAAGCGCTAGAACCGCACGGCGCAGTTGTATGCAGTGGTACTTCACTGGGTGCTAGTAACTCCCAGACACTGATACAAAACTCCATCCAGGAGTGCATAGGAGCTGACGAAAGAAGAAGAGAATACATCAGGAATTTGACGGCGATTAAAATGGATAGACTGGAAATCGACTCAACCAATAATTTGTCCAATGAATTACACACGAGCAATGCCGATAATTTACTCAACATGTCTTCTATAGTCACGGCGTACTCGGAACATAAGCGTGGGACTCGGAATATTATAGAAGAACGAACCATATTCTTTTGGAATGGCCGCTCCATCTGGGTTGAATGGATGAGTTCTGCATCTACTCGATTTGCAAAGGAATACAAAAGTGGGCTTACCAGAAAAGAGCTTCCATGCTGGCAAGCCTTTTACGCAAGGAACTACCACCAGGTTTCCAGACTCCCCTTGTTTGGGTTACGTCGTATGTGAGAATGAAAACGTTGAATCAATGCTGGGTCTTGTATTCGAACAGGCATCATCGTTGAGCCTCAAGCCGCGGCTTACTACTCTTCGTCAACTCCTTGGTCAGAGACCCAAGCCTCCGTTGTCCAAGCGAATTGCCCTCTCTGCTTCTTTAGCCGAATGTGTTCAAAGCTTCCATCTTGTGGACTGGCTGCATAAAGGTCTGCGCAGCCACAATATCATTTTCTTAGGGGATCATACAATCCCGTTGGATCTGAGTAGACCCTACATTACAGGATTTGACTTATCTAGGCCCGGCAACGAAGGAGACATGACAATCAAGCCTGCTACTGATCTCTTACTAGATTTGTACCGACACCCACGTACGCAGTCGGGAGACGCGGACAATCCGTACCGAAAATGCTACGATCTTTACAGTTTGGGTATTGTATTACTTGAGATTATATATTGGCGTCCAATTGAAGATATACTGCATATATGGCCGTCTTCACTTACACGGAGCTCGGTACGACAGGTCAAGAGCCAACTTCTAGGGCCAGGGATAGACAATCCTTGCCCAGCCAATGGCGACATGTCGGCTACTCTGAAGTCTAAGCAGTCGCCCTACTTACAACAAGCCGCACATAAAGGGGCGATGCCTATCGGGATATTATTGAGCGTTGTCTTGCAGCAGATGAGATCGAGAAGCTCTTATGCAGAGACGATTTATCTCCAGCTCTTCATCATCGCTTGTATGCTGCGCTGAATGAAGACGTTGCAACAAGACTTCGTTCGATGAAACAAGCGCTCGAGCTATCTACCGAAGTCAACGATGAATAGCAGACGTTATAACTATTAGTAAGAGGGATTTGTTCATGTGTCATTAATTATCAATTCATTATTATGAGACTGCAGCCATCTCGACCAGGAAGAGCCTCAGTCAACCAACACCACAGCTTCGCTGTCCTCGTGACATGTACGCCAATCCCTTGTAGTCTCTTCTTCAGCTCATTATCGCTCAGCTCGCCACTGCTGACTCAATCCATAGGTTATTGCGTTTGCGAAGCCAACAAACTGAGTTGAGCACTGAAGAATGTTCTGGACTCGAGTATTCTGGCTCCCTAGTCCCTCCATGATCCTATTCACGATGCCAGGAATCCATAGTATGACATAAAGTAGGGGGTATCCGTTGAGTAACAGCATGCGCTTAATCTCACGATACCGCTTGTCGGATTGTGAGCGGATGAAATCCTGTGCTGGGTTGCGACTAGAGTTTGTTCCTGATGTGCCGGAGCCCATGCGGTCCGTCGTAAACTCAGTACTTAAATTTGAGCCAGAAGACATGTAGGTATCTGAGCGGCCGATAGATGGCGGAGATTTATCGGATGGCGACATTGTGTTCGTCTCAGAACTGTAATCTTGTGCTTCGACATCACCGGCTCGGCTTTTCGAATCGACTTGGGCGATCTGTTTGAGGGGCTGCAATGATACTCCGTGTTCTCGTTCGCTCTCTTCATCCAAATCGATATATTGTCTTGATCGCTTCCTATCAATTCGTATCGATTCTCGCAGCCTGTTTGTTTCTACTGTTATATCGAAACGTCGCATAGACTTGAAATGTTTGCCTAGATACCACCAGATATAGGAGTAGATCGCAATGGTGGTTCCAATGATAGCAAAGCGCCATCCATGCGTAAGACCATAGCGCAAATCAGTCCTTTGGCTTGTAATCCAGCACCAATTCCCGCTGACCGGTTGTATCACCCTCATCGCCGCGGCAGTTGTGCTTGTTATTAGTGGCATAATCCATACTGAAAGACATATCGCAATTGACGCTCTTGTCGAGAGATGAACAAGTCTGGCACGTTGTGTCACGACAAGCAAGGTAGCCACGCTGATCGCCAGGATCGAGAAGTCAGTGGCTTGAACGGACAGTTGTGCAATCCAGCCGTTGGCAGTGCAGGCCGCGCCTGAATGCAGCTGTTTGTCGCGAATATATATTGCGCCAGACACAACATTGACCGTTGAATTGACGAAGTCTATGCTCATAATCATGTCAGTCCACAAAACAAGGTGAGCTCAATCACTGGAAAACCCAAGACATACCAGCCAGTGTCAAGTTTAGCACCAGCATATGGCGGAAGGACTTGTGGTTGTCTCTCCATATGACAAAGCACCCCAGAACCAATGCAGTTGCTATACAGGAGACCACACTACCACTGAAGGTGATGGATGCTACGACAAGGTCAAAGGCCATCTCAGTGGGTCAAGCAGATCCAGTCTGCGCACATCACATGAACGGAAGACAAGACAAAAGCATTCCCAGCATGCCTTTGTTATGATAACAAGAGCGACCGAGGACTTGTGGGCTCTCGTCATGGAACCTCTCGGGTTATCTATGCTCTGGGAGCCGTATCGTCTCATAGATTCGAGACAGGTTGGCGGCGAACGCCCCATCCGACTTAACTCTATATGGCACCGGTTCTTCAGCGTGACGCCGTGAGCGAGCTCAGATCACCGCCAAAAGATGATGAAAATTCTACATTGGGCAAGCGAAGACTCCACATGTTCGTGTTGGTAGGGACGCCCTGAATTGAGTGGATAGCACATCTCCAGCTCCATCGCATCAACGGCGACGCCTTATGAGGCTTTGCTGGTTTAGCTCGAAGCTAAGAATTAACTTGAAACGTGACAGGAACAGGGACATCCCATCTACCACCCAACTAGGCAGCTCAGCTTGCCATTTCCAGGTTGTCTGGAGTACGTTTCACGGAAATTGCCCGCGTCTTGACTTCATGCCTATTCCATTAGGTAATGAGGTGCATTCTAGGCTCAGCTTCTATATAAGTAAAATTCGCATACTATACGGTTAATGAGAGGCAATTAATCCCCTTGTGAGAAGAATTGGTCTTATATGCAGACACCATAAACGCAAGAATTATTGTACACTCAAATTTCTTGAGTCGCCATCAACCGTAGCCAGACCCAGATTATAGAGTTGTAGCATCATCCACCTGCAGCATGGTTTATGTGGAACTGGGCCGAGTGCCAAGTAGGCAACCCACAAGCAGACGTACTTAAAATAAGAGTCTAACGTTATGTCATTAATCTTGCGGAAAAGATACACCTTGGATGATAAAAGGCCGCAGGTTGTTTTCCTTGATTCAGGGTTACTCAAGCCTTCAGTGCGCAGCGTTTGGAAAGCAACGTCTCTGACGATGAGTTGTAGACCGTTGACGCCGAGAGATATACGTTGTTGTTCACGTACAAATTCATCCCAGATTAATAGAAAATTAAGTTCCCCGTTGCTCATGCCCAAATTTTGCTCACGCTTGTGCAAGTCTATGTTCTGAGTGCATATTCATGAAAGATAAGTGTCAAAATAATACCCAGCTATCCTCACTTCCTCCCGAGGTGACTGCCTACTGTACAAACTTTTTACGATCAAATGGCGATACCTCACTGAAACTAGCTCCTTAATCGACCATTAGCTCCCCATCAAGTCTATGCACCACAAATTCACAATCACGCATCGCTCATGAGGCCGGTTTCGTTGTCCTCTTAAGCCTCAACCCAGCCATGCCATTCCTGACTCTTCCAGGTAGGAAAAAACGACTCGCCATCAACACTCTGCTATATTCGTCCACCCCAAATCATGCCGTTATAGTTTCTTTGTGTCATGGATAAATTCTGAAGTGTTTTTCTGAAAGGGGTTGTTGTCTGAAAGGGGTTGGTTGGAAACATGGGGTTGCTTCCATCTCAGTGTCGCCGCCGACTAGGTCAGACACCAATCTGTTTGGACCTGTATTGGAGTTTTGTGTTTCTACTACCAAGAAGGGAAGAAAAGTAGATCCCTATCTCATGCTCTTAGCAACCATGTCCAAGCCCTTCGTCTTCAAGCAGGAATTCTCCAAGCTACCATTTTTATATCTCATGAACAGCGTTGTAATGTCTAGACGAGAATCATTGAATCATTGTCGATTAGTACAACCTAGCGTGGTTACGGCTTGAAGAACTTTGCAAGCAACAGCGTTTGAATGTTGTTCAGAAGTGTTATGGTCTTCCACAATCGGAAACACCGTTCACCTTCTGGGCCTTGATGCCCAAATCTTGTTGGGATCGATGCGCATTCCGGCCCCTATCTCGGTATCATCAACCGAAATTCGAGGAGCTCGTAGCTCTGGTCCGCAACTCATGTCTCTCTTCTCAACCAAATCCACCAACAGATCGACTGACGGGCCAGAAAGTGTTCATGGACATTGTGGGGCGGTGGTTGATGCAGCAGATGGCTGTAGGCTACAAGCCCTACTCGTATTGGCTGGTTCTTGCTGTGTGATAATGCTTATTCTAGCTGTGTTGTACGGCCAGAACCTCTGTATGTTTCGGCTTCAAAGGAGCCAAGTGCGTCTGCAACCCGAACCTTTTGCCCAGTGGCGTGGAACAGGTGCGGAGTTACAAGGTGACGGTCGATGGTATTGGAAGTATGTCGCCGGTTATTCGGCTATCACGAACCAGCCTTCGCCGCTAATTTTCAGGTACGTTGGTTTGTATATCCGTGCTTCGTAGTTATCAGAAGGACCATGATTATACCCGCCATGATCCACAATACAGTAGCTGTGCGAGGACCACCTGATCGCCCCTAGGCTTGACGAGGTCAATTGTGCCAGTGCTTTGTGCCGCGTGCAAAGTAATATTCGGCATGCTTGACCAGCTTGGCCACCTCCTCGTCCCTTGCCGCCATGGCGTCCACCCCTCGTCAGTTGGTTCGCAACCGTGTGAGGTCGGACTGGCATATGCGGCCGATCCTGAGCGAATCGAGGATATCCGGCGCACTTTGCTGGTCCACCATCGATACTTTTGCAGTCTAGTGATTGTGTCGGCGTATAGTGATATATCTATACCAGATATGCCCTTGCCACATCATGTTCTGGAAGAGAATTCTGGCATTAACTTGGCCCACGTTTTAGGAGTCATTCACAGCCAGTCGAACCAAGCATACTCTTCCTCGAAGCCATCGGTCGATGAGCGGGCATTATTTGGGTCAGTCCATTATCACCGGTGAAGGCGGCAACAGACTGATATAGCTAACGTTCTCCGACATATCAAAGTGCAAGATCAAAACGGACGTTTCTGGCCGTGACCTCGATCTCATTTGTCGATGATCCGTCGTCTACTTCAAGCTGCGTCAAGTAACTCTATTTGTCTGCAGTGCATTCCATTTCGTGTTCTGGTAGCAGCTACCGACACAACCTCACCAGTCGGATTTTCCTGAACTTCGCGATACACCATGATAGCTGCAGCGAGCTCGCGGGTATGTCGGCAGGCATGTCGCAGGGCAGTGCTGGTCTACTTCTTCAACAGCGAAGATAAGGACAACAACCCAGATTTTATGACGTTAAGGCTGGTGTTTTACCTGAATATATCCCTGAACATATCCCTGGGGACATTCCTAGAAATGAACTTCATTTCGACGTAACAAGTACGTCTTCTTCTCTGCCCCCGAAGCCCCTTTTTCACGTAATAGGAAGGTAACTCAAGCGCGACTTCGGGGTAGTTCGAAACACATTGAGGGCATCTAAATGCACAAGAGGTTCATTTTGGAGCTCTTAGTTCTCTCACGGATCCTAGATATGTGGTCGGCACCGTTCGTCAAACATTTCTGTGCGATGTCTCCCACGACGTCATGGGGAGGTTCCATTTTGCGGCGGTCCGATTCCTTATCTGCTCGAGTGAGGATCTGGTTTAGAGTGGGCTTTTGCTTCGTTGGAGCCGAGTATGACTATTATGTGAATATCATGCAGAAGTTTCTATCAACACCGGCAGTAGAAGGAATCACGCAAGCACGGTGCTCCTAGAATTGCTCAATGATGAGATGGCACAGCGTGTGGGCAGCCAACGCGCTGAGGGCAAAGATCGTCTTCAAGGAACTTGCCTCCCCACCGCCTACAATTTCGCAGACTTGCTGGCCATGACCACTAGTCCGCATAACCTGTGGAATGTCTTGATCGTGATATGGAAGATTCAATGATGGTGGACCTCTGACTAACGCCCTTGGCCACCAAATCTAGGCTTCAAGACGTCAGGGAGGAGTGTTGGAGCTCTCCTTTCCGCAACTTGTGGTTTCCATTGGGTTATGAGTCGCCATTCAAATAGTGTGTTTGGATATCTTCGAGCAGCACTTCCATTTTGTGATAGGGCTGTTCATCTCTAGAAAGAGTCAGGGGTACGCACATACTTCAGTCTCCATCATTTTGGCGGGTGCGTTGGCGGCGACGACCCGCCAACATGACCAAAAGCCATGGAGAGCGCAGTACACCCAAGAGCCTCAATTTCTCGACGAGGTCAGTGCTGTAGAATACCCGTGTTTTTGTGTATTCACTTCGCGGGTAGAGGGTTGTCTTCCCTCCACATTACTGCAGTGCTGGCCAAGCAATTTCACATAGGCTGAACGTATATGATATGTGGCTGGGCCCTGTCTCGCATCGCCAAGTCATTGCCATAGCTGTTGCCCACTAAGTTATCGATATTATTTTTGGCCTAGACTGTTAGGGCTGGTGTTGACAGGATAAGTTACAAGAGGTCCTCTCGATCTTGTACTTCAGGTCCCAACCGTCGATCACCTGGTCTCCTTCATGAGTGGCCTACGGTCGAATGGGATTCGGGGCCAGTTCCAACAAACTAGAGTCATCAGCCAGCTTGCAGACCTCGGCAAGATCCTTGTTCTCAACCGGGAAGTCTCGATGGTCTGGCTGCCCAGGTCGGCGTTGGGCTCCTGGCGAGGTTCGTCGCGGTCGCGCGGGGGTCGAGGCCGACCTGGTCTACCGCCGACATAACGCGCTCGACGATGCCTTGGTTGTGTTCGTGCTGCTTGTTGGTGTAGCCGTCGAACTTGGTGTTGCTTCTGCGACGCAGTACGACCCTCAGATTTAAAATCTCCTCCTTCGTGATGTTAGACCCTCCGGGGATGCATGCTCATGTGTTCAAGGTGACATCAAGAGTTATGGTGCAAACTGGACCCCGCGGCCCGAACCATGGACGCTCTGATTCTCAGGTTTCCACTCGTTAGCCTGCGCGGAAGTTCTTAGCCGAGAGCGAAGCGCGTCATGAACCAGTAGTTCGAGTGGTGAGGCATCAACAACCAAGCAATATAGACTAGTGTCAGCGGAAGTGCCCGAAAACCAGGTGCCTTTCCCGCGACTGATTCCTCGTATGTCGCTCACATGATCCATTGAGGTTCTACTTCTCGACATATGCTGCTTTAAGTTCAGATGAGAGTGTTGGTTATTGATGTTGTTGATAGGTCGGTTGGTCAAATATCTTGCATTGCCTAGATTAATGTGTGTGTGTAGGAACGAGGGAAGGAAGATGGATCCGTGCCTGATTGTCTGTGCAACTAATCATAGCTCCTCAATAATCAGGCACAGATGCCCTGAGGCTACCTTCCGTCCACAGATGTAGTGTACTGGATATCGTGGGTATAAAGGAAATTATCATCTGCAGTAGCCATATAGTCTTGCTAATGTGTTCTGCCACATCGCGATGTGGGAGGCGCCAAGAGTGTAACTCCACCTTTGCATGCCCGGAGCCAAAAGGGACACTCATGGATGTGTTCCTCATTTGGTTTCATGTTCCAACAGAAGTGTCTTTCTCAATTCCTGGCTCGCGCATGGGTGTCTGTAGGCATTCCTTATCAGCATTGGTAAGTTTCTCGGCACAGTCTATGACTGCATGAGAGCTGCGAGTGGCTGAACTATTGTTATTGGATACAGAGGACGTAGGGGAGGAACATCCATATAACAAAAGGCCCATTGTAAAGCTTTATATAGTTCAACTAAATCCTGTATTCGCACGTATGAGGAAATCGTTTCGGTGATGCTGGAGGATTCAAACCAAGCAAGCAGTATATTTTGCAAAAAACCGGTGTAAAGAGTATGGTGCTTGGGTTCTGTCTGGTTGTAGCCATTCTCACGTGTCAGAATATGGCAGCAGATACGAGGGTCCTGTTCTGCATGTTGTGTTTGGCGAATCAGCTGAGCGTGTCGTGTTGTGCTTGGCAGTTGAATCGGCTTCTGTTTCTCATCCAAAAGCATATCATGAACCTTCCTTACTTTGTCCTCGCGGTAGGGAAAACACCAACTATAGGCAGGGAAGAAGGTTCTTATGTTTTGTGGCCAGCTTTGGAAAGCCACCGACGCTCTCTGATGATATACGAAGAAGCCCCGGCGCATAGGGCTCTCTTGCGCCCTCAGTTCTCGTCGCCCTTAGTCTCGGTATTTCTGGGTAATAGATTCTGGCAGCTCGTCGCCACATCCATCCGCCAGTGCTTCCCCTTCAACCTCCCTATATCTTTTCTGACTCCTTGAAGCAAGTCACTGAAAAGCTGAATCAGGGTGCTGGTTCCGGCGCGGCCGCTTGGTAGACGTATTTGCGGTTGGTCAACTGATCTGGCATGTAATTGCGAAATATCGGGAGTGTTCCAGGAAACTACTGAGAGTCGAAGGCGATGCCAGGGCGTATCACGATCTGGCCATGTGCCGGCTCGCTTTGCATCTTTTATGGAGAAGCGGTGATGCCAATGTTTTTTTGTTGAGCCTCAATCATGTTGATTTGGTCGTTTTTCTTGTGAGCCGCGCAAAGTATCGTGTAGCCCTCTTTGCAGCAGCCCGTTCCTTGTTCTGCTTCCTTTGAAGCCGCAAGTAACGATTCTCAAGGCCATAACAAGACATCATGCTCCCAGCGGATGATGGCCTAGTCAAGCCTCTGAGAAACAAGACCTCGCATTCCGTTATTGGGCGTGGACAAAGTCCATATGAGGGGCACAGGTCCCAAAAATAATAGACTCTTCCAATGTCTCTTCTTTCGCTCAGAGCAACCGCAGTCGGCTGACTGCTACGACGAGCCAAATAGACGGTTCGCTCAATAAAAGGCCCGAGCCTCGATTGACAACCGCATTCTTTGCCGTCTTTGACATCTCTGGTGGTCTAGGCCTCTTGTCGTGGAAGTGAGCATCATCAACATTCGGGTTTCTCGATTTGGTCCACCAGCGATTCACAATGGGCAGCAACCGCGACCCCTTCATGATGGCAGCTCCAGATCCCCCTGGTTAACCGGGTCGATTCAGAAGTGGGAAGTCAGAGCCCTAACCCCGTGATGGCCACCTCGATCGTACCGTATTTCTCTTCCCTATCACTCTCTTCAATCGACATTTCCACGAGGTCTCTGCATCTCGTGATGGTGCAGCTGCAACTTGATATCCCGAACCATTGGCCGAACATCTACATTGTGGTCAGCAAGCCGCATTCGCCAAACACATTCCTTTGTAGGACGTACCTTTTGTTAGTGGAGAGATTACCAGGAAGAGTATCCACGTTCCTATTCACAAGCCATTTCACCTCGAAGTGATGGGCAAGTTCTGACTCGCCTCCTCCATCTTGTCCATCATCTTCACCCAGGCCAATAGCCTAGTGGTAGTTCGTTGCGCCCCTTCCCTATGTCGAGAGAACCAAAGTCCTGTGATTTCTTCCCTGTTTGTACCTTGCCATAAACGCTGAGGATGTGATGTTCTCCCAGCCAGTACTCAGAGGCTTGGTGTCGTTCTTAGCAACAATGTTGTCTGACATAGCAGACCATGTCCACTACTTCCAGCATATTTGCTATACTCTCTATGCACTGCTCGGCATGTTTCGAGTGGTTATCATTCGTCAGTTGCTGGAATCATCTTCTCCGATCTAGTAAACCCGACATCATAGGGAGGTCCCTCTGGATCTCCCTGCGCTTCTCCACACCATATATAAGACATGTGCAGAGGTGGGCCTGCAGCTGTCGGGGAGCGCATTGGTGAAGAGGCTCAGCCAGGTTCCAGGTCCTCCATTCAGTAGCCATGCGTTGGGCTTTTCTTCCTGTCCAGCAACGCTCTCCATGGATTCTTTGGAAGTCACATGGAAAGCCACACGCACCTGAAAAGCTTCACTTCACTCTTTCAGTGTTGCTAGTTCAGAGTCCCCATACATGTCGCGAGAGTCTCCGACAAGCTCCCGTAACGTTGATGAAAAAGACAGGAGGAAACTTAGAACAAGACAATGGTACCATCGGACGGGGCTTCAGGAGCCCTTAAAAGACTGGATGGAAGGGACTGGCGGGTACTGACAACCAGCGCCTAGTTTCGGCGTCCAGGTCAGGATCAGATGCCGTTCAGAAGCGAGGACATGGCTCAGCTGCCAATGTCTTCAGAAACGACTTTGAGGACCATCCTTTGGAGTCATTGGTACTAGAACCAATAGCAATGAACTCCAACCTCAAGCATCATCTCCTAGTCGGAGTCATCCTTCAGGGGACCCGCCAGTTGAGCACAAGAGGCTCTGGTAGTGTGGTTGATAGGAGTGACAAACGATCTCTAAATGGCGATCATTGTCCCGGAGGGACTCTTCCGCCAGAGGGGGCTGGTTGCGGCTCTGATGAAGAGAGAAATCGCCAAGTTCCAGATGGTCCTTGGGCTTATATAGACCAAATCATCTCAGCTTTCTGCCTGAGGTCCGAATCAAGGACCACCGTAAGACAACACACCGACGGGAGAGTGCTTGTTGTAAATCGATAGCGTGATTGTAGCTTGCCGTACCCGTATCCGTGTTTCAAGAAGCAAGCGTGAAGCCGCAAAAGCAATGTTCGGTGGTAACACATACATGCCGACGCATGAAGCTACAGGCCAAGCCTCTCCATGCTAGTTCCAACAGAGTTTGGAACAGAAACTCTTTGTTTCGGCCAACTAAGGTGCTACTGATCACTTCTCGCCTTGCTCAAGTCGGACACAAACGAACAAGTAATTCCTTTCAGTGGCGGCAAACAGTTGCGCAGGCTTTTGTCCTGCTGCAACCACTCGATTGTGGGTAGCATCCTCCACTTTTGTTGAAGATAGCCACATCTACTGTAAACCCAGTCTATGGGTCCAGACGAAGGAGTCAAGTGACGTTGCTTGTCTTGCAGGTTACACTCTTCAAGTCAAGTAAGACATAACCATCCTATGATGAGTTCCGAGGCATATCTGCAACAGTATTGCTTCAACCAACGCGCAAACATGGATGACCCACGAGCCTTGATCAAACTTCAGCACATCCACCTGACTTCTGGTTACCATTGTTATTCCTATCATTCTCGCCCTTCGTCGTATACTCTCCATTAATCTGATCACAGCTACTGGATGATCTCATCTAGGCGTCACAAACTTTCCATGACTTTCCAACAATTTCCCCTTATCCGGCTGAAGCGTCACAGAAGCATCGGGCCGTCAAAAGCAATTCGCCATGATTCCACAAGCAGGGCACGAGCCGTTATCCAGACCGAGACACGGGTAAAGGAGAGTAGCTCTCGTCAGATTTCCGGGTAACCAGATCCTGCGGCTACCAATACTGACCAATTTGTGTCGCCTCCTTTACGGAAAAGTACCAAGACGCATTTGTTTGTAACTGACCGCTAACCGTTAGGATGAGCATCATAAATCACTTGTATTGGGCAGTATATTCGCCTTCCTTCATCTTGTGACACGGGCGCAATAAGATGCACTCACGCTCTCATGCATCAATACGGGCCATTGGCTATTCTTCAGCCATTTCATCCGGTTTGCTCCTCTCCGCAGCCTGAAATACCAGTCACAGAGCCTGTTGCCGCCTAAGCACGGGTACTCTCCTAGCCTATCCGCCTCTCATGCATCCTCCCGGGCAATTCGGTTGCAGATTTTTACTCACACCGACGGCAACCTTGTTTCGATACCCGTGAGCTGCCGAAACTTGAGCCCGCGACGCTTGCGAAATACAGATCACTCCTCCATCGGTCTCGATAAGCGAAGCAGAAGCCATTTGCTGTCGTATTAGACGGGACTGCAAGCCGAATTACAAACAGCTGTTACAACATTTGCTTGTATCTATAGATGCTCAGCCAAGCATACTCTACGCCACCATCCAATATAATATCTTGGTATGATCATGTAGCTCACTCGGCATGTTACATGTTTGTGATTGGCCCCTGAAACGAACCCGCGGTAGCTCCTTGTTGTTATGCAAGGTACATGTCGGATCTGAGCGGCATGAAGTCATACTCAAAGCCGGTGTGTAACACTCACAGTTCCCTGTACGCAGGGTCCGGACGGCTAGCCTCGTATTCCTGGCTTGGCTTCTGTATCTTCCTCTCAGATTGCTGCTACTCACGTATCAGATCCGGGTTGCCCAGGTTCTCCTGGAGGTACGAGATGCGTTCCATTCCTTTTGTCGTCTACTGGGATGAGTATATGAGCTTGTAGTCAATGTTGGCATATCCTCTCATGAGGCTTGGCTTCCTTGCATCCTATCAATGTCTTGTAGTTTTGATGTGTGTATACGGTAGATTGAGATCAAACACCACGTGTGTCTCATCGTATTCTCAGGCAAGCAGTTCCTGTGTATAGAGATTGACGCATATATGACGTATGGCAAAAGAAAGGTTCAGAGCAGGTCCGACATTTGATATCGTAACAGTAACGATTGATGAACGGGATTGAACCAAGGTGTCTGGAATTGATTTGGGGATTTCATTTAGCTGTTCTGATGGTGAAGCATCAAGGAACTCTCTTCTGATCTGCACTCAAGCTGCACTTCTGGCGGTCTCTAAACTGGCCATGCAACCTCGCAGAGCTTTGGATATCAATAAAGATAGATGCATCACAATGTCTCGGTGTTCCCTGCAGCCATGCTACGGACCACGAGGCCATACTACAGAGCGGATTCAGCTTCATTCACTATCACAATCACACGTCCAACCGTATGAAGAACATGCCTGAAACAGCAGTGGGCTTACTCTTCAGGCAGGGTGGCAACCTACCACGGGGTAGCGGTGACAGGTTGCCATTTGTGCGCATCGCTAATTGCGGCCTGCCCATTTGCTTGGCGTGCATGCGCTGGGTCGTCTACAAGCATCTTATTTGGAGGTGCCGATCGGAATTATGAATAGGTTGTGAGCCTGTCAAAGGCCAGCTACCCTAGGGCTAGAAGCAGAGTCGAGGGATGTTACCGTTACCGTTACCATCAGCGTCGGTGACAGACCCAGCACGTTGCTAGGGATATGCTGTTCTCAGCAATACCCTCACCGCATGCTGTAGCGGGGCTGCTCACCGTCCTACTGTATACCATTTTGAAACCCTGGTATTTTGTGAGGAACATGCCATTTAGGTTACTCAGGTCCGGCTTATTGACATATCGCCTTCTCAATCATCGCGTGTGGATCGAGTCTCCGACGTCAAGCATGACCATGTCCGGGCACAACAGCGCAAATCCGACGTCTATCAGCACCAAATCGATCAGGCTTTGCCAGCGCAAGGCAGTGGCGTGCGGTTGTGCTGGATCATCGTTGTACAACCTTGCGGGGCTGTCCACCCACGCTTTTCTATGGTTGGGTCTCAGTGGTAAGACTTACTTCGTCAGCAACTCCTGAGAATGAGAAATTGCCGCAGGCACCCTCCGGAAGCTTGATGCCATTCCCATGTTGATAGCGAAGAGCTAGCAGACTCGCCTCATTTGACGTGCGCCGAAAATGCTGGGTAGCCCTTGAGTTTCGATTCGGCGCTAAGATCGGATCAGCGTTACTTACTGTAGGAAAATACAACGGTTGAGTCGAAACCAATAATTGAAGCCTGTCCGTGCGACGTCCGAATCTCTCAGGAGCCCTGCATGGTAGGTCAATGTTCTTTTCAAGACGCATGGAAGCATGGCAGAGGCCGGGGATAGGGCCATGCATGCCGCTTCGGGCATGCGTGGGTGAGTATGATGGCGAGGTCGGATTTAGGCGCCGCAGATGGCGTCAGGCAAGGAAGTGCAGGATGCGTGTGCATCGAGAGAGGGTGGGCACAGTGCATCAAGTCTCGGGCGTCATTATCACTGCAGAATGCGGAGCACCAGGCAAAGTGCATGCCCAGACCAATTAAACTTGGTGCACATGATGTTTTCTTGCAGGTCTTAGTGCCGCGCTGGAGGTCAAGGTCATCGGATTGACAACGGAGGCTAGGGAGCTATTGGATCCAAAGCCCGCTACATGTCCTTGTCCGAGGTGGGCAAGGCAGCCCAAGTGCTCAAGGGTTCAACTCCAAGCGAGACACGAGCTGACCTGGCATGGCCTTCGACCATGATAGCTCGCGTCCATGGTTCGACTTTCCGTCATGGCTCCTACGTTGATCCTGGTCGGACAGCTGGAGAGGCCCGGGAGAGAGCGGCCCGAGATCCTTACGAAGGTGCGAGTGCCGGTTGAAGGAGCATGGAGGTTCAGCTTTTTAGTGAAGTCAAGAGACAAACTCATCGGGAGTAATACGGGCGGTAAAGGTGACTACTGCACCGCGTGCATGGTCGAAAGAAGGGCAAGGCTAGTTGGGAACGAGTCTGAATGACTGGGTGCCGGACAGACGGGAGCGGCAACCCTAACTCATGGTTTGCAAGGGAGCTCCTGCAGCGCAGTGCATTGGGCACGCACCGCATCCAAATGGGATGGCGTGGCCAACGCTTGAAGGTGCTGGGTTCGCGGGACAGCACCACGTCGACGATTCCAAATGATTCGTTGACGGTTTGTCAGTCCGGCAAGCGTGACATCCATGTCCTGTCCAGAAGGCTTCGGCCGAAGACGTGTGGGGATGATTCTGTAATTAGCCAGACCCTTGAGATATCCCTGCCCAAGCCAAGCTGGGCTGTCTAGCCCCGGGAGGACGCTAGTGGTTCCTCGCGAACCGAATTCGCCCGCGACTCGTACTGATGGAGGACGGGAGGGTTAGAGCAGCCTTGGGGCTGGGGGCGGGAGGTCGAGGCAACCGCCGGGAAATCGCAGCTTGATGGGACGAAGCAGCTGGCGTCGCTCGCAGCTCCGGACTGGGCGAGATGGAGCTGGACTACTCCGGCGCCAAGAACCGAGGCTATGGGGTCAATGGGAGGGAGAAACGAGAGTGAAAGGTTGCAGCAGGCGGGAAATTTGTGCCCCCACAATGACGAGCTTCCTATGGATCTCCTTTCTGAGAAGGTGATAAAGCCGCAGGACGTGGGCCGATGGTTGCGAGTTGGGGCTTCACCTTATCGCCAGAAACGGCGGTGGGTGATGGCAGCTACTATGTCCGATCTGTAGGGCCATGGCTTGGACGTGTGCGACGAGCGGTGCTGAGATTTTTCTTCTTTCTTGCAGTTCGAAGTCGAAGCTGTCGATGTGAAGAGTGCGGGCGACAGCGACGATGATCAAGGAGCAAGATAATAGGAAGAGGACATGGAGTTGACTGGAGGGAGGCTCTGAAGCATACACGTGTTGGTACATGCCGTCCGTACCTTGAGAGTGGGAAGGTGCCTTCTCCGTACTCACCTGCAGCACCTGCCGACTTGCTCTACAACCTACCTTACCTACTAGGAGGTAGTATGTACAATATAATATAGATGTCAGTGGAGAGAGACAAAGGCACCGTACTGTACCTCGTTTTGTCAACTCAGGTCCTGCATCCAAGCATCCGGCGTGAAATGGCCTTTGACGGGAGCAAATGCAGATCTCGCAACGTTACCGGAAAGACATCCATGATCAATGACCAACAGCCCAAGACAGACCCCCTCCTTTCCGTCCAATCCCTATATTCGCAGCGTGTCTCCGTGGTGAATCCGAGGCAGCACCTCGTTGGGGAGGAGAGGTACCTGTACCCGCTGGGAGAGCTGAGGCAGGTACGGTACCTAATAACAATGACTAACAGGAGCCATGGAAATTTGAAGTGGAACTGGCACGTGTGGTCCCGTACTTTGCACAGTGTTCGGGACAAGCCCTGCACTGACCATCCGTCTCGGGATCAGAATTATCCAGCAGGAGAAAAAGGCAGACACGGAGAGAGAGACGATGAAGCTGCGCCTCTTGTGCTAGAACAGTTCTAAGCAAAATAAATAAGCATTGTAAAGTAGCTTAATAAAATAAGATTTTAATTTTCCTACTTTATTTTTTTATTTACCGAACAAGAGAAAGGAGATTATCTTCAGAATAACAATGTTATGAACGAGTTGAAGTGTGGAATTTTATTTTACTCTTGTTATTATTGCCCATTCAGTTGTTATTTATTTATTTACTCATTTAAGAGAAATGGGCAATATCAATCAATACCCAACATGTTATCACCAGTTGAGTAAGTCGTCTCCGAACTGGCCAGAAGTCGAGATGTCACTCTCGTCAATTGTGAATGCCAAAACTGTCAGCCAGTGTCGTGTTCCTGGGACACGAGTCGTGGCTATGACGGCTTGCTCATTCTTACTCAGTATTTCCCTATCGATATTGATAAGCCGCCCAAAAGCCAAGAAGCCGTGCTAGGCCGAGAGTAACACCGGATCCGAGACGGATACCTCAGTCATTCGGTTCAGCCTCGTCCGATCAAGTGAAACAGAAAAAAGCGTCACTCAAAGCGTAGCATAGCGTCGTATAGCATAGCATAGCACAGCACAGCACAGCACGGCAGAGACAAAATCCAGACAAGGCAGGGCAAGGCAAGGCCTTGGATGGAAAAACCTGGGGTCCCAAGGCTTGGATCGCTTTCCGACGGGCCGTTTGGCTGCACAGTGCGCTGAGTGGCCTTGGATCCCCGCTACAGGTTCTTGTACCAGGCAAAGTCCTCCGTGGGCGGTACGTACCGGGCGATGCGATCGGCGCGGCCACTCTCCTGGATCACAAGTACCTGTACCTCGCAGCATCGACCCGCCGCACCACAGCCAAGTACCGCGACCTGGCTACGGGATTCCGTTCCCCTTCCAGCCCACCACTCGCCTGCACCCACCTGCAAGCTGCACCTCAGCCAAGCCAAGCAAGGTAAGTGCGCTGGCGGCTTCCCACTTGAAATTTCCCATTATCCCCTATCATTCCCGAACCGGGTCCTGCTCCTTGCCTTGCCTTGCCTCTGCCTGCCTCTGCCTCTGCCTGTGCCTCTCGCCTGGCCTTACGTTGCCTTGCCTCACCAATTTACTTGTACATTTTTCCCGAACCTCACCAACCTACATCACCTACTGCTCACTTTCTCTCCGCACACACCCACCACACACATACGCAACGCCTAATCCCTCCCAACCACGCCCTCCTCCTTTGCGCTCCTTTTCAGTCCGAGGAATTTTTCCCTTGTTGACGAGGCTTGATCCCAGCCTGACCTCTTCTTTTCTTTATTTTATTTTTCGGGCGCTCTTCCATCGACCAAACCCCTGCCGACTTTTGATACCCTCCCGTGCTCGAATCTTTTTCGCGCGGCCTCGACTCGACCCCTTCTCTGCGCGACACTCCCACTCCGTCGACGCTCCCATCTTGGTGCAGTTTCTCGACTTTCCGAGTCAAAGGTTAGCCCTCGTTCGCTTTCTCGATTTTTTACACCGCCTTGCTCGTCGTCTTGCTGGCCTGTTCTGTTCCCCGGCAATCTCCCGTTCCTTCGAAATTCGCTCGCATGTAACACCCGTCATTTCCCAAAACCTGCGAAATAGGAGATCTAGTTGCGCAAGCGGCGCACCTGCGTCTTGATTCACCGGCTCCATCTCTTGCGCATCGCTCTCTGCCTCTTTCTCTCTCTCTCATCGCACAACATGCTCCCTTTTCAAACCATCCTTGCTAACTCCGCCTCCTGAATATAGAAATTGTCCGACACCGCAACCTCGCCGAGTACCCCTTAGCGATCCGGACATAACAGACAACCTCTGCCATCATGTCCTACTACGATAACCCTCAGTCTCAGTGGCCTGGGTCTTCCAACTCGAGCCAGAATAACTGGGAGCACCAGGGCGCCACCACTCCTGTTCGTGCCGGTACGTGCTGCTTCGCCCACGCCTACGCCCTCGCCGGCTTTAGGTCATGTTTTGTTGACACATGTTGTTATTTTAGGTGCCAGCGCTCCTCAGCCTCAGGACGACTATGCCTTCTCTTACCAATTCGACGGTGCGTACCTCCTCCGATCTCCGGGCGTGCCACGTTGTTCATCTTGTCGTGTCGATAATTTATGCACCACGAGCCGTCAACGTGGGGCCGAGTCCCGGGTTCCTGGTCAAACATACATACTGACGAATCAACAGAGGTTGACCGTGCGTACGAGAACCTCCAGAAGTCCGGCAAGGGCTTTGTAACAGGCGGCCGACGTGAGTTCTATCCCTGAAACCCTCCACGAGCAGCTTTGGTGGGTAGGCTGCTGCGCGAGGGATCCCTCCAGCACGCACAACTGACACCACTTGACAGACGGTAACCGGGTTTCTCACGGCGGCGGCGGCTCTCGCTCTCACTCGCTTCACTTCGATGGGCCCCAGGGCGGCGCCCAAGGTCAGAACCTCAACAACTTCTACGCCTCTCAGCGTCATCAGTCCTCCCGAGGCTCCAACGAGGCAGAGCAGGTCATGCAGGCTAAGAGAAGGATGGCTGCTCAGCGGGAGCGTGAGCTTCGAAACCTGCACACGGAGCAGCAATACCAGCGAAGTAGGCCTCCCTCTACTGTATAGCACTTCCTATCGCACAGAACAAGATTCCCAAAATAGAACTCCCTCACCGGACGGTTAAACATGATGTCCTGGCACTCGTTCTTGATGGCTTCTTCCCCACGCCGTTCCGGTCGGGGAGGAGCCGTCATTATTTCTCCTCTTGAGCGGCTCGCGCCCGCTTTGATTGCATTCCGTCCTTTTGAGCTTGGGCTAACGCCTTTTTCTACGTAGCCGTCCTCTCAGACATGGCCCTCCCCGGCAACAACACCAACAACAACAACAAGCACATGTCCGAGGAGGAGACTCGCGAGCTCATTGCCCGTCAGCGCAGCGCCTTGTACGGTGAGGGTCCCTTCGCTGACAAGAGCGGCTACGTTGACGAGAATGGCAACGTCCGCCCTGGCGTCCCTGGGCCCAGCGGTCCCAGCGGTCCCTCCAGCCTGCGCGGTCACTCTCCCTCGCTTTTGACGGCATCGGCCGCGCTCCCCGAGTGCTGAGGCTCGTACTCCTGGCTCCGTTGCGGACCCGACTGCGGCCCCGTCCGACCCTAGCCCCCGCCCTCAGAGCACGACCAGCCCCTCGATAGGAGGCCCTACCAACAAGGTCTTTGACAATGCCGTCGGCCCCCAGAGCCGTACCAGCACCTCGAGCCCCACCGGTGGCTCTCCCCTCGCGACCTTGCTCCCGGCTCCAAGGCCGGTCCGGCCGGCGCAAGCGTCGCTCCCATCGGCACTCGACCTTCGGGTACCCCTACTGGCAGCGCATCTGCCAAGCGCTCGACCACCCCCATGGGCACCTCTGGTGGATGGGGACGCGGCAGCGGAGTCTGGGGTCAGTCATCTGGCCTCGGCGCCCAGGCTAGTGTCTGGGGCTAAGGTGCAGATTCTTTTTGAACATGTCCCCTTTTGAACAGGGAGGAGGAGGAAGGGAGGAAGGGCGTAGGTTGCAATTTGCATGGAAAACTGGACTTCAACAACGGCGCAGTGGATGGAATCCTCAGTATTGATACGGTAAAGAGGAACGGTCTTGGGGTTTGTTGCGTTCTGCTTTGTTACGGACGACACCATGAGCATTTTCCGGGCGACCACAACGGTTAGGGAAATGCTTGAGATTTATACCTAGGATCTGGGTCTGAGCTACTTTTGCGGGCTTGAGGACCCGTCTTTACAGGTGGGAAGGGCATTCTCGCTGGAGTTTTATTGCTTTGGCGTGCTTATGGGGCCGATGGGTTGCGGGAACGTCTTTGTCACTCGACGGCGTCTTATTGCATGGGTGTTTCGATTTGGTACGCGCTGGATGGGAAACCGAAAAGAACGATTGGGAACCGACAGTTGCCGGGTAATACAAGCACGATGCGGTTTGGTCGTGGTCTAAGAGGAGGAACTCGGGGCGTTGTTTGCGTCATGTTGGTGTCAGGGGCAACTCTTGAAGAATGATTTGCGATACCCCGAGGCATTTCCCCGGCGTGGGCGTGTTTGGAACCAATTGTCTCATGGGGTGGCGGCGATTCACTTGTTCACTTTTGATCCCATCATGACTGGGCCTGGATCCCCAACAACAGACGGTCCTGACACGAAGGGCGCATATTTATCTCTTTTTTTCAGCACGGTAAAGAAAAGACACAGCAAAACAAGAAAAACGCAACAAAAAACACGAAAACGGAGCAAGGTCGCACGGTACGGGGTTTTCATTACGGGAGCATTTTGGGGCTTGTGTGCCTCATTATTCCACTTTTGTTTCGTTTCTGGAACGGGATTCGGGTACAGGGTTTTGGGGTACTGCTTTCGTTTTTGTTCATTGGGATTGTTTGGACGGAGGGGTTATCGCAACGGGGTGTTTCTTTTCATCATTATTGGGGAAAACATACGAATGGACGGGGCGGGAGACCAGGGAATGGGTTCTTCTCTGTTAGGTTAATGGTGGTGTCTGCCTGGTCTGTAGGTTCTATGGAGTTGGGCATGATGCAGATGAATCAATATGTTGCAGGGGCCTGGAGTGATTTGCGAGTGTGTGTGGTGCGTGCTGGCGTTGAGCGTGTGAATATGCCCGTGGTGCTTTGGGGTTCCAAGTTGACGAAGGGCTATGGCGGGTAAGTCAGCGAGGTCTATCCAACAAGTGCAGCAAAGACAAATACCAACCTACCAACTGTTTTGCAATGACTGTTCCGTACGGGTATGTATTCGACGACAAGGTGCAGCGCGCTGCTCGGCAGTTGATATGGTACACTAGATGGGCAATACATTCTCCAAGCATTAAGCATAGTAACGGCGATATCTTCAATCAGCCAGAATGACAACCTAGCTTACAGAGCACCTTGCCATGGACGGGTCTTTTTCTAAATGGGCACCGGTGCTCCAAAGTCCCAGGATCCCCATGTATGACACAATATTCCTTTGCCCTGGTTTTGCTGTTGATAACATCTGGTAGGCTTGATACTGGGAGTGTTGTCAAGACAGTTTGCACGTCTAATCACAGTATCGTACCAAACTCCAGGCCGAAATATATACATTCGGCTTTTTGTATCTCACATTTCTTACAATAGAGTACAGATACCTTCCTTCCTGCAAGAGACGAAGCAGAGTGACGCGGTTTTGTACTAGCATCTCAGCTACTAGGCTTGGTTCGTTCCTTTGCTGGTGACAAGTCACATTTGTTGTGTCGGCGTTGTAGAACTGAGAGGTAAAATATCTGCCACATATGACGACAGAGCTAGCAAACACTTGTACTTATTGACTGTAAAGTTGAACAGTAATTATTACCCTGAATTAATTTACGCAATGTTGTTTGGTTAGCATTGACGTTGTGGCCGTGTAAGTGGCCATGATCTGTAGTCCAAGTCCTCACTCACACTATAATTTGGCCAAGGATGATGCAAATACACCACAACCACACCATTCAATAAAAATCGCACAAATAAAATACCCCATAAAACTGTCTCATATCTAAATAAACACTTCGTCACTATTAATTAATTCTCAATATCCTCGAATTTCACATCACCCAGCTCCTCCCACTCACCCCGAATACTGCAATCTATACACACACCGCCCACCCAAAAATCCCCATGTTACGTCATACGCCAATCCATGCCCAAACGTGGGGGATCCATGCCAACCTCCCATCACCCTTCGCCATTACGCATCACCAAGGCTAACCAAGGGGTCCAGCGGCCATTCCGCCACCAGTGATTCATCACTTTTTCCTGCATCGTTTACTAGGCGCGAGGTACGGTAGCACACGCCATTCCTGCCTTATTTCCGATTTATCCGAGCCTCGCTGAAAAAGGGCAGCATGCGCCCGGACTGGGACGACGACGCTGCTGAGCTCGAGCTCAACCCTCTTGATCCCGACGCTCCTCTCGCTATGGCTTCGTCTGAATCGCTTTCGCAGCCGCAGGTCCAGCCGAAATGGCTGACCAATAACCGCCGAACCTCTATCCAGGGCCGTGTCGTCCAGGCCGCATCCGCCGCGGCGTCGTGGCTCCTCAACGCCATACGCCCACGCCTATCATGGCGATACGTCGTTTGCGCCGCCCTTTCGCTCTACGTGCTCGCCTGCGTCGTCCGGGGCGTGCCGTTGTTCGCCTGTCCGCTACCAGGCTACAGCGGCCCGCACCGCGTCGGCGCCATCGACGTCGAAGTCCCTCTCCCCAAGCCGCACCGCGTCTCCGACGTCACCTTCAAGGCCACCAACAAGCCCGCCTTCGAGGTCGAGACGGTGCTCTTCACCGTCTACTACCCGGTCTCCCACGCCGCGCGCTCCTCCCGCCATAAGCACTACTGGATCCCCAAGCCCGTCGCTGTCACCGCCGAGGGCTACGCCAAGCTCGCCCACATGAACAACTTCATCCTCCGCCCCATCCTGACCTTCTTCCTCTGGGCCGTCGGCGGCGGCATCACCATCCCCGCCGAGGTCGACGTGCCGCTGCTCGAGTCCACCGACAAGTTCCCCGTCATGGTCTTCTCCCACGGCATGGCCTCCTCCCGCACCGACTACACCCACTACCTCGGCGAGCTGGCCTCCCGGGGCCACGTCGTCGCCGCCATCGAGCACCGCGACGGCTCCTCCCCGGGCTCCTAGTTCGCTCAACCGCCCGTCCCGAGAACGACCGAAAAGTCGTTGCCTTCCAGTTCAACGAGCTCCAGACCAGCTCCAGCGACCCAGCCATGGACATTGTCCGCATGCATACCGATCAGCTGGCCTTCCGCGACGCCGAGATTCGCGAGACCGTCAGCATCCTGCAGCGCCTCAACGACGGCGACGGCGCTGATCTCTTCGCCGCCAACTCCTACCACGAAGGCACCGATTTCGCCGCCTGGGCCGGCCGCCTCGACTTCTCCCAGCTCACCATCGGCGGCCACTCCTACGGCGCCACCGGCGCTCTCCAGGCCCTCAAGGAGCCCCGTCCAAGTCCAACCCTGCCATCGGCGGCGTCATCCTCGACCCCGGCAAGTCCAGCGGCCCCTTGAACCACGACATCGCCGTCCCCATCCTTGTCATGCACTCCACCTCCTGGTCCGCCCGCTCCAGCGTCTTCTACGGCCGCCCCCACTTCGACACCGTCCGCGACCTCACCATCTCCGTCCTCCGCCGCACCGGCGCCTCCTGGTTCCTCACCGGCCTCGGCACCTCCCACCCCAGCATCACCGACGCCCCGCTCCTCGAGCCCCTGCTTCTCAGCTGGACCACCGGCGCCTCCGCCAACGTCAAGGAGGCCCTCAAGGAGTACGTCCGCATCACTCGTGACTTCTTCACCTTCCTCCAGGACGGCAAGGCCACCGAGGTCCTCGACGAGGAGGTCACCCACGACGCCTACGACCACTGGGTCAGCGAGGACCGCAAGAAGTCGTACCCGCCCGAGCTGGCCAAGTTCTGGCAGGTCCACGTCAGTCCCAAGGGACCCAACCCGGACTACGAGGCCAAGGAGAAACAGCAATGATTTTTCAGAATAAATGAGAAAATGTATAATCACATGTATGATGCCATATTCTAGTCTAGCGTTTTGGTTCAAATAATCCAATATACACCTTTTGAATACAATAATTCATGAAACGATTTAAGCTTAATGACAATGTTTGCTTGTATTTGTCTAGCTCCAGATAACGATTACCATTACGTTAAGTATACAGCGCGTTAAGCTTGGTTGATCTAGCCTCCTCCATTTAACAATGAGTATCCTGATATAGCCTCATTCCTTTGTCTCAAACTTGAATCTTCTGTCTGCTTCACAGAAACACCGATGGTGATCCCTCACTTCCAGTGCCAGATCTTCTATCTGCTATGCTCCTTCGACTACTAAGAAACATCTCCACCATTTTTCTACTTCCCATGACCTGTGGCTCTATTTCGGGCTCCAGCGTGTTCGTCTCATTCGAATTATCTCGGCTCAGGCCGGCTTCGTTTCTCAAACTAGGCACAGATCGTTGTCCTCTCCACTCCAATCTTGGTCTCGGTGACCCCGTGGTGGCCTTGCCAAACTGCTTGTCAATCGCCATGCTGAGACCAGGGCTCGATTTTGCAGGCGACACAGAGCCTCGTGCCGTACCCATACGTGCTCGTCGTCGTCGCAGAATCTCCTCTCGAGTAAGAGGACTTGAACCAATCGAGCCAGCAATGTTCCGCGCTCGGGAGATACCTTCGTTCTCGCGAAGGCTGCATTGGGAGGATTCGTCTCTGCATCCTGGCTGAAACTCTCGGAGACTACTGCGAGATGAAGCAGATGGTAATTTCGAATCTCGGGCTCGGAAACAGGAGCAGCGTTCTCATCTGTAGCATAAGAAGCCGTCCGAGTCGGCTTTTGTGGTTGCCTTGGAGTTGCAAATACCACCTTGTTGCCCTCCAGCGCTTTTAGTGGCCCAGCAACTTGAATCTTAGTGAGAGAAATTGCGTCTCCGGGTGAATCGATTTCTGCGTGTTCTCTGACGTGGCCGAGTGCTGGAAGTAAACCTGGTTGCTCACTTGGCTCCTCACCCTTGGCAGAAATGGTTGGCCCCTCAAGCTTAGACACATGAGAACTGAGCCAGGTCTTCCATTCTACAGAGCTTGCTGCCGAAAACTCCCTCATTGGCGTTCTCACCACTCTAGATCCTGGCTGGTCTACAAAGATCGTGACATCGCCATGAGTCTGAGACTTTGGAGGCTGCGGGAAGCTATCCACCAGCTGTTTATTATCCTCCAATGTAGACATCCTCCCACTTTCGGTATGGTGAGAATAGACACTCTCAGCACCGGTCGCATAAATATCTCTATCTGATCCCGTGGTACTCAATTGACGCAGTGGGAGACTGAGTGAAGATAGTGACTTTAAGTAATGGAGGTCTGGTTGACTACGCTGTGTCTGTTCAGCAACCTTCATGTTTTCACGCAGCGCTCTTCTGTATGGACTGGCGGTGCGAAAGAGGTGACAAGTAGGGCTCGCAAAAAGGCTGAGCTTCGTTGCGAAAGCGTTCTTGGTTGACGAGATTCGGATCTCCCAGTGTTGATTTTGGTGGGTGACGGTTTCACATCACCGACTTCATAATTTGGTAACTCCAGCTTATGGCTGGTGATCAACTCTGGTGACTTTACATCCCTCTCTAGATCTGTTTGCTCTCGGTGTGCTGCTGTTGAGTCTGTAACAATCACATCATGATGAAAGACATCGTCATCCGCCCGAACACAGCGAATGGTTGGAGGGGACCAATCCTGTGATTCAGCCCGATCGACTGAGCTGCCCCTGGGCGGTGCTATTCCAAACTCTCTATAGTCCTCCACACTCTTCTCTCGAAGCTGCTGCTGCAGCTTCGTTTCCTCCAGCCTCTTCATCAAGGCAGAGTAGATGCGTTGACTGTCGATGGTAGTTCCAACTCCTGGCAAAGGGCCCTGTGCTTGTGTAGGTCTGGCCTGTGTGCTTGACAAGTGCATACCGTTCTCTTTGATAATTGACAGTCGTTGGCCCTCCCACTCACCAACAACACTCGAGGCTGCAAACGTGTCGGCCGTGGAGTTTGTCCAGCTTGTCACTCGCGATTTGTCATCCGCAGCTGGCTGATCCTCTGCATTGAGACTTTCCATACTTCCCTGGCGTGAGCGCAGTTGTAGATCAGAGGGCACAGCATGAAGAGATGGCACGTGTGAGTGTACCTGCGATATAGATGCCTCGTCGTATCCGCATGTCTCCTTTCCTCTGACAATACAGCTCTCGCCATCAGAATCAGCCGACTTATCGTTTAGGCAGTCAGTGTCTTCGCTGCTCTTTGTTCGACCAAACAGCCCCTTGATCTTGTTCTTTAAAGAATTGGAGACCTTGCGGGCTGTCCTACGCAATCCAGCTGGCTTCTGCACCAGAACAGTGTCGCCGGAAAAGGCCGACGACATGGCAGCACTGGTGTTGCTACTGTGACGTAGCGATTTGCGGAGGCCCATGGAGCTTTCACTCCGCTTCTGTTTGGAACGGAAGAACAGCGATGGCTGCGACTTGAGCCTTTTCTGCTGTTCCATCTGCTGTTGGAACTTCTCACGGGCCAGTTGCACGGCTGGGTTCATATCCGTTCGGCTACTCACGCGTGAGGACTGCTGCTCTCGTCGACTGCTAAGAAAGCTCATCGACTTGGGAGCTCTTAAGCCTGGCTTCTTAGGAGCACTTGCCAACTCGTTCTCTTTGTTCAGTGATGCATACCGAGAGCTGTCCCATTTCTTTGGTTGCTCGGACACTCTGGTGCTGAACGAGTACTCACTGTGAGCCAAATTGGAAGAGTTGAATAGCGACTTTGATTTCCGCAGTTTTCTGTAAGACGATTGGATTGATGTCATGTCGTCCTCTACTGTATAGTACTCCGGGGCTGGCAAGCCATATAGAGCATTTCCCTCGAACGATGCCTCGTCGCGACTACCGCTTATGCCACTTGAGTACGTGTAAGCCTTTTGAAGGGATAGCATTGGGTTCTCGATGGCTCGAGCAGCCAAAGCTCGCCGAGGTCGCGCATTAGATCCAGTGAAACGTATGCTTTGTTGACGCTTGAGACCAGTGGTTTCCATGGCATCCCCGGGTTGGCCACTACCAACACTCTTTCGGGCCGTGTCCGCTCGACTAACGATACTGTCGCTCCTGCTGAGTCCATGAGAGGCCGGCTGTCTCGACATAGCCGTCAGATGGGAAGGGTGCTGTCCGTGAGCACGGTAGTAGCTTAGCCTGGCAGCGATGTGGGCGTCGCGTTGGGCGACACGTGGGTCTATGAACTCGAGATGGTCGACTGGGTTGCGAACAATTGCATTCATAGACTTGCTTCGGCCGAGAGGTTGACGCTGCTTGTTCTTGTGACTGTTGCGGCGAAACATCCCCAGCGTAAGAGTTAGTGGCTGTATCCAAACCAGATGTCGAGCTGAATAGTCGAAGGAGCTGTAGCAGTGGTAAGCTTGATTATGTAGCCCTGAAGTTGAGCAGATAAACTTGTCTTGAGAAAACGATGGTAGGATGGTTGTGAGAGATGGATTCGCTCATCGTGTTGTGGCAGCACGGAAAACAAGTTTAGCAAGCGAGGTTGGTTCAGGCCTTGCTGATGCTGAGAAGGAGCCATGGTCGAATCTATTGCTTGCAGGTCTGGCGAGTGCGTTCATGGCCTCGGTCGAAGCAGGCAAGTGCAGGTTGTTTAGTGAAGTGCTGACATCTTTGACGTCTATGTGGATATATGTGTATATATGAAGTTATGCGAAACAACCCTACAACTGTCAGCAAATAGAAATCGATATTGCTTTACAACTTGTTCAAAATTCGACTAAAATCACTCGGCAGGAAACATAGTTCGATAGACGAAAAGAAAATGTATTGATCTCAAGTCTTAAGAGACCTCTGTGATGCATCCTATCTGAGACTATCCCAATGCAATCAAAAGCAATGTACACGCGGCAGGAAAGCAGACACCCATGGCGTTACGCCCAAATCCTCTCCATGTTACCCAAGTGAATAAAATCAAAACATTGTCCGAATCCCATCCGCGTTAAGCTAATGCTCGTGTCATATTACATAGAGAGCTCAGAAAGGAACTCCTTGATCTCCTCATCGACGAGGTTGTGGATCTTCTTGGCGAACTTGTCGGCCTTGTTGCCGAAAGCCTTGGCACCCTTGGTGACCTTGCCAGAGATGACCTCGAAGTCGTTCTCAAGGGCAACCTCGAGCTCCTCAATGGTGGAGGGAGTGCTGGTGCGCTTGACCTCGTAACCACCGGCCTCGATGATCTTGGAGAAGTTGCTGCAGCCACCACCGTTCCAGGCAAGCAGGTTGGGGGTGTCAGAGTCGGGGAGATCGCTGAGGGCGTTCTTGGTGGCGATGCTGATGAGGTTCTTCTTCAGCTCAGTGGGGGTGATGGCAGCGGCGGCATAGTCGGAGTCAATGGCGGGCTGGAGAGAGAGGTAGTAGGCAAGGAGACCAGCAATGTGGGGAGAGGCCATGGAGGTGCCGGAGATGGTGTTGATGGCGTACTTGGAGCCGATCCAGGTGGACTGGATGCTCAGGCCGGGGCGAAGATGTCAGTGCACTTGCCATAGTTGGAGAAGTAGGCACGGCTGTCATCGAGAGCAGAGGCACCGACGGTCAGGGGCTCGCTAGCGGCAGCAGGAGAGTACTTGCAAGCATCGGCGTTGTCGTTGCCAGCGGCAACGGCGAAGTGAACACCAGAGCGGACAGCGGCGTTGACGGCGGCGTCGAGAGCCTGGGTCTTGCCACCACCAAGAGACATGTTGGCGACGGAGCCCTTGAAGCCCTTGCGCTTGCCGTCCTGGCAGCCTTGACCTGCTCAAGGTGCTGGGTGGCAGCGTATTCAACACCCTTGACGACGTCGGACATGGTGCCGGAGCCGTTGGAGCGGAGGACCTTGACGGCGTAGACGTGGGCCTTCTTGGCCACACCGTACTTCTTACCGGCGACGGTACCAGAGCAGTGAGTGCCGTGGCCGTTACCATCGACATCCTCGTCGCCGCTGGGGATGGTCTTACCCCACTTGGCACGGCCCTCGAAGTCGACGTGCTCGGTGTTGATACCAGTGTCAATGACATAGGCGTCAACACCCTCACCGCCCTCGGCAGTGTACAGGTACTTGTTGAAGGTACCGAAGTTGAGGGTGTCACGGTGAGAGACACGGGCAAGACCCCAGGGGCCTGCTTCTCGGTCTCGCCGTCGCACTTGTCCTCAGCTACCTTGGACTCGACGTCGACGGGAAGCATGGTGTGGACAAGGATATCACGCTCGATGTACTCAACCTGACGGGAACAGTCAGCAGGCGGCTTCGGTGATGGCAAATGGGAAATTACTCACATCAGGGTGGTTGCGGACCTTCTCGATGACGTCCTCGTGGAAGTGACCGGCGTAGCCCTGAAGGCGTCGCCAATCTTGAAGGTGTGCTTCATGCCCGAGAAGATGTCATCGGAGGTAGAGCTGAGGCTACGCTTGCGCAGCTCCAGACGCTGCTGCTCGCCATCGTCGTGCATGTTCTGGATCCAGGAGTGGTGGTGGGAGGCGGCCGAGTCATCGACGTGGTCCTTGAACTTGATGATGTAGGAGTCGGGGATGGCGTTGGCCTCGACGGAGCTCAGGACGGGCGCGGCACCATCGTGGACAGTCTCGACGCCGAACTTGGCGGCCTGGGCCACAGCGGCCACGGAGAGGGCGACGACGCTGCGCATTGTGATGGGAAGAGGAGCTTGCTTTGCTTTGAAACGGAGAGAGAGAGGAAAAGCGATGGTCTACCTGCGACTCGAAAACCGGGACAAAAGCAACAAACAAAGACTGCTTCTCAGCTCTGCCACGACACAGAGATGGGATGAGAAGGGGAAGAGTAGATGGATGGATGTGTTGGGAGGAGGAGGATGAGGATGAGGAGGGAATGAAGGAGGATGACGAGTTCGGTTGGGGAAGCAGCGTAGATAAACGTCTGGCGTCTGGCGCTGTGGCTGCCTCAGCAATCAGCACTCAGCGCTCAGCAGGCGGGCGGGTGACGCATCCAGTTCCCTGCCAGTCAGCGATAACAAGGTACCGCCGAGAAGGGCTTAGCGCGGCGTGGCGCTCCAGGTCCAGTGACGCAGCGGTTCCCAGGGCGATGCGATAACGGGCAGGCCAAGCTTGTCCCCCTGTGTACCTCTTGTCCTGCCTGCGTCCCCAAGGTCTCTCCATCCACCCATCACGTCCTGAGGCGAACCCTGCATGCATGATGGAATGGGGAGCTTGGGGCGATTGCTCCGACCAGGGCAGTGGAGAGCTTCCCACCTAGCTCCAGCAGAGCCGGAGAGCAATCAGGGCCTCCTCCTCGTCCTCTTCCACCTCTTACTCCTCCTCGCCTCGCCCATTGTCTCACGACAGGTCGGGTGTCTCCGATGCTTGCGCTGCCAGTAGCTGCGCCTAGCTCGACGCATTCCTATATATAAGCTGGTTTCATGCTCCCCGCCCTCTCCCCCTCAGACACCACGACGGACGTACTGTACGTGGTGGCCTTCTTACACTTCGCACCGTAGAGACGAGACCGAGGCAGACAGACAAGAGACAAAGGCGACCAGAACCAAGGCTGACGGCCAGAGCTTACCCTGCCAGCCTGGCCTGGTCTGACCTGAGCCGACCTGACCCGGACCTGGATGGATGGATGAATACGGATAGGTAGACATGGACAGCAAAGCAGGTACCTTGCAGTTACCTTGAGGGCCAGAATGCGGGGTTCTCCGCAGCTCCGATTGGCGGCCCCCTCTCTTTGGTTTAGGCCTTCTTCTCTTAGCTCTAGCTCTGGTTTTGGTTTTGGTTTTGGTTTCTGGCTCTGGGTCTGCCTTTGGCTTTACCGTACTGTCTGTCTGTACATGCCATAGTAGCAGCTGGCTGTGGCTCCAAGGTGCAGTAGTATCCGTCCACTGGCCCAGTTTAGCTCTGCCACTGCACTGACTCTGTAGGGATCAGGCGGACCAGACGAGGCACCAAAGTCACCCGTCCCTGGCACGTGCCCACCCCTCTGACGACCTGTGTCTCACGGGTTACCACGACGAATTCCCATTACCACGCAATGATGCATCATCATCGACGAGCCGCCCTTGTCGACCGTCGCTTCCTGAATGGGGTCCGAGGCAGCCTTGCAGCCAGCGTACACATACGATTCTCGTGCACGTGTCCCGTCTCGACCCCATTCTTTCTATCTACCGTATCCACTGATCGATTTCCCATGCACCACTCTCACGTCGGTCGAGGTACGCAAGGTACGGTACCCGTTATCGCTGAAGCGAAACAGGGGCCGATAACGCCATGAGATGGGCTTGTCACGAACAAGCCTGGTGGGCGTGACTCCAGGCAGGGAGGGGCGGTGCGACGCCATCTGGACGATCCCCGGGCCGTACATGACTAGCCGCGACATCCTATCTGACGCCTAGTGAATGCTTGTTCCTCTTGCTCTCGTTCCCTTGTGTGCTTGCGCTGGTGCATGTGTTGTGCTCGGCCCTTCTCGAGCCTCGACTCAAGACGTGAAATTTTGTCTTGCTAGGCAGTTGAGGATGACTCGAGTTGAGGTTCAGTATCTATCTCATGTTTGTGAACCTGCAAACAAGCAACTCTTGGCTCCCGCTTTAACGTGGTCCCATAGTCGTCAGCAATGACGCGACCTACCCTATACTTGGATTCTCTGCAACAGCAGCAACTTATGGTCTGGTTAGACAAGGGTTTGGGCTGTGCTGTCATAAAAAAACAAAAGGAAAATGATGTGAAAAAAAATTATAATGGCAACACATAAAATCAAGAGAGACCACACCTGTTTTGGTCCGGCAACACCTTCACCTACCTTCACCCTCTTTTCCTCCGTCGATTCTCGCAGGCTGCAAAGGGCGTCAGCACCAAGTTACGTTACTAAGCTGCCATGCATGACCATGACGATGGGACTGGGACTGGGACTGGCTGGACCTGGGGTACAAGGTACCTCTGGCACCCGCCACACTTGCTGCCTGCTGAGCCACATCTCTCAAGGCTGACGAAACAGCTCCCGAAACAGAAGGATTCATGGTTTATGGGCCTTTGGTTTCTATTCCCGTTCTGTGCGTGTTGCTTACACTGCCTCTCTTGCACGCGGGTCAAGAACCAACACCAGTAAACACTTTCTGTGGAGCTTCACGCTTCGTAAACCTCCAGTCCAAAGCTGCGCAACCGTGTACGTCCATCTGCCATAGCTACGACCTCGCTGCATCCAAATCCTCACCCTCACCCTCACCCTCACTCTCGTCCTCGCGCCCCGCGCTGCACCGACAGCCTCGAGCCTGCTCTGCTGCTTCTCGACCCTCGATGCAGATACTGATCGACCACAGCCTGGACCCTTGAGGGCTCTGGGCCGCGAGCTTCCTGGAATGAATCTGCGCCGCACTTGACGACACCATGTCCCTCACTATTCCTCGTCGTTACCGGTCGTCGACCTCGACCTCCAACCCCACCACCTCCAAGTCCACCGAGATTCTCCGCGGCCTGCTGGATTCGCTGGCCGATGCCAATGCCCCGCGAGGTCAGGATGGATACCTCGAAATTGCCCCTTTGCTCAAGGGGCTACGGCACATCGCCCAGCATGTCGCGGCCCCCTCCACCAGGGTTAACCAGGACGACTTCCGACATGCCGATGGCTTCGAACACCTCCTCAACGTCCTCCGTGGCTTTTCAGGCTACTATGATCCGGAAAAGCGAAGCGACACGGAAATGCTGCTGCTGTTTAAGCTGCTCGGGGCCTGTCTAAATGTCCTGGCCGTGACCCTCCGTAGCCATTCCGGGAATAAGCGATTCTTCAGATACAAGGTTGATGGTGGAGGCTGGGAGGCTCTTGAGCAGGCCATTGCAAGCATTGGACTGGGCGGAGCCGAGCCGGACTCTTGGGTTAGCTGTCATGTGTTCGGGAAGCTGCTCGCATTTGCCCTGGACGATGAAGCCCTCGATCTTCTATGTCAGGCTACCGCCAAGACATTGCGGCCGGATGCTGAAAACGCCCCACCAAACGACGATGATGAGGCGTCAGACGAGCAGTGGGATCTTGTGTTAGCTCGATCCATTGAGAATATTGGCCCCAGTGTGAGGGAGGTTGTCAACAACAAATCTGTAATTCGACATCCTGAGATCCTTCGTGCCGTCGTTAGCTTTTGGACTGCTATACCTCGCAAGCCCGACGCAATTCCGAGCCCAGCTTCACTTATTGTCCTCGAGACCATTTTAGCTGCAGCCTCTAGTTCGATCCTCAACCGAGCCGCCATCCACTCAACTGCGGTTCTGTCACAGTTTCTTCGCGTTGCCTTTGGCACCGACTCCGTGTTAGCTGAGTCGGAGCGTGAGGCCGTGCTGGCCATCTGCAAGCTGCTCATGTTCCTTGGTTTCAATGAACCCGCCGATACCCAATTCCTCCTTACGTCGCCGAAACCAGAGGCGTCGGAATTTTGCCTCGAAATGACCTCCAAATATGGCGGTCCACCCTTTTCCAATTTGACCTTTCACTCCATGGATATTCCTCCCTTGAATTGGCAACACTGGGCCGTTCATTTCCTCCCCAGTCCAGTGGAGGCTATACCTTTACAGCATGGATTCGAGTTGATAGCTTCGATTCCAAAGCTCACACGACACTATTTGGTGCATTTGATTCTTCGCAAACGTGTTTTGTGCTGATGTACCTTGAAAAGGACACACGCAACTTTATCCTGCAGACGTCGGTCTACTCAAACCGACCCAGTGTGAGGTTCAAGTCTTATGCATTCAAAGAAAATCGATGGTACCATATTGCCGTTGTCCACCGCCGACCCAAAGCTCTAAGCGTCAGCAAGGCCTCGCTTTACGTCAACGGAGAGTTGATGGAGCAAAGCCGCTGCAGCTACCCGCACATGCCCCCTATCCAACTCCAACAATGAAAGCTTTGCTTCCTTCAACCCGAACCACAACAAGACAAACCCCGTACAGGCTTTCCTGGGAACGCCAAGAGAACTGTCTAGCCAAGTTGGCTCTGGTCTGATCTTCTCCCGATGGTCCTTGGCATCTGCGCATGTGTTTGAGGATGTCCTTAGTGACGATTATCTTGCGGTTCACTATGGTCTGGGACCACGCTACCAAGGAAATTTCCAGGATAGTCTTGGCGGTTTCCAGACATATGAAGCATCCGCGGCATTGGGATTACGGAATGAAGCCAGTCCCCGTAGCAAGGACGACAGCTCAGATATTCTCAAAGCTGTCCGCGAGAAGGCCAGCTCGCTATTACCCGAATCCAAGATCCTTCTCAGTATTCTACCCCTTGCTACAATCCCGGAGAACGTGCAGTACTTGGATACTGGACTCCTTCGATCGTTACCACGTGCAGCATGGCGCAATCTTTTACGCACATCCAACCAAGAGGGTTCCACACTTGCTATTAACTGCGCGGTACCATGCCTCCCGAAGCATTCTTCAAGACACAAGGTATTGCAGCTTTCCGCGGATCCCCTATAGTAGCCATTCCTTCCTATTTGGATGAGAACCTTTGGCGACTCGCTGGGTTCACTTCGCTGTCCCTCAAGTTGCTAGAGAGAGCTACGAACACGGAAGAGACTGTGCGTGCGATTGAGCTTATGTTTTATTGCATTCGAAAAAGTTGGAGAAACAGCGAAGCTATGGAGAGAGAGAATGGCTATGCCATCTTGGGGATGCTTTTGCGTTTCAAACTTGGATACAATACTCACCCAATTGCTGACCCGCCTGTTTCTCGTCTTTCAATTTCACCTGACAAGAGAGACAGCTTGGCGTTCCAAATCTTGAGCCTGATTCTGGGATTCGTCGGCTACAACCATGCCGCACCTGCTGAATCATTCATAGTCAACCCTCTTGCCTATCGTATACTCTTGATTGATCTGGAAATATGGAGGAAATCAGCCCCGCGTGTACAAGAGCTGTATTACAAGCAATTTGTAACCTTTGCTGTTACGAGCAAGTATCGTGAATTCAATAGTAGGAGGTTGATTCGGATGCGTAAGCGAGCCACTCACATGCCGTAATGCTGCTGCTAACATGCTGATAGGGATCGTCAAACGGTTACTGGATTCAATGAAGGGCGAAGGTGTTTCAGAAGATGTGGCACCTCAGTTCATGAGCTCTTTTGAAGCGCTTGTAAGCTCGAACCTCAGCCAGGAGGCTATGCGCTCGATATCGTTATTCATTACGTATGCATTCCATACTCCAGCGCCATCAGCCTCACGCACACCAAGGCCAGGTTCGAGTGTCCCGCGCTCCAACACGCCTATTGGCCCTAGACGTGCGACGGTCGATGCAAACTCGGCCGGAGCTGGTGCATCTGCTCTCAGAAGCCTTCAGAAGAAGCAGCTTGGCATCAAAGTGCTGAGGATGTACTCAAAGATTCTGTGCGAAAAAGGCAATCTAAGCAATGTGAGGAAGTTTGCTCGAACCGTAACAAACAAGTGGCTCCTTTATCTGCTTGCCGATGAGGATGCTGAAGTTGTCCTGCATGGTTGTAAGATACTGGCCCGTCTGCTTATTGCCCAGGGGCCTGCATACACATCAAAGTTCTCTAGCAAATCTGGGGCTTCTCCATTATGGCCAACCGGCTACGAAAGTTCTGGGATATCCCGACACTGTGGCCTATATGTTTCAGCATTTTGTTTGGATATGACGTTGCCGAGATCAATTTTGACCGGGACTTTGACCTCTTCAGCATGCTTGACACCTTTGGCAAGCAGAAGATTGCCTATCCAGATGCACTCATAATACTGACAACCATGCTCCAGCATGGTTTGAAGGAAGTGATGAGACACCAGGAAGACACAGATTCTACAAGCGCTCAAGGTCAACTAAAGCCACCGCAGCTAGAAGCGAACAGCAAGGCAAAGTCAATGAACCTTATCCATGCTCTGGAATCACGGCAATCATTCGCCAAGGACAGCGATCGAATTCTCAGCCAGGCTCCATTGCTTCAGACGGTTCTTCGTTTCGTTCATGACCTTCATGCTCGTTCGGTCGACTTTAAAGAGTTTGCTCTCAACTCTGAAATGGTCCGTCTATTGCTTTCTGTATTGTACCCTGCCGTTGTCAGCGTGGACCCTGTCACGGCTGACATTGAATTAAACTCTCGCGACTCGGCCCTCAATTTTGAGGAAGCGATGTGATCATCCGACCACTTGCTGGAGGGTCCGCACCGGCGCCCATTGTACGGACCACAAGCATCAATGTGGCACCGTCACCTCAGTCGACGCCTCCTAAAGGAACACCGCTTAGAAGAGCTTCGTCGTTTGTTCTGCTAACGGCACAGAAGCCAACGGTTGAACAAGGCTCCACCAAAGCACAGCAATCTCAAAAGCTATCCCCACAGCGGCCAAGTGGTGCCATTATTGAAAGCATTCTGGAGCTGATAATGGGAATTTTCATGGACCAACTGTTCCACCGAAAAGAGTTTCCGGGCTTTGGTCTCTTTCTCAAAGTGCCTCCAGGCTTCCAGGAGCACCAGGCATACTTTGAGTCGTACATTCTCAAAAATGTCATATCCTCTGCGGCCAATTACATTCAACTGAACCAGAAGGCAGTCTGTGAGCCTCGTGTGCTGACAAACCTGGCAAGACTCTGTCTTCACTTGTCGGAAGCCATATTTGAGGGATGGTTCATGAACGGCGCTGAGGCCATGATTGACTTTAACGGCATGTTGCTAGAATTCTTGCAGAGACCTGATATCGCAAGTTTGAAGAGTGTCCGTTTGTGTAGCCAGGCAGTTACCACAGTTCGTGGATGTCTGCTGAGAACTGTGCTGCTGAAACTGTCAGACCTAGACAGTGACCAGACAACAGAGGCCGAGGCCAAGGATTTTATGAACAAACTGGCGTACTGGCAGATGGCTATACTGGGCTGTCTCGCTTCCGAGGACGAATATTTGAAGCTCCTGTGGTATCAGCTCTACACCAAGCTCATCGATGGAAAGCCCCCATTCGAACTGCTGCTGCTAACCTGCTACGGGTGATCTTGGTACAAAAGCCTGACGAGTCTGCCGCACTCATCCGCTCGTGCATGACGCCAGACCAACGAAAGACCTCAAAAGACTTCCAAAAACTCACTGAGGTGGACGACGAAACATTTGTCAAGTGGGTTGATGAGCACCGGCCTTCACTAGATGTACTCTTCCTAGGAACCATGGCCAAGGCTTGGGAAGACTTTGTCAGTGTCGAAAACGGTAGAACCACTGAGACGGCCAAAAATCGGCTTGCAAAGAGAAAGGAGAGACTCAGGACCTGGCATGCAGAGGCCGTTAGCACCGACAAGATACTCCTCAATCATGAGATGGGTAATAGTGCTTGGATGAAGAGTATCTACAACTCGGAACATTTCAAGTACCAAAGGTTGCTACAGGACCAGCAGGATGACCTGGCTTTCATCACGGCTGGCTACAGAAAGATGGAACGGGATCTCAGGCGTCCTGGAGCTGTCTTTAGTGAGCCAACACAGCCAAAGTGGAAGCTTGACCGTACTGAGGGACGCAATCGAATGCGGTTGAGACTGCTACCCAACTACACGTCAAGCAAAGAGAACTTTCAGCCGAAGAGGAGAGGAAGCGAAACGACGGCACCGTCGCTTCGGCTGAACACCGCAGTACCTTCAACGACCACCATCCCTCAGCTGGAACGCCCACCAATGGAAGGGGCCTAGCACATAGCCTGGATGGCAACAACGAATCGACTGCCATAGGTGACCTTCCAGCTTCGGGCGAGCCAGGACCGGACTTTGTACCAGAGGACGATTTTGAGCTGATTGATGACCCAAACGATGCAAACGATGGTGACGACAACTTCGAGGACAAGAACCGCAAGGTCATGCGTCGTTTGGAGCAAGGTGACCAAGTTCAAGCAGCCTACAACATCTCGCGCATCACAGGTCTCGAGGCATGCGAGGGCATCCTGATAGTAGGCAAAGATGCTCTGTACATGATGGACAACGTCTTCCAATGTGCCAACGGCGACATTGTCAACGTATGGCAGGCTCCCGTGGAGGAGCGAGATCCCTTCACACAAGTGGTTACAGGAGCCAAGACACTTGAGAAGAGGCAAAACGCCGGCAGCAGGGACCAAGAATCAAGACACTGGAAATGGCACGACGTCATTAGTATTTCTAAACGACGATTCCTCTTCCGCGATGTCGCCATCGAGGTGTTTTTCACAGATGGCAGAAGCTACCTTTTGACGACAATGACGTCGACAACTAGAGATGAACTCTTTGTCAAGATGCTCAACAAGGCTCCACATACGAGCACTGCTACCGCGCTGCCCAACCCAGAAGATGCTTGGAGACTGGAGGCGCTCAAAGTAGTCGATGAGGCGCCCCAAGGACTTGGATCCAGATTTGGAAACTTGGGTTCATTCTTTAACTCGGCTCCTGGAACCCAATAATGAAGCGCTGGCAGAAGGGTGAAATGTCCAACTTTCACTACCTCATGATGGTGAACACAATGGCTGGACGAACCTTTAACGATCTTACGCAGTACCCTGTATTTCCTTGGATTCTCGCGGACTACACCAGTGAGGATCTTGATCTAGAGGACCCCGCCACGTTCCGAGATCTGTCCAAGCCTATGGGCGCCCAGTCACCAAACCGTGTGCCAGGATTTATTGAGACATACAATGCATTGGGTGAGATTGGACAAACACCTTTCCATTATGGAACGCACTACTCGTCTGCCATGATTGTGTCGTCGTACTTGATTCGTCTGCCGCCATTTGTCCAATCATATCTGTTGGTCCAAGGCGACAGTTTCGATTACGCTGACCGATTGTTCCAATCGATACCTGAGGCGTGGAAGTCGGCATCAAGCAGAAACAAGACAGACGTCAGAGAGTTGATTCCGGAATTTTTCTGTCTGCCCGAGTTCCTGACCAATATCAACGGCTACGATTTTGGTACCCGCCAGAGCAATGGCGCCAAGGTGGACAATGTTGCCCTCCCACCATGGGCAAAGGGGATCCTAGAATCTTCATTGCTAAGCACCGCGAGGCACTTGAGAGCCCGTATGTGAGTGAGAATCTACACAAATGGGTTGACCTCGTGTTTGGCTACAAACAGCAAGGCGAGGCAGCTGTGGAAGCGCTCAATGTGTTCCACCACCTGTCGTACTCAGGTGCCATTGATCTCGATCGGATCACAGATGCGAACGAGAGAGCCATCACTGCAGGCGTAATCCACAACTTTGGCCAGACGCCGCACCAGGTATTCACAAAGCCACACCCGCCAAGGAGCATCTCAAGTGTCCCACACGAAGACTCGATACCGCAGTGTTTTCCCTAGTGTGCCTGCCGAACCCACTTCTGGGTAAGTAAAATATATGTACTTGTTGAACCGTCTAACATTCAGCAGAGAGTCATGAAAGGGTTGCTTCATTGGTTTATGCACCCAAGCTAGACCGATTGTTATGTGCATCGCCATTCCGCCTCAATGCTCCGCCTTATGACAAGTTCTTGGAATGGGGTTATGCTGACAACAGTGTGCGCTTCTTTTCAGCGACAATCGAAAGGTAATGCGCCACTTGACCCCGATCCTGACCGGCTGACTGACAAACGAAAGCCTGCTGGTCTTTTGAAAATCTCCACATTGGACAGATCTCTTGCGCCGCGTTTGCGGATTCCAAGACGCTGATCACCGCTGGAGAAGACTGCGTCGTGTCTGTGTATGCCATGCAGACAGCTCCGGGGAAGCCGGTGGAGCTGCTACCTAGATCGAGCGTGTTCGGCCATAAGACCCCAGTGACAACAATTGCAGTGAGCAAGACATTCAGCACATTCATGACTGCATCATCCGACGGACAAGCATTCTTATGGGACCTGAACCAACTATCTTTTATTCGAAAGCTGCCACTTGTGCGCCCGGTGGAGTGCGCGACTATTAACAATATTTCTGGAGAGGTTATGCTGTGCTCTGGGCCAAATGTCATTATTTATTCGCTCAACGGCAGCCTTATCCTTGACCAAAACGTCTGTCTAGAATCAGATGATTATGTCCACTCGTGTGCCTTCTACGAAGGAGCCGGGAACGAGTGGATGGAGAACTACCTCGTCTTTACGGGACACAGGAGGGGCCGAGTCAACATCTGGCGCAAGAGCGTCAAAGGCGGCAAGTGGTCACTCGAGCTGTTGAGGAAACTCGACCACGTCAACTATAAGAGCGAAAAGGAGAAAATGTTGAAGCAGGAATTACGTGTATTAGCCCAATGCCACATTGTCTGTACACGGGAGATGAAGAAGGCCGAGTGGTAAGTGCAAATCTAACAAAGCAACGAGCATGACTAACCCGTGGCAGTATGAATGGACCATGATGAACAGAGACAGATAGAATCTGGGTCTGCACAATAGAACAGGTGTGAGAAGTGCCCACAATAGTGAGCGTGAGACAGAGGCTGTCTAAAGCCTGATTGCATCAGGTCGGCGCATTGCATGGGATTGATTCAGGAGACAAGTCAGACTCAGGTAGCGACGCGAAAATATACACCTTGTATTTGGTTTCTCCAATATCTGAAATGGATGGTGCCCTGTTGGACGTGCCTCCTCTATGAGTCCTTTGCTGCCTCCGACGCCTACTTCGTACAATAGCCAGGCCGGCGTGCTGGTAGTGACCTCTTCATTGCTTTATTCTGTAAAATGGTATCCTTTTCACTCGTCGTCGTAGCCGGTCAGCTGTTTCCGGGGCCGGTGGGCACTAGATTGGGGTCAGTCTGCGGCCGCGCCTCTCGGAGGGGCGAACGTACCGGGATAGGTGACGGGAATGGGAGCAGGGTCGATGTCGCCAAAGTAGCGGCGGATGGGAGGGACAATTGGCATGGCAATGGGGCCAGCGGCGCCGATGATGACGGACCAGAAGAGGGCCGGTCGCTCGCGGGCTGCCCAGCGGCAGTACTTGAGGGGTGGACCAGAAGAAGGGGCGGCCGACATGGTGGGCGACCTGTCAATTCGTTAGCGACGGGCGGATCGGACGAGGAGAGGGTGTCGACGTACTCGAATGGCGAGGAATCGGGGTGGTTTAGTGACGTTCAAGCTTCACGAAGCTCACGATTGAGGTTCCCAGTTAGGGACTCGATGGTAGAGCCGGAAAAACCCTCGGATAAACTGGCGGCGTGGGCGAGCAAAGGGTGGCTCTCCAGCCACAATTAAGCCAAGCCAAGCCACAGTTCTGAAAGTACCGCCCCACAGCTGGGGTATGCGGGCGAGGCTACGTATCCCAAAACGCAAGCTCCCCAAGAGCTTCCCACTCTGAACCATCTCGACTCCTCTCCCGCCCCAATTATCACCCCCTTCTCAGAAAGAACCACGAAACATGCGTTCCTTTCTGAGCGTGGTGGTTTTGCTCTTCGCGGCGGCCGTGTCCGCGCTGAGCACGACCGGCAATCGCCTGCTGGTGGTGCTAGATGAGCTGGCGGATAAGGACGCCTACGGATATTTCCTGGGCGACATAGCAGGTATGGCGATTGCGCTTACGGGGTCGGGTCGACGGGAAGAATGCTGACACGCTGTGCTGCAGCTCGAGGATTTGATATTACTTACGAAACACCTAAGAGCGAGGGATTGAAGCTGTTCCATCTCGGAGAGAGGACATATGATCATGTTGTCTTCCTGCCCACCAAGGTCAAGGGTACGATGCACTCTCGACGTTCCCGACGTTGCTTGACACTAACGACTCAGGCCTTGGTCCCAACCTGACCCCGAACATCCTGGTCGACTTCGTTAACGCCCAGGGCAACATCTTCCTGGCCCAGTCCGCGACGACACCCGTCCCCAGCTCGCTCATCGCGCTCCTGTCCGAGCTCGAAGTCACCCTGCCCGCCGAGCGCACCGGCACCGTCGTGGACCACTTCAACTATGACACCGTGGCCGCCGCCGAGAAGCACGACGTCCTCGTGCTCGACGCCCCGGTCAACGTCCGCAACGGCCGCAAGAAGTACTTTGAGATGCCCGGCGCCTACCTGTCCGTCCCGCACGCCGTGGGCCACGTGCTTGGCCAGAGCCAGCTCCTGACCCCCGTCCTGCGCGCCCCCAGCACCGCCTACAGCTACAACCCCAAGGAGCAGGCCGACGCTGTCGACCCTGAGGACCTGTTTGCCGTTGGTAAGCAGCTGGCCCTGGTCTCGGTGTTCCAGGCGCGCAACTCGGCGCGTGTGACCATCGTGGGCTCTGCCGAGATGCTGCAGGATAAGTGGCTCGACACCAAGGTCCAGAAGATTGGCGCCAAGAAGATCCGCCCAGACAACAGGGAGTTTGCCCGCCGCCTGTCGGGATGGGCCTTCCAGGAGGTTGGTGTGCTGCGTGTGAACGAGATTGAGCACCGCCTGCACGGAGACAACGAGACGAACCCCGAGATTTACAGGATCAAGAACAAGGTGGTGAGTAGGGATTCATTCTACATATCTAAGCCGTTGCTAATTCATCGCAGTCTTACAGCATTTCCATCTCGGAGTGGAGCTGGGACAAGTGGGAGCCCTTTACCATCCCCGACCAGGACGCTCTGCAGCTTGAGTTTTCCATGCTCTCGCCTTTCCACCGTCTGGAGCTTTCCCCACGCTCGTCACAGAGACGGCCGCCGTGTTCGGAACCAGCTTTGTGCTGCCGGACCAGCACGGCATCTTCAACTTCATGGTCAACTACAAGCGACCATTCCTGACCTACGTCGAGGAGAAGCGCACCGTCAGTGTGCGACACATGGCCCACGACGAGTGGCCGCGCAGCTTCGTCATCTCGGGCGCCTGGCCGTGGATCTCGGGCATCGTCGCCACGGTGACTGGCTTCCTGGGCTTCTGCGCCCTCTGGATGTACAGCAAGCCGACGGACCGCGCCAAGAAGGCGAAATAAGCAGGGAGTTTGAAGGAGCAAGCGAAAAGCGAGTGTGTTTATGTATGTAAGAAGATATACTTGCTTGGTCGGGGAGCGGCCAATGAGGCTGCTGCTCACATGTACGGACGAGTTAGTCGCATCGCATAGAATTTGATTCCTGATGGGCCAGCTGTGCTGAGCGTGTTGGGTGCTGATGAATGGAATTTGCCCACTGAAGAAGAGCGTAGCGTAGGGATTACATGTCATGCATGATTTGCCAGTCTTTGCCAGCCTTTGTCAAAGGTGATTGATTGTATCTTGATGCTCGAGCCACCAGTGAAGCAGACGCAATACAGACATCAATTGCTCACCACCATAACATCTAGCATTGGTCGCTTAACTCAGTTGGTTAGAGTGTTGTACTAATAATGCAAAAGTCGCCAGTTCGACCCTGGCAGTGACCATTTCCTTTTGCTCCCCACAGCTCCTCGAGCTATAGGAGACTACGCTACGCTAACTAACTGACTACTGGAGTAACCGACCGACCCATCACGAGAAGAATGCCCTCAGATTAGCTCTCTTGAGTTCTCACTGGCAACGCGCGGCGCAAGGAGGATCTCTCCTCCCCGGCAAGCCGTGGCCGCTGCTGTCTGCAAATTTGGCTTTTTGGTCCTTGGATCATCACCGGGCGGTATTCTCGTGTCCACGTCTCCCATCCTCCTCTAGTTCAGCAGGCACCCTCAGCCTGCTCCGATTGAAAACTATAACTTTTAAGAATCACGAGCCGTCTCGGTGCGAGCCGGCTTCTCGATGAAGATGGTGTCGGTCATTGCGGCTACTGCGAAGACGCTGGTGAACTGGAAAGAGGGGAGGGAGTTGTGGCGAGGACTCAGATTTCTGTTCTTGAGGAGATTCATGTTCTGGATGAGCGGTCTTGGAGTAGCCCTGCCCGGCTCCAGAATCGCGCTCCGTGACAGGTGTCATCATGGTGCTTTGGGTGAGGTGTGGAGGGAAGTGGAAGTGGAAGTGGAAGTGAAGACGCAAAGGAGAATACTTTCCGTGATGGACGTAGTTGGGTTGCCATGATTTGATGACAGATTACGAAGCTGATGTAGCTGATCCATGGATACGGTCTTGGCTGGTTCTGTCACTTGACAGAGACGCTGCAAGAGTTTGTGGCCTGGTCTTGAGATGCTGCATCTCAAGCTGGATAAGGAGAAGTAAAGGTTGAGAAATCAGGTCGCGTCGCGTTAAGTAAAAGTAGAGCAAAGTAAAGTAGGCGAGGCTGAGCACTGACCGTTGTGGCTTGGAGCCAAGGTGTGGCTGGAATTTCTTCAACTCCACAACCGCAAGGTACATTGTAGCTGCTTAGGCACGAGGCTGGTGCAAATTCGGCCACGACACACACCTCGCCTCGTCAATCCACGAGCTCTCAGCCTTACCCGCCTAGACGTCGACCACGAGTCCGAACCTTCAAGATGGTACGTAGAGCCCCAATGGGCCTGGTATGACCCGTTGCTCACGCATTGTAGGCTCGAAACTCGGAGAAAGCCCAGTCCATGCTCTTTCGCTTCCGCGAGGCGCAAGCAGCGGACCTGGGCATCATCGACATCGGACGCGCGCGGCGGCCCAAGCTCATCACCGAGGTCGACTCGATCCCCGTGTGCGAGAAGTGGCGCGGCCAGGTGCTCAAGGAGATTTCGCGCAAGGTCTCGCGCATCCAGGACCCCATGTTGAGCGACTACCAGATCCGCGACCTCAACGACGAGATCAACAAGCTCATGCGCGAGAAGCACATGTGGGAGGTGCAGATCCGTAATTTGGGCGGACCGAACTACATGCGCGGCGGCGGAAAGATATATGACGAGCAAGGACGCGAGATTCCAGGCGGAGGGAAGGGGTACCGGTACTTTGGTCGTGCGAGGGAGCTGCCCGGCGTCAAGGAGCTGTTCGAGGCAGCAGCGTCGAAGAAGGGTGGGGATGACGAGGGTGAAACGACGACACGGGAGACGATTCGACGTAACGTGGACGCGGCATACTACGGCTACGCACCGGGCGAGGAGGACGACGAGCTGCTGGCGTACGAGGCGGCCAGGGAGCGTGAGTCGGCGGCGCAAATGCTGAAGACGGGGGCCAAGGAGCCACCGGCCGGGTGGGAGCCTCTACCCGGCGATGCCGGGGACAGGGTGGGCTGGGCGCTGCCCACGATGGAGCAGGTGCAGGAGGAGCTGGTTGAGCGGAGGCGGCGGAAGCTCCTGGAGCAGCTATGACAGGGCTATCGAAGGGCACTGGTTTAGAGCTGGCAATGGGTTTGACATGAAGCTGCATTGGGTTTGGCAATGGTACGGCACACGGTGTTTTGGCGTTTGGGGCACAGGAAAAGGGTTAGCTGGCCTAGGTATTTGACATTGTCACGCTGTCATTGCTGTGGAAGTTGTGTTTGCGAGAATAAGACGTACGTTCAATACAATGGATACATGTGACGCTACAGTAAACAAAGAACCAGTGCATGGCTTATACACCAAACAGATGCAACACAAGGGCTGAATAACAAGCAGACAATCTCTCTCACAGGAGACGGCGGAGGTAAACTCCTACGTCTTAGCCTGTCTGACAAGCCGCTCTTACTGACGACTGGTCCGTGAGACGGACGGCGACCGGGCGCGGCGGGAACGGACTATTTGGGAGCTAGGGCCCCGATAGACCTGGTGTTAGCGGGGAGAACGGACAATGCATCATTTCCCGGAGACGAGGTTGTGGTGAAGCTTGGGCACTGTGGAATAGGGATTTGGTGTTGGTGTTTGCTCTTTGGCGTGTTGTTGTTGGTTGGGTTGCGGTGTTGGTTGTGTGTTAGTAGAGGGACGTATGTAAAGGAGGTGGTGTGTGCATGAGTGTGATGGGAGGGATAGCTATGTTATGGGATTTATCTAGCGTTCGAGCTGCCTGATACAGAGCTGGTCTCGTTTACATAGCCTAAAGCAAACGAATGGTTGCCCACAGAATTGAATGTAACCACCTGCACTCGTGCACGTTGCTTGTCGTGTTAATACCGAGCGACAGGGCAGGGCAGGGCAGGGGGTTGGACGCATGTGCCAAGCGATGCATTGTCATTAGCTGGAACCGAGAAGAGTTAATTGCCACGATATAGAGGGCCGCTCGGCGATAGAGCAGCAGCTATTCGAACAAGAGAAAGAGAAGCCATGATCCTGGAGCTCGGGGCTGCTCGTCTAAAGCTGAAGGCGCTGGTTGCGGTATGGCCTTGGGTGCTAGCCCGTCCACCGGGCCCTGTGACTTGGCTATTAATGTTAGGTCATGGCGGGCGTGTGTTTTCCGGTGACTGAACCCGTCTTAGCACCGCAACCTGTTTTCCTGCTCGTGGGGAGCGTGCGGGTGCGACAGCGATAGATGAAAGGGCGAGACAGTGTCTTATCATCACGGGGCAAGCCGTCTAGAAACATTCTGAGAAAGCGGTAAACGGGAGACAGAGACAGAGACGGAGACAAAGACAGATAGACGGACGGCCGAACCATGGATAGGCAAGCAGTCAAACGCCTTGGCGGGTGCTTGAGATTTTCCCGGGGTTTTTCGTCCTGCTATGATGCTGTTCTGGAAAAGGGAGAGCTTGGCTGGCCAGGGTTGAGATTCTGATGGGCAGAAGTGAGAAAATGGGTCAAGACAAGGGACAGGGAAGGAGCGACCACTCAACTGACTGCCGTCCTGGCGATTGCCATGTTTGTCATGCCCTCCAAGTCACCTTGTACAGAAAGTACCAAAGGTACAATACACGAATTAGGCAGTACAGTACAGTACAGTACTGTCTGTACCTGGATTTCTCGATATGGAGGTATTCTTCTTTTGTTTTCACATTTTCATAATTCTTGTCTTCTTTTTTCTTTTCTTTTTCCTCTTCTCCATTTCATCATCGCACACTACTACCACCAAGAGCGACAAACACCGCCAACACCAACACCAAAAATCCACACACGCCCCGTGGCCTATCGAACCACCTCGCTGGCGTCCTCCCTTTTCGATTTCGTTACCGAGATGTGCTCAATCCCACCTCCCGCAGAACACGAGGCACGATCAGCCAGATGCAGATGTGCCCCCTGGCCGGCCGCATGGTTGGAAATTGCACCCTGCTAGCTCCAGGAACAAACAAAAGGACTGAAGAACAAATGGATCCGGCTTGGCACAACCCACCGGGACCCTGCAGCCGCCTGGCCAATTATTGCAATTAGCACCTCGCGATGCCGCCGTCACCAACCCACCGCCCCTGGCTTGCCCGTCTTTCATGCCACACCCCTGACCTTGCCTGTTCGTTCGTCGTTGATCCATTTCCTCATTTTATGCCCACCGGCCGTTTTTGCGCCCAACTGCCATTTGTGTCTTGTCCTTGCTCCTCTCGTCTTCCCTCCTCGACAAGCACCTTTTGCCGTCGCAAACAACCACCGGCCGGTTTCCTGGCTGTCCTCTCATTTTTCACCTCGTCCGTTCCTTTTCGTTGCTTGAGCTCGTGCTGCTGTTTCAGCTACAATCCGATCTTCATCACCTGTGCTTTGTTTGAGGCCCGCTTTGGCCCTCACTCGCCCGCTTCTCCCCGCCCACGTACTGTACAGATGGGTTACTGAGAGCCCCCTAAAAAGAATCGCATTTGCCGACGACGACGTTTTCTCCTCAGCTCGACGGAGGCGACTCACGATCCTTCTTCTCACCGTTGAAGAGGAAGAGGGCTCAACCTACCGCCGCCCTCGTTTGTTCTCGCCATCATTCGTATCGACGACGCTTGGTTCTCCGCGGCATCCCGGCATAGGAGCTACGAGCATTGGCAATTCCCACTGCGCTGCGCGACTCCTCTTCCCAGCAGTGTCTGTGTCCACATACATAATCTGGTGAGCCACGTAGCCGCAGCTCTGGCAACGCAGCTTCTAACTCTGCGGCAGGACTCGCCAAATAATTATTAATATTAATTCACCATGGTCTCCTTCTTCGGCCTCAAGATTGGGGGTGACAAGAAAAAGCCACAGTAAGAGCCATGCATCTTCCTCCACATCTCGGCGCACGGCACCGCGCCAATCTCACGTCATCACCATAAATCCTCATCTGCGCATTGTGCATTGTGCATTGGCTAACATTGATGCAACCACAGATCCAAGGATACGAAGCAACCTCAACAATGGAAGCGCATCGACCAAAACACTCTCGGCGAGGGCCAATATTTCGGCGCAGACCTGAAGCGCCCTGCCTTTCCCTCCTCCCGCCCAGGCTCCTCACAATCGGTCAAAGCACCACCAGTCCTCTGGAATGGCCCCTACGCAGGACCTGCCACGACAAGCTCCATGGTTGACTTGACCATTCCTCCTCCGGGTCGCAAGGAGAGCTTCAGCAGCTTGCGTGCCACCAACAAAGCTCCAGACGCCAATCTCATGATGCGCTGGGGTAACGGAAGTGCTGCCGACCTCGCTCCGCCTTCAGCCTTTGGCAACAGCAGACCGGGCACACCTACAAGACCAGGAACATCATCCGGCGCAGCACGCAAGAAGGAATGGGTGAACCCGCTCGACGTTCACTTCTGCAAGCCTGCAAATTCCAGCAGCAGGCCAGGTACTCCCACCAGGAACAGCTTCTCGAGGCCGGCGCCACTCCGAAGTTCGACTGCTCCGTCCGAGATGGTTCTACCACAGCCAAACCCTGCCATCAGGCCACCCTCCGGAGCTCAACCGCCCCATCTGAGGTGGTTATCCAACAGGCACCGAATGCAGCCGTCAGTGGCCATACCCGCGGTGCAAGCAGCAGCACCAGCGTCCGTTCCCACATCCGCGGGCCCAGTATCACCAACGTTCACGGCCGTGGTCCCAGTCTCAACAACGTTGACCTGGTTGGTCAGACAGGCTATCCTTCACCACCTAAGTCGGTCTCTCCCATTAGCATCGCTGAGAGCCAGGCTTTCCTGCCAAGCCAAACGCGCCAAGCACATTGCGCCAGGTTGACGTGGCTGCAGTAAGCCCTCTATCACCACCTAGCCCTGCCAGCTCTGTTTCACCTACCAACGAGCAGCACCATTTGGAGGACGAGGAGGAATGGGCCATACCGGTGATCCAGAACGTGAGGGCCAAACGAGACACATTGACTTACCATCCTCCAAGACGGCAGAGCTTTACAATGGAGCTTGGAAGCAATGAACGAGATCGCCAAATGTCGGAAACTGTGCAGGTGCAGTCAGTTAGAGAACCAGAGCGTGCCATTGAAGAACCGTGGATGCCACCGAAGCGCGAGAGACGATTTGAGGTCGACGAGGAACAGGACCCTCGACCGAAGAACAAGCACGTTGAGGGCTTGTCCGGCAACTTTGACGCTTTTGATTTTGGCGAGAGTGTTCGCAGGCAATCCATTGAGCCAACCAAGACGGAGGAAGCGCAGCCGACACGACGTCCGAAACCGAGAATTGACGCCATTGAAACCCACAACTTTATTGATGCTAGAAGACCCAGCGCTCCGGAAGTCTGGCGCCCAGGCATGGGTGATGACCGGGCAGAGTCCCCATCATGCACCGCGGACGACCTCGTTTCGGTCCTCCCCTGACAGAACCTGGTCAAACCCATCTTCTCCCGTCAGGGCCAGCAGCCCGACTGGCGTGGCCCTCGGGATTATCTGATGCGCCTGCTGCACCGCCCCGCGTTCGGCTTCCAGACCTCGTGCACCGGATGCTGCTCCTCAGTTCGGCCAGCGACAGCCGGGTCCTCCTCGTGCTGCCGCCGGTGCTCACCGAGGTAACGCTGATAGAATGGCTTACGGCCCTACAGCGCTCAACCCTCCTCCGTCGCGAGGATTCCAGCCTCAGTTGGATGATAGCCGATCCCATAACCGTGCTCCACCACCAAGACCGCTCCGCGTTCCAGAGCCGGTAGTCGACCTGCGCCGCAGCCCTGATCAGCCGCCAGTGAGCCCTCTTAGTCCGAGTCCCCTGAGCCCCACGCCTTTTACTTCTGAGGGACCCATCACTGGCGAGTCTGAATATTTCAGTGCGGATATGGCTTCGCCTCAATATTCAGAGCGCCCTGCCACGAGCCCATACAACCGCCAACCGATGGAGGGGATTTCCCCAGGCACAGAGGCCTACCGCGTGGCCGCACGCCGCAGCCGCCCCAGGAGGCTCCAGTTAGCCCGCTCAGCCCCGGCTCGGCTTCACGATGGAAGCAATGGAGATCCTCCATGATGCGCTCGCCTAAAGGTGAAGCGCAGGCTCAAAACCAACAGCCGGGTGAAGAGGCAGATGTGCCGGAGCACGGGTACACATTGCCCAACTGGGATGACTTTGACGAGCGATCTGATCGACACCGTTCAGCCATTCCACCTCCTCTGACGCCGTACTCTCCATACTCTCCGTGGTCCGGTGAAGCGTCCTCTTCCGCTCTTACGTCGCCCACGGCTCCTCGTCTGCCCAGCCCTACGTTCCCGTCTTTGGAAAAGTCCATCTCCAGCTCAAATGAGAACCTTGCCAAGACATTTGAATTGTTCTACGAGGACTCGCGCGATCATGTACCTGAACCTGCGCAACCTCAGTTGCAGCCCCAGCAACCGCTTCAGAAGCCCCAGATGCCTCTCATCTCTCCTGTCGCCAACGACTTCCCGGACCAGTCAAAGAGCCAGAGTCCACGACGTGTTGATGCTGTGAAGGCTCCGCCTCGGCCTGCTCCCATCACGGTGCCACCCTCGCCACGAGAAGGGCTGCCGACGTCAGAGTTCGGTATGCGGTCACCAGCACTGGTGCCGAACAAGGAGTTTTCGGCGGGATTCATCTAGTCGATGGCCCGGCTTGGTCTCTGGTGTTCACGATTAAGGACTTGTAAGAAGCTTGACACGTCTTCGAGCAGATGAGGAAATCTGGACGATATATGACACTACATGTACACATTTACCGGCGTTTACCTCACGGAATGGGCAGAAGGGAAAAGGAGTTTCTTACACGGACAAGATGTCTGATGAGATTCTTTGCACATATTTTGAAAGAGAAAGTTATGTAAAACAGAGCATAACTGCAATGTATTTATCACGATGAGAGACAGTCGCTTATTAAACGTTCTTATTTTGTTCGTAACGTGCGTCCAGTGCCAATCTACATGTGCCATAACGCCCAATCCGTCGATATTTACAGTCAGTTGAGCCTTAGCCCAACCAAAGTACAGGTATCTCTAGTTCTAGTTCAAAAACATGCGAATGTTGCCGCCAATGTGCTTCAAGTCCAGCAGGAACGTGTCGTGTCCGAACAAGCTCATCTCCTCGCTCAGCTCCATGTGGGTGACGTTGCGGTTGCCGGCTAGACGCAGCGCCTCGGCCACCTCGCGCTGCTGCCAGGCGGGGAAGAGGATGTCGCTGGCGACGCCCATGACGAGGGTTGGGGTGTCGCGGAGCGCGGAGAGGCCGCGGATGAGGTCCTCGGGTGGGCGGGAGGAGGAGGCCTCGGAGGTGGCGGGCTGCTGGGCGGATTGGGATTCGGGCTGTTCCTCGTAGGGCTTTGAGGGGAGGGTGAGGCTGCATTGGAGCTCCTCTGCAGGGGAGGAGCCGGATGCGAGGTTGCGCTGGCGTTCGGCGCGGCGCTGAGCAGAGGCGGTTTGGTTGTCGTGGCCCAGGTCGAAGAGGTCCATGGCCTTGCTGACGTAGAGCAGACTGTTGGCGTCGTAGTTGAGGCACCATTTCTCGCCGGCATGGTCGAGGTAGGTCTCGATCAGAAAATCCGGGCACAGGGCGGGGGCTTGGCCGGGTCTGCGCGACGGCGGCCGAAGCGCTGCTCCCATTCGGGGCCGGAGCGGTAGGTGACGGTGGCGATTTCACGAGCGAGCTTCATGCCGGCGTGAGGTGGGATACCGTCGTAATAGAAGCCGCGGTTCCAGTTAGGGTCCATCATGAGAACCTGGCGCTGGGTGTGGCGCATGGCGATGCTGTAGGGGTGGCTGCGGGCACATCCGCTGATGGAGACGAGACGGCCGACGCGGTCTGGGAAGAGCACTCCGGCGGCGAGGGAGAGCATGCCGCCCATGCTGGAGCCGACGCTGGCGTAGAGACGGTCGACGCCGAGGTGGTCGAGCAGGCGGAACTGGGCGCGGGCCATGTCCTCGAGGGTGAGGATGGGGAAGCGGGTGGCGTAGCGCTCGCCGTTGCCAGGATCGAGGCTGCCGGGGCCCGTGGAACCGTAACAGCCGCCGATGACATTGGTGCAGATGATGTGGTACTTGTCGGTATCAAGGGGCGCGCCGGGGCCGATGAAGCGCTCCCACCAGCCGGGGCGGGGTTTGCTTCGGTCGAATGAGCGTGGGACGAGGCAGACAATCCGGTATGTAGGAGGATGACGTTTGAGCGGTCAGCATTGGGCTTGCCCCAGGTCTCGTAAGCAATGGTGAACTCGGGAGCACGCCGCCCCAATCGAGCAGCAAGGGCTCGCGGCAGGTGTATGTCTGCGTAGCACCGGAAGTATACGAAGGTTCCGGCCCGCTAGATTCACGACGGGCTTCGAGAGTAGCTGAGCGAGACTCCAAGGCGTCAAGGCAGGGAAAGGCCATGGCGGGATTAGAGGCGGCTCCAGAGGCGCGGAGAGGCGATGTATGAAGCTGACGCTGAGACGCATGCTGTACCGGCTGCGGGCGAGCGACGGCCCGAGAAGCGATGGACGCTGGGCCGCGCGCCGTCAATCGACGAGCGGCAGCAGAAAGAGCCCTCTGCGACCTCATGATGAATTTGGGAGAGGTCGTGTGCAGATTGAGGGGAGAATTGCAAGAAGCTGGAGAGCTGATGGAGGAAAGTCGATTTATCAGCGATATCGGGTGTCGAGCTAATAAAAGAGCTGCATGCGATTGAAGCGACGACCCGGAGCCATGCGATAGGCCATGGCGCGATTTCACGTGCAGGGGAGCCAATCAGGCTGACTCTCTCTGAGCTCACAATGGGGTGGGTTGTGAATATAGTGCTGTCTGTTGTAGTACTAATTCTGTATAGTAGTAGTATTTAGTTATCAATAAGACAAATGCAAGTGGGGTGGGGAGTAGCAGCAACAAGACAGTACAGAGTACAGCGTAGCAGTGGCGAACAAATAGAGGTGCAGCATGTACTTGGTCTACGGGGTACGTACTGCTTTTTGGTGGGGTTTAGCGTCCCTGACGTCAGCTCCACCTCGTGGCAGCAGAGGGAAGGGACTCCATCGTCAACCGACAAAAGCTGGAAAGTGGCTGCCTTGCTGTGCGACATCTGCTGACGCGGACCATCCTAATCCTATTTTGTTTCATCATACAAACTCACTTATCTTATTCTTTGATTCTTCTCCTCATCTCTCATTGCGTGCCCATTCATGCTCCAACTTCTTCTCGCCGCGTTTGTTCTGCTCCGCATCATGGCTCATATCCTTCCCTCAACGTGCTGCGCCGGATGCAGCTGATGAATGGAGATGATGAGGATGGTCAAGGTAGACAAGATGGACAGGGAAACCGAAGAAATGATGACAACCGCGCCCAAAATGATGACACAAATGACGGGTCGCGACTATATCAGCCTTCTCCCGTTGACATTGTCGTGGTCAGAATTATGTTGACCCGAGGCAAGAAGCTGCCTCCTGATATCGCCGACATCATCCTCGACTTTGCCGAGTACTGGGCTCATTCTAGCAACGACATCGACTACCGGGAGGAGCATCGCGATGTTCTGAGGGTTTCTGGCACCAGCCCAAGCGAGAACAAGTTTCTGGTAAGCCCCCATGCTCCGTCCTCTTTTCATTTCTGACCTCTTCAGTTGCGTTCATACCCCGTTGGCCTCACGGGCATCTACGAGAAAAAGGAGCTGGCGGAGGAGCTGGCCTACTGCTCCAACGAATCGAAGCCGCAACCCCTCAGTAAAGAACACGACCCCAATACTTTGCCAAGCTCGCCGATTACCCTGCGCCGGTGTTGGCAAGCCCAGTACGCAAGATTGTGTTTACCATGGTGAGCCGCGACCAAGGCTGGGGCGGTACAGGCAACGAGCCACCACCTTACGGAGGGTCGTTTACCTGGTTCGAGGCGGGTTTGGAGAGGTTCGACGCTGACCAAACTTGTAAGTTGGCTCTTTACGCATATATACATATGGCTTCTAATTCATAACAGGCGATACGGAATGCACCTACGACGTGCGCTACAAATCTCGCAGCTCCAATGCACCCGCACTACCCGTCTGCGCCCTGCGACCGCTACATCCCGAATTTAGGCCGCAAGAACCCGAAGAAAAAGGTTATGCATACGAGTTTCCGTTACTGCCAGACAACAAGTGGACGATCCAGAAAAACAGAACAGCGAATAAACACATGATGGAGCACGTTGTGACGTGGTCGTATCTCGACAACATTGACCCGTCTTCAGACGAGGCGCAGAAGCTGGAAGACGAAGGCAGAGGACGAGAAACAGGCGATGGATCTTTTGTTAGAAGCCTGAAGCTTGGAGATGTCGTTACACTCTGGGCAAAGGCTAGATTTGGCGGATGGGTCAACCATATCGAGCGAGTTAAGATTGACGTTTACTGGGCGGTTTAATTTGGTTGGTGTAGATTTATGACGAGAGCGAGTGGTATGAGCGATGAACGAGCAATGGCATAATTTGTACACAGCTGACCGGCCAAGTTATGAAAATTGGGCGGTATATGAAATGAATTTTTACTTGGATCACGTATGAGCTAGGAGGAGCCTTTGTTCTTGCAGGGAACATACTAGCTTTACATGAAAACACATCACAGCGTGTATCCGTGACAATTGGATCCGACCTAAAACAAGATATATATGAAACCAGGAAGCAAGTGTTTCGGTTGACTTCCTGGCTGGGAAAAATCGAGGCAGATGTGATTGTTCCAATAGCCCGCTACAGCGTTAATCATGTCACGGCGCCAGGAACTGAATACCTACCTCAACCCAGAAGTTGGGAAACCTCTCGGCAAAAGCAAATTACGAAACGAGTGTGTCTGTTGGCTGTATCTTAAGAAAAGCGGAACAAGGGCTATGATCGGCCCAGATCTTGCCGACTTTTGTCGGGCCCTCTACTGCTCTCCAAACTTCTTGGACGTTCCCTTCCATATAATAACTACAGAGGCTTTTGGTATAGGAACCGGGAGTTCAGCGATAGCTGCCGGAGATTGTGCCGCCAGGAATACTTGGATATAACCAAAAGGTTTTAATGGCACGTCAAATCACATTTTAAGTTCTCTCGTCCTTTGTTCTCCAGGTTAAAGTCGGGTTTTAATTGACGTCTAAGACTAAGGAATCATGCCGGTGGTCCTTTTACTCTCAACTCCCATAAGAGAAAGATTGAGGTAGGAAATCAAGGAAGCAGAATTAATGATCATGATAATTCTCCTCTTTTTCTTCTCATCATCATCATCATAATAGGCATTACTATCCCCGGTTGTTATTATTATCATTGTTCCCACCACCACCCTCCTCATCTTCGTCACCATTGCTGTCTGTCTCGTATGTTATCACCCGTCCGGTGGTTCCAGAGGGCCACATGCGAACATAGTTAATGTCATGGAAGCGACCGATACGGTCGTCTACAGAGTCCAGGGCAACATCACCATCCCTCGCAATGCTTTGCAATCGTGGCAGCGGTCGCTCTGAACCCTGGTCACCGCATCACAGGCAGTGCACATCCAAGAGACTATTGAAGGTAGTTCAATAATGTGGATAGGCGTGATAGCCGCCTCCTCTTCGTCGGTCAGTGTTCGAATTGGTTGGTTAGACATATTGATGGCTTGAGACATTTAAGTTGTACTTGAGATTGGTTGTAGTAAATCCAGAATCTTGGGTGAGGACAAAGATGGCGTTATTAGAATGAAGTTCTCCAATATGCATTTGATTTAGACCGTGGTAAGGAGAATAGGAAATATTTCTCGCTTAAGTACAGTTCATCATCACGATTATTCACAGAACATAGGCAGTAGGATTCCAGATATTCACAGCAGCTTCTTATTCACAGAAATATTTACTCCTCCCTCGGCCACGAGAGTTTGGTCATTCAGATACATCGTGAAAGCCTCTAGATTTCTATATAATAAGATCCCGCACTCAAGTAACGTCTTGTCCATGGTTGTTCTTTGGTGTGCATAATAAGGCATGAATTTGTTGGAATGTCTTGGCTCTGGTGGCTGAACATCCCATTCCAGAACTTGCTCTCTATCGTTGGCAGAATAACAAGAAATGGCGGTATTTGATTGCTGGATGCTGCCAAAAGGTGGAACAAGAGCAAAGTTAGGTCGTGGTAGGCCCGGTCTCCTTGACACTAATTCTCCTCCATGGTTTTTCCTGTATGCTTTGAAGTGCCCCTGTTAACTTCTGTGGAAACTACGTGCAAAGCAATGAGTAAAGACTGTGAGAATAACTAATCAAGTTCGCCCTGTTGAGTTCTGAATAAGCAGTAAGAGAATGGAACACTTCAGATGTCATGTTAACGATCAACCAGAAGTGAGAGGAAATTCACGGGCACGGTAAAGTTTCCCAACTATACAATGACACTGTTGCACCGTAAATTGAGACACTGAAAATGATGCTAAAACCGAATCTAGAAACATGGCTGGAACATACCAGGCTCAAAGAACCTGTCGAACATACTCCCTCCCTGGGTATAAGGCTATATAGCCTCTCTACTGGCACCATATATCAGCGCAACCACACCTTCTCAAACACTTGAACATTCGAATATTCTTTGGAATAACATACTGGCGTGTATCAAATGATGACCAAGATTTTTGCTTTTGCTTATGCACTGGCCGCCTTGGCCCAAGTGTCTTTTGCGCTTGATCCTTTAGAGGAAATCGTAAAAAGTTTCAAAGAGATAGAACATATTTTGAGAACGAGGCTGTCATTCTTACCTGATCCAACGGTGCGAGTCCTATACCAAGTAGAAGAGCCGCATTAACTCCTACAGTCATCCGATTTGAGCGCATACCAGATTTCTGGCCAACACTTGGCCATTGAAAAAGTGCTACAAGATAAAGAAGCGGCTAGCTTAGACCAGACTGCTATTCCGCGGGAGCATGAGGCATGTGAGCATAGTTACATCCAGTTGATGCCCAGATCGCGTACTCATCACATTCTAGGTGTTGGAGCTCCAGAGAACATTTGAGGGAGCATGGAGGCAATTGTGGACTCGGAAGTTCCAAGCCCTGTTAAGCAGAGAATTACGAATGCAGTTTTCCCGTTCTACAAGAGCCTATCGGCGGCTGTAGAGCAACTAACCGAGCGTCTTGGTAATTGCCCAGATAATGAAGATGGGAAGCTTGAGGAACTTGTGGCCCATATGGCCGAAACTGTCTCAAAATTCCACCTTGACCCATGCTCATCAAACAGTTAGAGGGGCAGCTGTAGAGGAATGACATCGATCGAAACATTTTTTCACCTGACATGGCTCATAATAGCACTTCGATAGTTTGCGAATGTGTAGTTTCTAAAGATGTTCAGAGTAATTAAGCCTAGCCACAGTAGAGTGTTAGGTAGAACCACAACAAGTCCTCCAGTAATCATATGCAGATGTCTCAAATTCAAGGCATTTAATTGACAATTGAACGCCTTGATACTATTGGGTATTCTGACGTGTATATTCTTTCGTTATGGGAAATTGCTCATAGTCCCTTCATTTGGGCTGCAACCACCAGAACTGATGCCTACCCGGCACCTACAATTGATCAAAATGACAAACTCTTGGAACAACACCAAGTCTAAGCCTCAACAGAGCATAGTGCACACATCCTTGAACCTGATGGTCACCATTGAGGCTGTATCGGAGCAATTTTGCCTCCGCTTACTTGCCAAGCTGGAACCCCTCCGCCCAATCATGGGACCCAGGCTCAACGGACCTGCATAGTCACCACCACAGCTCGCAGCCTAGTGCTGCCAATTCACCCTCTGAACTGGCCATGCCGGGCGGAGAGCCATTTATAGCGCCTGAGATGGTGGTGTTGGACTGCAACCCTGCCTCCGACAGCCCGATGGGCTTCAGGGGCAGACGCAGCAGTGACGATGCTTATCGCACTAAAGACATGGGCGAGCTGTCACTTGTTTCTCTCAAATTAAGGACTTGGCGGTTGTTTTTGATTCATTGAGATGAGGGCCGCTTGTTTGTTAGTGTAGGCTATTCAGTGCACGGGCATATACGGTGAAGCAATAACACGATGCACCAGCATAGCCATTTGATATACTCATAAGCCACTTCCACTGACCGCTTCAATAAGCAGCGACAACTTTGAATCTAGATGCTTGGTTGTCTCAAATTTTGCAAGCCAATTCCCTAGAAGAATCTGTTGATTCCGACTTTCAGCCAAAAACCAAGCCTTCCGTGGCTCAAAACATCCCAGGCTGAGGCTGAGATGAAGTGCGCCTTGCTGCATGCGCTACTGCAGCATGCAAGGAGCAAAGCCCCGGAATTCAGACGCATGGAAACCCCTCCTCCAAGCTTGGGTGCCCTCGATCGGCATCGCTAGATGAGGAGCCTAGGATGGTAGCCAATCAGGCACACCAAGCGACTCCTTTGCCCAGCCTTTGGGAGCCGCAACTTGTATACGATGGAATACGGCAATGCCCTCCTTCAATTGCAAGCGCTGACAGGTCGTTCTGTGCCTTGGATATGTTTATGCTAACGCTCTTGGCCTGCCGCACTTCGCACTTATATAGAGCTGCACCCAGCTCACCCTCGGTCTCTTAAACGGCACCTTTCTCGAAGACTATTTGGTTTCCTGTCTCTGTAGTACACGCTCGTTCAACAATTCAACATGCAGCTCCTCAGCATCATCAGCTTTGTCGGCGCCGTGTCTGCATCTGCAGTCCAGATTTCTGGCGAGGTTGTTTCCGAGAATGCCCTGTTCGGCCTTGTCGAGCGTCAGATCAGGTTCTGCAGCCCAGTCCGCCCAGGTCCCAACCTGTGCGAGAGGTCTTGTGGCCCGGGCTACGTCCAATGCGTGCAACCTACCAGATGTTTTAACCCCAGTGAGGGACAGGTCTGCTGCTCCGATTCGAGTATGTTGCTCTCGCCCTTGATGTTGGTATAAGATGCTGACTTTTGTAGCTGCCTGCCCCGCTGGGTCCTACTGCTCTGACAAGGGTTGCTGCGCGGATGGTATTACCCTCGAAGAGTGTGGCGCCTCCGTTACCCTGAGTGTCATCCCTCCTCCCAGCGAGCCGACCTCCGCCCCGGAGCCATCCAGTGAGGAGCCTGCTCCGGAGCCCACCGTTTCTGAGGAGCCTGAGCCTGAGCCCACATCTTCCGAGGAGCCTGAGCCTGAGCCTACCTCTGAGGAGCCTCCTGTTTCTGAAGAACCCACCGAGGTCCCTGAGCCTACTATTTCAGAGGCTCCTACAAGCGATGATACCATCGTTATCCCAGAGCCCACTCTTTCTGAAGAGCCCACCAGTGAGCCTACTGAAGCTCCTGAGCCTACGGAAGATTCTTCGTCTGCTCCTATCCCCCAGCATCCTCAATCTTTCCCACTCCTACCCCTGCACCTACCGGAGCTGCTGCTATGAACGCAGGAAGTGCCGGCATTGCTGTCGTCGGTGGCTTGTTGGTCAATCTGCTGCTTCTGTAGATTGGGATCTGAACTGGGATATATTTTGGAAGTTTGAACGTCAAAAGCAGGGCCACGGTCAGGATAATGAGATGAGAGCTTGAATTTGGATTACATGTCTTGCCAACACGGCATTGATTCTATTCTCAACAGTGTATTTAATTATTGATGCTGGGCGACAAACCCTCGTGTGCAATTTAATCAGCGTTTCGCACATATATGTCCGAGAAAGAATTTGATTTCCATGAATAAAGACTGACGTATCTATAGCTCAATCTGCAGTTGCTCAAAGCATTTTGTTAGGACAAAACAATGCCACACCCCAGATCACAGGGCCTGCTACTTCATGGTCTAACACAACAACATCGTGGAGACGATAATAACATTAAAGATAAAAATTATCTGATCAGCCAACGCCCCACAAGAGGAGGGAAGAAGCCAGAATTATATCAGTGTTTGTTACAAATGATGAAAAATGCATCTCTCTCTATTCCTTGAGCTTAGGCAAGTATATCAGCTAGGCAGAAAAGTGGAACTAATCTAGGGCAGCTCAAACGAACATACGATTTCCCTTCCCTTTCCTCCAGACCATCGGGTATGTGGAGGCCCAATATGGGCAATTTGGGATGAGTAGCCCCATCAATATCCACAAAGAGATAATGGTGGTGGATCCGGCTCCTTTGAGATGAGCTATGGGCCAACTGTTGCGTACTATTTGGCCACTTACAGAAGAAATGATTAGCGAATCTGTGGTGCTGCAGGGTTCTCTATAGGCAGCAGAGCCTCTAAATAGTTCAGAGCCTGCCCCATCTCCTCCTGTCAGCCTCCCATCTATGATTCCGAGCACCTCCACGCAACAGCAAACCACACAACAATGCTATCGTGGCATGGAAAGAAATGTCGCAAGCCTGATGTGTTCCTTGCCGGGGCCTTGCCCTTTGCGGCAACTGTGATCGCACAGCGGATCTGACGCTTGACGCTTTTCAACAGGCAAACCCACCAACGAATCCGCAATCACCTCCCTGGCGTCTTAACCTTGGTTGGCCATCGTGTGTAAAGTATAGTGAGAGATGCGTCCTGGGTGCAGAGGACGGCGAGGACCTGGGGCCCACGCTCGTTGCACGGATCCAGCCGAGGCGTCACTCCAGCAAAAGCAAAATGGCGATACGACTATGTCGGTTGACCAACGCGACGCAAATCAGGAGTTGAAACCAACACTTGAGGCTTTGAATACGTCCGATGAGATTCGTTTATTGCATCTTAAGAGTGGAAATTGGGATGATCCACTCCATGGTACTCTTGCTACCGCACATCTTGACCAACAGCGACTAGATTATGAGGCAGTCTCATATGTATGGGCCGGTGAGAATGACGATGCCACTCAGCGCAGCCAGTTATTTGTAGGAGACTCGTGGGATGTACTCTTAATCACCGAGAATTGCGCTGCCGCTTTGCGCCGTCTTCGCAGCTCAAGTCGGGATCGCGTATTGTGGATCGACGCAATCTGCATTGACCAGAACAATCTCGTCGAGAGATCGCACCAAGTAGGCCTGATGAGGGCTATCTACTCGGGCTCCAGGAGGTGCCTGGTGTTTCTCGGGAGCATACCGATGACAGTAGCCTGGCGATGCAGCTCATTGACAACGGCGTATCAGGGAAACTGTCATTCCAAGAAAGCACAGCCATTAACAGGCTCTTCCAGCGCAAGTACTTTTTTAGAACATGGATTTTTCAGGAACTCGTATCGTCACCCAAGGTCCTAGTGCATTGCGGCGATAGCACGGCAGATTGGTACAACTTCTATTCCAAAGACTGGAGCAAGTACTCGGACATGATCCAAGTCCCAGCTTGGATTAAGAATTTTGAGCTTGCTCGCTACCGGCAGGCACTGGATTTCCCAGGTACATATTCGAAATTGCAGAATCCCTAGCATCTGATGACCGAGATAAGGTCTTTGCCATACTGGGGTTGTTTGATGGGCTTGACAAACAAGGACTCGTGGCGGATTATAATCTGTCAACAGAGGAAGTGTACACGGGGCTGGCGGCATACCTCCTTATAAATCATAGAATGCATCACTTGTTGACCCTCAAAGCAGTAAAGCACCCAGCACTGCCGTCATGGGTACCAGACTGGAGATCCGTTCAGCCATTACAGTGGGATTTCCATCATCAACCAGCTGATGAAGTCTACGACAAGGTCCCTGAACTGCTGAAGAGCAACATCGTTGGCCGAGTGACTGAAGAGTCCAAGCAACTGTGTCGCGATATATGGCTGGGTGGGGACGACGGAGATATAAGCATGATGCTTCTGACAGGATTTGACCTTGGGGAGCCACGATACATGGCTATAAAGCAACATATATCAACGAGTGTCGAGCTGCTTCCCCAGATACACAAAGAAACGGGCGCCCTGTGTATCTCGCTTGATTTTCTTTTGCCACTGAGCGGGTTCAACAAGGGAAAGAATTTTCCATTCGTGGCTTACATGCCGTTCCAAGGACATTTGGCCAGTTATTCGAAGTGGATTGTGGTTTCAACGAGCGGAATTGATTGTAGTGAAGACTATGTGGGCGTCGTACCTGAGAACAAAGTCTTCCTGCACTTGAAACGACTATCTAGCCCAGCTGTGTTTCGAATAGTCGGACACTGCAACTTGTATGTTGCCATTGCAGAAGGATCCGATCTGTCCCCGAATTATTCTATCAAACCGGATGAAATTGAGAAGAGAAAGCAAGATACATGTACGGTTCTATTTCAACGTGAAAAGGACAGAGGTGTGAGAGACTATACTTATATGAACATTCCCATTCCGGATATTGTTGGGGTTTGGGTATCCCAGAATTGGGCGGCTACACTATGGGATGCCTTTGACTGGGCTAGAGCAAGCCTATCATCAGATAGTGCACTTTCGGAGGAAGGTGGAACACCACCCCTGAAGGCAGCTTACGACGACTATAAGAAGAAACCTCTGGAAGTTTCGGCTTTACAAAACGGAAGGCTTCTACGATGCATAGATTTCTGGGCGTACTCGGATTCGTGGGATGTTTTGGACCTCTACAACGATTCGCTTGGGTTACATTACAGTCAGCTTATAAAGAATCTCGAAGAGTGGGACCGTTATAAGCAGAGGGTGTTGGAGGCTTTTGGGCGGCCCACGCTTTCCTTGCTCGACAAGGACACAGATGTTGCTCTGAGTGTTATACAGGGTGTTGAAACTTATGCCTTAGAACTCATGACCTCACAGAAATTTCTAGTTAAGAACTGTCGGGCAGCTTCTCGCCCGAGCAATGCAAACAATAGAAAGACACAGAGTGGTTTGCTTACTGCCTTTGTTCAGGATTACGAAGAACTTGAGAAGGAACTTAGTAGGCTTGAAGAGGACCTGCAAACACATCTTCTAGGTCTTCGTCACGAAATCGACACGTTTACTGAGAGGCAAGAGAATTTTGGGAATACAAAGATCCTTTGGGGCACCAGGTGGGATCCGGAAAGTTACATTATGGCGTACAGCATTGTGGGACCGTTTGAGAGGGTAGATGGGGTTCTGAGAACTCGACATGATGCCATTGTGCGGCGCCTGGAGAGATCCTATGTTCGAGAATGCCGCAAGATTTTAAGGAAGAAACATCGTGTAGGTGATCCTGATATCCTTGCAACTCGCTACGCAAAGTTGGCGATGGAGCTCAGTTTGCATGCGGGCTCTGGTGGAAACCAAGGCCTACTCAACAATATCAAGATTCAGTGCGGCGAGATTGGGGCCATTTTGAATCTGAAGATCAGAATGCAGGAGGATCCAAGAATAGCCATAGTATGAGCTTGAAAAGTCACTGGTACTGTTATGTTTACTGGATGAATGCGATACACAGTATCATGGTCAGATAGCTTCAGACATACACCAGGCTTCTCAGCCACAGCTCCCGCTTAAAGCCCGTTTCTGAAAACTGAAATAGACTCTATTGCAATAATTTTAAGGCTATGAGTATCTCCGCAAAGGCATGTTAGGCCTGTCGTCAACTTCATCGGAATTGACACGCTTGCGATAATCTCAACCGTCGTGTTAGCAAGTGAAAGCGACCGCGAGGGAATGACCCAGCTTACCATATATCCCTAAAACACACTCCATCACCGTCGCGGCGGCCGTGACGAGCGCGAAAATTTGCCCAAAGCCCCACGTATTTTCCGAATCGCCCTGGAGGAGCCTCTCATTCTTTGACCGAATGGTAATCACCATGTAGAGGTGCAGCGGATACTGGAGCATGGCCATAGCAACAAGTTCAAGTGCCTTGGTGGAGATGATGTGTGTGTTTGATATCGATGTATTGGCGGCTGCGCAGGATCCCAACGAAAGAAAGCAGTAAAAACATGTGATACAGACGTAAATAATGTCATCTCGTGGGTGATTCTTCGAGGATAGAGTAATTAGGCTTGAGTCGTAGCAGCGTCCCATCTCTCTGTCGTTCCAGCGGACCAGTTTCGAGAGAAACACACCGGTATAAGATAGATATAAGCACATGAAGATTAAGAGCGACCCAAGCCTGGTTCGTCTTCTCTCCCGACCTTGACTAGCGACATTTATTAGGCTGCCGCACATTGACACACTATCCTGATGTAAGCCTTGTTTACAGTGTACGGAGTCACGCCAACTCACGCTGTGAAATTTACTGTATCGTATATGACGTGCATATGATAAAGACTCAATGTACGAGATTGAATGAGTGTCGCGATTAGAAGACCAAGTGCTAAATAAGGCGATTAGCAGACGCACATGGTTTGTGTGGGGAACTAACTATACCATTGAGTAGCTGTGTATCACTAATCACCTTGAGAATTCTGTCGACTATCTGCTTCAAAATTAAAGAAGGACGTTTTCTGTCATAATCCTCATCATGGACAAATCCCAGTCCCAGAAAAGATGACAATATTGAGAGAATTAGGGATAGTCCAGCCTGAAAGGCAAAGGCAATTACAATCTGTTCAAAGTGAGCAAGGCGTTGGGGAAAAGGTCCTATAGACTATGGGGTTCTTACCCCAAACCTGCGATATCTGGGTTCGTTTCGCCGACATTGTCGCATGCCATGATTCAAGACTTGACTTGGTCATGGAGCGAACGACAAGGAGCGAGTCGAGGTGGCCATCCTGAGAAGAACGAAAAGAAAAGTGAGGCTGAGCGTTGTCACGTGTGGCAGCTTCACCTCTATCCTGCCAATCGGTATTGTTTTTGCGAGGCTGAGCTGAGAAACGGAGTGGCGTGATACCACCTAGCCAGGATTTGGGCATCATAACGTTACTGTGTTGGGCGGCTCATGTTCCAGCTTCTGCATCCCAACCTAGCCGATTGCATTGTGGACAATATGCTCACTAGACCATGCGTCTTTCACCTGGCGCAGGGTCCAGGTTGCTTGAACGGGATTCATTTTGGCGCAGATGCCCTCACTATATGTACAGTAGTTCTCGCTGTTTTATGTTATTATATTCTATTTCTGTTGGCGGGTATCAGTGACTCTGCTGGTGTACTGCAGGTTGTAAATGCAGTTACCTACTTAGCTGGCATGCTGGTAAGTATAGTAACCCCAAATGAACCAAGATTTTGGAGATAAACAATGCATATGCCTGTATCTAAAGGGGGTACAGGTACATTCATCATTAGTCAATCTATCTGCTCCTCGTCATGTTGAGGTGTTACCCGCGCCAGTTGGCCACTCTCTAATTATCCACGTCTCCTGCACCTCGGGCCAGGCAAAGACCTATGGGAGAAGCAAAGAAGAGATAAAATATTGCAAAAATGGTGTAGCACCAGTACCGTTGCAGTACAGTTGATTTAGAGAAAGAGAAGCCTGTATTTCCCGGCAAAAATCGGATGTAAGCAGGGAGCCTCGTTGTGTTGACACAACTATGAATGGCTAAAAAGGACAAAGGTAGATTGCCTGCATCCTACTTGGCTTAAACATTTCAAAACGCTTCACTACAAAGACTCACAGTGCCTATTCAAGTCGCACCCGCGCGAGTTGATTGGGCATTCACCTCCATGGTTAAGCTAAACTTATTCTTTGAAAGAATCTGCACGGATACTGGCATACCTTTCAACTCTATACTCCGTGTACTGTCCTGTCCTGTAATTTCCTTTGTCTTCCAAATTGCAAACAAGCCCAACCTTCTGGTTAAAAATGGATCGCTGCCTGCTTTTTCTCCTGCTGTATCACCTGCAAGGAGGCAATTCCCTAGCTGGCCTAAACAACAAGGAGTCAACATCACCATTCTCTCGTTTGTCCATAGCACCAATAAATTATTTCCTGTCATGCGCGGCAAAGGCCCCAAGTCGAAGGCACGCCGCCCTCCCCAAAAGCAAAGTAAGACTTCCAACGACAAGCCGGAAGGTGTTCTGCCGGGAAAGGGCCCAGAGAGCCGCAGGAAGCATCCCCAGGGATTCGGCACCCGAACGAAACCAAGGCAGACAGCGTACGTTAACTTCCGTCACGCGACCCAACAGCTGACACAAAAGTAGATACAGGACAGAATACGACAACAGCCAGAGAACAACCCTCTCGAACCTACATACGCCGCGTCTTGCCAGTTCATAATCGACACTCCGACTGCACGTGTGCAGAGACAACAGGCCAGCATCAATACCGGAACCGAGTCGACACGGGCACGATTGACGCGGAAGAATTTGAAGATGTTTAACAAAATGACTAAGAACAAGGGGAGAAAGAGGGTGTCTCCGTCTGATCCCTTGGACCCGGATTATACACAAACGACGCCAACCGTCTCGACGTTATCCTCCAGATTTCCCGCCAAGGCTCAGCAGAATGGCATTCTTGGACCCGGCTTCTCTGAGCCACCCGAGAACCTGGAGGATATCCGCAAACGATACGCTCACTCTCGTGGGACGGCTTCCCCAACTCGGTCAATGTACAGTGAGTATCTTGAGACGGTTCAGACAGATGCGAACGAGGCGACAATAGTGGCCGAGGTGTCCAGTCAACTGTTAAAGAAGCACGGCCGCAGGGGATACAGCAAAGCCTTTAACCGAGCCATGAACGAATTCCCAGAAGGTGTTGGCTTCAATGATGGCCTGTCCACCCCAAGGCCTGACTACGTCGAGGGACTTCGACTGAACGAATTCCGTCCATTTCCTGTCGTTGATAACATCCAAGGAGCAGCTTTGCACACGGAAAGACTTGAGTCTATAACACTATCACACCTGGCTGGTGAATTCAAGGCCGGAGGGAAGGATCTATCAAAGGCGGCGCTCCAAAGCGCTTATGCTGGGGCCGCACTGGTCTACGCAAGAAATCAGGCCCTCTCATATCTTGAAATGCCCGAGGCACCCGGCCACGCAGAGATATCGACTTTCACTACAGATGGAACTACTCTTAACCTCTTTGCGAATTATGCTGACCGGACCGAGGATGGCTCCCTGGAATACCACCAGTACCCTGTGCAATCGATCGATCTCACAGACTCCCACCAAGCATTCAAAGAGGGCCGGAAAGCACTGAGAAATGCGCAGGACCATGCGCAGGAATTATCGTACGATCTGCGTGATCGCCTCAAGGAGGTCTGGAGACAGCGCCGGAATTCCAAAAGGACCCCCAGCCTGTTGCTGAAGGCACTTCCAAGGGACGAAGAAATCAGTCGTAACCCCCAACAAGGTTGAGAAGACGACGAAGGTGTTAAATGGCAGGGTTACTCGGCCACCTCGCCGGCAGCTTCGCTATAATCTACGCTCATCAAAGTAACCAGCTGACGTGAGACAATCTATGGCGGCCATGTAGAATGGCGAACTTGGTGAGTCCTCGGGATATGTCGGATGGATTTATGAAACAAGTTGTAAGCGGTAAGGTTATTGGCAGAAGGATGGAGGAGGCAAATGCCACTCGATTGGCATTCTGATCGTAGGATGGGAGGGCTTTGTGTAAGCGACGAAGGTGACGGATATTGAGAGAATTTGTTTGCGCTGTTGACAGACTACCTAGTTAGTTGTGCGTCTGCCACTCTACGTTTTGGATATCTACTTTAGGAATATCAGCACTTGGTCCAGGGCGACTAGCAAAAGCCCTATATATTCTTTGATGAACCGCGACAGCCACTGTTTTGACATAATGCCTCTGTAGTGACGAGTATAAATTTAGCAAAACCCCCATTGGTCTGTTGTAAACTAAGAATTATGATGTGCAGTAGGTTCAACCTCGTAGGTCATTTATTGACTTGGAAGAATCTTGTTCTGCTTTATGCTGCCTCACCTTCATTGGTTCATTCCAACCCACCCACCATGAGTGTTTCTACTGAAGATTCCATAGGCGTCGTAAGGCTGAGGCAGTATCATGGGTCTTCCAGCCCGTAGCATCTTCGATTCGGCGAAGTTGTTGTAGTAGTGCAAGTTTCTCTGACGCAGATGAGTTGGATGATGCTCCAGGAATGTAATTCCACCTATTTACCCAGGCGAATCGAGTATCATATCCAATTGGTTGCTCATCTAGCTTTCCTGAGAGGGCCATGCCAGCTATAAAGAGCGGCTGCACCTGATTGACCCAATTCGCGCTGCGAGTCTGTGAGCTTTTATCTCACAACATTTCAGACAACTTACTGCGATTCGTTGTACCTCGAGGTAGCTATCAGCTTTATAGCATGCCACAGCGGACTTGTCTTGACAGAAACGTTAGATCGGCGTGAGAAAAGTTTGCATAGGGCGTTGGTTTCATCCTTTCTGGGCAATCGACAAAAGTAGTAACCAAATTTTCCTTACCTTTTCACATCCTCTATCATTATCTACCAGACCAGTTCCCAACAGCAAGATGGATCCGGCGTGATAAAATGTATTCCCACAGACTTGTTTCTGTTAATTTTGTGTGGAAAATGCCTCATTGTTTCTTGAACTTACTGGAGGCAGACGCTGCATAAATCACTGCCGGAAAAGGCTGATCAGGTTGTGTAAATGTAATAAGGGGAGAGCTCCTAGAGGTCGCATATCTCTCCATAATTCCAATTGATTCCAAAGCGTCCTAACTTCTGCAGGTGACGGTGGGTATTCTCTGGCAGGCGCCAAGAGATTTATTACTTTTGCGAACATGAGAATTGAAAGATTGCAGTAGTCGTCCAAATTTCCCGTCGTAGCGACCGACTCTACGACGTCGTCTTCAACCCAAGTCTCAGTTGAGATGAGTGTTGTCTGGCCCAGAATAAAAGCTGCCCAAATATCTGATATCTTATGAGCCAAAAGCGGGGTGAGATTGCAACAAGGCCTTCATTAAATCCTACGTACCTATTCGAGCAAAAGCCCAGAAGCATGATTTGGCTATCCCATGGCTGGAGCCGGTCCATGACCCAGCTCTAAGCAATTCAGAACATCCCTATGCTATGTGTTAGTTGCCGACAAGAAACTTGGGGGTTGATGACAACCTTCAGATGGCGCCTCCAGTCTTCTACCTTGGAGGCCATCATCTCGTAGACGCATAGCAGCGTGCAAGCTGCCAGGACGGATAACGTAGGCTCGGCCGCATCGCGATGAATCAAAAGTTGTATAGCGTATTGATATAACTCAAGGGTAACTGGAGATGGTTTTCCGGCAACTGCTTCGGACTGGCGAGACGACAATGCCAGAGCAGCTGCCTTGAAAAGTTTTGATGCCATCATCATATGGACGCTTTTCATAGTGAAGTGCATGTCCGAATCTGTCGTCTCACACCAAGCTCCAGCTTCTCTCAGGTAGGCCGCAATAAGTCGAGCCTGACAGGACTCACTGATTGGGAATCCTTGGTCGTGGAATGATGATATGCTCCCTGATATTGCTTCACTGAACGAGGGAACTACATTGTGAGGTTTATTGTTTTGGGAGGCCGAGTCTGCAGGATCGGCGTCAATTTCGGATGTGCGATTTGGGTTATCTACTCCAGCCGTGGGGCTTGAAGTACTGGTTGTTTCATTACCTGCAAAATCAACATCATGAACCTGAAACTGATCCTCAGGACTGTGGGTGTGCAGGTCGCGGTGCTGGCTGGACAGAAAATTGGAGTTGTTGTGCGGCTGGGCGTTCTCTTCGTTGTGCTGGAATGAACGTATAATGCTCTCTGTATCATCGATAATCTACAGAAATGCGCATTACGGTCGAATTCTCTAGTACACCTGATCCTACTAAGATATGAACTCACAATAAGGTCATTGTTAAACCCGTCTAATCCATTGGGCGAGCGCGACCGGCGGCGACTCTCAATGGTTTTCAATGCAAGAGCATCGGAATTTGTGAGGCAAAAGGCCCGGGAAGGGTGAAACGATGCCTTGATGCCCCAGGAGCAGGGTTCCTGACGGGTTTTGCAGTTACTGCAGATGGGTTGAGCCTCATCGCCTGGATTTATTAGTACTCAAAAGTAGGTCCATTAGGACATCGACTCTTGTTTAGGTGATTTACACTTCTTCTTCCTCTGTCGGCAAGGGAGGCTAGACAAGCAAGGGTATTAAGACAGGGTACACTCTTTAGGACCGAATATCCTTACCACCCTGATCGAGTTCTGGACAACCTCGCGGGAGACCTGTCCGGCTCGCCATTTGCAAGCGAAATCATGCCGAATGCCTAATGCATTGAATGAGATTCGTTAATCCCAAGGCAAAGCGACATGACGCAACCTTCCAGTCGGCACGGAAATGTAATATTCGTGCCGCTTCTCCACACTTAGGTGAAAAGTCTGCAAGTGCAAGCGCAAGCGCAAGCGATAGACTACAATGTTAAACCTGACACCATCATGTGGGGCTCCTTTTGCTCAGGACCTCACATCTCATCTGGTGGAGTGTTGAACTACTGAATACAGCGCCCGATGCAGTACCTCTTCATCATTGGCAAACTTGATTACGTTTCTAATTTATAAATGCAATTAGATTTACAATTTCCTTAGTTCATATCCACGTGTTACATGAGGTACACATGCACTCACTATTCGTTTTTTCCGGCTGTTCAGTATCTCAAAAACGCCATCCGCTTCATCTCTCCGAGCATAATCTCCAAACAACTACTGCATCGGCATGTTAGACTGGGGCAATCAAATTGGCTAGAGCAGAGAAAGGGCGCTAGTCTTCTGATACAGGTACCAACAATATACCATATCAAACGCTTGCTTGTTCAGGAGCCAGCCCAATCATGGCATCTTTTCGTGTTTCGTTCGGATCAGGTCCTCATATTCTGCTTCGATACGTTCAAAGACATGGGATGGGTTGATTTTATTTTGCATCTTCTACAATCACGGTGATAGCATTCTACTGTGGAATATAATTGAACGGCTCGGTGGTTGCTACATGTGAGCCATTCTCAACCAGAGAACCAGTGCCTACGACCTCGATAATATAAAATGAACCACATTTGTGAACCAGTAGCGCAAGATATGGGATACTCTGAAACCCTTGTCACTGTACGTTTTGCTCACAATCACTCAATCTGATACACAATTTTGTAGCCGGAGATTTTCCCATCCCGATACTCCTGAAAGCCTTCAAACACAGAACTGAGTCCCTTCTTCAGCTGCACAACACTGGGTTTCAATGCACCAGACTGAATCCATCCAGGCAATTTCTCGAAAAACTCGGTGCACAACTTGTGATCATCGTCTTTGGGCTGAAGACCATATCAGTATGATGCTTGATTCTGAGCGAGACACATACCGGCCAATAATAATTGCCATAACGATGTTCCTTGAGAAACGCGGTCCAGACCAAAACATCCGATATCTTGACATTTGGGTCCACGTTTTCTGTATTGGCCTTGCCAGGCCGAACAGTGCACAATGAGCCGTTGTTGTCAGCCACAGCTTGTGCTGCTAATACCGAGGATGTAGCATTTCCGATCGTATCGAAGGCGTATTTAAGTCTAGGGGCGACGTTTTGTACTTGAGCCACGATGTCGTTACTCTTATAGTCAAAAACGTGAGTAGCGCCCATCTTCCGGACGGCATCAAAATGCTTTGGGCTGCATGTCGCGAAGATTCGGAAACCTTGAAGCGCAGCGATCTGCACAGCAAAGCGACCTACACTAGCTGTACAATGTCAGCAAGACTACCAAGTAAACCTCTTTGCTTCCTTACAGCCTGCTCCCCAGACAAGAACATCTGTGGAGGTGCCAGAGCCTCGTGAAATTGCCAGGCAGTCTCTCGAGAATAGGGCGAGCCACGCCGTGGTTGCAGCCAAGGGAATGTAGCAGCCTTTTCGAGTGACAACGTCTCTGGGATCTTGAATGATATCTTCTCATCGACGAGCGTGTAGCCGCTATAGGCTCCTTGCCCGGCAATCTCTCCTATGAGTAGATCAACATGGGAAGTCTAAGCAAAGTTAGTCTTCTTGATCGAAACTCACCGCCCCAGATCAGTCCAGCCACTGTGTCGCCCAATTTTACCCTAGTGACTTCAGATCCGACCTGCACTACTGTTCCAGCGAAATCGCAGCCTAGAATTCCGCCGTCGGCTACGGCTTTCCCATCGAGCGATTGTACTAAGGGCATGTTAATGTTGTACCATAGCCGTCAGTTGAGTAGCTCACCATCCGTTGGATTCTGTGTAGCGACTGCGACTTTAACCAGAGCTTGATGTGGACTGGGCTTTGGAGCTTCCGTGGTTTCGATCTTCATTGACAAACTGTCGTCATGCGACGGCGTCGCGCGCACAACTAATGCAGTTGATGAAAGACGCATGGCGTAGTATTAAATAAATTGATGCCAGTAAGTACACGATTAAATGAGACGTTCGATCAGAGTGAAGCTATAGAACATGAATTATTATACTTCTGAGGGTCGCGGCATGGCTCGGGAGAATCTCCTCAACGACGTCACTCATTAACTCAATGCCGTCCATCGCACCGTAGTCTCATACCTCGAGTTTAGAATGTCGTCTTCGCTCCGTCAAGGCAGCTTAATAATACAAATTAGAACAAACGGTGAGGTCGATGCTAACTACAGAGTAGCTTGTGAATGGCTTTGCTCCCACTAGCCCGGTGAATGGCCTGTGTTGTCTGTGTGAGGTTTGACCAATGAACTTGGCCCCTGATAATTATATGGCAAGTGCAAGCGCAAGCGCCCAGCGCAAATGATCATGCAATGTTGACACCTATTTTCACGGTAGTTACTCGAATCACCCTGCGCTCAGTCAATATTGAGATAATGACGCTGACAAATTACCTCGAACCTGCTGGCGAATCAAGAAGCATCAAAGTCCATGACGTAAATTCGGATGCACCGAAGAAGGGCCTTGAGGAAGGAATGTAGAGAGGGTATGGTTGGCTGGGGCCACGGATGAAATTGGTTGGAAGCATGTGAGCTGCTAGGCGGCGGTGTTGAAGCCCATTTCCAGGGTGAACACGGGAAAACTTCCTTGAATCATCATCTTCTAAAGAATTGACTGAGAGAAGGGGGCTAGTGAAATAACCCAAGTCACCTGTAAGTGGTGCATGGTCAGGCTCTGGCCCATCAATAATCAATAATTGAAAGCACATTGCCTCACCGTTCTGCGTCCCCTCCAATTTCTATTATGAAGAATGGGCAGAACAAGTAAGATGGGGACAAATAGCACATGTAAAAAGTTTGAGGCCATAACTGTGGAGGGCTTTCCTGTCACTATCCCTTGAATGCGCAAAGGCTCCTATGACTTCTTGGTACCGGGCTTGAATCAAGCGGAACTGAAAAGAAAATGAGTGGCATTAGCTAACGAATATTTGCCGTATATGATAGAAGTGCCCGTATATCGGCTCTTTAATTTGCGTTATCCTCAGAGGCCTTTCTCTTCCTCCTTCCATTATTTACCCCATGAAAAGCAGCTACGATATCAAAATGATACGAGACATGCTTTTCATGTATACACCCTTGATATGTTTGTTGTAGGTTTGATGCTTCTTCCCTCTGTTTTGTGCACAAAGAATATATGAAAGGTTTTCCATGGCGGTTGAGGTTCGAATATGGTTCGCTCCGAGTGTCTTAATGCGCATGTCAAACACTCGGGTAAGCAGTTTTTCGGCCTCCTGGAATCGGCCTTGCTTGGCGTAGACCATTGCTAGGCCCTGAATAACCCCAACCGTACTATCATGATCATCTCCTAGAATTCTAGTTGAAGATTCAGATATGTTGATGAAGCAATCTTCTGCTTCTTTTAATCGGCCTTGTTTTGAGTAAGTGGACGCGAGAAGTACTAAGCTGTTAAAAGTACTAGGATGCCCCTCTCCAAGAACCTTTGTGTATTTCTCCGATAATTTGGTAAGTAATTCCTCTGCATCGATTAATCGATTCTGCCCTGAGTATATTCGCGCAAGATATGAGAAATGGTTAAGGATATTAGGATGATCCTCTCCAAGAATGTGTCCTTGCGTTTCTACTATTTTCAGAATTAGCTTCTCCGCCTCCTCGAACCGACTTTGTGCCAAAAGAATTTGTGCAAGAAGTGATGAACCATGAAGCGTATGAATGTGTTCCTCTCCAAGAACCCGTCTTTGTGTCTCTAATAGATTGAGAGCCTGCAATTCTGCCTCTTCAAGTCGACCCTGCCCCATATATGGCCATACTAAGTATTTTAAGGCCTCAAGTGCATGAGGATCGTCTTCTCCTAAAAGCCGAGCGCTCGCTATTGCTATTTGAACTCCTACGCACTCTGACTCCTTCCAATGGGTTTGGGCTGTCAACAATGCTTGCAAGAGCAATCCGCAGTTTACTGTGAATATATGCAACACTCCAAATACTTCTAAGCTCGCCTCTATCAATTGGAGTATTTGTCGCTCAGAATCTCTGTAAAATCCTTTGCAATAATGAGTTATTGCCAGATAATACATGCTGCGCAGTGTATCTTGGTGTCTCTCTCCCAATATTCTCTTCTGGATCTCTAAGGATTGAGTGCATCTCTCTTCGGCTTCATTAAAGTGACCTTTAAAAACCAAGTAACTTGCCAATGAAGTCAAAAGTGTGGCTCTCAAAAGTTCTTCATCATTTGAACCAGTAGCCCTCTGCCGAAGCACAGCGTAAGCATGCGGCAGCTGTTGCTGACAGGCTTCTCTGGTCTCAAACGAACATTTCGGAAAGATGCTCGAAATTATCCGAAGGGCTTCTTGTGTGTAGTGGTCGCTCTTGCCCTTTTTAACAACCATTTCCTTGTAACCAAGGGCACTAACCGATGCATGTCCACGCTCTGGTTCTTCGATTGGGTAAGGAATGAGAATGCTTTCAAAGTTCCCATTGCTTTGGTGAATTTCGCTTCCACAGTAGTGTTCTCGTGCTCTAGTCTGTTTCGAAGATATTCGAGTATGTACTCCTTTGGAATGCCTTGGATATCAAAGCAACTCATGAGAGACAAAACTTCGCTAGCAACAATATCCTTCTTCTCAACTTGCTCGAATGAGACAATCCACGTTGCTGCGAGGGCATGTGGGGCAGATGAATCCTTCCAACAGCCTCAAATGGCTCACTGAGGTAGCCTACAAGTGCCGAGTCACTTTCATCCAGCAACTGAACATAGTTCTCAATTTTTATTTCGTTTTCCGATATAAACGAGGCTGCTTGAGCAAGTGCCAGTGGCAAGTGTTCTAAGCGTGAAGAGAGTGTCGATGCATCTTGGGCGGACACAATATAGTCGGGTTGCTTGAGCATTGAACAGAGTAACTCTTTAGCTTCCTGTCATTCATTCCACCGATCTTCAGTGGGGGTTTCCTTGAGTAAATCGGTTCGCGGCTTGCTTATCTCTTGTAGTAATGAGGATGGATCCATGGCTGCATTCAGGAAGGTAAGGGCCTAGTTTGCATTCTAGAGTGTATATGTCCGTAGATGCATTAAGACCAGGATCCTCATCTGTAGGGAAGAAGAGTTGCGTATCATCAGCATTATCAATAACCATTAGCCATTGACCTCGAGCCTTGTTCTCTAGCCAACGCTTGACCAATGCTAATAAGTCTGCTTTAGGGTCATCACGGTCAGGATACGGCACTCTTCCGCAATTGAAGCATAGGCCTGATGGAATCGTTGTGCATGACTGGCATGAACCCAGAAGACAGAAACATCAGGACGAGCTTCTTTTAGCCAATACACGTAGGCCAATGCGATTTGTGTCTTCCTGTAGAATGTTAGTAAGCGTGCATAAGTAAGAGAGATGATTCGATTACCCAACGCCACCTAGGCCATAAAGTGCTATCCTAGATCGAGGCCTCACCTTTGCTTGTTGCTGGTCGTGGCCAAAGTTTAGTCTGAGATGATCAAGAGCTTCAGATCGACCAACGAAGTCCGGATTCTCGGTGTACGGGACGATAACTACCAATTGTAAGCCATAGTAACTTCATGGGCTCAACCACTTACAATGGCTTTGAGTAGCCACGGATTTCTCTTTCCTAGAATAGCGTCCTAAGAGTGCCTTGGTTGCTGAGGCAGCTATTGCAGCTGCAAAGTTCTGCCAAGTCTTACTCTTATGGCTGTCGGCGTAGTCAGACACTGCTTTGACGATGATACAAGGGAATCCATCCCAGACTCCGGCTCCCTCCATCTCAAAGGCTATTACACCTTCCTCTCTGGCAATCTGGTCTCGATATGAGCCGGACATTACCACCGTGTCCGCTGTAGCTATGCGTCCCACATGTATCCGAGGTGCCTGTGCGCCTATAACCTCTGGGTTTGAATTAGTTGCAGTGTTTAACCGATCCCGGTGGACTTGGAATTCCGTATCACATCGAAGTTCCACACATGACGCATGAATCGCGTCGTTGCAAGCGCTCTGTTCGTTACAGCCGCATTTGGGCTGGCCTCGATGTCGGTGAACATATTCTGGTTTAAAGAGTATATCTTCCCCAACAATGGGACGGTCATAGCTAGTTCGATATCCTGCTTGGATGGCGGATTGTTTGAGATGACCCAAGTTCTCAACGATCTGACGTTGCAATTGAATTGAGCCTCTTTGCGTTTCGAGTTTGATGAGAAGTTCACGAATCTCTTTGTTTGGGCGACCAAGGCTGTCCTCAATTCTGTCTTTTCGAACAAACTTGTGCGGGTGCTGACGGCCTAGGTCATACTGTACTATACTCTTGCTGATAACGACATCTCCAAGCAGCATCTCGTTTTCTGTCTGTGGATTGGGTACTCCACCACAGACACCAGTTAGGATAGCCAGCTCAAGCCCTGGAAAAGTTGATCGCAGGCGACCCGTCTCATTCCCTGCGATGGCTTTCCCTGCGTTGGGGAGGAGTACCAGAACAACATTATGACCGGCCATCCGGCCGATGTCGTGGTTGTAACTCTGCGAGAGATCATGGTTTTCCCAAATTTCATCGAAAGCTAGGACGGCAGCGTCATACTCGCAGGGCAATGCACATATGACGGCGATGTGCACATCTTCGACACGGTGATTGGCCATTGCAAGTGCTCAAGACGAGGGGCTACTGGGCAGATTAGGAATACACCTGGCCGTGCCCGCGTGGTGTATCATGAGAGCCACACGATTATTCCTTGGGAGATGAAAATTCCAGGCTGAAATTGTTGAATCCCCTCTCAGCATCTCATTTGCAGCCTTGTGCGGCTGTGCAGCGCTTAATGGACGAATCAGACCCTTGTAGGAGAGCGATCCGACATACCTGGGCGGACAAAGTGCATATTTTGCCATCTCACATGGCCCTAAGGTAGCCTCTAAGACATAATATTCACTTGAATTGTCCATTCGAAGAATTTACATAAACATATGCCATATAAGCTATATATTTATACACGAATACCAAAGGTAGAAGACAACAAGATTATGTTTGACCAGTTTAATCAATCTACAGGCTGCGTTCAAGCCAGCCTATTGGGTTGCTCATAGCTGCCAGATTTGGATAAATCCTTTTTTCCCTTATACGTCTAAGAAGCAGTAGTATTTTAGTATGGATTGAGCCTGAGGGTAAGCCAGAGAAAGCAGCGGCAGGTGATGTCATGATGATGTTAAGAAGAAGAAGACAGCTAAAAATGATACTTCTCGATGATGATCTCCTAACGTTAGACAGAGATTAAGCCCACAGATTGTGCTTGATTGTTGATGTGGTGGAAGAGTTGAAAAGGCTTGAACCAAGCACATCCGCCATCTGTCCGCTTCGCGTTCTGGCTATGACAGTTATCAACGTCCGCAAACCAGTTTTGGGTTCCTCCATTCGGCGCCAGATAGTATTTCTTATTCTTGGACTTGCAACTGATGAGGTCGAGAGCTGGAAGTTTGTGACTGGAAGTACCGTCAGGTGATTTTCGGGAGATTGACGGGGCTATTTGCTGGGCTTCGTGCAGCCTAGACGGTGAGTATGTTATTATATTTTTGTGCGGACCTAATTAGTAAAGTAGTAATTAAAAGTGTCGATTTGGGGCGAGTTGATCTTAAACTCATTTAGACACAGATATCTACTGGGCAACCATAACTTCCGATAATTCCAATTAGGGCGTCTTTCTAGGATACTAGGCAGTTGGAAGAGATATATGCCGGTACGATAGAGAAAAATAACAATGTCAACTGAGAGTAAATAATTAAACCCACAATATTCAGACAAACAATACACTATGTAATTATTCTTATTTTGAGACTGAAAATTACGATGTATTTCCAGAACTCGTGCCCATAAACACAATAAGAACAGCCGCATATGTCGCAGTCGAAACTAGCGTCTCCACGTTTGAGACGCGAACTCCAAAGGAAAGACATAGCGCAAACAATAGAACAGCCACGGAGACTGTTATTAAACTCTTCTTTTGTGAAGCCTGTAGAGTCATAATGACCATAGGCGCGACGAGAAACGACCCTCCAACGAGAGCTACCATGAATCGAACCGATCTATCCACAAAAGTTGATAACTCGTTGGGTGGTTTACCCTCCTGATACTCTTTTCGTCGTTGATCGCGTTCCTCGTGAGAAAATGCTAGACGGGACGGAAGATGCTTCATGAGCACGGCGCGTAATGGATCAATCTGACCGTCTGCATCCTTGAAGAATGAGTAATGGGACGTAAACGGATCATTAAAGTCATCCGGCCTTTGGAAAAATCGTTCAAGGAGAAGTTTCCTATCTCGTCTTTCTATTCTCTTCAAGGGTTTCTGACCTCGCAAGAACCGATAGTCTCGAATCGCAGTGGCTAACGAGATATTAGTGCGGCCATTTACATCGAGCGCTATATAAGAAAGCAGAACAACCGTAATCTTGTAAAGCCCGGCGCAAAATTTCGCGGTCTTTGATAACTGTTCTTCTATCTCTCTGGATGCGGCTCTTCAGCCGCGCCAACTTGACCTGGAGATGTACAATATTGAGACGCTGAAGAAACTCGAATCGAAGAAAGTGGAACTCTTCTTCCTCTTCGAGCGAGCGTTTCACGTACGCCACAAAGTTGGCGTCATCTTGGCAGCTTTGCATTTCGGGAGTGAGCATTTACAGCAAGCAGTGGCCTTAAGATACTTGGATTTTAGAATCATAAAGTGAGTCAAAGCACAGCCCTGCGGCTGTGTTCACCAAACTGCAGCTTTGAACAAATCACGCGAAGCCGACCAGCCTACCCCGCGACTGGTTCGCACCTTGAACCTTCCCTCCTCAGGCGTCCTCAGTTTTGATTCTATTTTCTTATTTCTCATTGCGTAAGCATTCCATCGCCTTTATTTTTCGGCTTTTTCTCAATGTTGTAATCAAATCCCAGGGATGAAATACCGGTAAATCCTTAGCCGCATTTAGAAGCTTGTCATAATTTCAAGAAGAGATCTCTCCAATGGATAACGAGAGGCTGATACTTCTAGAATGCTCGGAAGTCAGCCTAGACAAACTGGAGCATTCACCAGGGAAGATGCAGCTAACTATGGATGACGCAAAAGACTCTGTTCAAGTATCAATGGTTGACAAGGTCACAATCAGCCACAAAGCCAACGAAGCAGCAATTGTAACGTCGAGACTTGAGAGCTTTGCATTTCAGGATGGTTTTCAAGTCCACAAAGATATAGGTGGGCCAAGTAATACTGATAGAGAGCCACCTAGATCATTTCCTAGCCAACAAAATCAGCTTGAATCTGGGTTATCTCTTCCTTATTCCACGGTATTAGATATCCATCAATCTCAAAGGAGTCGTCTAGAAGAAATTGAGAAGTGTTTCAAGAAGTTTGCTGAAGGATTGGCTGAAATCCAGGCTATTTCTGTTGAGCAGTTAAACAATCCTGCTCAGAGGGAGAAGCTGGAGGATACATTAGGTCGCAAGATTAAAAGGCTACAGCAATTAAGGGATATGGTAGAAGTCCCGCACATTAGCGACGACGTCAAGGAAAAACCCCTATTATTAGAGCACCCGAAGCTAGTCGGGAGGTAGGTCCCCTGAATGACACTACTAAACAAGGAAACATGACTTATTAACCAGCCTACTCAGGAATGGGACAATTTCGAGCTTGTGGGGAGGCTATCAAGACCGGAGTATCTTTGAAAGATGGGATATTAGCCACTACCAAGCTCGATTCTAAAGAACAAGCCAAGATCGAGGCCAACGAATTCCTAAGTAATATGATCGACAAGCTGGAACAACAGATCGAGACTTTAGAAGCCGAAAGCAAATTGATAATGACCACCGCGAGAAAGTGCAAGATAATGCGCCTTAACACCAATCGCATGGTTAAGATTGATCGGATTATCCAGCGACATTCTTGGAATCAACACAAGCTGGAGCTGATGCGCAGGTCTCTTGTGAGAGGAGCGTGGAGCCTTGCAAAGTAAACAAACTAGAGGAGAAAATACAATACTACGTGCGTAATGGTATGAACGACGGTTTTGTAGAAGACGAGGACCTTTACGATGAGCTTGACCTGGGAGAAAAAAGTCAGTCTATGACATCGATGCGACACCTGGGGATGCGATACGCAGAATATCCAGAGCTGAATCTACAAAAGCTCCGTTAGTTCCCAAGTATCAGATGAGTCATGCCAAACAACAGAAACACTCGAAGCCATAGCAGAGCTTGTGAGAAATTAGAGAAGGAGGTCACAAATCACTCGAAGACTAATGAAATTCTCTCCAAAGTGGCCAAATTTCTGAGGTCATCGAGCAGTAGTGGAGAGGAATGGCTCGAAACCCTCATCAAACATTTGAGCAAGTTTGAAGCCAAGGTCAAGGTTTCTAAGTGGAGAATGAAAGAATTGGAAATGGGTAAGCTTCATGAAATCAGCTGGGCCAAGACAAAGATGTCATGAGCTTGGTAGTCGATACGTTCTAACAAAAGAATATGACATAGACATCATAGGTACTAAGCACCGTGAACTAGTCACTTTCCATGATGACTTGAGGATTCTTCTCAAAAGAAATATCCATCATCCTTGTTCAACAAGAAGGACCGACTAGCTGACAGAGAGGTCAAAGTATGGAGGGTTTATTGGGAGCTTCGGCTCCTGACTTTAAGATTTGATAAATGGTCGGCGGATCTAACCTCCTGAGAAAGAAAAGATGAGTGTTGAAAATGTCGTCCACATGGAAACATAGCATCCCATATTTTAATGGGTGATGAGGATGAATTCCTCACTACAAGGTTGATCTTTAGTATGGCTAGACAGACAAATTATAATATAGTTGGCGATAATACTCGAGTTCATTACTAGCTGAGTTATGTTATGTGCGATGCATCTAATAGCCAGTTGCTTCTCGCAAATCCGGAATCAAAGACCAATGAGACCCTCTGGATAAAAATCCTCCCCGCGCCTTGCAATTTATCCAATCCCGACCTAAAAGTCTTTCATAGTTGCTTGCGAAACGTATCTGTTCTTCGCTTAGCAGCTGGAATTCCTGCTGCAAGTCTCTGAATAATCGTTATCCCCTCAGCCGGAATGCGCACCAGAAGCTCCAGCGCCACAATCGCTGCTGCCTGAAGATGCATCATGTGAGGGGCTTGGGGAATATGAAGATATGAGTTGAGGAGAGGTGATCTTCTTTTCGTCAAAGGAGGAAGTCCCGCTGTATTTGACAAACCAAACGGGTTCCTCAGCAGGGCTGAACTTCTTGGGAGGGGTGACCGTGATCGCGGGATCAGGTTCCTTGAAGTAGGTTGCATCAAGCTTGGGGCTTGGTTGTTGGAAGCCCGTGGTGGTGGTGGCAGGATTTGGATCCTTAAGGCTCATCGTGGTAGTCGCGGCGACTGGAACCCCAGTAGTCGTTGCAGTAAGCCTGTTGTTGAGTTCACGGGAAGAACCTGCAACAGGCCTGGCATTGGGTTCTCCTGAAGGTGCTTCGGAAGGCCCGCCGGAGATGCAGCAGAACATCGACTTGCGTAACCCCTGACGAGGCATTGTTGTTGTAATACGAAGAAATGAGTACGGTGGTAGGTAAAGGTCTGTGAGAGTAAATGAGAGAAGTTGCTGGGCTAGGTCTCCAAGGTTCAGGGACTCCGTCGCTGATCAATGATGTTGTTTTGAATAGAGATGAATCTAAGGCGCGTAATGAGACTACTCTTTATACATTTCCTTTACAAAACCGATTCATCCAGCTCTATGTTAATTGGTTCTTGTACTTATGAACATATGTGTGTGCAATGAGGTGTTTGCTTGGATGCATGTTGTTCTGATGAACTGTTGCTGTTCATTAATAGGGACTATTTGGTTTCTATGTACAGGTTGAACGCCAATATCATGCTTACACTCAGAAATAATGCAGTACAGTATCTTGAGCACCTAAAACCATTATTTCTCAAGTGTACGGGCCTCTTGGCCATCTTCCATGACGAAACAGCCCATTTCATGAGTGGAGTTGAAAAGTACAACATTTGGAACGGGATGGTACAGTAGGACCTGAACTCAAATACTGGGAATTGTACAAAGATCTTGCACTCTTACTAGCATGGTGATATTGCTTTTTGCGTATTAAAATTTAGCTGGGTTGTTATTACCCAAGCCTTCATCCATAATGACCATCTAACCTAAGATGGCCGAAAAAGGGCATGAAAACAAAACTACGAGCCAATAAGGACACCCTAACTTGTGCCTACTATGGCTTCTACGTGATGTTCGAATTCAAACTTGTCGACACCGTACTTATAAATATTTATCTGGAAAAATACCTGCATCGCTTGTGCGAGTAGAGTTGGCCCGATTGTGTATGCGACAATGATAAATCTGAGAGGACAAACGAACGGTGGTGAGGAACAGGCAAAACCCAGTACATGGCAAGGGATATAAATGGAAATTGCCAATTAATTAATTATTAAAGATTTCTCATTATTCATGTTGCTGTTGTCACAAACTCGAGTGAGGTTGAGATAAGCATTGGGCCTAGTGTTTAGCTGTACGCCAAGCTGACGTCAACACCTCGACTCGTTTACTCACCATCGATACCCACCTCACCCATCAATCAACTTCAACTACAATGAGGCTACTTCAAAACGCTCATTGTCGCATCAACTCACTACGTCTGCAGTTACAGCCTGGCATTCCTTCTCGCGTGATTCCATCTCGGAGAATGTCTCAATTCACGCTCAAGTCGCACAACGTCCCTGTTGATCTCCCTGAGGGGCTGTCACAGGACCAGCTGCAGTCCTTCAAGCCATTCAACGTGCATAGCCTCCCTCTTCCATACACACAAAAATCATACTAACTGGTTCTTCTAGACCTGGATCGAAACTCTGACCAAGTCGCTCAGCCTCCAATCCAGCGACTCTCATCCCTTCCACAACGACCCCTATGCATTGCGCTCAGTCACCGTCCAGTCGTTTGACCAATTTGGCGGGGACGCCTAGGCTTCGTCAAACTCACAGCATCGGTGACCAACTCTGCTGGCGAGAGTCTCCCCGCTGCCGCACTCCTCCGAGGACCCAGCGTTGCGGTGCTGTTCATCCTCGTTCCTGATGACGTGCCTCCCGAATCAGATGAGCGATATGTTGTGCTCACCGTCCAGGCACGCGTTCCTGCTGGAAGCCTAGGATTTGTAGAGTTGCCGGCGGGTATGGTGGACGATGCGGGGAGCTTCAAGGCGCCGCAGCAAAGGAAATTGAAGAGGAGCTTGGCATTACAATTCACGAGGACGAGCTCAAGTGTCTCAGTGAGCTGGCCACACCGCCTGGAGACGAAGGACTCGCGCAAGCGGTGTTCCCTAGTCCGGGCGGCTGTGATGAACACGTTACGCTGTACACTCATAAACAGCATGTGCCGAGAGCCCAGTTACAAGAATGGAGCGGTAAATTAACAGGATTGAGGGACCATGGGGAGAAGATTACGCTCAAAGTTGTGCCAATGAAGGATCTATGGAAGGAAGGAGCGCGAGATGCAAAGTGTTTATCTGCTCTGGCGCTGTGGGAGGGCCTGCGGAGAGAGGGCAAGTTGTGATCTAAAGCCCGGTTTTGTTCTCGTTGTCTACGCTTGTTTACTGTTACAATTTTAATCTCTTGGCCAGCAGCACGCCCTCTGCCAGCGTGCCAACTCGCGCGTCTATCGCCAGGCCCTCGGCTTCCCATCGTTGACACTCATCCCACAAATTGGTCAGTGGTACGGTGAAGCACTCAATGAACTCGTCCTCTTCTAGCTGCGGCTTGGGATCCTTGTTTTCGGGAAGGTCCAAGTCGATCTCAACGTGCACCATGCGCAGATTTGTGTTGCAGAAGCCAGGATCGTTGAACATGATGGGCGACGACTCTGTCACGACGCCGACATAGCCCGTCTCCTCACGCAGCTCACGCACAGCAGCCTCCTCAGCGGTCTCGCCAGGATCGATGAGCCCAGCTGGGACCTCAACACAGACCTTGTCGACAGGAGCGCGGTACTGCTTCTGCAGAAGGATATGTGGTCCAGTAGGGGTGCGCAGGACGGCAGCAATGCCAATGGCGTCGATGTCGCTGTTGGCGGGGCGAGTGCGGCGCTCAGCAGACTCCCAGGTACGGGTTGTGGATTTGGCGTCTTGATAGTTGATCCTGGGCGCGGGTGAGCGGTGAGATGCAACGGCAGAAGATGAGCATCTCACTTGACGAGTTTGATCCAACGGGCGTCAGAGTCAGCCTACGTCATGCATTAGCGGATGAAACGCGGCTGTGTAACGTGCAGGTCTGCGCACCAAGGGCTCTGTTGACAAGACTTTTGCGTTGGAGAAAGACATGATGAGTGATGTGAGCGGTTGTGACGGTTGGCTGAGATGGGGGTGAGTGGCGTTGGGTGGTGTTGAGTGAAGTGGGGAGAGCGTTGTGGTTGTGCCTGGGAGGTTTCAGGCTGGGTTTGTGATGTGGAGGTTAATTGGCAGCTAAAGTCGACATGGACTAACGCGAAACTACGGGTGCTAAGCGCGATGCCGCCATGTTTGGTAAGAGACCAAGAGACAGGCAGCATTAACATGGATAATTTCACATCTTGTATTTTCCTCCGTCTAGATGAGGAGATGGCTTTGGGTTACGCGTATGAATTGACAAGCAGATATGCAGGGTCTTGATTTATCGTCGTTCCGCGCGGGCATGATGAGCGAAGTGTGGACCTCGGCCCGGTCTAGACCGAGGTGGCTTTAACAGAAGCCTCGCGATACAAAAGTTCTTGGATAGAACCAACAACATTGCGACCAACAGTACAACACATCTGTTACGCAACACAAACCATCTTCGCTTCAACACAACCCCACTCACAAAACAAAAACTAGAGAGAAAACAAAAGAACATCGTGATGAGTTGCCGTTTCAGGCCTCGCTGTCGTCAACCACATCACCGGGTACCGTACGCAGCCCGCCTTGATTAAACGACATGATCCCTTCGATAGCGTCATTGTGCTGACGAGGTGCTGGCGTTATCGCGATGCAGGCACCTGACTGGCTGGCCGTGCGCCCTGCTGCTAAGATTGTTTCCTAAACCGGCCGGATGGTGTGCTAAGGCTGCCAATTGCCCTCCAAGCCCCTGTAGGTGCCACTGAAGGGGCCTGCGACCACCCTTAAGGGTACTGTAACCGATAATCGGGTCCACTTCTCCAGATTCGTCTGGGCTGGAATCCTCCTGGAAATTGCCCTCCTACAACGTCGTCACTTTTCATTCATTCATTCATTAAATAATCCCTTCTCAACCCCTCCACCTCGATGCCTTCCCTCAGGTAGTTGATTTTTATTTGTTTAGTCCCTCTGACTTTCAGGTCCTCCACCATCACCACCATGGCGCCTCGCGACATCGACGTCGACGATGCCACCACCGTCGTCGACAGTGAACCCGGCAACGTCACCACCGAGCACACGCCTCTGCTCCCCACTGACCTCCCTCCCGATGTCGTCCCCAGCAAGTCCTTCCAGCGCCTCGTCCTGGGCATGACCTTTCTCTTCCTCTTTGTCATCGAGATCGCCCAGTACATGATGGACGCCCCCAGTACCGCCATCATGGAGGACATCCTCTGCCATCAGCGCTACCCGGACCATGTGGCTTACTACATCTCCCACTCCGATGACCCGCGCTGCAAGAGCCCCGAGGTGCAAAAGACGCTGGCCGTCGTCAAGGGCTGGATCTACTCTGCAGAGCTGTTTGTCCGTACGCTGGTCCTTTCCCCTCTGGTGTCCCGGATACTGACCCGAGCCCAGCCCTCCTTGTGCAAATCCCATACGGAATCCTTGCCGATAAGATTGGTCGCCGCCCTGTTCTGTTTCTTAGCCTTTTCGGTGTGACTGTCGACGTGGCATGGCTGATGGTGGTTTGTAAGTAACGCCTGTTCTGTAACCTCCTGATCATCGCTCACCACCTGTAGTGTCTTTCCCCAACATCTTCCCCGTCTGGGTCGTCGCACTTGGTGCTCTGTTCTACCTTATCGGAGGCGGAGGCCCCATGGCTGCAGCTATGCTCTGGACCATCATCGCCGACGCGACCCCGGCCGCCGAGCGCACCCGCAACTTCTACCTCCTCCACGCCTCCATCCTGGGTCTCAGCGTCTTGGTCAAGCCTGTTGCCGCCTTTCTCATGAACTTTGACCCCTGGATCAACATGTGGCTCTCCTTCCTTAGTGTCATTGTCGCCACATTTTTCACCCTGCTCATCCCTGAAACCATAGCCTTCCGCCAAGAGGCCGACACAAAGCGCCTGCTGGATGAGGAGACTGAAGATTCTACTTCAGATGCTGCCGATGAGACAACCGACTCTTCGAAGCGTAACATCTACGAATCAGCCTGGAACACTGTAAAGGAGTCGGTAATCAACATCTGGAACTTCATTCTGGGGTCCAGGGCCGTCTTGGTGCTGTTAATTTGCCAAGTCATATCGTACATCATCGATGCGACGTTTTCCACCTACTTGCTCCAATACATCACGGGACGATTTGATTGGAGCTGGAGCGATGTAAGTATATCCCCATCTTGTCCTCCGTTATAAATGCAGCTAACAATAATCCAGGCGGTTTACATATCCAGCGTCAACAACATTACTGCCCTCGTCGTCCTCCTCGGCGTCCTTCCTCTTAGCTCTGCACTTCTTACTCGAAAAGGACTGGGTCCCTTGTCCCGGGATTTGGTTCTCGCACGCACCTCCATCATCTTCGGCACCATTGGTTCGGCGTTGATTGCATTTTCTGCGGTGCCGTGGCTCTTCGTTGTTTCTTATGTCATTTATAGTTGTGGGGCCGGCTTCTCCCCGGTGTGTAGGGGCTTGCTGGTGGCAATTGTCGAGCCGCACATGCTGGCCACCTTGAACACCACAATCAGTACCGCCAACTCGGTTATGGGACTTGTTCTCATCCCGGCCTTTGGATGGCTGCTTGGACGTGGATTTGAGCTGGGTGGTGTTTTAGACGGACTGCCGTTCATTGTTATTTTCGGCTCCACGATGCTCATCACAGTTGCAGTATTCCTGTGGAGGGTCCCCGCTGGCATGGACCGTAGCCCCGGTCCCCAGTGATAGATCTTAGATCGACTCTTGATTTCTTTCTCCTTTTTCTTCTTCTTTTCCGGCGCAGGCGTTGATACATGTTATGTGGGTTTGGCTAGCGATGATTTACAGCAGATTTGCCATGACTGTTTCGATAATCGTGTAAAACAGCATTTCCTGGGGAGATATATACCAAAGACTGGCACCAAGACAGAGAGTTGGATATTGACGATTTAGATAAATCATAAATGATCATTTTTCATTACTTCAAAACCTCGCACCCCTTGCCTGATTGTATCCTTCAAGCTCTGCTCGAGGCGTGCCAGAAATCTCCATTATTCGTTGCTGGTTCGCAAGCTCGGCCGGGTACCTTTGCTGCTCCGGAGCCATTGGCGTATGGTCGGACAATCCGTGCTCCACTGCTAAGCCTGTTATCGGCGAGTGTACTCGTGGCTTGCCCAAAGACGATCCTTCAGAGGGCCCAAGTTCTGGCTTCCCACTATATTCGTCATGCTGGCCAGCAGCTTGGACACCCTGCCCTTCGCGTTGACGCTTTTTCGTTTTGCGATACCAGAATAGAACCCACACCCCAAGCCGATTAAAAGTGCTCCACCGATAGAAAGTCCAGCAGCGAGGCCAATAGTCAGCGAGTCTGGCCCCTGTCCTTGTTTGCGTCTGGATTCGAATTGCCCGAAGGACCGCTCGAAATGGTCCCTGAAGACGTTTCCTCAGCCAGGAGAGGTTTCGGGCTGTAAGTCCTCGTGAAATTCGCATGCAGAGTCTGCCCAGCGAGCAGTATCCCGTCGACTGCAACGTCAAAACTAAATGGCCCTACAGCGGTCCACATCTCACCACCGTTGTACCATTCCAGCGATAGTGTCTTCTCTGGCCCTATATCCATAGTTGTCGTTGTAGTGACACATGAACCATGTGCAGAGCTTGATACCATTGTGACTATGTTCTTTGTAATCACTGTTGCACAGCGACCTTCCCATCCTAAGTCACCATTCCAGGTGAGCCCGCTAGAGCGACTGTTAGTGAATAATCCCAACTGGGTGAAAACTTTCGAAACTTGCCTAGGGCAGCACCACACGCCAGCAGGGCGGCCTCGTGATTCGGTGCTCACAATGCCTGTTTCAGTGCCCGCCGTCTCCCATCCTAACGGGCATATTGACGCAGGATAATATATGTTGTTTATCTCAGTATACGTTGTTGCAATTGTAGGATGGCATCCCCGTATCATCTCACTACCGCAACGCGACGGGTAAATAGTAGCACCGCAAGAATGCCCGGTTGCTGTTGATTTTGGGTGATCGCAGGCACCAAAACTCAGCTGTGTGCACCACGGCTCAGGGGTGAATGTCGACGTTAATGGCCCAGCGTAGGAGCGTAAATCTGTCACGTCTACCAAGTCCACCATGATGAGGTCTTGGGGTTTATCTCAGGATAACAAACGCTACGGTCGCGCGATAAAACTACTGAACTGGACTACATGTTGTGAAGGAAAGTGCTATCAACCTAGTTTTAGCGGATGCATGGCTATCTATGCTTATTTCAACCCAGGAATACGAGCAATACGAATCTGGATCTGGAGAAGCATGGGTTACATGCCGGGGGCAAAGTGCATTTTAGGCGCTGCATCCTCAACAATCGATCGGTAAAAGCTAACCTGTCACCCGAGGGGTTGTCAGTTAGGCTCAACATGAAGATATATGTATCATTAGGAAAATTTTTAAAGGTAAGTGTAGTCAAGCGATTTTGAGTAAGAGGACCTTCGGCTATCTTGGTTCACAAGTCTATTGAACGACGTTTATGGAACGGTTAGTTGCAATCACTGTGTAATTAGCAAACACTACAATACTCCTGTCGCGTAAATAGCACTAACTAAGTCGTATTGACTACCTCTGCTTTCGAAGTCTGCGCAACGAGCTGCAAAACCACATCCAGTTATTGTTGGAGCTATTAAGGACTAGTTGCTGCATGGCAATGAGCGCTCGCTATTTCCAACGGTTATGGTCGCATTGAAGACCGAAAACGGTGGCAGCCTCAGCTCAGCCGCACAAGGCTCGTGAGCCACACCAGGCTCCCACGCTCCATTTATTTCCAACATCTGGCTTCAGCAACACCTCATTCCCAAGCTCAACAAGCCAGAGTAGGGAGGACGGGCAACATGGTATGTGTGCATTGGTCTAATGCAACGAAAAGCTAACTGGGGTAGCCGTTGCGACAGCTTTACCCGGATCCCCGCAGCCCGTGGAGTGGGACTTCCAAGGTTGAGTGAGTCGACCAATCTCAGCTACAGGGCTTTCTAACGGACGCAGCTTGTTTGCAGTGCATGGTTTGAACTCTCGCAGCAAAAGCGACTTTGATCATGCATGGGATACATGGCGTAAACCAGCGGGGCCAACTGGCCGGCTTTGGCTTCGCGATGACCTTCCGCACTCTATTCCTGATGCCCGCATCTTTCTCTACGAGTACAATGCGACGGCTATATATGGCAAAGACAGAGGCACATTCATCGATAAGGCCAATGAGCTGTTGGAGGCTATTCGAACGGAAAGAGCCAAGGAAGACGCGCCACTCATCTTCCTGGCTCACAGTATGGGTGGACTCCTTGTCAAGCAGGCTCTAGTCAATGCGTTCATGAACCCCAAGTACAGATCAATCAAACATATGACAAAAGGGCTTATCTTCTTCGCTACACCACACCACGGCGGAGACAACACGCTAGCCAGCCTAGGAGCAGTGGCATCAAAAATTGCTCGTACTGCAGGTTTCCAAAAGGCGATGATGTGATAGAGACACTGGAAAGCGGCAGCATGTTTTCAGACATAATGCATGAGCACTGGAGACATCAGCTAATGGAGTACAACATTGTCTCGTTCTGGGGCGCGTTGGATGACGTGCGTCGATGCCATATGTTTCATGAGAGATGCTAACGGAAACTACAGGTTGTTCCAAGGCAGAGAGCACATTTCGGTATGCCGGGTGACCGAGAGCACATCGTGAAGCTAAATGCTGGCCATGGTGGTGTTTGCAAGTTTGGTTCAAGCCAAACAGATGAAGACAACCTCAAGCTTGTGCAACGAAATATTCAAGACGTTTATAAAGCCGCCTTGCAGGAGTGTGAGTAGATTCTCTTGCCTTCTTTATCCGCTTTGAAAGTACACAGAAACATCGACAGGAAAAATCATGGGAAACCGTTGGGTTAGGAAACAGTAGACCGAATGAGTCCATTCCATCACACACGGACTTGCTAATAGTGAAATAAAGGTACGGCGTGTCCTACTGGTGGCATAGTAGGCTACTCAACACCCGTGATTTCATCGAAACAAATGGATCCATTGAGTCTTTCGGCGTCTGTAACAGGTCTGCTCGAGGCAGCTGGTCGGCTAAGCTCAATGCTGCAATTTCTTTCGACTATCCAGAACTCGCCCAACGTTCTAATGGATTGCCGACTGGAAATATATCAAGTAAAAATAGCGTTACAGTCCTTGGATCGATACATTCACCGGATCCGTCTCATCAGTCCTCAGCGAACAAAATTAATTCAGATTGATAATTTAATCATCACGCTGTCTGAGGCAATGATGACATTCTTCGGCTTCGAAGACATCCTACGGCGCCTCGAAGAAATGTCTAAAGGCCAGGCATTAGTATCGTGGATCAGGTACTCGAAACCAATCAAGGATCATCTAGCCCGGATACAACGCTTGAAGACGTCACTGAACATGATGCTCGTGATTGTACAATGGTAAGCGCATATTATGAGTCATTTCCAGAAACTGACCACCAACTAGTGGCACAGATATTGAAGCAAACGAGACGCGAAATCGACTCGAGATATTGATGGAGCAGGTTCTAAATGACAATATAGAGCTGAAACAAAAATTGAACCAACTAGAGGATCGCTTTGATGCGAGAAGCACGTTTACTCGCGAAACAACGGATTGGGCAATAGCCAAAGCCGAAGAAAGTAAAAGCGAAACTTCTACTATTAGAGAAACCGACAAAACTAAGCACATTCGATACTGCATGACTCCATTCGATCTAGCAGGCGAGTTCAGTTTCGCCTTTGACAAAATCCTCGAACAGTCTCGTGTATACAGGATGAATCAAGGAAATGAATGCGATCGGTCTTTCTACACGTCTGACGCACTCTCAAGGACGTGGTCCATATTCTCAGGCATCAGTTTGGCAGATATATCAGTGTTGTCCGTTATAGCGATGCCACTCACCGCACTCGATGTGGGAAATGGAAGATACTATGGAGCTGAACCATTTTCACTGGACGGATTCTCAAACTCAGAAACGATCAGTGGTAAATATAACAGCGATAAAGAAGAGAATAAAAACAAGGGGACCAAACAGCGGACGACTTCCTGGACGTTGACTGTGAATTAGAAGAAGTATTCCTATGCAAAGGAGACTGTGGCAAGGTAAGTCATCTTGCAAACTTGAGCTTTGAACTGTGACTTCTAACAATTCAATCTTAGCCCCTCGGGGAGGAAGAGCATTAGAACTTGGTGAGCTGCAGCGCCTTTCTACATAATAGAGAAAATGCTAACACATAATTAGCGGGAGTCGGTGGCATCTGGAATGCTTCAGATGCGATGCCTGCGGCGTTTTACTGGATGTGGACTCAGAGGTCCTCTTGCATCCTGATTGTTCCCTATTATGCGCGGATTGCACATACGATTGTAGCGTTTGTGGCAATAAGATCATCAATCTCGCCATAATAACAATAGACCAGGCGTTTTGCGGTTCATGTTTTTGTTGTCAAAATTGCAAGGTAAAGGTAAAGGTTCTGCAATATGTAAGAACATCGCAGGGCATTTTCTGTATGACGTGCAATAAAATTCTTATGGCACAACGCCGGAAGAAAAAGGAGTTGCAGAACACTCTTCAGCGTCTTGAAGGTCATTAACCTAGGCTTGGCCGGGTTTGAAGCAGATATACGTTCTTATCGTTTAGGCCGAACCAACGGCATCTGGGGAACAAATGTTCTCCGCCTCTCAATATTCGATATAAATTAGATACGAACTTGAGCATTCCTCCCTTAGTGCGGGGCTACAATTAGTTGCTTGTGTTATTCGCTTATAGCATTCGCATTATATCGGACAAGGAGAGTATAAGTGACTATGTAGTAATGTTTGTGCTCAAGTGGAACCTGCGACTAGAATGGCCTACTTAGAAGTAATATTACAGGGCCTTCAGCAGGCTCCGCAATTCTGAATACGTTATTATTTAGAATAGTGGTATGCTGTATATTAACTGCAACTTGCTGTTATCGGAAGTGAATAGTTTTTGCTAGTCTTGTGAAGGCTCCACAGACCGCCTGAAGTATCTCAAGTGCTAACTAACATGATAAGTCTTGAGAGCTGGCGTTGGAGATGTGAAAAATTCCAAACATGAACCAAATAATTTTGTCATCAATCTAAAGGGATACACATACATTAGACTACATCCCTCGTACTCAAGACCCGATCCACACCTTGCCCAATCGTGTACAAGACAGCTCAAGTTTCGTACAAGGTTCCGTGACCCTACTACACCTTCCAATAACGAGTGAATTGATTTTAATGACACCTCCTACCCTATGATCTGCAAACCATTCATTAAAACTGACAACCCTGTCCATAACATTGAGATTCACCCTACCATCAAGAAACGGCTCCTGCTCTTGATGAACACATCCATCAAGTCTTCAGCCTAGCATCTTGTCGTGCCTTGTGCGGATGTTCCCTGCAGCCTTCTTCTGAACCTAGCTTCTCACAGCACGTCCAGATGAAACCGTCAGGATACTCCTCGCGACAAAAGTCCGAGTCGATAGTACCGTGGCACATCTCATCATGGTCGGCCCAAAAGCCCCCGTCATAATCGGGCTCCATCTCGGCTAACACGACGTCAGGACGTGACCACATTGGCGTTTCCATAGATGGGCTTTTCTTATGCATAGACGAGGGAGCCAACCAGCTTTGACTTACCGTCGCTCTCATGGGAGGTGCATGCGGTGGGGAGTTGGTCTCGTCACAGAAAGCCTCGTCACAATGAATGCAAATCTGAACCAGTTCATCAGGTTTACGTTTGACGCCCGCGGTTTTAGACCCTCTAGAGTCCTCCGGGGAAAGAGTTTTCTCAACTCTTTGGAGCTGTTCCAGCATATTCTTGACCTTGGTCTCGACGCTTGGTTCCTTGCAAAGTGCATCAAGCACCGCCCGAAGATACCTTTCGGGTACTTTTTCGAGAGATAACATCTCAACCATGATGGAAGACAGACAGTTGGCTGCGATTGATGGGTATTTGTGTTGATGGTGAAAGGAGAGCCGTCAACACGGTGTTGACGCGGTAAGTTATCCCAGAACACACGTGACGCGTTCAGCCACCCTAGACGTCCTAGGTTTGTGATCTTTTGTTGCAATGCAATAAATACGAGTGCAAAAGTTTTTTCTTTTCTTTTTCTTTTTCTTTTTCTTTTTGGCAAGTTGTTTTATAATAAATAATTGGATCAGGCTTGATGTAAAAGCCTGTTCAGAGCCGAGATAAGCAAACTAGCATACTGTCTCGTACCTGCTGAATCGAGTTTCAAGGTAGTTAGCATTTTTACTAAGACAGAAATTCCGACTCTATGACTTCAATCCGGATAAAGGTCTTTATGAAATCAAAACTTAAGAGAAATCCTATTATTATTATTTTTTTAACCTCATTGTTATAAGTCTATGTTTTTCGTCATTTATTCCTAGATATTTGGAATGAGTGTCGAATGAATCATTTACGCTATAGCTGCGGAATTTCTGCCCTACTATAGCAACCTAGCGAATTGGATGTCAAAATACCCTTGTTAAGTTGTTGTAGAGGCAAGCGCCGTACTAGTTGGTCGTGGGCATTGTTCTATGCGCAAGATTCGGATGAGAAGAGAGCAACTAGGCAGTTGTCCCTTAACATACTAAAATCAAACGCTACGACAAAGGACAATTCCACATGGCCGCTTTAACCTGATTTAGTCGATAGTATACTCTAAATAATGTGGTGTCTGCTCTAGTTGGCTGTAATCTAGGGTATATAACCTCTCAATCATCTCTGCCTTGGCTATAACCATGCAGATTGGAAAAGGCTTCATACTGACCTATGACCCCCGCCATGCATAAATGTCAGGAGGATTCAGTCACGTGGACCAATGACATTTGGAGGGGCTCAGCCTCGCTCCAAAGGACGAATTTCGCCAGTCGATTGGTTATTGGACTGTTTCTTCGCAAGACACCCACAGCAAATGACGAGAAAATGGCCCAAGATTTATGTCTGACGCGCTGATGTCAAATGGATCGGTGCGGTTGGACCCAGAAGGTCTTCCGACTGCGGAAGATCCCCAACCATGTTGCAAGTCCTCGTCAACTGGGCGAATTGTTAGGCAGGCTGTTGGGTATCCAGCCGGACCATGTTGTCGTCTACTCGATTGCCAGAAACTCCGATCCTTGGGAAGGACTTCCGACAAAGGTCGCAACTCTTCAGTTCAAAAGCGCGCCGCAAACGCTCCAGCAAAGCTCAAATTGCCGAGAATGGGAGCTGCAGCTGTCTGAGGCCACTGGCGATAAGATTATCCTAGACACGCATTTTCTAGGCATGACCGTACTCAATGATGTCACAAACAGTCAGCATCACTCAGAGTGGGTACAAGGGGTAAGGTATGGCGTTGTAATGCCTTGCTAATATACTATTCAGCTGTATCGCCATCTCAGGATTGGCAAGTCATCCCTTCGGATCTTGGCAACCCCATAATTCGGATAAATCCTACATGTGGATTAGAGATGAATTACCAAAAGCAATACCTGGAGTTCGAACCATTATTTATGGATACGATTCTGCCCTCGAAGGTAGCAATTCGTTCCAGTCCATTGGAGACATTGCACTGGGCCTTATCCATCATCTCAAATCTCAAGGATGGAACCTAGACTCTGCTAAGCCTATCGTATTTCTTGCTCACAGTCTAGGTGGATTAGTACTAAAGCAAGCCCTCGTGTACCTTGCTGAGGGGGTACTAGCATTTCAAGCATCCTTTCCAATCTCGCTGGAGCCATCATGTTTGGTGTTCCCAGCTTAGGTATGCACCAATCTCATTTAATGGCTATGGTCCAGGGTCAATCAAATGATACCCTAATCCAAGACCTATCCCGCGAAAATGGCAGCGCCTATCTGCGGCAGTTGAATAAATCGTTTGAGGGCATATCTTTCACTAGAACTGTGCAAATCTTTTGGGCCTATGAGACGAAGGAATCGCCAACCGTCATCGTGAGTATAGATACCACTGTTTATCAATTAACGACGACGCTTACACTCTGCAGACACTGCCTGATGGTTCTAGAAGCCGAAATGGCCCTTTGGCAGTCCTTGTAAACCCGGATTCGGCAACCAATCACCGCAATCATGACATCAAGAACAAAGCTTTTACGGTCTCCATTAACGAAAATCACACCAACATGGTCAAGTTCTCTAGAGGCGACTCAAATCTCGTAGCAATAGTCGCGATAATTTCTGATCTCTGTGGTTCGCAACACAACCGTCTCCGTGGGGATTTATCACCAAACACAAGTTCCCGCTTAAAACACCCTCACAGCAACCTAACATTCCCAGCAGCACTACGACGTGACTCTAATGCGTCGCTCAGCGGAATAGACGAACGCTTCATGCGTAATTTCTCTACGACCTTCTTGTTTGTACAAGGTAATAACGTGGCCGACACTCCTCACCGCCCGTCTCTAATGTAGTCACAGAGCAGCTAAACGCGATTGATTCACCAGATCTAGACTTTAGAGTAGATCAAATTGATGACCCCTTTCAAGATACTTTTAGGTGGATATTTGATCTGCCCTTGTTTTCTGAATGGCTTCAGCATGGTTCCGGCTTGTTCTGGATTCATGGCAAGCCCGGTTCAGGTAAGTCAACGCTTATGAAGTACATCTTCAAAAGTGAGCGCACATGGGAGCTGTTACATGACTGGACAAGAGTCTCTCACGAAATCAGGGCCGGCTTTTTTTCCACTACCGAGGAAGTGCTATTCAAAAATCCTTCGAGGGAGTGTTAAGAAGCCTAATAATTCAGATTCTTGCACCTTATTACAAGGCTTTCGAGAGACAGTATCATGACATACAGCTTGAGTACAGCCAGTATCAAAAAGAAAATAGACAGCTTGAACAGGCAAGGAGAAGCATGCTCGAGACTCTTATAAAAGGTAGCCCTGATAAGAGCCGCATACATAGAGAAGCACCAGAGCAGCGCTTATACGACATAGACGACGAAACCAGAGAGAAAGTCGAGAAGAGGCTTGCTGATATTGAAGCAGAGCTGCGTTTTAGGGACAACACCAAGCTTCCAGAAATCACTTCTCGTGCTCTATCTTGTTTACGCGTTGTTGAAACAGAATTTCTTATAGACTTGATGGAGGATTTTTCGATGACACCAATCAGCTGATAATAAAGCTCGAGAAGATGCTCCGCCAGCTGCTCAACCAAACCCAAATGCCTATGGAACTCATCTTATTTTTCGATGCGCTGGATGAATTCGACGGTCATCTAGACATGATCAGTAGATTCCTCAAAGGGCTTGTTCACATACCCCGGGATCAAAGACTCGGGTGAAGGTCTGCGTGTCAAGCCGACCATGGAAGCAACTCCACAACCATTTCTCCGCCCACCACAACTTCGCCTTGCAGGATTTCACAAGGGCTGATATCGAGCAGTTTGCAGCACGTTCATTAGCGGCTCTGCATATCGCAAATCCTTCCATCATCCCAATCGCGTCTATTATTACCTACAAAGCAAATGGTGTGTTTCTTTGGGTAAAGCTTGCCGTACAGGAGTTATCAAACGCCATTTCAACATCCACGCAACTTGTGTCAAGGGAGAAACTAGAAGAAACTCTCTGGAAACTTCCAGATGACCTCCAGGCCTTCTACGACTTGATTATTGAACGTATAGATCGGTCACACCGCCGCCAAACTTATGTTCTGCTCGAGCTTCTCGTTCGCCAGCGTGAAAACACGACCAAAGCCACTAGCATGAGAGAAGCAGTGCTAATCTCAGCATGTAGCACTTTTCAAGAGGCCCGAGACATGTTGAATAAAGACAGAGTATCCTCTGGTGATGCGGACATGGAGGAGAAAGCCTACAGAGTGAGGCATGACTTGACCACCTGGAGCGGCGGGCTCGTCGAACTCCATGGTGACTACCCTCAATTTATGCACCAGACCATCCTAGAATACTTTATGGGATTGTCCTTTAAGAGGATTGTTCTCGGTGACCTTGCGCCTTTTATTACTGAGAATGGACATTCCTTTTATTTTAAATATTGGCTATCTGCTTATGGTCACGTTTTCTCTTTCGCAGACGAGAGATATTTCAGGGCCCAGATAGCTTACCATGGTGTGCAATCGGAGCTCACGACGGAAACAGCCATATTGAATTCCTCCGCAGCATTCCCACTACGGAGTTTCGACTATTTCCCAGTTTGCATTCTTCATCTGCTAACTGGGGCAATGTACATCTCCCGTTTATTGTTTTCAACAAGCTGAGCCTTTGTCTTCGAGATTGGATAACAGCGAGCCCAGATGAACTCAGGAATCTTGGGTCCACTCCTGGTGCCCGTTACCCGTTGCTTAGCTTCCTCATAAGCGATCCACTTGACGTGGGCTCACACGAAAGGTGCCTCGTAATGGCCCGTTTACTGTTGGAGAACGGGTATAGCATGGATCAAGACCCAGACTTTTTCCACACACTTCTTTCCAAAATGTGTAGTGTCGGCCTCCAGTTGACTGGAAGCACGTTCGAGAAGGGAGTCGAATCGACCTTTTACAAGCTAGCAATTCTGGCGCTGGAGAATGGTCAAAGCCCGAATAATCCTGCGGTTGTGCCTGGCACGCTACGGACGCCGCCATATACAGCACTACACATCGCGCCGCCTGAAATTTGTGTTGAATTGGTTAAAAGAGGCTCATATGTTAATGCACACGATTCAACAGGGTTAACGCCCTTGGATTGGCTTCTAGCATTCCCGGACAAACTAACCGCCAGTTGTGGTACGGCATGGAGTATAGAATGGAGATATAAAAAGTGCATGATCCTTGTGCCTGCTGGCAGTGTCTTGACAGACAAGGGACGAAAGGCTAATTGGAGGGCAGCTCTGGACGAGTTTGAAGCAAAAGATTATAATGCTCGAGCTTTACGCGAACTTATCGAAGCACAAGGATCGGATACATGGATGAGCACTTTGGGTAGGATATTCCGTCTTGGGTAGCAGTGTAATGTATTCTACCAGTGATAGTTGTACACACGTAAATATTTGCTGCAACTTAATTTATGGTAATTCTACAATAATTATCGAGGTTATAAGCAGAACACTGTTCGATATCTGTCCTGGAGCTGCACATTAGGAACTACCATCAAATGAAAGAACATATAGTACCCAAACCTATCGACTAGGTTTGCAATAAATTCACTGCCTAGATTCAAGATGGCTGGCGGATGTGCTGCCCCAACCCACTATCCACAGAGGTGCAGTATTTTAATGTGGCCTTGGAAATGAAAGTGTAAGAAAGATACGCCAACAGATGTTAGAGATTGGTGGCAGTGTTTCATTCCTCCACCAGTCATGTTCATAGACACGTACACTGGTTGGTGGCTATGCTCTTGTCCGAAAATGCAGCCTCACTGCCTGCTCTGCCCAACACTCATAGCCCAAAGCCATATATTTCAATTGCTTGAAGCCCAACGACGATGTGACAGCCCTGGTCCCGGCACCGTCATTCCAATGCAGGGCCGCCAACCCTAGATCATACACCTTAACTCTTTTTGTCGCCGTTTCTTACGCAGCCCATATTTGCGAGTTTAACGGAGCTTCATATTATCTCATAGAGCTCAAGGATAAGTCTCATTGACTGCTTTCTAAGACCTCCAAAAGCTCAGCTATGGAACGTTTCAAGTACGATCCTATTGATCATGACGTGCCCTCTTTCCGGCTTCTTCGTTTGAAAAAATGGGATAGAGGCGGCGTCATATCCTGCAATCTTTTTCACGCGCGCCTTGACCAAAAGGAGGAAGCTATTACTTACGAAGCTTTGTCTTACACTTGGGGTTCCTCCGCTTTGGCTTATCACATAGACGTGAACGGCAAAAGATTGGAAATTACTGAAAACTTGTATTGGGCTCTTCATGATCTCCGTTTACAAGAACAGGATCGTATACTGTGGGTGGACGCTATTTGCATCAACCAGAGTCATCCGGAAGAGCGGGGACATCAAGTCAAACAAATGGGAGATATCTACCGACATGCCGACCGAGTTGTCATCTGGTTGGGTCCATCCACGTACGAAACAAACGTTTTCATGGATTCCATGAAGAAGCTACAAGAAGAGGCCAGGAAGCATGCATACAGCAAATGGGAGACTACAGACTTACGCTGGGTGGACCTTGGGATAGCGGCCCAACTAACCTTGCACGATCAAGACTCAGTCTTGGCTGTCCAAAGACTCAAAGGCCTACAGCATCTTTTGGATCAGCCATGGTTCAAGAGAGTTTGGATTCTGCAAGAAGTGGCGAATGCAAACGCCGCTGTAGTATGCTGCGGGACCAAATTCATCCCTTCGCAATTTTTTTCCATAGCTCCAATCCTGATGGGTGTACAACCAAGTTCACATTGCCAATCGGTTCTAGACATTATGCCTGGTCCTTTAAGGTTAGATTCTTGGGGTAATCAGGGTTGGGATCTTTACACTCTCTTGATAAATTTTAATGAAACCCAAGCGCAAGACCCTCGGGATATGATATATGCCCTGCTTGGGATAGCGTCAGATGCAAAGAACTCTGATATCTTACAGCCAAACTACGGAAACTCCGAGGATGAAGTTCTCTATAACACAATTCAATTCTTATATCGCTGCGATCCCAACTCAGCTCCGAGAAAGCAGCCACAGTCAATTCGAAGACTTTTAAGAGAGTTTTATGATGGCCATTATCCGATGCCCTCACGCTGGGCAGCCGAGAGAGGGCTAACTACTGTTATGAAGCAGTTGATTGAACAGGGAAGTAATTTAAAGGGGAAAGATACGAGGGGTTGGACACCACTCAACTATGCGGTCTCATACGGACACGAGCCTATTGTCCAGCTGCTACTCGACAAAGGAGCTGAGGCTGATTCAAAAGATAAATACGGCAGGACACCGCTGTCGTACGCCGCAGAAAGAGGCTATCCAAACGTTATTGAGATGCTGCTTAAGACAGGGGCTGAGGCTGATTCAAAGAATAAATGGGGCAGGACACCGCTAGCATATGCCGTAGCAAGTGGCCATCTAAATGTTATTGAGATGCTGCTTGAGAAGGGGTTTAAAGCCAATTCGAGAATTGAGCAGGCAAGGACGTCGCTGGAATATGCAGCAAGACAGTATTTGGATGTGCTTTGGATATTGCTTCAGGGTGGAGCGAAGGCTGGTTCGAATCATAAAGGGGAAGGACTTATCCTTCATTTGCCACTGAAGAATGGCGTTCCAATATTATTGAAGTGATAGACAAGCAGGGAAGCGACTATTGCCCAAAATTTTGGACAGTAACAGTACCGCTTTTACGAACCTCCTTGTTGAAATTTGTCTGTATTGCTCAGGTGCTTGAGAAAGCATTCGAGGCTGATTTTAAGGACAAACGGGGACAAACACGGCCTTTAAGTGTCGCTGAAAAGCCTATTCGCTTGTTACACGGATGGAGTCTATTATTCAGTCCAAGGCCAATATAAGGGATGAACAAGGCAAAACACCGTTATCATATGTCGCTGACGAAGTCTGTTCGATTGTTACACAACTGCAGCTTGTTACCAGATGTGAGGCTGGCTAGGTGAATGTATGTGGAGGAACAATTCGATATGAGCACTTTCCAGCTATTAATCATCACAGCCATAATGTCTGGAGAGAAGATTCCCATAGGCGAGGAATTATGGTATATCGATGCTGCTAGTTGAAGTGCAGTGTGCTTGCATCGCTTCCACTACCTCCCATATTCCATCCAGTCTGATGCAAGATTTCAAGTAGATATGCCAAGTCCTAGAACTTACTATTGCAAAGTCTGATTGTAAATTGTCGCTAAACTTAGGGCTGTCAACAAGGAAAAGGTGATAGGTGAAGAATCGCCATGCAGTCAACGGATTTTGGATGTGTTTAGCATATCTCATCGATTGTGTAGTAGACGTTAACTTTGTATCTCGGAGTTAACAATATAGCAAGGCATTAGGATACTGGTAGCTATATAAGATTAATTTAAGTTAAACAGAAGATAACCGTTACTGGCTGCTCTGATGCTCGAATGAACAAACAAGTGTTCAACCCAAACGCTAGAAGGTGTACTGTGCTGAATACGAAGGACAAGCTTTACTGTATCGGTTAGAGGAACGGTGTACAGGGTGGATGTGTTGGAGATGACTACGCTGTACCGTAGACAACGATGCAGTATCAGCATAATGAAAGCTTAATCTAAGACAAAGCAGTGCCTAGATAATGGTAGTACAGTAGAGGGAAGTAGCATATGCATTTCAACGGCGAGCCATAGAATAATATCTTCCGTATTTCTTTGTTTAGCATGCCTTTATGTATTTCATCCACTTTTTGAAAGAGGCCATCTGACAGACAGCTTATCTCTTGCTCAGGTCAACAGCCACCCTAGACAACCAAGTTTTATCAACTTTTTGTTGCAATACAACAAAATCTGATGGCAAAAATAGTTGATTTTCCCTCTGCCTATTTGGTAATAAATTACAGAATTAGGAGTTGGTGCCTAGGCTTGTTTATCCCGAGAGAAGCAACTAGGCAAATCTTCGTCCTCTCTCTTAGTTATTCGATCGAGTTTCAATAGCTGGTAGTCAATATTAAAATGAGAACAACAGTTCCGATTCTGCGGTTACCATTGGCATTCAAGGCTTTGTGAAGAAGAAACTCTAAAATATATATATAGAACTATTTTTCAATTCTTTATTCTATTATTATCATTTTTCTGTTTTATATCCTTAGTAATCAATAGTGTCAAGCCGAAGGGATCACCAGCTCAAGCCCGGAACACTAGACAACTAAGCAGCCTAGGACAACGACAGAAGAGAGGGCGATGCTGCGGAGTCTGTGGAATAATCGACCATACTTCACGGACTTGTCCAGATAATGTGGAGAGACTATCTACTGTCTAACTTAATGATCAAACCTGCTATAATTGAAAGTTACAGTACTACTAGTAGCAGCTTGTTCATTTTGGTACTATTTCGTCAAGCGCGTAGTGTTGGAGACACAGTATTGTCATACTCATAAGTGGAAGTCATAGACAATCCGTCTGAATGTACAAAATCATAAACATAGCACATTTCACATCCATGTCTTAGAACACTCTCCACATTCATGTGCTACTTGCAGCTTCAGCCGCCTACCTACAATTCACTCCGCATACTGTGACATACCCCGCCACTTGGTATCACAAGTTTCAATAAATGGTGTCACAACTGGAAAACGCCAGTACTGAATTGGACAGGATTTGTCTCAAATTAGTAAGATTTGGGTTAAACATACATGTCTCGACCAGGGCGGCAGCGGCGCTGTACGGCGTGGAAAAGGCTTTTTGCAGCTTCGGGTAGACCTGGTTGCCTTTGCTCTATAAGATGGCATTTGGCGGCTGAACATTCTAGTTGTTACTCAAAATCTGTCAGCTGCATGCTCTTTATCTTGACATTGAAACTTTCATGTCTACCTGAACCCACCTACGACCATGTCCAGAGCAATTGACAAAATGCCTGCAGCCCAGGAGGTGCGGCAAACAAAGGTCATCGTGCTTAGCCGTAGTCGGTGAGTGGTACTATGGCCAATGATACACGTATCTTCGTTTTGCAGCTCTCTCTAATTTATTTCTGTCAGTGTCGGTACTACATCGCTGTACACAGCCCTCGAGATTCTCGGATATAGGCCGTTTCACAGTAAGCAGGTCTTCTCCATCGACAGCACCACCAACATGGAGGTCTTTGAGGAGGCTCTGCGAAGCAAGTACCTCAGTGACACGGCTGAGCCGTACGGTAAGGAGGAGTTTGATAAATGGTTTGCCGAGCATGATGTGAGTCACAACGTCCTTATGCTATATTAACCCGGTGCTAAGTCTTCCTTTGTGAAATTCAGGCCATTATGACGGTGCCGCAGTACTTTTTGATGAGTTTCTCGAATTTTACCCCGACGCCAAGTTCATCATTACCGACCGCGACGCCGATTCATGGATCAAATCTGTGAAGAGTACCATTTGCGAGCTGATGAAGATGGCCAATTCCTTCCCACTCAGCTTCTTCAGGAGAATAGATCCTTGGATTGGGGCATTCTGTAGGCTCACTTGCACCATAGAGGAAGTGATTTTTCATCGAAAAGGCAGCGTCAACGGCATCGAGGATGCCAAGGCTGACTTTGTCCTCAGGTAGGTCATAATTTCCAACTCGTACTGCTTGGAAACTCGTTCATTGGCTGACATCTGATAAAGACAGAAACAGATCCAGGAACTTGGCCAAAGACCAAATGTAGCCGTGTTCCGGCTGGAAGACGGCTTCAGCTGGGACAAGCTCTGCGGGTTTCTTGGTCACGATATCCCAGAAGAGCCGTACCCAAATGCATATGGAAAAGACCACTTCCACACTCGTTGGGCAAATGTGCTCCGCCCCAAGATGTGGTCCGCTACGTGGAAGTTGCTCGGTTTCCTTGCGATCCCAGCCACGGGAGTTTGGGCAACGTCCTACTTTCTGTAGTCTAGAGGCGGTTCTAGTACTTATAAACGCATTGATATCTAGATAATCGTGTAGTTAGCAAAGGCACCTATTTCTTCAAACACATATGGGCCAAGGGAGTGGCTTGCGTGAATCTCCTTGAGCGCCTTAAGGTGCCGGAAAAGTAGCAGCCTCATAGTACCTTAGTTATCATATCAATACGAAAAGTGACATCCAGAGGATCCTCGATTAACCAGATAACTATAGAAGCTGTGACTTTTACGCTATAGTACTAAGTACTAATCCTAAATACAGGTACATGTACAATCGATTAATCTACGAGGTTTGAAATGTAACTAAAATTTATCCGATTTTCATTGGTTATTATTCTTGCCCACGACATTTCTGGTATCTCAAGGCGCTCAAGGAGATACAGATGAAGATCTGGCATCATCTCCCTGGATAATACCGCCGCCACAGGATAAGACCGCCACGCACCTGTCTCGGAACGTCGGCGGCTAGTAAAAAAAAAAAGAAAAAAAAGAACAAGAAAGAAAGAACCACCTGATCCTTGTTCCCGGCATCGCCAGCTAGATAGCAGGCTAGGAGGCTACAAACTCTTATCAGCTGTCGGCAAATAGTTAATAATTACGCATCCTAAAACCTGTTTTATTAGGTTACGAATAAAGGAACCTACCTCATGTCTGATATCAACGATACTAGGGAAGGGTAATTCGTCTCGTAACCATTGCGAGCTAGTGTTAACAGTACATTCCACTTAAAAAGCTACTTGTGGCCGGCATGATGATTCCTCAAACAAAATCTCCACAGTAATATAAGACAATTTTAGGATTGAAACCTGCAGAGACCCAATCGCAGTTGGGGTCTGTGACTCGGCCGCTGGCAGGCACCGCGAGCATCATTGCGCCACTCGAGGTTCAACAATCATAGCAGCTGGAGGAGTCCTTGGAAAACGGAATAATAGCCCTCGGTGAAGTTAGCTGACGCCGTGCCTTGTTTCGCGTCGCCTTGGTCACCTATGGCTATGTCTTTGTCTGTAAGGGGACCGTGCGGGCGTTGGTCCCGGATCGTCGGTGCGAAACTGCGACCTATGAGCGTCTCAAACCGCTCAAGGGCGTCAGCATCCTTGTGTTCCTCGGCAATATCGACCTTCGGCCATGAAAAAGATCTACTGTCATGACCATCGCGTCTAATGTGTGTATTTATCGTGCTATGGGGAGTCTACAAAGTGGACTATTTCGACGTTGCCGATGACGTGGTGAAGAAGATCCTAGATAAGACACCATGGCCGCTCTACTCCATACATTGGCAAGGTATCGTCCACAAAGATGTACGCAGAAGTAATATGCTGAGAACCCTGCTATGGATCGTGTATGTTTGTCCATTTTGAACGGCCATTGCTCCTGCAGCCACTCGGACGTGCACAGCAATTACTCACAACCAACCTGCCGACGAGCCGTGCCGATGTAATAGTTTCGTCAGTGGTTATAGATGGCTGGCTAAAAGCCACATTACAGAGACATCAATGCAGTAATAAATTGTCTCTCGGGCTGTCGGTACCTCTGCTAAGACAGACCCTGAGTACTTCTTGGATGCCCTCCCAACAGCCAATACCAGTATGGGCCGATTTTGATTGTGATGTGACAAGACACCGGCATGCAGATTGGAACACAAGGTTGGAGTTACCAGGAATATCCGATTCGAATTAAATTCCAAGCACTTAGGTAAAATTTTCAAGACTAAAGTCGAGCGTCATTGCCCGCCTCTTTATTTTGACACCACGGGGTTGACCGTGTGATCGTATGGCAGCATCAAGCCGCCAGAATATAAATCCAACCACTCTGCACGAGGTTACTGTAAATCCGCATATTTGTACGAAAACCTCTTGAAAAATTCAGTCTCAGCGAGTGATTTTACCATGGGATCCGACCATGAATCCTCATCTCTACGACGGTCAATAAAAATGAAAGTCCTTGTCCTAGGGCTGCCCTGGACAGGAACCACATGTGAGCGGCAACGTCCTTTCATTTTCATTTTTGTTAATGGTATTAACCCTTCAAAGCCCTCTGCTTGGCGTTACAAAACTTAGGCCTAAAACCTTACAACTACTACGAGGTTAAGAAGAACAAAGACAAGCATCATTTTCAGCTCTGGCTCTCTGCCATAGATGCAAAGTATAGCGGCATCGGCGTGCCCTTCCAGAAAGAAGACTTTGACCTTTTACTTGAAAATTATGATGTAAGTCGCACCGCATGGACAATCGCCGCCGTCTACCTCTTAAATACTCTATATTGGATCTTGAGAACTAATTACACACCTGCCAGACTGTGGCTGCTAGTCCCGGCTGGCTATTTGCAGACGAGCTGCTTACCGCTTATCCACACGCCAAAGTCATTCTCACGACAAGGTCCGCCAATACATGGCTTAGATCTTTGCAACGATCCGTATTTGTGATGCTCTCTTGGAGGTCGTGGGGCCTGATTAGCTTTGTTGACAAGTTCCTGGGCCTTCACTGGAACCTCGTAAACCGCATATACTATATCTTGTTGCAGGGACATCGCTACTGGGAGCCGGCCGCAAATAAGGCCCTACTTGACTTCTACGAGAGGCACAATGAACACATCCGCAATGTGGTGCCACGGCATAACCTACTAGAGTATAGTCCTGGCGACGGGTGGGAGGAGCTATGCGAATTCCTTGAAGTCGCCAAGCCACAGGAAGAGTTTCCGCATATCAATGGCAAGGATAACTTTCTGAACGATATAAGGCTGGATTATTGGACGCTTTGGCTCAAGATCGCGATACTGATGACCATGGTGGTTGTGATGATGGTGATTTGCATGTTTGCACTCGTGTATGTCTAGACTCTGGTGTCAAAGCATGGCAGGGACAACATGGGTAGAGAGAGCTCGCAGTAGATTATAAACCCCTATCTCAGTACAGCAGTAACTCTCGGCTGAAGCTTTTCAACGTTATGAGATTAATAGAATATGACACCATCTTTACTTCACTTTTGGCGATACACTATCTGGCACATGGTCCAGGCTGCAAAGTAACTTGCTGTAGCAGATGCTGAGTGAATCAGGATCTTCATTTCAGTCGAGCCTATTTTATCCAACAAGTTGCAGCACGATACCTGGTACCCACAAACCAAATTAACTGATCGTGTCTCAGCCATCCCCAAGTAGAACCATGCTTGTCCGAGACGCGGCGTGGGACGTCGGGACGTCGGCAGTCACGGCGAGAGTTATCAAACACTGTCTTAGTTATGCCGAATATCAATGGATCAATGGCTGAACCTTTGTGTAACGCCTTCACATCCATGACTGTTTATCGAAGCAAGCTTTTGACCGCCTACTGCTAAGTTCCAGCTGTCCAGCTCATTACGCTTTGTTTGAACGCTCTCACTCAGAACCCTCTGCCTGACATGACCGAATTTTCAGATAGCTCGAGCGACCGCTCCGGCGGTATCGAAGACGAAAGACGGCCACTTCTTGCAGGCGAACTGAGCGCGGTAGATCGTCCATCGTCCAGAGATTCGACGCTACATAGCCAAGAGATCGGGCATCCGGGCGGGGGCAAAGAGCAAAATGGACGTATCCCTTGGCTGCAACTGATTATCCTCTGCTTGGCGCGCATGATGGATCCCGTTGTCTACGGCTCCATCTTCCCTACATCGCCGCCATGGTGCACCGCAACACCGGCCTGCCAGTGTCCGACGTCGGCTTCTACAGCGGCCTCATCGAGTCCATCTTTGCCATTGTGCAGACAGTTATGTTGGTGGTCTGGAGCTGGCTATCAGACAAAATGGGCCGCAAGAAGGCTCTCATCATAAGCCTGCTCGGGACAGCTGTCGGGTCTTCACTCTTTGGCATGGCTACCACGCTCTGGCAGATGGTTCTTTTCCGCTGCGTCGCAGGCGTTTTTACCGCTTCCAACCTGATCACCCGCACCATGGTCGCCGAGTGCGTCCCATCCAAGGTGCAGCCACAGGCATTTAGCTGGCTGGTCTTTGCTGCCAATGCTGGTAATTTTGTTGGCCCCATGATTGGCGGCGCGCTCGCGGACCCAGCAACTCAATATCCCAATCTTTTGGGAGCTCGGAATGGTTTATACGCAATCCATATGCCTTGGCAGGCATTTCTGTCGGGGCCATCAGTGTAGGCATTGGTATTTTGTCTGCTTTCTGGCTCAAAGAAACACAGCAAGCCAAAGGAGACGCCTCGATCGACGAGAACACTCCTCCACAATCAAGCAGCCTCAAGGCTTTGGTTACATCACCCGGAGTTCCCGTCACATTCGGAGCGTATGTGTACGCCAAATTCCTGGCCATGGCCACCTCCGCCATTCTTCCGGTCTATCTATACACACCGGTCGGACTTGGTGGTATGCAACTATCCACAACTCAAATCTCGATCTACATGGCGGTCCAAGGTGGCAGCCAAGTGCTGTGGCTGCTTCTGGCGTTCCCTTTCCTGAACAAACGTCTTGGGACCAAGCCACTTCTGAGTGCCATAGCCACATTTTGGCCACTGGTCTTTGTTGGATACGTCGTCATGAATGCAATGCTTCGTACCGCGGACGCAGCGTTGCACCAATTGCTCTGGGTTGCTATTGCACCTGTCATGGTAATTATGGGCTCTGCAGTTATCATGTCGCAGACAAGCATTCAACTGGCCATTAACGATGCGTCTCCCACGTCTGATTACCTAGCAATGATTAATGCTCTGGCGCTCGTGGGCAACAATGTTGTGAGGGCTGTGACCCCGGGTGCATCTAGTGCAATTTTTGCGCTCGGCGTGAAGAATGGGATCTTGAAGGGACATCTAGCATGGGCGATTCTGATTATATTATCCGTTCAATTTCGTGTGTTAGTCCAGTGGCTACCTCACATAGCGACGGATGTATAGCACAGAAACTGAAATTTCACTATGTTCTTAAAACCTCAGTGCGAGGCATTGCATGGTATTGCGAAGTAATTGTAACGACAATGGATATCGTTAATCTATACTGTTCTATATCTTCTGTATGTAGCTACAGTAAGATAGCAAACGTTTCGCACCTCAAGGTTTTCATTCAGCCAAATAGCTTAATGTATAAGAAGTTGTGATAAACATATATTAATTAATTGATTTATTATCATATTATTAAGATTTTTTACATTTTTAGTGGTTTATTATTAGGTATTTAGTTGATTTTCTATCGAGATATCTACGCTAGATATGCGGAATTTCTGCCTTCCCACTTTGGATTTGTAGTCTCCAGCTCTCTACTGACCATTCTTAGCAATAGTTTCACCAACAGAGTCCTCACATTCTAACGGGACCTGACATGTGACTTACACCCGCTCAAGTACAAGCATAACTTCCTATTATATGCAGCAGAAACCTCTGCAGTGCCTTAGGATCCAAGCCGCCGTACACAACACCGTCTTACTAGATTAGCCCTATAGCTAGTCGACAAACATGAGTCAAGGCTGAGCACCTATCATTTCCATTTTAAGGGAACGATCTCTATAAAGTTAAAAGGGAAAATTTCAGTCGTTTGGCCCGCTGCGGCTATTCAGCCTAGACGCTGTCGATTCGCGGACGTGGCGGATCGAGTTGCTGAGCCGGGGCGAAGATACAAAGGCGCTGGTCACGCATGTCGCGGTGTCCCATCCGAGCGCACCGGCTCCCGTCCTAACTGGGCGTTTCCTGGGCGGTTTCCTGTCCGGCAAATGATAGCCTCCGAATTAAAACGACGGTATGAGATGTCGGCTATCGCGCTGTTGACCGAGCCTCCACTACCTTTTGGAAGTGCCGCGATGATATTACAGTAGCACTGCTAGAGCCAGTGGTGTTTGCTGGAAACCACCAAGCAAGTGCGCATTGTTTTTCACGGGGACCACTGTTTACTCTTGAATTATGCACATCAGACTGTTACTACCCCAACTAGTAGAACCGTTAACCGCAGCTAGTAGCCATTGCGACGCACTTCGACAAATTGGTTCGACTTGACTTGCAAGCACACAAAACCATACATGAGACGGCAATGCCCGCAGTCAAGAAGACCCTGATTGTGTCGCACCCGATCCCTTTCTCCAAGAATCGTCCTTTCAAAACCTCACTACATCAAAGTAACTTGCCAGAATACCCTTACTCTGACCAAGTAGACCAGTGGGGCTTCCTGTGAGCAAGTAAGTACAAATCCTTCCTAGGAGGAGACCTCTGACAACTCATCTGTGGGATCGTCTTGGCAACACTAGAAGTGCTGAGCCCCGACATCGCGTCAAGATGCGATCCCATCGTCGGGGTACCCCTGGGTGCCCTTGCGGGTTCCAGGAGGCCCTCCACACCTCGGGGCTGGAGGTCCCCTCGAGGGAATGCTAAGCATCATCAGGGCCTTGCGGCTCTGGGTCCATCGGCTCCCCGGTGGGAACCGATGCTTCCATGTTTTGCCCGCCCACGAGTCCGAGGACTTGTAGTTGATGCAGGAAATGTCTGTTTGGAGCACGACTAAGTCGTGCAGGACAACCTGACAATCACGGATCTCCTCTACTAGTTCGGCCAGGTCTTTGAGTGACCCTCCGTTCACGTTCGGGGAATTGACATGGGGATCGTTTGAGGGGGCGGGGTGTGGACACTGGGTATTTCCAACGCCAGAGCTGCGCAATGCCGTGGCATGAGTAGTAGACAATGATGACAATAGCAGGTGCTATTATCGTGAATCGTTCCAAGGACGCCATGGTCCTTAAATGGGTTTCTGAAAAGTGCTTGGTTGGATCTCAGTGCTGTCGATTGTGAATAAAGAGAAAAGAAGACAAAAGAAGAGGTAGACACGGAGGAGAGGAGAGAAGAGACGACGACTGATCATGGAAGGAGTTTCCTTTCCTGTTTACGACTACATTGAAGGAATGCACTCATCATCAGGTACCTGAACTGGTGTCGCGCCAGACAAGAGAGAAGGAGCCGACCGAGGCAGATTGCAGCAAGTAAACATCCTAGGCTCAGTTTAAGAGGACAGTAAATCCACGAGAATACCTGAATACAGCTTCAGTGCCTCCTCCTCGATTGCAGCATCTCACCCCTGGCTGAGTGTTGGCTTGCCTACCCACGACGCATGAGAACACAACGGTGCACATTGACATCAAGACCGAAAAGACTGGAAACCCATTCAGCGTACGTATGACTGAGCTAACCGTTGACAGTTCGTGGGGGCTTGAGGGTAATGGGCCTTTTGGCTTGCCAGCATGATATTCGTCTCGCCCCCGCTGGCATCTTGGTAGCATTGCCAGACCGAGGCCTACATGACTTTCCACAGAGTAGCTTATTTATTTGGCACATAAGAACACGGCAGGCTCCCTGAACTCATACCAAGTAACTCAAGTAACATTCATACTCATTGTCTTATCATGAGGGCTGTGAATCGAGAAATCTCCTCGGTGTGTAGAGCTCGAAGTAGTCGGCAACGGTTCTCAGCCACAGTTGTGGCTGTGAGGCTTTCTGCGTACCTCATCCCCAGATGAACAACAGTCTGAAGGCTTGCTGCTGTGAGTCGGCCCCACGGACATTGAAAGGACCTTGATGTCTCGCCTAAAGCTCTACGATTGGAAGCCAGTCAGAAACAAGCCGTAAAAGCAAAAACAGGCTGCTTTACTCTCACCTCAACCTGGGTATAAATCAAAGTATCTGTTTGTGCCCTTGTTCTTATCTGCTCAATCCCCTGTGATACAACAAAGTACCTCTACTATATGTGGACACACACTCATCTGAGCATAGGGAATAAGCCTTCAAGACCACCAAGAGAATGGTAGCATTAACCTCCGTCCTGCTGGTCATCATGTGCTCAAATGGCCTCTTCGTAACCTTAACTTTCCGAAAAGCATTTATTGAGCAGAATTATAAAACTGCCTTCTCCCCACCCGTAGCTTCTCTTTCGAATCATTCTTGTTTTCTTCGAATTTATACAAGTCACGTAGGATGTGTCGAAGTGCAACCAAATCCGATAACATGCAACCCCGTAAGAGCCTCTTTCCAAAGATCAAGAATCTCTGGCTCTCACTACGACGTTTTCTCTCTATCCGTACTAGATCTGATGATGCCTCGGGCCATCACACACAGAATATCTCGCCATTGCGGGTGGGCTTAGCGACGCTGCCGCCAGAACTAATACTATGCATAACGGACCATCTCACCGCAGCAGATGATGTTCTAGCTCTAGCTTTGACTTGCAGAGGGCTTTCCGTTATGCTCCTCGCGAGGACCCTGCCCTTGATGGAGATTTATTCGCAAGAACAATTCCTGCTGCGGCTAGAACGTGATCTAGGAGCTACGCATTACTTTTGTACATACTGTTTTCAGTTACATGGCACTGCGTCTCTACCGCCTCCTGGGCAACCGGTCGCTTTTCGCAGATGGTTTGATAACACTTGTCTTAGAATGGATTTCTGTCCGCTCTTGTCCGGTTTCAGATTTGGATACTTCCAGGCACGGTTGATCATGAATCGCCATTTTTATGGTCGGGACTGTGGTTTACCCCTTGAAACGCTTGACCTCGTTATCCCGCACGCTAACCGGAGAGGATGGACAAGCATATACACTGGAAAGATCATTAACGACGAGCTGATGCTTTTCGTGACGCACAAATTCGTTCCACAAACACCAACAGTTGAAGCCCTCCACACACTTGCTAGCTCTCGACCTTACTGGATCTGTCGTCACGACGACGTCCCTATTCCTAAGCAACGCGAGCAAACCTATTCCCAAACAGGGTTTTGCGACCAATGCTTAACTGATTACAGGATCCAAGTGCAGCAGGAAGATACCGGCCAATTTTCCATGGTTGTATATAGTTACCATCTTGCGGGGAGCGTACGGCATCATATGGACTGGAAGTGGCAGGCCCTGACGCGCTGCACGGGAAGCAGGTATTGGCCAAGACGTCGAGACCAGAAACAATATCCTCCAGGATATGTGAATAACATGTGGTTGGAAGGTGTTCCTTCTAATGGATAGATTTGTCTTGGCGGGATTCTTAGCACTCGCGTAATCATCTCGTGAGATACATTACGATGCCGCGACGTGAGATGGGACGACGCTACTACATGCTAGGATAAATTTCTATGTTGTTCTTCTTACTTGAGACGGCTAGCCTTAATACCGTATAGGCTACCAAGCTCTAGGTTCAAGCAACTCGGCAGGAACCCTTGAATTGGGCGGAATAAATCCAAGTCCCTAGACGAAGAGGTTCATGTAGCTAGTCCGGACCAAGTCTTGGTGAGACTCATCATGTGCATTCATAACTATAGATACCTTCTTCGAAATTCCCAGGTCGTTTTTTACACTTAACCAGGGGTGATGTGAAGAAGGCCATTACCATCAAGATGGAACGGGAGGGAAAAGGCTGATTCATGGACTGCTGTGAAACCAACCGCTATGCTAAAAATCATGAATGCTTATGAGGACTTATTTTATCGGGCCTTATAGCGGGTTCAACAATTGCTTAACGTCTTTATGCGAGATCACTCTGGTTTACGCCCATATACAACATGAACAATCATGTAGCCGTGAACCTTGGGATTGCGGATTGCCTTGCTCAGAGTTGCAAGCCACACATCGTACTAATCCGCTGGCCTTCCGAGAGTGGTTTGCCACATCATATGGGTGTAACCTAAGCATCACAGGTGAGAATTGTTGCCTTTTCAAACAAGTGTAGAACCCCTACCTTGGAGGTCATTCTCCAGAGCCGCTCTAGCCAAAACATTATCTGACAGCCTATCTCTTATCGATAAGCGACACCCACCCCGCGTTCCCCCAGTCGGTCCTTGGCGCTGCCTGAATGGTTCAACCTCCCTCACGCTAACGCTGAGCTCACCATCATCTTCAACTGCAGCCATTGCACCAGCCGCCACCATGTCTGACGACGAGGATTTCATGCAAGAGTCCGACGAGGAGCAGTAAGTTGCTGGCCAAGTCCCACCGGTGGAATGGAGCTGACCGCGCGGACCGCAGGTACGACTTTGAGTACGAGGAGGACGATGATGACAACGCCGACGACGTCGACATCGAGAACAAATACTACAACGCCAAGCAGCTGAAGCTCACCGATCCCAAGGATGCCATCATTGAATTCCTGGGCATCCCTCCCTCGAGGAGGAAAAGGGCGAATGGGGCTTTAAAGGCTTGAAGCAGGCCATCAAGCTCGAGTTCAAGCTCGGCCAGTACGACAAGGTCGGTCAGCACCACCACGCTGCATTTCCGTACTCTGCTAACATGTCACAGGCAGCCGAACACTTTGAGGAGCTCCTCACCTACGTCAAGTCCGCCGTCACCCGCAACTACTCGGAAAAATCCATCAACAACATGCTCGACTACATCGAAAAGGGCGCCGACGTCGACGCCGCCGTCTCCAGCATGGAGAAGTTCTACTCCCTCACCCTCCAGAGCTTCCAGAGCACCAACAACGAGCGCCTCTGGCTCAAGACCAACATCAAGCTTGCCAAGCTGCTGCTCGACCGCAAGGACTACGCCGCTGTCGGCAAGAAGCTCCGCGAATTGCACCGTGCCTGCCAGCGCGAGGACGGCACCGACGACTCCAGCAAGGGCACCTACCTGCTCGAGATCTACGCCCTCGAGATCCAGATGTTTGCCGAGAAGAAGAACAACAAGCAGCTCAAGGCGCTCTACCAAAAGGCCCTCAAGGTCAAGTCTGCCGTGCCCCACCCGCGCATCATGGGCATCATCCGCGAGTGCGGTGGCAAGATGCACATGAGCGAGGAGAACTGGAAGGAGGCCCAAAGCGACTTCTTCGAGTCCTTCCGCAACTACGACGAGGCCGGCTCTCTCCAGCGCATCCAGGTGCTCAAGTACCTGCTGCTGACGACGATGCTCATGAAGTCCAACATCAACCCCTTCGACTCGCAGGAAACGAAGCCCTATAAGACGGATCCACGTATCTCGGCCATGACGGAGCTTGTTGATGCCTACCAGCGTGACGAGGTCCACACCTATGAGCAGGTGCTGCACAAGAACCAGGATATCCTCGCAGATCCCTTCATTGCCGAGAACATCGATGAGGTCACGCGTAACATGCGTACCAAGGGCGTGCTCAAGCTCATCGCACCCTACACCCGCATGCGCTTGTCGTGGATCGCTCGCCAGCTCGACATCTCCGAACCGGAGGTCCAGGACATTCTGGGCTTCCTCATCGTGGACGGCAAGATCAAGGGTACCATTGATCAGCGCGCTGGCACCCTCGAGGTCAGCTCCGCAGCAGACATTGAACGCACCGAGGCGCTGACCAAGCTGACCGGCTCCATCTCCGATCTCTTCACGGCCGTGTTCAAAGAGGGCGATGGTTTTGGAGCCGAAGCCGGAGCCGACGACCCAGCCATGGAACAGCATCCCTTGGGCATGGGGGCATGGGCATGACCATGACCATGACCATGGGTGGCATACTAAGCAGGCCAACTGGTTCGCGGCTACAAACGAAAGGCAAAAGGGCAAGGGCGTCAACGCGGCGTGGCTATGAACGCGACCACGGTAGCGTCACGAAACCACAGGAAAACAAACTCCCACACTGGTAATACCCGCCACCCATGATTTTCTCACAAAGCGAGACATGATGGACCTTTGACCCCTCTCGTCGCACCAGCAGCGCCGCGCGGTCCAGTCGGGAAATAGAGTCATCTATCACGTAGCACGGCCTGCGCCCTCGGCAAGGCTGGCAGGAGGACGAAGGAGTGCAGCAGCAGCAGCAGCAACAGCAGAGGGGAAACACGAAAACCGCACGCTCTAGAAGGGACCGAAATGGTCCCGGTTCCCAAATTCGAATGGATGCACGTTTGGGGCGAGGGTAAAAGAGGCGTTCGGGCTCTTGCAGCCGAGGGGCTGGAGAGGGAATACAACGCACTTTTAGCGATATATGCAGAAACGAGCCGGCAATGAACATAGAATTTATTTATTTTTATTAATGCAAGGGCCGTAAAGGCAACAGTGTGAAATGACTCCCATGCACGTCTACGACGCCGTATAAAAAGGCACGACGGCTAAAACGGACAACGGCCAGGCATTGGACGGTCTCCCCACCCAGCCGGTCGAGCGAGTAAAAGGGCGCAGGGACGAGTGGGCATCCTTCGGCCGTCTTCATCCTGCGGACGGGATCGACAGAAGCGAAAACGACGTCAAAGGAACATGAACGAAGACGAGGACCTGCTTTGGGGAGAAGAAAGCAGGTGATACGGTACATCAGGGTGGTTGCGGTGCAGGATGCATGGGGGCTAAAAGGTAAGGTGGAAGGGTAACATGCGGAGGCAACGGCGGGCCTGAGCTTGGTGTGCAGTCGAGCAGGAGGGAAAAAGGGTCTGATCTTGACCGGATGGGATGGGACGCGGCCAAGGCGGAGGAGCGATGACGGTGATGATCAGGAGGTTCCGGGGTCTGAATCAAGAACCATGGAGTCGTGACAGCATCATGAACGAGGTAGGCGGTGGACGCGGGACGTTTGAGGATAGATTGTGCGTGCGACGTTTTACCTACCCATCCAATGATCTTGCATACGGTTATTTACGTTCGATAATATGGTGCAGCGTCGAGATTCGTAGACACGTCCTCAGTTAGAGCAGCATTGGGGGCCGAATGGTAGGAAGCGGGACGTGGTGCGACGAGGACGGGAGGGTGCCGCTGTTTGCTTGACGGGGAGGCTTGGTGGTTAGTACAGTGCTGTATGTACGAGCAAGGACAAGTGCGCGGCGAGGCTGGGGAATACGCATTTGGTGGCACGACGGGCTTGGTATTCACTGCAGTGGCATGTGAGAGGCTTTCTTGGGTGGCCACGAAGAGACGCACGGGGCCCGGCCGTTGGAGATTTTGCTCGAGGCCTACGTTGCAGGTTGCCTCTTGCGTAGGTGTGGGAATGCTTTGTGGGCAATGACATGTCGGTAAATCCCGGGCTTCAAAAGTCGAAACTGCCGTTGTAGCATTGCTTGCTAGCTACTGCAGACCGGAAGCTTGAATCCTGTCCACGGCTATGCGATGGGCGCGCCGAGATCTGGCCTGTGGAGGAGAGTCATTGGGAGGATTGGGAGCCACCGCATGAATAATGGCAATCCACAACCCCAACCCCAGACGCCATAGGCAAGGCAGCGATGGGCACACGACTGACCAGTCCACGGCCCAGAGTCGCACTGGTGATCTCCATAACCGGCGGCTGAACCAAGATTTTGTGCTCCTGTGGCTGCCACGTTAGGCCCCAGGCTCGAAGACCCAATCGGTGGGCGGGAGACGAATGCTGGACGGCGATCCATCGTAGGAGATCGGGGATAAATGGTCAGGGTGGTGAGTTGGCGATGTCGGGTCTTGCCGTTGGTTCGGGGAACAGGTGTAAAGGTTCCGCGGGGATAGATGAACGTATGTGGAGCGGGATAAGGTGAAGCGCCGCGGGCGCCATTGGAGGAGAACTGGAGTGGAGTAGTTGCAGACAGGGAGAGATTTCTAAAGCAAGGATCGGTGGGCGGAGGCGGCCTCGGCGAAGGTTGAGTGAAATTGGAGAAAATGCGGTCATTGTTCAAGAGAATCGGTGGTCGTGGTGGGATGCGCTGAGTGAGGAAATCAACTGCAGCGCAACGTCAGGAGCATAAGCAGACATTTGCGTCGATGCATTGGCAAAAGCGCAGGGCGAAGTGGAGGAAAAAGAACATGTCATATTCAACAGCCGAACCTGCATGACGAGCCGTTGCCTTTTCGGTAAGGCCCAGCTTGTCGATCGAAGAGCAGCACAAGGTGAGGGAAAAAGAAACGAGGTGCGCATGCCGCTAAGGAGAGAATAATATGCAAGCCGGGAAAAGGTGAAACGAGACTTGGCGGTGCGTAGATTGACAGATGAGACCGAGGATGATTATGGTGATGATGCTGGGAGGCATATGCTGGTGTGGCCGTGCTGCTTCCTAAATTGTTGAGACGGCGACAAGGTCGGGGAGGAAAGAGGAGAGAGAGCGGCCCTGGTCGGTGTAAGCACTCTGTTTCCTCGTGTCTTTTTGGCTCCGGAAGACGGGTCGTCGAGGTAGGATGGCGCCGCAAGCCACGCTGGGCAATCCAAGCCGTCGGTGCGGCCTCTTCCTCCTTATGCCGCAGCAGGCTTTCCAGGGGTTGCAGCGTAGTGGGCAATGTGGTTCAACTCGAGACAAGGGGCCTCGACATCAGGTTGCCGTTTGAACGGCCATGGAGGAGGGCGCTCCGTTGGTGGAATCAGAGGTCGGCGTTCCGGGACCCTGTTAACCTGCATCATGACAGCATGACGGTGCGATTGAGTGTTTATGCTTTAGGGAGATGCCGCCGATAGTCGAGCAGGGAGCGGTCGGAATCCTCAGCCGAGAAGATGGACGAGGAGTTTCGGTTCCAAGATCCGAAGACGACAAGATCGTGGTTCGTTCATACCGTACACGACCAACAGGGCCCGGTCTGACAGTCGTATCGTGCCGGTATCTGTTTGTCATGCTGTTGCTCCAGACACCTACCTTGTACCTGAACCTAAGCCTGCACCTGCGCGCAGGCCTGCAGGCGGTTGTGCCAATTCGCCAATGAATCGAGGGCTGGCTCGTAGCATCGGAAACGTCAAGACGCTACAGGAGAGACGGGAGCAGCGGAAGACCCGCATCGACCCTGGCCCCGGCCGACCACTTGAGGCCACCAGTTGATCCCTTATTTTTTGCAGCACCTCGTAAAGGCTACATACAGGAAAGCATGTGCAGAGAGGACACACTGCAACCTACATCGGTATGTGGGAGGGAGGGAGGGAGGGCATGTTTCCTTTTGGAAGCTTGACCGGTTAGCTCAGCATCCCAGCAGGCTGGATTTTGGGAGCCACATCGGTGAATGGTAGCGTCGGTTGCATGACAATGAGGGCTTTCTTTTGCCTGGAGGGTGTTTTCGTCTTTCTCTTCGACTAAAAGAAAAAGAAAAGACAAAAAAAAAGAAAAAAAAGAAATTCCTCGTTTCGCTGGCCGCATTGACGAGACACAGGGTGCATGAAGACAAAAAGCAAATGGGCACATGTCAAAGCCGAGCGAGCTGGTTAAAGAAACGGTCCGGCAGTCGGAATGGTGTGGCCGTCTATCCGGCTCCCTTGCCATTGCACCCAAGCCCTTGGGCCCTGTCCCTGTAAGAATGCCACGGCAGCGGTTTGCTCCATAGGCTTTCGTGCTGCGGTCGCTCGAGGTGAGGTGGATGATGATATGTCGAGCGCTCGGTTCCTTTTCCTAGTGCGTCGATGCTCGATGGGTTTATCGCTCGACCCCTGTGTGGCCTGGGCATGGAAACTTGTGCGTTATGCGGCCGACGCGACGCCATACAGGACGATAGGACTTTGGAGAAGGTCGACCGGGCAGGGGGCGAGGATGACGGATGAGACAAGAGGGCGAGAGGGGAAGAAGGGCGTTGCTTTGCATTGCATGGCGTGTTGTATGTACTGTACTGTGCTTCTGGTCTTCTCTCGCATCTTTCCTCTGCAGCCCGCCTTGCCTTGCCTTGCCTTGTCTTTACCTCACCTTAACCTTGACCTGGACCTTGACCTTGACCATGCTGAAAGGGTGACCCTGGCATCGGCGCCATACAAGACGAGGAAACGCAAGCGAGGATACAAAAAAAGTGAAGATCGGTCAAACGGGAAAAAGGGACGACAAGACGACAGTGAGAGAAAAAAAGGGAAAAAAGGAAAAAGAAGAAGAAGCTTCAGCCGCTGTTGCATGGACTGTACGTAATGCGGGTGCTCCTTCCCATTCCCATTCCCATCCCCATCCCCATCCACATCCCAATTCCGACCGAGAGGTGAAGATTTCATCTTGCGTCCTTGGTTTCTTTCTTCTTCCTCCTGCATCAATTTTTTCCCTCCCTCTCTTCCATTCTTCTTTGCTGGTCCCCCTCTTCCTTTTAATTGCTGGCTTCCGCATCTCACACGAGCGGTTGTGCCCCTCTCCCATTTCCATCTCGCTTCCTGCCCATCGCCTCTCTCTCCAACGCTACGTTACGCTTGGCTCGCTACGCTACGCTGCTCGTCCCTCTTCGGCCGAGCTCATCCCCAACGCCATCTTCATCCATCTTTGACATTGCAGGCAATAAACGGAAAAATCTTTCTCCTCGCGAACCGTTCCCGTCATCACGCACAAGAACCCTGACCCTGGCCGCCGACAACTTTATTGCCCAGGGCTGCTCTTCAGCTCAATTGGCAAACCCCAGACCGGACGGATCTCGCTTGACTTGTCAGGCCATATTGACTGGGCGATCGCCTCAACCGGACTCATTGGATACGTAGCGACCCGTCGGCTGCAGCAGCGGTGTGTGCGACCACGCGGATCGACCAGTGATCTTGTCGGCCCCGAACCTGTGGCCTCGCCCCCTTGAACATCTCACGGCGCTGACTCTGTCGACGACTCCGTCCTTCGGCTCCGTCTCAGCAACCATCTGGCGCCAAGCTATCAACGAGCGGCGACGACCAATTTTGGCTCCACCGAGTCTTCAGGCCTGTACCCCTGTCGCCGACGACGGTGGGACGGACGCTAGGCTCACTGATCTACACCACGCCCGCTGGGATCCCGTCCAACTTGAATTATTTCCCCGCCGTACCTTTTGTGTGTGTCTCTCTACTCTGTGTGCGTCCTGCGCTGTGCTGTCTGCGTGCACACGCATGCGTGCAAGCTCCTCGTCACCGACACAACCCAGTTCCAAATCACATCCCTCGCCGCTGGACATTGGCTCCAAGCCTCGTTACATCACGTCTGCCTCCAGCCATTCAGGAAAGGCGCTCGCCAAGCAGGAAGAACAATCACACCCCGCGGTCGTCGTTGCTCTTCAACAAGAACAGAGGGGGACTAAAACGTGCGGCCGGGACGCTAAATGTCAACCAACGCTAACGCACCAGCAACTGGTTCTTCGCTCTCCCTCGTCTGCTCCATCGACTCCCCAGAAACCCTTGGGCCGCAAAAAAAAAAAAAGGCTAACTCACTAACCTAACTGACTGACCATCGTCATCGCCGTCGCCAACGCTCTCAAAATAGCTTGGCTTCCCGAGCTCTTCTCTGCCAGTTCCCCACCCCACCAACCGACCTAATTACATTTACTTCCCCACCGGTTTAGCTGCTTCGCGCCCGTTCAACGTCCATCATCAAAAGAGAGGGCATGTACGAGCCGAGGCCAACGCCTTTGCTTCATCTCACTTCTCCGACGCTCCCTATGCTCTGACCCCCATCGCCGACTTTGGCTTCCTGTTCGCGCCCGGTGGTGGAGGAGCAGGGTCGGGATCTGGCCTGATCTCTGGTCCTGCGCCTGCACGACCTCGTCAAGAACCTGACCCAAAACCTGAGCCTGCTGTGGGCGTGGGCGTCGCGGCCGCTGCCATCGCTGGCCGCCGCTACGCCTCGAAACCTGTCTCGGTTATCTCCTCGTCCTCTTCCTCTTCTTCATCACCCTCGCTATCCACCTCATCACCTTCTTCTTCGGTAGCCGCAGCTGCCGCCGGCATTGCCGTTACAAATCTCCTTCGCCTACCGCGGCGCCGGTCTCAATTTCCTCCCTCCCAGCAATCATCATTCGACTTCGACATGGCCTCTCAACAGCAGCAGCCCCAGCACGACGTCGCTGCCCAGCAGGAAGCTGCCGAGGACTATCAGCCAGACCTCAAGGTACGTCCGCCAATGCCCGCTCCATCATTGCCCGAGTTCCGCCGCCCACCAGCCTGCCTCCTCGCTAACATGGCATTTTGCCTAGGGACCTTTGTAGGGGAAAAGACATCCAGTGATGCCATTACGCATGAGTACGCCAGGGCCGATCAGGTTTACGTTGAGAAAACCATTGTTCGTCCTTCCCTTTCCCCATTTCCTAGCACACGGCCCCTCCCGCCATGACCCCCAGTTCATGAGCAGAAACAGCTGCCCACCAGATGACCAGTCACTTACCCATGTAACCCGCAGGCTTTACCTCAGACATACTCCCACTACCGTCCAATCCAGGGCGACGGAAACTGTGGCTGGAGAGGTGAGTGCCTTTTTCGCTGCGCTCCTTTCTATTTCCCCTCATGTTGTCTTGCGCCCCAATTTCTCACCGCTTGCTCTGCATGCCCCTCACACCCATGTACATATCAAAGCGATGCAATAGAGCTGCCTCGGTTGGAAGCGTGCGTGTGGTCGAGCGTGCAGCGGTTGGGAAATTTGGGGATTTTCCGGGTCCCAGCGGAGTGTTAGGTTCATGCGCTAACTCGTAGTTGTTCAGCCATTGGTTTCTCGTATTATGAAAAATTGATCGAAGTTGGCGATCAAGGCCAAATCGAGGGCGAAGTCGCCCGTTTGACCAGCCTCAACCAGATGCTGGAAACAGTTGGCGGGTACAGCTACTTTGAAGATTGGGCCGATGAAGCGTTCCAACTACTTCGGGATCTGGCAGCCAATGTCGGAAATCCCACTGCCTCATATATGATGCTGCACCAGCGTTGGAACGACGCAAACGTGGCTGGCGGCATCATTTACTACCTCCGTCTGCTGGCCGCGACCTATCTCAAAGCCAACGCGGACACCTACAACCCTTTCGTCGCTGATGCGCAGGGCATCCAAGGCTACTGCAGTCATTCGGTGGAGATTATCAACCGCGAGATTGAACATTTGGGAATCGTCGCCCTGGCCAACATACTCCTCAAACCAGTCAACTTTGTGCTAGAAATTGCATACCTAGATCGAAGCCCGGGCACCCAGGTCAACACGTATCGCTTCCCGGAGGAAGCAAATGGCCAGGATGTGGCGAGCCTGGGTCCCATGATTTATCTATTGTACCGACCAGATCACTACGACATTTTATATCAGTCACCCGAGCCGCCAGTAAGCGTGCCGGCCCAGCCAGTCACGATGCAAGTCAATAGAGTCAGCGGCTTCACGCATCAGATAAGTATCGCCGGCACACAACAAGACCTGGAGACCTACTCCTTGGGCAACTTTACCTCGCTGGCCATGATGCCGGGGTTTGGGCCGACGAGCTCGGACATTTCTCCACCTCTGGCGTCGCCGTCGGCCCCAAGCCCCATCACCGAGCCGTTCGCTCCTCAACAACAGGGCCAGTGGTTGATGCAGTTTCCCGAGGGATGTCGACATCAACCACGCAAGCGGCACCTCAACAGCAGCCACCCGTCTTGGCGACAGGACCGCCGTCCGCAACGCCCACGACACCTCTGTCGCCAACTACACCAATAGGTTCTGGCCCGCCCGTGGTAGGGGGCGCGTCGAGCCTGGGCGCACAGAGCGGGATGATGCAGGGCATGCAGAACCAGAATAGCCTCGCACAGTCGGGCTATCACATCCGGTTTAGTCCGGTTCAGCTCGACTACGAGAAGGGCAAGAGTAGCCTGCCGGAACAGACGTTCCAAGTGACGACCAACACGTTTAAGAACAGTGTGTGGAACAGGGCGCACTATGGAAACCCGGATTTCCACCCCGAGGAATGGTGCCCGGATGACGAGGGCATAGACGGGAGGGTGGGAGGTAGGCGAAGGTCTAGGAAGGATTCGTGAGGAGACGGTCCCGCCTTTGCCGGATTGAGGAGAAGAAAGATAGGGCAGCTGATATGGTGTAATGGTTGGAGGTGCAGACGCGTGTGCCTTAACCGGGGAGGGAACAAGGTTTACTATAACTTAACGAGCGTTGTATATAAAGTAATGGCTGAGAGAGGGGGCTACCGGGCACACCTCGATGATTCAGATTGCACAACTGCTGCATGACAAGCAAACAAAGACATTGGCATGAAAGGGGTTCGGGTTCAGGCAGGGCACAAGCGAATGGCGGGTGTGGAGGCCAAAAAAAAAGTCTGGGGCACAGGTTGGGGATACAGGAAGACTCGGCAAGAAAACGAGGTGGCTCTGGAGTCCTGGTCTGGGTTCTGTTGGTGAAGGAATGGAGGGAGGCTGACGAATTCATGAATATGGCACGGATCGAAGTATGGAGTATGGTAATGGGGACTTAATGACTGCATGACATGGAACGAACGAAAGGCGTTTTGACACGGGTAGTCGTGATTTAAGCCGACGGGTTAAGCCTTGCACAAAAAGATAGTGAGCCAAGTGAGCGAGTGAATGAGCGAGTGAGTGAGCGTGGGCGACCGAGCGATAGGGTGCTTACTCGAGCTAGAGCAAGTGATTGGACCGTTTGGAGGGTTGGTTGGTTGGTTCGTCATGGGCAGGGGTTTGTCATGGCTCGGAGGAGATGCCTTATGCAGACCGTGGGATGTAACGGGACGCGGAAATCAAGGCCGTCGTCTGCAGGGTTGGGAACGGCAGTCGGGAGCCGCAGTAATCAAGGACTTTGGGAGCACAGACAGACGTGCGGCACAGTCAGAACAAAAGACCCCCGTCATGCTGGTCGTTCGTGATGAAGCAGGTTGCGTGTTGGTGACTGACTGACTGACTCGCTGGCGCGGGCGGAGGAATTTCCGAAAGCTGGAGGGAACTATCTGACGCCAAGTTGACCAGGGACGAAAACGAGGGGTGGGGACGACGAACGAGAGCCGAGCTGGACCAGCCGTAGACGGATATATTGCTGCTTGTTGCTGTCATCGTCGTCGAGATAAACGAGGTTGGGTGCAACGTTTTCTGCCTTAGCTGGGGCTTGGCTGGAGGGGCCTAGCGTGAGGGTGGCGGCTGGACGGGTTTGAGGAGGACTGGCTGGCACATGGCGATTTGCATGGGCATGACATAGCATGACATAGCATGGCATAGCATAGCATGGCATCGCATGGCATCGCATAGCGTGGCATAGCATAGCATGACATGGCCGGCCTGGCACACAGCAGCAGGTAGGGAAAGGGAGGGGAGGGGCCGGTCGTTAGTTGGTGGTGGTTGTGGTGATGGTGGTGGTGGTGGTGGTGGTCGAGGTGGATTGTAAATGTGGAGGTGGAGGTGGAGGTGGAGGTGGAGGAAGAGGAAGAAGGAGGGAGGTGGCTGCTTGGTCCAACGGTGATATTGAAGATTTGGACAGTGCTGAGTGGTGGGAGGATCCGCAGTGGAGCGAGCGCCTGGCCTTGCCTGCCCACCCTCCAGCGCTGCGTGTGTCACTGTTTCCCAGCCTATTAGCTACCGCTCCAGGGCTCCTCGGGCTTCCTCTGGGCTTCCTCTGGGCTCCCTAGGCCGCCCTGGGGACCGCTCCGGGGCTGTTCTGGGGCTGCTCTGGCTTGTCTGGGCAGGATTAGCCTCTGATGTGCTCCTCCCACATCCCCTGATCCCACGTTTCGACCCTCTTCGCATCCTTGCAATTGACAACCCGCACCCTTGTCCACCAAGCCTCCTCCTCTCACGTTACTCACAAACTTACGACTCGCTGCTCTCCCACTCGGCGACCCTTTCTCTGTTTATTTTTTCCCTTGTCTAATTTCCGACGTAGGGTTTTTGGTTGACAGCCAGCCCCAGCCTTACCAAACTGATACGCGAGACACGTGGGTTTTGGCGCAAGCGAGCACGAGCGACGACAAGGGCATCTCCCCTTCACGCTCCCGCAAAAGCTAGCCTCTTCCTCCCTCCCCTCCAATCCCATCATGGAGCCTATCGTGATCTGTTGCCGCCGCCCCTGCCGTCCTCAGTTGCCTATCTAGCTGGACCTGCCCTGCGCTTCCATTCCGTCGCCCGTCGCCCGTCAACTGAGCTGAAGATCATATCCAACAAAACGGGACACGCGCACACCCCTACAGGAACAGCCAGACCTTGACGCCTTGGCTCGCGACGACTGCGTTTACCACCAGCCTCCACCAGACGGCTGCATCTCACTTGTCCTATCTCGTTATAGTCGGCGGAAGCTATCCGCGGGGTACGTCCCGGTCTTCGCCCACGCTACCACGCAGGGGCGACCAGACGACATCCGAGATACACACGTGCACGCGTCTGTGCGACTTGCGACATTACCCAGACCACGATCGAATGGGTTGATGATTTCCTGCGTCACTGCGACACCACAAGGCGGTCGCTAGAGGACAATAGTCAATAGTCGAAACCAACCACGTCCTGCGACAGCAATCTCACCCCACGTTTTAACTCGCACCCGCTCGGCCATCGCCCGCCATGGCTCCGCCGAAATCTGACGATGCCGGCGCGGAAAACCCGCCCTCGGCTGCGCAATCCCACCTTGATCGGCCCACGCTGTACGCCGACGAGAACAGCGTCGCCGACGACGAAGATGACGAGGACTACAGCTACGACGCCAAGCGAGACAGCGAGACGAGCTCAAATTACTCCTCCGTCTCCGGTGACTCTCTGCCTCCGATTCGCGCGCACGGCCACACCTACCACGGCTCGGGTCGCGTGCTGTCGCCCAACGACGAGTCCGAAGCGAAGCGCATGGCCCTGCAGCACGAGCTGTTCAAGCTGTGCCTCGGCGGGGCCTTGGTCGACACAAAGCTACCGTTCGGAACATCCGCGCCCGCGCACGCTTCCTCCCCATTCACCATTCTCGACGTCGGCTCCGGCAGCGGCCTCTGGGCCTGCGAAATGGCACAGGCCTATCCCCACGTCAACATCCTCGGCATCGACCTGAGCATCTCTATGCTGCCCAGGAAGTCCCGCCAAACCTGATGTTCGAGGTTGCTGACGCCGCGGAGCCCTGGCCTCCGCACTTGTACGACTTCATCCACATGCGCAACCTGGTCGGTGGCGGCATCCGCGATTGGCCTGGCCTGTTGCGTTCCGCCTTTGACCACCTCAAGCCCGGTGGCCAGCTCGAGTTCACAGAGGTGCGCCCGCGATTCTTCGATGTGGAGCCCGAACATGCGGACCTACCAGGGCTCAAGAAGGGCGAGAAGCCCGAGATTGGCGCCGCTTGCCTGGAGTACGAGATGACGTTTGGGACCATGTGCATGCACCAGGGGCTCGACTTCGATCCCGTGCCCCGTGTGGCGCAGTGGCTGTCCGATTTAGGCGCGGAGGGTATCCGTGAGCGAGCGGATTGGCTGCCCGTTAAGAGCTGGGGCAACGATCCATTGACGCGGAAGAAAGGCGAGATCCTGGGAGAGATGATTGACTCGGGTGAGTTTGGGCAATATGATTGGTGCGCCAAGTAACTGACGATTGTGCTAGGCCTCGAGAACTGGACCATGCGGCTGTTTGGCATGAACGGCTGGGATGACAAGGAGACGCGGGAGCTGCTCGACAGGGTCAAGAAGGAGGTGCGCGACCCGAAGTTACGGAGTTATGCCAGAGTGTAAGTGCAGCATTGTCCTCCTGGATGCGTGGTGCTAACCTTGTACAGGACCTTTATCACAGCCAAGAAACCATTGAAGCCGAGGACCACATGATTCAACACGACCGCTGCGCATTTTCTCTTCTTTCTAATTTGGTTCCTCGCAAGGGGTTCCATGATTTTCTTCTATTTTCTTTTCTTTTTCTCTTTTTAATTATTACGTGCATCAACCCCGTGTTGGAACCTTTCTGGTAGATTTTCGTCTCCATCATACTATGTAGACTGGGTTGGCGCGAGCAAGCACGAGCGTTGGGGAAATTTATTGGGTCTATCGCGGTTATCATGAAGACGATGATGTGGTGGGTGTTACTCGCGGTTTAGGATATTTTTGCGTGGGTTGGGAATAGACAGGGGCTTTTACGTGTATGTTGTTAGAATATGATGAGATCGTGTTGTATGATTTGGAGAGGCAGTGGTTGGTGGGCTTGGATCGTCGGACAGCAGCATGTTTGGCAACCAATTATAGAGCAGTCAGTGAACGAAAAAAGGGTATATATCTAAACCGAAAATCGTCTACATATCCAACCATCCAACGCTTTCGCTCCGTGGCGTAACAGTTCCTAAACTCCGGCTCTTTATACCGTCTCGATGTAGCGCTTCATTTCCTGGGGCTGTTAGTATTATTGACATTGTGGGAATATTCTAGACCTACCAATCTGTGACAGCTTCCTCGAATAGACGGACCTCGTTCTCACGAGTGCCGCCAAAGTGCTCGACAAAGTCGTCGCCGAATACCTCACGCGCGATGCTCTTTGGGCGCATGAACCGGGCAGTCGCCTCCTTGAGCGACTTGGCGAGACGCTCGCCCTTGTCAGACTCGCCGCCGACGTCTTGGCCGCGGGGAGTGGCGGGCAGGGGATCTCGAGCTTCTTCTCAACGCCGCGCCAGCCAAGGCCAAGAATGGCGGCGAGGACGTAGTATGGGTTGGTGTCGGCGCCAGGAACACGAATCTCAAGACGAGTGGCACCGGGCTTGGCGGTGGGAGGAGCAATGAGGCGGACTGAAGCGGCACGGTGCTCGAGGCCCCATGACACGGTGACGGGCGCCCAGAAGTTCTCAACCAGGCGCTTGTATGAGTTGATGGTGGGGGCGAGCAACGGCATTATGTCGGGGAGGCCTTCAAGGATGCCTGCCAGGAAATGCCGACCCAGATCGGACAGACCAGCAATATCGTCCCAAGGGGCGTTCTTGTCCACCTCATCACGGGCGAGCAGGTTCTTGCCGTCCTTGTCCACGAGGGAAATGTGCATGTGGCCACTGTTACCCGGGAGGCCATGACGGGGCTTGGCCATGAAGCATGGAGTAATGCCGTGCTTAACACCAACACTCTTGGCAACATGCTTGAACATGCTGGCGCGATCAGCCATGAGAGAAATCTCGCCAAACTCGAGAGCAGCCTCGAAGACGCCCGGGCCGGACTCGGTGTGCCATCCTTCGATGGGGCAGTTGAATGCGTCGCAAGTGTCGTAGACGTCGTAGTACCAGTCCTGGTTATGAACAGGACGGGCAATCGAGTAGCCGAACATGCCCTCAGTTAAGGAGGGCAGCTGTTGAGGGGGTTCTGTTGCAGGAAGGCTGCGGGGACGACGTGTTAGGGTCGGGACTGCGGAAAGTGTAGAACTCGTACTCGGCTGGATATTGAGCAGACGGGCACTGATGTCAGCTGGAAACAGAGATGTAGAGGTAATTGTAGAGACGAACCGCCAGCCATGGCACCAAAACCCTTATCTTGCAGACGCGCAAGCTGGGTGCTGAGCAAGCCGCGCGGACAGGCGCTTACGGGCTTCTTGGTGTCTGGATCGAAGAAGCTAACGAGGAAGAAGGGGATGTTGCCCTCCCAAGGGATGCGACGGAAGGTGGAGAGGTCGGGAATGGCAAGGAGGTCCTGGTAGCCATTCTGGGCGTTGGAGATCTTGAGTTCGCGCAGGTAGGTCTGATCATGCATGTCCCAGCCAAAGATAACGGAGCAGAAGCCGAAACCGGAGGAAGCGATGGAGAGGAACTTCTTCTTGGATACGACCTTGCCGCGGAGGATGCCATCGACGTCGACGCCGGCGAGCTTAACGCGATTGTCGTTCTCGAGAAGGCGGGGAGGGAGTCGGCGGTGATGGTTTCGGAAGTCATCGTGAAGGGGAAGATAAGAGAAGACGAGGGGTCAAGAGGCGCGGGAAGAGATTCAGGACGAGGATCGAGTCAATGGGACCTGTCTTTTAAAAGTCGCCCAAGGCAGGGCACGGACAGCAACAGACGGCGAGGTCTCGGTGTGCGAGGGAGTGTAGCAGAGGGAAAACAAGGTGGTGGTGACGATGGTGGTGAAGGAAGCTGTCATGCAAGGGTACATGGACATTATGTCACTCTGCGTGGCAGAAGCAGGTATGGCAGGGGAGAGACGGTACCTCTCCGGGCCTAAGCCTGGGCCTGGGCCTGGCGGTACCGATAGCGGGGAGGGAGAGGAAAACAGGGCCTAATTAACCTCGCCAACCCCTGTCTTTGGTTGATAAGATAGATCAGCATGCTCGATCTGGCTTGGTCTGGGTTTTGTCTTTGATGTGGGTGAGGCCTTTGGAGCACCGGATTGCCCATTTCTCGGGGAGATGCGCATCTGTAAGAACCAGGTTTGGCCAAGCTGCATGTCATGTGCAAGAGGTACATACCTGGTACAAAGCAGTGTTGTACTGCTCGAGTAGGTCAGCCGTGCTCTCACGTGTTCTATGATGCAGGATTTGGGGAGGGAAGGAGCTCGATCTCACGTGGCTAGACAATTGTGAAACCATCACATCTCGCATCTGCGTTGCTTAAAAATACTAGGCGTCATCATTCAGTCGATCAGACATTCCATTGCTTGAACTTTCGCGATTCATGAAGCCGACACAACCATGTACGCGGACACAGAGACACAGATACACAGACACGCATGCACATACACTCACGGGATACACTCATTTCGTCACCATTCATAAACACGGGCATTGTCTCCGAGACAAGTGTATCATTGACTTGCTGAGTAGATAGGTAGATACCGCTGATTACCAGCTGATAGATATATACATGAATAGATATATGCACATGATTCCACCCTTGCTGGGCGCAGAATCACCAATTAAATGCGGCCGAAGCCGGCAGTGTTGACGACATTCTTGGCCTGCTCAGCGGTGCCGGCGGCAGCAATGTTCTTACCGCGGAAGTTGGCCAGGAAGCCAGTGTCGGCGCGAGTGAGAGATGTAGAGCTGCCGTAGGCGTTGATCTGGCAGTTTCGGCCAAGGGCGGACGAGCAGGCGCTGCCTCCAGTAGCGAACATCTGACCAGTGGCACCGGCCTCCATGGAAGCCTTGACGTTCTGGAACACGTTGCCCTCGATGAGGACCTGGGCGCTCTCGGACAGCTCAAAGGCGTGGCCAGAGTTGTCGTACCAGTAGTTGTTGACGACGTGGACGAGAGAGTTGCCGCCAATCTTGGGGCACGGCCAGAGGTGCTGTGGATGTAGTTGTTCTTGAGGGTAATCATGTCGTTGGAGCCGAGGAAGAGCATGTTCCAGTAGTGGCGGCCGTCGCAGGTAGCCGACCACGTGCTGCGGCCGTCAATGTCGCAGTTGGAAACGGTCACACGGCCCGAGGGGCGAGTGCCGAAGACGATGTGCTGGCGACCGATCTTGGAGGTTGTGACGTGGTCGATCCAGACAAGGTCGGCGTTGTCAATGGTGATGGCATCACCACCCCAGACGTAGCGAGGGTCTGTCAATCGTTAGCATAAGCATTTCAACTCGGACAACGACTTCTACTCACTCAGGTCGGTAATCTGGATGTTCTGGATGATGACGTTCTTGGTGCCGCTGACCATGCGGATACCCTTGCCGCGGATGACACCCTTGTTGCCCTCGCCGACAAGCGACTTGTTGCTGCCGACGGTGATACCCAGCAGACCAGCCTTGCTGTAGCTGACGGAGACCTTGGGGCGTTGGGCTGGTAGTTGCCGCACCAGTTGTCCTTGTTGATGGCTTGCTGGCAAGCGCTGCCGGTGCCCCAGGGGCGCAACCCTGCTCGCTGGCGGTGCCCTCGGTGTTGGTGAAGTCGAAGGTCTTGCGCAGGACGATGGTGCGGGCGGTGCTGTCGCCGAGGTACTTGACCAGCTCCGCGTTGGTGTTGGGGTAAACGACGTTCTTGTTGGCGCCGCCGGTAACGCCCTTGGCGAAACCCTCAGCCGCGCCCTTGACCTGGGCGACGGCGGTGTTGCACAGGGCAGCCAGTGCCACGGTAAAGATGGGAGTGAAGTGCATGGTTGCGGATGGGAGGAGTGGTTCTCACAGAGATGCCGGTCCCGGTATGTTAATGAAAGTGAATGAGTGGCAGAAGCCGTCAAGCTGCGTTGACTGGTCTTACTGGAATGATCTGATTAGATCAAGAAAACGAATGGAAGTGAAGGCGAGGCCTGGCGAGCAAAAACTGTCCAAGCTCGCGGGTGCCATTGGACTTTTCTATCTTTTGGTGTTGACCCGGCTCGCCCTTGATTGCTGATGGAGGAGCGGCCGGCCCCGTAAGGCATGATAGCCCACTGTCGCAGACAAACAAGTTTACGGAGCCGCTCATATCGGACGGGCAAACATTGCAGGAACACGTTCGCCCCAAGAGCATCCAATGTGGTTGCGGGTACCGGGGTCTAGAAGACATGGGTTCCCTGGCGTCTCCCAACCCGCAACGTGGGAACCTCCCAGTCAGGCATTCCTCCGTCGCGAGAATTCAATTACCCACTAATCAGAGAAATGCCGGGCCCCGGGAATGCAGGAAATCATGCCAGGGCCTTGCAGGAGATTTGCGCCGTGATAGCCACGCTGGGTCTTGGTAAACTTGGCAGTCCATCAACTTCACTCATTCAAGTCGTGAATTCAAGTTCTAGTTACGAATCATTTGTTTTTATTCTAATCTTCTTTGTTTCCTCACATTCCACGTTGAGTTACAGCTCCCGTTAAAGGGGTAGAGTTCTGGGCCCATGAACTGAGTGTGAAGCGAGCTAGTGTCGGAGATTGTGCGGTCCCGCTCGATATGTGGCTCCCGCTAGGCAGAATTTGACAGGTTCAACCACGTTGAACGGAAGCTCTGGAAGCCTTCGAATCTTAGTCAGTGCGCTGCTAGTTAAGCAAAGCCATCGACCCGTTGAGTTGGTCGAAAAGCTGTGGTGGCTGCCGGTGCTCGGACGGTAGATCGATCTAGCATGATGAATTTTGATTAACGGGCAAGTGGGAGGCTGAAACTACAGGGGCGGTGAGTCGCAACATTACAATCAATAACAAGAGTGATGCCATGAATGAGGTTGTGGCTGAGGCTGGTTCTTGTTTGTGATGGTTCCATTGAGCTTTAATGGCATTGTATCTCTGATTGAACGTTCAAGTTCAAGTTCCAACTGACTCGTCCCGGGTCTGCTTGAACGCTGTCCTAGCTTACACAAGTTTCGACGGAATGCCTGAATCGGAGGGAATACCGAGATGGATGGGACGAATACGAGGATCCACTGCCGGCAACCCCAGTCCGATCTGATTAAGGAGATCCGACAGAATCGTACGCTCAGGATCCACCGTACCGATGTATTACGATTGGTTTTGGGTATGATGCTAGTAGGGAGGAACGGGTTATCGCAAATAGATTAAGACTTGAGGTGCTTGCAATTTGCGCTCGGTGTTGATGTGGGTGCTTCTCGGGGCAAAGAGGCCGGAAGTCGTGGTGTGGTAGATCCCTAGTCTTGAGAAGGTGTTATCATCTACAAACGAAGCCAGCGTCTATGAACTTGGGCAGAGATGAGTGGTGAGTAGAAGTATCAGGAGAATATTATAAACATGTAGATCAAAAGAAGAATGCTGTTATATGTTTATTGAAATCATGTCAGTCCTTCGATAAAAAAATTCGAATACTTGTCGATTCTCACTCTTGGTTATCGAGGATTACCATCCCCATCTTATTGCTATCCACATAAATGGATACTGGAGATTGGAATTCGGTACATTGCTATGCCGGTATTTGTTGACCAGCATATCTGACGGCTTGCATCAAAGATGAAGAACAAGCACGCAATTGAAATCTAGTAGTAATTAACGGTCCCCCAACTACCTCAATATAAGCACATGCTCTGAAGAGCAGCTAGCTATCATTACATCTCCCTTAACCATAATTGGTTTTATGTATCGATGCACACGAGGAATCCACAGCACTTTGCGACCATCCCTGAATATCCAGTCATTCTCAAGGGTGACTCCATATCCCACATGGATAGGATCGACAAGAGAATCATTTTCTTCATTGATATTGCTATCTTGAAGGATTGGAAAATATCCAGGCATGTAATCGCTATACCCACATTCGACGACAATTTGCAAGGCGCCTTTATCAAATCTGCGTAATGTGTGACGTCAGGCATCTATGGTTTGAATCACATTTCCTCCTCTGCGTATCGTGATCAAACCGTACAAATCTTGCGTGGCTATTAAACTCATGTCAGATGAGATAATCGTAACATAAGCGCTCGGGTCTGTCAATTCCATCACACGTTCACCTGTATCAATCCGCCAAACACAGAGATCGTATTCCCCACAAACCCATTGATCAAATTTACTCTGGTCGTCAGGATCTATTTCGACAGTCTGGTCGGAGCCCTTGCTTCTTTCTTGACCAGAAGACTCACTTGGGTTTTCCTCCAAATTATAGGTCTCTCCAATTTGATGCGCCATATCACTGATATCACTTTTCCAAAGCCTGTCAAGCTCACCAGACATCAGAAAGTTTGGTGACTCTGGTGAGGTAGCAATCAGGTAGCTGGAGTCTGCTGTAAATGATAGCGAATATCCATTGCAAAAGGCGGGAAATGTTGCACTCAGATCCATGATGCACTGGCCTGTTTCAGCGCGCCACAGGCGCACAGCAGCCTCGGACCCTGAAGCTAAGATGGCTCCATCTGGTGAGAAGACAAGTTGCTTCACGGTGCTGCTGATGTGCAATCTCAGTTTTAAATTGCCATTTCTCGTTTCCCACAACGATATGAATGGATGCCGTGTTGTCGCGACGTATCTGGAGTCCGGCGAGAAGCAACCGTTACTATCAGGATTTACCTTGAATCTACCAAGACGGCATGGTCTATCTATTCGCAAAAGATGAAGTATGTCGATCCTCTTGGCCAAGAGGAGCATCGTAGAGTCTGGCGAGAATTGTAAACAATTTCCGTGGTAGCTCTTGTTTCCACAAAGACCACGGTTTCGGCCGTGACCGTCTTGGTAACAAAGGCGCAAACGTCCACTGCGAGACACCCAAGCTATGTATTTAGAACAAGCAGACACAGCTACTGTGGGGACCGAAGAGAACTCTTCTTCAAACTGAGAGGAATGCGCAACCTTGCTCTTACTCTCTTGATGAGGCAGCTCGGGCAGCGAATGCACCTTCCACAAGCTGATTGCCGGGCCGTCCTCTGCGGACAATGAGACAAGAAGAGACTTATCAGGTGAAAACGCAACAAATGAAATCCCTCTCACAGATGGCCGGAGGGATTGGGCTTAAGCAATTTGAAGTGACTTCCCACATTTACGTCCCATAGATGTAAGCTTCCTCCCCGACAACTTGACGCAGCAAGTGTGAGGTCTTCGGTGAATGCCAAAGCATTCACGTCGAATATATGTCCTTTGAGTTTCCTAATCACCTCTCCCGACATTAATGAGAATACCTCGATAGTCTTGTGGTCTTCTACTTCGCGTGCACCCAGGATAGACCTGTTGCCTAAGAAGCATATTATCGAAACCTCGGTGGATGAGACGTCATAACGTTCAGTGCATGTCCAAGTGGAAACATCCCAGACTAAGACCGAATCTTCCGTTTGCACCGCCAGTAAACCTGAATCAGACGAGAATACGATCTTCTCCGGGGCGGAAGTGTCTAGCCTTCTCTTAAACTCCCAACTACCGGTTCGCCAAAGCTGGACGCCAGCTGAGTCTATAATAGCTAATAGGGTAGCGTCTGATGAAAACACGGGCGAATATACCGTTACACCCCATCCTGATTCTATTTCTTTAATATCCTGTCCTGTCACCAGGTCTCTAACTAGAACACTTTCCCACTCCCTTCCAGTGGCTATGATTTTCGAGTCTGGTGAAAAAGCGATTGAGGTCACAAAATCAAGGTCATGAAAGACTTGGAGACACTTTCCACTACGACTGCTCCAGAGTCTGACGCCATCACTTACGGATGCAGAAGCGATTAGTGATGAGTCTGGTGAGAAAGCGCAACACGTGACGTTAGATCTGTGACCTTCGAACATAAGATGGCGAAGGTCCCATTCTGCGGACTTTGAGGGATCAATAGTGAGCCATCTAGGGAGTTGGTGTTTAAATGTTCGGCGAACGATGTTGTTCCAGGGTGCAAACACAAGCCCAGAGAGATACAGCTGAAGGGGAGCATTTTCAACAATATAATTGTTTTTAAGGACGAATTTTGTGGCATCATCGACAAATTGCGCAAATTCAAATTTGGCTTTTGACTATATGCGTGTCAATTCAAAAGCCGTCATACCAAAGTATCGATTCCCTTACCTGTAGGACTGACCGTAACATATCCAGCATGGCTACAGAGTCAGGTCCCCTACCAATGAGGGATAAAGTCTCCAGCCAATGCAGAAAATGAACTTTCAAAAACTTCAATACGCCCACAAGATCTGCGTCTTGGATCAAACTGCTGGCCTCTTTAAGATGAAAAGCCCAGTTGACAACGGCATATTGCATCGCCGGAGGGAAGGAATTCTCCCGCATCTCAGAGTCAACCTCATTGTACCCGAATGAGAGTTCTGGTAGACCACAAATGTTTTCTTTCAGCGTGCCGGTCATCAGACGAAAACAATCTCTGCCAAGCTGGTAGTGGGCTTGGGTTTCATCTATCCAGAAAGGTGAATCTCGCTTCTGGGGATTAGTGAGAAAATCTCTAAAAGAAAGATGGAGGAGTCTGATCGGCAGGTTTTCCGACTTGGGAACATCTAACACTGAATGGAGCCGATCTACGAGACTGTGCATGGTACTCATAGGCATATCCAGCAGGGCCACCAATGCCTTGGTTCCCAATGGGTTTACCAGGACAGTGATTGAGCCCACAATCCTTTTAAAATGCTGAACGACCTTGTCTCTTTGCTTCGGAGGTAAGTTGAGTATCAGCCTGTTTAAAACTGGAAGATAGGTTGTGTCAAACTGATCTTCGATGCTTTTGGTCTGCAATTCCAAAACCTCGTCAAGTAGCTCAACAGGGCCACCAAACCTTCCATCTCCGACGAAGCGGCAGATGGTAGCGGCTACGATGAAAGCGGCACTGCCATCGCAACCAAATGATTGTAACTCGACTCATTGGGCCAGTCTGATGGCAGATGACTATATGGAGGCTTGGTACTGTTGTATTCAGACCTGATTTCTGCGAACTGATGCTTGAGGAAGACTGCAATGTCATCTTGTATTGTGTCAACGGTAGCTTCGTGAAGCACTAGGTCCTGGAAGTAGTCTTTGATTGGAACAAAACTGCCTCGGATATGCACTTCAGGTCTGCTGGTGACGAATATTTTAAATCTTGAGCCAAATTTTCTCGCATCGGCAAAAACATTAAGGAGAAGGCTGACATCGTTGTCCAGGTGGCACTCGTCAAGTGCATCTAAAACGATAATTAGCGGGAATGTTGTAGCTTCATCCAACTGTGAGAGTGGTTCCAAGATGAGCTTCTCAAATTGAAATCCAAGTCTCTTTTGGGAATGTCAGGGTCTTGGTTGATTGCCTCCTGGATTAACGGGTCCAACGCTGGTTTCTTCACAACAAGCTGAGACACAAGTGTTGGAAACAGCTTCGCCACGCTGGCACGATCAGCTTCACCCCGCTTGAAGAAGAAGCTTGCGCCAAGGATACCATCCTCTTCCAAAGACACGGAGACCGTTCGCGAAATCGTCGATTTTCCAGTACCAGCCATGCCATTAAGCCAAAAGATTGGTTTGGCATTTGGATCTTTAGCCCATTGCATTATCTGCCGCAAAATCTCGACGCGAGTTCCTGGAAGACATCTTGCGCCGTGCTCCTCTGCATATGAGTCGAAAGAAGCATCAGGCACGGTAGGGAGTTGGCTTCGGACTGAAGACGTAGCATTCCTGTAGCTAGGTTACTAGGGCCGTCTACCTGGATTGTCCGAAACATACTTGCTCAAATTGAAGGTGACCTGCCCTCCATGAACCGTGGTGCCCAACACGAAGTTGCTGTTGGAGGTCGGGCCATTAAATACCGCCGAGTTCATAATTGAATTATAGTGGGTTGGCCATGCAGTAGCCATACATTTATTCCTGTTGTTTAGGCGGCTTCTATTTGGGAGAGCTCTTTTGTCGTAGCGGAGATCGAGATGAGTCTTAACGTTACTGCGCCCGAAGTCCAGTGCCACCCTATACTCGATGCTGGATGCAAGGTCCACGTGATGCAGCCTGATCCTCCTCAGCTGATATGCATAAGTCCAAACAGCCCTCATTTTCAAAAATTTTAACCTGGCTTGCTACTATCCCTCAATACAGACTCCTTCTGACTAGCCACGAGGGTATTGAGATTGCAGTTTCAAGTGCGTTGGAGCCTAAGTACAACGTCGTCTGGACTAACATGGCGACACCGACGATCAGGCAGTACTTCAAACCATTAGCTATACAACCGGACGCATAGATCACATTCTCAAGATGATATTCTAAATTGGTAGTTTCTTTGGTTCACGTGCTGTAATAGAATTGATGCAACGTACAATATAAACTTTTTATCCCATAAACCCTTATCCGATGACAAAAATGACAAAATAATGAATTATTCCAAAGTAGGATTGCAGTAAGCAGTATGGTTTGTGGAACACCTGCGGTTTCTTCCATTACCCGAATGCTATTCATAGGCCGGCCTTTGCTTCTTTTCCTTTGAGTCTCTGACGCGCATCCTTAAGACTCGTGCCTGTTAAGCGCTCAAAAATCTCGTGGTAATTCTGTCTTGTACGTCGAATGACATCCTCAGGCACCTGAAATGGTTACCATGATTCTAGGCCGCAACCGGATCGACCTACCGTGACCCCTGTTGCCCTCTTAAGCCTTGGTTCGTAAGCCAGTCACATAGATATTGCTCTGAGGAGGTGTCAGTAGAAATCTTGGATTCTTTTATTCACATACTGTCAAAGCTTCTTTGGTCTCGCCCGACCTCGTAATCTGCCGCTGGCCAAAAGCGGGAACAATCAGGCGTGCTGTGTCGAGTTACCAACTGTTCAAGTAACGCTTCCCTCTTCGTTCGGCGTACATTACTTCATCTGCGAGTATAACTTCGTCGGTCTCTTCGTCGATCCCTAGATAAGAACCATTAGGTTGCACTGATCAAGGACAGCCTCGAGGGCGCCACTCTCGTACCGAATTCGACTTTAGTGTCTGCAATAATAATACCTCGTTCGAGCTACAAACCTACGTCAGTAATCGGTCAGGTTAAATCCCCACTGGAGCTTCGGGTTGAGCTTACAGCCCATTCGTGCGCTGCTTTGTAAATGGCCAAGGCCAACTCCTCAATTTTGTCAGCGTGCTTGTCTCCAACAATCATACGTGCCTTGTCTTGGCTAATATTCTCATCATGCGAACCGTATTCTGCTTTGGTTGATGGTGTGTAAATTGGCCCTCCAGGAAATGCCTGACAACGTTGCAGGCCCGGAGGCTGCGGCATGCCATGTACAGTACCTTTTGTTGATATTCTGCCCAGGCACTGCCAGTGATATACCCGCGGATAATTACCTCGAGTGGAATCATCTTGTACCGCCGCACCAATAAGGAACGACCCCGGATGAGCTGCCTTTCACCAGCTGTGAGAATAGGGGCTGGCGGGGGTGAAAGCGAGACAAAATGGGTCTTGAGGTTAGGAGTTTTTCAGGAAGAATGGTTGTGAGCCAATAGTTGGTGATTAGGGTGAGAATGTGGCCTTTGTCTTGAACAACGTTGTTCAAAACGAAATCGTAGGCCGAAATGCGGTCGGACGCAACCATGAGGAGTTGCGACTCGTCAACTTTGTAAATATCACGAGTCTTGCCCTAACCTAGAGTGAATTTGACGTTGGTCAGCTTGTTTGTCTCGACTTACCTTGCCGACTTGTTGCAAAGAGGGCAGGTTGACTGAGGACAACACTACATCTGCCATGCTTCTGACATCCAAATTAACAAAGTAGTGTGTAGAAATTAAGAGGTTCCAGGAGCTAATTCTTTAAAGCGACACGTAACACCATGGTGAAGGAGAAAACCTGTAGCATTTATATTTTCTTTTGTTTATTATCCTCCATCAAGCGCATCAAGCGCGCAGCGTAAACTTAGAGGTCCTGGTGTCCTTCCCCAAAGCTCAAAGAGCTAACATTTGAATATGGCATGGACATTATATTTGCCTTTCCCAATGCAGTGGCTCACATTCCAGTGACAGGAAAGCTGTCAACTCTCCTCATGGAGCTTTACAGTTGGTTGACGTAGTGCTGGCATTTCCTCAAAGGGAAAAGTATGCTGTAGCCAATCAATAGCAACTTCTGTCTGTAGTGAAGATATGGACCCAGATGACTTGTGTGTTAATGATCAAAAATAAATTGTATTACCTCACTCTTCATAGTCACGGTCTATTCACAGCCAGAGAAAAACTAACATAAGGGTAAAGCAACATTTTTGTCAAAATACAATTAGAAGACAACTATGATGTAATAAATTATTATCTCAATGAAAATAAATGTGATAAATGCCTGAATTTCTTTGAATTACTCTTCTTCAGCGATGCATTTCTTGTCAGCATGGATGACGAGCTTCCATGATGCTTCATCATCGTGTAGATGTAAAACAACTTTCGTAGACGAGCCAGTTAGGGCTTCGACTATTTGGTAGATTTGATCACGGCGTCCCTCGACATCGGCAGCATCATCGTCAGGACCTGGGCGAGGCGCAACGATGTGAGCCTCGAGGTCGGTAAGCCCATTTCTCTTGGCAGCTTCAACTTCCGCGCTGAAGGCCTCCAAAGGAGGCTCTTCCCAGTCATCAACATGGGCTAGAAAGCGATCGTATCCAGTGTTAGAATCATTGTAGTGGCCAATGATTGCAACTCTAATGCAAGTCATAAGGCGAAAGGTATGCTTTTCGTCTTGCCCTCTTCCAACAGCGTAACACCGCTGATCAACAATGACCGCGTCAGCTTTCTTGGCCGGGGAGCGCTTAAGAATCTCTGCGTGCGTGAAAAGGTTGCTATCCATGGCTGTGTCGAGAGAGTTGCGAAGGGTCCTTGGTTTTTCCGAGATCTTACCATGGTTATATAGTAGTTAGGGAAAGAAAATAAAGATTCCATAGAAGAAAAAATAAATGGAACAAACAGGGGATCGAGCTGTATTTTGAAACTGCTTATCGTAGAGCGCGATAATTGCTGATCAGACGAAACGGGCAAAAAGCACCAATTGTCCTATGCAATTAAGTAATGTTCAGTCAATCAAATCCACTTTGCTTGTTGTTTCTGCCGAACTATAGGAACAACCGCCTGCGAGACATCCAAATCTCTGACTTCAATACGGAACCAATGAGATCGTTAACACAAAGCTGCGAATCATATCCTTTGGCTTTTTAACTGCCCAAGCCACCGATTTTTACCGGCAGGACGTTTGCCAGTGTTTGTATTTACTATTAGGAGATCTTGCAAGCAGGATTCAGTTATATGCTTCAAAGCATCTAAGGCAATACCTGAATACTACACGTATTAGTATCTTGGCTTTCGTTTCTTGTCCCAATTCCATGGATTGAAAAAGAGCCACGATCCAAAAGCCACAGGAGAAGCCACTCCTTCACCAGTCCGGGTTCCCTCTTCTATTCCAGCTACTTTCTACAATTCCATTTAGTGTCTTTCCTCGTCCTGAACTACCAGCCATGCTTCCTCTCTATACTCTCTCTCGCGTTATCTATCGTGGACATGCCTTTATAATCGGCCAACCGTCGGTGTGTATGACGTGTGAATTCTCTAGTAGTCTAACCCAGTGACAAAGCCAATTTGGGGATGGCGATTCAAAGCAAGCCTTTCCAGAATTAGTTCAACAGCGCTAGTATCGATGGGAAGTCGTTGAAACTAGTTGATGGACGCTAGAACGGGCTGGGAATGAAGTGACTAGGTCCTGTAACGATCATAGACGGCCAAAGGCTCTACACGATTTAAACCTATGTGTTGCAGTCTCCTTGGGTATACAAATACGACGTATCGTGGTCTCACCAAAATTTGACGTACGAGAACTTGGTAATTTCCCTCGTTTATAACATTGTCTAGGAACCTATTAATACTTTCAGCGTAGATTGCAGTGTCGATCAGCCCAACTTGCCAATGATCATGAATCTCAATCTATATCATATGAGCGAACTCGACAAAAAGTCTCAACTCTTTGAACTGGATCATGCCAAGCTGAAGATTGAAGTAGAAGAATTCTTTGTTTAAATCGTCGTGTTCTTGATATTAGAAGGAAATTGAACGCGATAAAATCGAATGGCAGACTGTCTCGACTGATGATAAATGTCGAAGAGTTTACAAGACACTCATGGCAGAGGGCCTGCTCCCAGATTTTGACCCAATCTCGCGAGAAAGTTGAGAGAAGTTTAACAAGTCACCGATTTCGATGGTGACTGTGTTTGAAATCTGCAAACTAGTTTGGCCTGGCAAGGAGTCATAGCGAAATTGACGACAATTAGGTGGTGAGGAGGAGGACAGGGCATTCTAAGGTCCGGAGACGCCACTCAATTTATATGATTCACCACAGACCCTGATCTTTGCGAAGAGAAGACGTCGTAGTTGGTGGTTGGCCGGCCAATGTGCTCTTGTTCCAAGCAGAGTGTCTGTGAATACAAGTTGCCATGATGCATGATTGACTGTAGCTTGTACAGATTTACCTAAATTGTCAGCAGCACTGAATCTCTGCATTATTAAATGAGTCAATTCGCTCATACATAGAAAATTTCAATATGTGCCCACGGACTACTTATGCCCTTATTTCCAGATGGATGGACCAGAGAGCTTGTTGGAACCTAAAAGCATTCAGCAATAGAGCTGACTCCGTACCATAGCTGGCCATACTTCAGTGGCTGAGCTTGGGCGTCTGCAGCCTGACCTATCCACAACTGTGGCTTCGGGCATATTGCTTCTTGTGCTACATTCTGGTTACCACGTGATTCAGCTGAACATTTGGTTTGGAGTAACGGCCAACGCTGAACATGCGTCATACAAACACGATCACCAAGCGTTCGTAATGGTAAGCAATCACCCATTCATCTCATCAGATGACTGACTTCTTTGTGCAGGCAGCCGAAACAGAAAATTCGTATAAATCCTTGCTGAAAGCTTGTAGGAAAGCGGAGGCCCTACTTGCGGACATTATCAGCTTCTATCAAAGTGAGGAGCTCAAAACTAGGTTGAAGAGGATCAACGATGTCAAGCCTCTTATTCTCTGGGTTTTCCTGATGAGCGTTCTCGACAAGATACTGCAGTATTTCTTCTCTTTTCTTATCGGACCATTGCCATGGGACCAGGGACTCCTTTGGCGAACCGTTGAGACAAAAGAAGAAGCCTTGGAGAGGAAACAGAAGGGTGAGAGAACTATTGAAGATATTGTCGCTACAGACAAATGGATGCTCAACATTTTATCGGGGCACTGCGACGCTGCCATTGCAACCTTTGAAGAAATGGACGATATCATTAAAGGACTCAATGACGAGAAGCCACAGCATCACGATATGATACCGTATGCACGCAGCCTACAGCTGAAATTAGTGGAGATTACAGAGGCAATGTTGGCGGATATGCGCCGGTGTGGGCAAGCAATAAGCCTCTCGACATTCTGGAAAATTGATGAACTTGTCAAGCGCAAAGACGGCACAGAAAATGGTGACACACCAGCTCTGAGTGGCTGAGATGTTGAGGAAAAGTTTTAACCTCCTACGACGTACTCAGAAAGACAACCTCTACCTGATGAGCAGTGTACGGAGTGTTCTGGTGATGAGATAACATGATTCTGTATTGAAGGTATAATATATATATAAAGAGTAACTATCCTAAATATGTATCTTGAAGATTACAAGATAGAATTAACTGTATATTCTCGACCATTTCTTGTACAGTGTATCTCTACACTTGCTTGGCTGTTCAATTGACAACGAACTGAATTTAAGTAGCTTGCGCCCAGAGTTTCATAACTGCGAGGCCCTGGCAACCATCAGCCATCTTACATCCGAGGAAGCCTGGGGACTGTCGCGCCTGTCACACCCTGGGTCACTCCATTGCCTCGGGTCCCGCCCACAACATTGTCGACGACGTTGCTGACCGCGGCGTTGTTAGATGAGCCAGCTCCACTGCCAGTTGAGCTGACTGGGCTCGTTGTACCACCAGTTAGCGGACCTGTGGCAACGTCAAGTGCCGAGTTTGGGGATCCCCAGTCAATGCGTCCGTAGCACCGCCGACTAATGAGTCCGCAGCCCCTCCAGTCACCGCGTTTGTAGCACCGCTAACCAGCGAGTCCGCAGAACCTCCAGTAACCGCATCTGTAGCACCGCCGACTAATGAGCCAGCGCCGCCTCCGGTGACTGCGTCCGTAGCACCGGCAACTAATGAGTCGGCGCCGCCTCCCGTCGCCGCGCCCGTGGCAGCGCCGAGCACGGGACCTGCAACACCTCCAGTCAATGCGCCTGTAGCTCCGCTAAGTACAGGGGCTGCAGCTCCTCCAGTCAACGCGCCCGTGGCACCACTAACCACGGGGCCCGCAGCACCTCCGGTCAACGCGCCTGTAGCAGTGCCAAGCACAGGACCTGCAGCTCCACCACTCAATGCGCCCGTAACACCCTGGACCAAGGAGCCTGCAAGACCTCCAGTCAATGCATCCGTAAGGCCACTAACCAATGAGCCGGCACCACCAACGGGCGATGGGCCCTTTGAATTACTTGTCGAGCCAGAGGAGCCTGTAGAGCTACCGGTTGTGCCAGTTGACCCTTTAGATCCGCCTGAGACCGGCTTACTGATTTGTTCATACGAAGGTTGAACCGGGTTGTAGACAGGGACGACGACAGGGGGACGACAGGGGGTGCGGGTCGACGTACTTTGGCGCAGGCGCATAGTCACGGGCCACGTACTTGGGAGAATCCTGGCTGGTATGGATTGGTGTATACTTTGGCTCAGGAACCGCCTTAACTGGTAGTGCATAATGCTTAGGAGCTTCCACTGGTGGTGTGTAGTTCTTGGGAGCTTGAACAACGGGTGGTGTGTAGTTCTTAGGAGCTTCCACAACGGGTGGTGTATAATGCTTAGGAGCTTCCACTGGTGGTGTGTAGGTCTTGGGAACTTCCACAACTGGTGGTGCATAGTGCTTAGGAGCTTCCACTGGCGGGGTGTAGTTCTTGGGAGCTTCCACAACTGGTGGCGTGTAGTGCTTAGGAGCTTCCACAACTGGTGGTGTATAGTTCTTAGGAGCTTCTATAACTGGTGGTGCATAGTGCTTAGGAGCTTCCACAACTGGTGGTGTGTAGTTCTTGGGAACTTCCACAACTGGTGGTGCATAGTGCTTAGGAGCTTCCACTGGCGGGGTGTAGTTCTTGGGAGCTTCCACAACTGGTGGCGTGTAGTGCTTAGGAGCTTCCACAACTGGTGGTGTATAGTTCTTAGGAGCTTCTATAACTGGTGGTGCATAGTGCTTAGGAGCTTCCACTGGCGGGGTGTAGTTCTTGGGAGCTTCCACAACTGGTGGCGTGTAGTGCTTAGGAACTTCCACTGGTAGTGCATAATGCTTGGGAGCTTCCACAACTGGTGGTGTGTAGTTCTTGGGAGCTTGCACAACCGGTGGTGCATAATGCTTAGGAGGTTCCACAACTGGTGTGTACTTTGGTGCTGGAGTATGCTCAACTGGCTTATACTGCTGGGAGGTATGAACGCTCTCGATTGTTGGATATGAGCTCGTCTTAGACACATGCTCAATCGGCACACTCGTGTTAGCTTGGTAATAAGGTGGAATAGCCAAAGCCGTGGCGGCGGTAAGAACGAGCGAAGCAAAAGTATTAGACTTCATTGTAAAAGTATTATTACTGAGAAAGATATGGCTGTAGTTGGTATATGAGTGAGTGTAATTAATGAGATTGGAAATGAGCGGTGGTGATGAATGATATTTGTAGCCATGATCAAACCATGGTCCTTATATGAGTTGATGCCGGCACACGATTGCCGCTGAATGGTTTGGTAAGCCTTCAGAAACATTGCAGCCACGATCGGGGCAAATGGAGAAATCCGATTAGTGACTGTGATTGTGATGCTATGTTTTAACGCCAAGCGCATTGTCCCTCGAAAGCGAGACACGATCCCGAGACCGATCTGACTATGGGAGAGCTACATCAAACACGGCACGTTCCGACAATTGGTGACTAATAATACTTAAATTTTTGTTTTATATCTGCGATAACTAATTTTACATGTGCCGGAATTGAAGACTTGGAGTTAACATGACGTTTGGGTCCGAGAAACGGGGTTCGTGGCAAACAAACGTAATATTTATATTTCTTTTTCGCATCGACTATCTGGATTTTGTCGCAGCACTAGGTAATCAGACATGAAATGATAACACAGCCAGTCATCATCTCGCCCCAGTCTACGCTTGCCGCTATTCCATTTTACTGGGGCATGGAGAAGAGCAACGTTCGGACTGGCGCAGTTGCCTGACTGACATATGGCTTCGCCGCAATACTCGTCACCAGTACCGCATTTGCCCAAGAGGTTGCAGCAGTCTCCCCATTCACCTGCACAGCTCAGGAGCCCGTAGTTAGGATCGTAACCACATGTGCCGTCGGTAGTGAACTCGACGTGTGGAAGACACGTGCCCTCGTAGCAAATGTCAGGGGAACAGTCCCGTCTGCGGAAAGTTGTGTTAGCAAATTCTAGAACGATTTGAAATCGGTCCGACGGTTGGCTGAACTTACTGTGTCCCGCCACACTTCCAAGTCTTTGAATTGCAACATTGGCCAAACCTCGATCCAATGCAGGTGGCGCCGTGATGCAGTGGTCCACAAAGTCCATCTACAGCTCTAAGCGGTTCGATGACTTTTCAACTCAGCATGTCATTAACAGTCGTAACGAACGGGTTGAGAACTCACATCCGGCAACACAATATTCGGTGTACGGAGCAATTCCCTCGCACGACGGCGCAAGCTCAGGGTTGAGCATCCAGAACTTTTCAATTGAGATTTGGTATGATTGAGCCAGCTGAGAACAAGAGTCTGGACCGACTTGGCCGTATGTCTCAGTCCAGTAGCGGCAGTGAACATCGCCCGCCTGTGGTTCAACATGTCTTCTGGGAGACTGTGTGATTTTTGGTCTCGAGTAGCTCACGACATCGGGCACAGCGTCTGGGTTCTCCCACCTGTAAGGTGCGCAGCCTTCTTCTTCTTCTTCCTCAGCAAAAGTACCAGGGAGAAATGAGGCAATGGTAATAAATGTAATAAATGAAAACACCCGAAGCGCTGGCATGATTGAGCTGGTGAAAGGCAGACTTAGGGAACTGGTGCAACGTGAATACTGAAAAGGGAGTGTAGACAAAATTGGTGCAACCATCGTGGGCAGACTGGCCGTGTTCTGATTGCTCAGAGACCCTGGGGTTCTCCACACTTTCACAGCTTCAAGCATGTCTGGAGTAATTTCGAAGGATTCCAGGTTCCTGGCGATTAGCTTGAGCGGAACGTTGCAACGGGGCCTAGAACACATTGTAATTTCGCACAACCGCCAAATACATTAATATTTGGAAATTACCCTGAACCTAACGTGTTGCACTGAATTATCTGGCAAATGTACACTGTTTAGGGTTACTCAACAGAAGAGTCAACTGTCATGTCAGGCTATTGGTTATTTTGGATCAGTTTGAGAAATTTGGTATTGGTAGGAATTAATACTGCTCGACAATGAAGATAGAAGCAAGTGAATGCACTTGTGATGTATTACCGCTGTCATAGCCGATAATCGAAGTTATAGGTCATCCATCTCGTAAGTAACCCATGCAACAATCTTGACTTCAATCATTTAATTTATAACGATGCCATGGCTTGCCTCATTAACTCTTTACCTTCTTACTCATTGTTCCCTATTTCACTCACAGTATGACCCCTCTCCTGTACCATGACCCTACCACAGATCGATCAATCGAATGTGCGTTTCTTAATAATGTCCGCGGCCTGCCTAGTCTTAGCAATGTATCTTTCATACTTCTAAATGGGCGTACCTTTTCTGCCACGGCATACACCGTCATTTGCGTAGTTGCGCCGACGAGTGTAGGCATTATACTGGCATCAATGACGGACAGCTTACGAGTGCCGTATACCAAAAGCTGTTCGTCTACACAACCACCGTGGTTGCGAGGAACCTTGGCACAGGTACCGACAGGGTGGTAAACGGAAGGAATGATTTGATTCCTAGCCCATGTAATGAGTTGTGCCGTGGTCTGAGTATTGGCACCTGGCAGGATTTCTCGAGGCGCGTAGGGCTTGAAGACTTCAGTTGCCATGTATCGCCTCATGAACCGGATATTCTCAACCATGACTTCGAGATCAAGACCATTGCTTGCGGCGCGGTAGTCGACAATCACTTCACCCTCGGGATTGGTGGGATTGAGCGAGACGATGCCGCGTGAAAGGGGATGCAAGTTTTGGATAGAACCTCCGGGGCCATTCATCATCATGGAGTTGACCGTGGTGTCGGGACTCTGCAACAGCCGTGCGAACACAGCTTGCTGCTGACGGTAGCCCTCGACCTGCTCGGGCGTGTATGACGAGGGAAGATGAGAAGTAGGATTCTGCGACTTGTACCTCGATGTAATATTTTTGTAATTGTCGGGCGACAACACCGGAAGACCAACCTGAGCAAGCAGGTTTGGAAACCCGACCATGCCGCCTCCAGTACTACCGCCAGGGCTGGTTCCCCTGTAGAGATGTTAGCATCTATAACAAGGCCAATAATAGAACAAGCAATACTCACATTGGTAGCCAATAAATGGGATGTAGCTGTGGTCTTGGAAATTCGAACCAACACCGGGCAAATCGACCTTTACTTCGATGCCGGCGGTCTTTAATGCAGCGCTAGGACCAATACCGCTCAATTGGAGAATCTGAGGAGTATGGATAGTGCCCGCAGCGAGAATGACTTCGCGTCTTGCTTTGACTGTCCTGGGCTGGGCGCCTGCGTTGTTGACCGGAACAAACTGAACGCCAGTTGCTGTCAAGTCCTTGTCAAACAGAATGCGATTTACCTTGGTGCCCACGATAAGCTCGTAATTGTCCCGAGTAATATTGTCCCAATGACCAGTCCGAGCGTACGATCGCAGATTGGTGCCTGGAATATGCGACGTGGAGTACCAGTATAGGCCATTTTCGCCGGAGCCGGAGTCTTTGGCAATATTCATGTTGGGGATAGATGCCATGGCATTGTAGAGTAACTCTTGGCCGGTGTTAGTCTTTGCTCTATTTACATCAAGGTAGGGCGCTCACTTGTGACATTTGCTGGTCTGCCATTGCCATATGCAGCATAGATGGGCGTTTCGGTGCCCCAATAGTTCATGTCGTATTTGACATTGAATTCTTTGGCGACTTCTGGATTAGGCGGACTCAGAGTGATTCCCTGTAACCGTTAATCACCATTGACGTAAAGCGCGCCAAGGCCAGTGGTTGAAATACAACATACCTTTCTAAAGTACGGTAGCAAACCGTTCCAATCCCATGTCGAGTCTGGGCCACCAAGTTCCTTCCAGGCATCATACTCTGGCTTTGTTCCACGCTGCATGACTTGGCCGTTGACAATGGAACTTCCTCCAACAGCACACCCAATACCAACGGAGAACTGCCTGTTGCCGAGTTCCGGGCTGCGCTCTGAGGTGATGTTGAACATGCGACTAGAATGCATGCCAGTTGCGGTGTCTGGACATAGTCAGTAATGACCAAGTGTAAGTATTGATGAGTCTCCACGCACGATATTGGCCATATTCAATTACCAGCACCGTATCTGCTAGACTGTTAGCAATATCAACATATTTGTTTTCGATGTTTCCAACTTGCAGTCTCCATTCTCAGTCAGTCGGTCTCCTACTGTCAAGCCAGAGGTGCCACCACCGATGATAATGTAGTCATATTCGTCCTCAACGTCGACTTGTCGTTCGAGGATACGAGCGTGCAAAGGTGGTCTTGGCCAGGCCAACGCCAAGCGCCCAGCAAATGCCAAGGCCGTCAGTACAGTAGTCTTCAATGACATGTTTTGGGTTTTATTTTCTTCGGCCTGTGGCTTCGTTCATGGTAGGAAATCAAGGCCAGACTGTATGAGACTTTAATATGAATGAGAAATATGCGCAGCTGTAAGACTCCTGTCTACATAGGACATAGTCCGGAGGACACCAGATGCTATTGCTAATGCAGCCAAGAAGTGAAAGCCCCATCACCGAAAAGAGATGCGGGGGTGCCATTTCCCGCGGATCCAAACAATTCATTCTTCGGTCCAATCTACAGAATGTCTGAAGCTCGGTGGAAGGGAAACGAGGTTGGACGAATGTCTAATGCCATGTCTCGGGGTTATCCACTCTTGGCATTTTCGAGTTGTTGGCGATTGATGGGATGTTGAAATCATGTAATGGCCAGGTGATACTATGCCACGGATCGTAATATCATCAATACTCGAAAAGGCATTTGGGACGCACGCTTATGCAATAAGACGACACTATTTCCAATCAAACATCTTTCCACTGTATTTTGAAAATGGTTCGAAACTGGAGAAATGGAATAGACAATATATTGGCTGATCTTTCGTTGCTTAGACGCCGACGAGAGTGCCAAGCCACCAAGCAAGTAATGATCTACAACGGTAAATCATTGCTACCGCTTTGCTTGTCTATTCATGCCGACATGTTCTTCCGTGCAATTACCCCAGATATATCAACCACTCGGGTGAAAAGCGGCTGAAGTCAAAATGATATATGCTTGAACTCCTCACGCTAAGCTAGATGGAACATGCTCCGAGAAGCTCTTGTGAGCTTTTCATAACGATGCTCGTCAATATCAAAGCAAATGCTGGTCGACTTTGGCCCTGATCAAAGCAATCTAGGAAGAACTCTTCACTATATCGACCATATTGCCATGAGTCGATACCTCGCCATATACACCAGGGAACCGTAACACAATGGTCAGAGTATTGCATTGATGCTTTCCACTGAATTAACTTATATCAAGGTAAGCCTATGTAACGGGAATTCTGACTGCCTACCATCCTAGCCCAACGTTGTACAACGCTTATTCTCAGGCTGAACTAACGCACAACAAACAATGCCTTCTGTCCAGTCCGGGGCGTAAGTATAATATCCAGGTCGTGGTCTGGAAGTGTTGTTGTTGTCCCCATTGACGATAATTTCCTTGATTTCGGAGCTGCCCACACTCCTTTACTGGAGTAATGTCAAACTGTAAGATTATGAGTGCAACAAAGGACATAATCTCCGCCATTGCAAAATGCCGACCAGGACATAAGTGACGTCCTCCCCGAAACCATGAAACCCAACTCGGCTGCCTATGTTCTTTGATGCATTGCCACTCATCGCCGCCCGCATAAACCTCTTTGGGTCGAACTTGTCAACATCCATCCCCACAGAGATTTGTCAAAATGCTGCACCGCTGATGGAACAATGACATAGCTGTCTTTCTTTAAGAAAAATTCTTCATCGAGCATATGGTCTTCCACGACCTTTCTGACAGAAAGTTGCACTCCGTAGAACCGCAAGACTTCGTGGGATGTTGATGTCAGCGTGGGGCAAGATGTTTTGATAGACTTGATGTCTAGATAATTGACATTGCCTTTCTTTTGAATGCATGACTCTAACTCGGACATGCATTCAGCTAAAAGGGCAGGATCTGAGACGACGTGATAGAGAATCCAGAAGCAAGCCGGTATAGTATTTGAAATGAGTCCAAGAGCACCTGCCACTTCCATTCTCGAGATTTGCCTCAGGTCCTTGATGTTGTGAACCTTTGAAATAAACTCAAACCGTGCCTTGACTAGATCAGATGCTTCGTTATGTCCGCCACTGCAGAAGTAGTTGACAAATGCCTGTGTGACATGCTCTCGTGCTTCCACCGTCATGCCTGCCAGGAATCTTGGCAGGATCTTGACAACAAGCGCTGCAGAGCTTTTTCAAACTTGCTACTCATTATGTTAGTACTGTCTTTTCGAATGCTTTCATGATTGTGGGCCAAATCTTACTGCCAAGATGTGGCGACTGCTGGATCTCGAAAGGGGTTTTAGGCCCGTAAACAGCATCCGTGGTAGCCACTAGGACTTCACCGCGTATCCAGCTATACATTGAGACCTGGCGTGCCCCTCCGTCCCTCACGGCATTTAGTGAACCGAGGAAAGATTGAGATGCATTCAGGATCATTAGATCCAAACCAGCCCCAGGAGCTACGGCTTGTTGAAGGGCTCTGTTGAAGCCCAAGAGAAATCCATCATCTGAGGCTAAACCGTGAGTCATGACCTGATAGGTGTTTTCATTCAGCCCTGTTATATCTTTGATGATCTCAACCATGGTAGGATTGAAATCAAGAGCCTTGTGTTGCTTGTGAACAGCCGCAACGAGCGGTGCTGTATTCACGATATAAACTCGTAGTCCGGGAAGATTCAACGTGTATATTGGCAAGCCATGTTTGATCCTGCTTTTGAATTAGTCTCACATGTTCAAAACCAATCCTCTTATCACACTGAGAAAGTTTCAGAGCCCATTGAAGATCATCCCTTTCGAAAAACAACAGGTTGGTTAGATAAATCGCGAACTAACCTCATGCGTAAGTAAAAGTCTGCACGGTGCTTCAATATTTGATAAATGGTTGACAGAAACGGTACAGTATTCTCGATAGTAGGTGGCTCGCCTTTCCTTTTGGTCCATTGCTGCCATAGACTAGGCACGTACACCAGCACGACAGCCAATAGGGATAATACGTAAAGTAACATCATGTTGAAAATTAAGATGTCTCAACATGTCATTTGGTGTTGACTCAACCTGGTGGCGAACCGGAAGGTATAGCCAGAGTATTCGATCAATACGTTCTTATCTCTTGCAAGTCATAGGAGCCTGATGCTAAGGGGCGTGCAACTAAGAAACAAGGAAGGGCCGTACATTCCCCGGTGAACAGATCCTTCTCGCACAAGAATAACCCGTAACAATAGGTTGACTCCTTGGATGTGCGCGATTAGCCTGATTCAGTTCAGGCCTTCGCAATCACTTGCCCACCAGCACCCAAACCTGGCACTCATACTTTCACCAGCTTTGTTCGGCTAAGACCGTATCAGATCCATATGCATGCCAATCACCTTGTTTGGCCCCCATATCGAATGAAACGTGCATCGGTGATTTAAGCGGCATATTATGAATTTCAATTGGACTTTGGTTAACGTCGTCGTGCGGCGTAGCAACCGATAGCACTTTCAGCAACTACCAGCATTGCAGCGTAGCATTGCCTGCATGTCAGAAAAATGTGGCGACAGCCGTGCGGCGTAGGAGGTGTCGAACAATACAGACAGAATTGTTCTAGGTCGAAATCCTACTGGGAAGCTACAACGTTTTGACTCATAGCCAGCCGCAGGCTTGCTCAGAGGAAGAGGCTTCGACAGCTTGGCGAATGCTGATGACAATGCCTTCATTTCCGATGAAACTTCCGAATTGGTCCAGGTTGTTGGCGAATTCCGGCCGCACAATTACACTACAAATTCATTCGCCAGGATACGATCAGGTCCGATCCATGCCATCCAATGACATGTGGAATAAGGAGATGTTACACAAGACCAATTCGTTTTCAACGCTCAATCTGAGGTCTTGACACAGGCAATTTTAGGTACAATTGATTCTATTGTCTACCTATAGTTCAAATTGGATAATATATTTATCAATATCATGTCTAAAAATTTTAATTCGACCGTCAGAATGGAAAGTGAATAGCTAATAGACAAAGTGCACCCCTTACACAGCTATGCCCACCTTGAAAACAGATCAGGAAAGGTTCTGGGTGCTGTAAACAAATCCAAAATGGTCTCATCTCCCATAAGCAGCCTGAGCATACATCTTGCCTTTCCTCTCCCCAACATTTATAGCACCGCTTCATCGCTTAAACTTGACTCCACCAGGAACTTGATGAACAAAAACTTCATTGGGGTCCACCATCTTTGCAATGTTTCGTAAGCGTTTCATATTCTTTTCACCGTACGTGGCATATGGATCTTGCCAAGGAGCAACATCATTGATGTAAAGGAAGGGATCCCAGGCATTCAGGAGCTTAGCATCAGCCTCAACAGCGCTCATTAGTTTCTTGGTTGCCTTTTTGATTGTGGAATCGTCAGCGGCTTTGTTATAGCTACCAGTTAAGATGGCAATAACCAGAGGTGCCGAGCGGTCTTGGAAGCCAAAAGGGTTTAACTTTGCATGCTTCGTGTAGAAAGTATGTGGTAGTGGCTCGAGAGACATGGTCCAAATGATGCCATCAACTCCGCTAACACTGTTGAGCGACTCGCTGAAGCGATGATAGGTTGCGTTGAGCACCGCTTCATCGGCCTTCAAGGTGATGGTAGCCCATAGTTGCCTTGTAGATAGTTAGCCACTGTCATGCACATGAACCAAGATGTTGATACATACCTTTGTCCGAACGTCTGCACTCCTTTCATCTCCTCCGCCAGTCCAGACACCTTGGTAGCGCGTAGAGTATTGAAGATGCTGGGTATCTTTCGGATTGCGTCAAAGATTGGTGGGTCGGTAGCACCAGGCTTGGTGTAATCGAGATGGTTTGCAATGGCCACAGCGCCATTGGTGAAGCTCAAGCTCGTAATGATGTGTGCAAATTCATCATAAGGTTCTTTGGAGCTGATCTTGGCAAACTCCCGTATGTTTTCCGCCCAAGTAGATCCTTGGTGGAACGAATGGCCCCCAGAAAGTACCCTGCTTGAATGTCTGTAGTTCGAGCTTGGTAACAATGGCAAAATTGTTGCTACCTCCACGGAGCGCCCATAGGAGATCTGGGTTCTCACGGTCGTTGGCATGTATGATTGAGCCGTTCGCAAGCACCACTTCGAAATCCCGGACCATGTCCGAAGCCCAACCGTAGCGAGGACTGAAGTACGACACGCCACCTCCGAGGACCAGCCCTCCTACGCCAATATCGGCGCCCCGGCCCCAACCACGCTCAAGTCCACTTCATCTAGCTTGGTGTACACGGAACCCCAGGTGTTTCCGGCACCGACTGAGACTGTGCCGGCATCAACGTTTACGTCGATGGAGTTGAGCTCACGTAAGTCAATAGTTACTCCCCCTCAATGTTGGCAGAGTCAGGGATGCTGCCATGGCCGCCAGATCGAACAGCAAACTTGCATGCCTCCTTCTTGTCTCCGCCGTGGCAGCGTGAGGTGGAGGTCAAGGTGTGTATAGCGAGCGAGACGTCCTCGGCCGTCTCGGGTGTGACGATGCACTGTGGGCGTATGCCTGCTGCAGTAGCAGAGTAGTAAGAGCTGATTGACGAGTCATATGCCGAGCTTGAGGGGAAAACAGTCTTTCCCGGAAGCACAGTTGACAGTGCCAAGCACTTTCAGGCTGTTAGCGGGCTGCATGGAAACGTCTCAGAGAAACCGAGAGAAGGAGGAAGAGGAGTTACTCACACATGCTGAGACGAGCCGTGAGGGGCTTGCCTTGTCCATCCTGTCTGTCTGGTGTGCTTTCCTTGTCTGGTTTGCGTCCTGGTGTGCGTCCTGGTGTGCGTCCTTGTTTGCGTCCTTGTTTGCACGTTGTGGGATGTGAGCCGATAGAGCCTTAATTAGTGATGTCAATCCCACGTGGTGCGTCCTCGTAGGTAGGGTTACCGCGGACGCCAAATTCAGGCAGGGCTGCTTTTGAGGTTGGTTCAGAAGCAATAGATAGCAATCTTAAACACATAGAGAGCCCGCTTCTAGAAGCTATTGCATGTCCAATAGGGGTTACAGGGTCTTGGAAGAGTATGCCGTGTAACCAGCGCTCCATTATGCTCGATTGGGTAAACAGTGCCACAATCCTGCAGGAGCTGGTTCTCGAGAAGCCGGTGGGAGTGCCGGTGTGAGTGCACAGACTATAGTACATGATCGGTAAAAGATTTCGCGCCACATGCCATGCGCAATCACACATGCAATCATTGCATATGGTTATCGTAATTGGCCAGCTGTGCCACGGCCTCGCAGGAGCTGTAACTGCCCGTGCAAGGCCCGTCCGTCGGGTCAGGGTACTTAGCACAACACGAGAATACGTGATCACGAAAGATATGTTCTGTTTTGGAATAGCAAGACGGAGTCTCCGACAGGATATGCTTGCTACATCATGTAGGCAAGTGATATTGATTTTGCTTATGCCTAACGGTTGAGATGGGGGCGTGCAAGTAATGCATTGTAGCCCAAATGATTCACTAGAATGCTACATTCAATTCGTCGTATTTTCACCAATGAGGACAAGACTATCGTAGTGTTATGCCATTGGATAGGCCGTATAGTCTGATTATTGACACATTGATTATGCGGTCTCCACACGAACCCGAGATCTTCAAATCACGACGAGCAGGAATATCCATTAGAATCGATTCAAGAAATTCTTGCATAGTTACACAATAGATCAACTACCTTGACTGACTATTAATTGCCTTGAACATACAATACCGCCAAATTCAAACTACTGGGCTTGGTTGTGACTATTGCCTCATTCCCGGTCCCTTTGCAACCTAAACATGCGCTTTGGCCTGCTCCGCTTTTGCCTCCTCAGTGAGCCTTTCCGTAGACTGCCGGGATTCTTCCCGTGAGAACATTGTTGTCCTCATTATCTTGTCCTCACTAGGCTCTGTCGTGGTCGTTGTGATGCGCGATGCATTGATTTCCGTCTTCAAGGTCCCCGTCTCTGTAAGCTCGAAATATGATGGTTGTTTCTTCCGCTGTGGCCCTGATCCAAACGTCCACATTCGAGCTCTGTTCGAATCGCCACCAAGATCGTACGTGCCGTTGTTGTTGTTGGCTGTGCTGCCAATTTTGGACCGGAGAGATTTGTACCAGCCGGAATCGAGAAGATATATTCGGAGGAACTGGACATAGGCCGGCAGTGAGGCGACGATTATTGCGACGCTACTCTCAACAATTCTAAAAGTGATGTTAGTCCGCTTGCACGAAGCTGGGCCGGTATACGCTTTACTTACACGGCAATCTCGAGAGCTCCAATGTCCCACGATACGTCTCCGACTCTCAGAACCTTGACGCGGTACACCAGTCCAACGACGCTGGCGACAATGCCGCTGGAGATGTTAATTAGAGAGACGTGCGATCCTGAAGACCCTGACTGACCAGGGCATATAAGAAACTTACAAAGATGCAGTGGCGAAAAGGCCTACAAGCTGCAACCGCTTTGCTCGAGCCATGTTGAGGTTGATGAGACTCGGTAGTGGCAAGACAAATATGTAAATGTCAAGTAATACCGATGCGCTACCCATTCCAAGAGCGTAGGGAATGCCTTTTTCTCCTTGTCTCGTCGCCAGGACGCTCTCCCAGGTCCCTTCTCCGTGCGGTACGTTGTAGTATAACACCACGCTACTCATGGGGAAGTAGCAAAGAAAATTGAAGACGATGCCGATCTGGGACGCAATTCGTACTTTATTGTTCACAGAGAACACCTGCTGGTAGAACAAAAAGAGTGCTGTCTTTGGTAAGAACAGGAGTGGGCCTCCTATGAAAGAGAGAAAGGCGAGTTTCTGATTGCAAATGAGTGTCACTATTGTGTGGCTTCACGATCGAGAAGAAGGCGACAAACCTTGGCATATGGTACATCATACCAGCAAGCTGGAAGATCCCACGTATGGCGATAAATATGGGCGCCTGAATAACCATTTAATAGTCGTCCAAAATCAAGGGTGGGAGACTAACTTGTGATCAGAAGCGCAATATAAACGATATGAATTCCGAGAGCGAGGGCCATGCATGCTACTACGTGGTTAGCATAGTTGCAACAGCGGGCTCGAAGCACCGTTCCAGAAGTGCATCGTACCATCTCCCCATTTGAATGAGTGCCTATTAACCCAGAACCTGCCCGAGCAAATGAACACAGCGAGAACCGTCAGGAAGACGGATATTGTAATTATCGCCGGGGCCAGCGTCTCTGGGTTGACAAAGTTCGGAGGAGCCCATCTGGATGTGGCCCAGCCGCTATGGAGCACAAGTCGAAGCCTGGTGGGAGAGATTCCATCTCGAGGACAATGGCGATAGGTTTGATCCAAGCAGAGGTAGAAAGTGCTGAAAAGATGGGGGCTCATGACGGCCATGGATAGGATATACATGCGGGCAGTTGCAGGCCGCTAGGTCTGTACCTGTTTGGCACTTTGGTGTTTCCACGCCGCCAATGTGCGTAGGGCAGCACAGGTCAAGGGCGGTGTGTGCGTATCTGTGACACCCGCAGACATCAATTGCGACCTTCCTAGTCCGTTTGTGAAGCATGTGGGAATTCCATCCATTCAACGAATCAGGTTGAAGGAATGAAGGCGTAAGCCACAGGCACAGCAAGTGATGTTGCTGTGCCGCCCCATGGCTGCACGTCAAGGTTGCAGAATCCTTCATATCCTGGTAACAAACTTATAACACAAATTCATTCTGTTGTTGGGACCATTTTCTTTTTGCCTCAACTGTGTTGGTCGATGATTTGCTAATCTGCTGTCTGCCCTCATAGTTGGATACCCCATGGATCCCATTTTTTGCTACATAGCTGCTATCTAACCTCGTTTACTTTAAGTCACATGCAGATTTGCAACACTGTTTGATTCTCTTGATCGTTGTGAACATTTACACCTACTCAGTAACAGGACCAACTGCCTTTGTGGTTATATTTGCGACCAAACTAGCATCCAGCTCCTCACAACCTAATACTTTGATATGTGGTCCAAAATCAAACCCCACCACATATTGATTGCATTTGCATCTATACTATTTTACTTTTTCTTTTGCTTGTATAATGCAAGAAGACGGCTTAAAAACTTGGTGAGGAAATTCATATTCAGCTCAGGGCCACCTGGCTAACAACAGTCAGCCATGCCCCCACACCACTTCTTCTGGGGCCACTTGTTGATCATGGCGAAAGTCAAGGAGAGACTCCTCCAAATTGCCATATACAAATTTACCTTACAGAAATAGCTCAAGAATTTGGGCTGAAAGGAGTTTGGTACCTGGACCTTTGGCCATTTGCCCCCTTGCAAGTCATCTTGACCGACGCCCACCTGATGGATCATGTCCAAGTTTCAAATCCTATGGATAAGCATACCGCCATAGGAGATTTGGTGGAACCCATTCTAGGAAGTCAGAGTATCGTTGCCGTGAACGGTGCTCTATGGAAGAGTTCTCACAAAGCCATGTTGGCAGCAATGTCGATGAGCAACACGCGCCGGTTCACTAAGATGATGAGCGAAAAGGTTTTGACATATCGTGATACAATGGAAAGATATGCAGCAAATGATACAAACTTTTCCATGTGGGCCGAGACTACCAAGGCCATCTTTGACATTTCTGCCCAGTTTGTGTTTGGTTTTCCTACAACGGCTCAAACTGATGGCAGCCAACACCTCGACGATATACATAAACTTATCCGCAACACTGTAGCGGCGGTAGGCCCCAATCCAATCACCAAGGCAACAAGCTTTATCAAGAATATACCTACGCGACGTCGGCTGGATTCTTCCCTGCGGGATAAGGTCCGAGATCGACTATATGTCTTGAGTGCAGAAAAGTCGGCCATCACCCAAAAGGAGGGTTGCAGTGTATTGGATGCTTTACTTCATGCAGCCATGCCGCTTCACCATAACCAGATAAAATCAAGCGAGGCTCAAGGGGTGTTTCGGCAGAAATGGTTGAGTTGATCATTACAAAGTAAGAAGCCATTTCTGTACATCGAGGATACATACTAACAGGTGGAAGTCTCAAGACGACGATGATCGGTGGTCTTAATTCGTCAGTTAATACAATATGTGTATGTAGGTAGGCCCCAAACTATGACTACAAGCTGACTATCCATAGTGGTTGACTATGATTGTCGGTAAACACCCGGAAGTGCTGCGGCAGATTCGAGAGGAACACGATGCAGTGTTCCATAAAAGTTTGGAGGATACCATCACCATGTTGCAAAATGAACCACATAGACTATCCCAACTGAACTATACTACGGCAGTTATTAAGGAGACCCTTAGGCTCTTTCCTCCCGGCTTTGCAATTCATAAGGCTCCCAAAAGGTAGTTTACTCGTTCAATACACGTCACCACGACCTTTACACCTTCTGAACCAAGGTCTGACTAGGCACTAACATTGAGTGCTAGCGCTACGATTCCCTATCAAGGCCAAGAATATCCAATTGGTGACATGATGATTGTTGCAGCATGGCACACAATGCAATACGATGCCGTTCACTACTCGGATCCTGATAGCTTTCGTCCGGAGAGATTCCTGGCAGATGATATTCCTTCAAGCCACTTTCGCACGTTCAGCAAAGGTCCACGAAAATGCTCGGGAGAAGCTTTTGCGATGGAGATGATAAAGGCATTCCTGGTACTGACCGTCCGAGATTTTGAGTATGAGCTTGTGGGAACTGAGCCGAACCCCGAGCCGAAAGCGCAATACACCGACTGGGACACGATATACGGCGATACGGTGTTTCCGGTGTTTGCCATTGAAGCGCAGCCAAGGGGCGGTATGAAGATGAAGGTTAAGAAAGTCAATATGACTTGATTATTTGAAATGCGGTGTATAAAATGCGGGTACAAATGAGATGGAACAAAATAAAATTTCTAACAAGAACATTTTTAAAGGTAAATTTACAGTAATTAGATACTTTCCTGGTCAGCTTCCTTTCCGTTTCGTCAACGAATTATTTTCAGCATGAGATAAACTATGTGAACTGAGAACAATTAGTGGTACTACATTAACAGCTATGCCAATATTCATTTCTAAGTAACATAGCACTTGAGGTTTAATGGGTTGTATATAACAAAGATCTGGGTTGCATGAATCAGGAATTCTCAACGATTCAGTTGAGATCAGGTGCCGACAACATCACCTTGAAGGTAATGAGATGTATCACTGGATATTACATAGAGCTTGCTAACTCGAAAATTACAGGAAATCCGGATCATTGTCGATTCCAATATAGAATCCAGCCTCTTATGAATATACAATGGCATGACTCATGTTGTAGGCTAATTTCTCAGATACTTGTTTTCCCCCTCCGTTCCAAATCTATGTCCGATACCTCATTGGTCCATTCCCACATTCAATGAAATAGGGCAAACGAGGCTGTCCTAGACAGCCTGAGCTGACTTCCTCCCCGCCCTTCTTTATGGCTACACGTTTTTCTGCCCTCTTCAATGACAAATGTACTAACCATGAGGCCAGCAACTTCCTAGATGTCAGCCTGGATTGCCGTCCTGAGTGCATAAATCATGGACGACGAGAAATCCATAACGAACCGAGCGTCTATCCGATCGCCGAACACGAGAAACCAGGTGAGCAACGGCCCTGTTTCGCAAACACGCTTCGAAACGTCTGGAGTTGGCGACAAGGACGAAAACATCGGGAACAAACGGCTTCTTGCAAAGGGAGGCCGGACATTTCGAATACGTGGCGTGCCCTTGGACTGGGACGCCCATCTCCTGCAGTCCTTTTTGGTGGATCACGACGACTTGGTTGATCCGACTGTCCGGTCGTTGGCCCAGGAGATACATGGTCGCTCGCAAACCGCCACAGTCTCTTCCCAGCACGATCACCGCCCAGCAGCTAAAGCCACAACCTCCTGGCAGATCCCTCTTCCTCCCGATTTCACCTCATCTGCCCGCCTGCGAAGCCTTACGCTTGACGATGGCTTCGTCGGCGTCACCACACTCTACGCTCCCCAGCCAGAACATCACAAGATTGAGTAAGCAAGAACGCCTCTCTTTCGACTGCATACTAATTTAATGTTTTAGTATCGTTGCGATATCCGGTCTTGGCGGACATGCATTCAGGTCATTCAAAGAAAGGGCTGGAGAGCATATGTGGCTACGAGACGCCCTCCCTACGACATTACCGAAGCAGGCGATATTAATCCTGTTGCGCGCGTGATGGTGTATGGCTACCGATCGACCCTCCCCGAAAGCGAAAGTACACAGAACTTGGAAGATCTTGCGACGTCTCTACACTCGAGCCTTGTCGATTTGGCTTCTGCTGCAACTATCAAGCCCATCATATTCATTGCCCATAGCTTAGGCGGTCTGATTGTTAAGGAGGTGGGTCCACCGATAACGTCAATGAGCGGCAGGTTATCCTAATCAAGGGGTAGATGCTTGTATTACTGTCAAGATCTTCAAACAAAGATGATCAGAAACTATTCCAGGCGACGTGTGGCATCGTCTTTTTGGCGTCCCACATGACGGAATGGACATAAGCTCACTCATCCCAATGGTTAACGATGGGCCGAATCGGTTCCTCCTTGAGTCACTTACTGCCATGAACTCACAGGTCCTGAGTATCCAACACCGGGAGTTTAACAGGGCCCTGGACCCTAAAGCTGAACTTGAGATTATTCATTTCTACGAAACCCGCAAGTCGCCGACAGCTATAAAGGTATGCCCCACAGATGGCCTGTTGACTACATTTTCTAATACTCAGTACTAGGACGCACAAGGTAAGTGGCATATGCGAGGACCGCTGGCACTTCTGGTCACGAAACCATCGGCAACGCATGGCCGACCAAGGGAGGACGGACCAGAACATATTTGCGCCGTAGACCGAACGCACTCAGAGATGGTCAAGTTTGGGCCAGAGGACGACGAGTACGAGAAGGCTCGTCTGCGAATCCAACGTCTCACTCAGCGGACGCTGAAAAATGGGGATCAATGAGCAAAAATTCCGTCATGGACGACGTTCTAGACAAGTGTCCAGGATCCCTCGCGGGTGAAGTGTTGAATGGGTGTCTTAGATCGCTGGCTTTCCGCCAAATGCATGATCGCTCTCAAGACATTGAAATTGCCAGCAAAAAGACTTGTGAGTGGCTTTTTAGACACGAAAAGTACACGAAATGGGCTACTTGTGGTCGAGATATACTCTGGATTAAGGGAAGCCAGGATCTGGAAAGTCAACAATGTTGAAATATATTCTTGACAACCATCGGGCCAGACATGGCGACATTGTTCTCTCCTTCTTCTTTCATGGCCGCGGCGAGGAGCTACAAAGAACTCCCTTTGGACTCTTCCGCTGTCTTCTTCATCAAATTCTCAAACTAGCTCCCGGGTCGCTAAGGGATCTTCTGAACACTTATGCACAGAAGAATGAAGAATATGGTGAGACTGATGACGAGTGGCAGTGGCACCCTGAAGAATTGTGGAGGTTTTTCGAGTCATCTATTAAAAGAATCTTAGAAACTCGGCGCATCTGGCTATTCGTCGACGCACTGGACGAATGTGGCAAAGACCATGCGGTCAGTCTGGTCGGTAGATTCCTAGCTCTGTACCAAAGTTGTGCGTCAACCCGCTCGCAACTTTTGATATGTTTCACCTGTCGACACTACCCGATTCTGGATGCACATTGCGAATTCGAAATTTGCACCGAGGACGAAAACAGCGATGATATTTCAACTTTTGTGAACAGCCGGCTTTCTATATTCTATACGCATGTGTCGACTGCGATTCCGGGCCTGATAGCCACGCGTGCTAACGGCATTTTCATGTGGGCACGTCTTGTGGTACAGCAAGTCCTCAATCTCGACAGGGAGGGCGAGAGCCTGGATGTAATTGAGGTGAAAATTAACTCCATCCCTCAAGACCTCAACGAACTATATCAAGGCCTTCTTCATACCATGGAACTATCCTCACTGAAACTGATCCAATGGCTCTGTTTTGCCACACGACCATTGTCGTTAAATGAATTACGCTGGGCTATAGCTCTCGACGCCGACCTACCACACCGATCCCTGCAGGAATTCCAGATTGGTGTTGACGATCCAGACAACCACAGGCTGAAGAGGCGTATTCAGACGCTCAGCTGTGGTCTGGCTGAGATCATGCCATACTCTGATCCGAAGATCGTCCAGTTCATTCACCAGTCTGTAAAAGAATTCTTCGTCGAAAAAGGCTTATCGATTCTTGGACAGACCGCCAGTTCACATGATGCAGTTGCAAGCGCACACCATCGGCTTTTTAGAAGTTGTACGTACTACTTGGCTATGAATGAGTTTGGCGACTCGGCAAATTTAGAACTTGATTTCCTAGAGTTTCGATTTCCTTTCCTACGATATGCCACGACCTCTTGGGTAACCCATGCAAGAGAATCCGACAAGGGATTTTCCTCTCAAGAGTATCTTCTGGAACATCTCGCAGGGCGATCAAACGGTATTATGGAACGTTGGGTGCGTTGGTATGGAGTTTTCGAGAGGAAGTTGATTATGGAGAGCATGTCGAGTGAGTGCCCACCCCAGGGACCCTCCTAGAGCACGTTATGTCGAGGTACGAAATGAAACAAGCGTGGTCTGCGGCCTTAGAAAGGCGACATCAAATCGACATCAATATCAACGCCAAAGACTCCCACGGCAGGACACCTCTGTCATGGGCCGCCGCGGCTGGGCATGGATCCATCGTGCGACTACTCCTTGAAGAGGGTGCTCGGATGGAGGTGGCTGATAGACATTTTGGTCGAACGCCGTTGTTATGGGCCACCGTAGCTGGGCACGAAACCATTGTGCGAATGCTTCTCGGCAGGGGCGCCAACATAGAAGCTATGGACAACGAAGGTCTGACGGCGCTGTTGACGGCGGTCACAGCCGGGAAGGAAGCTGCTGTGCGGGTATTGCTCAATTGGGGTGCCCGTATCGAGGCGGTAGATAAATCAGAGGGGAGACGCCATTGTGGCGAGCAGCTGCCGGCGGGCATGAAGCGGTCGTGAAGATGCTTCTCGACCGTGGCGCTCGTATCGAGGCTGCGGATAAACGCTACGGCCAGACACCGTTATGGCGAGCCGCTACGGCGGGGCATGAAGCGATCGTGAAGATGCTTCTCGACCGTGGCGCTCGTATCGAGGCTGCGGATAAATGCTACGGCCACACACCTCTATGGCGAGCCGCTACTTCTGGGCATAGAGCTGTCTTACGGCTGCTTCTGGAGCGAGGAGCAAAGACCCATGTGGCAGGCAATACAGGACAGATGCTGTTATGCAGAGCCGTTGAAGCTGGCCATGAGGTAATGGTGCAGTTGCTGCTCGAGCGCGGTGTCAATATTGAGGCTGCAGAGGGAATAGCCAAGCAGCGCTACCATGGTTCAAGCGACTGCTCGGACAGAGAGCTGAAGCCCAGATGCACACGCATTACAGCCTAACACCATTACTATGTCGAGCCGCCAAGGCCGGGCATGTAGCCGTTGCGCGGCTGCTTCTGGACCGGGGTGCTGATATTGAGATTGCAGATATGGTAGATCGGACGCCGCTACTTTGGGCTGTAATGAAAGAAAGGATGGCTATGGTTGAGTTGCTCCTTGAAAGAGGAGCTCGCATTGAAGCAAGAGATAAAAACGATCGGTCACCACTGTCGTTGGCTACCACATGCGAGGACATTTCTGTTCTCGAGTTATTACTTACAAGGGGCGCCGATATTGAGTCCAGAGATAAGAATGGCCAGACGCCGCTGTCATGGGCTGCTTCAAGCGGGTATATGTACAACACTCGGCTGCTACTTGACAAGGGCGCCAATATTGAGTCAAAGGACATTCACGGTTCAACGCCACTGTTACGGGCCATCGGAGGTGGGCATTGGGTCGTCGTTCAACTGCTGCTTCATGCGGGTGCTGACGTTAAGGTGGCGGGTAAAAATGGTCTGACACCGCTGTCAATGGCGAGGATGGCGGGCCATCAGGGCATAGTTAGCCTGTTGCAATCTTATCTTGAACCTCCACCCTAGGATGGTTCCTGCTGTTGGCCGAGTGAAAGTTTTGGAAGGCAAGTGTGAATTGATTTGTCTACGTCTATTGGTATGGTTTCTCCTCGCTATGGTGTCCTCGCGAAGCATACTGTGTTGGGCGTGGACTGACACAAATACGGCGTATATTTTACTTACCCTAGACTAGCTTACCTTAATTACCCTTCCTACGGGTATAAAGACTACAAACCACCGGACCTATAAGGAAGGGACAAGCAAGCATCTTTATCCTTTTTCAAGAATACAAAAATTCTTTGCTTCCTACCTTACGCTTCTATGGAGCATCAATTGATCAGATGATATGTGGTATCCAGTTTCATTTATTATCTTCTGTGATGCTGTTGCTCTTCTCCTCCAAGTAACTCACTTACGACGTGGGGTGTGGTGGTGTTTTCTGTCCCAACAAAATACCAATCCCAAACTATCATGCACGTGTATTCATCGGTGTGCAGCAGCTCGAGAATTATAGACGTTCCATCCATGCATATATTGCGATCGTTACACTTGGTTGTCACACGAGTCAAAGATTTGCTGCACTTTCTCTCGTAGGCTGTAGCATTTGCACGCGGGCAATTTACCTTATAATGCTGCCGATACCTCAACATGCGCCATGCCAGGGGCTCACACGACAAAATCACTTTGGGGTCGCTATATTGTTATTTCCTATGCACTACCAAGAAGACAGAGGCCCTCTTGGTTCCCATTCCTTCTAAAGTACAACTGTGTTGGTAGCGGCGCAAGTAAAAGCTATCAACTGCGGCGCCTTAGATGGCTGTCTCACATTTAATTGATTATTTCCATAGTGCAGACACGCATTAAGGACAAGACTGCGATTTATAACGCCACATTGGAGTGGCATGTTAAGAAGCATAAGTAAAGAGGCAAATTCGGAGTGAGCAGTATTATCCGGTCATACATGTCTCATCTCCTCTTGGTGACTCTCGGGCATATTATCAAATTGAACTGACACCTGACACTTATCATTCTCCCCAGCTCCAAACTCAAGCATCCATGGCTATTGCAATCCTACAAAGCTGCTTGAACGGCACATGCCCCGTCACAGGTAACTTTACTCTCTAGAATCATGTTTAAAGTAAGCATATGCAATCATGATGTCTTTCATTGTCAACTTATTTTGTCATTATTCCTCTTCGCCTTTTAGTCCTCTTCGGTAGTCCGCTTCGTCCTAGTTACTCTCCAACAGACCAACTTCCCCTAAGCTTCCTGTTATTCCTGGTCTAGGAACCATTTACCAGTTTCCAAAATCTATGCCCTTCCTCGCCTTCTCCTCTTGGGCTGAGCTATGATTTAATCAGCTTAGTGGTGGCAACAAGTTTTCATCCTCAACACCGACTCGATGAAAGCCTCCAAGAGAAGACAAATGTATCAAGAGATCTAAACTCTTTCTTAGGGTTTCGCATCTCTAATAATCTTCAACTGGGCCTTAGCAGGTTCAATGTTCTTGATGTTTGTGGTGCAATGCCATGTACTTTGATTGAGGATGAAATAGAGAAATGCAAGTATTGTTTAGGGGTAAGAAGGCATCCGTCTGAAATCCATTTTACCAAGCCAGGGGGCTTTTTGGTTTATTCATTTCAAGCGCACACGACTCACTCACCCACGGCGATATACGAAGCTACCTCTTTTACCATGTCCCTTAATTTAATAGCAGATGGTTTGGATTATTTGATTGAAGCATAGAGCAAATTTCAAAAGTACAAAAAACCATGTGTAAAGACCCATTACCACATCATCTTCAATCGACCCATCTTTAATAGAAATAGCCCTCAGCGTCATTCAGGAATTAGTCAAAATATTTTGAGACTGCGTGGAATCAACACCAAAAATGCAGCAAAGAGTCTTCTCCACAAACTTCCTTGCCTTTGACTCCGCTTCAGACCATTCGCTGCTCCGGTCAGGATGCTTTTGCTTAAAGTAAGCAATGACGCAGATGGCCAGCCAGATCTGGTTCTTGACGTTCTCCCGACCGTCTAAGCTGGAAATGAATGCCGGTATTTCAGGAATTCCGGTGCCGGGGAAAGCAACTCGTTCAACAATATTAGAGCTAAACGAACCGTTGCCTTCCTGGGCACCAATCAGCTCCGAGAGCTCATCGCCTCCAGCGCTGGGGCCTGAAGCAGCGGCGGAGGCAAGGTCAACGTGACGGCCATCTCCAAGAGCTAGCCTCATCGCCTGCGCAGCGAGCCCTGTTGATCCAGATTGGACAATTCTTGACGAAAGCCCGATCGGCTGGGGTCGTCCAGCTGAGGCGGTGGGTGCTTGTGTGTTCACAAAGCCGAGGTTAGATGTGTTGGTAGGAACGGCTGCCAGGAGACTCTGACCCGCTGGAGGAGCATTACTGTTGACGTTGGTGCGCGTGCCCACCCTGTTCATCGTAGCGACAAAGGACGTCTGTGTGCTGGCCAGGTTGTATGTCTTTCCGAGTCTGACAATCTCAGCTTCGTTCCAATACCGGTCCGTGGCATCGGTGATGGAAGCCGCCTTGTCCTCAAACCCTTGAATGAGGGCTCGCGCAGCAAGGGTGTGGATGAGACGGCCGTCTGCTCTGAAATCAAGATCGACGGTAATTCTCTTGATGCCCAGGTTACTACCAGGGATCTCATACTCAACTGTAGCCTGCAAGTCGCTCAAGTAACCTTGCACAATGGCAAACCAATAGCTACGGATGGCCCAGAACATGGTTCCCGGTTTGGGCGCCTGCTGAATGGCTGGTGGAGGGGCAAGTTGTCGCCTTTGGCAGCGGGGCCAAGCTCATCGTCGTCAGGATCCTGGCGAACATCGAGGTTGTCGCCACTTGCACCACCACCTTGAGTTGACGTTCCTGTCACTCCCCACAAGATTCGACGAACCCGGATTGGCGCACGGCCAATGCTTTGACAAGTATTTTGGCTTTATCATCTCGATGGTCGCGATTCGCGACTGACGACTCGCTGATGTACGCCGTGGCACCGGAACCCGCTCGCGCCAGTGCCTCACACATACCTCGTGAGACATCATCGCCAATGCCCATGACAAACACGCGGAGGAAGTTAGTCTTCGCCGCGGCGGCTGTGACGTTCTTCTGGATAGTCTGCATCGCAGCCGTGACGCCCCAGTCAAGTCCATCGCTGATAACAATGATGGAGCAGCTATGCTTGGACGCATCGCGCTGACTCAACACAGTAGTCAAGGCGGTGTTGATGTTAGTCCCGCCGGTGGCACTTGTTCCTAGCCGAGCCACTGCAGCGTTTACGTTGTTGGTGTCGAAACCAAGGCTTCGGCCACCGGAAACGACGGACCATGCTGAGGTGTTAAAATTGTAAATATTGAACGAAGACCTGTTCCGCTTCGGCAAATTGTCCAGCATAGTGCGCACGACTTGGTTGGCGGCTTGGAGCCGGGTTCCCGCCATGCTTCCGCTGTAATCGACAAGGAAGATGTATTCTGTGGATACACATTAGAATCTACTGCCTCCTCAATTCCATAGGTCATAGGCTTACCATGTTCATCAGCATTCAATTGAACGTTTGACACCAACGTGAGCGCCAAGGCCAAAGTATCAGGCTTGCCAGGAATCGATGGACTGAGCTGCTCCACAACACAACGAGCATGGTCGACTCTTGCGACAGTCCACACAAGCACGAAGTGGCTATGCAAGAACTGGTTACTGGTAAATTCAACATAGGCCTTCGATTGGCTGGATTGTTGCTGCATTTGCACGGGTTTCAAGTGCTTATACGAATCATTGGAGAATCCATTCATGATAGTGGCGAGGTGGACAAGAGAGGCAAGTCCAAAGATGTGATCACCATCTCGAGCTTCTATGCCAACAGTGATGCTCACTGCGTTCGTACCAGCGGGTGCTGTGGGGACGGTTGTCTCGCTGGCAGGACCTGTTCCGGAGCGGCCCGCCAAGCCAGCAGGAATTGTAAGACGAATTGAGTCGTCGATTGTGTCACTGGAGATGACATAGACATATGTCACACTAGGAAGAATAACATTGTAAGCCAATGTAAGATAGATTCCTGTTTGTAAGACTTACCGGATGGTAGTTATTGTGTTGGGTTTGACATAACCCAGGCTAATTTGGAAGACTATCACGGATTGATGATTAGGACTTGGCTTTGAGAGTAACCATGGTCAAGCCCAGAGGGTAACGACTCACTTTCATCGTTGACCTTGTCGAGCTTCCACGCATCAATGCCTGCAGACTTGGCTTGCTGATACTTCTTGTCGGCCTCAGCTTTTTCGTCGACAATGGCCTCGACACGGGTATTCCTGATTTGTGCGGAAAAGCTCGTCACCGACGCTTCTGGTGGAACCTCAAAGATGTAAGAAACCTCACGTTCAACGTTGGTTTCGGCTTTGTAAGTCTCGGTAAGTGTGCCTTGCACAAAGACATCCCGGACCAGATAGTTGTAGCTAGAGCTAACAAGCGGGTAACCAACACTCTCCCAGTGCTCGTGGCACCACACGCCCTGACGGCGTCGTGCAGGACCAACGTAAGCCATTTTGCTCTAAGAAGGTAGTATTGACTCCAGTAGGGGAAAGCTGCCTATCAGGAGGGAAAGGGTGTTGACCTGAAAAGTAGAGCGAGATAGAGCTTAACTGTCAGAGCTGTTGAAGGATTATATACGTTACATACACCCCACACATTGTTCAGCATGGCTATGTCCTTGCATTTTCTTGTCCCTCAGTGCGAATTAACATGGTTGCATTAACCATGGCAGTTCATGGCGTTTACGTTGCCCGGTTTCTATGCCATGGCTCGCACTTGATTGTCTAACGCGCGACCCACCAAAATTAAAGCAGTCTCAAATCTCATGACACCCTCGCCTGTAGCGCATCTACAGTCTCACATACCGACTGCAACCGGCGCTGCAGGACCCTCAGCTCATCAGCAGTTTCACTCATTTCCTAGAAGAGACGAACGTCACAACTTGTGGCTACCTCAAAACTGCACAAGACCAATTAGGGATAAAACGCAATACTCAAGCGCTGGGGCCGCATAACGGGCGTCCAGATGCATCCTAAAAGACCACGGTCTCGGCTCAATCGGTGCTAAGCAGCCATGCTATGATACCCTTTTATATAAGTCCCCATGGTCATTACGACACGATAAGCCACCAAGGGTCCTACCCCGCATTTGCTTGCTCAAAGGCGTTGTCTTGATTGGGCTCGAAGGGGGTCATGGTATGTTGACAGGTAGCCACCGAATCTCCCTCAATGGTAGTGATTGTCACCTCAAGGCTGGAAGCTGAGAGCTGAGCATGCCGGATTGGGAACTTGCAGCAACTGTGCAAGTTGTCACATCACGAAATGTGCCTCATACGGCCGCCCAGGCTGTGTCTGTAATGTTCTTTTTGAACTCGTGAAACTGTCTGTTACAATGAGGGAAGAGCTGCATTTCTTCGTATTGTGTGTAGGATTGAGGAGGTCAGTCTGGCATGCTTCTCGCTTTAGCCGCAAAATCGCTCGGCAGTGTAACGAATCGCCGTCTTATAACTCCACGGACCTATTCAACTGGAAAGTCGTGTTGATCCTGTGCCTTTCAGCCTTTGTTGAGCGTTCCATAGACTTCAAAGCATAGCGTCTGCCAGTCGTCTTCCAAGAGGAGCAATCCACTGCTTTGTTAATTATTCTTTGAGAAACTTCGTTGCCATGACTTCCAGTGACGAGGTCCCGCACTTTTGTGCGCAAATGTTTCTTCCCATAGAGCTTGTGGAAGAGGCCATCCAGAAGGCACTCAAGGAAAACCCGGAGAACATCATTCACTCTCCTGATTTGACCCTACCCCTGCCGGAGGTGTCGCCCCAGCCATGGGCGTAGGACCCTCTGGCGAGGGAGGTCCTATTGTTCTACATGGCGGATCATCCCGCATAGGCCTGTTCGTTAGGAAAATGTGGGCAAATGGCCGGACTTTGCGTGTGCGCTTCCTGTCTGGCGGAAGCAGCTTTATCCGCGCCAAGGTCCAGCAGTATGCCAATGTCTGGTCCTCGTATGCCAATATCCATTTTCAGTTTGTTGATTCGGGCCCTGCTGAGATCCGCATTACCTTTGCAACCGGCGGGTCTTGGTCCTACATTGGCACGGATGCCTTGGCTCAACCCACGAATAGTGCAACCATGAATTATGGCTGGTTCAGCGACAAGACTGACGACGAGGAGTTTTCCCGTACCGTCGTGCACGAATTCGGACACGCCATCGGGTGCATTCATGAGCACTCTCAGCCTAACTCTAAGATTCAATGGAACAAACCCGTCGTATATGCATCGTATAAGGAGCAAGGCTGGACCCCAGCAGATGTTGACAGCAACGTCTTCTACCACTACACTAGCACGGACGTCAGCGCGACGAAGTTCGATGCCATCTCCATAATGGAATATCCAATCCCCAAAATTTCACGACAAATGGCTTCACGACCGGTTGGAATAAACACTTGTCCTCCAGCGACATTGCCTTTATCGGGAGAATGTACCCGAAGAGAGTAGCGCAGCCCATAACTGGGTCTAAAGCTGGTAAATTGGAGATTGGTGTCTACAATAGCATGTCAGATGCCTCTCCAAACGCATCTACAGCGCAGAGCCACCGCACCATCGTCTCCTTTTCCAAGCCATATCCCGCGCCTCCTGCATTCATCGTTGGACTCAATTTTCTCGACTTTGACAACTCGCGCAACCTTCGTATCAGATCCTTAGTCGAAGCCGTCCTACCCGGCCAGGCGGTAGTCAAGCTCCAATCCTGGGCCGACACGATCCAGCACGCTTCAGGTGTCTCGTGGTTGCTGTCTCCAAAAGACGACGCTGACTTCCAGCATGGATCATTCACCGCAAAGGAGTCTCCCGCGCAGAAGGCAATCAGCTTTAACCGAGCATACTCTTCGCCTCCGCAGGTCCTTGTCTTCTTCACCGCGTTGGATATCGACAAGTCTTCAAACTTACGCATCAAAACTTATGCCTCCGAAGTGACGAACCATGGTTTCAAGCTCAATGTCGAAACATGGTCAAACACCCATCTTTCAGAGGCTGGAGTCTCGTGGATCGCTATTCCTGAGGGCAAGCAAGGGGTAGCGTCTGGAACTTTCAGTACCGAGGACGTCAGGTCATCCAATACCTCCCAACCTAATACACAAAATACGGTTGTGTTTTCTCCAAAGTTTAGCAATCCTCCCAAGATTTTCTTAGCGCTGAATATGCTCAACTTTGACAGAGGCGCGCAGACTCGCGTTCGTCTCTCAGCTAGTAGCGTAAGAGGGGACCAGATGGAGTGGCACATTGATAGCTGGGGTGATACCAAGTTATTCGCTGCTGGGGCAACGTACATTGCAATCGACGGCTCGTAATAGCTGAAGCACTGTGCTCTCAAGGCCCGAATGCTATCGACTTTGATATCCTCTACAGCTTCCACAGCACGAATGATATAAGCTACATCGTGGTATTGATATAATAATAATAATAATCAAAGTACATCTAGTTCCCAATTCCTTGCTGGCTGAAGTCATTCGGCCTAAATTGTAGATTGAAGCCTTTGACTACCATCATGTAACTCGGCTTTTACGTTGAGTAGAACATACAACTATTTCTTCAAGAATATGAGAAACATGTTCCCCAGCTGTTTCAAAGCAGTGAATACAAATGACACCGCTTGAACACCGCCGTACAGCGTGTCTTGTCCCCAGAATTTGAGCAAGTTAGTGGCCCTGCTTACGCTGTCTTTTTGGTAGGCGTCTATCGCAGCGGTCAGTTCCGTAGCCTCTGCGAGCTTTTTTGCCAAGTCCCAGCCATCCATCAATGCCAAACTGCCCCCATCGCCTCCTCGTGAACCATAGGGATGGTTACTATCTCCCACAAAGACTATGTTTTCGTTCGAGCGACTCAAGACTTCATTTTTGGTTTTTCTGTCAAAGAAGGAGACAGCGGTTGTATGCGTTGCTTTTATTAAAGTTTGCAATTGCTTTACCTTGCTTTCGGGCAGCTCTTCGATTCCATCGTGGCATGCCTCGAGCAGTTTTTTGGTTCGGACAGGTGATCCACACCAAGCCGATCTGACGAATTAAGATCCCATATAACATGAATCTCGTCAGTTGTCGTGTAGGAACAAAAGGGAAAAGCGAGAAACCAATCTTGTGCTGACCGGGTGCCCCATGTGCGTAATGACGGCGGAATGCCATTCGGAAACGTAGCTATTCCCCGACTTGGTAGTCTGCCATCATTGGCCGGTTACGAGATTGCAGGCATGCTTTGACTGTGCTGGATACTCCGTCTGCTGCCACCACAAGGTCGCATAGACTCAAATGCCCGCCTTTGAAATCTCTTCCAGTCAACCAAACCCCCAGCTTGCCGTCTTCTCGTGCAACGACGTTTTGGCATCTCACTTCCCAGAAAACTTCGTCGGTCTTCTCCACTGCTTCCAACATTACTCGGTAAAGGTCCCAGTAACTAATTCGCCGGCTTCCTACGGGTGCTTCCGTGGTCGCCGACTCATGTGGAGACCTGGGCTGTTCTACTGCCATAGCATCAGGTCCTGGAGATTGCAGTCCGGCTCTAGAATCAGTCCCACTGAACATTGACCCTGTAAAGTGGGCGAAATAATCGTTACGGGCCTCCTCCTTGTCTATAACAGCATAACGAAGTGCTTCATCAAGCAAACCTAGATCTTTCAATGCATTGTGTGCGCCAACCTCGTGGGGTCCTGACAGGTAGACGCTATAATTCCCAGTATTGTCTGGCCTTCCGGGAATACTCCAATCGTAGAGGGCAATTTTTGGCGGTATACGAGCTGCAGGCCAATACTTCCGAAGACCTACGACAAAGCTTAGTCCAGCTATGCCAGCTCCAACCACAACAATGCGTTTGCCTTGCATTGCAACGTCTAGAGGTTCAAACAGTGGTTCTGGACGAAATATCTTTACTTGTAAGCGTTGAGCCAGCTTTTTGATTTCATCACCCACTGTTGGAACCGGCTCACGAGTTGACTTGGGTTGACTGGGAGACTCATAAAGCTGATGGACACCCTCATCGTATGACAGAGGATTGAACTTCATTGATGTGTCAACGCCGCGACTGACAAGACAGCTAATTGCATCAAGAACTCCTTTGCTGGTTGCTATGTCAGGACTCAGTAGCACTGACGAAATGAAACTTTTCCAAGGGGTACGGCCCCGGGATGCCAGCGATGCGGGTCGGCACCTTTATCCAGCAAAAGTTTAACAATTCTCAAATGAATTTGGAAATCTAATGGGTCCAAACGTTCCATTAACGGCGAAGTCTGTAAAGCATAGCTTAACGGTGGCTCCGCGGACTTACTTGGGGCCACTCTTAACTCCTTCTCATCTTTGGTTTTGACATAGTCGAAAAGATTCGCTTGACATGCCAAACCCAGCAACAAGTTTGATTCGCATTTTAGCTGAAATCTTTCTCTAGCGGTAAGGTATGCCTTTTCAGTCTCGTGGAGCACTGTGACAAGATCGGCTGAATCGCCACTCATGTTTTCTTGGGCATCCTGAGCGAATAGGACTAGTTGCTTCAGTAGCATTTCGGCAGCGGCGGTAATGGGCCTGCTGAAAGGTGCTCTTTTCATGGCGGCAAGAAGTGCCACACACGGTACAAGGCGTTCCTTGTTCTGGAATCTAATAAATTTGTGTCCTTGGAAAACTGTCCCGGAAGCATCAGGCTGCCGAAGGAAATCCCGCACACTTCTGTGGATAAAGTCGACCTTGAGCTCAAAAAATCTTCCGGTGCCTCGCTCGCCATCCACAATTTCCAAGAGCCCTCTGGAACATTCATCCAAAAGCGCACGCATTTCTTCACTCCGTGTGCCAACTTCCGCGTCAGACATGGTGGTACTTCCCAGACTCTGGGGCTGGAATGATTTCAAACCGTACGGTAGCTCACACAAGAGCGAATAGACCATGAGAGGCAAGGGTTCGTCCACGTGGCTGGCTAGCCAGAAGATGCGTGCAGCCTGCGGCAGGTTGCGTGGGTCAATTCGTTGTATTGTCTTGTCAAAGAAGTCATCCAGGTCGACTGGGCATTTCCCAAGCCTACGGTAAAGAGTCCCAATCGTGTCAGAGTCTGGGAAAGCCAGGTTGAGAAGATCCCGAGTGACGAGCCGTACCCAGAGAAAAACACCTTCAGCTCTTATAGATATTTCACGGATGAAGCCCTTGTATTCTCGACTAGACTTGTACAGATTTCGGTATTTCTCGTTCTTGTCTAGCTGGGATTTGGCGTATTGAAGCATGTCGTTTCTGGTGAGATCTTCTAACTTCAAAGTGCCTGCTGCGTCCTCGAAGCCAGTCCTGAAAGCATAGTAAGGTCGGCTAGAGATGCAAAGCTTGACACCGGGTAACTCTGACAAATCTTTCAAGGTCTTGACAAGGTCTGTGTGTGTCTCGTCTTGGCTCTTGAATTCCTCAAGCTCATCTAGACCATCGATGAAGAAACAAAATTTAATCGGCGATTGTTTTATACCTTTGCACTCTTGTATGACATATCTAAGTGCATCTAGCAAGATATTGGACTGCCAGCCGTCATAATCACTGGCCATTCGGTCTGGTGGCCCTCCAACACTCGCCGACACTTGCGCGATCATGGCGGGAAATTCACGCAGTATCTCGAAAAGCAAAGATCGAAGCAAGCCAACTTTTGATCTCTGTAGCTTGCTCCCAGCGAGCCAAAAGAAATACTGGGGAGTCAGTAATATACGACCAGGTCCAGCCCACACTTGGAGAAACTTGCTTGTCCTCGAGAGCTGGTTGACACAGATATATTTCATGAGAGTAGATTTACCGGATCCAGGCTTGCCTTGTATCCAATACATCCTGTTGCCGTAACTCAGCCAATGTGCGAAGTCTAACTTTTTGTTGCTGCCATCAACGGAGACGTGGTCCTCGAAAACCCATTTAAACGTTGAGGCGTGAGCCTCTGGGATTTCTTGCAACCTTGCATCAATCTTACTGAAATGGAGTCTCCGTAAGAAATACTGATTCGACTTTGTGAGAGCTATGGTTTGGTCTAGATCCTCCAAATCTATTGCAAGCCGCCCCAGAGTGTTGCTATCATACACGGGAGAGTCGTCACCGCTTGGGGTAATGGCTCTGCCAGAGGACAAGCTATGCTGGTGCGTTGACACTCTGCATCTTTCGGATAGCCTCTGAAAGATAGCACGAATTCGACGAATTTCCGGTGTTTGTTGCATACCAAGCTCCTCGAAGCCTTTGTCAACTTCGGCTAATACGGGAAGCTGGCTCTCAAGATGAAGCCTATGCGAGCTGGGGTTAATAAAGCATAGAGAACTACTAAATCAGGAGATTATTAAGTGTAAAGAGCTACCTTAGGATGCCGTTGACCCTCTTGGACAGTCCATTTTGTATGGAAATCAACACCTGTGAGGGAGATTGACTTGAAGTTGTCAGGCCTCTTTTGTCTTGAAATGTCTTGACAATGCTGCGCGATGGTGCGCTGTGTTGTCCCTCTCCAATTCCTCAATACTCCTTCTAGTATTTTATGCAACTTTGTGCATTTGTCGACAAGGTCTGCCAGATTGTCTGGTCCAGAGCTCAAGCTGACGGCACGGGAATCGGCTAGCGATTGGAAGAGAGCGTCTAGCTTCTCAGAGGCATCCGCCGAATTATTCGTATTAATAGGATTTTCGCCGGTTATGAGACCCTCACAGAATTCGCTGAACTGGGCAACTGAAATGGCTACGGAGAGAAAGTTGTTGCGAACGAATGAACTGTCTTTCGTGGCTTCTTGAGGTCCGTGGTAAGAATAGTGATCGCCAAGCTGCACTTTTGCAAAGCCAGAGATATCAATGCCGCTATATATTTTCTCCGCCCAGTTGTGCCCAGGGAACTTGAGGAAATGTTCCACTGTCTTCTTTAATTGCTGGATCCCATCTGCAAGTTGATCAATATTGTCCGGCCCCGTAGGCAATGGGGAGGGCCATAGTCCAGATCCTTCATTGAGAAATTCGAGTCGCTACTTTGGCATAAGACGATGTTGAGGAATATCGGTGTATCAGTAGGTCACCGGACTCCTAGGATAGCATTGAGGTGGTAGGGTGGAAAAGCTGAGCATCCGAGTAGTAGTATGTGCCACACCATCCAACCAGCGATTCTTGGAACGGCTTTGCATGACGGCAAGAAAGCCAACAGTACGTCTTTGTTTCGGTTAGAGCCTCAAGTCTCCGTCATGAAATTGCATTTCCGCGAAGAGTATGTACTCCGCACCGTGGTGTCATCTCTCTTGCAGCTGATCACTCGACGCAAGCCACAATGCAGTCAAGCGCACCACTTCGACGGTGGGGGATGGATGATCAAGAACTGGGTAGGGGTCCTTACTGGAGGAACCACCATTCAACAGAGTGTGACAATGCAAAGTAGCCGCATACTGAGACATCATGAGCGGGCTATGCGTTTCTGTATGGCACGAAGCTTGGCCAATAAGAACGCCATGCGACAGCCTGACCCCGAAACCGTTACATGGAAATTAATCAATTGAATGATGCTTAATCATCGCTCTCGCATACACAGCCTGGTTGCCTGCCTGATTACCCCTGTCTCTTCTGGTTCGCAGCCGCAAGCTCGCCTTGAGTTGAAGACGCAAGCAGATGGTCGGAGCCGTGTGTTGTCCCCAATGTTGCCCTGGCCGAGTCCGACACGGTAACACCCGTGTACAAATTCTTTGAAGTACTCAATGGGCCACGGTAATTCGAAGTGATCACGTCCCCCAGCGCCGCAGTCGCAGTCTTATTAATCATTATCCGATGGAACGTATGGCCACCGAAGCTGAGCAGCTCAGCAAGGGCGGGATCCACGAGTTTGGCCTTTTCCTTCAACAGGCCTATGTCATGCTCACTGGCTTGAGAATGCCCACAAAAGAATCTTGCGTCTTCCTCTCTTAGCTCTGCGAGCTTATCCCTGACCCCATCTATTTCCAAACCTCCCATTAGGCTTGCGATGGCGGCCAACACGTAATCCGGGACCTTGCCGACTGTTTCGCTGTTGGGGAGCGATGACTCCTTGAACGGGCCTCGATGTAAATTGGAGAGCCATTGTGTTGTTAGGATGAGCCAGTGAGCTCCAGCACTCGAGTTGCTGGATACTCCAAGCGGTAGGGGTTCGGTTCGCAACATCGACTGCATAATGTTGAGTGATCCTTCAAACGCTTTTCCATTATCACTCGTGATAAATTGGGAATTTTCAGTGCTCTTTGCCCGCGAAACGGCATCGCGCCAACGGCAGAGTCGTAGCTTCAGCAGCTGAGCAGGCAGTAGCTCAGGGACCTCACCATTGCGCAGAGATTTGTCAAGATGAATAATCAATGCTTCAAAGTGGTCTGTGAGATCCGTGCTGCCAACCACCAGCTTGAAAAGTGCATCAGTCGACATTCTGGTGGGTATAAAGATGTAAAACCTGAAAGTCTGAGGTGGTTCTACATGATTTCCATAGTTGATACCGACCTCACGCTCTTATACACATATGAGTACCAATCGCTGCCGACGCAATCGACGCTCTCTCACCTGGGTGAGGCTGCAGTGCAACATTATTCTGGCAGTGCAGCCGTAAGCTGCAGCAGGCTTGCATTAGTTTTCCCATAAAGAGCCTGCTACATGGGGCACTGGGGCCTTCAAGTTACTCCGAGGTTGTCGGGATCAGCCATATCACCATTTCCATCATTTGTTGTCCCCGCTTCTCCAATCCCTTTCTAACTTCACATCCAACAGCCATTTGACCGTACTTCTCGCCATGGAACCTATTAGCTTTGGCCTCGCCCTGGCGGGGATACCGGGAATTTTCATGGCTTGTATAGATTGCTACGAGCGCGTGCAGTTCGGTCGCGAATTTGAGGATACATTCGAGATGACGTGGTGCAAGCTGGAGGCAGCTCAGCTACGGCTGGCTCGCTGGGGAACGTCTATAGGCATACAGGGGCCCGACTCAAAGCTTTCTATTGATGCATATAGCGAAGAGGAGGTTAAGGTGGCCTACCGCTGGCTGAACGAGATCAAGAAGGCCTTCGACTCGGCCATTGAAACATCTGCCAAGTATGGCAAAACAGCCAAGCCCAACAGGCTACAGCTGCTAGACACAGACCAACAGCTTCAACAACTAGGCGGCCCTCTTCACAGCGTACACAGCCGCATGCGCGAACTCATTGATACTCGAGTTAAGCCGCGCAAACGCGACCAGATCTCGTGGGCACTATACAGAAAAGGGGCATTCGAGACGCTCATTGAGACTATATCAGATCTCACCGACAATTTGGTAAACCTATTTCCCTCCACAGTGGAGGTTCAGAAGCAGCTATGCAGAGAGGAGGTTAAAGATCTGGACGCGGACAGCCTGGCCCTTTGAGAAAAGCCATTAATGGCACTGATGACATGCTCCAGGCTATACTCCAACTGGAGGCTCATCAGCGCCCTAACTTTTACGGCAATATCGACGTTCGCGATCAGTTCAAAGGTCATTTTGGTGACAACGTTGCGCCAAAGGAGAGTTCACGAAGCAACGTCTTTTCTAATATTCGGGCGGGGGAACGCCACGGCCCATTTTGGAAACAATATTGGAACCAGTCGAGAGATATGAATGGTCGACAATGTCTTGACAGATGGTGGCATAGCTATAGACTTGGGTCAGGTTCCTACCTCCCGGTAGGGGTAATGAAGGTGGAAAGCCCAGTGGGCCTTAGCAAATGCCTCCGGCGGCGACTGCGTCGAGCCGGCCTCGCTACGCTCGATACCACGATCATCAGGGCTCAAAGCAGCCGTTTCCAGGGTTTTTGAACTAAGCTTCACTTCTGCTCGAGCATTTAGTGCTCTTTAATCGTTCTTTCGCTTTGCTTAATAGCATTCTGGGCTTTTCCATTGCTCGCTATTTTCTGCTTCTAATAATAGACATTTATTAAAAGGTACGATGAAACAGTTTGCCTATACTTCTATGGCTATGGTTTTTACGGTAGCATAGTTAAAAATCCTAGACCATGCGAGGCTGCAATACTCACACAGAAAATCAAAGTCGATGTTGATAGATCTATCAAGAAATAAATATCTTGACTTGCAAAGGGTTTCCTTCACATTGGAAAGAGAAGTTGAATTGAAACTCATAACCACACAATTACTTTGTGGATCTGAATATAGTCCACTTGTCTTTGACCTCTGCGTAGGTCCCGTAATCAACTAGTTTTCCCTTATCAAGAACAACAATCTTGTCGTAGTTTTCGATAGTTTCCAAACGATGCAAAATTGCAACGACTGTAACTTGCTTCAGTCTTGTGGCAATTAGCCCTCAATGTGTGCTGCAACCTCGGAATCCAAACTATGCGATATGAAATATCAGGTTAGCAAGCTTCCTTTAATTGGAAAAAATGAATGAAGTAAGAAAGAACAATTGAATGCACGAACCTACTAGTAGCCTCGTCGAGCAGAACTATTCCACTTGGTTGTCTGAAATTTTGAAGCAGGACTCTGGCAATGGCTATAAGCTGTGCTTCTCCTGCTGACAAGTTCCCCAAGCGCTTGCTGTCTAAACCACCAGAACTCTTCACTTTATCCCATATGCGGCAGTCTTCAAGACAAGCCTGAATCTTATCATCTGAAAAGTGGCCATTCGGATCCAAATCCTGACGGAAGGATGAGTTTGGCTTGAGGTAACTATCCTGGGTAACGACCTGAAGACGGCGGCGTAGTGTCAGCATCTGAAGGCACGATGTTTCAATGCCGTCAATACTGATTGTTCCCACAGACACGTTGATCATGCCCATCAAAGCCAGAAGTAGTGATGATTTGCCTGATCCTGTGGAGCCGCAGATGGCGATATGCTGGCCCGGTTTCACATCAAACGTCACGCCACGGAGGGTCCAGTTCGGCTCTGGGGCCCCAGTCTGGTATGTCGCCCAGACATTTTGGAAAACAATCTCTCCGAAAGAAGGCCAATCACCAGAGACATCTTCGGGTGTATTTGTTTGCTTCTCCCCAGGCGTGTCTGTCTCAAATTGACGAATTCGTGCTATTGCTCCCAAAGAAGTCTCCAGCGACGTCCACGAAACGATAAAATTAGTCAAGGTCTCACCCAAGGTTGTGGCATTGACGAATGCAACACCAACTGCTCCCGCAGCAACCTTATCGCGTAAAGCGACCGATATGGCTGCAATCACGACGGCAAGGCCAGCCACGATGAGGTTGAGGACCAGCTGCAGCCACCTTTGAGCCATGTACAGGAGGTAGAATGGTTCTTGGGATCGATCCAGCTTATCCATAAACTTGCTCCGCGCAGAATTAACCCATCCATTAGCTCGAATAATTGCTATGCCAGATGTAGTTTCGCCGAATTTTGTGTGTAGGTCGGCCTTCCATCCCAGGTCCATCAGACGAAGCTGCTTCGAGGTCCGGATATACACTCTTTTCAGTATGTACAAGACAATAAAGAGAACTGGCAACAGAGCCAGGGTCGGCTTCGTGACCATTGCAATCAAGATCATTTGAAATGCTGCCGTAAACAGCTCGGCGCAAGTATTGAAGAAATCCAGGGGAGAAGGGTATCAACAAACATGAGGTCTTGATTGAACCGGTTTAGTAGATTTCCTGTGTCGATGAGGCTAATGACGGCAAACGGAGCGGCAAGAGTGATACGAAGCAAATCTGAATGCAGCGAGTATGCAGAGGTCGGAACAATAATAAACATAAGGTAGCTAGAATCAGAGCTTTAGCCGAAATAACTGAAGAGCCGCCGACAAAAGATTCAGAACTTACAAGATGCTCAGAGATAGTAAAATGAGCGGCAACACTGAAAGTAGAGCGAACATGCCCAACCAGTATGAAGTGCTCCGTGTATCGTCGTTCTTAATAGCAGTTGCCCACCATTGAACCCAAAGGTCTATACGCATACTGAATTAGTAAAGTAATTCATTGTAAAAGCGTTACGGATAAAGACTGGCGAAGATGTACCTGGGAGCTTGAGGCAGACGGCAAATCCCAGCACAAGAGCTAGAAAAACGCCTGCGTGAATGAATCCCATAGCCCTGAAATATTTGAGGTAAACTTGGCGGTCTGAGACTGTTGTAGTCCCGGTAATATCATCAACATTGGCTTCGTGGGACTTATTCTTAGTCGCATTGGCATTATCTGTTGCTCTTGTCGCATAGTTTTGTGGGTGAGTCGTTAATGGCTCGTCTTCCATGGCTATATCAGATTCGTCGTGGACCTGTGGACTGGATGTTGCTGAAATGTCCTGCTTTCTCACGGGCACAAGAGCCCCGGAACCGTCAATCTCGTATATAGCATCTGCCATCTTGGCCATTGACTCTAAGTACTGTTAATCCTGCTTAGTGGATGGATTCGAAACGCAAACTTACTATCATTTGTTGTAAAGATAACTGTGGTCTCTTGTCTACGAAGGAGACCAGATGGACCCAACAGATGTTTTGAGATGTGCTGCCTCGTTGGACGGTCAAGAGAGCTCAATACATCGTCAAGTAGTACAATACTCCTTCCTAGACATATTGTTCGAGCCAAAGCCTGTGATTAATATCACCGCGAGTCAATCATTTATCCGGGCTTTAGAGTAAATGTTTTGCAGTCCTATCACTTACCAAACGTTGCCGTTGTCCACCACTCAGACGGACGCCGCCACTACCAATTCTACCATCTCGATAATCAGGCAGCCCTGTAATATCGTCCAGGCGACATGCTTCGTGCACTTCTTTCAACCAATCTTCACCTCTTGTATTGTATTGCGTCCACGTCTCCTCGGCTGAGAGGTTCTCCACCCATGGCGTCTGGCTGCAGTATGCTATGTCATTGCGAGTAACTGATACAGACCCGGATAACTTTTCCGACTCGCCAATTATGGACTTGAGGAGAAGGGATTTTCCTGTTCCGACATTTCCCATGATACAAGTGAAAGAGCCTTTTGTAACTTGAAGACCAACGTCTTGGAGCACGGGGACTTCGCGAGACCACCCGAAGGAGGCATGCTGTAATTCAATTACAACATCATCTGCATTGTGTTCTTTACCTTCGGTAGCATCAGGGCGGATGGAATCTTTCCTGGTTCTGATCTTTCGTAGAGTTCAAGGAAGCTTTGTATCCTCTTGAAACACCCTTGTGCAGAGCCTAGAGCTGGCAAAGCCTGGAAAAGGTGAATCAATGGTGCGCCAAGAAGCGCAATAAGAACAAGAGATGAGAACATGGTAGTTGAATTCAGATTCATACCACCGCTTCCGTATATGCCTATATAGGCTGCAAACACCAGCAATGGCGAAAGAGTCAAGGTGCTGTAGGCTGTAAGATGTTGCTACTTTTTAGTTTCACGCTCACCCTGGGAAACTCCGATGCTAGAGAGGATGCCTACTTACAGAGAAAAACAGATATTGTAAGTAGTCCACGGAACAGTCTTGCTGCTCGGATCTCCAGTACACGCAAACCTGTGATGAGCATATTGAGTTCAATTTCTTTACCAAGCATTTTTACAGACTTGATGGAGTCAAGCATTCTCTTAGTTGCATCGACTCGCTTTTCCATGGCTCCAAGCCAAATCTGCTGCTGGGCTCCGATTTTCTTGGCAAGCAAAGTTGAGGAGAAACCACAAGCTATATCAAGCCAGGGTTAGCCAAAAATTAGCGAGTTTGAAGCGTGATACTAACCCAGAGCAAGGCCAAGCATCGCTAGGGATGAAACACCCATGAGGTCTTGCAAAAGGTACGTTGCCAGCGCAGTCTCAATGAGGCCAGCCCAAACTTCATGAAGGAACGTCAAACCAGTCACTATTCGTTGAACATCCGAAACCATAAGAGTGTTTGCTTGTGCTTCGGTGCTGTCACCTTCAGGCAGGCGGAGGACCTTTTCAAATATTGCAATGATGAGGCCGCCACATACCATGGATGCAGTTCGATATGTTTCACGCCAGTACCAACTGTTTGACAACTACAGGAATTTTTCAGTTAAAGTACATCACACTGGTTGAGAACATATGGCAAAGTTGGTCAACTTACAGCTATCCCGGTGTATACGAGAACGCAAGCACCCACTAGTCCGTATCCATGACTAGACGGCACCGGGTTTTCATGAGTAGCATCCAAATATGTCAAAAGTGATTTAACCAGGAAGGACTGAGAAAATGTGAAGCCTGTCAAGGCAAGTCGTGGGACAACTGGGTTCAAAGCCTGCCAACCCAGACATTTGATTGTCGAAAAGCGAGACCATTAGCAGAATAGACTAAAAGCGGTTAGCCATTCATTGCATTATAGTATACGGATACATAGAATGCAGATACCCTTTCGGCTATATGAAATTGGATAAAAAACTGAAGACAGTTTAGATGTATAAAGACTCCAACTAATGGGGTTGAGGTCCGCAGCGGTAAGAGACCTCTTATAGCCGGTCACGAAAGCGGAGTCAACCACCAGAAGAACAGTTTACTCAAGGGCGGAGCCAGATCTTCTGGAGCTTGGCCATCTTGGGGTGAGATTCTGCTGCTTTTGCCGAGATTCCGTCACAAAAGAACATAGTCTTGCCACGCAACTGGCCATGAAAATGGAAGCAGGTACATAGTCGTGCATGAGAAAGTGTGTTCGCACTGCCACAGCTTCGAATAGTGTAGATAATAACATATATGTCGGAATTACGGATGACAGTTTGCGTGATCTCAGGTGCTGGATTGGTGACAGGACGCAAGAGCCACGGCAGCTGCAAAACTCATTGCAGCTGCTGGGACCGCAGTTGTGCTTCTTGAAGAGCGTTTGACATTTTGTTCAACCAGAACGGCCAGTTGAAGGATTGCCAGAACTAGGGCCACGCTCTACAACAAGTCAGTCAGTCAGTCCTACTACGTATCAGGAATTCTGGAAAGTACAAGTTTAAACCAATAGCGTCGGCCAGGCCATGCAACAACCGGTTGTCTTAACAATGCCAGCACCTTCAAAACAGCAAACAGCAAAAAACACGAGGATGGGAGAATCCCGAGTATGGTCTCTTCAAATGTCAAAGTAAAGTCAAAGTTCCCCGGCACCCTTTCACAGTGGGGCCGAAGATACGATCGGCATCACTAGAGCAGGCCATGGTTGACTCTTGGGGAGCCACCGGCGGGCAGTTTTCACAAGGGGTTTTGATTGCTGCCACGAAGAAACGATGGAAGACAGACGAACCCTGTGACCAGTAATTACAAGTTCCAATGGTCAAGACCAAGGATTCCTCTGTCTTTGTAAGACCAAGGAGGCAATTCTTATCAGCGTAGGTGAACCAACAAACATGCATAAATATATGTGTAAATCCCAATCGGGAAGGAGTGTGCACGCTGCAACAAATGTCCCGGGCATTTCAAACGAGCCGAATACATCATCCCATCTTCTCAAGAATGATAGGACCATTCAAGGGCAAGACAAGGCGCAGAATAAGAGGGACTCGCCCAAGCTGCCGGGCCAGATCGGCGAAGACCACGAGGACCTTGCAGAGGTGAATTAACTAGTGCTGGTTAACGCCGAATGACGCCCGGAGATTGGGTATCGGTGATAAAATACAAGTAAATAAGTGTTGATTAAAGGCTTGTGTGGACTTAGCGGTTCATGCTGTACAGCCAACTGCATAACAAGGACAGGTGCCCTGGCCTTGTGAGCTGTGCCGCACGAGGAACTTCTGAAAGGCGGTTCGTGCTGTGCAACCAACTACAAATGCACAATAACTAGTGACCAATCGCATGCCTGAATGCGTGGACCTACAATACCTGGTCGTAAGTTTGTGGATGGCGCTGTTATGACTATGCTACATGCAGAGCTTCCAGCGGTATGCCGCAGATACACCGCAGTTTGAAATTATGAATAGAAGAATTTAAATAGATTTCAAATTCAGGGAGGGCTCTCGTACGACGTGTATAACGTTCCCAAGCTAAGATGGGGCGATGTCCATCATATTTAGTCTGGGATAGGAACTCCTGACTTTCTTCCATCAAGACTAGGTGGAAGATCGACTCTCCAGAAACCTCCTGCAAAGTATCCTCTATTATACAAGTCAATCAAATATCTCTAAGAATCTATCATTTGCAGGTGAAGGAAGAAACTGAAACGTAGTGTAGATACTAGGCTGCATGAAAGACAGAACGCACGTCCGCAACCGAGGGTGCAGGCTAACACCGTCTAATGCTGTAGGGAAATAGTCGCAGCGGTTCTAATGCTCAAATTAGAGCCCTCTTTATTAGGACTTGCTACCGACCTACATCTTGACTCATTAGTGGAAAACTAACATATCAATTACATCGTCACACCAGCCATTCAGCCTCTATAATACCCAACTTGGACCCTTTTGGCTGTCGACCTCCATTGAAGCGAAACCTGGAGTCGGCTTCTTGGAAGAGCCTTTCCCAGGCTTCCATATCCCGATCGCTTGCATTGAAGAGGGCCGACATGACCAGATCTGCTGCCCGAAGATTTGCCAGTTCCCGCTCTTTGTGCTCGCCAACAACCGGCGGAATCAAAACGTCATTAATAACAATCTTGGCCCCTGGCTTCAAGGCCGGGATAAGGTTTCGCAGAATCACGATAGCCTTGGGATCAGGAAAATTATGGAATACAGCGCGGAAAAAATAAACATCGGCGTTCTGCAAAGGTTGCTCGCCAGCTAGGAAATCATAGGACTGGAAGCGGATACGGTCAGCTACGTCTGGTGGTAGCTTCGCTTCGCCCTCACGGGTATCGAGGTCTTGGACAATATAGTTTAGTTTTGGATACTTCCGGGCCATCTCAATGGCAACAAGGCCGTGCGAACCACCGATATCCACGACGGTGGAAGCATCAGGAGCTTGTCCCAAGCGTAGCCCTCAACGACGTATTTCGGTTCAAGCCCGGGGCGTGTCGCGAAGAAGCGCATGGCCTGGCCAAAGCGCTGCTGCCGCTCTGGGTTCTGCGCCAGAAAGGCAAACAAGGGCTTGTCGGTTTTGTTTGCGAGAGCGAAACCCTTCTGGGAGTCAGCGTCGAGAGGAAGAGGATGAGTTGCGCACCCAAGGCAATGGTACTCACAGTCTCTGCAGGCTCCACAGATCCAGGATACTTTTCCATAGCATCAGCGGTATGCAGCAAGGCCTTGCAAATATCACCCGTCTTAAAATGCACCCAGTTTGCAACCTGCGGGTTCTGTGCCAGGACACGAGACGCCGCGGTATGGGTTACGATACCGGCACGAGGCTCTGCGAATATGCGCTGAGTCACAGCGTGGCGGATGATTTTACGTACGTCTCTCCTATCGATACCCGTCGCTTCGGCAATCTGCTCAAATGTTGTTTCGGAGCCAACGGGGAAAGCCTGGGCAAGACCGTAGCGTACTATGGCATGCTGGCTGAGAATTTCCGCGCCCTATTCTCGTAGCAAGTCAGTACTTCAGCGCCTCGCTTCCGCAAAGCCGCCTCCAGCGGAGCCGCCCGTGTCTACTTGCCGCATAGTCATGGAAGCGCTCGGCCGGCCCCTGCATGAGGATCTTCAGATCTTGACAATCGTGAATCACGGCTTGACGCAGCTCGTCAATCTCACATGGTAACTCTGGGGAATCGATTTGTGCGCCATGCTCAAAAGATAGTGTTGGGAGATTGTGCTCAAAATAGTACTCATCAATCTTGGTCGCGTTGAGCGCTATCTGACGAGCCAGCTCGACCATCAACGAGGTTGACATGATTGCTGCTGCCGTGCTTTAGCCACAGGAGGAGACAGCTTTTTCTCCTGGTGGATTCAATACGTAATAACAGGTTGTGATTTACGAAGAGGGTCAGGAAGGATGCGTGGTGCGGAGGAGTGCCATATTTATTACAACCAACGTCATGCATGTGACCCAAGGGACAGTGTTACAAGGACTCTAAATGGAGGTTTACACACCCAAAAGGGAACCGAAGATCTGCACGAAAGGGTACCTGCACAAGTTGCTCATGTATTTTTGGGGTCAGGTCTTGGCACATTGACTCATTGAGAATTGGTTCATAACGATAAGATGGTAAAAGCAGCAAGACAGCAAGCGAAAGTGTCACCAAAAGTTATGCCGTCTCGTAGTTCTGCAGCTATGTGGAAACAACCGAGTCCAACGGTAGACAGCCCACTCTTCTTTCCACCATTGCATTCCACCAAAGGATCTTGATGCTCTTCGCCTAGACCTTCCAGTTAATCTCAATAGGCTCAGGGTAAGCAACAGCTTCATCTGCATCGGGTTCTTCATCCAGGTATACGTCAGCATGGGCCACACGAATGCCCGAGTGCCTAGTCGTGGCAGGATTCAACTCACCGGTGCTGGCCACCTCGACTGGGATCGCAGTGACGGCCATGGCCGCAAGGATCAGACGAAAGATGCTAGTGCTAAGCTTCATCTTGTTGTTCAGCGTAAAGTTGGTTTTTGCACCGTTGTGGGGATATCAGCAGATGAATTGATTGATGAGAACCTGTTGAAAGGGGCCAGTTTGCATGCAGCGCTCCCGTCCTATCTTATATATTCAATCAATCTACTACTCTTGCGTCGCCCACCAGCGTGCTGTCGGAAACAGTCAAAAGTGTACAAGTCCGTTTCTCCTTTTTCGTAGCACGTTTTCGCTGACATGGATTGTCACTATTCCGTCTTGGTTTGCCGTTGTAACATGTCAGATTGCGAGCGTCTTATCTCCGTTTGCGACAAAATGCTACAGTAACAACGAGAGACAGAGCCGTACTGTAGTAGCAATGATACCAATCCCTACAGAAGTCCCTTCCTGAGCCAGTCAAGCTTGGCCATGCCCCGTCCCTCTTAACCAACGAGGCTGGCAATCACTGCCGGCTTGTCTAAACCCCCTGTCCCTGTCCACTCCTTGGGATTTTGGGGGCCGCGTAGTACTCGATCCTCGCCTTGGGAGCAACAGGCTCAAGATTCCGCCGCATCCAAGCTTTCTCCGCTAATTCAGTGCGGCATTGAACGAAAGCTTTGCAGATCCGAGTACCGATGGCTCTCAGCCCAGGCTACCACCTGCTTGTAGTCCCGGCAGACCCGCTTGTTTCCCCAGCCTGTCACCCCGCCCAGTGTTTGCTGCACTGGTTCCAGCGTCATGTCGGCGGCGCAGGCCAGTGTCTGCCGAAGATAGTCGAAGCAGTGTCTCTCGTGGCGAGGCCTCTGGTGGCCCGTCGTTGCATCACCAGCCTTGGCCTGTGCCTGGTAGTAACCATGTTGAATTGCCCACTATCCCAGGTCGCAAGGGTATTTGTCAGCCGGGTCTGTGTCCTAGAATCGGGATGTGCACCTTCGACTTACAAGGCAGTGAAGCTGGTGGACGACGGACAGGCCATAGTGCAGCGATTTGTCTTGGGAGTCGCACAAACCCAAGTCCCGCTATAAGAAAGCATATACATCAAATCAGTCCAACGTGCATGGTCGCATTGGAAGGATGATTAGCCTAAAGACACTGACCTGGCATCATCGAATCCCAAGCCTCGTCAACTTCGTCGTTCTCGTAGGGATCGCTTGCAAAAGTCTTGTTATAGGAAAAAGCTGTTTCGATGGCCTTGAGGGTCAGATCCGTAATTGCTGGGCTTGGTGAGAGTAGATGGTCCTGGGCAACGGCTGAACAGCTCGAGCTTGACCAACAGACAAAGAGGCCGACAAGTAAACCGAACGCGCTGGAAACAGCCGAGACTGTTAAAACTTGAATTTTGCTGAAAGACTTGTGGCCTCGGAGGTGCTGCGGACTTTTCCCGCTGCCTTGGGGTACAGGTAGATACCCCAGAGCCTGTCTGCCAAGGCGTTCCATAGTCGTTGATACGTCAATCGGACGGCCCAGAATTGTTGTCGATATGGTGATCCTTGTACGGGCGCTCACCGTGCTACAAGCAGTAGCTGCATCGCAATATTTGTACAAGTTTAGAATGTAGGTTCTGAGCACGTGTGATAATGGTGGGCAATTTAATGGATGGCGCTTCATAACGACGTAACATGGTGTATTCCATTGCAGCTTACCATTTCACACCCTACAACTCTAGGCATCGACGGTTGATCTTACCACACAATCAAACAGGCAAAACGCCTCCTGCATCAAGATACGCAAGAAACGGCTTTTTCCGGATTGCCACCCCTATAATCGTATGCTGTTGGGATACACCGGGGTGAGCAAACACTGTTGTGCGAGTATGGTCGTTTTGGCCCATCCGCCTCGCATATCTTATTTTGTGACTATACTGACTATTTCTGCCCACTCTGCGACCTGTTCATACAGCTCATCCACCATTGTTAACAGACTCAGCATTACAAGATTGCACTGTCGCCATGTCCAAAAGCATTACTTCTGATCACCTTCAGAGTGAATTCTCAGATGCTTCCTCGGAAGAGCCTTTCTTGGCCGATGAAGCTGGCGTCGACCAATGGCCTTCCAAACATCGGAGGCATTGGATATTATCTTCAAAGGCATTCTGCTTTCTTCACGCCGCCCTGATAGTCTCCTATACATGCTTGTATTACTTTCTCGTTGTGCGCCGAGAAGCCGCCTGCATTTCGAGCTCAGGCCCAATGGCTGCTGCGACAGATCTACCTCGCCGTACGTGGTCGAGAGAATAATTCTATTTACAGAGTACCTCTAACGCAAAGAATAGTGCCGCAACCGGAAAGTTTGAGATGGGAATCTCACATTTTCCCAACTATAATAGATGGCAATCCCTACACGGGAGAGCCGCGGCCAGAACTGGACGACGCATGGCATCATCTCCTACGAAGTAAGCAAATCTGCATCGATCCCTCACTCCCAGAAGCTGTATTCACAAATCTACACCAGATGATGCCGTCAGGGTACCGATAGACTACCTAGAGAACCAGAATTTGACCTCCGTGTACACTTCAGACGGTAGCGAGGCCATTGTCTCGCTCAGCGTCTACCATGCCTTGCATTGCTTGGTACGAGAACCAAATCCATATGATTTCACCGCAACGACACTAATGATGAAATAGAAAAAAATCAGGAGGATGATATTCAAAGAGCATTACCATGCCGGCAAGTCAGAACTGAGCATGTCTAGAGAGAACAGACACGTCGGTAAGGTTCATCTGAATCCCCCAAAAGAAGCTCTCTGACAGAGATCATTATGCCAGACCACTGCGTGGAGTATATTCGCGAATATGTCATGTGCTCGCCGGATCTATCCCCGGTTACGTTTCAATGGATCAATGACACGGCCCAGCACGAAAATAAGGACGCCTTTTACCCAACCAACCTGGACGTATCCATGCACCGTTGTGTTAACTGGGACTCTCTTGAGTCGTGGGCAGATCAGAAATCCTTTGATTTGTTCAGGCTAGACCTGCTAGAGCGACCGGGTGATGCTCAATAGAATGAATGAAATGGCATGTGGGATTGGTTAAAATTTTGGTTGATGTATGACGGCAATTCTATCTATCTGTGCCCAGACTTTGACTCCTCGTATTTTCTCTAGTTAGACCTAAAGTACTATGTAAACAACAGTGGGCGGCAGGGAGGACGTTTCTTGAGGTTGGACGTCGCTGTTTCGCTTGTTGAACCTATGCTATATGCCAATACACCATGGCCGCGGCCCAAACTACCTATGCAATCTTTTATCATGGCCTGTCCTTGCCTAATGAACATGGGGACATATGGAATGCAACGCCACGTCTAGAGTCGTATTATCTGAACTGGGACAAGCCACAATTCATGTTGTCGATGTTGCCGCCAATTGAAACCCGGATGGCGCCCTTATTTACTTGGAAAGTTCAGCTTCAGGAATCCTTCGGACGAATATCACCGCTGCAGGATCCCTATATGCTGACCTTGTGGAAGTCTGCTAATTGAAGGTATACTTGGGCAAATAATGACCTATCTGTTGCTGCCTCGCTGGCTTTTCGGCACAGCTGCTGCAGTCAGCGTAGCATCCCCACCCCGGGTGAACAAGATTTCACTACAGAGTACCGCGCATTATTGCCGTAGCCATGCTTATGGTTGCAGCCTCGATCCTTCGAGGTGATCAACCACACTGTGTCGCAGCCTCACCTCTTTGCTGCTACCTCCTTAAACCAGCAAAGATTGTCCAACCACAGCCCTACCTCAGAATCCGAGGTGGAATCCGAGGAGAAGCTGGTCCGGCTTCTATGTGCCGGCCACGAGTCAATGGTGAGTTGCTCGCCTGTCAGCCGTCCTCTTCTTCGCCCAACATACAACTCCCACCTAGTCGTCAGCTTTTCCGCCCAGCCCATCTACTTCGTTGTACAACTCACGGCAGAAATCGTTCCCCTTTGCAACAGACTGCAAGCCCTTGAGGCTTCGCTGCCCGCGCAAAGATGGCTCTCCCGCTGAATGTCAACATTGTAATTATTGCGATCGTCTTCTCCCTCTTGCCCATAGCTATCGTGGTGATGCGGTTCCGAGCCCGTGTGCTTCAAGGTGCCAAACTGGGACTTGATGATTATATGATTCTCCCAGCATTGGTGAGGAATTATCCAGATCTACCTGAACCAAAATCTCGCACCATGACTTACAAAACTGGTAGCTGATGGCAGTAGCGCAAGGAATTATCCTCGTGATAAGTAAGTGCAGGCTCTTCTCCTCCTATCTGCTGTTCAGCATCTCCTCCTATATGTTATTCATCATCTTTCCAACGCACCCGGTAGCAGCTTTGTTACTGATCGCGTCTCTCCCTAGTCTCCATCGATGGCGCTTTGGGTAAATATGCGGAACTGGACAAGAATGGGCGACCTACACAAGATTTCGTGGAAATGGTCAACGTTTACAAGGAGGTGAGTCCACGTATAGCACACCAGCAGAACGAAAACAGTAACTCAAGACTGCTCTCATCTAGGGACTCTTTTATCTTACACTGGTTACTTTTCCCGCACTGGCTTTCGTCAAGGTTTCCATCCTCCTCTTCTACCGTCGCATCTTCCGAGGCGCCATCTTCTCCATCATAACCATGGCTCTCCTCGTCATGACCGTTGCCTGGGGCATCGCATTCTTCTTTGCTTTTCTCTTCCACTGCAATCCAATCCATTTGGCCTGGACAGGGACGCCCGGATCAAAGAAGGGTTGCTTCTACCCCATTCCAATGTACTACGCCCATGCCATCTCCGACACGCTCTTTGATGTGGCCATTTGGAGCATCCCGATTCCCTAGTCTGGAGGCTTGTCATGCCCACCAGGCAAAGGTCGCCATCAGTGCCATCTTTTTACTTGGAGCCTTGTAAGTTGCGCCTCTTTGAGGATAGTGGTTTAGGACACGGTTTTGTCTAATCAGAAAATTCACTCGTAGCGTTCTTGGCATTAGCATCGCGAGGTGTTTCTTCTTCTTCGAGACCGGCCGCGGTGGCATCAATCCTGCGAAAGTTACCTGTAAGTCCATGTTCTATCCACCTTTTTGGCCTACCATAACTCATCCGGACGTACAGATGAAGCCGCGCCCACTCTGTACTGGACATTTCTCGAATCTTCCATCGCCGTTGTGTGTGCGTGCTTGCCGACATTGCGCGTACTCTTCAAGGATGTCTCGCCCCAGCGCATGCTTCGAAGTTGGGCTAGTAAGCTCTCACTTCGTTCGTCTTCGCATTCTCATATCCCGAGCGATGGGGAGCGCGGATCGGAGGATGGGCAGAAAGGCGCCAACATCGGCCTACAGAGCATCGAAGTCTCTTCCGATTTACGATCCCTGAATGCAGTGCAGAGCACCGATTCACAGAGAAAATGACACGCCGTGGCTGATGGCGGCAGCCCTTACAACAGCGATTACGATTTCATAATGGATCGCCAAGTTTCTGAAAAGCATGGCTGATGTGGGTTTGGGGATTGCAAAATTGTTGCTTCACCGGCACTTGACCTAAGCTAGCATACCGGTTACCACGAAGTGTACTTGGAGAAATCAAGATGAGCAGCACACAAACGCAGATTTGATCTCAAAAACACTCTTATCATTTACTATTCCGTGCCCGAGGTTGGATCTACCCTACTACCCCGGTCCCCAAGACAATGGTGAAATTGTTATCCTCTCTCGTCCCTTTTAAAAATCCGTATGCATTGACCCTTGCACTTTCTTATTGATCGCTACTAGTCATGATTTCCTGCAAAACGAACATAAAGCGGATTCGGCTAATTTGAAAGCGTATTGTGTGAGTCGCACGTTAGATAGTTAGCAGTGGCATCCTGTCTCGTTCCGGAAACAACACCAAGGTCCCCAATACCCGAGTCCACCAGATCTATGTTTGGAACACCAAGTATATGACTCTTGAAGCTTTATGCAGGACAATCCATATACACAGGGCATTCAATTATGCGGGAGCTCATGAAATGGGGAGGGGTGTCACTCATATTTGTCCAACCCCTGTAACTAGATCTACAACCCGTCTGCTAAGGAGGGTCCAAGCGCAGATGTACATCACAATTTCAAGTGAAAGGGAGACGGGGAATGACAAGGATTGCGAAGATGGGGATTTCAATATCCAATTCGGCGGGACAACTATTGGTAATAGCGCGCCATAGGATCGATCGCCTATTCCCCTGAAGCTGATGCAGTCGATTGATGAGAATTAAAGAACCCTGACCCTTGTATTCTCCAGGGTTTGCTGTTAAGGAAACACCATCTTGCTAATCTAATGTTGCCCGGGCCCTGGATATCTACTCTCCATCACTATCGCTACCATGTTAGTCCAGAGTAGCCTCACCAAGCAGGAAAAGCTCGAAAATAATATAGTCAACAGCGATTGGAGAATGAGACGTCAACACAAAGCCCAATGAGGCGTACCTACGTAGTTTCTTATATTCCAGCCACTAAACAACTTGGCGCGGTGCTTGCGATATATCCAGGTACCAATAGAAGAGGACGAGTGGTCATTGCGGCAGGCACTTATAAAGATGAAGGCGTAAGGAGCTCTTTCGGTATACATCTCCGTGAGAGGAGGTAGATTGTTGCGAAGGAGTCAAAGCTCTCCGAGACATTGTTTCAGGTCATCTACCAAGGTACTTGCATTGAGGGCTGGCCCTTGCGTATAATGTATACCAGCCTCTGCCGTCCTCTCCTCTACGACTGTTACTCACAGTCCTATCAATGTGTTACCAGATCGTCCCATGTCTTGAGGAAACTTTATAACCGGTGGACTATAGATTTGGATCTTCTAGTTAGATTTGATGATTGTGGCAGACCAGGATCTCTGAAGAGGCTGCATCCTCACAATGGTATGAGTTGATGCTGGAAGTTCTTACTCAGCTATGCAGACACAGTGGCTTCAACTAGATTCAGCTGATGTTCTAGAATTGCTCAAGAGAGGAGCTTTAGTTCCGGGATCATCCAGTATCACAAGGTCGATCATCTAGTACCCAGAGGCATCATGAATGGGCGTTCGAAGCTTTACGTACTATTGAAAGCCATTGGGAGGTTATACGATTAGTCAATTCTTGATGTGATTATTTTTTCCTTTAGCACACTCCCAAGATGTGTAGTTGCATCTTCAAGTGGCTGGCTGGTTGGAGTATGTATGGTGACAAGGACTACTCTGCTTTGATACTGCCCGGCTGAATCTTGGGAGTCTGTGCCTCCGTGGTTATATTGGTTGGTATTAGGCGTGTTATCACGGGTGTAGTATTAACAAGGTTAGTGTGATTGCTCATCCGTGGGCATTCGGTGATCAAGGATCAAGCTGGGAGGAGCCCCATACTATACAGCAATAGTACTGTTGAGTGTGGACAGCCACAATGCAGCATCATGACATGGTATCTCTACAGCCCAATGGTTGACATATCAGTTTCGTAGCCTGGAAAATAACAAGTTTGCTGCTTCGAGCCGCATTAAACCAAGTACCAGACGTCTATAAAGATCAGCTATCCAGCTCTTCAACAGCTATCATTCAGACCTTCAACACCACATCAGCCACTTCCAGCCCGAGGCATCCCAACTCTTCTGAACAATTTTGCTCCTTTTGTCTTTGAAATCAACAACTTTGCACTCCTCCATAAACTCAGGCCCTTTTCAAAACTTCACCATGTCATCCAGCTCTGAGACCATCCCTGCTTGGGAACAAACCATCATTACTCACACTGCTCTGTCGGTGTTGAACCTCAGGACTGGAGGGGCACACACTCTTCAATCATATGAAGGAGCTCGAGTCACAGCCTCGTTACTGTCCCAGGAGGGAGAACCGTTGCCACCAATCAACAAGGCCGAGATCGTGAATATCAATGCTAGCAGCATCCATAGCGTGCAGAATGAATCCAAGAAATTCACAGATGTGGTTCAGAGCCTTAAGGATACGTCACCCAATAAAGATGACTGGGAGTCGAAGATCGAAGCGGCTACGACAGCCACGATTCAGCTCTTTACTGAACGCATCAACGCCGCCAAGGCGGAAGTTATTATGGGCATCAAGGCGCTGCCCGAGAAGCACCGCGTCGCTGCTGCTGACGTATACAGTGCTGGCCTCGCTATTGTCAATCAGGTAATTGGCAAGGTGTCAGATGTCATCAAAAGTGTAGTTAACTCTGTCAAAGAGTTTCTTCAAGGGATCTGGAACGTGGTCACTAAATCATGGGATGGCGTCAAAACCCTATGTGCTAGCGGTCTGAGTACCTTGGGCTTCATGTTTGGATTCGTGGAACTAGCCACAGTAGGCCTTACCAGTTCAGTAGTTGTCCAACGCTTTACTGGCTATGTCGGCTGGCATGCTAATACGGGCATGGGGCCAGTGCGAGCAGGCTTTGATGACATTCTTGATCGTCTTGATGAGAATCAGAGTATCAGTTTGACGTTGCAACAGCTCAGCATCGAAGACGTGCCGCAGTATGGCCTGTGCATCATTGGCCGCGTTTCCTTTGGGCCGAAGATGGCGACGCCTGAAGGTGTGGCGCTCATTGCTAAAAGCTTGAAGGAGGCTTGGGACGACGCGACGAAAGCAGTGAAGGAAACTCATGCCGATCCTCTGTCTGTATCGCAGCAGGATTGGCAGAATGCTCTTACAGGTTCTCCCAATATCTCAAGAGATCAGGGGCCTCCCATTTTGGCGCCGGGGAAAACTACTCTTCGGCCCAATTTAAATCTTAAACCTAAATTCAATGGCAACGGTGCCGTAGAACGGCCTGCGACCTAGGAAGACTTGATTTCTTCTGCCTTTTAGGCTTAGATGCAATAGTTGAGGACACAATAACAAGGAGAGAGGTGATCAAGAAGATGTTGTGGTGTATGAGAATGCTACAGGTTCTTGTTGGGATTTTATAACTCACCGTAGTCGCTCGTTTTGTATATAAACTTCAAGTTATGAGTTTTTAAAATATGACACTCTGCAAACTTATCGGCTTATTATGATTGAGCAGTTTCAGAGTCGCGTTTTCCAAATCACTTTACGTGGAAAAACTGTGATTTGCCAGCTTGCCATGGAGTTCCCTATCTCACGATGTCAGTGGAGCTCAAAGCATATATGCAGATGAGCAAAGCTGGCCTTAAACTCAATGTGCCTGAACTAAAATGTAAATCACGCGTGTCTTTACCAGCTTTGAAAACCAATCAGCCATCAGGCGTCGTCAAATCGCACGAGGGTGTGATGGGAGTAGCCAAGTACAACCTAAGCATGATATTGACCGATGTTGGACATGTTATTAACCCTGCCACTGAAGCAATTCTGTCCATGGGAGAAAGATGGACCATGCGGTTTCAAGAGTGTCTCGTCTAATCGCATGGCCTTGAAATTCTTTGGAGGGTGTAAAGACTAACAATGTTCTCACTAATGATCACGGCGACGCTTTTATCGCCAACTTTGGTGGAGGCAATACTATTGGCTGGGTAGACACTGACAGATGTGGCGCCATGGCAGGGACCAACAGGGGACATTGAAGGATTCCAAACGGTCTTAGGAGACACACCAAATGCAAGGATGGTAGCATAGTTCGGTAGCATCTCGATCAGCAACACCAAATTGGGCCGTATCGCTACCCTATATCTGCTGTGCCTATCTCGAAGACACCCTCTGATAAGATACGAAAAGTCAAGATAAGATAGCCTACATGGTGGGGAGGGTAGCAGTAACAAACGGACTATCTTGAAGAAAAGAGCACGAGCACAAGCACGAGCTCCGAAACACGGCCTCGGCCGGTGGCCGAAACGCTGACTGCCCTCATGACCTCTCTTCTCCTCCTACAGTCACCCAGCACCGCCCAATCCTCCGGCCACATTCGCGAGTCCCTGCATATCTCTCCTTGTACGTACGTCGTCGTGCATGCCGGTCCCGGCCCCGGCGCTAGCCTTTGAGCCTGCCCCTCCCCACTCGTTCCATGAGTCGAGCTCGCTAACCTCGTCTCTTCAAGACACGAAGCCTGACCTGCACCGATACAGAGACTACATACCCAGAAACCGTCCATAATGGCATCTTCGGAACCCCGTGGCCGCCTGGCCGGCAAGAACGCCATCGTCACCGGCGCTGGAGGGTTCGTTACATCTTTGTCATCTTTGTCATCGTTGTCTCCTGAAGCTGACTCGCGCCAGTGGTATCGGCCTCGAGACGTCTATCCTGTTTGCCAAGGAGGGCGCCAATGTCCTCATGGCTGACATCTCCGAGGCTGCCCTCGAGAAAGCCCAAGCCAAGGTCAAGCAGCTCGTCCCTCGGCCGGCCGTGTCGAGATCATCGTGAGCCTAACCCCTTCCTGACCGCGACAACCGCCCGCTGACCCCGTCTAGAAATGTGACGTCTCCAAGGAGAGCGAGATCCAGGCCATGATCGAGTCGCTGGACGCCTGGGGCGGCCTCGACGTCCTCTTCAACAACGCCGGCATCATGCACGCCCGCGACGACGACGCGGTCAACACCCCGAGGAGATCTGGGACCTGACCCACAACATCAACGTCAAGGGCGTCTGGTTCGGCTGCAAGCACGCCGTCCTCGCCCTGCGCCGCAACAAGAAGACCCGCGGCTCCATCATCAACACCGCCTCCGTCGTCGCTCTCGTCGGCGCCGCCACCCCAGCTCGCCTACACTGCCTCCAAGGGCGCCGTCCTGGCCTCACCCGTGAGCTCGCCATGGTCCACGCCCGCGAGGGCTTCCGCTTCAACAACCTGTGCCCCGCGCCCTCAACACTCCCTGCTGCAGGACTGGCTGGGCGATGACAAGGCCAAGCGCATGCGCCGTGAGATTCACTTCCCCACCGGACGCTTCGGCGAGGCTATTGAGCAGGCCCACGCTGTCGTGTTCTTGGCCAGCGATGAGTCTAGCTTCGTCAACGGCCACGATTTCGTCGTCGACGGCGGTATGACCAAGGCCTACGTCACGCCCGAGGGTCCCCAGCCCCGGCTCCCACCAACAACGCCCTGAAGGACTCGTTGTAAGCAGGAAATTAATAGCCCTTGGTCAGCATACTATAGATCATCTAGAAGAGAAGCTGTTAAGCTGAACGAGTCTATTAGATATCGGCTCATCTAAATACATTAATGAAACCAGCTATGCTCCAAACTCCGACCGATGCTCATTGAAACAGTCCCTCTTTTACATTCCTTTTCGAATATGTGCTTTGCGCAACCGCTTAGTTGAACTGTCCCTCCGTGTTGCCCTCGCCCATGCTCCTGCTGCTGGAGCTTCCGCTTTGGATAGCACCCAAGATGCCGTCCATGTAGCTGGCGCCGCTCCACTTCTGGTGCGTCAGCACATCGCAGCCAATCTCCTTCTCGCGTCGCTGCACCAGGTCGACGTAGGCCTTCATGCCGTCCGTCTTAAAGGCGCGTGAGAGCTCCGTCGTCATGGTCGCGTTGGAGTGCAGGCCAGCCAAGGAAATGAGCTGCAGAACGAAACCCTCACGCGCAATGTCCCAGATGAACGACTTGAGCGTCTCGGGCGTGAAGCCGTGTGCCATCCAGTTGAACGAGGGAGACAGGTTGTACACGAGGCCCTTGCCGGGGTAGACCTCGCGCACGGCACGGCCAAGCTTGGTGGCGACCTCGACGTTGGGGTCGCCAGTCTCAACCCACAGAAGGTCGGCGTAGGGTCCAAAGGCGAGGGCACGCTTGGTAGCAGCGGCCATGCCAGCACGGTAGTGGTAGAAACCTTCACGGGTACGGGGAACGTCCCAGTTAAAGTAGACGGGCGTCTTGGCGTAGTGCTGCGCCAGCTTGCGTCGCCTCGAGATACCCATGTCGCGGTCCTTGGCCGTGGCCGCCAGGTACTCGTCAATCTTGTCCTGGGCAACACCCTCCTTCTGCATGTGGGCCACCGCAGCCTCGTCAAAAGTGACGAGCTTGGTGCTCTTCACCCACTTGGCCTCAAAGGTGTCAATCTCAGAGCCGCTGGCACCCTTGGACTCCATGGCCTGGATGGTCTCGGCAAGAGGCTCGATGGATGGGTCCGACACGCCGAGGATGAACTCGTGGTCGCGGACATCGATGGCGGACGAAAGGAGCTTGCCAGACTCGGAATCGGTACGAGCAATGACCAGGTTCTCGCAGCCCATGACGTCCCACTGGAAACGCGCCGCGTTGAGACGGTTGATGTGCTCGCCGATGGGGACCAGGACCTTGCCGGCAAGGTGGCCGCACTTCTTGCCGCCGTGAAGCTGGTCCTCAAAGTGGACGGCCGCAGCACCGTTCTCGGCAAACAGCTTAGCAAGCTTGAGGACGGCAGAAAGTCCACCGTGACCGGTATCACCGTCGGCAACGATGGGGCGCAGGTAGTCGACGTAGGGCGACTTGGCACGCTCCTCGGCGGTCATCTTGCGACGGGCATCCCACTGCTTGCGGTCGTGCATAGACTGGGCCTTGGCGAGACGCTGGACCTGGTTGGGGACGGTGTTGTAGGGGTAGTCGCCAAAGTCGGGAGAGACCTCGTTGGTAGAGGTAAGGAGGGACGAGCAGGCCCAACCAGAGATGTATAGGACCTCTTGGTGAGGAGCTTGCTGGGTCATCTGTACGGGATCGATGGCGCCCACTGCTTACTGTTAGAAGGGCTCGTTTTAGAGAACGGGATACTAACTGGTGTGGATGGGCTCGCCCTTAGCTTCGCGCTCGCGGACCAAGTTGAACAGCTTGGTGGCCATCACAGAGCTAGGGTACGAAATTTGCTGGGTGCCTCGCTTGGATGCCACATCAGCAGCAGTGTAAGGACGCTTGATGCCGGCAAATCGTGGGGAGGACCACCAGGCCTCAATCTCCTTGACCTGGGCATCGTAGAGGGCGTCCTCAGCCTCGCCAGGCTTCTGAGACTCGGACAGCAGCTGGAAGGAGTCGGCAGGGAGTGCTTGGCGGAGAAGGGGTTGGAGGTGGCCATGCGGGCGGTGCTGGAGAGGCAACGAGCTGTGATCAAGCTGGTTCTAGGGATCGATGAGGTGCGAATAGCTCGTCGAGGAGCTGCGGTAGCTATTCTGCGCATCATCCTGAAGTTGGCGACGACCGAAGGGAAGGTTCTGATGGTGAGGGACACAGAACCGGGTTCTTCGGATTGTGTTGGCAACAGTCACCTTGCGAGGCAAAAACAGTATAGGTGAACGAGTTGAGATTGAGGTTTCGATTGGAAATCAGATGTCATACGGCTAACCTCGGGGTAAAGTCGGAGACCCGCGCTGGGGTGAGATTGGCCAATCAGAGAGTGCGGGGTGCCATTGCACCGAGCCGAGGGTCAAGGGAGGAGAAGAGAGGAGAGCAGAGAGGAGGTTACAGGGAATGGAAGGGGCTACAGATGTGGTGCATTTAGAGATGAAGTGAATATACTCTGTTGATTATTTTGGCCATGACTTGTGCCTTGTTTTCTTTTTGAATTTTCCATCCGTATCGTTGATCTGGTGGTGTACTAACAGCGACGGCTTCTCTCGGCTTGCGTCGCTTGTCCGGCCGTGAAACCCGCAGCGTCATCCGGGCGGCTTCCCAGGAACGCCCACTGTAGCTCCACTGGGCCTTAGCGTGCGGCCTGCTAGCAGTGAGTGCCAGTGAGTGCCAGCGCCGCGGCGTGCGGGGGTGGGGAGGGCTTCTTCCCCATGCGGCCAATCCCCAATCAATTGGTTCCATGACCTCGGCTTAAGCAACACCGCCATTGTCTCGTCTCCTTCCAGCCGCCTGCTGCCAGACTTGCTTTTCCTCGTGCTGCCAACTTTTTGCTTCATTCATTGTTCCTACTTTGAAGCGGCAGCAGCGACTTGGATTCGTCCCCAATTGTCTTGTTCACATCCCCAGCGAGACCACCACCCTTCTCCCTTCATCATGGCTCTCACCATGAGGCGCTCCCAGCGAGCTCTGGCCTCCATCAAGGTGAGTTCCGGCCTTCCGGCGCAGAGCTTGGCTGTAATTAACGCGCAGAAAGCCCTTCTCCCGAACCACCCTCGTCTCCTCCACCCGATGCTACTCCTCTTCCTCTGAGCTGGATCTCAAGGCCACCCTCAGGAGGTGATCCCGCCAAGCGCGAGCTCCTCAAGAAGGTGAAGGCTCACGGCAGCAAGACCATCGGCGAGGTCAAGGTCGAGAACACGCTCGGTGGCATGCGTGGTCTCAAGGCCATGGTCTGGGAGGGTTCCGTCCTCGACGCCAACGAGGGCATCCGCTTCCACGGCCGCACCATCAAGGACTGCCAGGAAGTCCTTCCCAAGGGCAAGACGGGCACTGAGATGCTGCCCGAGGCCATGTTCTGGCTGCTGCTCACCGGCCAGGTGCCCTCCGTCTCCCAGGTTCGCAAGTTCTCCCGCGAGCTGGCCGAGCAGGCCCAGATCCCGGCCTTTGTCTCCAAGATGCTCGACGACTTCCCCGCGACCTGCACCCCATGACCCAGTTCGCCATGGCCGTCTCTGCTCTCAACTACACCTCCAAGTTTGCCAAGGCTTACGAGGCTGGCCTCAACAAGGCTGACTACTGGGAGCCCACCTTTGACGACTCTATCTCTCTGCTGGCCAAGCTGCCCACCATTGCCGCCAAGATCTACCAGAACGCCTACCGTGGTGGCGGCGCCCTGCCTGCCGAGGTCGACCTCGAGCAGGATTGGTCTTACAACTTTGCCGCCATGCTGGGCAAGGGCGGTCGCGAGAACGAAAACTTCCAGGATCTCCTCCGTCTGTACCTGGCCCTGCACGGTGACCACGAGGGCGGCAACGTCTCTGCTCACGCCACCCACCTCGTCGGCAGTGCCCTCAGCGATCCCTTCCTCTCCTACAGCGCCGGTCTCCAGGGTCTGGCCGGTCCTCTTCACGGGTAAGCTAAAGTCAACACTTGGTAACCTGAACTCGACTAACCTGTATAATAGCCTCGCCGCCCAAGAAGTCCTCCGATGGATCCTCCAGATGAAGGAGGCCATCCCCGCCGACTACTCCGAGCAGGACGTCCACGACTACCTCTGGTCGACGCTCAACTCGGGCCGTGTCGTCCCCGGTTACGGCCACGCCGTTCTCCGCAAGCCCGACCCCCGTTTCCAGGCCCTCATGGACTACGCCGCCGCCCGCCCGGAGATCGCCCAGGACCCCGTCTTCCAGCTGGTCGAGAAGAACAGCCGCATCGCCCCGAGGTGCTCAAGAAGCACGGCAAGACCAAGAACCCCTACCCCAACGTCGACAGCAGCTCCGGCGTTCTCTTCCACCACTACGGCTTCCACGAGACGCTGTACTACACGGCCACGTTTGGTGTCTCGCGCGGCCTGGGCCCGCTGGCGCAGCTCATCTGGGACCGCGCCCTCGGACTGCCCATCGAGCGCCCCAAGAGCATCAACCTTGAGGGTATCCTGAAGCAGGTGGAGGGGCAGTAAGAAAAAAACGAAGCTAACGAAATTGCCGGAAGAGAAGGAGGTTGAATCGTAAGGCTGTAAATACCCTTGCATACTCGCGTTGTCCAATAGACTCTTGCCCTTGAGCAACTGACCTCTGCACTAGCGGTGACGGCTCTCCATGAAACCATACTTGTCCGGCTGATTGACCAATCGTCCCATTCATCATGGCAATTGTCGGGGTCGAGCAATTACCCGGCACGCTCCCAGATTGCCGTATTTGCCATCCCATGGTTCAACCTCATGCAGTCATCGAACAACTCACTCAGCTCATATCCATTGACTCAGCTGAGTCCGTCGTAAATGAATTGCCATCTATTCGTGCAGCTGGCATATGTGAGATCGTTGAAACCTTGTCCTTGTCACGTATACGCATGGAAAGCCGCAACAGGAAGGTCTAGCCATCATCATGAGCACTGTTCGGACGATGTAACCAGCAGCACAGGCAATGGCAATGCAGCGAAACGTGGGTCGAGCAAGTTTGTCATGTCTGAAGAAACCCAAACCCCCTCCAGCGCGTATTGTCCTTGCCCATCTCCCATCTACAAGCTCCGCGGGCACGCGACGGAGCGATTCGTCCGTACTCGGTACCATCGTCGAATGCCGGTCGAGGGGGAGCACAAACCAAAGCACAAATGGCGGCTATATGTGGCATTGCATGCCGCGATGTTACCACCATTAGCCGCCCTGGAATCGGCGCAGGCCGGATCAACATGCAGAACTCTCGATGGCCTCGCGACCACCAATCACGACGGCCATCTGGCGGCCTCCCGTGCGGCGTGCATCTGGACCCTTTGCACATGGGGCCATGGCGGACTGGCCTTTACCTGCCCTGCCATGTCCTAATGGACCGGCACCCCGCATCAGCCAGGTCGGTCGTGCGGACGGGGTCCGAACAATCAAGCTTAATATATCGCACATTGCGAGAACCAGAGCCCCGGGGTTCCAGACTTTGCGCCGTCGTCTGGCGACGTGCGTCCAAGGTTACCCCAGCTGCATTGCTCCGTAGCGGGACACCCTTCCCCTCCCTCCCTCCCTCTCCCTCGGCTGGATGCAGAGTACCAGGAAATACCCCGAACCCCTCCAGGAGGGTCAAGTGATTGCCTGCGCGAGAGAGCTCGTCTCTGAGCCCCGACCCTCGTGTTGGTGCGCAACCAGGGCGGTTGGCTGATTGGACGCGGATGCGCAGTGCCAGGGGCACTCGTCGAATGGACAGCGAGGAGACGGGGTTACGCTGCGCGCGGCAAAATGACCCAAACATAAGAGCTGGTCCAGCCCCGGGACTTTTAATTTGTTTGCAATCTATTTTTCCCATCCTGCTTCACCCCTTCGCGACCGAGCACCAGGCCTTGCAGGTCGGTCCATCCCTGTTAGCCCCTCCCCGGGTGGTTGTCCAGGACGCGTCCATGAGCCCAGAGCGAAGCGAATTTCTGACTTATGCGATGCTGCGCTGAGCTACAGAGTTGCAGCGAGGGAGGGAAGGGGAAAACGAGAACTTCGCTTGCATGGCGATGGGGAGGAGGGGCAAAGGGTTCAAGCCTAGAACACTGACGATGTTACGATGCGACTTTGCAGCTTTCTCCTGGAGGGGCGTGGTGATGTCCGTTATGGGATACGGAGAAGCGGACGGGACGAGAAGGAGGGGGTTGCGTCGAAGCGTTCGGTGACGACGAGGTGAGGTTGCTCGATGGGGAGTTGTTGAACGAGCGTGCTGGACGTTGGGGATGACGAGTATAAGAAGGGGCATCGAGTCGCCGTCGTCGTCGTCTGGGTCTCTCAACTCACCAGTCACTCGACTACAGGCAGCATCACAACCCTCTCAGCACATCCAGACTCTTCCTCCTCTCCCATCATCATGCGTTTCGCTCCCTTGGCTCTCCTCCCGGCCCTCGCCGCCGCCGCGCCCAAAGGGCCCACGCTGAACCCCGAGTTCCCCGATGCCGGCCCGGATCCCAAGCTCATCACCATCACGGGCGTGACCTGGTCAGGTAACGGCTGCCCGCAGGAGACGGTGTCGACCAGCTTCTCCAACGACCGCACCGTCGTGACATTTGGCTTCGACGCCTTCCAGACCTACATCGGGCCCGGCACGGTGGTGCAGGACCGCACCAAGAACTGCCAGCTCCACCTCAACCTCAAGTACCCCGGCGGCTTCCAGTTCGCCGTCGTGGAGAGCACGTACCACGGCTACGCGCTGCTGGAGAAGGGCGTCACCGGCACCTTCTACAGCACCTACTACTTCAGCCAGGACGCCCAGGCCACGACGACGACACGCGTCAGCATCACCGGCGGCGGCGTGTGGGAGCTGGGCCAGGTCTACACCAAGCAGGACCAGATCCCGACTGCCAGCATCATCTGGTCGCCGTGCGGCGCCAACGGCATCCTCAACATCAACAACCGAATCGGCCTCACGTCGACCAATGCCACCGCCTTTGGCTCCATCACCGACGACGATGCTACCGTCGCGCTGACCCAGCAGCTCAACGTCCAGTGGAGGCCCTGCTAAATGTGAGTATTGAGCGGTCAGTGATAGGCCCGCTTCACCGAAAGGGTGACCGCCAGAGGGGAAGGGAGGGGCGGGGGCGCGAACATGGGAAATTGTGTCAAGCCGGCGAATATGCGATTCGTCACAACACGCTCATTTAGCATAGCTTTTGGTTCTGCAGGGTTTGGGATGTGGAGGGCTCGTCCTTTGAGTACATAGGATAGGGACGGCTCTAGCTCAAGATAATCAAGCCACATTGAAACCCCAAATGCTTCTCCTCGCCGGTGATGCCTTTATTGGTGGGCTTTTAGATCCCAACGCGTAGATGCGGCCTTTGCCTCGTATTGTTGTACACCAAGGCGCCGTGATCCTGGTTTTTTCGTCATGCACGATGCGGGTCCAGATCCAAGCAGATGCAACCCTCCAGCTTGAGGGGGCGATGGGCAAGGCAAGATCGTACGTGGGTTCTGGAAATAAGCAAATCGTTAGTATGCGAGATGGGGGAGCGGAGAATTATCCCGGCTCGGCAAAAGGGCTTGTTGCAGGGTTAGTGTATGCAGCATGACAGGAACGGCAGCGACAGCGAGGGAAGAGTAAAGAATAAGATGTTATATGAAGAAGCTACGCTGATGCTGCGGCCTTGGCCTGCAACCTGATGTGAAGACAAAATACGAGTCGATAGACCACGACCCCGACGCCAAACTACAAGTAAATACCGCGACAAATAAACAGTAAAATTAGACCCAACTAGACACCCTGCGGTGTCATCACCTGTAGCCGCTCGAGTACTCGGTGCTGTGACCGTGAGGCCCGTTGGAGAAGCTTCTCAGGGGCGCTGATGGGAAGCCCTGCTCTCGGGTCGGCGAGATGGGCGACACAGGTCCCGCGGGCACGGCGCTGTAAGTGCTACCGCCCATGAAGCCGGTGTTCCTGGTCTGCATCGGTGGTGGGGCGCCGTACTCGGGAGCGTTCTCGGTGAAGGCATCCGGGTCGAGGCCTCGGGCCTTGTATGCTTCGTTCTCGAGGCGCTCCTGCTCCGCACGCTGAGCAGCGAGGGCGGCCTCGCGAGCACCACGTCTGCGCTGGCGACAGAAGTAGACAAGAGCGGCAGCGGCAAGGAGGGCCACTACGACGAAAACACTGACGATGATGGCAATCTTGGTGGCAGGCTTGAGAGAGTTAAACTTTTCAGAAATGCTCTTCTCGGGCTCGGCAGGAGGCTTGTTGATGATGTCGACGGCCTTGGATTCACCCCTGGAGGATTGTTAGCGTTGCATGAGTTGTGCGGGTTAGGGGTTGTCTTACTCAACAGCCTTGATGCTCTCCCAGTCGCCGGAACGGTCGCTGTAGACGTACTCCTTGCCGGAGCTGTAGTCGGTGATTTGCATCGACTTGACGTACATGTAGAAGGGACCCTGGCTGTAGTCGGTGTCACCGCCGGCCCACTCACGGGTGCCCTTGGGAAGGTCTGGGTCACCACCGGCCCAGATGCCGAGTCTGACGCGCATGGGGGTCTGGGGGTAGAAACTGGTGCCGTTGATGATGGCATCGTTGGGGGTGACGGTGCGGATCAGACCGCCGTCGTACCACCACTCAAGACGGTCCTTTGTCCAGACGGTGGTGTAGTTGTGGTAGTCGTCGACAATGTTGGCGACGGTGTGCTCCTTGCCGTCGGCAGACTCCTGGTTACCCTTGCCGAAGTAGTTGGACAGGGCGAGAGTGGGCTTGGAGCCAAGGAACTCCCAATCGACCTCGTCGAGGCAGTCGCTGATCCACATCATGGAGGAGATGATGCCGGTGCCGGCGGCAGCTTTCATGTGCATCTCGGTGCGGCCAAAGTGGAAGTAGTACTTCATCTGGATGGTGGTGGACTCGCCCTGCTTGGTGATCTGCAGAATGGCGCCCTTGTCCTCGTCGTACTTTGGGAAGCCAGCCGTCTTCTCCCAAAGCTCGCTGCTGGGAGTCGAGTTGAAGTAGAAGTTCTTGTCGGTGGCAAAGGCCGGGTTGGGTGGGCAGTCCTTCTCGAGAGGGTCGCAGTCGGTTGTGACCTGGGCGTTGGCGAGGCTGGGAAGCAGGAGAGCCGCCGCCGCAACGGCGGGCTTGAGGTAAGAGAAGAGCATGGTGTGAGGTTTTATGTGTGTGGGATATTAGATGGGTTGTTGTTGTCTCTGGCTAGCAGAGATCGAGATCAATCGCAATGCGTCAAGCAAGCGACAAAGGAGTGGATGCGATCACACCGAGAATGAGCGACGGTGGGTGAGAGGTGATACGCGAGTGATGGTTTCTCAGCTTGCTGTGTCAAACAGCAACGTCTGAGGATGGAGATTGGATCCAGCAAAAGGAGTGACTGGAGGAAATGGGAATGGAGAGGAGAAACAAAGGACGAAGGAGGTTTGGGGACGAGTATAATTAAAGGCAGCAGGAGCGGCCAAGAAAGGAAACCCCTGATCTAAAGTTAGTGGCTCTTGGAAGGAGCAGGGGTTTCCTGTTTGGTGCAGTTCCTGTACCGACATAATACCTACAATACAGGCTAGAGCTCTGCTCTGCCATAGGTAGACCAACGGCTAAACCATCCCCTTTAGGGGCTCCATGCCTGCTGGGCCAGGGACTGCAGTGCACAGGCAGTGGAGTCGGTGATCCGCCAAGACCAATCTCTCAACCTCCTGTGCCGGGGACAGAGCCACAGCCATCTACAATTTTAGATTTTAGATGCTCACCTCCAAAGTCCTAGCCAGGTTTCCGCCATCGTGGCTCCAGGGGCTGCGGAAGCTTCGTCGCAGCGCCGCAGGTGGCCCGATGGCTGAACACAAGAGACGGCCGGGACGTGGCGGGACGAGACGACACGAAGCGGGAGGCAGGAGGTGGCTCAACGGCTTGTGTCAAGTGTAAGTTGGGATCGGCGCAGACGCCTTGGCGCAATTCCGTCCGTGATGCGATACCATAGTATATAGCGGTAGCTTTGCAGGGCAGTCATGACAGGGCAGGCAGGCAAATACTATAACGATATATCAATCAGGTTAAATATCCACAATCAGTTATACCTCTCGATAAAACCGACTAGAACATTTTCTAGAATCCCTCGCCTTGTCAACAGACCACGGCAAGATAGCCACTACAGAGTACCCTGCGCAGATTATCCCCATATGCAGGGTGAGGCAATCACAACATGAAACAAGACTGAAATCGGCACCATTCCTATTACGGCATGTCAACCAAAGTAGGTTATTTGGGGACGCCGAATCAAAAGCCTCATACACAAATGGCACTGGATAGAGCATTCAGATCCACATGAAGAGAAGAATCAAGAGAAAGAAATTCAAGAAAAATGCTTTTTCGCAAATGCTCGTTGCTGTGGTATACTGTTACATGATATTCATACACATTTCCCTCGTGACAAACTTCAACTCCGTGCACGCTTGAACAAAAACAATGACAAAGCAAAATGACATGGTAGTGGCTCCCCGGACACCGTGTTGACGCTCTGTAAATAGAAATCTCCCCGGTCAAACGCCCCTGCTCATGTGTGAGATGGGTATGTATGCACCTATCTTCATGCGGGTGCTTAACCACCGTGGCCTGTGATTCATGTTAGCTATGTTCTGCGTCAGGACTTTATCTTCGGGTGATACGTACGGCCCAGGGTCTTGCCACGCTTTGACACCTCCTTGGCGTGGAACTGCTTGATCTTGGCCAGGCGGGCTTCCTCCTTGGCCTCCTCCTCCAGGCGTCGGACGTGCTGACGAGCTTCCTGGACACGGGCGCGGGCCTCGGCCATGGCGCGGTCGGCGTCCCGCTCGGCAGCTTCGGCGTGCATTACACGCTCGCGGGCCTCGATGATGCTGGGGTCCACATCGCTGCTGCGCATGTGGCCGTGGCCACGGGTACGGCCGAGAAGACCACCACCGGTGCTGGTGCGGCGGGAAGATGTGCTGGTGCGGTGCAGCGATGAGTCGCTGCTGCTAGTTGAGGAGCGCGATTGAGAGCGGTTGTGAAAGAGACCGCCGTGTTTGCGCTCGTGGTGGACGGGGCCGGAGCCGGAGCCGGCGCGGGGTTCTTGTGGAACAGGCCGCGGCGCTGTGGGGGTGGCTCCTGGTAGACGGGCTCCGGGGAGGGTTCACGTCGGCTTCCAAAGAGAGGCATGGCTGCGTTCAGTGTATAATGTAAATGTAGATGTAGATGTGGGCTCTGATGAGCGAGCAAGGTGGAGGCTGGGATGTAAGATAAGCTTTTGGCTAAGCAATGAAACTGAAGCTTGGTTTGAATAAGAATCAAGACAAACCCAGGCGAGGACCTCTTGGCTCTTATTTACCTTTTCTCCATCGCTACCACCTCACTCCCCGCCGCCAGATCCCAGAAAACCTGTTCGCGAGGGCTGCTGTGTTGGGAGAGGATCACCATCGTGGGGTGACGTCAATCGGGGTGCTGGCTTCAGGGTAGGCCGATCCCTACCAGGGTCCTGCACGCCGGCGACCAACCAGCGTCGTCCAGCCGTGAGCCATGACGCCGTTGGGGGAGGACCCTGAGCGAGGGGCCAATAATGCCACGGCTCTCTACATCGTCGACGTCTTTGGCAATGTCATGGTCTTCAGGGTGTTGTGGCTGTGGTGAGGAGCCCGAAGGGAGGGATGAAGTCACCGGCGTCATGGAACGGTGAGGGACCCTGCAGCTGTCTGGACAGGCGAGCATACGAAAGAGCTGATAGGCCATGTTGCCAGAAGATTCCGTCCTGTCCACGCGACTCTTGCTTGCTACAGCTGGTTGCTTGCCACGGTTGGCTGCTGTTGGACAGGTCAGCCGCGAGCCAACATGGACAACCTGTGCCACGACTCACCGCAACCAGTTTGTCAGCCAACATGATGCCACGCCTGGCTCTCTCACCGGGGAAAAGCGCACACACCAGGCCCAAGCGAGTCCTATCCGTCTATTTGCCAACGTACAGTACCTGCGTTGTCTTAACTGTCGGGACTCACACCGTCATGGTGATACAGACAGAGCCTTTCGATCCTTCGTCGTCGCTTCTGTGATTCGCTCTCTGTACCCTGTTCCCGATGCTGGACGGTCTGTTGGCCCTCTCGCATCGCGTGCGCACAACGGGCGTTGGCTTGTCCATTCCTGCTGGATCGACCGGTGATCCTTCGTCACACGTCGTCATTTCGTCCAATCCGTGTGGCCCCTTTTCCCGACATTTGTCTTGGACCCCAAATCCGATCCAGATGGCATCACAAATAGCAATCAACTGATTAAAACGAAAAACGGCACAGTTGGCTAAAACGAGAAACAGGATATATTATCAAAATGCCGAGGGTGCAATGGACAGGACACAGAGATCTAATCTATGTCAGGATGAAACCCCTAAACCACTCCCTGACAAAGACGCACCACTAAAAAAATTCAATCTCCTCTGCACCCATCCCAGAGAAGACGCATGATTACAAGAATTTTGCTATAATCCCAAGACAAACCAGTATGTGCAAGTGAGATTTTCCCGTGAAACACCCGCCATGTATGTACAATAAGGAAGAGCGAGAGAGCGACAAGGGGGCAAAAGGAGCTGCAATGGCTTGTGCGTGTGTGAAACAAGCGAATTTTGGTAAATGCCTCCGCCGCGGGCGTATTCGGATGGCCTCGGCCGTCGAGGCTGGGTATCTGGTCTCGCCGCTCACATGACGGTGCACTTGCCGTCGTCGCTGTCGTTCCTCACGCTCAGCGCCACGCGCGCCGCCTCGGTGAAGGCCTCGTTGACGCCACGGTTCTTCATGGCGGAGCACTCAAGATACCGCAGGGCGCCTATGCGACGGGCCACCTCGAGGCCCTGGTCGTAGTTGATCATGGGTCGTTTCTCGGGCTGTCCGCCGCTCACGCCGGAGTCATCTGCGGTTCCGGGAGCGGCGTCCTCGTCGCCCTGCTCTCGCAGATCGCACTTGAGCGCGACAAGCACCAGCTTGACGCCGGGGCAGTTGTCGGCAATCTCGCCGACCCACTTGGACTCGACGTTTTCCAGCGAGTCTTTGCTGTCGACGGAGTAGCAAAGCATGATCAGATCGGTGTCATCTGGGGATGTTAGCACGGAGGCAGGTTGGCGCGGAGGGTGGCGCTACCGTAGGATAGAGATCGCAGGCGGTCGAATTCTTCTTGGCCGGCCGTATCCCAGAGAGAGAGCTCGATGTGTACGTTGTCGACAAAGATGTCTGCCATCGTTAGTCTTGCGTAGGAGCCCTCGGAGCCGCTGCGAGCGTACCGTGGACGTAGTTTTCAAAGACGGTCGGCTCGTAAACCGTTGGGAAGTAGCTGCATCACCGTCAGTCCCGCTAGATCCATCTTGACAGCAGTCATGGCAGGCATCGCACCCTCTCGTGAAAACATTGAGCAGCGACGTCTTTCCGCTGGCACCATCGCCCCTGTTGTCATCGCGTCAGTCGCCGCACCGGTCAATCGCTACGCGGGCCACGCCGCTTCGGCAGACACGTACAGCAGCACCAGCTTTCGCTGGACCGTCTTCGATCCGCCGCACAGGGAAGGCATGTTGGTTCTGTCGGGCGTTTGCTGGTCCGTCGTTGGCTGGAAGGGCGGGGGCTGTCGTCGCACGAGGCTCGATGGACGCGGGAGCGGAGGAAGGAGGGCAGGTCGCAAGTAGGGGCCGCGCGTGCAAGTCGAGTCGAGTCAAGCAAGCGAGTGAGGGATGTTGTTCGGTTTGGCTCGTGAAGGTTGCGGATCAATGAGGAGAAGTGCCGGGAGACCAGGGGAGGACGCTTGGGACAAGTCAAGAAAACGGAGGAAATGAGGAGCCGGTGGTCGCAGGGGGTGGGAATGATGAAGTCAATGGAGCGTCAAATTGAAGGAGAGCGAGAGCAGGAGATCGGGTTCGTCGAGGTACGTACCTCCCGTTATCCGTACATACCACTACTACTAGTACTAAGGTAACCTACCAAGGTACAGAGTAAGTAAGGTACCTTACCTGGTAACCATCTGCTCGCGCGCTCCATGGCACCACTCAACCACTACCTTACCCAAGGTAGGTAATCTCTGCCTGCATGGTGCCTCCAGCGCATACAGTAGTCGTCTCTACGGTGGGTCTGGGCTCTAAGCTTTGGGGGCCACCTGCAAGCCTCTCGTCACGGCTGAAGCGCTAAAAACCTGGTTTGCCAGTGGCCTGGGAGTTTGACGGGCGTCACTAAACTCTTCTGTAAATCCCATCTCAGTCCAGCGCCTCGCAGGAGAGACAGAGTCGCGCGACCACGAGAAGGATTGCACAAAAGAAAACAAATCCTCAAAATAAGGAAACAGACCCAATCAAGAGCGTTCGAGATCATGCTCTCGCAGGCGCTAAAATCCTTCTTTTCTTTTTTCCCTTTCTCGTTGTCTTGCATCTGCTTCCTTAGGTAGCCTCCCGGAAAAGGATGGAGACCAACGCTGCTGCACGCGCCACTGCGACTAGCCCGGGGCTAATCAACCCGAGGGTCGCAACGAAATGCAGGCACAAAGACACGCGCGACGTTGTGACAGTTGAACAGCTGGCGTGGTCGTCCTGGTCTATCGACGGCCATGGCTTTTATTAAACGTCCTGATCTACCTGGTTTGGGCGCATTGTTTTATACACCGTGGCGTCAACACTCCCTGTGCCTATCGCCGGTGATGCCAAGCCCATGCTCATCACTTCAAACCTAGACTAGGCTCGGGTAGGCTGGAGTAGATCAACTACCTAATCTCTACGCAAATGCGGAACCGCCGGCTTGACATGCAGCCCTGGCATGTGCTGTAGTAAGTCTCGCCCTCGTCATAACACGTCAAACTGCTTCACCGACTGCCTCAATCGTCATCCCGCTGGAAGCCCTGTCGATTCCGTCCCATTCTCTCACCAAGATCCATCTGTCCAGCCTGCCGATGTAGCCCGTTGACGAACCCGCGCTCTCCACCACGCTCTCGGGCCTTGTCGTCCGCCTCGCGTGCCGCGCGCTCCCGCTCTTCTAGCGCTGTCAGACGTTTCGCCCGGTCATCGTCCAATTCTGTCGCCGCAGATTGCATCGACGCTAACTTGCGCGCACGCTCTTCCTCCCGGGCTTTGGCGTCCGCCTCTGACTCTCGTGGACCGTTGCGTCTGTTGTCGCGATAGTTGTTCCGTCGAGAGTCATGCCTGGGAGGTCTGTCGTAGTCTCGTTGACGAGGTGGCCGGTCGGGAGACGGGGAGCGTCGCGAACGCCGCTCCTTGCGGTCGTCCCTGTCGTAGTGTCTCCGATCGTCGTCACGCCGGCGGTCTCTGCTCTGCCCGTGCTCATCGCTGCTTCGCCGTCGCTTTCCGTCCTCGGCATCAGATTCGTCTTTGACTCGCTTGTAGGACCGGTCCTTGGAGTAGTCTCGTAGTTTCCTCCTGTCCCCTTCGCTGTCTGATTCATTCTTGACTCGTTTCGAAGAACGATCCTCAGAGTAATCCTGTCGCTTCCTGTCGTCGTCCGATTCGTCCTTGATGCGCTTATGGGAGCGATCTTCCGATCCATCTCGTCTTCTGCGTCGGTGACGATCCGCAGAGCGATCCCGTCGTGGGCTGCGCGACCGTGAATACGATCGTCGACGTTTATGCCGTCGCTCGTCGTCTGAATCGTCGTCGCGGTGTCTGTGATGTCTTCGCCTGTGTCTATCCTCCTTTCTGCGAGACCTCTCCTTCTTCTTCTCGTCTTCGATGCCCATCGACGAGAGGAGCTGGCGTCTTTGATTGGGTCATTCATCATCGCCTCGTACGCCGCTTGTTCCTGACGTTTGATGGCTAGCAGCGGGTCGTCTCGAATCTTGGCGGCGGTGTCGCGTGCCGAGTTGGCGTTCTGCAGAGCCATGAAGCTCTCCTGCCCGGGGTTCTTCTCTAGCTGCTGGAGCTCGTTGCCTTTGATCAGGTTGTCGATGCGGCGCTTGCCCAGCAGATACGCCTCCATCTCCTCCGTCGTGCCAACTTGTCCGTTCGTGGGTCCTTGGTACATCCAATCGACACGATCAACACGCTTCTTTCCACCCGCGGCCTCCATCTGCCGCTCCAGCTCCTCCTTGGCGCGCTCTTCCTTGATTTCATTGATGCGTTGCTGCGTGCGCTTGCGTTCGGCGAGGGCCTTTTGTTCCTCATCGTACACCGCGGCCTGGTTCCGCCGCAGGCCGGGATGGAAGGACTTTTGAGGTTCAGATCGCCACCACCCATGATTGCGACTGTTGTGTGCGGTTTGTTGCGTTGAAAGATGGAGGTTGATGGTGGCGACGAGAGGCTGGGAAGTGCTGCCTATCAAAATATTTTGCCTACCCTGCACCTTTGGGATCGACAAATTGCATGCCATGAGTTCTACAGTGACCAGTACAGCAAACAGCCTGCTCAACCAATCGCCCTACAATTGCATTCTCGTGTCAAATGTTCAAGTGTATTTTTGATGCATCTGTCGCAACTATGCATTTTCACATGTATCGTACAGTCTGACCTGGCCATCCAGACCGCCAGCAGAACTCCCACTAATGTACACTGCTGTATCCCCTGTCTCCAACTCGCTTTACCAACTGGCTCGCTTCACGCCCGGTAGGTTTCCTGCCATTGCCTCCAAACGGAAGTTGTACTGTAGCCGTTAGTATCCATCGTCGCTGTACAGTCCTCGGACGACTCACTCTTGTCAGCTTGAAAGCCCTGAGGATACCACGGCCTTCGCCTCCTATGATGCAACGGTTGCGGATCTGTGTCGGGCGGGTGTAGCAGTGCATCTGAGAGAGCTGCAGCTGAGCCTCGACGCGGGCGCGGGCGGGGAGGGTAGTGTTGCGAATGATGTAGCGAAGAGCTTGTCTGTGATGCTGTTAGCATTTTGTTCCGGTCGCATCGAGCTCAATCGTTGTCGTCCGATTGTCGTACCTCTCGGTCTCGTACTGCTCAAAGACCTTGCGCTTCGTGTGGTCGCGAATCACTCGCGTGTTCACGAAGCAGCCCAGATCGAGCTTCTTCGCCCTGAACATCGACATCTTGGCTGCTGGCAGTGCTTGTTGATTGGAGAGAGTCGCGATATCTCGGGATGATTTTTGGAGGCTTGCGTCTAGCCGACCTTGAGCCGGCACCGCCACAGCAGCCACACCTCAGTGTTTACACATGACTAAGCCAGCATTCACCCCAACTCGCCGCAATGGTTGTCCAGGGTAGTCAAACGGATGGAAACTGATTTCACATACCATCAGATTGCTTATAACAACTCAGTGAACAAAGTCAGTGATTTAGTTAATTGGTTTCTCCATTATCGCGTCTTCCGTGTCCCCGAATAGCTTGTACAACAGCCCAAATTTGGTCGCACCTTGCCGTCAGTGAATAGTGTAACAGCTATTCAAGTTGAACCAAGCTTGCCTTTGACTGAGATCACTGCAACCAGTATATGACTTTGAGCTGAGATTTGTTACGTTGCCAGTGAATGGATGTCAATCCAACTTCAAACGCCCAGGCAGAGAACCAAAGTAGAACCAGTGATTAAGATTGTTTCACCCTCGGCTAATGTTGGTTGCTATACTTAAATAGGCTGCACTGGTCCAACATGCTGGACAAGCAATTCACCAGCCATGCCAACAATCAACAACCAAGACATATCCGCTTTCAGCGGGTGGAAAACCCGGTGACAGAGCTGCTGTATCAAGTAGCTCACCGAATATGCCCACAATGAACTATCAAGCTACGCCCGTTTGGCTGGCAAGTGTGGCTCTAGTCACGATGTTGCTATCAAGCGATTCACTGGCTATGCCAAATATCAATAACCAAGATTCGCCCACTTGAGTGACAGTTTGAAACAACACTCACAGGTTTGTTGAACGAAGTAATGATGCATGAAGAAATTACTTAAAAGATGCCTTCTGGTTACTCTGCCACGTAGGATCCATGGAATCAGACGACATCGAGACAGATCTGGCTTGTAACCGCATCTGGTCAACTGAGGCATCTTTAGCCGATAACTTCTGTATTCGATGGCTATGGAAGACCAGTCCAGTAAAAACCAGAAGAACGACAACCAAAAGAACGACCAGAACGACGACAATCAGGAAAGCGACATCCAGATTGGTGACAACCAGAACGACGACAACAACCAGGCTTATAAGAAGACGGGCCAAGACTTATCATGTACATCAAAGAAAACCCAGAAGGAATTGGAGCGACTTCAAAAGGAAAAAGAGGAGAATGAGCGAAATTGCAAGCTGAAGAAGCTAAAGTAAGAACATCTTGAGAAAGTTAAGGAATCCTGCTAAAGCAAAAATTTGCAGTATAATTGGCAGAGCCTTCAACGAAGGTAAGATACTCAAAACTTTCAGGCATATTTATTCCATGCTAACTTGAAAACGTTCAAGGCTTCCAGTCCAACGATCATGAGAATTCATCCAGAAGTGAAACTGCCCAGCCTGACCGTATAATTGGTCCATCGATGTATCAGTCTCATAATCGCTATAATCAAGGTAGTCCATCCACAAGCCGAGGTACGCAATGTGCTCCTTCGAACATTCAACGGAGAGATCCCGGGACTCAGTACGACTTTCGGGCCATTCAACCTCTCAACCCTGGTGCAGACAACCGCACCTCTGCTCATGGGAACTTTAGCGTGGTTCGCAACCCCAACAACAACCAACGCAGTGGGACTGGCAAGAACGACATTTCAATAACAAGAATCATCTCAAATAAATCCCATCTCATGACGGCTCTGGCGAATGATTGGCTTGGGGCTGCTTCAGGAAATACAGGCTTGTAGTCTGTCATCGGCATGAATTGAGCGAATCGGTACGAGGATTATCGTCGATGGATGCACAACATGTGCTGTTATGACTGTCATGAGACGCACGACCAGTTCAAGAAGGCATCTAAACGACGCAACAGTAGCTTGCAGTAGCTTCCCGATATACGCACCAATGAATTTGATAAAATCCCTGCAGTCTCGAGACCTGGCCTCGCTACGAGGCTGAATGTTTCACAGGTTTCGTGCGACGTTGTCGACGTGTCAATGCGGACTCGACGGGTAGAAAGGCCTGGATTTTCCACTTGCAGTTTTGCATGGAATCCAAGTCATCTCGTGTACACTTGTATCTTAGGCAATGAACGCAGAAACCGAACTTGAAAATGGTTGGAAAAGCACAAAACGAACGTCAGACATAGCGGAGCAGTCTACATCTAATGGGGCTCGCCCTGGGGCTGCGGTCGATGAGACTGCTAGTGACATGCGAGCCATGCGAGAGTCTCTTGAAGACAAAATTGTCCATTCATGTAAGCCCAATCTCCACAACATGTTCATATCTGACCAAATTAGACGCAAATTCCCCGAGAGGGTACCCAAAGCTGGCGAGGTTTATCTGGCAGGGCGACAACTACACCATGTTCCGTAAATTTAGGTATTTGTATATTCGACAACTGCTGCACATGCAAAGCAGGCTACAAGCCGTTGAGCTAGAACTCTACGACATGGACATGACCGATGAGGGGACAAACCCTGAGCTGCTGCGCTCTCAGAAAATGGCAGACAACGCATCCGAGGCGCGGGAGAGTTGATGGAAAAGATGGAGAGGATGTTGTCGCGATACGGTAACTTGCGTCTCTGGCGGTTCCACCCACTTGCTGATTCGCCATAGGGAAAATGTTGTCCGTCACAGACAGCATGTGGAGCTTGAAGGGCCCAAAGGAGCCCGATATTAGATCAATCATCCGATTTCTCCTGACTACGCTCCGGTAGACTTGGAGGAGGAGTGTATGCACGCCGAGGAGGATTTGGTTCAATTAGGAGATCATGGAGATGAGGCCTGGCTGGACCAGGCGCTGATGAGTCTGTTGATGAAACTGAACAGGCGCTTTGTTCGATTGAGCCTGCCTGTCTTTTTGTGCTTGTCTCTTTGTATCAAGCGCAGCTAACCATGCCAGTTCTTTTTCCGTGCCAAGGCAAGTCTTTTACAACGACGATGGGTATAGCTGACAATGAGAAGAACGATGAATCAGACCCCAACACTGTACTTTCACGAAAGGCATTTGGCAACTTTAGCAAGTCAGTTCTAATGATAATCATCGTCTTGATTATGATGGCACCGCTTTATCCGCTGCTGCGATGGACGCAGGAAAGCGTTGACAGCGAGAAAGTGGGCAAGATATTCCTGTTGCAGACGAGCTGCGTGTTCATCTTTGCACTGGCATTGACGGCGTGCACGACAGCCAAGAGACATGAGATTTTCACGGCGTCGGTTGGGTAAGTCGCGCTGCGAGGTGAGAGGGCCAAGCTAACAGACGCAGATATATGGCGATCCTGGTGGTTTTTATGGGGCAGGGACAGGATCAGAACTGCAAATGCGGCGAGCCCAAGGGGTGATGACGATTGGATGAATCAGCCAGCTGAAAGGTGCTGTAAGACAATTGGAAAGAAAGAGGTTTCAGTGGAGTTTAGGTTTCGGTTACGGAGGATCGGGACGACGTAGCGGCTGGACCCGCTGTGGCCCAGGGGTTAGATCCACTAAGCGGGGAGTGTGGAGGACTTTCTCAGCAGCTTGACGTAGCTGAACCCACACGGTCTACATGTATTTCTGGACCAGCATCTTTCACTCCTTCACTATCATTATCCCGCACAGCGGCTGACCGCAAACGCATCAAACGTCTGGTCCGCAACATCTCCAATTGAAGCGTGAAACCGTGACTGGCTGGCCATCATGGACCCTCCCAGCAAGGGCTGCTCAAGCCCCGGCGATCCGACGATGGACGCCATTCGTCCGACCTCGATTCCGACATTGACGTGACCGAGTATCTCAACGATCGCAAGGAGCCCACGAAGCGATCCGTGCGTGTCAATGAACGCGCGTTTCCCACCATCAGACGAACCTGGCGGCCTCTGCGCTCGCGATGCTGCAAGATCGTGCTGATTACCATCGGTACCGTCGTCTTGCTCGTCGCTGCTGCGGGCGGCTTTGGATGGCACAAGCTGCGTCAGGCGCCAGAGGACGGGCTCTCACCACCGTGGTATCCCAGCCCCAGGGCGGCACCGTCAAGCAATGGGCCGACAGTTACGCCAAGGCCGCCGAGATGGTCTCTCGTATGACGCTGCCGGAAAAGGTCAATGTCACGACAGGCACAGGCTGGAGTATGGGTCTAGCCGTAGGAAATACCGGACCTGCTCTCAACGTCGGATTCCCAGGCCTTGCACTGCAGGATGGACCTCTGGGCATCCGTTTCGCCGACAACATCACCGCGTTCCCGGCAGGCATTACGGTTGGCGCTACTTGGAACAAGGAGCTCATGTACGAGAGAGGCAAGGCCCACGCGCTCGAGGCCCGAGGCAAGGGCGTCAACTGTCTGCTAGGACCTGCCATCGGGCCCCTGGGACGAATGCCCGCGGGCGGTCGTAACTGGGAAGGCTTCGGCGCCGACCCGTACCTCCAAGGTATTGCTGGTGCGCAGACCATCAAGGGTATCCAAGACCAGGGCGTCATGGCCACCATCAAGCACTACATTGCAAACGAACAGGAACACTTCCGCCAGCCATGGGAATGGGGTCTGCCGCACGCCATCTCGTCCAACATTGACGACCGAACCCTGCACGAGATCTATGCATGGCCGTTTGCCAACGCTGTCAAGGCCGGTGTCGCCAGTGTCATGTGCTCCTACAACCAGGTCAACAACTCCTACGCCTGCAGCAACTCGAAGCTGCTCAACGGTGTCCTCAAGGACGAGATGGGCTTCCAGGGCTTCGTCATGTCGGACTGGCTGGCACAGCGTTCCGGCGTGGGTAGCGCGCTGGCAGGTCTGGACATGACCATGCCGGGTGATGGTCTGCGGTGGGCGGATGGTCAATCCCTCTGGGGACCCCAACTGTCGCTTGCCGTCCTTAACGGATCTATCCCGGTCGAGCGACTTAACGACATGGTCACGCGAGTTGTGGCTGCGTGGTACCAGCTCGGCCAGGACGACGAGAAGCTGTTTGATAGAAAGGGACCCAACTTTTCGTCTTGGACAAATGACGAGAAGGGCGTCATTTCTCCTGCCAGCTCGTCAGAGCAGGAAGAAGTTGTTGTGAACCAGTACATTAACGTCCAAGGTAACCATTCCGAACTTGCTCGTCAAATCGCCGCAGAGGCTACCGTCCTACTCAAGAATGACGGCGTGCTGCCCATCAGCCGCGTTGGCGAAGTAGGCCCCGAGAAGAAGACACGCGACGGAAAGCTGCGCGTTGGTATTTTTGGCGAAGACGCTGGCCCTGGCGAGGGTCCCAATTTCTGCAAGGACCGCGCTTGCAACCAAGGTACTCTGGGATCCGGCTGGGGTAGTGGCGCAGTCGAGTTTCCGTACCTAATTGCCCCTGTCGACGCTCTTCGCGCGGGCTTCAACGACTCAAGGTTGTGATTACCGAGTACCTGTCCAACGACTTGCACCACTCTAAGCACGCTCAGACTCTGAAGGAGCAAGATGTCTGCTTGGTGTTTGCCAACTCGGATGCAGGCGAGGGTTTCGTGGCTTGGGATGGGGTTCGCGGAGACCGCAACGACCTGTTCCTCCAGAAGGGCGGCGACGACCTAATCATCGAGGTCGCTGACCACTGCGGTGGTGGCTCGGGTTCTACCGTGGTTGTCATCCACTCTGTTGGCCCGGTAGTTGTGGACAAGTGGATCGACCATCCAGGTGTCAAGGCCGTTTTGGCAGCGCACCTTCCCGGCGAAGAGAGCGGCAATGCGCTCGCGAGCATCATCTTTGGAGATGAGAGCCCGAGCGGCAAGCTTCCTATACAATTGGCGAGTCGCTCGATGACTACGGCGAGGGAGCCAAGGTTCTTTACTACCCCAACGGCGTTGTGCCCCAGCAAGACTTTAAGGAGGGCCTATACATTGACTACCGCCACTTTGACAAGTTTGATGTCAAGCCGCGCTACGAGTTTGGCTACGGACTGTCTTACACGACTTTCGAATTCAAGGACCTCAAGGTCACTGAGAAGAAGGCCAAGTCGGAGCTCCCAGCCAAGCGCCCATCTCCCAGCACGGAGCCGCCCAAGTACGACGACAAGATCCCCGACGTCAAGGAAGCCATCTTCCCTGATGAGATCCGTAGGCTTGACAAGTTTGTTTATCCGTACATTGAGTCGGCCAAAGATATCAGGAATGGCAAGTACCCGTACCCTGACGGCTACGATACCCTCAGACGCCATCTGAAGCTGGTGGCGACGAAGGTGGAAACCCAGATCTCTGGGAGACGCACGTTATCGTCACTGTAACCGTGAAGAACACGGGAGCCGTGGGTGCCAAGGCAGTGCCTCAGCTGTACCTGTCGTACCCAGACTCCAGCGTCGACTTTCCCGTGCGCGTGCTGCGTGGCTTTGAGAAGGTCTTTATCAAGCCAGGCGAGACCAAGAAGGTGGAGTTTGAGGTTACACGAAGGGATCTGAGCTACTGGGACGTGGAGCGTCAGAACTGGGTTATGATTGTGGATGGGGAGTACACGCTGGCTGTGGGCGAGAGCTCGCGGGATCTCAAGGTCCAGGGACGTGGTGATGAGTTGATAAATAATTTGTAGATATGATTTTATGTCAGTTATAGATGTGCTATACAGAATGTTGAATGAGGCGCACAATCAAGTTTTATTCCTGGAGCCTTCACTATGACACCACACCACCCATGACTTGGCAGTTGCTAACGCTTGTTATCACTCGAGTCGCTTAATGCAGCTATCTTCTCAGTATGAGACAAGAAATTGTTTTCTCAAGCAAGGCGTAAGAGATGTACTCAAGCGTGCTCTTGGATGAACACCTCCGCCTCGTCGGCGTTGAACCAGAACTCCAGCATTCCTTCCATCCTATGGTAGGCCCAGCTACCACCATGCTCCTGTTGCATAGGATCTGCCAAGAATTGAACTTCGATACCAGAACGCAGAAGTGGATTTCTCTTCTTGTAGAATTGAATTGAAGAATAGCCTATTTGGGAGGGTGTGTCATAGGCTTGGTCTGAGTCTAATCCTACGCGGCATTGTCCCACCGCCTGCCGAGCCCCGTCAGCATAATGGAATATGATCCCCTGGCAAAGGTCTCTGTTGTCGTTGAAGACCTTGACGTAAACTACATTTTCTAATGGAGCATGTGAAAAACAAGGTGATCTGATAGAGGGCATTGATGCTGGACTATATGGATTGATCGGACGTGCCTCAATTTCAAGTAGAGGGTAGGCTCCGACAATGGAAATGGGATTGATGTGATGAACAGAATGAATCAAGAGTGGTCCAGGCTCTGTGTTGCGTAAGTAATCCCGCTTTTCACCTCCATGGTAGCACCCGACAGCCACATCTCCCGACTTCTCCCTACGTAACTGTCTAATTAGCCTGGTACTCGATGACAGGCAGAGAACTCACTAGATAGCTAGCATGACTTTCATCCAGAAAATTTCTTTTCATTGGTACGCGCATGCCGAATGCTGTAATCTTATCACAGCTCGTAAAGGGAATATACAGCCAGACGATCGGCCAGCCATCAAGCCACGGAAGCCTACGAAAAGTTTTGAATGCACATGGCTCTGTTGATGAATGGGCATGGACAGCGAGAAGTTGACCATGGTGCAAGAAGAGTGTCATACCAAAGCATAACTTGGTATCAACTGTACCAAACCGTTCGGCCGAGATTGGTGCATCTCCCGAAACAAGCATTGTTGTAGTATAGGTGGTGAAGGTACGTCCCAGAAGGTCAGCTCTTTGGATTCTGGCGAGATTGTTAAGCGGCCCAAATTGAACTAAGAACAGTTAGAATTGGTACCCCAAAAGATTGAGAATTTTAATACCTTGAAATCCACCATGATGTGGTCAATCTGCTCTGCTGCCTCAACAATGTAAACTCTGTTAAAGCTGTTCTTTTCCCTTTCGACGTTCCTTGTTTTGAGTCGCTCAAATTGTCTTAGGCCCAATGAGTCAACTGTGATCCGGAAGAACGGTTCTGTAAAAGAGCTTTGGACTACTGGATCCTGGCCACGAATCCAGGAGTACACTCTCCCCAGGGCGCTCCGTTCTTGTTGACCCCACTCAACTGCTTATACAGCTTTAGAGCAGAGATTCGCTGCAAGATCGGATGAAACTCTAGGTAACCTCCAATCATATGCCGTATTTCAGGTGGTAATGGCCGGAGCAAAGGAACTACCTGTACAAGATGTGAATCATCTGCATAATCCTGGCCGTCTTCAAGAATAAGGGCTGCGCTTGCCTCCAGGGATACTTGCAGATTGCTGCAGTTCGAAGGCGCTCAACCATGCTCGGGCTGGAATCTATACTCTTCAAGAAAAGGAAACAGCTGGTGTGACAAGTTGCGGATTCACTAGCTGCTTGGCAGGGTTCGCAGTACGAAAGCTTGCAGAACAAATACTGGGGAGGATCATGGTCGGCTTGGTCATAGTATTCGAGATGAGTGAATGGGGCGCTTCTTTGGATATAGTGCCTTCTCGGTCAAGGTAAACTATATCACAATCAGGAGGTGCGTTTATATTGATCGTGAGACACGTACGTGCAGTAACAGACTCGCGTTCATCGAATGCTCTTCCACATGCCCCACAGAAAGGATGAATCCGAATGTGTGGAATCTCGGGCGAGTCCTCGTTTGCCATGGCGAAGAAGATCGCGATGCGAAATTAGGATTAGCAGATAAACTATGGCGAAAGAAAAAGAGTATGAAGCCAAGGTAAACTCATAATGAACATCACCAGATTTGAGAATGTCTCAGATGCAGGGTCACGTGCATAGATTTGGCAGGGCTTTGCTCGTCGTTAATCTATGAAGGCTTAGCCAATGTTGAGACTTTCTTCGGTGACAACCCTCCTCCGGCATATATCATCATCCAAGAATTCGATGCCATAAGATAGTATCGTTTCGTTTCGCGTTAGAATGAATCGCGCAGAACTCGGTCAAACCCGGAGAAAGCCTGCTTGACAAATGCCATCACATAGCGCTCATGATGTCTTTTATCAATTATTGTAAATGGGGTTGGAAGGTTTTGAAGTACGAGGAGACTATTAAAGAGGGAGGTTTATATATCACAATAGACCATGGTCCTAGACATCTACAAGTTGGACACAGTTTGTGCCCGGAAAGCAGTTGCATTAACCGTGAGTGAAACCATGTCACCTGCTGCTGTGTCTTTGATGTGATGTTGGAGTATGGGTGTCCTCTCGCATGAGGTTTATTTTGCTTGGTCACCACAGCCGTCGATGGCACAAGTTGAAGTGGAAGCTTGGGCGGTCGTGTGCACTTCGAATTCAACGGGCTCCTATCAGGACAGGCACCCAAGCCGCCAAAGACAAGACTCCTCACCAAGTTTATGTTGAGTTGTGACTCTTAAGATGATGAGATGTATGGTGTTCCCAGACCTCAATTGCAGGGTCATGCGTGTGCGTAGGCATCGGGTGCTTGTAAATCCCCGGGATGAGGCCCCAAGTTAGAGCCACCCGCTATCGGTTATGGCCGTGGTGTGCGGAGTTAAGGCCTGCCTATTGCTCAATGTTGATCGAGCCCACACGGATTTAGGAAGTGAGTCGAATCCCGGTTTTATGCAGACGGAAGATGACCGTGCACGAGCTGAACGTCCCGGGTCTCACGTATCCGATGGGCATCTTTTGGTCGCTTTTTCGCGTAATGTTCATGCATAAAAGCCAAAGTCGATTAATGTTCAAGCTTCTGACGTTGATCAAGATGACAAGACCCATATGTATTTGGGGCAAGGAGATAAGGTGCAAGGGGTGAGTGGATTGCGCAATTGCGAGGTTGTGCTGGGCCAGCCAGAGTCAAGGCAGAAATCGTACTGATCAAGTGATGTCGTATTACTACCTAGCAGCATCGTATCGTGTGATCTGAGCCGCTCTGAAATATTGTTCAATCTGGTGGTGTTGTGGTTGGACGATGGTCATGATGGCATCTGCGGAATACAATCTGTTTGGGAGAATGTCTGAGATATGAAACTTGACTATTGCCACCGTTGAAATGAATTACAGGTCAAGCCTGCGGCTGAAGAACAGATTTCCAGAAGCTAGTACAGCGCTGAATGTCTCAAGGCCTGACTGAGGCGGATAGATGGCGTCCAGTGCGGGATGAGTGCGACACTGTATAAGATGGCCCTTTTGGGAAGCTACGCACAGTAAAAATTTCTACTTCTTCTACTTCTTCTTCATCTCCCGAAAAACACCGAACCCACCAACATAAGCACAACCCCTACGCTTTCCCCATGACCGCACTGATTTGCAGAGAACCCATGCTGCATATCTCGCTGCATAACCTGATCGGCTGTTGACCGGCCCGGGTGCCATTACGATGGTTTAGGCTGTCGCTCGGAATTCCAGGGCCCCGTTTGCGTCCCCCTAAGCCAAAAGTTCCCAGCTGCTGGCCTCCTTTTGCACTGGAGCTCCCCATGAGCTTGAGTCTATTTGCTGGAGATGGGTCGCTTCTCCACCCCGGTTTGGGGCGAGACCGGGATTCGGGCTTCGAAAATGCGCCAATCCGCATCACAGCGCACGCAGCAGTGTCCGTGGTGTCGCATGGAAGGATTAGCCAGCAGATCACGGTGCCGAATTCCGGTCAAATTTCGCGCTCATGGTGCAAATCGGATTCCCTCCTCATGGATACAAAGTTCGGGTGGCCAGCTGCCGCACCCACATGGTCTGTTTTTGCTCGCTTTTGCTTCACTGCTGCTTGGATGACTTGGGGCTCCTTGGCAAGAACTACGCCTAGATTCATCCACTGCTGCTGTTGACATGGCCGACGTTAACTTGAAGATGCTCGCCGAGCAGAAAGAGGTCGCGGCGTCTGATTCGTCGAGACATGATGACGATGTGACTGTCACCTCGAAAAGGGCCAGGACGAAGAGGCTTTCACGACAGAGGTTAAGCACGAGGTAAATCACCACGATGACCCAAATGCAGTTGACTGGGATGGCGAGAACGACCCCAAGAAGGCTCTCAACTGGACACCCAAGAAGAAGTGGCTGAATATCTTCACCATTGCCGTCATGACCTTGTTAACGTGAGTCTCCTTTCTCCCGTTGGCTGATCATCGCTAACCTTTACAGTCCTTTGGTACGTGGCTTGAGACTTGTCGTACTTGTTTTATTCTAACAATCACAGGGTTCCTCCATGTTTGCTCCTGGTGTCCCAGACATTATGCGCGAGTTCAAGACATCAGATCCCACTCTAGCCACATTTGTTGTGTCGGTCTATCTTTTGGGCTTCGCCTTTGGTCCTCTCCTGGCCGCCCTGCTGAGCGAGCTCTACGGCCGATCCGTCTGCTACCACAGCGCCAACGTCCTCTTCATCATCTTCACCATTGCAGCCGCCCTCAGCAAGAACATGGGCATGTTGATTGCTTTCCGTTTCTTCATGGGCTTTGCCGGTTCCACTCCCTTGACCATTGGCAGTGGCACCATCGCCGACATGTTTCCCGTTGAGGAGCGTGGCAAGGCCATGGCTGTTTGGGCCATGGGACCCATGCTTGGCCCGTGTATCGGACCTGTTGCCGGTGGATTCATCGTCGAGCACATTGGATGGCGTTGGGTGTACTGGGTCATTGCCATTGCTGTAAGTACCGCCCCTACCCGTCCTCGCCATGTTCTGGGCTAACAGTTCAGGCCGGCGTCATTACCATCTTTGCTCTGGTTATCCTTCGCGAGACATATGCGCCGACCCTGCTCGACGCCAAGGTCAAGCGACTCAGGAAGTCGACCGGAAACGACCAGCTCTACAGCGTCCTTGAGGAGAGAGACATTACCAGCACTCAGCACATTACCCGTGCCATTGTTCGGCCCATGAAGATGCTCTTTACCTTGCCGCCCATCATCCTCCTGTCTTTGTATGTTGCCGTTGTCTATGGCATCCTGTATCTTCTCTTCTGCACCTTTACCTTTGTCTTTGCCCAGCAGTACGGCTTCGGCCCCGGCATTGTTGGTCTATCGTACCTTCCCAGCGGTATCGGCATGTTCTTCGGCGTGGCTCTCTTTGGTGGCTCGTCTGACAAGATCATCAAGGCGAAGCAGGATAAGGGCGAGACCATTGTGCCCGAGGACCGTCTGCCTCACTGGGTGACCATCTCGAGTGGTCTGCTGGTCGGTGCCGCCCTGTTTTGGTACGGCTGGGCAACGCAGAGTCACACACACTGGATTGTGCCTATGATTGGTATCGCCGTCTTCACTTTTGGGCTGATTGGCATTACGGTAAGTCTGCTGCCAACACGTGGTCTGCGCATACTAACGAAATACAGCTGTCTACCCAGACATACCTCGTCGACAGCTATTCCCAATATGCCGCCTCCGTTGTTGCTGCCCTGACCGTCTTCCGATCACTGCTCGCTGCCTTTTTGCCCATGGCAGGCCTGTCCATGTATGATGCTCTCGGCCTGGGCTGGGGCAACAGTCTGCTGGGTTTCATTGCGCTGGTGCTGGTGCCAGTTCCTTTGCCTTTAGACTTTACGGTGCCAGGATTCGCGCCAAGTTTCCTGCCAATTTGTAATTTGGATATCAAGTGCATGGATGGTTATAGAGTTTGCATTAGACGGAGTTTTTGCCTTTTGGTAGAGTAAATAGTTGGACCTGCATCTATAAAGTCCACCAGTTTTACATTTATCACAGTCTACACCAAGTGTATTGGATCAAATTTGTACATTGGCTAGCCTAACGATACGCTACTTGGATGATCCTAACATAAGGTACATAAGGTATTAGTTCGATGCATCACTTGAGGAGATACTTTGCAACAACAGCAACGCCGCCTTCGCCGCCCCGGTCGGCAACCGCACGTTCCATAGTCGAAGCCAGAAACTCTAGACCTGCTCCATCAACACCCTCTTCCTTGCATGCTAGCAAGATATTCTTGACACCTTCAAGCTGCATGCTAAGGGATTGCCCATGTTGTCATCCCAGGTCTCGTCATCGAATGATTTGGCCAGAAGACCAACATAGGGCACGAGCGCGTTGAGTACTGGAATGACTACCTTTTCCACGCCAGGAGAGTCTTGGACTGGCCTTGCTGGTTTTGGCCTTGCTTCTGCTTCTTGAGCAGGCCCATGCCGATGAAGGCGCCCGAGAACATGCCATACATGGCAGCCAGGGCGGCCAGGTCGTATGATGCAGATGATTCGGCTTCCTCGCCAATGTACAAGAGGTGGCCAAGCGGTTTGAGAACCGTGGATATGCCGTGTTCGGCGGTGAAGGCTGCCTCGTTCTCGCCGCTGCAGATAAGGAAGCTGTGTTCCGTACCCACAAGCTGTGGCGTGACCATGACAGCGCCGTCAAAATATTGCTTGACTCCGTGGGACTGAAACCATGTAGTTGCCTCACGGACCTGTTTGGGCGTGCCATTTGTGAGGTTGATGACCGTCTTTCCAGCGAGGCTGTCGGAGTAGTCAATCTGCTCGAAGATGCGGGAGACTGTCGCGTAGTCGAGGACACAAATGATCAAGATATCGTTGGATTCAACGACAGAGCGCAGGTTGGTATCAAGTTTACCACCAGCAGCAACCACAGATTGAACCTGTGGGCGAGAGGTGGTCCGGTTCCAGATGGTGATGGGCGTTGTCTTGAGGAGGGTCAAGGCGAGGGCAGCGCCCATGTTGCCGATGCCGATGCATGCAATAGAAGACATTTTGATGACACAGTGAATTACTCTTGTGATTCTTGGGAAGTAGTGATGAATTACAGTTGGATATCGGAGCCTAGGTGCCGTCTTATATCTGTCTAGACGGCTCACCGTCATTAAACCGCAATCATGATTATCAAGCATTAACCCCATCAACGGACTTGAGTCACACCGATTAATTAACTAGAGCAAACTATCGTACAATTGCGTCTATACATTTGCATCTCAAGCATCAATCTCCAGAGTTGTGGTGTTGAGCTTAGAAATCACGGCGCGGAGTAGAGATACTCCGGTTCAGCTTACGGCTTGGCTTGGAACTTATTTCCTATTTAGGTAATTTTCGTCGAGGGCTGGTGGGGACGCACAGGATTTGCATAGGAGTCAAAAGGATGGAGGCTAGGGATTGGTGGTTATAGTCTGGTTCGAATAGATTGTTTGATTTTATGAAAATATTCCGAGATGTTTTGCGAGGACTGATGATGTCATAGTTATACGAACGGGCAGGGTTAGCTATTCCTGACTTGACGCTGCGATCCGCTTGGCCATGGCTTGCACAGATTCGATGCAGCAAATTAGGGAGGCCAGGAACTGCAGATGAAAGTTTCAGTTCAGGTTCAAGTGAGCAGATAGGAGTTGGTACCTCGCTTGCGCTTTGGCCTTTGGTTGCTGCAGCCGTCTGCATATGTTATCTATACTATCTTCAGCAATACGAGCTGCAAGCGAGATGTCGAAACTCCTCATGACGTGCACGACGGGGATCTCGAGAAATTCTACTTTGGAGTTTGTTGCCGAGTTGATCACATCAACGATTGAGTTGCCGCTTCTGTATCTGGCCCTTGCGGCCCCGAACGCGATCGTCCAAACATAATCCTCCAAAAGGAACATCTTGCCACGTTGGGGGCCAGATTGGTTCCTGAAACGCGTAGGATGTTGATTCTGCCTTGGGTGCCCGGCACTTTGGATCTATGGTTGCTCAATGGATTGAGAGAGTTTCAACTATACGACGCTCAGGGTTGTGGACAGAAGCAGCCATACCTCCGCAACCTCTGTGCAACCAAGTGTCAGAGATTAACCCTTGGCAAGCCTCCTTATCGATACATAGAGTAGGTTTCCCTTGTCGGAATGTTGTCTCGCCACCTGAAGAGCCTGAGTCACCGATGTTACTCTATTCACAGACGTTGGGTTGTGAGGCACATTACTCACAGCTCGCACAATCCGTTTTATAACTGTATACAGGAATTTCCCTTGGCACGTATACCGGATCTCTTACCGAGCCCCGGAGTGTGATACGGTTCAGGTCGTGTTTCCGATCCTCGTAACACGGGATGATCGTCTTGGCCCTGGCCCGTGACGGTGAAGGGGCGTTGCTATATCGGATGCTGCAAAAGTCCTTTTGCAATTTGTGGGCAGATCTGGCTGCACATATGCATGTTTGATTGCAGACGCTTAAAAAAATCTCCTGTCCTTATTTAGGGTGCTCATCTAGAAAATGCCCGATTAGGCAATTCTGGAGAGCCTCATGGAGGTTGGCGCCCTACGCAAATTACCGCGCCGGGATGGCCGCGGCTGTTGATCGACCCCGCTAAAGAGACGGAGACGGGTAATTTGGACGGTGGTGAGTCGTGTGATTATGATGATGATGCAGTGTGGGCAAACGGTGGACGAGATTGCGGAGTGGTAAGGCTCGTAGACTTTTGGGAGGGCTTCGAAACTTGCTACTAGATCGAAACTTGATGCTGGATATTTCCTTATGGTCGCCCAATCAGGCTGATACTAAGTTTCATCGTCCAGCACACCTCATATTTGCATCGCCAGCGTTAAATTTCCGCCGCAAGGTGTCTTGGCAAGCGCACGCTTGGCGATAAGTCGGTGGGCCCGACGACGCACACAATTTTTTTCTGCCATGTAATATGTACTGTAGCTGACCTGCAGTGTCAGCCACGCGGATGGTTGACATCCCGCAACCGTGGCAGAAGCAAACAAAAAGGGGCTGACATAAGATGTGGGTGTTGCTGCCACTGTTCTGGGCATAGCACAAGGCGTACGCGCGAACGGACAGGGGGTGTTGAAGCCCCTGCTATTGCTATTCTCCGGGTCAGTTGCCATCCGCACAGCAAAGCCCTTCGATGTGGTCATCCAGATAGGCGCGCGTGTCTTCTGACTAGAGAACTAAGCGCGGAAGCGCTTGTTTCCGAACAAATCTGAGTGGCGTAGTTCAGCTCATCGAGGGGCCCATGGAAAAAGACATGGCGACGTCCGAAAGGTGATGACGATGTGTTATGGGAGAGAAAAAGTTGACGACAACGAAATGAGGCGTGAGTAACTGCGGCCGGGTCACTATAGCAAAGATAGTCTGTTGCGCCGCACTCAAGGCCACGTCTAAACTAGCCGCTACTGCAACGATGACTATGCGCAGCAGCGCACCTAGGACCTCGGCAGCTTGTTAATCGATCGACTGGGCCGCCGGAGGGAGTCGGGGACAGGCCGAGCAACGCAAGCTTTCCTGGGCGCCGAGCGGATCCGGGCCCTCATTGATCCTTCGAGGTCGGGATAGACCTGAATCTTGAACATGTGCACCGAGAAGAAAGAAAAAACACGGCGCCCACCCCCTGCCCTGTCTGCAAAACTAAAATCTGACAAGGGCAAATAGGGCTGATGACGAGTCTTGCAGGGGGCCGGCGAGCCTTGCCATTGGGACGAGGACACGCTTCGTAAATGCCCAAATTGACAAATCGGGAAATACAAGGGTAGGAAGCAGTTCCCGAATTGAGGTCTGTCCTCATCAGCTGTGCTTGTTAATAGTCAAAATTGGCTCGCAACCGCACGCACCTTTAGGAGTCCGTCAGCCCGGTACGTGCCCTCGTGCCCTCGTTCCTCATCTTGGCCCGACATGGGGCCTCTGCTCCAATCGAGGGCCGCCCCGGGGTTAGGCTTCTCGCCTCCCGCACCCAAGTCGCGGACGCAGCCTTGCAGGGCTACCGGGAGGGTGGCCGCGACGACCATTCCATCCCATCGCTCTCGCGACAGCCCGGGCCCCGGCGGAGGGTGGGAGGGTGGCCCGTCCTTCTGTGGGCTTACACACGGCATTACCGCCCCTTGCGTCCGAGTTGCTGGAAACTGTTTCCCTATCGACCCATGTCTCCCGTCTCCTTGACACCTCCTTGCCCCGGACCCCGTCGCGTGGAGGTCATGTCGACGGCGGGACGTGAACTGAGTAACGACACGGGGTCTTCAACAATGCCTCTTTCGTCCAGGCAAAGTCAGCAGTCGCTGGAGGAAATTCCCTCTTGGGACATTGTATCTCTTGTCATTTCACCGAGGTGTTGATGGTTGGAAATCAAGAGAGATTACCGGGAATGCCACTGTCGTCATAGCCCTCTGGTAAGCTAAGAATATCCGAGGTCGTTGTCAGGGACAGTGACTGCCATCCGAGGGCATCGTGAAGACGAGTTGTTGGATATATATCGTCGTGTGCCGTCGTCGATGAGGATAGTATCATCAGCCATCAACACAACAACAGCACAACAGCCTTAGCATCTAGCATCCAGCATCACCAACATACAGCATCACCAGCATATAGCATCATCAGCATCAAGCATCACCAGCATCAAGCATCACCAGCATCAAGCTTCATCACCATTCAGCGTCATCAGCATTAGATACATCTCCAGCCTACACTCTTCGTTCAGCATTCTCCTTGCCACTCTTCAACCATCAGCATAGCAGGCTATCAACCACATCACCATCGCGTCCACACACCAAACCAGACCACAAGTCCAACCACATCACGCACCTCAACCACTACCCACAACACCCCACTTCATCAACATGCCTTCTCGCGGTTCCACCTCCAGCTCTCGCTCGAGCAAGAAGTCTAGCTCCGGCCACTCTTCTGTAAGTCAACCGCCGCACCATCTACACCTCCCCACCACCTATACCTCCGCTAACACTCTCAGCAATCTCTCCGCTCCCTCATCACCTCCCTCTCCACTCACCGGGTCAACACCCTCACCGAGCTCTGCCGTATTGAGCGTGTCGCCGCCTCCTGCGACAACGAGGAGGATGCCCGCGCCTTTCAGGAGCCCATGACTGCCGCCTGGACCTACTATGTCACCAGCAAGCAGTTCCTCAACGAGCTGCGCGGCTTGACCCGCAGTTACCCTTCTGCGGCTCCATTGTGCAGGACGCTTACGACCGCGTGCGCGCCGACCCTGAGAGCAACCGCAGCTGGAACATGGCCTGGCTGTGCCTGGTCAAGATGCAGAACGACGACCTCATCGGCGGCTACGCGGCCATCGAGGCTGCCCAACCGGAGATGTGGGGCTCCACGGAGCCGAGCGCCGCCGACGTCGATCAGCTCGCGGCCTGCTTCGAGCACGAGTGGGCCACGGCCGTGGACACGATGCTGCGACACTGGACGTTTGCGCCAACCTGGTACTAAGCGCCGCGCGCACCACGCCTGCCTGGAGCGGGTAGATATGCATGGGATGAGTGGCTGGCCCTCATGTACGACTAGACGGCATGAGACATACGCGGGATAACAGCATACGCGACGGACCTGTTGATTTTTGTTTGCTTTACTTCTTTGTGCCATATATAGACAAGACTTCTAGAATACATATTCGAGTACACCCAAACCAAGAGCTTACCAACGCCGAGAATGCACGCCTCTTCTAATGCCCACTAAGTTGTATCGTAATTCATGTTCTGGCTGCGTTTATGGTTCCTCCTCTTCGTCCTCGTGAGCGCCTACCCAGTCGTCGCTTTCCAGGTTGTCGCCTCGGATGAACAAGGCGAGAACCCAACCTGCCAGGCAGAGCCCGCCAAACAAACACCAGGCCAACGCCTCGCCCTTGGGGCGAATGTTGGTTGACAGCGTGAACAAACCGCCCGATACGAACGGGCCAATGCTGCGTCCAAGCGCGGAGAGCGTCTGTGCCACGCCGTTGAGGGTTCCCAGGCTAGCGTGAGACGGGGCAGAGTTGGTGATCTTACTTACGAGTTAGCGACTAGTCAGTCAATCAGGGAGCAAAACGAAAACTTACCAAGAGCATCACGCTGGACAGGCCACCCACCGCGCAAATGTTTTTAATAATGAGCACGACGCCGAGTTCCGTGTACAGCCACATCTTCCCACTGCCGAGCCCCATTGGTGGTGCCTCGTCAATGTAACCCACCCAAGGCATCAGCACCATGCTGACGGCAATACCCAACAGGGCAAAGCGGTAGGTACCCAGGTTGCCAACCCTGGACTTGAGCGACTGATATAGAAAAGCCTGGAAGACAATGGTTGCGACACCGGCCAGACTAAGGCTGACGCCGATCGTGCCCGGGCTAAGTCGACGGCCGGTAGGAGGAGGCGCGGCCGCGAAGATTGGATACAGGCTGTTGTAGCTGATGTTGGAAAGCTGGAACACCAGGTAGGTAATGAGGAGAAGCACGGTGGTACGGTTGAGGAGCTCGTGCCAAATGTTTGGTCCGTGCGAGTCGTCCTTGCCAGGCTCGGAGTCATCCTGCGGCTCGTCGTCGCTATCGCGGGAGGAAGTCGACGAGGCTGAAGAGAGAAGTGGCTGGTTGGACCGTTGTGGCCAGCGCGCGCTCCAGGAGTTGCGCCGCGACGAATCTTTGCTGGATCGCGATACCCATGCCCAGGTTCGAGTGATCCACGTGGGTACCGCCACCTGGCCGTCGCTCTCATCCAAGGTCTCCTCGAACCAAATGCCAACGACCACCACGCTCAGGCCTAACAGGACAGCTGATACCAGGTTAGGACCAAGGTACGGGTACTTGGAACCGCCAATAGTCCCGACGAGGACACCACCCAGGGCCGGGCCGGTAATGCCGCCGAGCGAGTAGATGACGGGGAGGTAGGTGAAGGCCTTGCTCTGGTTGGAACGATCCGTCACCTCACCGAGGACGGTAGGCACGCAGGCGGCGTTGCCGTTGAGCATCCCCATGGCGACGTGGACAAGGATGACGTGCCAGTACTGCTTGCAGAAGCCAAACGCGACGAAGCAGCACGTGAGGAGAAAGTTCCAAGCAGCAGCACAGGCTTGCGGCCGACCAGATCCGACGTGTAACCCCAGAGGAAATTCGTCGACAGCTGTGCCAGGGCAAAAGAGCTAGCCAAAATACCCACGTACAAGCCGATGTCTTCTTCGGGGATGTCGGGCATGGACCCGACCAGCTGGGGAAGGTAGGGAGAGATGGAATTGAGGGCGGTCTGCTCGGCGAGCGACAAAAACGCCAACAACAGGAGCTGCCTCACCGGCAGAGGGTTTCCTCGTGATCATCTTCGGAGGCCGAATCGCTCGCGTCGGACCCGGCGGGCTGTTCGAGGGAGTCTTCGGGGCGGCGTGGGGAAGGTCTGGTATCGATAGGTGGACTGGCGACGCATGGCGGCAGCGAGGTTCGGGATGGGGGCACCTGCGTGAAAAGAGCCCGAGGACGTGGTTCTACCAGCTGCGGACGCGCGGGCAGGACCGAAGCCAGGCCTGGGGTTGATCTTGGGACGTGAGGATGACATTGTGTGAGGCGGGCCGTCGGGATGGTGGAGAGGACTGTTGGCGCGAGGGCTAAGCCAGAGGGCTGGACCAAAGGACTGAAAGGCAGCAGGCTAAACAAGAAGCATCATTGATCACGCACGAGTCGTCATGACAGTATCGTGACCAATGCTTAGTGTTTTTTTGGAGAGGCGGCTGGATGACGCTGGTGGATGATGTGCAGATGTCAAAAATGGGATGTGGGGAGCCTGTACATGGAGGTTGGGAGTGTAGACGTCACCGGTGGTCACGTTTTTGGTGCGACGGTACCGGCCGAGGTACTTCCCCAGATTCGGGGCGGTACGTACCTCGAGTTATCTCGCCGGGCCAGATTTGGCAGTCACTCTTATCAAACACCTTATTCTTATTTATACGCGTCTTGCACTTGGTTTCTATTTTATTTATCATCATCATGACATAACCTGACCCCTTAACATCCACCTTACAGGTACGCCCGCAAAAACTCCACCAGCGCCATCATCGCCATGGCCTGGCCGTACGGCATGCTCGTCCTCGGGATGTCCTTGTAATGCTGTAGGTCGTGGCCCATTCCCGTGCCAAACGACGTGTTCAGCAGCTCGCCCTCGGGGCTGATGTTGTCCAGCACCGCCTTGACCGCCTTGAACGCGACCTCGGCGAACTCCTTGCCAATGTACTTCTTCCTCTCGGCCTTGAGCAGCCCGTACGCGAAGCCCGCCGTCGCGCTGGCCTCGACGTACGAGCCCTCCTCCTCGGGCACGTCCAGCAGTGTGCGCCATAGACCGCTCGGCGTCTGCAGCGGCACGAGCGCCTCGGACTGGCTGATCAGGGTGCTGACCAGGTGCTGGCGGAAGGGGTCGTCGGGCTGCAGGTCCAGCAGCTCAATGAACTCGGGGATCACAATGGTCACCCAGCTGTTGCCTCGGGCCCAGCGCGCGTCCGCAAAGTTGTGGCCTCCTCCTTGAACGTCCAGCCGTGGAAGAAGAGGCCCGAGCGGGCGTTGAACAGGTACTGGATGTGCAGCAGGAACTGTCGCTTGGCCTCGGCCACGTAGTGCGGCCGGTTCAGCACCAACCCAATCTTGGCCAGCGGCAGCACCGTCATCATCAGCGTGTCGTCCCACAGCTGCTCCTCGTTGACCTCGAGGTAGGTAATGTGCTGCATGCCGCCGTGTCGGGTTCGCGGCAGGTCGTGGTACGCCCACTCGGCCCAGCTGTCGAGCCACGGCAGGTACGTGGCGTTGCCCGTCTTCTCGTACACGTACGCCAGCGTCAGGAACACCGCCATGGTGTTAATGTTCTTGCCCTTGTGGCCCTCGCGGAACCGGTCCTGGAACCATTTCTCGATGATGGCCAGGCACTCGGCGTCGCCCGTCAGCTCGTAGTACTTCCAGATGCCATACAGCCCGATGCCGTGCGTCCACTCCCAGTCGTTCCAGCCCTTGGTGTCGATGATGCGGCCGTCGGCCAGCGTCATCAGGAACTCGCCCGTCGTGTCCTTGATGTTGACCAGCTCATGGATGAGCTGCTTGATCTGCTTGTGGACATCTTCCGAGGCAACGCCGTACACGTGCGTGGGCATCTTGATTGAGATTGCTTGCTTGCTTGCTTGCTTGCTTGCTTGCTTGATTGAAAGTTCGATAGAGACACACGTTCAGGGACCAACCACACGATAAGCGCGCCACATGCAGAGAAAGCTCGTTTACGAAAGCAACCCCAAATCCTTTTGAACAATCGAGGGTGTAAATCCTTGCAATATCTGGGAGACCGTATGCGGGAAGCCTGTTTCGGCGGAGATGCGACCGAGCCAGCTTCAGGGCCTCCCTGCACCTTGGCACCGCGACCGGAAGATTTGGGCTGGCCTCGGTGGTTGTTGTCACGCTGGCCCAAGTGCCGGCTTCTGCGTGTCTGCCAAGATGCTTCCCGTCGAACCCAGGTCCCTTGGCAACCGAGATTCGGGATCTGCAGCCGAATGCAGCCTGCGATGAAACGACGTCGTTGAAGTTTCGGGTCGAGCAACAGCCAAAACTTCAACCAGCGTGGTGGAACGCAGCCCTGCATCCTGACTCGCCCTTGATCGCGCGAGTAGGGCCCACGTTTAAGTTTGTTCAGTCATGTCAACGCAACTAGGTCCAGTCATGCGGGGATCCTTGACTCGGCCCTCAGCGGTCCACCAGGCCCTCTTATCCGCCCAGTCAAACAAGCTTTGCTAAACCAACTGGCCTCACTCTTCGGCCTCCTTTACCCCGTGAGCCTGCCATCCGAGATCGCCATCCAACGCAAACCTATCCCATCCCACGCTGTCCGGGGTATGGGGTAATAATCCTGCAACGCAAAAGTCTGGAGACCCCACGGGTTTAAGGGGTGGCCCGGTAGCTCAGCGACCACGGCGACAAGCGATTTGGGTATATATGCGACTTGTCACACGGCCCCTTTCCCGCCTCTTCCTGTTGACCGCATCTGCCCCTTGGCGCAACTCTTGGCCGTGACGCAATTTTCAAACTGTCAGTCAGTCAGTCAGTCAGTCAGTCAGTCAGTCAGCAGCATGGCGACCACGGAAGCCGTAACTCCCCGATCGGGCCCAAGGCCGGTGCCAATGAGGTTGAGCGAACCTCTCAAGACCTTGAGAAGCACCACCCTTGGATTCTGACCGAATCGACAAGGAGCTGGCTCAGTATGTGGGCAGCGGCAGAGTCGAGATTACGCCGGAGCGCAGCCGTGAGCTCCGCAGGAAGATTGACAAGCGTGTTTTGATTGTCATGATTGCGACTTACTTCCTCCAAGCCATCGACAAGGGCACCATGTCCTTTACCTCCATCATGGGCCTCCTCGACGATGTCGGCATGGCCAACGCAAACGGCGGCCCCAACTATCAGGTTTGTGTACCGCGTGCACGCGCTTTCCTTAACGATTGCTAACAGACGCAGTTCCCTTGGTTGACCACCTGTATTTACATTGCCGTCCTCTTCGTCGAATACCCGCAAAACTACCTCATCTCCCGCCTGCCCATCGCCAAGTACCTTAGCTTCAGCATCATCGCATGGGGAACCGTCTTGGCATGCCACGCTGCCTGCACTAACTTTACCGGTCTCGTCGTTGCCCGTACACTGCTCGGTATCTTTGAGTCGGCCTGCCAGCCCTGCTTCGTGATGCTCTCTGCCATGTGGTACCGCCGAGAGGAGCAGGCCGACCGTGTGACCTACTGGTAAGCACCATGCTCAAGATTTGATAGCTCCTGCTCACACACATCCAGGTACATGATGAACGGTGCCCAGCAGATCGTCGGTGGTCTGCTCGCCTACTGCTTCGCCCTGATCAAGACGGGTCCTCTCAGGTCCTGGCAGTGGCTTTTCCTGACTTACGGCATCATCTCCGTCATCTTCGGCGTCTTTGTGCTCTTCTGGATGCCCGACTCGCCCATGCGTGCCAAGTGCTTCACCGAAGAGGAGAAGCACGACATGATTGAGCGTGTTCGCGACAACCAGACCGGTATCCAGAACCGCAAGTTCAAGAGGAGCAGGCCATCGAGGCGCTGCGTGATCCTCAAACTTGGGGATACGCCTTGATTGCCATCTGCACCACCCTGCCCACGTCTGGCCTGGGTTCGTTCGCCAACATCATCATCAAGAGCTTTGGCTTCAGCACTCTTGAGACCCAGCTGTTGGCCATGGTGCTCGGCTTCTACATTATCATTGTTTTGCTGTCGTCAGCATGGTTGGTCAAGAAGACAAGCCAGAACCTGTTTGTCATGCTGGGTTTTTGCGCACCGTAAGCCGCCTGTTCCACCACAAACCCACAAATCAAATCTAACAAGTCTCAGGTCGTTTGTTGGCACAGCCATCCTCATGGCCATCAAGCCTACCACGTTTTCCACCAAGGTCGGCCTGCTCATCGCCTACTACATCACCCTGTCGTTCTGGTCAGCCCAGACCTTGGCTCTGTCCATGATTTCCCGAAACGTGGCCGGTCAGACGAAGAAGACGTTTGTCGTCGCCATCAACTTTTGCGCCTGGGCCATTGGAAACGCCATTGGTAAGTTTTTATTCACATCATTTGAAATTCACGGCTAACGATAGCAGGCCCCAGGTGTTCCTCGCTCGAGACGCCCCTCGCTACTTTATTGCGTTCGCCGTGCACATTGGCTGCTACTCCTTCTTGTGTTTGTCATTCTCGGCCTGCGCTGGTACCTCGTTGCCCAGAACAAGAAGAAGGACGAGCTCAAGGCGAGCGGCGTTGCCGAGGCCAATGATGTAAACATGACTCGCGCGTTTGATGATTTGACGGACAAGGAGAACCTGATGTTCCGCTATGTTTACTAGTTAGAGATTGATAGACGTCACATTGCTCGGTTAGAACTGTTATGAATGGAAAAATCCAATTATTATCTATTCTGAATATGCCCCTTTATCACCCCCTCAGCTTCAATTTCTCTCTTCAAAAATTAGCCAAGCCCAGCTGATCAACATTTTCAACTTGTACTAGGACCGGCCCAGACGAAGTCGAGTCAACTTAAACCTGGTAAGCGCGGCGGGCACGCTTGGACTTGGTGGCGGGAGTGGCGACGGGAGTGGCAGCTCCGTTGACCATCTGGACAGCAACGACACCACCAAAGGGACCAGCACGGTTGGAGTTGGCAATCTTGACGAGGCAGACGTTCTCCTTGCCGTTCATGGAACCAGTGCACTGGGTGCCAGCGGGGACAGCGAAGGCCATGGGCTGTTGGGGTTGTTAGCAAGAGAAGCGAAAGACCTAGCGGGGCTGTTACTCACGTAGTCTTCGTTGACGTTGGTGGCACGGCGCATGATGGTGTTGGTCATGCGAGACCACAGGCCACGGGGAGTTCAGGCCCTGAGTAGCCTTGATGTTGCCGCCCTTGCCGGGGACCTGGGTGACAGTCTCGAGCATGGTACCCTGGGAGAAGGCACCGGTACCGGTAGGGTCGAGGACAGCCTGGAGGGGACCAGCACCGTCGGTGGTGACGATGTGGAAGGTACCGGAGAGGGTTCCACCGTTGGAGGAGATCTGGGGAAGGGTGTCTCCAGACAGGGCCATGACCTGGGACATGCCCTCGAGAGTGTTCTTGCCGCCGCCGTTGGTCTTGCCGAGGCCGTCGGTCATGATGTTGACGTTACCGAAGACGGTGGTGTCAGGCTCAGTGACCCTGTTGCGGCCAGGGCCGGGAACGACACCGCCCTGGATACCCAGAGCAGTGGAGTTGCCACCGGCATCACCAGACTGTTTAGCTTGTTAGCGAGATCGAGACGAGGCTGGATGGCTGAGAACGTACGACAACGGCGATCTTGCCGTGGGCGGCGACGAGAGGAGAGGCTGCCAGAGCCAGGACGATGAGCTTGGAGAACATTTTGAAGGTTGTTGTTTGAAGAAAAGGAGCTGAAAAAGCTAAAAGCTGAGGGGTTAAAATAAGAGGAAAGAATAAAAACCAGGCAGATCAACTGCGGTAGAGAATAGAAGAGAAGATTGAGGCGAAAGCTGAAGAGATGCTGATGAGGAGAAAGGACATTGATAGGCGACGGAGAGGCATGTCTTTATAGGATTTCGGAGGCAGTTGAAGTCCACCAGCAAACGAAACCGAACATGATGGTAACGGCGCATTGTGGAGTTGGACTCCCGCGCTCGAATGCAGGCAAATGCGGTGGCCACCGACCACGGGTGGGCGTTGAGCTGTGAAACTAGACCATTGATACCGAGTTAGCCGTGGTGTGGAGTCGTCGAAGGCATCGCGGAGAGAACAGCCGCCAGCAGAGGTTTCGCTCAAGCGCAGGAAAAGGCGAGGCGTGAAACCAGACTGCCATCACGAGAAAGAGGGCTTCTCAGCAAGAGGTCGGTTTCCCATGGTCAACTGTGGTCACGGCGTGAAACCGATTCCACCCAGTCAAGCCAACCAGAGGCGAGGCGTGAAACTGAGGGATCCCGCCAGAGATACCGACTTAGCCGGCCAGCCGCAGCGACTCGGGAGGGCCCAATGGGCGCGTTTGGCTTGAACGAACAGAGTCAGTGCCACGGGAGTTGGCGGCGGCCTGTTTTGCGCGGGCTGAAACTAGCAAACAACGAGCCCTTCCAGAAGACAAGGCCTTTGAGAGGTGGTGGGGCGGTTTGAGTCTGGTCGCAAGACGCCGTAGCGCCAAACGTTTTAGTTGTCGACGATATTCCACACGCTGGTGGTGATACACCTGGTCGAATCGGAAGCGCGCGCGCAACCAATGCCCCAAAAGGGCATCATGGACGGGCGACCGGTTTGGATCTGGCGGTTACAGAGAAGGGCAGATGATTGGAAAGCTGCGATGGTTCTGACAGATGGTTCTGACAGATGACCTGGTTCTCATTAATCCCAAACCCATTTCTATGAATAGACGGGGATGTCATTGCTCCCAGAGGCCAGCCATATGGATGGCCATAAGTGGGTTTCGACGGCAGCAGTCTATGATCCCGCGCTGGATGAGGGTGGCATTCAGGGTCCGTTTGGGACGTATTGTGTTTACGAGACTTGTGTTGAATCGACCCGTTTTGACAGACAGACAGACATACAGACAAACATGGAAACTTGCCAAGAGATGCTGGAGGAGTTCCACCCCAGACATCCGTCCCAATGTTCAACGCCCAGCCTCGCAACCCGGCTTGGTAATATGATGACGCTCATCCAAAGGATCCGACGGCCGAGGCGCCATGCAGATCAGAATCGAGCCTCTCCTCCCGCCCGGCTCCACGGCAAGGCTCCACGACGAGGCTCCACGGCGATTGGGCGCACCCCAGATGAAACGGGCCTTGGACCTGTCACTGCGACTACGAGGATCTACAAGCGGGCAAATCTCCAAGAGCGGCCAGGCGACCAATGGGAGAATTGCGCCCTCACTAAACACGACCCGTGTGGTTATCTACGCCGGGCAGCGCTGAGACTAACGTTTGGTGGTGCGGTTGCGCTCAGACACGAGCTTGGGCCACGGGGCGCCTCCTTGCTAGTCCAAGGCCAACCGGGGATTTGTGAGCGGCAGGTTATTTCCGAGTCGGCGGCTAGCGTACTAGAGCCAGCCATTGTAATTGTGGTGTCTGAGCTGTACGGGAGGGACCGGTGAATAGTGGGATTGAGGGATTCGCCATGTGGTTGATGGCAAATTGGGTACGGAGACTCTTGTTGCTAGAGTGCAGTAGTTGCAGTTGGCGTGGAGTGGTTGAGTAAGGGTTGTGATGTGTCTTGGTTGTTGTTTAGAGGTGTAGATCAAGCAGCAAGTTTGTAGTGAGATGTGGATGCAGTGAGATGTTGATTGCTGCATTGTAGACAGCCTGAATACAGTGAGTAAGTCTGATTATCTTCTCATCCAAGGAAACAACTATCAGACATGTCATTGCCATGTTGGGGTAGTTTGGGTATGCACGGCCGGCCAAGAGCTGTCGGCACACGGGCTTTCGGTTTGTTGGATACTGTATCGAGTTCAGAACGCCAAGGAGATTAGACCGGGAGCTTGGTATAGTCTCGGCCGAGAAGTGAATGATTTGAGATTGGTTACGTTCTGTAGGCATAGCTTAGAGCCTTGGCTGTGTTAGTTGAAGATTTGATGTGCACGCAATCATATTCACTCCAACAGCAGCACGACTTCAGTATCCATACCAAGCCACGCAAACACAACTACTAGGCTTTAGCTAGCAAATTGACATTGGTTCATCCTTCTCCTCGCATGCTTAATCGAAGTAGGCTCACGCTGTTTATGCACGATTTGCTTTAACCTGGGTTCAGGGTAGGCTTAGATTTATGTGTAAATTAGACGCTGGCGCTGAAGAGGCCCGTGCCAGGCCTGGTGGATGAGGGTGGATCTGGTGCTGCGGAGTAGAGTGACATTTCATAATTACATGCTTGTCCTAGCTTGTATATCCTAGTGCAGTCTTTTGTGCATTGAGTTGTGCCATCAATTGTCCACCTCGATAAGTGCATGTCAAGTTGAGGGTTAGTTGCAATCCAGTTGCAATCGAGTTACAACCCAATCTTGCCAGTTCAAGACTTGACACATGAACAGTAAGAATTAAGGGGACGGTTTGACGGTTTTTACTTCGAACAAACACTTTTCTTGAATTGTTACTTGATATCTACAGCTCTATTGTAAACTAGGCTGCACATGCAGCATGAAACTTGGCTGTGGTGATGCAGCTCAAGGTTGTCACGGCGGATTAATATCAATCAACATTTACCAACCTAATAAATATCTGTCAACCAATTGCCCGCACTAACAAAGTTTTCAAAAGCTATCAATTGAGTTGCGGTTGGTGCAGCTAATTCGCTGAGCAGACGGAGTTTGCCCGCATCTACGGAGCAACTCCGCTAGCTGCATCAAGTCGGAAGTTGAGGGAAAATGATGTCAGGCGGCTCTGGCTCGAGTTCGCTGTAAATCAATACACGGGATTGTTCCGTGTGGTCGATTGACTTATAAGTTGAGCCGCATCAACCATCAACCAGCCCAACATCGGCACAGGCAAAATGGAGACACGCAACGAGGGTGTAAACCCCGACTATGACTTGGAGCGCCCGATAGACGCCAAGTTTGGCCTGCGCCAGGGCCTCACTTCCTATGGCGATGCGCACTTCTCGCTGTTTCTCCGCAAGGTCTTCATCAAGGCGCTCGGCTACAGCGAGGATGCGCTGTCGAGGCCCATCATTGGCATCGTCAACACCTACTCCAGCTTTAACCCCTGCCACGCAAACGTCCCCAGCTCATTGACGCCGTCAAGCGCGGAGTGCAGCTCCATGGCGGGTTGGCGATTGATTTCCCACAATCAGTGTCCACGAGTCCTTCTCGGCGCCGACGAGCATGTATCTCCGGAATCTGATGAGTATGGACACGGAGGAGATGATTCGCGCGCAGCCCTGCGACGCTGTCGTCTTGATAGGCGGTAGGTGTGCCTCGTTTGGTTATGAGCAAAGGCTGACTGTGTAGGCTGCGACAAGACGACCCCGCACAGCTGATGGGTGGCATTTCGGCCAACAAGCCCATTTTGCATCTTGTAACAGGCCCGATGATGCCCGGAAGTCACCGTGGCGTGCGTATCGGAGCCTGTACGGACTGCCGGAACAACTGGGCCAAGTTCCGAGCTGGCGCTATCGACATTGAGGACATATCCGCCATAAACGACGAACTAGCTCCAACAGTAAGTCAACAAGTTTTGGAGAATTCTGAAGAAGCTTTCTGACATATTGTAGGCTGGAACCTGCGGTGTCATGGGCACGGCGAGCACAATGGCTTGCGTGCTTGTGGCTCTCGGTATGATGCCGTTTCAGGGAGCATCTGCACCTGCAGTATCAGCGACACGTCTGCGAGTGGCCGAGCAGACCGGCAAGCTTGCCGTAGAGGCATTTCAAAACATTGACAAGATGCGACCTCAAGCCTTGCTGACTAGAGAATCATTCATCAACGCAATCACTGTACTGCAGGCCATCGGTGGCTCGACCAACGCCGTCGTCCACCTCATGGCTATTATCGGCCGTCATCCCGATATCGCTGGAACCATTACACTCGACACCGTGGATGAAGTCGGCCGCAAGACACCATTGCTGGTTGATCTGAAGCCCAGTGGCGACAATTACATGACAGACTTTCACAACTCTGGTAAGACTCTCGACCTTTAATGTGGCCTCGCTAACATTTCAGGCGGCATGTTGGCACTCTTACACGTGTTGAAGCCGTTGATGCACCTCGATGCCATGACAGTCACCGGCAGGACCCTCGGACAAGAAATGGCCAATGCAACCCTGATTCCCGTACCGCGCGAGCTGAGCTGCATCCAGCCTATTACTGAGCCGTTGTACCCAGCATCGTCACTTGTCGTCCTCCGAGGTAATCTTGCCCCTGGCGGCGCCGTCATGAAGGCCAGCGCATCCAAAGAACGTAGACTGCTGCAGCACACTGGCCGCGCTGTAGTCTTTGCCAACTCGGAGGATCTCACCAAGCGATTGGATGATCCTGATCTGGACGTCACCAAAGACAGCGTTCTTGTCCTGCAGAATATCGGCCCCGTCGGTAACCCTGGCATGCCAGAAGCGGGCATGATTCCGATCCCGCGAAAGCTTGCCTCACAGGGTGTCTCCGACATGCTGCGCATATCTGATGGTCGGATGAGCGGCACCGCGGGTGGAACTATTGCCTTGCATATTTCTCCTGAGGCTGCCGACCCCAAGTCTGTGCTGGGCATCATCCGTAATGGTGATGTGATTACTTGTAATATTGAGAAGCGGGAGCTGAGTGTTGCTCTTTCGGACGAGGAGATTTCACAGCGGATTCAGGAGAGGCAGTCAACAATGGCTGCAAGCCCGTGGTCTACAAGAGAGAAAACGAGAGGATATAGAGGGCTGTTTATGCGATCCGTCAACCAGGCGGAGCAAGGCGCCGACTTTGACTTCCTCACCGCACAGGGCCCAAGCTAATAAACCAAGATACCAATATTACTTTATTTTACGCAAGCTACCGTAAGCTGTGGGATGTAACTACATAAAATCATGTCTCGTCATGCCTTGCGAGCCACAGCAGCCGCAAGATTACAACTCTACGAGGAGTAGGTGAACTCGACGTGAACGGGGTTGTGGTCCGACAGGTTGTTGCCGTCGGGCTGGAGGAACAGGTTGCCAACGTAGTTGAAGGTCTTGGCGGTGAGCTTGACGGAGGAACCGGAGCGGTAGCTAACTTGTTAGTCGGGCTTGGTGAGAGAACAGAACAGGACCACTTACAAGACCTTGTCGACAATCTCGCAGTTGTTGCTGGCGGCAGGGACGCCACAGGCATCGGCAGGGGTGCCAGAGACAGGGTAGACACCCTTCTTGATCAGCTGGACCCAGGCGTCCTGGAAGCCGGCGGCGGTGAGCTTGTTGATGCTCAGGCCGGTGTTGGTCCAGCGGTCGTTGGTGTCGCCGGCAACGATGACGGCGCGGTTGGCTGAGTTGGAGTTGACGTAGGCCAGGATCTGGTCAATGCCGGCAGAGCGAGCGTTCTTGTCGCCGTCATCGGAGCTGCAGATTTCGGGTTAGCAATGTCAGACCGACAGGACACGAAACTCACCCGGCATCGGCGTGCAGGTTGTAGACGTCAACCTCGACACCGCCAATCTTCATGCGCATAAAGGTGAAGCCCTTGGGGTCAGGCAGTCGCCCGAGTTGAGGTTGCACTTGTTCCACTTGGTGCGCTTGAAGCCGGTCCAGTCGTAGTTGGCGACGGTGTTGAGGCCATCGCCAAAGACAACGGTGCCCGAGGTGGGGGTGCGGAAGGGGTGGTTGTCGGTGGCGTAGATGTACGCGTGGTAGGCAAAGTCCTCCTGCATGTTGACAATGTCGAAGCTGTGCTTGGCCAGGGCACTGCCGATGTTGTTGGAGTTGACGCCCTTGTCGCCAGGCACGCCGTTGTCGTTGAGGAAGGCGGGCAGGCCGGCGACATTGTAGGTCAGGATGTCGAAGGAGCCCGAGGTCTGGGCGACGACGGCCTGGGCGAGGCACGAGGCCGAAGCGAGGAAGTGAGAGGAACGCATCTTGGCTGTTGTGGACCTGTGGACAGAGCTGTGAACCTGCGGACAGAGCTGGCGAGCCTGCTGTCGATCAATTGGCGCGACGAGCGTGCTGTTTAAGTAGTTGAACCGCAGATCCTGACCTCAACATCATCGTCACTGCAATACCCCCAAAGCGGCAAGCCGACCGTCGGCATGCCCAATGGGAGACAGGGGCCCATATCAATTAGGCATGTGGTCAACACGATTTGATCTTGGTCGTCAATCGAGCGGGTGCGATATCGACATGGGAATATAGGCAGGCTCCTCCATGGTGCCGGGTGTGACTGGTGACCGAATCGAAAAGCGGTAAGGCAGAGAAGTCAACGGTCGTTCTGGGGGATCAGATGGAAGCACGCCGGCGCAGAGCCACTACCGATTGGACCAGCGGCAGCCGACAGGCTCTTGATGCGATCCACTTTGACTACCACGGGATAGGGAATAGCGGGCTCAGTTAAGCCCCTCACGACAATGCTAACGACAAAGGCATGCTGGAACAGGCAGTTGACCCGGATGCCACGCTTCCCTCTCACTCGACCCTGATGGAGGTCTGCGCGCGTGCAGGCTGCACCGGGAGGCGCCGACAATAGAGGTGGGTGGTTATGATGCGGTGGCGTCGAGCAGCACTCTACAAGACTGTAATGTTTGCAGTGAAGGACTTGAGGCAATTGAAGATGTCTGGACCGAGGCTGGTTCAGTTGGGTGCACGGTCGGAGATTGTCCGAGTCGGTCGACTATCGACACAGGGACATGGCACGATTGAATGCTGTTCATATCTGTACATATATAGGAACATGCTCAGTTGGATGGCATGAGTAACTAGGCAACTGGACTGGCTAGGACAGTTGTATTCGCTTAGGTCGATAGCGTAGTCGACCGTTGAGAGAGGCTAGTGACTTGGCTAGGTGCATGTCAAGAGGAATGTGGTAGCCGGCTTGGTTCATGCAATGCAGCCACGACGCATGACCGAGGCCATCGCCATGCACATCGACAGGAACAGACTGTAAAGTGCATGACGATTGAGTACGCACGCGATCGTGAAGTCATTGCAATTGAAGTCTTGTAGTTTGGGTATATGTCGGTACTGTGGCCGAGTGTGTTGTCGTATTCGGACTGCTGTCAGCCTGGTGAACGCGTCGGTGGGTGTGGCTCGGCCGTCAAGCATAGTTGATGGATAGCAGCAAGCAACATAATTGACGTGTGTTCGTGACGCTCGATCTCTTCCTTTGTCGAGATTGCTGTGATTTGTTCCTTGCTGCCGTTGAGTTGTCTTTAATATGCGCGGTTTGTTGCACCCGCACACGGGGTCAGGTTCTCAACTGCATGGCTGCAACAACGCAAGCTAACAGCGTCGATTGCAAACTCGTATTTTATCGTCAGTTTACAGACGCCAAAAACAGTGTTTGTTGCTAACGGATGAACAGTAGCAAACCACAGTGACTGAATTGATAATGGTGCAAGTTTACAAAACAAAGACACTAAACACCTCAAGAACGCCACCAGCCGCTACGCCAACAACTCGACAAAACTCACCTAACCCGCCAGCATTCTTGGCAAACGTGTGATGCCACCATCATGTGAGAACAGTTGGGTCCCGAACCATAATCAGAAAAAGCTGGGCAAACTGCAGTCCCCGTCCGATCACAGCAGCTGCCCTGAATGGATCCAGCTAGAAGCGCGTTGGCTGATGGGCCTGCTCATCGGCTGCTCAGCCCCTGTTTCAAAGTCACCAGGATTCCACGTTGCACACAAGTCATAAACACGAGGTTTGGCGGTGGCGAATGATTAGAGATTCAACTGGAGCATGGAGATACCTTGAAGATTGTGCCTGGCCGACCCATATTGTCAGCAACACGTCAGTCATGATAAAGGAGAACCTCCTATTCTGTGTAGCCAGAACAAAATATGTCATTGCAAGTTTCAATTAAAATAGGGGACAGAAATGTCGCACGTCTGACGAAGATATCTCAACCAATAATCGACAAAATGTTGAAGAGTAAACGACTAAAATGTAAGAGATTTATGATATCAAGGTAATAAATTTGTGAATTATACGTATCTTCCAAAACATTGTTAAAACGGCCCTGTATCCCATAGACATCACAAGGTAGGCGGAACTTTCATCATTGCACAATATCATTTAGCTGAACGTCTAGCAGTCTAGACTTTGGCCACTGACACCAGCGTGGAGCCGCTGCTCAACTGCCGTGGCAATCCACACATGCTGGCATTGACAGCCAAATTGTCCAATAAAGGGGCCACGCCAACAAGTTAGCCGCCAATAGCTTTTAAGCTTGGCATGCTAGCCCACAGCTGAAGGCTTCACCAGAGGCACGGCACGGTTGCGATGGTGCACCCCAGCCCACATCGTTTCACCTAGAGCAGTGGTGAATGGCAAAAACGACACAACTTGGCAAACAATGCCGTTTCTACCAGATGAGATGACTTCACACGGCATACGGTGTTGATCTTCTTAGCCAACAAGTTTCAAGTGACGCCTCGTTCTGCACGTCTCCTTTGCAATCCCATCGCTTACGCTCGCTTAATCGGAGCGCCAAGTGAAACTAGGAACATTTTGCTCCCATGCGCTCCACTCACAGCTCTCGCCCACCCTGTCTGACCAAATACAGAGTCCAGATCGGGATCCACCCCGGCATTCCGTCCGTACTTCTCGGCCGTTCTGACGGGGGCGGCTGTGAGACGAATCCATGAATGGCAATATTATCTCGTTAAGGAGACATGGTGGACTGGGCAGTCATGGGTATGTGAACAATGCGTTCACATCCAAAGGCAGGCTTGGCCGTTTCCAAAGACCCTCTCGCATTCCACGACTCCACGCTGGCTACTACCGTTAAGGCAGAAGGGTTCGTCTTGGCGACAAGGTTGTCATCGTTAGCGTTTGTGGAGATGACTTGCAAATCCATTACAAAGACATGTTCAATGGGTTTGGGTCAGGCGCTATTGCAGCTATTGATTTTCTCATTGCGCCGGAACGAGACCGTAGTCAACTTTGGACACCTTGACAGTCTAGACACCTTGAACGACCAGAACCAGCAGATCAGGCCACAAGCGCGGCTCAATCTTTGCTTGTCTTTAAGGTTACTGCTGTGCCGCTACTGTAAACTCCCTGGTCGCAATGTTTTCTTCTTCAACCCACATATGCGTGTGCTTCGATTGGTCTATGCGGACAGCGTGTTTCGAATCTCTGCGTTTCAGACTACCGGGCGGGTCCCATCGGAACTCTGGCTAGGGGTCGTGTTGGGTAGATTAAACAAAGTGCCCGCGGGAACGTCGTTCAAGGTTTGAAATGAACTGTGGAGATGAAGGGAGCCGACCTGGTTATGCGGTGGCAAGGTAGACGCTGTACCACCAAGGAGCTGGCATCGACTCGCGATGGAAAGAATGGAAACAGGCAGATATAAAGAAGAAAGGCCCTCCTCCTCGTCAGAGTTTCCTTTCTCAGCAGGCACTCAGCTCCTCTCCTCCATTCACATTCTTTCTTCACCACCAGTTGGACATTCTTTTCCATCCAGGCTAGACCTAGGAGTTTTACATTCTCTACCGTTTCCTACTTTATCAAGCATCCTGTGGATCAAAAACTTTCGCTACCTTCATCATGAAGTTCACTGTTATGTCTGCCGCCGCGGCCCTGGCCTCCACCGCCGCGGCCCACTACACCTTTGATGTTCTGACTGTCGATGGCGTCAGCTCGCGCCCCAACGAGTTCATCCGCTCAAACACACGTCAAGAGAAGTATAACCCGACTAAATGGGTCAACCCTCTCGACGACATGACGCCTGATTCGCTCGACTTCCGTTGCAACAAGGGCTCCTTCACCTTTGCCGGTCAGACCAAGACCGCCGAGGTCAAGCCCGGCTCCAAGCTGTCCGTCCATCTGGCCTACGGAGCCCGCATGCAGCACCCTGGCCCGGCCACTGTTTACATGTCCAAGGCGCCTACTACTGCCCAGGCCTACGAGGGTGATGGTGACTGGTTCAAGATTTCCCAGGACGGCATCTGCAACCAGCAGGGCGACTTTCTGAAGGACGCCTGGTGCACCTGGGACAAGGACACCATTGACTTTACCATCCCTGAGGGCACTCCTGACGGCGAGTACCTGATCCGCCCCGAGCACATTGGCCTGCACGGCGCCCACGGTGGCCAGGCCGAGTTCTACTATGCCTGCGTCCAGGTCAAGGTTTCCGGTGGCGGCAACGGCACCCCGGCCCCATGATCAAGTTCCCCGGCGGTTACCAGTCTACCGATAAGTCCTTCGCCACCAACCTCTGGGGTGGTCCTTTCGACTACAAGCTGCCTGGTCCCGCTCTGTGGACCGGCGGCAGCTCCGGCGCCCCAGCACTCCTGCTCCCACTCCCGCTCCCACTCCCGCTCCCGGCAACGAGACTCCTGAGCAGCCTACCCAGCCCACTCAGCCCGAGACTCCTACCCAGCCTGAGCAGCCCGACTACAACAACGGCCAGCAGCCCCAGCCTCAGCCTACCCCTGAGCAGCCTGATTACAACAACGGCGGCAACAACGGCGGCAACAACGGCCAGCAGCCTCAGCCCAGCCAGCCTGACTACGATAACGGCAACAGCGGCAACAACGCTGAGCCCAGCCAGCCTGGCAACGGCGACTACGAGGACGGCGGCGCCTGCAAGCGCTCGTACCCTCCCCGCCGCCGCCACCGCCGCCACGCCTCCCGCAAGTAGAGACTTACACTCCGATGGAACGATTGTCCGACGAAGACAGTTGTGTTCCGGCCGGCGCCATTCTGACAGGTCCCCTTGGGACGACTGCGGACGACGCCGGTTCTCGGCAGGGAGAAGTTGCTTTCAACTTTTGCTCATTTTTTCTTGTCGCCGGGTGCGACTTGTATATTTGGTTTGATCTGTATGGATCGCCTGTATTTTATTTCTAGTAGATATGAATGAAACAGCCACATGGCTATGCCTCAAATCTTGACTGAACGTTGTGATGTGTTTGATGTGTACTCGGATGTGACTGGATTTGCTTGTCTCAAGACGAATTGTCTGACGCGAGTGGACGCATCAAGTTGGAGTCTGCTAACCAAGAGTCCCACTGGTCCCAGGTCACATGTGCGTCTTCCATGTCTAAGTCGAGGATGAAGTTGGCAGCATTTGTCTCGCTAAACGGAATATCATCAACAGACACAGAGTCATCCCCACTGGGTGTGTAGGCATTGTCAAGCCCGTAATCTGCAAATGCCAAAGACTTGAAAGAGTTGCCAGGTTGACTGTCTTGACTCCGGGCATGATTTTGAACTTGTTTCTTTAACATCTTGTGCTGTTGACGTAGCTGTGCGATAAAACTTGGCGTAGTCGTGTTTCCTAGTGTCGCTTCGCGACTGGCATACGCTTTTAAGCAGAGGTTTCCGACAGCTACATGGATAGGTTTCCTCATATCGACTGCCATCTCTAAATTGTTTTCATATGTGTTGCCGATGAGTTCCCACGCTTTATCTGCATCTGCTACCAGGGGCTCCGATCGGAGGGTGTCTAGGACATGAATTATCGCGTGCCACTGCTGAAAGTACAGGGCATGCCATGCAAATTGTCTCAGCAAGGGTTAGACTGCAGCATGTTGTGCTGTGTGAGAAGCCGGAGACATATATTCCAGACGTTTTGGCGTTCATGAGCGGGTACTTGTCTGCTGGCCCATTTGCGTGGATGGTGAGACATGAACCGAATGACGTTGATTGCGCACCGAGCCATCAACATTGACATGAGGTGCAGGGGTTGAGACGGATCACAATGGCGTAGATATTTTGATTCGAGGAGATCTTCAATCTTGAGGGGTTCACCATCAATCGTACTGCTGGATACGTCAGGGTTCCACGGACGTGAGGTAGTTCCCTGCTGCTCAAGGCTGGCCGCACAACTTGCAGCATGGTTGATGAGCTCGCATTTTACACAAACAAAGGTTGCATCTGTTAGAGCATTTGATTCGGTGGGTGGCGACATCATGCCTGGGTAGAGTTGATTGTCGTTGACGGGAGCCGGCCACTTTGTGTGCTGACCACCAACATGAAGATCTTGAAACTTGCCCAGGCCGCAGAGCTCAGCAGTACGGAAATCATGCATTTTGAGCTGCCACCAGATACGTCGTCGCATCTCGGTGTCGAACGGAGGCAGACCTAAATGTGCACCGTCGCGCTCTAGGCCCATGCTTTGTGCTATGCGGACGGCCACGCCTGTCAAGGACCAAACAGTGCGTGGCTCGTAGATGTCACGTATTGAAAGCAGGTGAATGACTAGAGCTTGGAGAACCACGAGACTGGTGGTACCCATGAATTTTGCACGCTGCAATGCTGCCTCTGTGGCAGATATATATCGAGATAGCAAGTCCTTGCGAGGTTCGCCGAGGCGCTGTCTACAGTCGTCATCTGATAAAGACATGACGGAGGCGCTGTAGATGGAGAACATTAGCGCCTCAAAGCTGTGAGGTACGTCATCCAGATTGTCCGCAGCTTTCTTGATCGCGGGTCGTAGTGTTGGAACGTGCAATATCTTTGTGAGTGGATCAAAATTGTCTATGAATATTTGAAACAACCGATGCACGCCTTCTGGCGACAGATGGCTCGTGGTGCGAGGTCTAAATACGCTGCCGAGGACAAGTCTGGAGTCTGGAGGGTCTGCATCATTCTCGTCTGCAGACTCCCCAAAGCGTCTTGGGGATTGGAAAATTCATGTACCATTCCTTTCCATAGTATACTGAGAGGTCAGCATGGGTCGTCAAGTTGAATCGGAACTCACTTGTCAATCAGCTTAGACCGTCCTGGGCCTTGTATCACACGGGGTTCAGGGTTCTTGACCCAGATTCATTGGGGTTTAGGGTGGATGCGTGAGTGAATTGGTTTGCAGAAGATTCTGCAACGGACAATTCATCTAGATTGACGCCTTTCTCTCTAAGCAGACTTTCATAGCGTCTCAATCGGTCACCGAGACGCTTGTGTCTATTCCGAGGAGGTTGCGAGGAATTGAAGACGCAACTGACGTTGTGTCTGGTACATGCACCACAAGGAATATTTCGATCGCACCTTAACTGTTAGCAGATGGATGCTCAGAAATAGATACTGACGAGCAATAACTAGCAGGATCCTCACTCAATCACACCAGTGTATTAACAATTGACTCACTTTACTTTACGGGCCGCGCAACGGATGCATGAATAGGCAGGCTTGCCAAGGGTGTTCAATTCGGGCGTTTTGGCCGCCATGTCAGTTCACAAGACGGACGTACAATTAGGCAGACAGTCATAAGTTGAACTGGTCCGTACGATTGTCGGCTTATTGAAAGCTCGAGGTTCATGTTACGGTCTTATCAAAATACCGACGAGGCTAGTCGGGACCGTCGGGCCCGAATTACAGTGGCTCAGCACAGCATGTTAGTGAGCGAGACCCGCTAAACGGCATTCTAGGACCATCATCACCACCCCTGATTGGTGGGCTCCTCGGCCCCGAAGCACCAGCCACATGCCCTCCCGGTGATTTCTGTGGCGGTGCGAGAGCCTGTCCACCACCTCCGTCCAGTGTCTCGGGGCCGAATCGGGTAAGCGGCACTCTGAATGCGAGTCGTGTCCGAGTTGTGCTTCTTCTTATATAGCTGTTTGTCTCGCTATAAGAACCAGCGGCATCTCAATCAAGATGCCTCGACCCAGTGCCATATACCTGCTGTCTCGGACAAGATTCAGCCAACGCAGCGCAACAAGCTTCAAAGATACTCCTCCACCATGTCATCTCAACCAAGAATCGCCGTCGTGGGTGGAGGCCCTGCTGGTCTGACAATGGGGTTGTTGCTTCACCAGCACAAAATCCCTTTACCATCTTTGAGCTCCGCAACAAGCCCGCAGACAAGGAGCTGGCTAAGCCGTCCGGTATGCTCGACTTGCACGAAGAATCTGGTCTTGCCGTCCTCAAAGAGTGCGGGCTATACGACGATTTCATACCGCTGACAGGAGAATGCACCGAGGACTTTATCGTTGCAAAGAAGGACGGAAATGTTTTATTCACAGCTGAAGGGGCCACTCGCGTCCTGAAATCTCTCGCAACAACTTGACCAAGCTTCTGCTGCGTAACCTTCCAGCAGAGAATATCAAATGGGGTCACAGACTGTTCTCCGCCACTGCTGCCCCCGATCACACCACCACCGAGCTCGATTTCGGCACTCACGGCAAACATACCTTTGATTTGGTGATTGGCGCAGACGGCGCGTGGTCCAGGTCCGCGCCGCGCTCACAGACCTGAAGCCGCGTTACACGGGCATGCAGAACATCACACTCACCATCAAACACATAACCAAAAAGTATCCCCAACTGGCCAAACTCGTTGGTTCTGGGACGTTTAGTGCGCTTGGTAACGGACACGCTGTGTTGTCGCAACGAGGACCCATGGATTCGGCTAGAATTTACGTATGGTTCTCAAACCTGGACGAGGATTTTGCTTCCGCATCTGGCTTGGCTGGTAACCCAGCCTCGAGTGCCAAAGAAAAGTTGATCCAAAATGAAAAGCTGCTGGGGACGTTTGGGCCGGTGATTAAAGAACTGGTAGCCACCGCTTGCGACGAGGAAGCTGCCGACAACCCGGACTCGACACTCGACATTAGAGCACTTCATAAAATTCCTCATGGAAGCGCCTGGGAGCACAGACCTGGGTTGACTCTTGTTGGTGATGCGGCCCACCTGATGTTGCCCAACGGAGAGGGCGTCAACTTTGCCATGCTCGACTCGCTTCTGTTGTCTCAGGCCATTGTCAAAGCACATGCGAATGGCGCCGACGGATTCCAAAGCGCATTTGATCCACTACTGAAAGAATTCGAAACTTCGCTCGTCGAGCGGGCAAAGAAGATTGGCGAGGAAACGGACGGTTTGATCGGGATGATGTTTGGAGGCGAGGATGCAGCGGAGGGCTTTGCAAAGTTCTTTCGAGATATGGTAGAACAGGCGAAGCAGTAATCGCATGTGTATAACAAATAATAGATAATAGGTATGTAGATTAAAAACAAGTGATTCCCTCACAAACGTCCCATGTTAAGCGGGATTGGTGAAATTAAACAAACAACGATACTTCTGCACTGATAAACCACATCAGGTCGTTCGCTCACAGATGCCTCGTCTGTTCAACTACGTGATGCTGCATCATATTGGCACTGTTCATTCTAACTAACATGCACTTGCGTCTGCATGCCGGCGTGAATCTGTGTTACCTTGGCATATTTAAGCGTCGGATCCATCATGCCCAACCCCAGAAAGCACCGCAGTCAACACACGATGTGCAATCAGCATACCACCTACTGGTACTGCAGGGTCTGCAACCGCCTGCTGGCTCACAAGGCCCGGCAGTTTGAGATTTGCGACGAGGCCATGGACAGAGGGGCCCCTGGGCGCTGCAAGAGCCGCATTACCGACACGAACGCCCGGTACTACCACCCGCAGACATGCATATTCGTTGTTGCAAAGATGTGTAGAGGGGAGAAGGATTACGAGGAACCCGAGCCGGAGGATAAAGACGAAGATACGGAAAAGGAAAAGGACAGGGACAAGGATAAAGGGAAGGGCAAGGAAAGGGAGCGGAAAAGGTTGAAGAAGAAGAGAACGGATGACAAGGGGAATCGTCTCAGAGCTGGGGCCAGGCGGTAGTGTAAGTGTCGGTCAAAGCCAGGCGGACAGCAGATGCGTGAACTGAGCGTATCAGTTATGGTTAATGGCAAAAGGTTGAAAAGCACTTCTGAAGGGGAGCATATCGAGAGAGCTCACAACTGGGAAGACTCTGGCAGGTTTTCATCTAAGATAAAAAACAATTTATACCATATCTATGCCATAACTCCAGTATAATATTACCCACGCTGAGTATCTAGGCAGAGCTGGTGACCCCTGCATTACAATTCATCCACACTGAACCATTATAATAGCCAAACCCTACAACATAGACTTCTGATGGCGTCTAGGTGATCTTATACGCCTTGTTTGTGCCAGGGTTCCTTCCTTGGCAATCCCTGTAATGCTCGTATGGCCAATGTTGAACTTGGGAGCCGTAGTGTCGCAGCATTCCGTATCAGAGTAGCACCATTGATCTGTACTGCATCGCATCACCAACGAAAGGCCACTGGGAGGAGGAGGAGCATCTATTTAAGCATCTATTAGTAAAACGGCTTCAAACAAGTGACGTAGGCCTTACCTCGACCAAGAGGGCTCTGACATGCTGGGGCATTCCCTAACGGATCTGTACACGTTCCTTGGATAAACTGGTCCGAACCGACTGCCCACAAATCTGGAGGTTGACAAAGCCCATTCGAAAGACAAAGTGATCCAGCAGCACAGCATACACTATGCCATGCATCTGGATTGCAAGGGACATCCGTTGATGGGGAGCTGTCGACGTTGAAACACTGCCCAGACACAAGAGTAAAAAGAAGAAAGAAAAGAAACATGTTTTCCCCAAAAATAGAAGAAATTACACTAAGAAAATAAGAAAATGTATTTTCCCCAAGAGAACAGAAGAAATGAAATAAAGAAAGAAAACAAACTGAAGATGGAACAGGCCAACGTCATGGTCCTGGAGCTATATACGCATAACCGAACCGAACAGCCCCGCCACTGCGCTTACCAGCTACCCACCTGGGCGCGTCGCCTCGACGTCTGAGTGGCTCTGCTATGCGCACAACCAACACAACCGTACACTCTCATGTGGCTGCAGCTAACATCGCAAGTTTTTTCTGCTAAAATAAACCAATGCACCAAACCTGTTTTGAATGCTATGGGATGTGGGGTTAGTCTTTGGTAAGACTGCCAACTCAGGGTATTTTATGATTATCAGGGCCCTTAGCAATTGCCTCCGGCGGCGACTGCGTCGAGCCGGCCTCGCTTCGCTCGATATCACGATTATCAGTGCTCGAGGCAGCTAGGTAAGCGACATCGTTACAGGGCCAGGGCTCGAGGCAGGCAGTAGATTTAAAAACGCCAAGAGCCCTTCGCCAAATGATGCATTGAACTGTGTAAATCGGAGTTTAGCAATTCTGGTATTATACTGGTGCACAACAGGGTTACTCATTCGAATTCATGAGATTGTGCTCATTATTAGAAGCTAGCGCAAATAATGACTGAGATGTCTATCCCATATGACTCTGCAAGGTGCGCGTTCTGCTGATTTCGATATTGTACACAGCAGTGCCTTGCCTTGCCTTGCCAATCTACCAGCAGCAGAGTCGTGAGTGGTCCTTCTCCTGGCTACGACGTGTGAATTATCAATTGAACATCTAGACATGGACCAGTGAATCTTGCTGATAGATATTGTCGAACTGTCGACCAATCTGGAAATTCTAATTACCTACACTGGGAGGACAAAAGTTCCGCCTATCTTGCAACCTCTATAAAGATAAGGCTTTAGTCAAGGGGAAAGATGATAAAATACTCATAACTGTTTTCATTTATTAGCTTATTGTTATGAATCTCTTAGATTCTTACTTGTTTATTCTTAGGAAATTTGTTGAGTATTGGTCGAAATATCTGCATGAAGTATGCGGAATTCCTGTGGCTTGATTCTCGCTCTCGGCGATTGACCAGAGCAATGTCAAGCGCCATTCGCCATCCTTAGATTTTGGCTACATCCAACCACCGACTGGAGCTGATGGCCCCCAAAGAATCACCCTATCACCGTTTTCGGACCCCAAAATTCCGGGTCCTGTTCTGCGTATCCACGATCAAGTTGTGTTGGTTGTACCCTGTCTGTTGTACCCACTCACATCACAACCTGGGTCAGCTCGGTCAGGGCGCTTATCCCATCCGCGACCTTGCTGTCCATCAAAGTGCTCTTTCATTTTCTCTCCTCAGCGTGTTTTGCCAAAATCCCTTTTTTTGTACTTTTAGCGATGCTTGTTTACTTTGTTTTCTTCGCGCTCGTCCGTGGGCTCTGCTGGACTCCTAATGGTTCTCTGTCAAACGACGTCCCCTGTAACCCCTTTGCCGAAAACAGCATCTGCTGTACAGCCGGTTTCTTCTGCACATCAAATGGACTGTGCCAGCCCGAAGGAGACTGGAAGAAGAAGTCGGACAAGTTCATTCGCGGAACATGTACTGATAAATCGTGGGATGCACCTGAGTGCAATGGGTTCTGCGTCAAAGGTAACATGACAAGCACCAACGCTTGACCTGACTAACAGATTCAAGGAAATCCTGGCGGTGGAGAGTATGTCATGAGATGCGACAACGATGAGTGGTGCTGCCAACACGAGGAGTGCTGCGACAACAAACAGGCAACGAGACTGAAGATTGGAGATGCTAACCTGAGCGCGACTGCTGGATTCAAGTCAACGAGCACCTCCACCCAGTCTACAAAGACAGCGACGTCCAGTGCATCCGTTTCGAGTTTATCAACGATATCCACGAGCACGCAGTCGCAAACACAGCAATCCCAATCCAGTGAACTCCCGACAGCCGAAGCGAACCGAGACGAGTCTAGCGAAAACAACAATACATTAAAATTGGGATTGGGTATTGGAATTGGAGTTGGCGTGGCGGTTATTGGCATTCTCGTTGCTCTCGCCTTCTGGTTGCGCAAGAGAAAGGGTGCCAAGGGACAGAACGGCCACGTAGACAGCAAAGTTTCGACACTACGAGAAATGCATCCTGTAGAGGTGCATGCCCAGTCCCACGGATATGAACTGCCCACCGAAGTCAAGGTACCGCCGGCCGAATTACCCGGGGATAAAACGCATCAAATGAGACAGTGGCAATGATTTGAGTTGTATGGACTATAAAGGATTGAACAAGCTTTAATTGATTAATGTCATGGCTATAGTTCGAATAATGTAATTAAGTAAAGTAAAAGAATGAGCAAAGAGCATAAAATACTTGCTGCTACCTGCCTTGAATCCTCTGCCTATAAAGATATTACTGACTAGGCTGCCCTAACCCCTAATCATCGTGATAACGAGCGTAGCGAGGACAGCTCGACGCAGTCGTCGCCGGAGGCATTACTCACCCCTACTCAAAGAGCTCATGCTCCTGTAAATGGCTATTTGAGTTTCATTGAAGGCCAAGTAGTGCGGTGGTTGTATTGATAATGCTGGATAAACTCGCTCAAATCTATTAAAACTGGATAAAACTCATTACTTATGCTGGAAACTGGTCCTTGTAATCTCTCCGTCCATCTGCGAGCGCGTGGACATTCAATCTGACACTCCACCGTATCATGTCAGTCATGCTTGTTTCGCTAAAATCATCGCTTTGCTCGCCAACTTCGCTTCTATCTGACGTTGGACCTGCCGGACGGTGGCGCTGGAATAGTCCTGGTTGCGTGGTCAAGCACTGGTTCATAGCCATTCCTCGAAGGCCTTCGCAAAAGAACCGTAGCATGATGTGGAAAGCATCCGTCACGTCTCTCAATCCCACCTCGTACAAGAGCTTGCGAGCTCCTTTGCGGCTGATGGCGTAACCACGAGAGCAGGTGCCCTCCTGTGAGTAATGGATCGCTCGAGTATGGTGTGGGAAATCTTCAACCAAGGAAAAAGGGCTGTTGAGGCTCGATAGATGGTTTTTCTTTGGCACTGTCTTGTCGCTGTGACGAATGACTCGTGCTTTCGGGACTTTGCTGTCATCAGAGGCAAAGCTCTGTCCGCAGTGGCCCAGCCAGAGCACATCCCAGTTGTCTCCATACGGCGAGACGTTTGCGTGATGGATTTCGGGCAGACTGTAGAAGTAAAGGTCGTCTGTTTTTTCGTTGCAGACATGTTGGCGTAAGACTGGCCATTGCTCACTAGAGGCTGCGTGAGCGTTTGGGACGCAATGGCAAAGTCACGAAGCTGGTCCTTAATTCTCAAATCCCAATCCGTGTCATCTTCCAATATTAACACAGACGTCAGGTTTCGTCTCACGACCCTGTGCTGTGTTAGTCGAGCTGCTTGACGGATAATCCACTTACTCTTTGATGGCATTCATGTGAGAGCGCCAAGACCCAACAAGGTCGTCAGGAATACGGTCGTGTTTAGTTTCTTTTGGAATCGCCTTGTCAGGGACGTTTTTGCCCGCGACACCATCGATGAACTCAACATCTATATCGCTTAGGGCGGCCTGGAGGGTGATTCCATCACGACGGTCCGTTCGAGATGGCAGACCCACGACAAATATTTTCTCAAACTAGTCATGTCAGTTGGATATCTGAAAAAGAGGAGGGACTTACACCCAAGGTAGTATTATAAATGTCATTAATCAACTCGTGCGGCTCTTCCATTGGCTGGCTTCTCCATGAGCTGTGAAAAGAGCTGCGGAACATGACAGTTACAAAGGTCGTCAGCATGGCGACGCCATAGATAGCGCGCCTTGGTGGATTGCGGACAACCATGATTACAGAATATTAGAGATGACTAGGTTTCGAGAAAGGTTGAAGGATGAGTTTTCATGACGATAATATGAGGTGCGAAGAGCAGAGTATCAGGAGCAAGTCTGCAAGCAGAGGCTGGAATGCATGCTGGTGGCTGTATGTCTTATACTGATGTGCCCAATAAATTCCGTTTTGAGCGAAGAGACACCGCCACATAAGGGAACGGAACCATAGTAAATGCCTCCGGCGGCGACTGCGTCGAGCTGTCCTCGCTACGCTCGATGTCACGACTATCAGGGCTTAAGACAGCCGTCTTTATAGATGTCAGGTTGGTCGGGAAGATACGCTTCATGAACTGGGCACTACTAGAAATGACATAGAAAGCCACTAGTTGAACCACAAATTTTAATTTCAAATCAGTTACAGTATTAGTATTTTATTGAAACTAATTTATTAAATTCTTTTAACACAAATATTACATTGTCATTTGGTACGTCGCAGGACGTGGTTGCCGTGGCGGCTTATCGATAAGCAGATATGCTGCGCTGTACTTCAACTTCACGATGTCAGCTTCGTCAGCTGCATTACGTTACCCTTGCATCGGTCCAGCTTTCATCCGCAGATGACAATATAATAAAGCTCGTTGCTCCAGATGGGCAGTCTTCACCGTCTGACCTCTCGCCATGTCTTCATCTGATGGGTCTACGGACCCCGCAGCTCACCGCAAACAGCCGCGCAAAGGACACACAAAGTCTCGGAAAGGATGCCTCAGCTGCAAACGACGAAGAGTCAAGTGTCAGGAAACGCTGCCAGAATGTGGTAATTGCCAGAGACTTGGACTGACCTGCCAGTACCCAAACACAACCCGATCGCTCACTGTCACGCCGTCCCCGTCGCCAGCGCTGCAATCCACGCCGACGCAGTTCTCCATGGACGACCTGCGCTTCTTTCATCACTTCTTACTGTTTGCGTATCCCGGCCTACCTCTCCGTGGTCAAGACGTCTGGCACGAAGTCGCAAAGCTCTCTCACAGTGTAAGTCACTCCAAATCAAGACGACACGCGCTGACCAGATAGTATGAGTTTCTGATGCATGCCATGCTCGGCCTGGCAGCTTCGCATCTCACCGTGTGCATGGGAGGAAACCACTCGATCAAGGCCCTGTCCCACCGTGTAAAAGCTGTACGGCTGCTCAACTCGGCTCCTGCATTGAACTTTGCAGAAATCGACAGGTCGTCTCCAGCGTCATGGTCCATCGCCGAAGCCGACGCCCGGTTTGCTACCACCATGGCTTTGGCATTTCAGGCGTCGTACCTGGCTGACGGTATGGAGGAATTTCTGTGGATGATCCGCGGCTGCTTCTTTGTGAGTAGCCACGCCATGAAGCTCGAGGACTCGTCCTTTCGCAGCTTCTCAGCGGAGCATCACGCACAGGCCGTCACCACCTGGAACGCGCACCGTGCCCGACCCGAAAACGACGAGCTCGTTGGAGCCCTGGAGTCTATCAAGGCATTGTGGCCGCTCTGTAAAAGCACGCTACAGGTCAAGCACCTCGCAGGCCTCGAAAGAATTGCCAAAACGTCACAGACTTCATACGTGGATGGTAAGTGCTCCCTCGAGCTGTAGACGTAGCTGACCGTTTAGCCTTTAACCAAGTTGTGTATTTCTACGATGTGATTGTTGAACCTGGCGCCGACGAATTTCGCCTGTTCATGGACACCTCCAACTACGCATCGAGGCTCATGCTAGCCCATTTCTTTGCGATTGAGCACATTCTCGGCGAGTTTGCCCTGGCCAAGGTCATGAACTCGTTTGCTTTCCGACGAAAGATTATCAGTCATTGGGTGGCGGGAATTGCTAAGACGTTACCACCCAGTCATCAGGTCTACATAAAATGGCCGCTGCAACTCTCGACAACAATCCAACAGACGTGGCAATAGCACCTACGCAATCCAGAACCATATCCGCTCCAGCCAGTTCTTCGGTACCGGAACCTTCCACGTGGGCTCGAGCGCATCAATCTCCGCCTTGCCCGACCACAGGTCCATGTCAGCCAGCTTCACAAACTTGGTACGCTTGACGAATTTGTAGCCCAGGAACAACGACAGGAAAATGGGAATGTCAATGTACGGCGGGACAAACGTTTTGGCGCTGAATCGTCCAGGAAAGAAGGCGTCGAAGCCGTTGAAAAAGGCAATCACCAGACAGAAGCAAATGGCAAAGTACGCTAGGAACGGTTGCATCGGCGCCTTGAAAGGGAGGGTGTCGCGGCTGATGCCACTGTACTGCAGTCCGTAGTAGAACCGCAGGTACGTGTATGAAACGCTCGCCCACACAATCAGCGTGCTGACGGCGCTCAGGTTGCTGATCCAAAGAAGACCTCGGCGGCCCTGTTATTGACGTTGAGGTAGACTAGACAACTCAGGGCCGTCGTCGCAGCCACGCATCCGTACGGCACACCAAACCGTTCAAACTTGAGAAATGCCGGCGCCTTTCCATCGAGAGCCGCAGAGTACAGCACGCGAGTCGACGCGTAAAAGAATGAATTGCCTGCTGACCAAGCTGACGAAAGAATGACTCCATTAATGATGGAGGGCAAGGTCTTGATGCCGGCATTTTGAATCGCAATGACAAACGGGCTTTGGGCGGCACCTGGCGCTGAGCTGTTGATGGCATCAAGCAGATTTGGGTCTTCCGAGGATACGCAGAGACCAACCAGGAAAATGGCGAGTACGTAGAACAAAAGGATCCGCCAAAACACCCTTCGTATCGCCTTGGGCAGGTTTCGACGAGGATGCTCCGTCTCGCCTGACGCAACAACAACCATTTCGCTGCCGCCGTACGCAAACGTGGCCTGGATGAACACCTTCCAAAACGCGAGGAACCGCCCGAGCGCGCCGTCTTTCAAATACTCGTTCATTGGCCCTGGGGTGTGCCAATACCGAAATCCAATCGCATCGCCGTTAGGGCCGCCACCCACCGTAATGATGAACATGAGCAGGATAAGTCCAACAATGGTTGTCAGCTTGATGGCTCCAAAGACGAACTCGGCCTCGCCATAGATCCTCACGGGCAAACAGTTGATGACGACCATGGCAAGGAAGAAGATTGTGATGAGGGCCGCCTTGGGCACCGAGTGCTCCCAGTAGTCAAGGATGACCACGCACACCGTCACCTCGATGGGAACGCCAATCGCAAACTGGTACCAGTAATTCCACCCCAGCGTGAACCCCAGCGCCGGGTCTACGTAACGCGCCGCAAATATCGGCACCGCGCCTGGAATCAGGAGCCACGCCGCCATCTCCCCAGGCTGTTGATGACGCAAAACAAGTTGAACCCGGTGATGGCGTACGAGATGAACGCCGAAAGCGGGCCCGCCAGCGACAGCACCTGGCCGCTCCCAACAAACAACCCCGTGCCGATGGCTCCAGACAGGGCGAGGAACTGTACGTGCCGCGCCTTGAGCCGGCGCTCGAGCGTCCCGTTGGCCTGCGTCTCATTTTTTGCCGGTGCGTTCTCGTGCGTGCTGACGCCGTGCGCCTCGATATCGTCCGTCTTGTCCATGTTGTTGACTGCCAGTGCTTGCCGTGCTATCGCATACGCCGACTGTCGTCTTATAACCGGCTCTCGCTTCCCCGCATGTGCTACGTTCCATGTTGTCAAACTGATTGCCGATCATGTAACGTCGGTGCGGGGTGATTACTCGCTTGAGGTCACACGCCACACCAGATGTGTGATTGAGAGCGTATCTGGTTGAGGGGTTGATAGTTGAGCTTATCTTGCATTGAGTTGCGTCGCATGGATGTTGTTTCTTGGTGGTTCTCGAATGGCGTAGATTGCCTGCGTTGTGACAGACATGTGCACGACGACTCCACGGGTCACGTCTCATCCTCGACTATTAACCTGTAGATGTGATGCCGTGTCTGCCTTGTTTACCTTGAACGCAACAATAGAGAATTAGAACTAAATGTTTCTATGAAAAAATTCAGAAGAATCTACAAAATAGATCACTCTTAGAATATCAATCGCTTATACATCAAGGTGTCTATTTAGTCAAGCAAGCCTTGTATAAATAGAAGCAAGATCATGGGAGAACTTCGTCAGCTTCTGGTCTAAGGAATTATCCTATTTACTAATTGCTCTGATATACCGTTCCTTGAGCCTCAGCAACCATTACTTCTCCACACTTTACTGTCATTCCACCACACACGACTTTCTGTGTCTCTCACAGAGTTGTAACATCAACACCTTATCGCGACTTGCACCAGCCCTTCTCGGTGGTAGTGTAGCCGTAGCTGTATGTTCTGCTTCCAGCAGTATCATCACTGTAGCTACCAGCTCTGTACAGACCGCAGCAGTTGGTGATGAGCTGGTTGGCGTGACGGCTTGAGTCGGCAGTGCACACAGGAGCCGAGGTCCACTGGCAGTAGAAAGCGACAATGTTGCCGCGGATCGAGTAGACAGAGTTGCCGGTGGGGACGCGGATACCGAGACCACACTGGTTCTGCAAGTCGGCGTTGGCAGCATCGGTGTCTCCAGTGTTGAGGGTGAGGTCATCACATCCAAGACCAGCTCCACACGAACGACGAGAAATGAGGCTCTCCTCCGTGCGGGTTTGGACACCCGCCTTGGCCTCGTCAAGGCTGGCAACCTCCAACTTTGTCACGGTCATTGTGCCATCCTCCTTGTGAGAGGTCATGTAGACACCGTCCTCAAAGCCGCCAAATGTGGCAAGATGAGCCTCCTTGGCACCGATGTCAGAGGGAGCACGGACTGACAGAGCTTCAACACCGGCCATTCCCATAATGGCAGCGGCAGCCAGGGAAACTGAAGTAGCGAAGCGAACCATGTTGACGGTTGGTAAAGAACTTTGGAAAGATGCTTGTAGGGTGATAGATGAGGTAACTCTTGGAAGTGTGAGTTGCTTGCTTCTGTGAAGAGATAGACGGGTAAATCAGGCGAGGAGCACTTCAATTTATACCTATAGACCTCGAGGCCAGGCTACCTTTTCCTCAACAACTCTGGATGTAACTGCACGTGCATACCAGGCACCATGGAGATGTCAGTCACGATGCCATATACCGGAGTAACAAGCCAATCCTCTGGACTAGCTCTAGTCGAAGGATGCCGTGGTCCCAAACGTGCCGGGGTGGGATAACCCAGTCCGAAATGCGCCGCCTATGTGACAGTTGTTCTCGGTAAACATGCACCGATCTTTACATTCGCTGTCAACGCAGGGGTAAGTCACAATCTCAGCGACCCCATAACTTCAAGGCAATCGGGCGTAACCGCACCAAACGTCCCACTCAGTTGGCCCCACTGGTGCCGGATTTCCGAGCTATAGGATGTGATTATTGGAGAGCGTGAATTTGAGGCTCTTATCTGCTCCGGTACATCTGATACATTAGAGATCTAAACTAACAACTGCTTCCAAGAATTCTTTCGCATCAACAATGACAATTCGGAATTCGCCTTTTCGTAGTGTGGCTTGAGTTTGATGTGACGTCTTGGTTTCCATCTCTCATTCAAACAAATTCTGCCGTGAAGTGCCCTAGCTTTTGCGTCCCTGGCTCCTATCGGCAAATATGGAGCAAGGACAAGCTTTAGAGGATTCATATGGCCCATAAATAAATCGAAGCGCCGGATAGCTTATCCGAGACACCATGTCTGCCGTGGCCCGGTAGAGCGACGGAAGAGATGGTTATTGTCAGGGGTGGCCATCTACCGACAACGATATCCCATGTTGCTGGTATCATGGATAGGTAAATGATACCTCTATCAATCCAACTTCTTATACAATTTACTTGTCTGCCAACAACCAACACCGTTTTGCTCTGTGATCTTTGTTCTCTGGTTTTTAGCTTGCGTCCCACGCTAATTAACTTGTGTCCACACTTTGACAAGCATGATCGATCCTCGAACAAACGGCGTGAGGGGTAGTATCCTTGCAATGGATCTATTAGGGGACCCATCCATCATATTCTGCTCCGGGGCCTTCGTTGTTGTACCTATCATATCACCCAGTTATCAAAGGCGGACACGTTTTACGTTGAAGCATCAGGGACCACGGACTCGTATCTCTACCAATTGGAATCGTACGAACCTGCAGCAGTGACTCGTCTGACATTGATTTGGAGTAGCTATGGATATTGGTTAGCAGCGGACTGCATCTTAACTAACCACAACCAAACGAAACTCCGATGCATTCATCAGCCGAGGCAACATGCCGGTAGATTGCAAGACTACCCTTCTTTGCCAGACAATGGTAAGTTGCGATAGTACCGGGACACCACAATAGGCTAACGGTAAATCATGTAACACGATCGTACCTCGCAAAATATAATGGTATATTAAATAGTCACAATAGTGGGCACCTTGCATGGAAGAATAGGGTTGTCGAGTTAATTTACGTTTTGCCAACCCGAACAAAAATTGGGTTGATTGCGTTGCCCTTTGATTCTAGGGTCCACTGATATTTTGATGGGGCTGGCCAAGCGTAGCTAATGAACCGTCATATGTGATACATAATAAAAAACTATTCCTGTGTCCCTTAGGGTATTCTCAGTGACGCATGTACCGTAATACTTAACATGTGGCTGTATACTAGATATACCATGTAAAAAAATCGAGAGTATCTGTTTGACTGTTACATATTTAATGACCCTAGGTAGCGTTTGAGCTCTTGTGCCGCATCATGTGTACCGACACTCTTGGATATCGTAGTGAGTTTCGTGTTCCTAGACAAAGAAGATTAGTAACCCCAACACGATACAAGAATAAAGGTGTTAAACAGAAGACTTATGAGGATATTTAACTGTGAGGGAATACAAATATCCCAGCCACAGCTCACATCATTTCATCACAATGTGTAGATGTGCTTGCGTAGCACCATGAAGTGCCTAGCGTCTTACCTGTCAAGACGAAACAACTTCAAGGATGACACGCAAATACAAAATCGATTTGAAATACACTCAGATACTACCGTAAGCTTAGTATGGGATGACATCAACCCCGAATGAGTTGTTTTCTTCAACCATGCCAACTCTCCCGAATCGAATTTCATCCTGGAGCCCCTTATTAACAGGTCATGTATCTCCTGCAAGAAAATCTTCATCACTGTCGCCACTCAAACCACTTTCCACCAGTTTAATCCACTCCACAATTTGTATCATGGTCATTTGGGTGTTTTTTTCGGTAGCGTACTTGCCTTCAAGTGTCTCAGTTTTCCGTTGTATATCTCAAGTTCGTTAGGAGTTGGAAGGCGATTCTGTGGCGGAGGATTGACTCCAGGCCCTTCGGTATCAATACCAAGCTGCGCTGCAGTTTTTAGGCAAAACGGACAGTTCTGTCTCAGTATACCGTGTGCTGTCGCAAGATTCTTTTCGTCGATTCCCATCACGGCCCAAACTGCAACTTTGCTACCCTGGGGTGTCACAACACCATAATTGCCCGTTTAGGCGAGTGGAAGATTTCTCTTAGGAAGTAAGGTCCATCTTCTGCGTGACATTCAGCATAATCTGGGCCATTTGCAGCAGCTCGTGCTGCTCGCCAACCTGGCGTGTAGTCTCTGTATGGTCTAGACCTCTTGTTTCCTAAAGGGTCATTCATCCAATTCTGATATTCGCCTCTTGGAATGATCGAGGCATATATTTTTTCTCTTCATCGTCATAGAAAGATGCAACGATAAGAGTTTTTTCTTGGTCATACAAAGCCCGAGACAGTTTTCCAGCTTCTTAAGCCAATTGAATGCCTTGTTCGCCCCACCCGTAGAGGGTTTCAATATCAGGTATTCCGTGAGGAACATCTTTTACAGCAATCCATACCAATTGTTTCTCTACGTAGCCCTTGGTTAAAGCAGCCTGAGGTATGCCCATTATCCACTCTTCGGTGGATAGCGTTAGATGGAGATCCATGCGAGGTACGAGAGTGCAGGAGCATTGCATCTCCGAATTATAATGGAGATGAGCTACTAACATCAAGCCCTTGCAGCCACTCAGCCGTGATGACCAACAGTTACATGTCTACTGGATTGACCAACCGCCCCCTTCTGTTGCTCAAAAGTGTAGTGTTCATCTTACGCGCGTTCGTATTTGTTGTCACATGGCATTTTGAGGCTGAAACGGACCCCAATTCTTGTATGCGGGTTATTAGTCAGAGTCAACATGTTGTCCCATTCCTTCCCCTCATCAGCCAACCTCCGAATAACCCGGCTAGCACCAGCTTTTGATTTTGGTCATCATTCAATCGTCAATCATGGAATCACCCGAACGACAGGTCGAGGTTGGTACGCAATTTCACTTTTACAAGCTACCGCAAGATATCCAATTGGACATATTTGACCAAATGAATATGAGGGCTCCAGAACAAACGGTTTACTGGCACATTCCCAATGGGTTCTACGTCAAGGAGCTTGAGAATAAATCTTTATTGTTTGTCAACAAGGATTTTTATTTGAAGGCTAGAGAGCTGTTTTGGAAACAGAACCACTTTATAGTTTGTCCAGACACGAGACGTGCCATGGACATTGTAGACCCTCACGAACCCGTGGATCCAAATCTACCACCAAATCGTTACGCCGGAGCGATGTTCTTTGACCAATTTCTCTATGGAAAGATATCAACTGAAGTACTGCAGCATTTAAAGTCACTCGAAATGGAGTGGTTTTCATGGGTCGACACTTTTATCCCAGGGCAACAGCCTCAAAAAGATTGGTTCAACACTCTGGAAGCCTGTCATAGAATCGCAGGGCTATACCTGGATTTCATCTTTATACCGGCTGGTCATGTGCCCATGGTGCCTGGAGATGACTTTGATACGTGGAACGCAATGTCTGTCGAGGATATTATCGCTGAAGTTAGACGTTTGGTCCAGGACGAAGTGTGGCCACTGCGTGGGACGTCCTACATGCCACCTTTTACAAATCATCTCATTGTAACAGTTGGTTGCGACTACGTCAGAATTATGTATAGCCATCGGAAGAAAGGCCAAGAAACTGCTTCTCGCATTGGCACGGAAGGCATGCAAAGGATATGGGACAGGGAAATGAGGGTTCCTGAGTGTCCGCCTTTGGTATCATTGCAGCACATGGGCCAAACAACCGAAGATCAGGCGCGCGGAGACTTCCGCTCTAAAGAATGGGTTGAGGAAATTTGGATGATACTGGTGGAAGATCCTTATGGGAATTAGAATACATGACTGAAGTAGACCAGTATTTCTGAGTAGTTTGCTCGTGGATATAGCTAGAAGTGGATTGAACCAGACTGAAATACGGCGTCATATAAGGGGTAGAGATTTTGGTTACTGTAACCATTTATTCTTTTGAGCAAATGATGGATGTCTACGAACATTCAGTTAGTCAACAATTTGACTTGAGTCATTCACTTGTCAGCATGTTGATTTGAGAAAATGGGCCAAACAAATTCGCTGCATCCTAAGGCAATTGGGGAGATGGCTCAATGGCGATACTTTGCGAGATTAATCACAACAGATAATGAGGAAATTGATGAATAAGTAATTTGTACTTAGGTGTCGGTGTACCAGCATTCAGCCTTAACTTTGTTTCACGAATTAGGCATAGGCTCACGCGCCTGAAAAGAATAGACGACCAAGGCTGTTGGGGAAAGAATATCTTAACACTTCCAGCGGCAGTCCATGTCCCGAGTCTGATTTGTCCCTCATATTAGCGACCGGAATTGTGAAACTTGAAGATGACTGGCGCAGACTTACAGGTAAATCTAGAGGAAGCCCTTCAAGCAAATCCTCGAAAAAATCGAATCCGATCACAGGAACATACCAATCCGCGCCACCATCCCAACCACCGACCTCACAGTGTGGAAGACTATCTTTATCCTCATCATTAGTGCTCCATTTGACTGTACCTGTGTCGATTAACACATCGTAGGCTTTGTATTTAAGTGTATCTGGCCTTGTAAGCGAGCCCGGCTCGGGCCTGTCTCGCTTCTGGAGCCAGTCGTCGAGGAACTCGATCTTTATGTCGTACTCAAGCTTGTCCCGTGCAATAGTGATAGTAGAACCCCACTAAGTTCAAGGTTAGCAATGTTATTTTGGGGGCTAGAAAAGGTATTTTTCCTCCACGAAAGTGATGGAACCTACATCGATCAATTCTTTTCCTAGGTGATATGCAATATTTTTACCAGCACTGTCTGTGACCCCAATTCGTGGAATGAACCCCTTGTTTCCCTGTGCGACTTCTTGTATGTGAATGTTACATGTTCCGGTTGCGTATGGCTTCGCGGTTGATATTGTAGTGCCTATACAGCTGTCCTTTGATAAGGATGTGCAAACCACAACATCACCGTCGCCCATGGTAGTGGTTATCGGTTTCACTGATAAAGAAACAAAATGGTTAGAATTTATGACCTGAGAAGTTCGAAATTACTTACTGCTGGAGGTTTTTTCGGGTCTGTGGGTAGTAGTTCTTGAGGCAAAAGTTGTTGACATTGGTCTATCATCTGGGTGAATGTTGAACCAAGACTCCCAAAGTTTTGGCAACGGTATTGCCGAGGCCCATTCTGGGTTGGAAGGAGGCCAGTCGACTCCCATAAGTGTAACTGGCGCACAGCCATGCGTACACGAGGAGAAACTGGTAATTGAAGTAGCAATGGTCGGAGTCGCATCGGTGGGGTGGGAGCTGGCAATGGGGGTAACGATAGTGCGCGAATCAATCGTAGTCACTGTACTTGTCATGAACGCCGTAGTACTGGTGTGGGAAGTGGTCTTGATGGCGAGAGACTCAGTCAGGGTGACCAAACTGCTAGTACCAGCCAAGATACATGTGAGTTTACTACCGGTAGCTGTTGTGCAAGAAACCGTGTCACCTGTAGAGCATCGAACAATTGTTTCAAAGACATCCGTGGTCGCTATACACAGATCAATTGCCTCCGTCATAGTCGTTTGGGCTGTCGTGATCGACTCAGATGGTGTTCCACTGGTGAGAGGTATCTTTGAAGTGGAAGTAGTACTCTGGCCCCAGAAACATGGAAGATAATCTCCAGTAATAGTTGTACAAGAGACCGTATCACCCGTAGTACACTGGACCGTGATATCATAAACTGGAACAGTTCCTAGGCAGGGATTCATGTAGGAAGTTACAGTTGATATCGTTGATTGTTCTGTCACCGTACTTGATGTGGAGCTTTCTGTTGTGGTGGTGGTGAAGGTGGTGAGAAAGCTTGTTGAGGTAATTGATTCTGAGCTCTCATTCGTTTCAGTTGAATGGATAGATGCTGTAGTAGTAGACTGCTCAGTCGTGGAACGCGAGGTTGACGTGATTGTGCTTTTTATGCTTTCACTCTCTGGCGGATTTGTTTCCTCACTCGGATCCTGTGGAGGCTCTGGGATAGCTCCAGGCGGTGGAATGCTGGGAGCATCTGGTTGAGGGTTAACTGGTTTATCCGGGGCGGATTTCCTGGATTTGTAGGTGGCGGATTGACAGGGTCGTGAGGAGGTGGGAGATCAGGTGAATCTGGATTCGTAGGACTTCCCGGCGAAGGACAATTTCCTATTTTGAGCCCTAATATCTTTACACAGAAGCCGTCTGGGCCTGGTATATTAAAGACAATGTTTGGTGGGTTAGGCCCTTGAGGGAGGCATTGTAAGCATGCTACTGGCGGCCCACCACGTCTGGGAATGATAATCGGTACAAGTGTTGGTTCTGAGTCCTCTACAAACTTAACAGAGGCAATAGTGTTTGATGTATAAGTTGAATCAGTGATTGCGCGAAGTGTAGCTCCCGACGGAAGCGACGAGTATGTGGTAATAGGTATGTCTGTACTTGTGACAAAGGAGATCGGCAAGGTCTCTATCGAACTGAGCTGGTCTGTTGCGACTGTAGAGGTAGTATCAGGCTCGAAGGATCCAGCACCACTGTTGCTTGTGTCAAGTGAGCTGGAAGATGACCCAGTGATGGCGAGATTACTTGAAGTAGGCTGAGTGGTTGCGTCTCGGACTGATGTCTCTGATTTCACAGGTATTGCCGTTGCGCTAGATTGCGTTTGCGAGGGCATCGTCGATATTTCTTTCCCTGTACTTATAATACCACCGCTTGAGAAAGGTGTATCAGGCAGAGGAGTCACAATAGTCGAATCAGTCAGACTCGACAGGGGCAAACCACCACTAACCACAACATTCGTTGTGCTAGTAGTTTCAGCTGAATGACCCTTATTTGTGGATGTTGATGAGTCAACAGAGAAAGATATGCCATTATCCAATCCAGTTGTACTACTTGGAAAGGATGCACCTGGAGAATCGCTGCGACTAGGTTTTGGAACCATGCTTCCATCTTCAGGCGTGAAAACACTTCCAGGTGTATGTATCCGGTTTGTACTGCGAGACCTGCTCCCAGAGTTGGTAATACTTGATTCTAAAGCCGGACTAGTGATCCATGTACTGCTCTCTGGACTCATTCTATGAGTGGTGGGTATTGGGCTAATCAGATTAGGAGGCATCCCACTTGGGGTATTGCTGGAAACTGTGTTGCTAATATGGATCTGTAGTGTAGTCGTCCCGCCACCACCAAGGCTTAAGGTCGATGGATCTTTGATACTGCTGATGCTTGGCCCTGGTGTTTGATGGTCACCACTGCTATGACTGATCTCAATGGTAGGGTTGATAGACTCTTCAAGCGAAGATGTAATTTCCAGCCCGCCGCTGGGATCAGTTACAATGCTGATTTGAGTTCTTTGTCCACTTGTAACTCCTAACAAAGGTGTTGAACTGATCGTGAAAAGCGCGGTCGTGGGCAAAGATGGTGATGATGGTACAGTGGAACCAATGCCCATCGAAGCGGAATCAAGAATATCTCTGGGATCGTGCGGACGATTGACTCTCAATATGAATGCCACTGCCGTGGAGGCAGCCAAGAGAAAAGATAGTTGTTTCATTTTTGCGCACAAGTACAACAGAATCACAAACTGATCGACATAAGAGAGTGACGGGAGTGAAGTATGAGCTAACTTTGAATTTTTAAACCTTTCAACTTCAGTTGATGGCTATTTCACAGCAAACACAACGAGTGTTATTGAAGTGAGTTGTTGGTTCTGATTCTGCATGGCAGGATGTTGGGAGTCCTAAGTTGACGCAGACAGCAAACAACATAATCAAGATATTTTTGGTCATGCGTGATTCTGTCAACGCGTAACTCGTTATGCAGGCATTGCCATGCGATGGAAATAGTTCTCGCTAAATGACGCATGTTGGCTGTGTAGTATGCACCGGTGAGCAATCTTTTGTAAACGCTGCCAGGCTTCTTAAAATTGCTAGCAAGCCAACGGAGGCTGTACCCGATGAAAGTGTTTTCGTAACCCCAGTGCTGACTTGGGGCGGGCTCTTCCATGGATTGATTGTGAGCTTCCCTGCCTGGGGGCCTTGTACTTGAGCAATTTTTAGACAAGGATTGCAGTCATGGGTCCAAATAACTAACTGGATGACATGATACTACCTCACGGCTCTACGAAGCATCAGTTGGTTTCTCTCGCTCCGTTTTGCGACGGCCGAATATGTTTCAAGATGGACGCAATACTGAGCCAACATAAGCGAATCGATTTAGAATAGCAACTTATCAAGATTGGTTGTTTAGATTCTGCATTTGCGGAGACTTTTTCAATTTGCCTAGAGCAGCAGACGGTATACAATACGTCAGAAATTCGCTTGAACCTGGTGATGGAATGCATCATATTTCCTTTCCATAAAACACATCCTCTCTTTTGTTATTTTGTGGTATTAAACCACCTCTTGTTCTAACGGAATTCGCTACATCTCATAGAAGATGTTTACAATATCTATCCGAAGAGTCTTCGCTGCAGTTGGGTTTCTCAGTATCATCAATTTCGTGGCGGCGTATGATATTGATGAGAACTCATGCGGTGTTAGTGGTATTGAGCATGTTAAGCAGGCAGTGGAAGATGCTGAGAAGATGATCGCTGCAGGACGAGAGGGGATATGGGGAAAGCAATGGGGTGATAGCAGATTCAAGCTGTGGTGGACTGAGAAAGAAGACGAACTGAAACAGATTCAAGGTATGGCAGTGAACTACCTCTTAGTAACGGCTACTAATTGATGCAAAGATAACCTCGAGAAGGTCCAAAAGCGTAAAGATGTCTTTGACTTCAAACCTGGAAGTTTCCCCATCATATTCTGCGACTCTCACGACATAGAAACCGATACTGTCGGTGTTTGGCGTGACCAAAGAACTGGGATCACTTTAAAATCTAACACTAAGCAAATGGACCAAGACGTGCAAAACGGTCACCCTTTGGTGTTAACATTCATAGCCGATGAAGCTGTTTCTGACTCAGCGTCTGCCATTGTATTGCGTGGTGTAGGCCCATGGCTACTTTCAAACACGCCCACATTACCGTCGCTCATGAAATCGTCACCACCCGAAGGTCTCCTCGATGACAAGACGAGGCCACTTGACCGTAAAAAGCCAGGTCCCTTGAATGGGAGAACTCTGGACAAATATGTCGCGTACCGTCTCACTTCTTTCATCATTCTACGTGAATTGATTCACGTAGTACGACCAGTGAATCGTAAGTTCACTGCTACGTCCTTGAACGATGTAGGCTGACAAGTTGAAACAGTTGCCCGAAGGAATGAAGAAGTTATTGGCTGGAGCCGCTGCACGGGGGTGACTTCAACGAAAGAAAAATCAATCAAAAACTTTGGCAAAGCTATCTTAAATGCTGACAGCTATGCCTACTGGTGTCTAAGTTCGCAGTTTTTTCTATATGCATGACAATAGACGACTGACAAAGAAGACAGGTGCATATGTCGAGAAGATAACTGCGTATCATCTTATGTAATGTCAACTGCTCCGCCGCAATGACTTGAACTGACAGTCCATAGAAATGGCGTTTTGTTTGACGCGGGGAATACTGCCCCATGGTTCTTAGGCATACCGGAATTTCTTGGCCCTCCCGGCTTGATAAATCGACCGGACCGACTTAGGACCCTGTAAATTGGAAGGAGGTTGGTTTGTTTGCAACAATTATCGCTGGGTACGGAGGCATATGCCCCAGGAAGATAACCTCTAAGTTGGAAGCATGTTCAGTATAACAGAGCGAATAGTTACAATACTTGTAACCAAATAAGTCAACTTTGGAATTTGATGGGAGACAGTGATGTCATTTTATTCAGATAACTGAAGTATGAAGCTTGGGAGGAAATGGTACCATTGTCCATCGTTCAAAATGAGGGTCATGGTTCGAATACAGGTAGAAAAGACTCTAGAGTTTGGTCAGATTGTTAGACAAAAATTATGGTAAAATTGATAGGCCTAATTCATCGAAAACCAGAGCCACAATTTTGAGTGAACTATAAGTGCTTACTACAAGCCATGAGAGCCAAATGTGATGATACGCGAATTTATGTAGCTACCATGTCGTCAAGCCATAATACTTGGCTAGGCTCGTGGACCACGCCTGAACTCTTTAGGTTTTGGGTATACAGATACTGAGCAGTCATCATTCCCATGAATTCTTCGTCAATTTGATGATTCATACACCAAAATATTCCATTGGTACGTTTTGGGTGCCGTTTATTCTAGAAGTTAACTCTGATAGAGTTGGCGTTGAGGAGCATCACAAAGCCTACACTCTGCCCAAATTCGCAATCACGCACTGACTCCGGTAGATAGCCAATCATGGGGTGAGAGGCGCAATAGAGAAGATTAACAAGATAAAGAGGGCCATAAGCCGCTCTCAATTCAGTATAGCTGCGCATGAAGTAGCCAAAATTTGCAATCCCCACTTTCTTGGCACATTTAAGCAAGGGCAACCCCACCAGTGAAGTGTCGAGAAAACTAATTATGTGACGCAGAGTTATGGACAAGCAAGTTTGCGTAATAGATGTGCCACTAATGTCTACATGTACCTATATGCCGGCATCATACGATAAGCTTGCTGGTTGAGGAAAGAACGCGTTGGCTGAAGGCACCAAACTCTGGTCATGGTTTCTTCTGAAGCGCTATACAGAACTCTTGACTACAAGTGAATAAACTCGTATGGCACCGAACGGGATTACAATCTCAGACTTACCTTACCAAGTTTGGTGATTACCAGCGCTTGGCGAAAACATCGCCGGGATTCTTATTGTGGAATGCCACTACTCCTTAATTGTATAAATATGTGGCAAGGGGTCTGCACGGCAAGCGTCAGGAGAATGATTATCAAGCACACACGGAGTTGCGGAGTGGCAGTTGATTATCAAGCACAGCGGGAATGCAATCAGCAGGTCAAGCGTTAGGTTCTTTGGCGATTGGTAACCCTTGGCACTGATTCATACTTTGAGAGTGTCTAAAGAAACCCCTGTCGTGAAGAGACATGACCGAGTATATGTATCTGATCATGCCCGCAACAGGCCCAAACGCATCACTATAACAGCCGTATTGCTTGCAAGATTACAATGAAGTTATTGCCCCCGTCTTATGTCATCGGCCTGGCTGTTGCTAAACATTGTTTACGCGTCAAGTCATGGCAACATCACCAAAGAATTTACAACCCACGACGGGTTTAAATATGTATACGACTATATTCCTGCAAAAGGCAATAATGAGACTGTTCTGTTGATGCACGGGTTTCCATCTACCCGCCGAGACTGGCGCAGCCAAATAGCCGGGCTTTCAGCTGCTGGTTTTGGAGTTATACTACCAGATCAGCTTGGGTTCGGCGAAAGCGATAGGCCACTTGAAGTCGAGGCATACGGTCGCAAGAGGGTCGCCGGGCACATAACCGAGCTACTCGACAATGAGGGCTTGAGTACCGTGGTGGGTGCCGGTCATGATTGGGGTTCTCTTGTCCTCGCCAGTCTTGCTGTTTGGCATCCTGAACGATTTAACAAATTCATCTACTTGTCGGTCGGATACTTTCCGCCTGGCCTGCCCTGGGATATGGATGCACCCAATAAGCAAAGTCTTGAGCAACTGGGCTTTATGAAATTTGGTTACTGGTATTTCTTCAACTCATGGGATGCAGGGCGGATCGCGGAACAACATGTACGTGCACCCTCACATTCACTTGAACATTGCTAACCATTGATCAGTTGGAATCCATGTTCAGCCTTTCATTCCCTGCAGACAATGCAGCCCTTGCTCTGAACTTTGCAGATCTCGGTGCTGCGCGCGCATCCCTGTCCTCCAACATAATCCTGCCTCTGGCTACTTACATGACATCTGAAGACAGAGATGAATGGCTGGCGACGTTTGGACGGAAGGGCGCCATGGAATCTGCCCTGAACTTTTATAAAGCACTAATGCGTGGCGTCCAGTTTGAGGAGGAGCAGGAATTGACAGACGCAAATCGAACAATGCGCGTGCCTGTCTTGACAATCAGCGGAACAGACGATGCACTTTCTCCGCCAGATGAAGTCGACATGACTACCAAGCCTTGGGTTGATGCAGAGTACATTGCGCGTACAGTCAAGGCCGGTCACTGGGTCATGTATGAGGCTTCAGACGCTGTGACATCTATCATGTTGGAGTTTCTAGGATCATAAATCGCTGGATAAAGGAAGTTCACTTAGTGAGTAGTGTTTGAAGAAGCTCATGCCTCCGGCGGCGATTACGTCGAGCCGTCCTCGCTACGCTCGATACCAAGATTGCCAGGAGTTGAGGCAGCTAGGCAAAGTGTTGGGCATATTTCCGACTTCCACTCGAGGACTTCGTGCTATTCACTAATTCTTTCGCTTTGTTTAATAAATCGGAGCGCAGCTATCCCTACAATGTAAATTTGAGTCCTAGCTTTGTCATTCATCCATATCCGCTCGCCTACATGGCCCAAGGACAAAACCTAATAGTCACATCCTCAACCCAGTCTCTGGCTCGATCCACCTTGCCATGAAACGTTTTCCTATCCTTCGTGTCTCCAAATTTATGAAGAAAAAACTGCCCAGCCGCTCTTGGTCATTTCTTCGTAGAGTGTATCGGAGACACATCCGATTGCTTAGCATTTCCGACAGAAGTTGACATTTCATGGCCGGCCTGGGCACCGACCCTCAAGAGGCCAGATCTCCCTGCGCACGAAGCATCGTAGACTCGCCAAACTAGCCAATCGGGACTCTTTTTCCCAGGGCTCATAGTCGGGAGCCTCTTCCCAGGCATTTGGGGCGTGGATGTGGACCAGATTCAGCCCCAGCCCGACTTTGTTTGCAAGCATGAGTTGACAAAACCATTCATCTCGAGCATTCTGTGAAGGAAGACTGGCCATGCTTGTCAAATCATACAGAGTCAGCGAACGAATGCTCGACAGCATTTCAAGACGCAGCTTGCCGCTGGCGAATTCACCCAGAATCTCCGTGCCGGTATATGACTGCACACTCTTGATGCCATCACCTGGAATCATGGCCATTGCACCCATGCGAGGGATAATGAAGAAGTGGTTTTGACTCCAAAGTAATTACTGGCACTTTTTTGAAACGGCCTTGCTCACCAAGAGTAGCGACAACCTGTTGTATTTGAGCGTAGGTGTTTTTCCCAGCGTCAATAAAGAAGCTTGTTGCTTGGATCCTGGCTGCCGGTCACCCTTATGTCGACATTTTCGAGAATTTTGAGTTGAAGCTCTTCAACGGAGTCAAAGTCAAAGAACTGGAAGTGAGTGCCAGTCATCACTTCCGCCATTGAAAAGCTAGGAATGATGTTGACAACTGAGTTGGGATGCTATGAGTGCGATTGAAACGGGGCATCCATCATAAGGCCATGCGCGCATAAATGCCATCTTGGGTCGTTGGCTTGGGTTTCTAGCAAACAACATCCCTGTCCATGAAGGCTATGCTGATGTTTCCCACTGATTGATCACTTTTTGGAGGTCAACAGCTTAGAGGATTAACTTATACCGTTAGCTGACACAGCACGACTCTACCAGATAATTGAAGGCATGATTCCATTGCATTGTGTCAATCTATCGCTTATTTACCAGTAGCAAAAAATCAAGGGAATGACCCAGGCTCAAAGCATTTGAACCAAGCCTCTTCAACCCAGCTTCCTGGCTGAGTCTGCGTTGCCCAGCCAGTCGCATTCTCCGGAATCGAGTCTACATGTATAACGCGGGTGCCACAGAACGTTCCCCAGTCATCATTTCCACCCCTACTCTTTTCTGCGAATCGTGGAGGTATTTTAAGACCCTGTTTCCGGATGTTGTACCAAACGCGGACGCCAGGACGTCTTGCCTCTATCAAGAGCTGTTGCGTCAAGGCCGGCGTGGGTTTATCCCCATTCGGGAGTGGCCAGATCTCCTTGTTGATAGCCTGCCTCATGATCTTTGCAACATCGTTTGCAGGTGCGCTGCTTAACGTATCTCGATTAGGACAGCCTGGCCAACAGTAAAATGTATCGATGTGAATAAAGTCGAGATTCAGATTTTCCAGTACCTTGGCCTGCTGGAGGACTGTATGCCATCGCCGGCAAGCCTCAGCAAAAGGAACATTTATAAAGCTTATAAATTCGGAGATTGAAACGGATCGAACATGCCGCAGCACATCAATGGGATGCACATTACGCAGGAACGAGGCGAAGAACAGCGTGGCCGCGAAATTTTTAATCGGTGATGTGGTTGAAGGCGAGGCGGCGTAGTCCGAGCTGGGCGGGAAACGGAGAAATGGTTTTGGCTCCAGAATAGCTGCCTAGCCTTGAAGTAAAAGAGCTTGTTCACGAGGAAGGGCGATAGAAGATTGCTGCGGGAGACGGCCTGTATTGTTGCTCTGTCCTTGTTGAGCAACCACCTCGGGTTCCACCAGATGATTCCACCAGGGAAAGAGAAATCTATAGACTCGATAATTTTCAATTGAAGTTCGAGTGGAAGGTCGGAAAAGGGAAACGTGACAGCAGTGGCTGGAGTGGGCTCAGGCATTGTGATCCCAAGTGTGATCTCTTGGTTTGTTGGAATGTTGATTCATTTGGATGCGTCCCCAGAAGAAGAGAGACGAACGCAGAAGGCGAGCACCGCCGACTCTCGGAGTAGTCGTTTTGCACGTTTCAGCGGAGAGTAGGAATAAGAGATTTCTCTGTACACTGCATGTTGGTCTGACTATGGGGGCGGGGGCGGAGAAGACACCTAGCCAAGCCCCGTTGGTAAGCATCACCGCATGCAAGCGCATCATCTTCTACCAACGCTAAGGCGGTAATATAATGATAGCACGCTCCTCGCAGTCACCAACAGAAATAAATGTGTCTCTAAATAGCACCAAACATATTTTGGAGGTCCTAGGTAAGCTTGAAAATGCTAAGTATAGCTCGTCTCACTTCTCAAAGCTATTCCAAGAACCAACATTAGCAAGTTCGTTTGATGTGCCCCTTTTGTTACTACACGGGCTAGACTGGCAAAGTCAGGGAGATGTGGCCCCAATTGCTTTCCGATGAACTGCGGAATACAAGCCAGCTTCTTGTGAGATTGGATGTCCTCGACCTGGTCGGTAGGTATATATATCTGTCTTTTCACAATGGTTTGTTCTCCTAATGGCCCTAAATTCGAAAGACGGATGACTTTGCTGTAAACTGCCTCATTGTTTTGATCACAGTCTCTTCAACAATCATTCTGTTCATATACTGGTCAAAATGCGATTCACATGGATTTGTCTTCTTCCTTGGATTCTTGGCACAACCCAAAGCCTACCATCGCTCTTCGAACGAGCTTTTGAGACGACTACTGAAGAATGGGAAATGAGTATTTCCAATGCCGCCTATTTCTATCCTCCCGGAATAAGATCACCTGACACTCGCGAGCTGTATGATCCTGTCTGGGTTGCAGCGAGGGAAGTCGAGGCTATGCCTGACGAAAGAACTCTCTTTGCCTGGGCAAACAAGGGTTTCAATTACGTGAGAAGACAAGAGGGATGTTTACACAACGGAGACCTTCTTGTGTCGGTATTCTACGATGATTTCAAAAAGAAAATATATGCTTCTACTATCCCCGGGGTTATTCCAAGACCGTATGCGAAACATGGAGGAAGGTAGCCAAGATGAAGATGTTGCTCCAGTATGGCGGCGCTGGAAACGCAGGCAATCTGCGAGAGGAGCAGAAGCAATGCATGCCGAGGATGGAGCTTACTGGTTTGCGGAAACCATTGATCCGTTTGAGTCTGAGAATCCTGGGCTGCCACCCTACGGAAATCCAGCAAATCGATTAGGTTCCAAAATTGCTACCTGGGGGTGTGGCGAACAAATTCAATACAAATCGTGAATGAGCCTGGAGAACCAAAATCGTTGTGTCCCTATTGCAAGAGTTTGGCCAATGATATGGGCGTATACAGGGCTTGGCCAACAGGAGAAAAGCGCCCTGTTGCGTACGTCGATCCCCGAAGCAGGGGCCTCCAAATTCTCCTAGAGCTGGCCCAGACTCGTTTTGGGATGATGACTTTTTCGATTCGATAGGTGATAAATTCTTGGATCAACCCCTACAGGGCCGGAAAATCGACCGAACCCAGACGGATCGGTAGACAACTCTCCAGATAAAAAGCAGCCTGGAGATGAGTCCGATGATTCTATGGGGATATACCAGATGAAATATGGAACCGCCCGCCTCCGCAAAAGCGACAAATTTAAAAGGGTATATTGACGTCGCACAATTGACTTTCATATCACAAACTGAAAATATGTGATTAGTTAAACTTGTGAACAACTCAAATGTTTGGCCGTGCTTCTCAGTCAGTGATTTGTGTCCGAGTCTTAAGATTGAGTTTCAGAATGTGGTATCCTTCCAGTTGGTCTTTTCCACTTCAGTTTGGGACTGAAAATTTGATACCTGCTCTGATACTACGCCGCATCGTGTCGCATTGAACTTAAGTTGATGTAATTGAATCTCGAGCCGTGCTTATATATGGTGATGGATGAAGTGATGGTTCGAATGGCTTCAGTGCGTTGTTAGGTTCCAAAGAGTAGATTGTATGCAGCAAACCTCTAAGCATTGTTTTTAACAAGAACTAGTTACAAGTAAACTGATCCACGTACCCGTGAGGTGCATGTAAAGTCCAAATGGTTGATATAGCGTGTTATGTTCGCCACGTGAACCCTTGGGGAAAAAAATAAGATGATAAGACCAAGACGACTGAATGTTCAATGTCAAGCGAGGAGAGCGTGATGAAGAGCCTACATCTGCTACTGCTATGTAAGTACAAGGAGTAGTAATTATTTAGTATATCGCTCAATAGCTACCTAGTCATTACGGGGACGTGAGCCCTTCCCGTAGGCGTAAGCAAAGCGAAGGAGCCGGGCGGTCTTAAGGTAGTTCAAGGCAATAGCAATAGCAATATTGAGAGCCCCTAGCAAATGCCTCCTGCGGCGATTGCATTGGCCGGCCTCGCTACGCTCGATAGTACAATTACTAGGACTCGAGGCAGCCGGGTCAAAGAAATCGGCACAAGGCTCAGGACTCAGGACAGGCCGCAGATTAAAAACACCAAGCATATATCGTCAAAAGATACATTGGTGTCTGGCTAATAGCCTTATGCAATAAGACCTTCGATCAGTTGCCGAGTCGATAGATACGCCCAAACCTAATTATCTTCTTATTAAGGAAGCAAAGCGGAAGCTGCCCTGGGTATCTTTCCACTCCCGCTCGAGCACTTCGTGCTCTTCACTCGTTCTTTCGATTTGATTAACTAGTGGCTGATAATTCTTAGTCTTGATGATGTTTAATGTTGGAACGGTAGGCCAATTAATGGAGGACATTTACCTCATCAAGATTGATCAACCAAGACTGTGGCAACTTTGAACATCCTTACGATTGCAAAGTCTAACAAAACATACAATCCTACAAGCAAATCAAGATCACCTCATCTCAACACGTGCGACCGAGGACATGCCGCCCTGTCCGTTGTTCTGCTTCATATTTCAGCCTGCCAGGGTGCATCGATCTCAGAAGCATATCACACATGCCCCCATCCGTTCAAAAGGTGACTTCATCATCGTTGCAGTTGATGAGGTCGTCATCAGACCCGCTCCCTTTCCCTTCCTACCTGTTTTTTCTATTGCCCGTTTCCCGAACCTTCGACTGAGCAGCATAGGATTCGTGGGTAGAGCCTTGTGTACTCTCGCCACCTGTCGTAGACACGTCTTATTCTTGATGAGGGGTTGCAGATGCGATTTGTGTTGTGTTTAGTTTGGGATCAAAGAGTTTTCTTTCTTGATTTCGGATTTTAAAATTGCATCGACATATAGCGCAGCAGCTGTGTGCTCTAAGAGATCATAGGTCAGCTACGTAGGGGCAAACAAAGTGATTGTTTGTCCGTACAAAGCTGACAGTGCGAAATCGATAAATTTTTGTCGTCCACTGATTCGATCGTTTTGATGCTTGTGTACTGAGTTTTTCGTGGAACCTCTAACTCGTTTAAGTCATTTACTGCCTGTTCGCTTATGTCTTCGTCTGTGTGGAAGTTGGTTCTTCAGTTAAATCAGCCCTTTGTCTGCTCGATAATTGGTTCAGATTTCTCTCATTCAGCCTTTGGTCAATTATCTGTTGGTAGATTAGTTTATTTTTCTTGTAAATCCATTGTTCGTCCGTCGAGCTAGCCGCTCACTCTATCATCTGCTTGGGGAGGAGGTTTCTATATGGTAACAACCACCAGTCATCCGCTTATTCATTCGTGTACTTCTCTGTTTCGCTGGATCAAATGGTCATCTTATGGCCCGTCAGTTTGTTAGTCTGTCCGTTTGACCCTGTGTTGTGTCAGTCAGTCGCCCGGTCGTTTGTTTACTCGCTCATTTGACCGATCGTTTGTTCGGGTAAAGGCGGCCATGCTTGTTAACGTCTGGCAAGCGTGATCGTCAACGTGTTTGTAGAATCTTGAGCCAACCCAAGGAGAATTCTTTCGTTTACACCCTTGAGCCGACACTGTGAGACTTCCGTGTCCCTTGTTAAGTACCATCGGGCACACTTGAAAGGATGGGAAATGGAACCAAGTTGGTTCAAATCAACGCTATATATCCGTACTCGAGACTCGTTTGTCTTGCTGGAGACGTTTCGTCGTGATTACTGATGATCAGGGATACGACACCGGGCGAGAAGGAGAGCGAAACAACGGACATTTATTAGACAATACCAACACACAACCCGCACGTCATCGAGTCATATAAAGCTTACAGACAAAAGACATAGAAGGTCCACGTTGTGACTAAATGGTTGATTTGATACGGAAGTAGCTGCGGTTTAAAGCCAGCCTCACGCCAATCTTCCTACAACCATCCTTTCCGATCTGTCTTGCCATCCGCCCAGTATGAAGTCGTATTCTTAGAGTAAGTCTCATCGAAGGTTATAATAGCTAGACTCAAGAATATAAGATTATATAAGCTAAATAATAAAGAAATATTATAGGAATATTTAAGATACGTTTAAGACATATTAAAGATATATTCACCCTCTATAGTCTTAATGTACTTGTCCATGTTGAACTCGGCCTTTCAACCTGCCTAGAACAGCTCATGCCCACTCTCACCACCGGCATCTGTTAATCTCTATTGGCTGATGTAGCGTTTGTTGCGTCTTTGATGTACTGCCTGTCCCGGAGACAGAATCGCGTGACTGGATCCAACCCTTCTATTCGACACATCCCCGTAATAACCAGCATGAGTATCTGACCTATCCTGCATCTGAATCGAGCCGCCGGGTATGCTGATGACCTTGCCAGTGATGCAGTGCTCGATGATGTATGTGCCGCCAGGAAGCGGGTTGTAGCTCGAAGCGATGCTGTGGACTATCGGCAACGAGCCAGGTGTATTGGCCGAGGAGGTTGAGGTCGAGGCTGAGGGTCCCCAAGCACTAGACAACTTCTTCTTGCGTGCTAGGGAACTAGGTCTTACTGAGGGTGTGGGAAAGTGAATGTCTGGTTTGAGCTTGAGATTGGAGGTCGTGAGTATTCGATAAGTTCTTCTTGAGTCCTGAGGAACTAGATAGTTCCACCGAGGGTGTAGGAAGAGAGGGTTTGGTTTAAATCCGAGGCTAGAGGTCCGCGAACACCATACCAGTTGATAATTCAATTGCCTTGTTGTCTGACGGTGTGACAAGGCTCGCTCGTAAGTTGTAGGGTACCACTGCTCGGTATATCAGTCGATCGTTCGGTAGCAAGAGGGCTCTCAGAATGCTCTTATATAAAGTAGTTAGTATGTGGCATATCGTTGAGCTCTAAAACGAACCTGAAGGATAATTTATCCATTGAGCCCACGCAGTGGGGACGCAGAGATGAATATGCACAGTGTTGAACACATTGTTGAACCTTCAACGGAAGAAATAGAGTTAACAGGGCTGAGTAAGAAGGCAAACAGCCCTTTGCAATTGCCTTTCGTAAATTTCTCTAAACGAGCAGCCAGTCTGTGACATTGGTTAGTAACGTGAATGGAAGTAGGTGTGACGGGCAACGTGTTGACGTGTTGACTCACTTTCTACCACTGTACGTCAGCGCCCTGGCGCATTGATGCAGGCTCACAAAGGAGGTTGAAGCATTGACTATAACACAGACTCTGGTTAGTATGACTACAATTTTGAAAAGACTTGGTACTTTCTTCCAATGATATGAAGAGGATAGCAGTCGGAAATAGGAAGCAGAGTTGAACACATGCCTGAGCATGAGCGTCGCACGCAGATATACAAGGAAAATCAACGAGAGCCATGTTTTGTCCTTACGTTTGTGTAATTTACTTGCCGCAATGCCAAAGCCCAGCACAACTCGGCAGGTTGACTTCGCGGCTCGGTCGCCAAGAAGGCTGGAGACGGCGATTGAGACAAGACAGAATGCTGTTGAAGGCGAATTCTGACAATGAATCGACTCGAAACTCGACCACTCAGTGGCCCGAGTGGCCCCCATCTACGGCGGTTGTTGATGGGAGTCCCATTAACCCCACCTGGATGTAAAGGAATTCTGGGTCCGTCAAAATTGCTTCTGGGCCATGGATGCCTCCCTAATGCCCGTGGCCCCGTAGGAGCATTGGGTGGAGGTCCGTCCGACTCGCGGGTGACCCCTCATCTTTGTCTTCATCTTTTACTCCGACATCCTGAGCCTCGCGTGTTTGGACTGAGGTTTGTAGTGGCCCTGAGGTCGTTGAACCAGCCTCTCCTAGTTTGTTGGAAGTCTGTTGAGATGCTGTCCCTCCGGTAGCAGACTCTATCAAACTCTGGTCCAAGTTTTGCACAACCTCTGGCGTTTTCTGTGCCTCCACATACTCAGGAAACCCCTCAGATGGGGGCATCCGATCGCGCGTAGACCAGGTAAAAGTCATGGTACCCCTGCTCCTCCATCAGCCATTTAGTGTTGAAGCATTCGGGCGCATGTGTATGGCGTTGAAGAAATCTCCCACTGGTCAGGTATGTATGAACCAGATCTGGCTCATTCTGCTCCAACCTGAGTCTCACAACGGCAATGAGATTATATCGAAGCCTGAAGCTGTCCTTGTTGTATGTTGAGTGGCCTTCTGGGTGTTGTTCGATACGTCCGACGGGCATCGTGAAAGACTGGACATCGGAAATAGAGATGGGCAGGACGACGGTGCACAGAATTCGCACGAACGACGGCTCATTTGAGTTCCAAATCTCGCGGGTACCATTCTTTTTCAATCGGATGCCAAATTTACCGTCTATGGCCTCTTGAAGACTGGAGCCCTTTGCGGTGTAAGCTATTGGAAAGGTGCAGTGTCGGTTGTAGCGTTCTGTCGTTTCCTCCACCCATCCTCGTGCCTCTTGAAGCACGGGGCGATACAAGACAAAGTCTGGTTTGAACCACACCTGTTCATTCATCGCTTGGCACTCAACCAGGTCAAGAAAAGATGAACCATTCTTCCCACTGAGGTCCATGGTGCGCTTCATTAATACTTCGATTGATGTGGGCGGACTGCAGTTGACTGATGGCTTTTCGTCGACTAGGAAATTACGCCAGACAAGCTCCAGCAGCGGATGCACGGCTCCGGACTCGTCACGTATCTGGTCAAGACCGTCAAGTCCAAGGTACGCGTAGTTGACCAGGACGCGCCTGAGCACTATGATCAAGCATTGAAGGCCACTGGTCTCATAACCCACGGCATTGGGGTTGGTAGCAGGCGGTCCAGTCGTGGCTAAATGCGTGATGATCAAGTCGCGATCCTTTTCCAGGTCGTATTGGGAGCGAAGATTGTGTCTATCCATCTGGTCTATCGGGGAGTTGCTTGTAGGTATGTAGAAAACCGACAGCAAACGCGTTGGCGTTTCTGTGGAAATAATAAACAGGTGAAAAGAAATTGGTGCAGCAGCTGGTAAGATCTGGCTGAGCGGCCGGTTGCGTTGTCAGTTGTCGTCTGGCAACACAGTCAGAGTCTGTTGGTCTCTCACCCATACAGTCTTGTTCTTTCGATCATCATCATTCCCCACACCCGCCGATCCAGCACGTCGCCCCTTGTACAAACATGGAGTCTCAGAATGCTCTGCCTCCTGCGACAAAGAAGAGAAGAGGCCGGCCGCGAAAGAATCCATGCCCCGACTCCGACCTGGTGCCTCCCGCGACCCAACCCAACACTCGCCGAAAGAGCCAGACAAACCGCGTCACAAGAAACAATTCTGAAGCAGTTCTTGCAGCGCCTTCCGTGACGACCAATTCCCAGGCCGAGCCCCGAAGAGACCTAGAACCGGAATCAACCTCCGCAATGCTTCGAGCCCACCCTCAAACACTCGGTCGTCAAAGGACAATGATATGCCCCAGCAGCCTACGAGGCCAGCCCCAGGTATTGTCGAGTGCTTGCCCCGCCACCTCACGAACGATCTAACATGGCGTAGACCTTCCGGATGTTGTCGTCGGATCGTTCAGGCACCTTGTGGAGTACTTGGAGAAGCATCGGGAAGAGAATCAAGAGAACTTAGAGAAGCTGAAAATGACTTAGTCTGATCTACCTAAGCTCAAGGACCTACGTAACCCACCCAAGTGGACAGATGGAGCGGAGCAGCAGGTAATGGTAGGTTGGAATGCGTCTGCGGAAAAGCTAGCCATAGCCAAACTGGCCGACCGACAAGCTGAACCAGCCGACACTGAGGAGGTAGACACATGGCTTTCACTTTGGAGAGTGAGCACTCATCTATACAGGTCTTCTCCTTTCCCTTTGTGAGCCCTTCTATAGGCCTCTACCATGACGGCAATGAGCTCCGCTGCCCCGGCTCGGCCGACGTTGCGTGGTCTGAAGACTTCTGCAAACGCCTGCATCTACTTCTCACACACCCTTTTGGCGAGGCCAGTCTGCGATATTGTCTGAGTTCATTCGCTATGCGGTTGTTCTCCGCACAGATGATCAAACCCTTGTCAAGCAGATCAACTGATGTTTCTGGCATTTCATACAGATCACTTGGACATCTTTTCCACTGGCATTCCTTCTAATGAAATGCCATGGTCTGAATCATCGGAGGAAATGGGAAGCTGTGAACTGGCTTTTAAACAGGCCGTGGAGTCCGGAATTCCACCAGTAGATGACGAGGAAAGCTTCCGTGGGTTCTCTGATCGAGATGACGATGATGACGCAGGATCTACACGAGATCTTAGCGATGAGGGTTCCGTAAACGATGACCATGCGCGACCCCTCAACTCGGGCGATGAAGAAGCCTCAGTGCCAGCGAAGAGCCAAGAGAAGCATCGGTCTGAAGAACAGCACGAACAGACCGATCTCAAGTCTAACGCAACCGGCACAGACTTTCGAGAAAGAAGCGACAGTATAGCCCAGCAACGCGAGCCGTCAAAAGTAGATGACGAGCCTGAGCCTCCTATGTGGAGGAGCGAATCACCCTCACCCGAGAGCATCAGGTCGTATCCAAGAAGCGAATCGGAATGGAGCAACGAGGCCGTCGACGGGGATTCATCCGCCCAGGCAGACAATCCAGTCAGAGATGAGAGTTGGTTATCTGATTTACCACAATCGTGGCCAGATTGGTCACCACGACCGTTCAGGGATGGAAATCCCCGCTCTCCCTCTCTCCTAGAAGCTATGTTCTCACGCAAAGGGCTTTGAGTGGGTATTTGGAAAGGGCCGTTGAGATGTTGCTGTGAATGCCTAGGGGAGGTGACGATACAGATCAGGTGAGGGAGGATGTGCCAGCATGAGATGAAAGAATAATTTCGAGATCCGCCAATGTGCTGTACATGTTGTACTGTAATACATAGAAAACTACCATGAATGGACAGTTGAGAGGAGGTCACTCACAGACCGTCATGCGAACCGTCCATAATGTTGTCACGTTATAATCTGTTGTTCTCAGTGAACCAATACGTAGTGATCCAAACTCAACCATTCCATCCGATTCCTCTGATTTCACTCTGCATTCATCCTTTGTTTAGACCGGCTCGACAAAGTCGCACATAAGCGCTTCAGATCTCCCTTTCCGACGGTGGCTGTCAATAGACCAGCCAATGAGACTGATAGAAGATGATTCAAAACTTGCGAAAGAATGAACTTAACAAGCCATTCCTGCTGCCATTCCACTTCCCGACTCATGAGCTACTTTTTATCATGCAGCGATGTTTGTGATTGCCGCTCAAGGCTTCAGGCTCCTTGCCATTGAAGTATATGACATCCAGGTGAGATTCTCACAATATGTTAGAGCAAATATTGGGAATGGTTAAAATCACAGTGCATATTCTATGTAAATGGGTTTAGAAACGAATTGGTCAGCAGCATAATCATTCCTAGGACGATCATCAATATCCAGAGCTGCCTGATGGCCTTTTTCGTTTCCAAGCATCGACAAGATGCTGTGCACGTCAAGGACAATTTTTGAGGTACCGGCCATGGACTGCCAAAAGCTGCCAGTCACTTGGAACTGTCAACCTCCGTTTGCAACCCTTTGCCACTTCACTCCTGCAAACACTCGCCCTCATTCAGCTACCAAAGTCCCAACGCATCGACACGTTTGAATCAATTTCCTCACAAGATGGATGCTCCGTTTCCTTGCTGGGATAGCACCGTCGGTGCGATTGTGAACTGGGCTGCTTCTGATGGTCAGGTCAGGATTGGTCATGTTCAAGGACCCCATGCCACGGGTAAGAGTTTGTATCTCCCACGGGCAATTTGGTATGTCCTTACTATGAGGCAACACAATACTACTGTTTTCCATGCAGTGGCAGACTCAGAATTTTACCGTTTGAGTACTATCCACGAGATGGGAGGGCCTGCAGGTGATTGGCACAGGAGCGTCATCGACAAAGCTTCTCAGAGGGACCAAGAACCACTGGGAGGTATGCAACTCGTGTCTTGTCTGGATCTACGGATGAACCTCGCATCGCAAGGCGTCGGGGAACATGCTGTTGAAGCCTCCTTGACGCGACCTGTCGTGTTCATTGTCGACCTCCAGTTGCACTGCCCTGCTAACCTCGCCCTCCTGCTGATTACACTCATGACATGGGCTTTCCCTCCCATGGTACCATCAGCATCCGCGAGCGTCACCATACTCACAATGTCCGCGAACGAGCCGCCGAGATATCTTATAGATCTTCTTTCCGTCTATAATCGGACTCTGCGGCGCTTCGTCTTACCGCTACCGCCATCTCCTTGCCGAGCGGAGCTGGATACTGTCATCTCGGTATTTGCTGATGCTGAAAGTCTAGCAGAAGCTGTTAAACATAACGTGTTATCCAAGCGAACCCCTCGAGCGGTGGTAGTATTGAATCCTTCAGATTGTCTGGAAGAGGTTTGCTCTCGGTTTCACACGGTAATTCACCATGCCGTACAGCCTGTATCCGGGTCTAATTCAGGCCTTATGGAATACGGTGAAAGACTTGCTAGAATCTTCCACATAGGACCACTTGATACATGGATTCGCACCGTTTACATTCCACGGGGCGACCGATGGCATGTCCGTTGTTTTCCATCCGGCATCGCAGAGCTCCATCTTGTGCTGAGCCAGGAGACTTCGTCAATCATCCTCGACAGAGAAACTGGTCAACTAGTTGACACAACTGTTCCACTGTCGAGAGAAGAGAGACAAGAGATCTTATCATGGGTCAGACGCTCTGGAGCATCGCGTTGCTACGTGTATATACTTGGTCAAGATCCTGATGGGTCCGAGTATTTCTCCCGCGGCGAAGACCACCGTCACTGGGAGGTCAGCAACCACCAGGCTTTGGGCTTCGTTGCTTCCTTAGTCCGTGTTCAACCATGGATCATGGATTCTGTACCAATTCTTCGGTGCTTCATGCCCGAGAACTTGGTATCGGAGGCTATTCGCCGCTGTTGCGTGATGGGAATCCTGAAGCATGAGCAATATGATGATGGCCGAACCGTGCTTATCAACTGCTTGCCTGACGCTTCATTTTTAATGTTTGAAAGCATCTTGCCGGTCTGCGACTTTGACGCGCGTCTGGCACTTCTCCTAGCTTTGCCGACCCCTACACTTTCTGTTGGCATACTCAAAGTCGATCTAGCAGCCATTGTTGCAGTTGGTATTGGACAGGTGTTTCTACCATGGCGCTGTCCCAGCGACGACCGCATGAGAGAACAGGGCGAAGCCATTCCTGTCGACTGGAACGACATCTTCCGTCAAAGTTGCAGGAACTCGGCGTCCCATATTATGGGATGGGGTAGCGTAGGGGCACTCGTCGGGTTGTGGCGGGAGATCATGTCCAGAATGGAAATTACCGGCCATGGTGAATCCTCACTCGATGAGCCATCAAGCTTCTTACGGTACTCCAACATGTACAGGCTAGTCAATGGCTACCACTGTGATGTCAGTGCTAGGTACTATCCCTTGTTTCTACCTCACTTGAACTTTGGGCTCGACATTGCAGGTGCGTGTCGAGTCTGGTGTTTAAGAGAAGAAATTTTGCGCACCCTGGACAGTTTTGAGATGTCCCTTGACATGCGCGCTGCTCCTGAAGCCATTTTGCCAGACAAGGACCAAGAGATCTTTCGGATGGACTTGGTGTCCACGTTCATGCATGGCCTGGGTCAAGTCAAGATGACAGACGGTTTGTTTGAGGTGGAAGACTACGTCTGTGGCCACATGGTTCAGCCGCACGACGATGTCAGCAAGACGGTGAATTGGCAAGAGAATTGGGCATTAAATAAGAGGGGACGATTGGATATGGTTCTTGGGTTTCGGATTGGTCCACTACGTCGAGAGACGTCCGGAAAGTTGACGTTCAATGATTGGACTTGGTGCCTACCGGCGCTGTTGCCGAATGGAGATCACGTATCGAGATCCCAGAGGTTTATTCACTCACGGCAGCACTAAGAACTCTACCACTGTCTGATGGTGTTGTTATGGAGGAGCCAGAGCATCCTTGAGTGGGATGGGACGGCAGGGTCATTTGTGTAATATCTGTAGATATATTCAAATGCATTCCAACAACAGGGTCATTCTGGCCTAACACGTATGGAACAGTGACTGAACGAGATGTGATAATGATGTAGGCAAATTCATTCATCTGAGCTTAACCGCGGACTATGAACTTACAGAGATCTTAACAGCCGGCCTTGATGCATCATTTCCCATAAACCAGCTATGTTCTCCTGTATCCCAACAAATCGCTAGACACACATGTATTTTCTGGAAAACCCAAGTGACCCATCCCTCATCTCTATTCCAGCTTAGGCGCATTTCTTTATTTGGGTCCCTCTGATGAAGCGGCGTACTGTCATGTCGTGATGCTTCTTTTTGAAGAGATTTTAGAGATGTTAGCCACCGATGTAATTAGTGGAAAGTTCGATGTTTACCTAGGAATCGACTTCCCAACAGCTGTTTGTTCACCTCCAGCTCCATGACTCACCTTTTGCCAACACTCCGCTTGTGTGATGCTGTTTTCCGGGGTTCGTCCTACTCGGGAGAGTCAGAGGGCATGCGTCACAACTGGCGGTGTCGCTGAGTTGACTACGACAGTGTCGGTAAGCTCAATGTAACAGTAATTGAGGAACAAAGGGACTAAAAACTTGACTGGGTTCCATACCATTTTCCGGCACGATTGGTGCTGGCCAGCGCAAATGGTAGGTAAGTGATGACGAAGACGTGCTGCTGAACTACCAATGAATCCTGCATAAGACCATCATCAAGTAGGACCTTACTTCCTAGTAATCCAATACATACCAAAGATCGATACGCACACCAGATCCGCGCATCCGTTGGACGGATCTTCGAGCACCTCATCAAATGGGAGTGCGTCAAACTCTCCCATGGGACGAAACTTCTTCCATCCGACTCTTCTTGTTCACCTTTTCCTTTGCCTCTGCCTCCTCCTTTGCCCCTATCTCGGCGTCTTCCTTCATCTTTTGAGTCTTCTCCTTTGGAGGAAGCTGGCATAGACACCCTCAGTCTCTACATCCGGCAAAGGCATGTCCTTTGCCACGGCAAGTCCAGCATCTTTGCCACGGCAAGTCCAGCATCTTTGACGGATGAACCACCATGAAATCGACAACTATGGAAAAAACCATTAGCGACATACTGACCGAAGAAGTGGATTGGGAATAGTTACAAAGCTGTTGCCAGACAAGCATGTCTGAGAAGGGGCGCATCTGACTCCCAGTTGGCTTCAGCATCCTTGCAGTTAGTTAGATATTGTGATGGTGGTTTGCTGCAGTGGAAAGGCAGAAATTCCGCATATCTAGCGCAGATATGTCGGTAGAAAATTAACTAAATATAGAATAAGAAATAATAAAATTATACTAAGATTATAATAAATTATAATAAAATTATAATAAAAGTATAATAAAAGTATAATAAAATCTTAATAAAATTATAATAAAAGTATAATAAAATCTTAATAAAATTCTAATAAAATTCTAATAAAGTCTTAATATAATTTTAATAAAATAATTAATTAATATTTATTTATTATAACTTCTTATATACGACTCCCGTTAGCTGAATGGAAATCGCGATATAGGCGAAATTATTGCTATCCCACTGTAGATTTGGTTGATGAGTATGTGAATGATGATGTTGAAGAAGACAGATACATCTGGCTTCTCAACGACTCATTATTCTTTATTCCTGTCTCCCTTCAGCCTGTATGGTGCATGTATGCCATTTGAATCTGAAAACCAACTCGTAATGACAATATACTGACACACCGTCGACACTACCAGCTGCGTACGGACGGACCATCACCTTGCTCTTACATTTGGCTGCCCTGTGACTACTTAGGCCCTACAGCTACCACATGGTTAGAAGTTTGGAAAAAGAACAATCTTTCATCCACACCCAACACAACACAACACAGCACCAACACCAACACCACCACCACCACCACCATCACCGCCACCATTACCATTACCACCACCGTCACCATCCTCAAAATTTTTCTTTTCTCTTTTCTGTCTCTTCAAAATGAGCAGCAGCAGCAACAACAACAACAACAACACCGGCTCTGGGGTGAATCAGGGTGGGGAGAACTTTGGCAATGCTCAGAGTGGAAATGCTTCTGCGGATGCGGGTGTAGTTTGGGGCACAAACTGGGGAAACCCAACCAATCGAGAGGACACGAACCTGTATCGCAACAACCCTCAGGACCGTCCGGCCCAGAACCCATACCGTGCGCGTCAGTATGGGGGAACCGTGGTGGTCGACGAGGTGGCTATCATGGTCATTTTGGTGGGAATACTCATCAACCTGCACATCGTCCAGCGGCGCACGATCAGCCTGCGATTGATGTCCGTGTGCGCCAGCCTGGCAACATGGGCCCTCCTGCCCATCCAGCTACACGTAATCCCTCGGCAGCTGGGTCTGTTCAGTCCATGGGAGCCACGGGATCATTATTCTCCAAGGCGGAGCAGAAGAGGTTGTCGCAGAAGCAGGACCAAGACGCCGTGGTAATCGCCGATGTCCCACATATTGCATCGGATACTTTCCACGAGCCTTTGGGAAAGGATCGGGTGGCAGAGTTGGAGAAGGACCCTGCTCTGGGTCTTGACACACGCTTTCGTGCGCCAGATCGCAGGGAGCAGATCAATGTTGTTGCCGAGAGTAAACTTGCTGGCTGCAACGGCTACAAGTTCATCGTGAACAAGGATGGCGATAAGGCGATGTTTTCCAAAGCCAGACGTGCACTCGGATGCGACGTGCTCCAAGGCTGGATTGGAAAGTACGATGACGGAAATTTCGCTGCTCGCAGGGCCAAGTTCATCTTTATGTGGGAAAACATGACGCCTCAGCAGGTTGAGGATGGCAAACTCCTTAGCCAGGCGCCCAACAGTCCAGTTACGAGGTCCCAACCTCCTCAGAAGGCAGTCAAGAAAAGATCTGCCAACCCTACAGGTTCGGGAAACTCTAGGGCCGAAGCGGATGACGACATGCTGGCCAAGAAGCTCAAGCTGGGTCAGGAGAGACAGGAACGGGAGAGGAGGTCGCAGGCTGTGGTAGCGCAGTCTTCGACTAATAACCCCACCGGGTCTACTTCCGGCGATTATCGTGGTCGCATGTGGGAGGCCATCATGAGTGTAGGTCCTGGTGCAGTCCCACCCGCCGCAAGCACTCATAAAGAAGAGAACCACGTGTCCATGACAAGTGGTGAGGGTACGCAAGGCTTCCCTAAGAATCGTGCGGTGCCCTCAACCGAGGGTTCAGAAGAGGGACAGGAGAAGGAGCATGTGAAGAAGGAGAAGTAATCTGTGCAGGACGGTGAAGACCTCATCAGCCACAGCGATGATCAAGTTAGCTCTACAGCAGCCAAGAAATGAGGCACCTCATTTCGTCACCGAGGAGACTTGTCGGGCTAAACACCTTGCATTGTCTTCTCATTCTCATGGGGAATCTGGGTTTTGCGTTTGAGATCAATTTACCACGGCTGGCTGGCATATGGCCTAGGACTACAGGCAAGGCGACGTATTTTGCATGGCATGTGGTAAGACGAGGTGGTCTTGGGTCGCTTGGAGGATGAGGATTCGCTTAAAGAATTATTCGTTTTGTTGGAATTTGTACATTGTGAGGGCGTTCAACAAAAGCTCAGTCCCGATCGTTCAATCTTTGTGAGTCAAATGTTCTCCTTTCATTGACTCTATGGTGCTAACAGCGACTGTATCAGTACCAACCAACTCCATCGATCACCATCGAACGACCGAACGATCACGCGGCGGCACCCAAAAACAGTCACAGTAGCGACACGACTGACAAAGCATATCAGCACCAAAGCAGTCTTTCACCCGGCCTCAGTGTCCTAATCGAGCCTCTTTACTGCACAGACACAGCAGCATTCTATATATAAAAAATAAAGTAAATATAAAGAATAAAATATATATAGAAATATTTAATAAATAGAAAATAAAGTATATATAGAGAATAAAGTATATATAGAGAATAAAGTATATATAGAGAATAAAGTATATATAGAGAATAAAGTATATATAAAGAATAAAGTATATATAAAGAATCTTTTATATATAAAGAATCTTTTATATATAAAGAATAAAGTATATATAAAGAATAAAGTATATATAAAGAATAAAGTATATATAAAGAATCTTTTATATATAGAGAATAAAGTATATATAGAGAATAAAGTATATATAAAGAATAAAGTATATATAAAGAATAAAGTATATATAGAGAATAAAGTATATATAAAGAATCTTTTATATATAAAGAATCTTTTATATATAAAGAATAAAGTATATATAAAGAATAAAATATATATAAAGAATAAAGTATATATAAAGAATAAAGTATATATAAAGAATAAAGTATATATAAAGAATAAAGTATATATAAAGAATAAAGTATATATAAAGAATAAAGTATATATAAAGAATAAAGTATATATAAAGAATAAAGTATATATAAAGAATAAAGTATATATAAAGAATAAAGTATATATAAAGAATAAAGTATATATAAAGAATAAAGTATATATAAAGAATAAAGTATATATAAAAAATAAAGTATATATAAAGAATAAAGTATATATAAAGAATAAAGTATATATAGAGAATAAAGTATATATAGAGAATAAAGTATATATAAAGAATAAAGTATATATAAAGAATCTTTTATATATAGAGAATATTATATATTTAGAGAATATTTTATATAAAAAGAATATATATTATTTTTGAAGAAAGTTTAGAAATTTTATTATATTAATATATATAATTTATAGTTTATTTATAGGAATTTATTATTTAAAATAAAGTATATAAATTACTAGCTAATATAATATAGAATATAGAATATAATAATAAAAATATAAATATTAATAAACTATTTAGTTTAATTTTATTCTCCCTAAATATTATTAAATAATATAAATATAGGAGCAGGAACTAAATATTATATTAAGATCTAAGATATATAATAATAGCTTCTCTAGCATTATATCCACCAAGCATAAAGAACCAAGTCACTATAATGAGCCCTGTCATGAAGTGTATCGCAAGTCTCTCCCCACTTCATCTGCAAGCTGTAGCAACAGCAGCGTGAACTCATACAGAGACGGCTGGTCTAGCGCTTCCAATAACTGGTCCTGCAAGGCACCACCAGGAGCGGCATTTCCAGTGTAGATTGAGTAGCCATTTTTCTTGCTTTCACTGGGGTGTTTTGCTAGTATTGCTCTCTCTGTGTGCGGATAGAGAGGTGCAAGATTCTTTGTGTAGGGACGTTTCTGTGATAGGAAATTTCTATGTCAGGGAGTTTTTATGTGTCGGTGCATGGAAGGAGCCATTGGCTGGCAAGGCAGGTACTCTAAAGGACTCTTGCGATCATCGACAACCAAAGAGACTACAAGTTGGAGTGTCCTGATCTATTACACATGTCTTTTCATAAGGTATCCAGTTCCAATCGACTTAAATAGCTAACCAACCCTAGTGAATATACATCTCTAAATAATAATTACTATTTCCAGTAGCAGTAGCCTTAGTAGATATATACCTATTATACACCCTGAGTAGGCTAGCTACTTAGATCATTTACCTATCCTTGGTAGGCGACATGCCCTTGGTAACATGAGTGCCCTTGGTAGGCGATGTGCCCTTGGTAAGCGATCTAGTCTTGGTAGCGGCTATGCCCTTGATAAGCCTCCTCCCTTGGTAGCAGCTATACCCTTGGTAGGTAATATACCCTTGGTAGACGAAGTGCCCTTGGTAAGTAATATACCCTTGGTAGATAATTTGCCATTGGTAACGTGAGTGCCCTTGGTGGCAGCTGTACCCTTGGTAGGTAATACACCCTTGGTAAGCGATCTAGTCTTGGTAGCGGCTGTGCCCTTGATAGCAGGAGTGCTATTGGTGGGTGATTTACCCTTGCTAGTTAAAGTGCCCTTGGTGAGTCTACTTCCTTGGTGGGCGATATACTATTGGTGAGCTAGTTACCCTTGGTAGTAGCTATGCCCTCGGTGAGCCCACTACCCTTAGTAATTCAACTGCCCTTGGTATAACATTACTAGCTATGCTAGATGGGGCCTATGATGTAAGTATTGAAACTACTGATACTTATATTTACATGCTGTTACCATTAGTGTTTAGAAAAGATAATGCTTTTGATAATAAATCCATTGAATGAAGGCGATTAATTTTAAGCAGCTAATACATTGCGATGCGCACTTAGTTTGGAGTCGTGGCACAGGGAAGAAGTTCTCGACATTTTCACCGGCTTGACTTGCAGTTCACGAGGACCCTTTAGCTAACGCCAGATCCGTGCGCCGCGCATCTAAAGACATCAAGTATAAATGCACAGCGTGGCGATAAAAGGTTAAACAATTGGCAGACTCTGTGGACTTGATTTCATCCTCACTACATGTTGCAAGCAATTGTGCAGTACAGGAGTAGGAACCAATCTTCATCCTGAGACAGCCTTTTTTGTTGCATCCACCAAGCAAAAGAACCAAGTCACCATGATAAGCCCTGTGATGAAGTATATCGGTCGTTCGACAAGCGGATCGGCGAGGTTCGTGGAGCGGGACGTGGAGGACTCTGAAATGTGCGAAGGCTCGTGCTATCGTTCCTAAGTCGGTAGAGAATGTTAGTGTTGCTCGTTGGTGGATTGTACTAGTATGGACTCACAGAATGGTGTGGTGAAAATCCAGATCAACACTGGGTATCTGAAGTGAGTTGACAGCGTGAAACTCGGGTGCATGGTGCAGCTGCGTGGTGGCATGCCAAGCGCTTCATGGCAACATCGAATACTTCATCGGTCGTGCGAACGAGGGAGCTCGAGAGCGTGTACGAAGCGATACGTAAGGGGGTTCAAGAGCGGGGTGTGTTCGTGCTGTTGGAGGAGTAAGTTCATTGAGCTACCGGAGCAGGTGAGTGTTGGCCATCGTGATTTACAGTGATTCTGACTCACTGGGTGGCTGCGGCCGTTGTCCAGAGCACAGTAGCCTAACACGAGTTCACGAGATGAAATCTGATTCAATGTAACACGCTGAGGCTCAAGTACAAGGGAGTACGCTTTCACCAAGCAAACCAAAGAATAGGATTGGAATCTTCAAGTTTCTTTAGCGAGCGCAGTACCACTTTGTGCTTTTGGAGAAGCGATACGTCTAGCAAGGAATGCATTGGGATAAGAGGAGGAGAGGTAGGGACGGACCAGTGTTCCATTGACTACTAATACAGTATGTACTTGAGCCTATTGCAACACATCCAGTTAGTTTCCCGCACTCTGTTTCCTAAAGTAGGCCAACGTCACAAACAATACTGCTTGGGGTCTAGTGGAGGCAACGTGAAACAAGAACAGTGCAGTTACGTTACGAATGGTTGAACTGAGCGATAGACGATGACCGCTCTTTGTTTATTCCTCCCCATTTAACCTGTGATAACTGATTATCTTCAACAACCCTCCTCACAAATCCCATCCTCCTGGTGACTCGTCTCGAATATCCGGTACAAGAAAATCTACAAGGAGTTAGAAGCATCTATAACGGAAGGCGAGAGGGGAACTTGCTGTAACCCACCAACAAACAAACGAGTCGGTCCAAGTTCAATCGGACTAGCTGCAAATTATCAGGCAAGTTACATTCGTTCAATCATCCGTCAATTTCGCGTCTTCCTCCTCCTGGGTGGCTTCAGGGCCGCTGGAGGAGTTTGACTGAGAAGATTTTTCTGTTCAACCTCAGCGATTGAAGTATCCGACCAGTATCTCAAGGCATCGGCCTTCCTGTCGTTCCATCTCTCGTCGTTGTGACCAGCAATGTAACCTTGTACTAGCTCGGTATTGGATTGTAGTTTGGCTATTTCGACGATACGTTGGATATGCCTGGGTTCAGCGATGAACATGAGGCCATCTCGGCCCGCGACGTTTGAGGGTGCGCAAACGTTGACCTGTTGGCCACCACCAGGCACACGGAAATGAGTGTCTAACCCCGAATGAGGATTCTGCGATACTGCATCCCGTTCACTGCTATCCCGAGCATGGACCATTGTGTCTGTGGTCATGCGTTGTTGAATGAGGATCCTGTCCATCTCCTGTGTGCACTCTCCGAAGAGTCTGGTGGAGGACGGCTGTTAATATGCTGCCATGGAGAGCCGGGAGGAAGTGCCTGTTGGAAAGCACCACCACGACCACGAAACTGACCGCCGCGACCGCCGCGACCACGTCCACGGTTAGCAGCACCATTTCCACCCTGAACATTGCCAGGATTGTTCCCGCCCTGGTTTGCACCAGCACCAACGTTATTGTTGTTGTTGTCCATTTTGATTGAGTGAACAATAAAGAGAAGAAGAAAAGAAAACTGTGATGATGATGTTGATAATGGTGGTAGTGGTGTTGGTTGTGTTGTGTTGTGTTGTGCGGTGTTGTGAGAGTGTGGGTGAGAGAGAGTGCTTTTTTTACCGTAGATTTTCACTGCATCAAGAAGAATTGCGGCAGCTGTGGGTCCTAATATGGCATTTTGAGTGACCGGCCAACTGCCCAGGGCCCGACACTCACAGCATTTTGGTTTGTCGTCTACGGACGTAGTGTCAACGGATGGAGATATTTTGCAAGTGGCAAGCCTGGCTAAGGGCTGATCGAAACGTTAGGTCACTGTCAATGAGAAGAAAGCTTACATATCAAGCAATCAACACATTGGATGTCAACACGCATGGAGTTGTGCCCCAGTTTTGCCTTCATCGCTTGTGCGTCCAGAGCACGTGGCCTAACATGAGTTCACAGGATGAAATCCGACTCAATGTAACACGCTGAGGCTCAAGTACAAGGGAGTACCCTTTCACTGTAATGCTATGTGTTATGTCGGCCTTGCGGATGAGTTGGCTCAAGTGGAAACGCGAAACGAAACGAGATGAGTTGGACAAGTACGAGCGCGGAGTGGAGGGATTCGGGGAATTATTGATGTTGTTCCTGAACTACTGGAGGCCAGTGTTGGTTTTCGTAGTCCATAGCAAGTACCGACTCACTGATTGGCGATGGCTGAGCCAAGATCACCATACAACATCTAACATGAGCCCACATGGTGAGATTTCCGATGAATGTAGCATCATCTGGCTCAAGCACACAGCCGGCAGCACCACGCCACAACCATTCTCAGTATAATATCGGTCGTACGATCGAGCGGGCTCACACAAAATGAAATGAGACGCGGACGGGCTCGGGGAGTAAGATGCGCGCCGAGGGTTCGACGATGGCTCGATGAGGGATTCGAGGGGCGACGAGGGCTTGAGAGGGAATACGGGATAGGTTCGTGTTATCGTTCGTGTTGGTTTTACGGATCTGAAGATCAGCTTTGGTTAGTCATGGTTTGTAGCAAACGGAAGCTCACAGGTCAGTCGCAGCTGAAGCCAAGATCAGTATAGGGTGAACTCACATTGAAATACGTATGAGAGCGTGCTGTTGTCCGGGCGGTGGTACTTCATTACGATATTGTCAAGTATTATGTCGGTCGTGAGAATGAGCAGGCTCGATAACGGTCGCGAAGCGAGTTGGAGGGTTCGATCTTGGGAGATGGGTTCGTGTTGTCGGTCTTTGTTCACTGGGCGTGCAGGAGTTCAGCGTTGGTTGTTCATATTTGCGGCAAACGCCGACTCATCGCTTAGCTGTCACAAGTAGATCAATGCGGGACGCGGTCAATGAATCCGCAGAAGAAGCGTAGGAGGTGGCATGCTCGTGCCATCGAAATTGGAAGCTCACGTTTGAGCAGTATCGGGTGTGAGTTTGCTGGTTTGCGCCGCTCGCGTTTGATCTGTGCATTGTCAGCAAGTTCGTCGACGAACCCTAGCCGCCCCAAAAGAAACTACTCTTCGGTTTGGCAGTTCTGGAAGAATCTTGCTGACCAAGTTGAAATGATTCATGGTGTTGGTGGACCAATAGGCTGGAAAGCTCTGTCGGTTAGAGCTCCCTGTTGGCTGCCTTTGACATTAAGAAGCCGGTTAGCCAATCTTAGGGGTCCGTGTTAGTAGAAGGAGTCTGACGAGGCACAAGACATTTGCAAACGAGCTTGACATATTGCGGAGGAGAATTGTGAAGCAGTTGATGTTGTTGGCAGCTGAGTAATCAAGCGAGTGGCACGTGAGGGCGGACAGCTGCAGGTGTCGTTCCTGTTGCTGTCGCATGTGGCTTTGGACGTACAGGAGGTTGAACAAAGGTCTCACAGTTCAATAATGGCGATCTAAGTCATGGTTCAGTCGTTGTCTCTGATTTGGATCACGGTGGGTCAAGACGTCCCGAACGCCGTGTCCACCTGGGCTCCAGCCGGAGCATCGGCCGGAGGAATTTAACCTCCTCCGGCCGGGCCAGTAACTACCAAGGACGCCAGCCGATTAGACCATGTCTTAGCAGCGGCCCCAGCAACGGCTCCATATCACAGTGGGCTACTTAAAAACATAAGGTTAAATGCCAAGATGTACGCTAGCCATGGAGGACCCGTCGGGCTGGCCGAACCATCCCGCCTGATGCAGTGAGTTGTGCTTCGTCATTTCTATTCTCGGACAATGCATGGCACCATCTGACCAAGAAGTCGTGTGAATCAACATTCCAAAACCGTTGCTTAGCCGCGGCGTGATTGGTCGTTTGGCAGTGGGCTTGCCTACCCTGAAGCTCAGCCCCATGATCGCGTTCGGTTCTGCTCATCCGATGGACGCACCAAGATTAAAGTCGCCGAGCCTTATAATACCAAACATGGAACATCTGATAAGTGCAGCCATATTTCTTGGCTTTGCAGCACGTAAGCCTTAGTATTAATGATCTTCCTTGCCGTTTTCGGACATATAGCCGATCCTGGACAGCCTATGACCGTTTGGGGCTTAATTGACGAGTTGTCAGACCAAAGATCCGTTGCGGCTGAGGGGCAGGTGCAGCTTATAGTGTTAAGTGTCAGCAACTAGAAACACAAGAGCCGCATCGAAAGAAGGGGTCGGTTCGGGTGGCATGACTTGGCAGTTTAGTCTCCGCGTGCTATATGAATAGTCAACTTGTCACCCAACCTTTCCTCCACTTCTCCACAAGCACTGTGGGCGCATCAGGTATGCCAACATACCCTGCTCTTTATTCCTTCTCCACTTTGCGCCAACATGGCGTCTTCCAGGATCTATTTGGATGCACTGATCCAGTTCCAAAATGAAGCCAGGAGCAAGTATACCGACTCCAAGGACCAGGAGCTCCTGCAGGAGTTCCTGAGGGAGAGGGCAACGCCTGAAGAGACCATGCAGGCTGCTGGGAGCTTAAAGGCGGATGCTGGGAAAAAGTATGGCAGTCGCAAGGTGGGCGACACCACAATTCCCGAGACTTGGATCTCCAACATTATGGGAAACATCAACAACTTTGTGGAAGTGGGCAATTACGCCATGAAGGAGCCCCTGAAAGTGTGGGGTTGGCCTGGTTCGCGGTAAAGCTCACGTTGTCGGCGATTCAGAACAACTATGAGCTGTACACGTTCTTTGGCACTGGCCTTGTCGATATTACGGAGATTATGATTATTATTCCGCACTACGACCGCCTGTACGATGAGCGATCAAAGCAGGATTGGAAGGCGAGCCCTGTGCTCGAAAAGATGTTCAAGGACATCAAGAGCACCTACGCAGCGGTGCTGCAATTTTCCTTTTCAATCAAGCGGCACCTCACCGCAGGTACCATGGCGCGTATCAGGCATGGTTTCAAAGACTTCTTTGGTGGGTCCAAGGGCAAATTTGAGGCCAAGATTAACGACATTGCCGTTCTAAAAAGAAGATCTTGGAGGAGTGAGGCTGCATTCCAGGACAAGTCATTGCGCGGCTTAGAGTCGGTGCAGACAGCAATGACATCCATCCAATCAGTGGTGAATAACATTCGCGATTTCCAGGGTACGCTAGAACAGATGCACCAGGCCAGCCAAAACCGGCTTGACACCATCACAAAGAGTTTAGAGGAGATCAAAGCCACCACCAAACCAAGAACGCCTTGGGACCTTGCTGTCCAGGAGTTTGAAAAGCACAAAGAAGCGCTGGCTCCTCTGAAAAAGACTAGCGAGTTTCTAGGAGCTGCTTTAGATGAAAAATTTCCAGAGACATGTTCCTGGCTTTTTGACCATTCAGCCTATACCGAGTGGGCAAATTCCGATGCCAGCCGTATACTCTACCTCACAGGCCAGCAGGGATCGGGAAAAACCACGCTTCTGGCCTCGGTATTTGAGCAACTTGGAGAGCAGGAAGATGAAGCAGAGACCGAGTTCATCTCGTTCTCTTGCGGTGCAAACTCGACAGGTGTCAACAAGGTTGCAGAAACCGTAACGTCGGTATGCAACACTATCCTGTATCAACTTTACGAGCTTGCCTCCGAAGACGAAGAGAACCTCAAGTTGCTCAAGGCGTGCAATGAGGTGTTTTCCAACTCCAAAAGCTCGAGTCGCAAAACCCAGACTCAAAAAGCAGGTGAGGCAACGACTCGGGCAACAAAAGACGGCGGGTTGCCAGAATTCGCGGACGCGTTTGGCAAGATTGCGTCCTTGGTAGGTCGCAAGGTGGTAATCATCTTGGATGCAGTCAGCAACCTTGGGCCCAATGACCAAATGGCACTCGCTCGAAAACTTCAGGACCTTGTGTCGTCTGAGCATTTGAACGAAGATGGTGTCAATGTTCGGATTCTGGTTGGCTGCCGGTCAGGAACCAAGTTCTACTCGGAAATTGCCGAGATGGGGTCGGACGTCGCCACTGGTATCGAAATTGCTTGGAGCATTAGAGACGACATGGGTCTGAAGCTTGCCGCTGCTCTCAGGGAGATTCCGGGTCTCTCGGCAGCTGACCAGGAGATTGCGAAGCAAGAGATCCTCGACAAGGCTGGGCCACGATTCAACTACATTAGTGATATCGCGATTCCATTCGTCTCCCAACCGTTCCATGGGCCAATTTCTGAGCATCTCAAGTCTTTGCCTGGTAGCATGGGCGACACATATCAGGAGGAACTTAGAAAAATGGCACCAAATTATGTGGAGCTGCTTCGAACGGCACTTGAATGGAGCTTGCTGCCACCAACACCGACCACGGTGGAAGAAGTAATGGAGGCATTCCAAGGCGTGTATCTCCAGGCCTCTAGGTATGTAGATTGCCAACTGTTCAACATGAAACTAATATCACTTAGTGCTGAAAGCTCCGACACTGGGGAATCAGATGAGCCAGGATTCCTGAAGCCTCACACCTCGTAATCAAGCAGTTGCGAGATGCAAGTGGTCCATTTTTGGACGTTACCTTTAACCCCTACTACCAAGGCCACTATGTATACCTGCAAGATTACAACCAGACTGAAGCTTTTTGCTTCCAATCAGTCGAGTCTGGACATGAAGAGGACTACGACGAAGCCAAAACCTGCGCTCGGTGCAGCTCAGCATTGTCCAAATCCAACTCACTCTCGCTCTCCAGAAAACAGGGGCACCTAAAAATGGCACTTACGTTGCTGCGACACCTGAACAGCCCACTGTTCCACAAGAGGGCTGGATGGACTGCTGTTACAGAAGTCGAGGAACCAGCAACGGATGATGCAGCCGAGCCAATCGCAGAAAACAAAGACGCAGAAGTCAAGGAGACCGAAAGCACAGCTCCGGCAAACGAAAATCCTGAGCCCGTCGGCGATGGTCAAGATCAGCCAAAGGACGCAGACTATGACAGCGATGACTCTTTGGACGACGAGGATCGGGGCGAAATCAATTTGAACACGACTGATAACTATGCCGATACTGGAGAAAACCAGCCCCAGATTGTAATCAGGGCGCGATACGAGATCCAGTACTGGATGTACCACATCCGACAAGCCGAGGATCTCTGGACCCCCGAAGAGCGAGCCAACAGCAGTGAATGGGCTGCTCTTATGGAAGAGCTTGACCAATTCGCTGTGAAGACGCCAGAAATCTTCAAAGCCTGGCAGCACGCCTACTCGGAGCCTGGCTGGAGCGAAACTTTGGTCAGGAGACCTCTGTACGTCGCGGCCTGCTTTGGGCTCGTCAGCTGGGCCGAGCATCTCCTCAACCAGGGCGCAGATGCAAACGAGCTTTGCGAGGGACGTAACGCTCTACAGGAGCTGCAAGTTCAGCAGACCGACCAGAAATCCTCAAGCTGTTGCTGGAAAAGGGCTGTGACGTCAACTTTGTGGGTACCAGGGAAATCTCGGCCTTTTTCCTGTGGATATACACAAACCCCAGGCTCGAAGACGTCCAACTCATGCTCGAGCATGGAGCGGATGCCTCGGTGATTGATGGATACCACGACTCGGTGTTGCACAACTTTGTTGTACAGGAACCGACCCCGAAGTGTTGGAGGCTCTTCTTGATTATGGACCTCCAGAGCGACGACCCGACATCAACGCGCTGAATGAAGCTGGACAGACCCCATTGCATCTTCTACTGTGGAGACGCGAAGTGCCGGAACCCTTACTACAGAAATTTGTGGATCGAGGGGCCAACCTTGACATTGACGACAAGGAGTCAATTCGACCACTGCAAATGGCGAGCATATGGGGAGAGCTGGGCGTCGTCAAGATCCTCCGCCCTGGCGTGAAGGAAGTTGACGACCTGGACGGAGACGGAGACACTGCTCTTCACCAGGCTGCGATGGGTGATCATAAAGAGTGTGTGCGCTATCTAGCAGAGACAGGGGCCAACCCTGGCCTTGCGAACAAGAGAGGCCGAACTGCTCTACATGACGCAGCCAAGCATGGATACAAAAACACCATGCAGGTTCTCCTGGAGCTTGGAGTTGATCCACATCCTCTAGACAACCATGGAAGGTCGCCGTTCTTTGATACTTGTCTTGGCGATTTCAAAGAGGCTGCGACATTCATCCTAGAAGAGCTGGTGAAGCGCAAGACCCCTTGGCCGACATAAACAAGCCTACCAAAAGGAGACGCACCCCTCTCCGCCAGGCTGCCGAGCATGGCTTTGATGAAATCGTCGACAAGCTTATTCAACTCGCCGAGGAGCAGAATGACCACGCTAGTCTCTTCATTGACGAAAAGGACACGAGAAAGGGCATGACGGCGTTGCACCGTGCAGCGTGGCGTGGTCATGTCGCCTGTGTCCGTAAACTGTTGGATGCCAATGCCAATGTCCGCGTCAAGGACGCCAACAACAGAACCGCCCTTGTACTTGCGTATGAGCAGTGGGCACTTGCAGATCACGAGACTGCTTTTGAGGACATCATCTCACTACTAATCGATAAAGACCCGGCCAGCGCATCAAGTGACCCAGAACTTGTTGCCATTTGTGCTGTAAACGGAAGCAAGCGCCTCCTTGAGCAGCTCCGGGGACTTGGCACGGATCTTAGTCGCCCAGACCGCTTTGGCTGGACACCCCTGGATCTGGCCAGAGAGTTTAAGCGCCTGGGTGCTGAAGAGTTCCTCAAGCAGCAGGCTACGTGGGCCAACATGCTTCCTTCTCGATGGGCACCAAACCCGCACACTAACGTCCTCGAAGACGGTCTAAGAGTTATTCACGCTGTGGACAAGCAGTGTTGCATCAGCACGGATAGGCCCTTACCTGCTGGCGTTGCTCAATATTACTTTGAGGTTACATACAAATCCGTGGCGAATCCAGGGCAACGTGAGCATCCAGTAACTGCCATTGGCTTCTGCACAATTGGTGGCTCTGCCATTCGATTCCCGGATGGCCTGCTCGACAAGATGCACCATCAGCCAAGAGCTGGGGATACCATGGCGACGATGGATTCACATTCACTAGCACCAGTGAAGACGATAGAACTGGCTCCACTGGCTCAGGTTATCCATATGGTCCTGGAGACACGGTGGGTTGTGGTGTTGACTTGACGAGCCGCACAATATGGTTCACACGCAATGGAGTCAAGTTGGATGCGGGTTTCACAAATGTTCAAGGCCGACTATTCCCCATTCTTGGCTTTGAGCACATGGTGGAGATTGAGACCAACTTTTCAGGTCCATTTATGTGGAAAGGTGAAACCGGAGATATCGAAACAAACGCCCCAGCTATAGAAGAGCATCAAGAGGGAGAGTTGGCTACTTCTGAGTCTTTGACAATTCTTTCAAAAGCTACCAACCATACTGTAGAGACTGTAGAAGTTATATCTTAGTTTAGTTGGATAAATTGTACAGATACACACCTCCTGTTTGATGCATTAAAACCTACCCCTCCATGTATGCCTCCGGCGAGACTGCGTCGAGCTGTCCTCGCTACGCTCGATATCGCGATTATCAGGGCTTGAAGCGGCCGTATTTAAGGCCCTAGAAATCAAGTTCATTGGTATCTTCAGTGTCCTCTAGGCTCAAAGTAGGCAGTAGATTGAGAACATGAAGAGTATATGATCAAAAGATACATTGATCTCTAACCAATCCCTATGCAATAAGACCTTTGACCAATCGCCAATAAGACAGATCTAAATCTAATTATACTCTTCCACTTTTGTTCCTCACTTGTTTTTTCGCTTTTGATGGTATGAATGCCTGATGGAAACAGTTTATCAAGACGGTATGAATCGGGATTTCTACCGTCTTAGGACTTTTTCATGCTAGTATGGCCCTGATCTTGACGAGGCGTTCGAGTCTTGATGGTTTTATGCGCGTGATATCGAGCGAAGCGAGGACAGCTCGACGCAGTCTCGCCGGAGGCATACGTAGAGGGTCTCAGGGGGTGGTTGGTCTGCCTATATTAATCAGTAAGGACAGTCATTCAAGATGTTAATGAAAAGAAGCAATGCTTTGGCAGATGTATACAAGACGTTGCAATTGACAGCAGACGTTTTCACGTGAGGAATCTTTTTACATGAATCAAATGTATCGTCATATTATTGCTCCATGAGCTATTACTATACAAAATAATATGTCTCTGTGGATGACTTGGTATTTTACACTTCAGACTGAGAATGGCGGCTGTATCAGTTGGGATTAGCATAGCACTAAGGATGAAAGTCAATTCGTTGGATGGAATGTACCTTATAAGCTTCTCATTTGGGTTCTTGGTACCGTTCATGTTTTCTTTCTTGGCTCTGCGAATGTGGGTACGGAAGACATAGATTCCCTACAAGTGGAATTGTCAGTTGACTGGGGTTTAGCATCATTTGTGCACCCTGTAGCTGAGTGGAGCAAATGGGATGCCACGGAGTGTGACTTACAAGAATTCCACTTAGAACGTGGAAGACAAAGGCAATGAATGAAAATGCAAGCACTGTTCTCCAGAGAGGACATGCGTGTGAGCTGATTTCGGGTTCTGTATAGGTGTAACCCCATCCTGGGACGTATTCTTCCTCTGGCTCCTCTTGGTAACCCCAGTAGTAGCCCCAGTAGTTGCGGAACCACCAAGAAGAACAAGCGTTTGTGCCAGATTTCTGTAGTAAGTAAAGACGTGTATTAGTCGATGATGGTTTATAGGTATTGTTATGAAGGAGTAGAATCTTACGGTGATGAGTAGACAGAATGCTATGAGCCACATGAGGCCCAAGACGAAATCGAAAGGGAAAGCATGGAACAAGACGGTAAAAGGAGGGCAAAGGAAGAATGAGTATAGAAGACTCATGCCTGCGACCACCATGGCATACACAAGCCGCCCGTTGGCGTGGACATGTTCATCACCAAGATAGTAGAAGAAGCGGGCGAGAATGACGACGACGACGATGGCAGAGACGAATTGAATGAATCGAAGAAACACCGACGCAAATTTGTGAGTGTAGGTAGTTGTCGCCATTTTGCATAACTTCGCGATTGGTTATTGGGATTATCGAGGAGAAGACGGATGTAGAGGCTGGTCTTGGCTTTTGCCTTGTAGATCTCCTGATCGAGGCTCAGCATGTGTATTTGTAGGCCAAGAGGTAGAGGTCTCATGCCCATTGCAACAAGATCTGGAATGTCTATGGACTCAAGCCACAACAGCCATGTTCAAGATATTGGTCGGTAAAAGCCTTTTGGAGAATCCAAGCTGGGGTTGGTGAAACCTTGTGATGGTTGTAGCAATTCAGCCCTGGTACTTCCATTCCACAGGCTCCACGAGGTCAGCATGCCTTAAAATAAGCTTCATATCCTGGCTAACCGTTACTTGCTAGTGGCTGTAGGGCTATCGAAGCGAGACAATTAGGGGCTGAAACATTTTGACGCCACGCTCCAACTTACGGATAATTCTTGAATGAGAATGGAGGGTGAGCGCTCTGGGCCGTTACGCCACTAAAGTCAAAGGCCAAGTCAAAACTGCATACTGTGGGTCTATCCAAGACGTCACGCTGATGGATGGAATTGATTGATAATGCTATAGTTAGGGGCTCCAGAGAGCTGGCACGTAACCAGGGCCGCAGGAAATGCCTCCGGCGACGACTGCGTCGAGCTGTCCTCGCTACGCTCGAGATCACGATTTGGATGGTTGGAGGCAGCCGCATTGTTAGGGTCAGGGTCATCAGAGCTCGAGGCAGCCAGGTCAGTCCCATTATCAGGGCTGAGAGATCAAAGCAGACCGGGAGTTAAGGATGTTAAGAAACGTGATTGAACGACACATTAGCCTCTACCCAATAGCATAGCATAATGAAATCATCACTTAATCGTCAATGAAATAGGCCTGGATTTAATTATTCACCAATAGAAGGGGAGCTGCCTTGGGTGTCTTTCTCACTTTCGCTTTAGTACTGCGTCCTCTACTCGCCCTTTCGCCTTCTTAATTATATCATGTCTCAGTGCTTATCCGAGAGAGCAGCTAAGCCTTCATTAACCATTCATGTAGCATCGTTGTTATCAATATCCAGCTGATTTGTGCCTATAGAATACATGTGTAGTCACTTCTACCTATCATCCTGCTTCAAATACAGCGGCACGAGTCTTTCAACAGTGGAACCATCTCATGCTCTTGTTAGTATCAGCTGAATACCATAGACAAGGCTGCGGCAACTACCGCAGCCATGCTTATCCCCTCCATGCAGCCGATCCTGAGCTAGTCGTGGGCTCTGCTGTACCATCTGTAGAAGCTGTGGATTCAGATGCTGCAGACGTTATGGACGTCTCACCGTCACTAGTGGTGGAGTCAATTGATGTGGGTGCTGAACTATTGGTACCTGGTGTGGGAATTGGCGTATTGATGAATTGGGTCTTTGTAGTCAGCGATATAACCCGTGGCAAGTCTAAACTAGCAAAAGCTTGAACGTACCGGATCAGCAAATGCAACGCCCATTGCGAACAACACGTCGTAGCCGGACGTGAGCGTAAACCTTTCAGCACTCCCGGTCTCTACTGGCTTTCCGTCCACTGTGTCGGTTAGGTAGGCAGTCTTTAGCATGACGGTAGTGTTTTGCCAATCGGTCGAGCAGCTTATCTCCGCATACGTGAATACCAGCCCCTCGTGACAGGTAAACTCATGTGCACTCCACGGGTGTTAGCATCCACTTGACAGCGACAATTTGGTGGCATGATCGTCTCACGTTGGACAACACGTTGTGATGCCTTCCTTGTTGCAAGCAGCAGTGAATCCATCCGGGCAAGCAGTGCCGAGCATATGGCCAAACGGCGTGTAGCTAGGCGGGTAGCAACTAAGATCGGCCGGTGATCCAAGCATCTCGACCAAATCAGCGCCTCCAGCATGGCCGCCGTCCCAGATCGATGACCAGCGATTCCATTGCCAATACCATATGTCGCTTTTCGTAAGACAATCGGCTGGCTGAATCCAGTCTGTTGGAAGGATGGGAGCCCAAGTTGTCGTCATGGTTGCGGTGAGAAACCTGTATAGCCATTTAGACGATGCACGTCTATAGCGAACCGTCTCCACCTGGGCTTTGGCCATGACTGAACAACATTTTAAATGCCATCAACACGTGATGCATTAAACTTCTGCCTGTTTGATGTGTCACCTTCCCATTGCGGATGAAACGCCAGGGAATACGAATCCCTGTTCGCAGAACCAGGTTTGTTCCTCGTAACTCGTTGAATGAGGAAACACGAATTACTTGAGTTGAGTAAAAGTGCTCTAGGACTTCTGACTGATCAATTGAAATGGCGAGGCTGGCGCGTAAGAATTAATTGGCCTATTTTTGGCAGAGCTCTATCGAGTGCAACCAAAGGAATTGCCGGCAGCAGAGAGGCATCTACGGGCCTAATAATATCCAAACCGGAAACAAGTTCCTGTGCCAGCTTAAAGGATTAGAGACATACTTGATGGCAGATTTCAACTACCAATTCAAGATCCTGCCGTGCTAAAGCAGTTCCTTCGCACCATATATTCCGGGCTCATTCTACTGCTGTCCATATCAGCTCACCAACAGCCGGCAACGCTAGTCGTCGACTTACCCTAATCAACCCAAACTAGAGATTGCTCAACGCCAGAAATGGAAAAGAGAATCAGTAATTAATGGTTCATGCGCATGATGGATGGAAGGTAATATAGTACTGACCGTCAGTTTGACTATTGTAAATGAAGCCATTGTTCTACTCTCTAAGCAACATATCTCCAGCGCAAATTTTCGAACAACAGACTAGTCAATACTCTTCCGACCGGGTAAATTTAGAGTTCAGGTTGATCCAGCTGCTTCTTGCTTTTACCAAAGGTTAGTTCTGGGACGCAGGCAAGGAAGAAGACACTTATCTATCGGCCATCTTCTTTCTCAAGAAGATGTCTTGGAAAGGTTTGATCTTGACTCCTGGCACGTCATCTCAAGAGTCAATTCGAGGCTAGAACCGGAAGAGGCAACAGGATCAAGACGATGGTTGTGTCGATGGTTGAAATCCACAAGTGTCTAGGCACTTGGCTGAATTAATCTTATTCGGTAGTAGCAATTTTGAAAATCATGCGCAGTCACAGGGGTTGGATTCAATTCAAGAGCGACATATCAGACTAAGTATCTGTTCTATAGTCGTGTTGGGGGTTATGCATCCTGGTTTAGGGAAACTTAATATGAGTGCAGTGAAGTAGGAAAAAGCACTCAAGTCACCCAAGGACCCGTCATTTCGGAGGAAAATCACTTTAAATGCTTGGAAGCCGCTTGTTTAGGGTATCTCGCTGTGAAAATGCTGTGTAATTGTGCTATGAGCTGTCGTTTCAACAAGTACTGATAGATCAAATGCTCCGCCACGACCATATGCCGTCATGCGATATATCCTCCACTAATTATTCTTCATCAATCAACACTGCAGTCACAGCGAGCGGGCAGTTCTTGCTACAGGCAACTACTTCTATATCGCCTGGTTTCAAAAAGCAGTTTCCTTGTTGCTGGGTGATTGAGGACGTCAGATTACCGTTCCAGGTCACTCCCTTGCATTCCAGGTCGCCCTTTTCTGAGTTCCGCTCAATGCATAGTTCAATACAAGCGTCGACAGATTGTGCTCTTCGTCTAATAATTGATTCGGCACCGACACTGTCACTCTGGCAATAGTACTGAAAAGCGTATGACCGTTCGAGGGTAGTTGTCTTGTATATCTTCATATCAATGGCAGGGCAGTCCAGGGAAAGGACACCCGTAGAGGGAAGGGCAGAGGATGTTGATGTAGTGGAAGTTGTATCACTGCTGGATGATCGTGTCGTTGTGGGTATGGGTGGGTCGATACTGGAGGAACTTGTGCCGCCAGAGGAAATGGCAGACGTAGAGGACGGAGAAGATGGCGGTTCGCTGGATTTGCTGATCGAAGAGTAAGCAGATAGCCGATGAATGGAAATACTCAATGTCCAATTGCAAATCAAGCATGGGCAGTTAGACTTCGACTCACCTTTTGGTGAACTTGCCTTGCGCGAATGCACCGGCAATTCCTCCACCAACGCCAGCAATAACGACAGTCAGAAACGCAACAGCAACAATGATCCAAAAATCCCACGACGGATTCCGAAAATAGTTCCATCTTTTCCAGGGAAGCTTGTATTTCGGTGAGACTGTCATCTTCGCGATTGTGAGTTAGACTAGCTGGAGCTGAAGGGTGATGTCGTCTATCCAGCTCGATGCCTTCATGGATAGCAACCTCCAGCTCAGGTTGACTTTGTAGCACCATCAAGTACTTTAGTGACAGATAATCGCAGTTCTAGAGGGAAAGCATTGGGAGGAATTAGGCGCCACGGGAGATTAATTGTCATGACAAGACATACCAGGACAACCAACTGCATAAGTGGATCCAACCAACATAACCGCCCCCACGAATACCTGATACACGACTGGGAGTGTGATAAAACCCGTAGGTTGCATGAGCGGTCGTCTGAATTTGGCATGAGCAACTGGCCACCAAGCATGATGCACTTCGAATTAACCGCCAACTGCAATGAGTTGCCCCGCTTAAATTCTGTTTCACGATGGCCTCGTTTCGGTATACCCTATACAAGGTTGTTGATGGAGTGAATTATCGGCTCCAGAAAACAACCACTCATATATAAAGCATCATGCTCATCAGGCTCTGCATAAGCGTGCATTCTATATTCAACGGACAACAGCGTGTGATGCAATCGCTTTCAGAAATGACCACTAAGAGACCACGAGAAGATAACTATTTTAATTAAGCACTGTCCAGATTAAGCCAAGCCAGAAGGCGAATGGAGAGTGTGAAGTGCTAGAGCAGAAATGGGAAGAATATCTAAGACAGCTTTTACTTGATGGTGTAATCTTGATATTGTAATCTAATGCCTGCCTTGACCCCTGATAATCGTGATATCGAGCGTAGCGAGGCCGGCTCGACGCAGTCTCGCCGGAGGCATATGCTCAGGCCCACCAGGCTTTCCGCTTTGCTTACTGGCCTCTCATTTTCCTATTTAGGCCATTGTATGACAGTCGATATAACAGCTGTTGGGTCTGTCATCTTTGCAAACCCCTCTTCTCATCCCAATTCTGTTTTTCACCTTATCTCTAACCTTCCTAGTATTTACAAAACAAATAATTCAAGTAAACTTAACCATGGCTTCGAAAGAACTATTCGCAAAAGTCCCCCTTCCCCGAAGAAGTCGCTACGATGCCCATGCATACAGTATCTCTCACGGGCTTAAACCGTGGACATGAAGAAACTGCGAGACAAATGTTATCCGCATGTCGGAAGCTGGGATTTTTCCTCTTGGATCTGCATGGGGACGACTTGGGAGAGACGATGATAAGGGAAATTGACCATCTCTTTAGTGTTAGCCAGGACATCTTTGACCTCTCAGAGGACGTGAAACAACGATATCTTCATGATGCTCCCAGAAGCTTCCTCGGGTAGGTAGGCCCTTGTGTGATGATGCAATAGCTCATGGTTGCCAAGATTTAAACCGCGCGGCCAGGCAAAGACGGAAACCAACGAGCCCGATCGGTTTGAATGGTTCAATTTGGGACAAGATGGACTTATGGGTACGACTCCGCTGCAACCTTTGCCACCGCTCATTCACAACCACCTTGCCGTATTCAAATCATTCCTGGGGCATGGACAGGAGATAATTCAAAAGATTAGTTCCACCATAGCAATCCAGCTATCTCTGCCAAGTGAGACTTTCACCTCGTTGCAGACGCCTACCAAGCCTTCCGGCACAGTTATTCGGATCATTAAAGCCTTTGCTGTCTCTGAAAATGAATCTCTACGACCAAGCATGATACACCATACGGACTTTGGGACAATCACTTTATTGGCAAACGTTGTTGGAGGGTTACAGATTCTAGCTCCGGGGCGGACGTATCGGATGCCACAGCATGGCGCTGGATCCGTCCTCGTCCAGGATGCTTGATTGTGAATCTCGGGGATGCAATGGTGCAGTGGACGGGTGGCGTCTTACGTAGTAATGTGCACAGAATAAACCATGCGCCAGGACTACAACGCACGGTGGATCGATATAGCCTGGCTATTTTGGCAAGACCAGAGCGCGATGCTAGCATGAGATCTAGGGTTCATAGTGTGGGTGATGATGACAAAGAAGATGAAGAACTGACGGCATGGGAGTGTGAAGTTAAAAAGGCAATGTCGCTCACCAGGGAGAGGTAACGGTTCATAGCAAGGGAGGATATCACGGAGCTGCAGATCATCAGGTCCGAGAATACCAGTGAGACCTTTCGATTTTTAGTTGGTGTAGAATTATGTAGGTCGTTGTTTAGGGTTAGTTTCATTGTGAAAACAGTCCCATTTCGCCAAGCGGCGGATTTTGATCTATATCAGGAAGCGTAGAGTATTAGCTATTGGGAAGTGTTCTCCGCTCCAAAGTCTAGAGCCAAACAAGATAGAGCGAGCCTAAATGACGTTTGTGAACTGGAGCATGATGCTATGAGGTAACCCGTGGCAATCCTTGTATCCAATAACTCTGCGTTGATTACTACAAGTTTCATTTCTATATCAAAGGGATATTAATGGCTGATAAACGAATATGAAAGTAAAATGGATAAACTCGTGCTAATAGTAGCTAACTGACTTCCAACTATTCAGAAACCCCAAGGCTGAAGACCTTGAGCAAAAGCTGAACTAGACATAGGATTCATGGTTCCATGGTTCCATCGGCGCCGAATAGCAGATCCATATTTTTTCTGGATGGTCTTGTGCTTTGAGCCAAATATCTTGAAGGTTTACACCCTCGTAACGGGCGGCGTAGAACCATGCATTGAGACAGGTGATTGCCACTTTGACACGGCCTTGATACTTCTCTCCATCTACTGTCAAATCCTCGTCAGAAGATTTCCAGTCAGCGTCATACGCCCAGACCCAAAATATGTCCGTATTAAAACCATCGTTTTTAACAGATCTTTAGTGATTGGCTCCGAGTCTATGACAATAAATGTATTCCGCAGAATATTAGGAGATTCAAGAGACTCTCTGGAATCTCGGAAATGCCTGTGATATAATGAGCCTGATACTCCTGATTAGATAGAGCGGCTTACCGTCTTAGTGCATCGTCGTTGGCCAAAATGTCGGATTCAGACATGGTAGCCCAGTGTTCTGTCCAAAGCCGCTCCAAGGTAGATAGATGCCCCTGCAATGAACAGATTCCAAGTTGGCAAAGCTCAAATCACGCTCGTCATCCGGAAGGGCTATACTGTAAGTTCTCTGGCGGATTGTTTCCCAAACCTTGTCCCATCTACGGCCGAACTTCTTCTGAACGTGTTCAGACTTGTAAAAACAAAACCCCACGGCTGTTGCGTGTCCGCAATATGCTGAACCCAGGCTGGAGGAGGAGGAGACACTTGTTTCCATATCGCGAGAGCGGCACCACCCTCTTCCTCTTCCTCTTCCATCCTGGCGAGCTCCTCTGCCTTTAGATTCTCAAGCACGGGTATAACCCACTTGGCATTCCTGCGGGCCATTTTCTCTATTTCACGCCTGATGCGTTCTCTTGCGCGCTCTTCGGGTGTTTGATGTTCCTCCTCTCGTAGCTGAGTTTCGTATACCTCCTGTATATTTGTTCCTTCGCCGATGTAGCGCATGTCGCACACGACCAACTTCCAGGCATCCAAAAGAGCTGGCATACTTTTGCCACTATCACCAGCTCTCTCGGGATACGCGGCTCCCAAAACCACATGGTCCCGCTGTGAAAAAGCATTGTTCGTTATGCGTTTTAGTAAAGGTCTTTCTTCAAGCGTGTAAATAGGTCGGTTGAACAGAATTTCCCGTGCAGTGTGTATATCGGGTATCTTGCTAGGGTCGGGATGTGACAGGATTTCGGCCACGAGATCCCGACCAGCAACACTCTGATTGCGAGACTCGAGAAGCTTCGCCTTGCGCTGCTCATACCTGGCCTTTTTCTCCTCTGGAGATGCCTCTTGAATTCGTCTTGCTCGTTCTTTTGTTTCGGCAAGCTGCCGTTGCAAAATCGGATCTGGTGCCATTTCTGACTTGTAAATTGGGTGATGGGACAAATGTAGAGGAGGAGGCCAGCTCTCGAGAGGGGAGTGAACGCAATTTATCTGCCCCTACTCTGTACGTGACTTTTCCCTTCACGGTGGAGGCAGGGTAGAGCCCCACTAGGACATGACTAGGCGCCAGAGAGGAGTCCTAATTTCCCTAGACCTGTAGCTTACACCCACTATAGGATTGGTAGGCACAGGTGGCTTGCCTCCTTTGGCATGTCGATGGACCAAATATGCGAAGACACAACCACGCTTGTTGGCGGAGGTTTTAAGTAGAGGGCTGCCATCCAACACCTCTATAGTAATCTCTTTTATTCTTTTTTCTTTCTTTTTCTTTTGAAATGCTGGTTTGCCGTATCCCCTTAGGTAAATAATAAGAACCGACTGTTTGGCAAATATGCCAATAGCATTAAAGAAACATGATTCTTTTAATTATATATTGTACACATTCCTAAAGTAGACCCAATAGTTTATGGGCTCTATATTTATTTTACACTCAATCCCAGTCTCGCACCTACTTCTCAATTCTCCTGGAAGATATGGTCATCAAAGTCAAAGGTGCTTTCAAAGCTTAGCTCGAGCTTCTGGAGAGCGCTGATGATCTCCCATATCATGTGGATCTCGCTAGCTAGGTTAGGATTCTTCACGGAGTCCTGCAATGTTTTGACGAGCTTTCCTCTCCAATCTTTTAAGAGCCGATTTAAGCGTCCTCTCGCCCAGCCCTCGCTCCGAGTCAGCATTCTATCAAAATGAAAACTCATGTATTCGCGCCACCGGATGGACGCGAGATTCAACTCTGGTCCGCCGAACTGCTTTCTGTAAGCATCTTCAAATTCTTCAAGAACTTCTACTATATGCAAGTGAGTATTGATGAGCTTATTTTTAACAGATGGGGCGTTGAGGTATTGCCAAACTCCGTAAACCTGGTTGGATGGCCATCACTGGTTAGTCGTGTCCTGTCCGCCACCCGGAAAAAGTCTTAAGATTTGTACATACCAGCTGAAGATATGAGATTGCTGTCTCGGCACTCTTTTGGTCCAATTTCGCACACGTCTTGTCCCAGTTGCTGACGGAGACGGGGTCTTGGAGACCCCAGACCTGTGGACAAATAGGTCAGGGACATTCTCGTCAGGGATTGCAGGCTCGTTCACTTACCTTTGCCTTGATGCCGTTCAGCTTTGACTCGCAATTAACCATATCGGACGGGTCTTCTTCCGACCCCATCCCCTTGAATAATCTTCTCATGGGCGTCACGCTATTTCCCTTATCCGTCCAAGCCTTGAAACCATTGCGGAACGCAATCTCCCACATGCTGCACGGTGCTCTTGCGCCTTCAAAGGACACCCCAGAAGGCGTCGGCTGTATTTAGAACCTGGCTTGGGATCTATCTTTCCGAAAGTGGTGTACTCTATGAAATTCCTGATTGTTGCGAGCTCCAAAATGTGTTCAGCTGATCTGGGTTAGTATCATCCCTTTCGACTCCAGGAGAAAGAATACACTTACAAACCCAGTCCTCGCTATCCCTGCCGCCATCATCCGCAATGCCGAAACCGAAACAATTTCCTAGCTGGTTATTCACGTACCATCGGTCCTTGTCGTTGTTTGCGTTTGCTAAATTGTCACCACTCCCGCCATTGATGTACTTCTCAGACGTAATTGGGAACGTGACCTTGCCTCGCCCTGGGCACCTGACTTGGAAGTCGCGCGTTGGACCAGTCCTTTCTTCAATCCCGAACCAGTCAATTATATCAAAGGGAAACTCCATAAACCCGAATGGCGAGATTACCGTTGTACTCGCTTCGTCCGAATTGGTATCGTCCGGATTCAGCCGTAGGGACGGATCGATGATAGCCAGTGCTGGTAAGGGGCAGTGGATCCCGTCCTCCATGCTACTGCTCTTCAGTTCCTTATTCCATTCGCCCATATTGCATAGCGTGGAAGCGGCAGCCAGACTTCTCGACTTCTCGATGTCTTCAAGGGCATCTATTAATGGGTACCAAAAGCTTGACAATGTTGCGGCCCCAAGAGCCTCCCATCGGGGTTGAACGACGTCATTCCACACCTCTTGAATATGATAGATTAGCTTGGAGCCCCGGGGTTCTCTATGATAACTTCAATCATATCGCTCACCATGTCCTCGCTAGGTTGCGGCGAATCGCGTTTAACTATGGTTGCCTTGTCGTTCCCCTCGACTGGAGTGGCCTGGCGAGATGAGAGCCTTTGTCTGGATTCGGACAGGTCGGGTTCTTCACCCAAGCTTCCAGAGCCTCCCTGAATTTATTCTCCCTACTCTCGGCCGTTACAGTCACCTGGGCTTCGCAGCAGTGAGCCTGAGTGGTACCCGGACAGCCTGGCATTCCGTTTTCGTTCTTTTGTAGAGCGATCTTGATTTTGTTTCCTGGGCATTTTCCAGTGCAGTGTTCTGTACCGACGATATGACTCGTGTCCATTGCAAATTCGTTATATAATTCGCAATTCGTCCAGTGAGCCTGTTCTTCGTCCGATGTGTCACAGCAATATGCCCTAGGCCCGCGTTCTTTCTGGCTATTTGTGCAAACCTGGTCGCCACTGCCGTTGTAACCCCAGATAATCAGTGAATCGTAACCGTCCTTGGCAGTCGTTTCACATCCCGGGAATCCCATCTCTGGGGCACATTCTGGCTCCTTACCCTCCCACGTGCATTTGCGGTAAACATCCATGGCTGGCATGTCGCCGCGGCAGCATGCCACCTGCGCCTGATGGTTGTTGCAGCCAATCGTGGTCGACGCCAGCTCGACGCCAGCGTCGGCTGGACAGCCAGGATCGCATTTCCCGTTGTTAAAATGTAGCCACTGGCACAAGGGCTGTTCGCCTGGAGGGCAGCAAAATGCCCTACTGTCGGTGGAGTCGCAGCCAGTGTCATCCCACATGTGCTCTCCATTACCGTTTGTATGGGGATCACGCCGCCTTACGTGCTGCCATCCTCTAGGACAAGCCTCGCCACAGTTCGTCCACCGGCACTGATCCTTTGTAATGTCGGTGCTAGCATCATTTACCTGTACATCTATGAAGACACCGCCAGGAAGTTGAACGTTTACTACGTTAGTTACTACCGCCCGAGACTTGTAGCCTGTCACGGCCTGAAGTTGCTTGGAGAACTTTCCATCAGTCTTATCCTGACTGATGGCCCAGACCATGGCACCACCAAGGCACTGGCTACGAGCAAAGTCGAGCTTGAGTTTCCAGGTATCTCCATCGTCGAAAGTCATCCACTCCCGGCGAGTTTTAAGAATCTTGACCGCGGCTTTTTGTCAAGCTCAACATGAGCCGCTACACTGGGATACATGCGTGAGATTTCCGCATTAGATAGAACCCCAACAGCGTTAGAACATGAACCTTTTGGACCGCCCGAGTCGAAAAGGCAACCAGGAGACATGCAACCGGGGTCAGAGACTGTGAAGGTGCGTGAGTAAAAGGCGAGTCCCATGTTCACTTGCTCAGGGTCAATCCTGTTGCGCCACAGCAGGTCAAAAGCGTCCGCAATCTCCGTCAAATTGGTGTGAGAATTGAGATGGTTGCCCAGCCACGACTCAGGGGTATCCCAAGATCCTATAGGTTAAAAATTTCAGCATGATATCAATAGCCGAGGAGCGAGATGCTTACCGTGAAAGTCATATGTCATGACATTGAAATAATCAACATACTTGGCGATCTTGACAATATCGAAATGTTGCAAATACCAGTATGAAGCAGGAATAGCAATGCTCAAGCCATTCCTGGCACCATTCTGTCTCAAGGCGGCTTTAATGTTATTCAAGAACTTTGGGAGGTTGGCGAAATCTTCGCCGCGTCCTTGACGGTCAGGAGCTTCTGGATATTCCCAATCGATGTCAACACCATCAAAGTTATATGTGTTGATGAATGAAATAAGGGATAAGATAAAGGTTCTTTGGTTGGCTTCAGACCGGGCAATATCTGAGAAAGTCGTGGCAGTAGGGCCTGGGTCATTAAAGCCCAGCCGCCGATGGCGATGAACACCTTCAAGTTAGGGTCGATTGACTTCTTCCTCGTCAGCTCGCGGTACAATTCCGGGTCTCCCTTGGCGGCCGGGACTATCTTGAAAGTGTTTGGGTCAATGCTGGCAAAAGCAAAGTTGATGTGGGTATAGACACCGTCGGGAATGTCTGATGGCCTGAATTGATTGCAGGATCTTCCGGTTGCCCATCCTTCATAGTATCCCACCACTCTTCTGAAAGGCTGGTTGTTGACCGAGCAAGAAGGACGTTTGACCTCTTTCTTACCACAGAATTCTTCCGTCAAACCACAGTAACTTGTGTGCTGTTAGCTTGTTTTGATCCATCATTTGCGCAGAAGGCCACCGGATCGGCTGACTCACCCCCATTTTGAACAGCAGACATTCAGCGGACATTTTGAATGCTCAGCAAACTCAGATCCGTAGCCTCCAGGATCGCAAAAAGTCTTTGCATCACATCCTGCTACGCAGTTGTCTTTGCTGCAATCTACACAAAGTCAGTATCAGAGAGTGACTGCCTGACTTGGAGACTTACAGTCTGGGCCGAAACCACAAAAGCCAAACTTGGAACAACATGTGCCGTCCTTGCATGGGTTGTTCTTGTCGCAGCCAAGTTTGAAGTCGCAGGTGCTCTGGCATCCTTTGCCGCAGTGCTCTTCCGTGGTGCCGCAGAAGCCATCTTTGCTACAGCAACCAGTTGCGCAGAGCTTTGTTGCGCTGCATTCTGTAGGCGGTGGCTTATAGTCACAAGTGCTCAGGCATCCTGTACCGCAATGTGCGCTGGTGGTTCCGCAGAACCCGTCCTTGCTGCAGCATCCTATCTTACAGAGATTAGTCTTGCTGCAGTCAGCGGCACTTACACTGAGCGACAGGAACTGAAGGACAACAAAGAGAATGACAAAGAGAGCGGATAGGCGAGTGCTTGACGCCATGGTTCTAACATGCCAACAAGGCTGATGTCCTTGGAACGGTCAGATTGAACAGCGGACCCAAGATATCTTGAAGACAGGAATGCTTTAGAGAGCTTTCGGAGAAGGACAGAATGCTCCGTTCAAAACGCATGGGTCTCGGTTCCCTCATGTTCACGATATCGCTCATCCAACGCCCTTCTATGCCCAATTTTCATAGGCATTAGCCAATAGTTGCCTTTGCATCATGCCATTCACCTGCGGAGTCGATATCTGGACCCTTCATGCTGGAGATGCCAAGATTCGGAGATTGCCAAGGTGAACCCTGTACAGGGTTTTGCCGGCCCGAACCAGTTCAGTTCCTATATGGAGCCGCGGCAAATCACACAGGCCATGTTCTTGTCCCGATGATGACTAGAAGACGAGTTCTAGATCCTGTATCAGTCCAAAACGGGTAATAAGCCTGGTTCTGGGGCTTGGCGAAGCTTGTTGGTTGTAATGGCTGAGGCTTGAGGCTGTTGGTTGTAACGGCGTAGTGGAGCTTGTTGGTCGTAAGTGCACGGTGAAGCTTGTTGGTTCCAACGGGTTGGTGGAACTTGTTGGTTGTAACGACTGAGGCTGGACCCTTACCGCTAAGCCTTCTGCAGAACTTACTAGGGCTCCGTCCTCAGCCCAGCCAAGGCTAGTTCGAGATCGGATCAAATTGTTGGCGCTAGATCTGCACATTCAGCGGTGGCCCCGCCTCGGGTAGCTCACAAATGCAAAAGGACCCTTGATAAAATGGCTCTACTGCATCGTGCTTGTTCCTGCGGAAGAGTCAACTAATAAGTTGTGGAGGTGAAATTAAGGCCCCGTAAATGGATCGCATATGGCGGTCACAAGAGCGGAAAAGAAGCCACCAACAACGTCCAGCTGGTCAGAATTGAAGCATTCGGCGAACTCGCTCTCATTTCCTTTACGGTGTCATCGGTGTGTACAGAAGCCCGCGTTCCGGAGATAATGTTCCACATCAAATCAAAGATGCCGAGGTCGCCTTGCTCGCTTGGTTTTATTGGAACCAGGTTACCTTTGAGTTTAGATAGGATCCGATACCATCCCGCTATTAGCGCGGCAAATAGGACAAGTCTGCGCATTATTATCCTTTTACTTCCATCTCGACTTATGTTCAAATCTGCCACGATTACTTCCATGTCATCTTTGGCATCTTGGTAGCTCCCCATGCCAAGGCCGTCTTGACTTGCATCTCCATGTCAAGATGCTCATCTCAATCTTTTCTCTTGCGTTCTGTGCGCCTTTCTTAGCCTCTGCCCATTCACACCACCATGGCGGCCCCAAGCACAATCACCTACACGTTTCTAGGGGAATAATGAGGAACTGGACGGAGATTCGTCCCTTGACAAGGCTCTTAAACTTCTTGCCAACGGCCAAGCCGCTATGGCTCTTGCAAACAAAGCCATTATCACGAACCCTCGCCGGAACAGGCTGGAAGTGTTGAATTCTACAGAATTGGTCAGGACCCAGACGGCCCCGCCACTGTTGGACTATAGCAGCAATAGCACCGCCAAGCTGTTAGTGGCCCGAGGCGGCAAAGATTCTGAGGGCAACGGAACTGCATCAGACATGCGCTATACTCTACCAGATGAGCTCATCGAGGCTGCGCGCCTTGTCTCGGAGAGTTGGACTCCACCTGACGAAGATAGCGATGACTATGCCGAGGCTGTCCTTGATTTGAAGAATACTTATAAAAATCAAGTCGAGGACACTAATATGATGCCTCCAATGCTGCAATACGGCTCGGGTCTTGTGTCCCGTGTGGAGGAACCCCGTCCGCCTTCCGTTATGGTGGTAATGGGTCTGATTTTATCGAACCTACTCATAGTGATCATGAAAACGAACGCCTAAATAAAAGAGGCTCGAATGATTGGTGGATGGCTACTATTCAACAGAGAGGGTCAAGCCCTTTCGCACCGGCTGGGTACAAGGTCTGGCGAAATGTCAAGGATTTCGGCGCAAAAGGCAAGCAGTTTAGCCGGCACCGGACAATTCTATCTTACTGACCTTCTTTCAGGCGACGGGGTTGCGGATGACACTGCAGCTATCAACCTAGCCATCTCAAGCGGTGGACGTTGCGGTGGCGGCAACTGTACAGGTAGCACGATCTACCCAGCAACCGTCTACTTTCCACCCGGAATGTACAAAGTCAGCTCGCCCATTATTCAGTACTATAACACGGAGATTGTTGGCAATGTAAGGCATTTTAAATTGTTGTGGTCTACAGACAGAGAATTCTGACATATCGCACAACAGCCGTTTGAACTTCCCAAGATTGTTGCCGCCCCTAGCTTTGTCGGTCTAGGCGTGATCACGTCCAACGTAAGTTCGGACCCTAGTGGGTTTTTGATTCAACGTACTGACAAAAAGCATAGGTGTACACTGGTGAAACATCGGAGTGGTAAGGGAATCCTATCACAGCCCTGTCTATATGAAAGCAACTATTAATTCACTGACGTAGGTACCTCAACCAGAACAACTTCCTCCGCAGTGTCCGTAATTTGATTATGGACATCCGTGCAACCCCGCAGTGGGCTCAAGTTTGTGCTATCCATTGGCAAGTTGCCCAGGCCACTTCGCTTGAGAATATTCACTTTTACATGACCAAGCCGGAGGACGATCCCTCTACTACACAACAGGTAGACTCAATCCTCGATGGGTATCTGAAAGATGAAAGACTGACTTGATATCCTTTTCAAGGAATCTACATGGAAAACGGCAGTGGCGGATTCCTGTCCGACCTCTACTTTGTTGGTGGTAAATTTGGGTATGCCTCACCAATTTCTTGAGATCAATGCTTGAAACTGACATGATACAAATAGTGCATACATGGGCAATCAACAGTTCACAGCCAGTGGTCTCTATTTTCAGGATGCCGAGACGGCCATGCAACTTCATTGGGATTGGGGATGGACGATGCAGAACATTGTCGTGACTAATTGTCAAATTGGTATTACCATTATTGGCGGTGTGGGCGGTGTAAGTCCTTTGAGGTTATTCTCATATGTGGTTAATGCTAATTTACGCCCAGCCTCTGAGCAACGGCCAAGGTGTTGGCTCACTGCTCGTGACAGATATGCAGATGCGGTATGGTCGCGTGGCAATTTCCACGTCTATAATATCGGACAACTCTACCGCTCTGCTATTGAGCAACTCTGGCTTCTACGCAGTAGACACCATCGTGCAAGACTCTACTAAGAAGAAGGTCCTGCTTGCTGGTGGGTCCAAGACAGTCAACGTCAATGCTTGGGGTTTCGGCAGAGTTACCAGCGCCGATGGCAAGACTACATTTCTCAATGGAGGGACGCTTGAGTCACCCAACCGAGACTCTTCTCTTGTATTCGGCCCTCGCAAACAATTCTTCACGAGGCGCCGCCCTAAGTACGATGATCTTGGTTTTAGCCAAATTTTCGATGCCAAAGCATACGGAGCCCGTGGTGATGGCCAAACCGACGATACGGCTGTTCTGAACCATCTCTTTGCCGCTGCTGCCAACATGTCAGCAATTGTGTACATGCCTTTTGGGGTCTACCTTATCAAAGACACCGTCGAGATCCCAGTTGGCTCTCGTATTATCGGACAGGCTTGGCCTCAGATCATGGTGACTGGTTCCAAATTCGCCGATTCACTAAAACCTCACGTCGCAGTTCGCGTCGGTCGCCCTGGCCAGGTCGGTGTCGTCGAGATCCAGACGTTGATGTTCACCGTTAAGGAGCTACGGCTGGCGCCGTCATGATGGAGTGGAATGTACACGAGGCTGGCCAGGGCTCGGCCGGTCTTTGGGGTAAGTTTTCCAACCCTTTGGCCTCTCACGCACCCAACTTACAACCATTTCCCCTACAGATACCCACTTTCGCATCGGTGGTGCGGCAGGCACTGAGCTTACTGAAAAGACTGCCCGAAGCTATCCGGAAAAGTGAATAGCCGCTGTATTGCTGCATCTCTTCTACTTCATTTGACGCCTGATTCTTCGGCATATCTTGAGAATGTTTGGATATGGACAGCAGATCATGACTTTGACACAAAAAATCAGACGCAGATTGATGTTTACGCTGGCAGAGGCATGCTCGTGGAAAGCAAAGGGCCAACATGGCTGTGGGGACTTCGGTGGAGCATTGTGTGCTGTACCAATATCAGCTGTCCAATGCTCAAAATATCGTTATGGGCCTCATTCAAACTGAGTCTCCTTACTTCCAATCAGTACCAGCTGCCCCGGCTCCCTTTGTACCGGGAGCCTTTCCCAACGATCCAGAGTTTCATGATTGCTCCTCAACATCCAAGACTTGTGGCGTCTCATGGGCTGTGCGTCTCATTGATTCTTCAGCGATCCACATACTCAGCGCTGGACTGTACTCATTCTTCTCTCGGTACGACCAGACGTGTGTCAATTCAGGCCGCCATGACTGTCAAGATAGGATCTTCTACACGGAGCAGAGCTACGACGTGTGGATCTACAACCTTGTCACGCTCGGCAGCATCGAAATGATTAGCCCTATGAATGGCGTGCCGACGCTCGGCAAGTCGAACAGAAACGGCTTTGCCTCCTCAATTCTGGCATGGTTTGGTGGTGCTAAGCAGGTCACTGGCAAACGACATTTTCCCGGTTACAGAATCCACCCAGAATGGCATCCAGACCTAGACATCTTTCCCGCCTCCTGCAAGAATGCCCTTACCGCAATTGTGCGATGCGACAATGCCACACAGTCTTGGACAAAGGCCCAGTATCACGGTATCTTGCCGCCGGAGGTTGACGTTGGTTCCGTTTGCGATGCCGGTTGTGCCCAGTCCATTGCAGACTGGATAAAAGGCGTAAACACTTACTGTGCTGGCTTGGAGTGGGCTAACGGTATGGCCCCTGGTATCTTGGGTTCCTTTATTTCCTACGGGATCAATGAGACCTGCCAGATTGACAAGAATACCGGCAGATACTGCAATGGTAAGTTTCCCCTCATATCACCTTCTGATCAGATCTTTTCCTAACAGCAGTTAGACATCATCACGGAGTTTAGCGATGCCACGACCATCAAAGACATGAAACAAAGCGAGCTTTGTTCAGATTGTTATGTCAACCGGCTAAAAATGATGCAATCGAGCCCTTACTCAATCTATTACAAGTTGAAGTTCTATCAGGATGCTATGGAAACAGCTGTATCCCGATGCTCCTTGAGCAATCAGCCCACTGCCACGAAAGATTCTCCATTCCCAGTAGCTCCAACAGAGACTCCCATCTGCCTTTCGGGAGTAAAACATCTTACACAGTACGGAAACACTTGCGATTTCCTGGCTCTCCGTTACAACGTCTCGTCTGCAGCAATCTTCATGGGCAATCCGGATATTATGGATTGCAACGATATGGCCGAAGGCGTGTCCGTTTGTTTGCCTTTACAGTGCGACATATACATGCTTGATCCTGAAGACAGCTGCTCGAGCGTTGACTTTAAGACAGGCTTGGACAAGCAAGAATTACGGGAGCTTAATCCCTGGATTGAAAGGGACTGCAGTAACCTACTGGAGGCCACTCAGACCCTAGGTAGCGTCATCTGCCTCTCGGTGCCTGGCGGCGAATTCACACACAATACCACAACAGTCGACTCGGATCCCGCATACCCAGAGTTTGCCAAGGAAATTGTTCCGCCCCTAGTGGTGCTATTCTTGCAGAGGATACGACTAAGAGGTGTGGTCGGTGGCAAAAGATTAAGCAAGGCGACGACTGCGCCCAGATTCTTGTCCGCAATCACATCAGTCGCACTTTCTTTACGCTCGCCAATCCTTCCGTCTCCAAAGACAACTGCACTGCCAGTCTCGTTCCAGGACTCACATACTGCGTGAACCCGATCGAAAACTTCCTTTCTGACCCAGCAGATGTGTATATACCTGATTATACACGCTTCGGATGCTACTCCAACAAGACAAAGTCTCCCGATGCGGCTCCTTTAATCGTCGAGAATGTCAGACACGCCAAACGCATGTCCGTACTTGCGTGCATGCTGTATTGCTACCAACTGTCATTATCCGTATTCGGAATTGAGAACGGTGACTCTTGCTTATGTGATGCCCACCTACGAATGGATAGCCAGCTTTTAGATGCTGGAAAATGCAACACCAAATGCAATGCAAACAGTTCGGACGTTTGGTGTGGCGGGGACGGAGCCGTACAGGTTTACAGTCTCCAAACCACTTTGCCTGTCGAGTCCACTAGCCTTGGTTGCTTCGTCCAGGATCCATCAAAGCGCGTTCTCGAAGGTGCTACTTTTGAAGACAGTGAGATGTCTATTCAGAAATGTGGCAGTTTTGCACTGAAAAAGGCAACGCCTTTTTGCCCTGAGCGATGGTTCTCGTTGTACTTGTGGTCAAGGTATTGCTTCATGGGCCAAGAGCACCAACATTACAGAGTGCAATGTCGATTGTAATGATAATGTTGGCTATCTGTGCGGTGGCAAGGGGCGGGCTGAGGTTTTCACTACCAAGTCTGTCTCGTCATCCGTCAGCAGAGACGTCAAAGAACCCGCCCCCTTCCCGAGTACGAGTACTTTGGATGCTACAGCACTGAGAAACACGGTTTAAAAGGTCTCACACATTCTTCCAGACGGTCTGAGCTCGGAATGACGATCCATGATTGCGCGAGGTACTGCCTTGACACTCAGGGGCAGACAATGTTTGGCTTGGAAGAAGGAGCATTGTGCCGTTGCGGTTCGAAATTAGAGGTTGGTGTCGAGGGCCGGCCCAATGCTGATTGCTCTGTTCCCTGTGCCGGTGATAATACAGAAGTTTGTGGAGGGCAGAGTTTACTCAGCGTCTTCGGCATCAGTCGCTTCCGCAGGCGACCCCTGGCCTACAGTCATATCGGCTGTTTCTCACATGAGACTGGCGTTACTGCTTGGGGGTGACTGGAGAGCCCGTCGACATCAAGGACCTTACAATCGAGCAATGTGCAAAGGAGTGTGCTCAAAAGTTTGAAACACCAGAGGTAGTATTTTCTGTTGATGGCGGTCGTCGGTGTAATTGTGTGCTTTCGACGCCTAACCTTACCCTTGAATCACCCACAAGCAAGGTTAACTGCAACATGCCTTGTGCTGGTGATGATGAGGAATGGTGTGGAGGAGAGGCTGCCAGTGACGTGTACCGCGCTTGGTCATGATACATTGCGTTTCTGATATAATTATATAATTACGTAGGGTCCGGTCTCTACCCTAACATAACTGAGGCTGGCATGGAAGGTTCGGTTATGCTTTGTAATATTGCAATTAACAGCACGGTTGTGGCTTTCTTGCTGGTATAAAAGCAAGACTGCGTGAGTTTGAGCACTTTGCCCGCTGTGCTGAGCTTTAAAGCTGTCTAGCAGTACCAACTTAGTTTTCATACCGGCGTAGAATCCATAAGTTTGTGGCTGTGGATGGGGAGGGCTTAGATATTACAGCTAATAGTAAAAGGCTGGCCGGGCTCACAAGCCGAAGAGCTCGTCAGTTTCGCTACCTGTCCATGACCTAAACTCTGAACGCAACCGTATCAACTGTGACTTTTGGGTATGTACCTCGTACTGCCGTCCATTTGACACCACGTGAATTAGGAAATTGAACGGTGAGTGACTTCAAGCACGTATAGCTAGTGACACGGTGAAAAGAACTCTTCTTTGGCCACAGCTAACTATGGGTCACGACTTCGATAGTCTACATCATGGGACGGCTCAAGAAGTAAAATGAGTAGGTGTGGAGTCTGCTAGGGTCAAATGTATTGAAGCACCAACTACTTAACGGGCTCCTCGTTTAGACTAATTCGGCTGAAGTGGTAACAATGAGATATCGCTTCGGACCAGGGTCCACCACCGTCGGCCATATTTTCTATGCTCCGCGGAACCCTGTCTCATCAGCTTAGCTGAATACTTAATTGGCTATGGCTCCCAACATTTCCCTCCTGTGATTAGCAGAGACTATCTCTATGTACGTCGAATTGCCTCGCCTGTTCTCAGTATGAAAGTCTCCGTCGTGACAGTCTTGGCCCTTGTCGGCGCCCACGTCTCTTCTGCAACACGTGGTACCAAGCGGCAGACTGGGCCTGTCGACTCCAGTACCAACCCTTACTGTACCTACTATGATACCGCCTTCAGCAAGAACGACGACTGTGCTTATTTCGAGGATTTCTGGAGCATATCCCATGACGACTTTGTCTTGTGGGTGAGTTCATACCGCTTTCATGCTCTACGTTCATATGTCATAGATGCTCATCAATTGCGTCCAGAACCCATCCGTCAAGAGTGACTGCAGTGGAATCAGGGTCGGCAACTCATATTGCGTTCAGGCTTCGCAGCCGCCTCCATCTCAGCCAACCACGTGTCCCAACCCAGTGCCGATTCAAAATGGTCTCATCTCCTCATGCACCACTCTGTACAAGGCTGTCAGCGGTGACACCTGCTTAGGTATCGTCGCAAGATTTGGTACCTTCACCCGCGCGCAGTTCTTGTCCTGGAATCCTGCAGTCGGTTCCGATTGTGTGCCAGGCCCAAAGGTTGACATGCACTACTGTGTCGGCGTCCCAAGCACACCTAACAAGCCCACGAGTTGCGATGAACCTAAACCGACATCGACAACTACTACAGGAAACGGGATTGCCACACCAACACCAACACAGCTTAACATGGCCAACAACTGCAACACGTTTTACCTTGTCAAGGAAGGCGAGACATGCCAGCAGATTGCTGCCAAGAGTGGCATCTCGGAAGCCCAGTTCAAGACATGGAACCCATCGGTTGGGTCGAGTTGCAGTGGAATATGGCCCAACGCTTACGCTTGCGTCAAGACAATTGGTTTTGTGCCTCCTGTGAATCTAGCCTGTTCCACCACCAACTATTTGTGGGGAGATAACCGAGCCGCTGCGTCCAATGGCGTAGTGCAATGGTGTGATGGCAACAGCAATACGGATGGCAGCGGTGGCTTTGCCACGGGTCAGACAAAGTACGGCTGCTATAACGCGCCTTACGGCCAAAACAAGATTGAGTTCTGGGCTAGAAATGATTATGGCACAGGCACATATCTTTCTGTTCAGAAATGCAATGATGTCATGAATATCCCAGTCGATAAATGCGATCGTGGAGGAGAGGGCACTGTGGAAAGTTGGTACTTTAAGTATGTGTTGCCCTTCTTCAGACGTTATCCTTTGAGAATGCTAACGTTGCCACTCTAGAGCCCTTGTCAGTGCTGGTAGATGCTAGATTCCAGACGGTATACTTTAGAGAGATTATACGTGGTTTATTCTTAGTAGCCATAATAATAGTATTCTTTGGAAGTCCTTTGCTTATCATTTTATTGAACTCCCATTTGATATTCCAACTCTTAATAATAGCAAGGGATCAAAGGTACTCATCGAACAGCCATAAAGCTTAGTTTATCAAAGACTATACGAATCATTGAGGAAATTTGAATATGAGAACGAGGAGAGGTCAAATAAAAATGGACAGATGTCAAAGGAGACTTCAAGAGCAACATCAGGGGCTCTTAACAAATGCCTCCGGCGGCGATTGCATCGAGCGGGCCTCGCTACGCTCGATATCACGATTCTCAGGGCTCGAAGCAGCTGTTTTTATGGCCATAGAAATCAGGTCTGTAAGTATATACAATATCCTCAGGGCTTGAGGCAGCTGCGTCAGCATTATCATTACAGTGGTCAGGATTTTAGAAATCAGAACTGTCTTGACCTACAATTAAGAGCTTCTGCAGTAAGACCTTCGAGCAGTTGTTGATATAATAAATAAGCTTGAATCTAATTATCATCTTATGAGAGGGAAAGCAGAAGCTACCCTGGATATCTTTCCTATCTGCTCGAGCACGTTATGCGCCTCACTCGTTGTTTTGCTTTACCTAATGAGCAAAACGCGTGACTTTATGCTTGCATCTGTGTACACGCAATCTCTAGTGCATGGACGTGCCTTAATAAATAGCCTTACCAGCGTGGCCGAGCGTCTTATCTGGTTACCAATGATATGCACGTGGACGTATATGCCGCGAAACTGTGCTGGTCCTTATGACCTGGACATGAGCATTGTGATCTTCACTCTGAAACAGAATGCTTATAGAACCAATTTCGGCCAATGTATGCCTTGCTGGTTATCAGAATACATTATGCCATCATGTTCGCCATCTAAACATTCGTGATATCCTTTCTCTATTCTTCATGCGATGCGGAGCATTGGACGTTTCTATCAGCTTCCATACATCATTCCAATCATCAGGGTATACATGCATTTCACGGAAAGCACGAAGCTTCTGTAAAGCCGGCCCGTGCTGCAATGGGATGAGTTTCAGAATTAAAGACCGAAACTCTAAATATCGCCTCATCTTCATCTTCTTCATTGTCCTCGGATCCTTTGTCATTTCTGAGCCAAGTTTCTAGGTAGTCAATAGTAAAAGAGAAGGCTTGGTGAGGATCTGCCCCAAACTCCACAAGAGACTCAATCATCCTTGGTCTACGATAATTCTCGTACTCAGCTCCAGGATGCATAGCCAGATCCAAGAGGCTGCGTGTCCCTTTTTGTGCAACCGTCTTGGATAATGTTCTTCTGCTGTAGCAAGTAGCGGACGTATTGGTAAAGACCACACTGTACTGCAATGGTGTAGTTTGTGCATCCAGGGTAGAATATTTGTTTTCGAGACGATGACGAAATCTTGATCCATTTGTACGCCGTCTGTATGAGCTCATCCAGGACCATATTCGCGGCTTCTCGTGGTACAGATGGCACCGTTTCAACCCTTCGCGCGTGCATAATGGCAATGTTCAGGATGGTGTCTGCGTATCCGCTAAGTTCCACCCTCTCTTGAGCTTTGAGCACCAACACCATCGCTTTGAGAATGGCAAAGTCAGGGACGAATCGCGACTTGGGCGTCTTGTTTGATCTGGACCGGAAGAGCTCTTCGTTTTCGGGTTTTTGAATAAAGTCCTTGGCCGTCCGATGCATGTATGTTATCTTTGCCTTTGCGTATCCACCTCTACCGCTGGCCTGTGCTTCAAGCAGGCCACCGCAACGCGTGACAAGCTTGGAAATCATAGACTTGCACCAAACATTAATGTCTTCTTTCGTGCAAAACCCCATAGGAGCCTCGAGAGCCCTCGTTTTGTGATCCTCGACGGCGAAATAAAGCCCCAGAGCCGTTGGTGGCGAAACCCCGGCCCAATCATCTTGCCGTGGTGTGGTTGCAGCTCCGACGATGAGAAATATTCTTGAAGACTCTTGCTCGTACACTTCGTCCACTCGTAAGATCATATGTCGATAGAGGGACTCCAAGTCTTTAGGCAGCACTCTTAATCGTGCTTGGAGATCGTCGACACTATCGTCATTTCCTAGGCCTTTCAAAAGTGAGCTGACAACCAGTCGCACCCAGAGAAAAACGCCACTGGCAGAAGTAACAATCTCTGTTATCAGGGCCTGGACTTCCTGGGCATGCCCAATTGCAAGCTGTCGCATTCGAGCATCTGATTCGAGCTTATCCGAAACATACTTGCGGATGTCCAAGAATGTCAGATCTTGAAGTCTCAGGTTTGGACCCCCAGAAAAGGAATCAATAAATGGTTTGTGCGGCCGGCTCGAGACGCAGCACTTGATACGGGAGCTTGTCGAAATTTGAGCAAACAGGTTTGCAATTTCCGTTTCGTCACCTTCGTATTCATCAAGACCATCCACAAAGAGACAGATTTGAAAGGGTTTCTTTTCTTGAAATGCGAGAGTTTGCAGTGCTTTCTTGAGTACCGAAAGGGCCCAAGAGAATTTCTAAAAAGGTGTGAGATTTGAAGTCTTGGTAGATCAGAATTCGCATACCTGGGTAGGAAATGCCGGCAGAGAGCGGACTTGGGACTCATCGTTCTCGAAAATAAAACCCAAAGCTCCGGTGTAACGGATTGACCATTGCTTTGGAAACAAAACAGGGACTAGGTCCGGCTCTTGGACAAGCAACTCATATAGGATGGACCTAAGAAGACCAGTCTGCGATCGCTGCTCTTTGGTGCCGCTCGCCCAGAAGAAAAAGCTGGCGAAGCGAAGCACACCACTAGTTTCTGAGGAATCGGCCCAACGCTGCAAGAGTCGCTGGGTATCTGAATGTGCCAGGATGTACTTCATCAAAGTTGACTTGCCCGAGGCCGCTTTTCCATTGACCCAGTAGACTCCTGACTGTTCCTCGAGCCATTTTATGAAGCTGGCAGGCTGCACATCATCCTCGGCTACGCTTAACTGTCGATGAGGCTGGAAGATCCAACTAAAAGTCTCTTCGTGGGCCTCTTCTATGCCCTCAAAGCGGTCTTGAATTGATTCGAATGCAAGACTGTCGAGGATTGTCTGCGTTACCTCCCGCCGCAACTGCAACTCTTCGTTCCTAATTTTGTTGAGCATATTTTCTCCGCTTTTCCACTGAGGGCCTAGTAATGGTTGCATGGCATCGGTAACTAAGTGGCACATAGAAGTCTTGTGCTGCGAAATCACGACTTCAGCACGACTGAGAAGGAGGCTCAACGCGGATATTTGGCTTTTGAAATCCGTCATTGTGCGCTCCTGGGTATCAAGCAGAGCCGATACAATGGCTTGATTCTCGTTGCTCAGATGTTTGAACTTTTCTGATTGCTGAATTAAAATAAAATCCACCTTGGTGCTGCGGCCTTCGTCAGTAGTCGCCCAGAACCTGGAAGCCGTGGGTAGTGAGATGGCTGGCTTTACCTTAACGACACCAAGACAGTAGAGTTGATTGAGGCTTGAATCTGCTTCATGGAATTTAGTTGGGCAGCAATCTCTCCTCGGACCAAACGCTCTTGACAGCACCTAGAAGACTCCTCCATCCCGATGCTGGGCGGTTCTCGGGCAACTTCAGCTTATTCAGGACATTGCTTAGATTTTGTGCGGTATCGATGCACTCGCGACACAGCGTCACAACCATAGTGTCGGTCTCATGAAGCATCGGAGGTAGTGTCTCTGGTGCCACGGCATGGCGAAGCTTGATCTTAAAGTCATTGCATTGAGCAATTTTGGCTCGTGCCAAACCTTGGATCCGTTCAATGGATTCCTGAATTCTGACATTGGAAGCAAGGTCCTTTTTGTCGTAAAGCTCACCTGCGGATGTGAGCAACTTGGTCACAAACTCTGCAAATTGGAGGACGTTTCCAGCCAGTGCGATGGCGGCTAGAGCTTCCATGCTTGCAACCCGTCTTGCATTGTTCCAGCGAAGGATGTTTGTGAGAAGAACATTTCGAGTCCCGGCTGAATTGGCACGTGTGAATGCCTAACTGTACGCTATTGCTCTGACCCCTGGCATCCAACATGGGCACCGGGTGGCGGGGTGAGACCACACACATAATGGGCTTGGTTTCATCTTTGGCTCTTTCCAGGGGCTAATCGGAGGGCTGAATTGGAAAAAGCAAAAATTGCGAAGCCTGGGCTGTGTCTCCAGCCACCCTTGACTAGCCCAACTGATGCTGATAGCTGACATCGAGAGGCTTCTCGCCTCCAGCTGAAATCCTAGCCTTTCTGCTTGAATGTGTGGCAACGTCTTACCGTCAGGTTTGACCGACCACGGCTGAAGGACCGGATATTAGTTTTTCAAGCGGACAATTGGGGCCTCGGGCTCAAGCATCTGGCTATACTAGATATTTAACCATTTGGCACACCATGGACATGACTTTTCTACACAGCAAATGTATATGACAAGCTGCATTGTGCACCTGGAACTCGAGACTATGGCACGTCTAAATCAGTCTATCTCGCTTTCCAATAACAACCTGCGACTACATGGTCATGGCCGCTTTATGCCACAAGTTATCTCTCCTCGTTCCATTGCCCGTTTGTACTCTTCTGGAAGTGTTTCTCGTATCTTATCGACTATTTCCCAGCTTCGTGGCGTCAGCTTTGACTGAAAGAATTCTACTTCTCTATCGACGCATTGTAGTAATATTGCAGCTTCTTCCAACGCCGGACCTTCGTTGGCTTGATTCCCTTCCTGAGTCGCTGGATCAGAAGCAGATTGATCCTCTGAAGGCTGACCCAGGGCAGACAAAATGTCCCATGTATCTAAGGCCCCCATTACCAATGCCCTAGAATACTTGAATGTGGTTATGGTAATCCATCTATGTTGAAAGAGCTCGGGTGGCCATAACTTTCCCATGACTGCTCTACCCAACGGCTTAAGACGACCATATGTTTTTGGGTGTTTCTTTGCCATCAATCGATAGTTCATTTTTGCAAAAGTTGTAGGCGCTCCTCTTCTGAACGTCTATGGCACTCATGTTTCCATGCGTCATCGTTGTGCGTCAAGCTGCGCAGCCGGCTGAATGGGGTTTGCTTTGGATGGTGCCGATCGATCATCTGATCCAGCTCGACAAAGCGCAACGTCACCTTGCTGTAGGTATCTGACCCAATCTTGATATGGAGCTTCTCGTTATCTAAAGCTTCTGTAGTCAAGTGGATCAAGGCGGGACCCGGGATCAACCACCAGCTGCAAAGACTTGTGTCACGGCACGAGACATGGTGAAAACCTGCGCCATTTGCTGCTGGCTCGAAGCTGTGATAGTCGAATAGCTCAGCGAATGCTTCATCCCAAACCGCGGTGGATGGTGAAGTCCCTGCAAGGTAAATCCAGTGATGCCAAACTGCCTCCGAGTCTTGAACCTCAATCTTGCGGTACCAAGAATCGGGGTGCAGAGCACGTCCGTACCCTATTCTACCAGCTTCGTCTATTGAGTGCAGGTCAAGCCTTTTCCACCATCCGAATTGACTCACGAGCTTTGGAACGTCGTAAGGAGGGTTGTTGATCTCGCTGAAATCAGACAGCAGACCCAACATGGCTGCCTCCCTGGCAGTAGGATCGCATGGTACGCTTGGGTTTTCACGCAATCTCACAGCTAAGGAGTGGTCGAAATAACCATGAAAGAGCCCAAGCGTCAGGTTAAGCAGGCTTACAGGCAAACTTGCAAGGAGTAGCCCCATCCAATCAGACCCAGATAGCGCAAGCCGTCGAGCATGATGTTTCTGCTTTGACTGGTATCACCGGTAGTTCATGGGAGGTTTGTCTCAGCTTGCAAAGGACTCCCAACTCGTCTTTTCTGGTTTGAAGTGAGATTGTTCAATTTTCATCAGCCTTGACAATTAAGGGTCCCAACGCTTGCAGCAGCAACCCTGTTCTGGGAGGGCTATACCGAATGGTCAAAGATAGAGCCTTGGCCTGTGGCAAATATCATATATAGATGGTTGTCAGGACGTATAAGGCGCACAGGTATCGTGACATGCATTGATCGATTCACTATGGAAAGGCCCTCTGTGCCACCTTATGTATGGCCTTCACCCCTTTGCTAGGGGTCTGAATAGCCGGAATTACGGTGGATATGTGTAATATAACTATCCTACATTGAGAACCTTATTTGGGTGTGTTGGTTGACGAAGGCATGCCGAATGTGGCCAATGTGGGCCAATATACAAGACTTTTGCCCTGACAACGGTCAAAACGAAAACAATGATACCACCTTTGATGGCCAAATCCCAGGGTTTGCGGCTTCTTCCAGATGACCAGATATCATTGTGCTGACAGCAACCCACAGCATCTTCTAAGATGTAAGTCTGACACAAAACTTTTCGACATAGACACCCTAGCGTTGGAGGAATGCAAAATCAATGATGATGGCAAAGTCTTATTATCCGTACGCGGTTACTGCATTTAGTCGTCTTGATCGGTCTGCCACAAACCAAGCGACCTCGACCAACTTATCCGTAGCTGCATCGACTCGAGCTCAAAAGGACCAGCGGCAACCAACGAAGGGGATATTCCAAGACAGTTTTGTTCCATAGAGATATTTTGGCAATCACGCTTGTGAGGGATAGCCTATGCGATACATTTACCGGTCTGAACCAACGTTGACGTATTTCATTGGGCATTCCACCGGGAATGGAATTATCTGAACAGCTAGAATTCCCGTGTCTTATTGTTAGAACCCTCCTCAGTAAAAGGCCCCGCCACATTTGACAGTCCGTTATTTGAGCCAACAAGCTTCCGACAATTAACCCCTGTCTCTAACCTGTTAACGATATTTAATGCCACTTCTTGCCTACCTATTGCATCACCATTCGTTCTATTCGCTGAGCTTCAACTAATCGTCGTTTGGCACGATTCATACGCTACTAGCAATAAGCTCATTCGCTTCGCGATTGAGATTCTTCGGAACTACCATATGGAAAGCACGCCTTCACCGCCTCTTTGGGAGGTGCTCGAGTTATCTTTCAGCGTCAGCCTTGAAGACGCCAGATTAGTGACTTTCTGTAACGGTCATCGTGTTATAATTGATCTTGACGCCGAATATTTTACCGCATCGCCATCTCTACTCCAGCAGTATCGCTTCTTTCTTCAAGTCGCAGAACATTTTGAATTGGAGGGCTATACAGAGGAGGACTTTTACAAATGGATTGTGGCACCATTGTTACCAGTTTTTCACCAGCTCAGCAAAATTGAAAATGATGATGCTACTCTGGACGCCTTTTTTAAACCAAAAACACGGTTCTATGCTCTCCAGGCTGAAGGCGACTCACTGACCGCTGTTGAACAACAAGTGGAGGATGACACGCCGATATTTGGCATACATATCGCAGACGACGTTTGCTCTTCTTTTCGTTTATTTAAACCATCCGAATTGCAGCAGCTCGAAGAACGCGACAGGATTGGACCACCATCCACGAAGCCAACCAAGGTTCAACTACCAGATGGAACAGTGAGCTTTCTGAAAGTTGCGCATTCTGGAGAGAAGCAATCGTTGTTGGCTGAGCTAAAAGCCTACGCACAAATTCAGGACGCATCTTTAGATATATCCCTGCGAATATCAAGGCTCCTCGGCATCGTCCGTGATGAAGAAGGCATCGTGTATGGGCTTCTGTTGACCTACATTGACTGTCACAACAGAACGTTATTCTGTGCCGCTAATCCCGGCTCGGACAAAGCATTGAGGCAGAAATGGCTTCAACAGGTGACTGAAACTGTTACTCAGTTGCATCTTGCGGGTATAGCTTGGGGTGATGCCAAGCCTGATAATGTTCTAATCGATCGTGGGGTGACGCCTGGCTCATTGACTTTGGTGGTTCATATACAGAAGGGTGGGTCCCCAAAGATTTAGCTGGAACAATCGAAGGCGATGAAGTAGGCTTGCAAAAGATTGGAGAGTTTTTGGTTTAACTGAAAAGAGCTTTATTCATGTTTTACACTGAGGTCATGATGTTGCAATGATCAATGTCTCTTGGCTTGAAGATTGGCGAGTCGATAGTGCCTTACCAAGCACGGCGAAAGAACGAGCGAAGAGCGTGAAGTGCTCTCACGAAAGTGGGAAAGATGGCCAAGGCAGCTGCTATTTTGCCTAGCTGCCTCGAGTCCTAATTACCGTGATATCGAGCGAAGCGAGGCCGGCTCGACGCAGTCGCCGCCGGAGGCATATGCTAAGGGCCACCCGGTTTTCCGTTTTGTATACCCCTACGAGAATAGCGCATGATCCCGTGATGTCTAGTATAGTAACTAACTGTTCAAATTGATTGCTTATCAGACATTTCTACCTTGTAAACTACTCAGAGAAACACATATAGTTCAATATCAACAGAGGTGGCCAGCTAGTTCAGCTTTGGCTATGATCTAAGATGCCACAAGGCTAGAGTCTGTGCCTTTCTCAGGCTTCATTCCCAACTTGAATCCACCAAGACACCCAGTCTGGAACAAGCCGTTAGGATCGTATTCACGGCTCACCTTTTGCATGAACTCTATATTCTTCTGGCCATAACCTTCAAGGGTCGTTGCCATTCGCTCGCGTAGTTTGTGAAGCGATATGGGTGGCTTGTGTTGTGTGCTGCAGCTACCTCTTCAATCTTGGTGATGGTGTCGCGTGTCGTTCTTGACATTAGCTCGTCATCCTTGGGATCAGACCAACTGACAGAAAAGTTCACGATAATCAGCGGCTCCTTGCAGTCTTCGAGACCTAATACATTCGGCGTGCCTCTATTAATCCATTGCGGTAGAATGGTTTGGAAGATCATGACGTGCGCGCCGCCTTTGACGTGCTTAATCAGTGGGGTACAGTCTTTGGCAATTCGATGAGCTGCGAGCATAGTTTCAAGGTTGTTTCTCAAGGTGGTTGTGCCGTAGGTGTTGCGAAAGCCTGATGGAGTGAACTCGCCCAGGGACTGCACTACATCATGTACTGTCTTGTTCCCAGCACCGATGGGCAGACGCCAAAGAGAACTGAAGGGTGACTTCTTCCAGTATTGCGGCCAGGCACCAGTCTTTGTTGGTTCGCTGTAGGTGAGTTGCGTGTACAAGAGCGGAGTGCCGCCCATTCCTAGGTAGTTGATGGAGGTAATAGGCACTGATGCGCGTTCGTCAAAAGTGACGGGGTCGGCGGCATACTTGATGTATTCGTGAAGAGCAGTGAATGATTTTTGGCCAGGAAACCCGCACCGAGATATTGACCCGACCAGATTTTATCAGTGGGGAACGTCTTATACGTGAAGCTTGCGACAACGCCAAAATTGTTGGCTCCGCCCTTGAGTGCAAGCCAAAGATCGTGATGCTCGTCTTCAGACGCGGTGACTATGCTGCCATCGGCCAGAACAACCTTGTAACTGATAACGTTGGAGCAGATGAACCCATATTTTGGTGAATGATATGACAACCCGCCTGATGTTGAGAGTTAGTTACTACCACGGTTGTGCCCGGTTAAGGCCAGACGTACCTTGAAGCGTAGAGCCGCCTACTCCCACTGGCGAAGTTCTGCCACCAGCAACTCCGAGACCTCTCGCCTCCAACGCCTTGTAAACCTTGGCCCAGTAGGCTCCCGCACCGACGGTGACACTCAATCCGTCTTCGGAGGGCGTCACCTGGTTGAACAACGACATGTCGAGCAAAACTCCGTCCTTTACACCAGAAATGCCATTAGCAGGATTGGCGCCGCCACCACGAATAGCGAAAAGCCCGCCATCATGACCGGTGCTTTTGGCTCTGGCGCTATGCTCTCGGGCAAGGTGCTGGACGGCGATGGCAAGTTCTTGAGTGTTGCTGGGCTGCACGATACATGCGGGGATAATGTCCCGGTTTTGCTGCGACCAGTAGCTGTTCAAGGCCTTCTGGAAGGTAGACACATCCTTTGGAAGTAAAACGCGTCCAGGCAGTTCCAAGGCCAATTTCTTGATGTAGGGCGCGGCCTCGGGAAGTCGGTCGCCAATTGAGTCTCAACCTTTGCGTCCTGAGTTTTCGAAGATGGTGACCGGAAGAAGTAGAGCGTAACCAAGATCGCCAGTGCCGTAACGGCAGCGATAACCAACAATTGACCTGCCATGATGCTCAGGAGTCAGCATGTGCCGTAATATGAAAGCTTCAGTATCCTACTTGGGAGTTGAATGCAACGTGGCGAACAGTCTGCTCACTCAGCTCTAGAGAAGTGTGCTCCTTGGCAGCTAGCAGGGGTTGAGCGGACAAGGCCCGCATTAATTTCTCGCACCTCACAGAGTAGGGTGGTTACGGAATAGCTTGGGGTATCTGGTGGTGAAAAACATACCAGTACTTGGTAATGTTACCGCATCAAACACTTTGCTTCTATGTTTGTTCTTGTAAGCATATACACGACTTCAATTCCACAAAACTTGCCTTTGCCACACTTCAACTCGCCATGTTTACACCCTTCGACTCAAGTCTAGTCGTCTAACCTATTTGTAGGTGTCTCTCAACAGACTGAACCATTTGATATACTATTGGTGTTGGCCGTTCCTACACAAATCACTATTTATGCTAGACAAGCCTCTCACACTCTCGTTGGTCTAGCAAGACAGCCGACATGCATGGATTGTAGGTACGACTGTTTACCCACTACGGCCTAGTGTCTGTCCTAAGACGCCAAGGGTATAGGGTGTGCTGACAGTGGAGTGAAGGATGTTGGTTGTCGCTCTTTATGCTTGATCAGATGTTGGCACCCATTTCGAAGTTATAAGTTATTTATTCAAATAACAACACTTGCACCCTGCATATTTCGCTCCAGTCGTCTTCTCAAATTGAAGGACTGAATCTTCTGTTGCGCGAAAAGCCCAAAACTGTATATCAACGCCTGCCATGGAGCTCTTCTATCTCATCCCTGCCGCTACAGGGTATGCGGTGATTACCACGATGACTGGCGTTTGTGACTCTAGCCGAATTGAGCAACTGTAGCTAACGATTGTAGTTATTCTTGCTCTTCGTCTATCGTTTAACGCTACACCCCTGCAAAGATATCCAGGGCCCTTTCTCGCAAGGATTACGAATGCCTACGCGGGGTTTTATGCTGGGACCATGTCGTTGCATATCCAGACGCATGAAGACCATCTAAAATACGGTATGTAACACAATGGATGTAGGAGAACCATCCAGTAGTAAATATGACCATCTAGGCTCTGTGGTTCGATATGGCCCGAATCGACTGATCTTTAATTCGGCACAGGCACTAAAAGGTAGTTTACCTGGCCATGACCATCATGATACTCATAATCCATAGATATCTACTTGAACGACAAGCTATCCAAGTCTCATGTTTTCGAACACCTCCCTTACAAGCCCAAAACCTATAGCATCTTTGACGTTATTGATAAAGACACACACCGGTCTAAGCGAAAATTGATAGGCCAGGCCATCTCAGAAAGGTCAATGCGTATATTCCATCCCGTTATGCTAGATGAGGTCAATACCTTCCTTAGGATTCTTGCGGCATCTTCCGGAAACCCCGTTAATATGTCGAAAAGGCTCAAGCGCCTTGGGATGGACATTGTCGGTCTTTTGGCTCTGGGATACCCTTTGAAGACACAAACCGAGGAGAAATATCGGTTCCTCATGGACGCTCATGTTTTTGGCACCTTTCGAAGCAATATGTATCTGCAATTCCCCTTTTCAAGACAACCCGGCTGTACAGCATACTTGAGACGCTTGCTACAGCCGAGGTGCGTCGCTACTTTGCCGTGGTTGAGGAGTTACTTGCAACTCGCATAGCCGAAGATAAAAACATTAGACACGACCTCTACTCCTCGTCGCCGATAAAATGAATCCCAAGGAGAGCATGCTGCAGAGAGTGAGCTTTGGGCAGAAGTCAGCTTCTTCTTTCCTGCAGGCGGAGAAACCACAGCCACCCTATTGAGCGCCGCTTTCTTCTATCTATCGCATGATTCCGATATCTACAATAAATTGGCTAAGGAAATTCGATCCACTTTTGCATCGGGCGAGGAAATTGTGGCAGGGGCCAAGCTTACCAGTTGCCACTACTTTCGAGCTTGTATCAATGAAACCCTAAGGATATCGCCTCCTGTCTCTGGCACTCTGTGGCGCGAGCTATCCACGGCCGATTCGTCGGAAGCCTCTTTTGTAGTTGATGGGCATGTCATTCCTCGGGGACTGAGGTTGGCGTGAACATGTATGCAATCCACCATAACGAGGAGTATTTTCCTGAACCTTTTGCCTTTAAACCTGAACGATGGAACGAATTGGACCAGGCCAATGGACAAAACAAGCCAGTGCATGATGCCTGGGTGCCTTTTTCACTTGGTGCTCGCAACTGTGCAGGAAAGGCAATGGCATACCAGCAAGCCAACCTTGTCTTGGCCAAGACATTGTGATATTTCGATTTCGAGCTTGCTCCTGGAAAGCTGGGAGAGGTGGGTGGTGGACACGAAGGTCTAAGGAAGGGCAGGCAAAGGCCAAATGAGTTTCAACTCAATGAACACATTGCTGCCTCGCACGATGGACCGAATTTAATCTTTCATCCGCGGGGTAACGCGTTTAATGAACTCATGGACACGAACTATGCTTAAGGTCATGGAATTGGGGCAGCTGCTTGGTAGGCCAATGTGGGCTGCTCGGGATATGCATGATCTTCTGGATTAACTCATGAAACCTTGACGAGGGCAACATCAACAATTTGCAATTATTAATCTAACTAATAGACCTGAACCTCCTCTTTGTGATCCAAACGTATGAGATAGTCTGGTAGCGCTCCCACGCCCACTCTAATATATCCATTCCCTTGTTCAGTAGGTGATCTGGCGATGACAATGATGTAATTGAGTAGCTCTTTCGCGTTCGTATTTGGCTTATCCCTTCCTATGATGATGCAGCGGAGTTGATCAATTCGGTAGTCGTAGTACTCAATGTCAAAAACGATACTCCTCGATATGACCAAGGGGTCCTGGTTGGAGGCGAATTGTCTAGCCTTCGACCTGAGCACTGGTGTGGGCTTGTTTCCACTTGCTACCCAGAACGTCTTGCCTCTGTTAACGTTTTTTCGAAAGGGTGAATCGTAATCACCTGTCCAGTCTACCATCTCGAACGGTGCTTCGAGATAGGAAATGCTGCCCTTGTATGCCATCCATGACCATGACGGAACTCCACGACCAGATGGATACTCGATAGGTGACAAGAAGCTGTTTTCGGACCTCATCCAGAGGAGGCTTCGTTCCAAGTATAGCTCAAATATGCCGTATCCCCTCTAGTTTTGAATACTGTCATCAGCCGTTTTTCCAAACCAGATATGGCAATTGAACGGTCAGAAGGTCTTGTGAAATCAAGTCTAGAGTACAGCTTGAACAAATCTTGAAAAAGGATAATTCTTCCGCCCTTGTAGTAAGGCATGATGGAGTTTGGGAAATCCGAATCGCTGAGGAAAGCTGCTTTTTCGCTAGGTAAGTTAGCCAAGTGACTAGGCCTGAGCATTTGAGAACACAAACTTGGTCAGCTTCATCAAGCTTTCACAGTGAATCCCTCTTCCACATTCCATATACAGCTGCGTGTCGGTAAAATGAATGGAGCGTCTTGCCAGTGCCCGCTCTTGCAGAACCCATCCACGTTTGTTCAAGATGGCTTCTTCAACATCTCGATGAAAATTGTCAACAAACTTGGTGACTTGAAGAGTTACCCTAGCTGGCGTACGCAGGGTCACCCAAGTTCGTGGCTGTCGCGGTATCTCTAGAAAACCTGCTGCGGATGAGCTAGCCGCACTGGCAGCAATCACACATGTTGCATTGCTGAAGACCTGCTGCATTCTTGCAGCCTCATTCTCCCAGTCTCTTTCGTCGTCTTGAATAATGCATAGAGAGTCAATCCATAGGTATCTCATCTTCAAAGCTCTTGTTACCGTGATGGCGTCTTGAAAGCTCCGAGGTAGAAGGTGAAAGTCAATCTTTCTCTGAAGGGTATCAAAGTTATCCTTAATAGCTCTGAACATGGAACCCTGGCCCCAGCAATGGCTAAAAGCAATGTATTCGTGGGAGGTCATGGCTTCGCAACCAACCAGCTGCAGCATAGGTCTGTCTAAACTCCCAACATCGACCACACGAGTCGGAAGTTCTGTACTTGAGATTTTGGCCGTGGCATCTCCTGCAACTCCATTGCTTAGTAGCATGGATGGATTTCCATGATTGTGTGTCTCCTGGCATACACGCAACCATTCTTTCATGAAGGCAAATTGAGCAGAGCTACCCGGTTCGGGCAATGTTGGAGAGCCGATTTGAGCACAGTGAGGAGGTAGTGCTGGATCTATTGCATGGTCATTAGCGGTTCGCGACTCGGAGATGATGTGGGTAGATACTTGAGTTTGCATAAATTGAAAGTATTGTGTGAGCACCCGGTTGAACTTGCAGAACGGGTCCCTTGCGCTGACAAGTAAACATACTGTCATTGGACATCCCCAAATCTTTTGCAGACTGAGAGAACATGTTGCATAGCTCACACTCCTTGGATCTGGCGTCAATCTTTTCGAGTAGTTCGCTAGTCTCGAAAGTTGGCTGAGTGACGTCGAAAGCTGTGCATCTCTGACACAATTTTGATAATGCAGCTGAGGAAGTGGAGGTAGATGTCCAGTCCTCCCGGAGGAACAAGCTTTGAGCAAAGCTGTTGTCTGTTTGGGAGTACCAAATGTCGTTTAACCGACGCAGTTGCTGCACCCTTTGTCAACAGCCAGATACAGCAAGGATGGACAGGACAACTTACCGGCTACAGTTGTCAGCAATAGCCTGTTACGGGATCACGAATTGTTGCTTACCACCTAATTCCACGTTAGCATTTGGAATAGATGGGACGGGTTTCTTTTGGATGTATCACGTTCTTTGAGCGATTAGCGTTAGCTGAGTAGTAATGCCCTCACTACGGTTCACTCACATACTACAACAACTCTTAGTTAGTGCTGATATCGGAGACGCGGGCATAACTCACATCTTGTGCAATCTTGCTAGTCGTGGGGAAAGTAGCGACACGAGTGGGTGCAGCATCTTCTGGTTCTTGAATATGAATCGGAATGTCCTGGTGTTCCTCGACTTCTACATTAGAAGCCTGACCTTGTCGGAGTGGTGCATGCGGCTTTGCTAAATCCCCGGGACAGTCAAATGTGCCCCAGATGGTTTCACGGCCGGTGGAGCTCGGGTACTAATTTTGGACCATATCCAGTCGTCGAGCAGATATTTTGGCTCTTTCGCGGCCCTGTCACAGATGAACGCCAATTGTTGATACACATCGCTGCTGTCACTGCGCTTGGCATCGTCTGGGACCAGCATGTTTGATTGGACCAGATTGAACAAGCTTGCAAGCGCGGATTCAGGGCCCACCAAATCTGTTGAAATACGATCCAGCCAAGACTTGACATCAGTGTGCACCACAAACTCGACGCCTTTCTTCTCCCAGAAGTGATCAAACCGCTGCTTGGTGAAATCGCGGAGTTGATTTTGTCCGTAGAGCATCCATATGATAAACTCGACGAAAACACACCCCAAAGCCCACGTATCGAAAACTCGGGGAATTACGTCGGCGTGGACAAACTCTGGGGAGACGTAGCGCGTGGTGCCAGTCATCGTGTTGGTCCTTTGCATGAGATCCTTGCGCTGTTGCGTCTGCATTTCGTGATGCTTAGCCAATCCTACATCCGCAATTTGTAGAGTGCCCTTGTACCCGCCCTTGTGGAACAAGAGAATATTCTCCGGTTTCAAATCTCCATGGCGGCGTTCCTTTTGGTGAAGGATGCTGAGACCGTGACATAAGCCACGCATCTGCGTTAGCACCCACTGCATCATCTTACTGTTCTTCAATGGCAAGGTCTGTTCCCTAGCCCAGAACTCCCTCAAGTTGCCCCCTTCAGCCCATGGGAACAAAAAGCAGCCATTGTCCTCCAAATGATATGCGAATGAGGCAACGGGCATGATCAGGTGGGGATGGTCAATTTCTCGAATGACGGCCAAGGTTTCCCTTTCCTTTTGGAAGTAACTGCCCATTTGAGGTCTGATTGTTTTGAGGGCAAATCTTAAGCTTTCCTCGCCTTTCTGGACGAGTATTAGAACTGGCTCTCTAAGCGCGTTTCAGACGAGCATACCTTTTCAAGGACTTTTGATGCGCTTCGTGGACTCTCACTTCAACGACTGATCCTGTGAGCCCTCCCTGCTGCTCACTTCCCGTAGATGTGATGGGCAATGGACATCTTCTGTCAAGTGTGTAGAAGAAGACGTCCTTTGTAAATACGGGAGCCAGGAACATCCACTGGTTTACAGTGAACTCGTGGCGATGTTTGTGGCGCCAAGTCATTAGCAGATTTCCTTCGGGTCTCGTAGTCCTCTTATTGGAATCGAATGGCAAATGGTGGTCGGAGAGGCGACATTGGTAGAAGTCTACCATTTTATCCACAAGGTCGCAACAAACTAGAGTGGCGAAGATTTTAATCGCCGGTTCATTGAGCACATAATCGACAACAAGTGATAGGGGAACACGCCCAGTCTTGTCTTTGAGCTCTTTTTCGATAACGTCTTCGGTTAGGAGAGCATCAATGGCATCTGGTGAGATGAATTCTCTGTTTTCCATATCAATTGTTTTTTCCTTCAGTATTATATCACATAGCTCTATGTCTGCTTTGGTCGGGTCCGGTACTGATCGCCAGCTTGAAGCCAGCGTCATGTCGTTGCCAGCCCTCGGGACGTCCGAGTCGCTGGCTTTCTCGGGCGCGACTGAGAGACCATTTCGAACATACGCTGAAGAGTTTGTGGACATTTGGGACAGCAATTCTTGGTTTTGAGCCGATGTTGGCCGATCCGAGCTCATTCGATCCTCAACTACAGGCTGCATGGAGCTTGCTGTGGCTGCGGGAAGCGAGGTAGGAGTATGTCCTGCCGGAGTACCAGCGACCTGGGGCTCCTTGAGCAGTTAGTTTCGAACCGCCACAATGAACGCCTCGGGGATGGGTCATACCGAGTTCTGATTCGCGTCACGTCTAGAGATGAGGAAGCAACCACACAATGTCATGTCGAAGGCCCGCGACAGACCAGCAGGTTGGAGAGAAGTGGAAAAAGTAGCCTCATAGAAATGCAAGAGGGGTTGGTTCGCAATCTGGTTGCCTCATATTTATTCGAGCAGGTAGGCTTTGCCAGCCTCGGCGGCTCGACACAGGACGGTTACAACGGCCTCTTATGAGACCGCCTTAAAAGTTGCCTACCACATCTGATTCGAACCGTGGCACGGGCGGCGGCACGTCATGTAGCATCCGCCGAGAAGGGCACAGGGTACCTCATGCCAATCAACTAATCCTCAGGCTTACTCGAGTGGCTATGGGTAGGCTCCTGTACGCCACTTTTAGTTTTGCTTTTCCTGATGTTCATGCTAGCTTACAGAACAGGAGGGAACTAGCAGAAGACATAAAGCGCCACGTACCAAGATATCCAGAGCGAATGGAAAGACGAGGATAGATAATTGGTTAGTGTTACGACGTACAGACAAGTGAGAAGGAGACCAAGAATTCAACACTTGGTGAACGTAAAAATGTTCGAGAAGAAATTCGCCTCTACTAAGCCCTCTCGAGGGGCTTCATCCGAGGTATTGAGTGGCGAATCTCCCTGTTTTCAGCTGCCAGGATTCCCTGGTACCGAACGCATACATGTCTTGGGTCTGCATAGGCTCGAGCTGTGCTTACAGGATTGTGATAAAATTTGTGGCATGTTCATGTTGAAGGGCGCGTATTGAGTGTGAATCTTGCAAAAGTCACCCAAGGGCATTCAATCACCAAGGCAAAGATAGTTTTGAAATGCTTGTTCGAGAAGCTCGCCACTGATACTGAGATGAAAGTAGCAACATGCATGTTCCAACGTCCTCCTTGCCATTTCCTGTCGTCACGAGACAAATAACGATCTATGTATTGTCACCCAGTATCGCATGGGGTCAGGTCCCAACTTTCTTTCAATTTGACAACGTGATTGGGAAGACGACATGGTCGCTCCAACACTTGATTTCGAGAGTCGCTTTACCCAACAATGCTTGCCGTCACACTGTCCCTGGCGGAGATATCAAGCCCTTTTCTACATAGACATGGTGTACATTGTGCTGCATCGCTATCCTGAAAGTGCTACCCTCTGGCAGGAGATTTTCTAGTCGTCGCATTAATTGTTGCGTAGTGATGAGCTTTGAGTGTATTTGGAACTCGAATATTTGTGGCCCTGATTGCATTGTTTCCCGAATATGATCTTCTCTATTATTGATGGTATGTTTTGAAACTCGTTTGGGATTCGTAACGCCTGTATTGGACAACTATCTGTTGTCTGTTCCTGGTTGCCTTAGTTGATAAATACTATTATGAGTGTTATCTGCAGGCTTAAGTTGACATCGTTTGACGATGGAGAGTGGTTTATGTATGATAGACTTGAGCTGAGAAGAAAGAGAGCAGAGTCCTAAGTGCATCAGGAGACGAAAATAAATGTAATATTGTGAGGATGATCAGGCTCCGGGGCTGAGCGGGCTTCTTGAAACCCTGACATAATTGCTGGCCTTTTGGCTGGCAGCCCTATTAGGCTCACTCTGGGGCGAAGTGGATAAACCCAGCAGTCTGTTATAGGCCTCTGGCTTGCCATCACGCGACTTGGGTGGACCAGCCTCGAGTTGAGCTGTCTCATATTCTTGGACTGCTGGGAGTCAGCTGGAGGGCCTCAAGCCCTAGCGCTGTCGCCAGATAGCGGCAAGGCTGCATCAAGCCACCAAAAGGAAGCACAAGCCATAATGCTACCTTGGTGGTGGCTTGTATCCGGCCGTGGCGGAAAACATTGCTTTTTCTGAAGGCTAAGCGCTGTGAACTGACCATGACCATGTCTTCAAGCCAGAATCAGTCATGCGGTGGTGTCTGTTTTCTTTCTTGTGTCTTCCGTGTCTTCCAGCAAGGCTAAATCGAGAAGATCTGAGGAATGATGGCTCACATATATACTCGGAAGATGCTGCGTGCGATCGCTCCAAGCCATTCAGTATCTTCAAATCATACCCTGCTGTGTCTTCCAGCATTCTCTACACTGTTGTCAATTGTAGATTGTGCTGGTGCGGTGCAGTGGAGCAAACCTCCACGAGGCTGCCTATGCATAAAGTCAAACATAGTCTCAACATCAGACAATGACTGACAAGAGCGACGTCACACGTTCCACCCCAGCCCATTCGGCACTCAAGTCTGACACTGCATTGATCGAGACCAGATTCAAGCCACATGAACGGCGCGACAGCGCTGAAAATGGCATTGACCACGAGATTCAAAAACTGCAGGCCACCGCGGCTGAACCAGGAGGTATATCAGGACCTTCGTTTAGGGACAATGAGTTTCAAGTCCTGCCAAACACGACATCCTTTCCGAAAATTCCAGATTTGAGGGTGAATGGACTTAATAATAGTTCACCATCCAAAGCACTCGATAATGGCCGTGGCGCTCAACTTGGCGTCAACTGGGCTGTAAAAACCCGGTCACCAGTCACCGCCTCAGAATCAGGCCGATCGGAGCTAAGCTTTTTAAACATTGCCAAAATCTATGACAGAGGAACTGAAGCGCATATGGAATGTGAGAGTTCACGTCTCCGTGATAGTGGAGTTGGAAACTTGCCAATGGAGTGGTTGATGCCAGGCTGTCTACAGAATGGTGAAGATTCGACATGGCCCAATGCAATCACGTCCTGGCCCACGCAAAATGACGTCCAACAGTCTTCAGAGCTGAGCATAGCTACTTCAATATCTCTCGGCACTTCAATCGATGTCAAGTCCATTTCTGACAAGATCTGCGGTTCGTTTGAGCTATCGGCTTTCGACAATCGGAAATATCTGCCTTTAGATCGGTTACGCCAGATCTTGTCTCGTAATGTAGTCCGACAGCTTTTGAAGCAACACTTTGAGGAGAAAGAGGCCGCCAGACTAGAAGTAGAAGTCCTTGGTGCTCATTGCTCTGGAAGCAACACTACTGCGTCTCCTCCTAAACGACGGAGGATTTTGGCCATACTAGTTGTCATTGAGAAACTCGACAAGCTGCTTGAATTTGTCAAAGCTGGTATTGACGACACCGCTCTTCCGCTTACTTTTGATAACAAGTCCAACGGAGGACAGCTTACAAAAATATTTTTCAGCACGCGTGATCCGCTGAGCCCTTTCAAACTGTTTGGGTACTGGGCCCACAAGGACGCTCACGACTTCTCCCAAAACCAACAGATCTTTTATGCGCCATTCTTCAAATTCCTGGAAACGAAGTCTCATTCTACGACCTTGAGCATGAATCCACCCTTCCTTTTTGTTATTATGAGACTCATGAGAGCGGTAGTTATGGCAGTGTACGAAAGGCAGGCATTCACCATGCACATCACAACTACAGTGAGAGTAACTCGGTAGGCCACCCTTGTGTTTGTTCGTGCTTTTCAGCATCATATGAGATTTGCAGCCTATTCAAAGCCTGGGGTTGATTCTGACATTTGGCAATAGAAGCAACCTCAAGCATTTGCGGTGAAGCGGCTTCATGTCCCAAACAATGAAGACTATCTCCGAGAAGTTCAAGTCTTTGAGAAATTAGGCATAGAGAAGAAGGACGCACTGCCTAATCACTTAATCTCGCTTCAACTAACGTTCAAGCATGGGAGAGACTTCTTCCTCATGTTTCCGTGGGCCGACGGCAACTTGAAACAGTTTTGGTCCCAGACACGCCTAAATCCAGCTGTGCCAGAGTCTATGTGTTGGTTCTTTGAACAAATCTCAGGGATTGCTCGTGGCCTGCGCAAGATACATCATTTGGGCACGCAAGGGAAAACATCCCTTGATGCCGACAATGCCGCAATGATGGTTCTATCTCCATCATTAGGAGACCGGGAATGGGGCCGGCACGGTGATATCAAACCAGAAAATATCTTGTGGTTCAAGGAATATGATGGCCAACCAAACTACTTGGTCATATCCGATTTCGGTTTAACGCAGTTTAATACTGCCCATTCCAAGTCCAAGGTTCTTCAAGAACAAATACAAGGCTTTTCAGGGACATATCGACCGCCTGATCTACACTTGGATGAGTCGATATCTCAGAGATATGACATTTGGTCCTTGGGATGTGTCATACTTGAGTTTACGTCCTGGCTCTTGCTGGGATATAAGGAAGGCATTGAGACATTTATGAAGGAACGTCTCAATGACGACTACGATTTTGAAAATGTTTCAGAAGACAAATTCTTTAATTTCAAAGAGATATTTGATGGAGCCAAGAATGAGGGAAGAATCACATCTACTCTCAAACCATCAGTTATCAAGGTGGGCATTCTGCGATCTTTGTGCACCTTGATTCGCCAAACTAATGGATATTGCAGTGGATCGAAAGGCTACACGACACAGATGGATGCAGCGAGCCTTTGCACGCACTTTTGGATCTTATCCAGTTTAGAATGCTGGCGCCAAAGTGTGGTGCTCGTTGGGGCTGCGACCTAATTCGGAATGAGTTTCAGAGGCTTCATGAAAGCTGCAAGCAGAACACAGAATTTGCCGTCAAGACAGTTCGTTCAAGACCCGATCCTGATAGGTACCCGGAGCAAATGCGGGAGATTTTCACTGTAAGTGTTTGCCTTCACTTGGTGCTTGTTCTAATATTGTCTAGGCTCAGGGTAAAGCCCAAGCTGTTGGGCCTAAACCCAAAGCACTATCAACAAATGGCAATCTGGCCAATGTTTCTGGACCCATACCAATATCTTGTCATGATGTAAAGCGATTAAGCTCTTCTCAATCCACATTGAGCACGCTTCCGGGGCTTCTAACCAGAGTTCATATCGAAAGTGGTGATGCCGGTGGAACATCATACAAGCAATCAGAAATTAGGGAATCCAACACTGAGGTCAGATTGAATACTCATACTTCTAAAGAGAACAGTTACGTGCCAGGCTCAGAATCTGCCCTCTTTGAACAACAGTCACACATACAACAGACAATTGACAACTCCGGTGCTCAGTTTGATCAAGTGTATGAACTCAAAGATTCCTCGACGACCACCGCCAATATGGTGACCGTTACCACAGAGGATCACGTGTCGGTTCATTAAATCCAGCACGCAGACCATTCTACACCACGGAACATGGCCCCAATTAGTGGTCAGTTGGAGAATTTTTGTAAAGCCTGGCTTGCAAGTGCGAGTAGTTCCGAATCTTTCCAGAACATTGGCTGGTCACAGATGACCAAGAGTCGCTAGTAAGATTGGTGTTGGGAGTTATAAGCTAGAAAGGGTTAAAGAAGATAGTTAGAGTCAAAGGGACAGGGCATATCCCCTATCGTGTCATTCACATTGTCTTTAGTGAGACGCATATGTAACAATAGACTATTATGTTTAAGGCTATGGATTAGAAATCAATATATTTTTTCATGATATACTCTTAAAACTTCTGATCTGTCACCTGTCTAAAACCCTGAGCCCTGTAACGATATTCCTGACCCGGCTGCCTCGAGCCCTGGTAATCGTAATATCGAGCGTAGCGAGGACGGCTCGACGCAGCCGCCGCCGGAGGCATTTGCTAGGACCAATCAAGCTCACGCTTCCATAATGACTAATAGTTGGGGAGACATGAGGCAAGGTCAATGTAACTAAACAAGAGCATCTGAATTACAATCATAAGTGTGGTTTCTCATATCCTCAGTCAAGATTGGTAATAACTGCTCCCATATCCGCCTTCTGTTGCACAGTCCATAGAACTTGTTTTTGCCCCGTGAACTAGGATCGCTGCCCCACCAGAGGATTCGAAATACCTGTTGCCAGTCAATTTGGTCTGCGTTTTCGAGGGTATCAAAGGCCGGAAATCCCATAGCCACGGCATCTCAGAATTGATACGTGACATCCAAAATGCTCTGGTGAGTGTCATGTTGGCAAATGCGGGGACGCTATTCGGGTATTCAACACACTTGCCATGTCGGTCAAGTTTGAGAAAATCAAGAGGAGAATCTCTTGTGATAGTGTAGCAAAACATCACCATTCGTATCGTAGGGCTTGATTTTCGACTGTAGCTTTGTTTCACGCAATGGAAGCTTGGCGTAAAACTCCTGTAACTCTCCTACGTTGATAGGATCAGATACCATATACTCGTCTCCATGATGCATAAGCCACTGTCGTTCCATAGATGGCATAATGTCGCCATAGTCAATGTTGAGGCAACTGGTTAGACCAAGCCCGTCTTCGTACAGTTTCTTGAATGAACCAAAGAAAGCTTCTTTATCCAGATCAGACAAAGAGACACTCAGGTAGCGACAAAACAATTGGCGGCAAGCGGTATGAAAAGGCACCGCCCAGGGATTGTCGTCGCCTGAAGATGTATCATATCTAGAATGGTAAGTCAATGTCAGACAGTTCTTTGTCGAAGGCTTACACGGTATATGTATCGCCGACTCTTTGCTCCACAAGATGTAATGCCGGATCGGGTGAGTGCCCGGGTTCGCTCGGTTGAAACATCATTTCTCCATCGAATTCTTCAGTTGCCTTGCCAGTCACCCAAACTCTACCAGGTGGTTAGATTAGTTTGGTCGTCGAGGATTTTGATCTCTTCACCTGTTTACTCCGTCGTCATCGGTGACTTCTCCTATGATTCGAGTATCGGACAGCCAAGCCAGTTTAGGGTCTTCTGGGCCCGTCCAGAGACCCGGTTGATGTGAGTCTGCATTCGAATCTTCTCCATGCGATTCGTTGTAAATATCCACCCAACGGGTTGAAACGGGTGCTCCACATATAGCACAATAGACATCCCATCCACTCATTGCTGACAAGTAGTTGGTGCACTTGATAATACCACGTTATGGCCGTAATCGGGCAGGAGTTGCTTCCCTCATTCATTTCGAAATACCCTGGTCGATTTGACACACCTACGGAGGAGTAGCCCGCTGTCAGCCCCAGTGGAACTGTGTAATGCTCTAGCCGCATTACGGCTGCACAAAGCACTTCGCCCGAACTCGGCGAGATAACCGCAAGTGCTCTAGTGCGGTGCATTCCTCGCTGGATCCAAGTGCTAAGAGGACAACTCCTGCAGCGAAACAGCCAAAGGGTGAATGAAAGCAATTTATTTTCATTTGACCATGAGATCAGTCATATACTTATTAGTATTAGAATTTAGTCTTGTAGAATTTCCCAAAAACCATTAGTGAGTTTGTAGCCTGGCTCAAGATTCGGTTGGAGGGACCAGCCAAAGACAGATGGTTACCCTAGAAAGTTTACGCAATGTACTCATGACCGGACTTTCCCCAGTAAAATATTCTTTTCAGAATGCCATGCATAGCGTCTTAGCCTGGTACTCATAGTGTTGTTACTATTTAGTTATTGTCATGCGGCTCGTCAACTTACTAGGCTGATAGCATTCGTCAACCTGATATAGGGTAGTCAACTACGACAGACTTGTCCAACAACGCCATTTAACTGGTGGCAACGAATGTTGCAGTTGCAGTAGCTCAATGCATGGCCAAAATAGACATAGTAAGCAAACCAGAAACTGGCCAATGGATAAAATGAAATAATTTTTCATATCTATGGATTACCGTGGAGTCATGCAAATACATACATCTTAGCGCCATCCCATGTCATCATAAACACCTCACTATACTTCTGTTTGGAGTTTACAGCCACTGCTTGTTACCCAAATGGGAGATTAGCGTGCCTCGGTATTCCGACTCAACAGTGACATTGTCGATAACAGACAGGACCTGCTTAACAGATTCTTCTGGAGTAATGGCTCCAGTGAAGTGTGGGGCATACTTGGCAAAGCTGGCCGCCATGCCCTGAAGCCTCTCCAACTGTTTCGGGGTAGCTGGGTCATGTTAGCAAGGTACAGCTGCCGAGGAGGTCAATACTCACGGTTACCGCTGTTTCCGGTATCGACATAGCCGGGAGAGATGCTCAAAAACAACACGCCATCCTTGGCATACTCGGCGCTATACTTGGCAACGGCGAGGTTCATGGCAGCCTTGCTGATAGAGTAAGGGCTCCCACCACGACATCGTACTTGGCAACAAAGTCCGTATCCGACATTCCAGTGGACAGGGCAACGACCTTCTTCGCGGAACCCTTGAGGATAAGCGGCAGGTATAGGTTGAACAGGTGAATGTTGCCAACAACGTTGATTTTGAAGCTGTCGAGCAAGTCGTTTTCCAGGTCTTTGGGAGTGTCGCCCCTGGGCCTTGTTAGCGCATTACTTGGAGGTTTGCTGCTAGACGTACAATTCAGTGAGGAGTCATAAGCAGAGAACTGCGAAACGAGGGCAGCGTTCGCAATGAGATAATCAAGCTTCCCGCCAGTGATTTCGGATACTTGTGCTACGGTAGACTAAAAAGCATGTCAGTAACGCTCGATGGTATTTTTGCTGGGCACTACCTTGAGTTCTTCGTAGTTGGTAATATCACCCTGGAGGATGTGTAGGTTCTTTCGTTCGCCCAACTCAGCCTTGACCTTTTCATCGGTGGCAGGCTTGCTGCGAACAAGGCCAATGACCGTGTTCTGGGGTTCTTGGACAGTTGGTTGACGAATTCAAACTGATTGCCTTGTTAGTCAAGATCTGGTTGGTGATTGGTTCACATACGCCTAAGCCGCGCGAGGCGCCTGTAACAACGTATGAAGCCATTGGATGGGAGGAATGTTGGATTGGAATTTTCTAGGGATTATTCTGAGTAGTGGTTGAGTTGAGTTACTGATGAATGTCTGAGGACTTGTGATTGAATGTTGATTCTGTCATTGAAACCTCCAAGTCTTTATACTATTTGCTCTACCTTAGCATAATACATCTACTCCATAGACACTGCAGATGGTCAACTTGCTTTCAAATCCACTGCTTAGTAGCGGCTCCACGCGCCGCTTGATAATCTAACCACTCAAACCCAAAATAGATCATGAGCCAAATTGCAGTATCTTGCAGATTACATAACAACGACTATCCCTGCTAGCGCAAAGCCTCCTCATGAGAACTTGCCTGGTTTCCATTCTGAGCAAGCGCTTGCATATTGCCCCGTACGCAGAGCATACGCTATTGGCCGAGCAAATTGGTCATCTCAAGTGGGGCCTGGAAGTCCAAGAGCCTTTAGATAGTCTCCTCAAACCGCGTTGATGTTGGCAACTTTGATCCCAATACCACCTCATTTTTGCAGTTGATGCTTCCTGATGACAAGAATCCTGCTCGAAATGGACAAGTCGCCGAGAGATTGCGGCGTCTGTAAAAGTATGACTGACTCAACCTAGCAATAAAAAGTCTCGTGGTCACTGATTCGGAACGTAGGGCGCAAGGTTCTATGTGACCGTGCCAAGCCAGGCTGCCACCAATGCACGAGGGCAGGTAAAACATGCGACCGCTATGCTGCCCGCCTATTTTGGCCGCGGCCTAATGACACAAGGCGGTCCATTGTGGCGCCCCTGTCAAAGAGCGCCACGGCAGCGCGATATGCCAGCTTGGAGTTTGTCCCAGCCACAACCAAAGACATCCAGCTGCATAATCGACTATCTCGAGAGGCCTGGGATGGTAAGTGCCCGATGGTTGGTCACGTTTCGAGTCTAATTTGTGCCAGTAAACGCGGAGGAGCAAGCCCTTGCCCCAATCCTTACCAAGCCCGTTCGTTGGATACCTTACGACTTAACCGCGTCCGAGAAAGATTTGTTCCAATACTGTAAGACTCGTGACCAGCTTTATCGACATGACTGACTCAGAACAGTTGATTCTGTTGCGTCTTCGGTCTTGTCGACGTTGGGGCAAGACGTAACGGCGCTCCGTGCTACTATAATCCGCACCGCCCTGTCGGCTAACACTGCGGCGGCCGTGGGAGTTTTCCAGTCTTTGATTGCCGTGTCAGCATTGCATAGATATGGCTATGAGCCAAGAGTAGCAGAGCTCCAGCTTTCCGCAATCAAGGCTCTACGGCAATCCGCTACCGAGCTGACCGCCCAGGAGGCAATACAGCAGATTGCAGCTAGCATGCTGCAGTGCTCTTTCGAAGTAAGAAGGTTGTACTTATTTTAGGCTTGACTAACAATTGGTAGATTCAAGCCTCCAGACACACGAAGAGCAACTGGGCCTGGTTCGTCTGTGGATCCAGAAAACTTGTCAGTGTTGCGGTTACCAGCCAGCTTGCTGCGGAGGAGAGCGACTTTGCCGTACTGCAGGGATGGGTTCACTATCACGAAGTTCTGGCCAGATTCGGCATGCGGCACTGGCTAGGACATGGCTCTCCGTTTGAGAACTACACCCGTGACGTCGGATTTCCTCACTGCTTTCCAAGATATGTGATACACCCGAGGTAAGTATCATTTTCCGAAATGCCGACGGCGCTGACATTAGTAGATGCCGTATCCTGGCGAACCATCGCATGAAATATTGCACATCTTCTCCATCATTTTTGAAAGCGTGCTCGAGCAGCACAAACCTTTGTATCACTCTGCTGAGTACAGAGAACATCTTCGAATGCTGGAATGGAGGCTGAATAATGTCAAAGTGGATGCAAACGAGTATCAGTCCTCTGTTGCAACTCCACGAGCACGCAGCATTACAGAGCTGTATCGAATAGCAGCTCTTATCTACCTTGAAAGATCTTCCGGAAACATATCCAACGAGTCAGACAAAATTTCAGCATGGGTTGACCGGGCCTTTACACTTTTAGACGAGCTCCAAGCGTGTAACTGGCCGCTTCTGCTTTTTATATTTGGGCTTGAAGCGCGTTCGGATGCTCAGAGGCTAAAACTTCTCAACCTCGTCTCCAAGACTGAAAAGGAAACGCGGGCAACTAACTTAGAGACTGCAAAAGCTCTAGTTCGAATGAGCTGGGTCCAGGATGATCTAGGCACCAAGTATATTGATTATGTGGCGAAACTAGATATGCTTTTAAGTTCAAGCGAGGTGCTGCCTACTATGGTTTGATAATGCGAATAATAGTATATAATCTACAATATCTAATGATGAATGATGTATAGTTCTTTTCTGACCGCCTACTTGTTTATCAAGTGATGATTTTGCATATATGACAAACAAAAAATAAAACACCAGAGGCATTGCACTATCTTCCCGCTCAGGATTAGGAACAATCTTGATACTAAGAACAGGGTTGCTGAGCTCATCTCAACTAAAAAGCTTGGTCCCTGGACTTGTATAATAACTAGTCATTACAGGAACGTGGGTCCTTCCCTGGGGGTAAGCAAAGCGGAAAGCCGGGTAGGCACTAGGGTATGTAAAAGGCAAAGTCAATTGCAACGTCAAGCGTCCCTAGCAATTGCCTCCGGCGGCGACTGCGTCGAGCCGGCCTCGCTACGCTCGATATCACGATTATTAGGGCTCGAGGCAGCCATCTTCAAGGTCCTAGGAATCGGGTACAACAGGATCGTCATGGCTCGAGGCAGCCGGGTCAGGAACATCGTCCGAGGGCTCAGGGTTCGAGGTAGTTAGTAGATTAGAACCACCAAGAGCATGTCATCGAAAGATACATTAACCTCTAACCAATAGCCTTATACAATAAGACCTTCGGTTAGTTACTGAGACAATAGATAGGTCTAAACTCAATTATTCTCTTGTCACAAAGCAAGCGGAAGTTGTCCTTGGCATCTCTGCTCGAGCACTTCGTCCTCTTCACTCGCTCTTTTGTTTTGCTTAATAAGCTATTAATTGGAGTTTTATGCCCTTAAGTACTCCCCAAGATGAAACACAGAACCTGAAAGCCCTTATAGTCAAACATGCACGTTCTGAGTCTGATTTCGCCAGCATGTCGAATGTTGGTGGATAGCTGTATTTGTCCACTCATTTGCATAGTTCCATCACGTAGCCTATTCAACTATGAAAATGCAATCACTCTCCAATGTCTCTCGGTCTTAACTTCAAGAATGCCTGACGAGCCCTGAAAGTAATATCATATGTTCCCTCATGGCTGCTTAGAGACTCTGGAGTTTGAAGAAGGTCAAATTTCCATAGAATCATCGTCAATGCCATCCGCATCTCCAGGTACACTAGCTTGCGTCCCCAGCAACCACGCGGACCGAGACCAAAGGCTAGCTGAGGGCGGAAAACACCGTCAAAATCGAGTTGTCCTGCCTCATTCGTTGACAGCCAGCGTTCTGGCTTGAAAGCATACATATCACGATACCTCTCGTCAGCTGTACCCATTGATTTGAAATGCCGGTAACGTTCTGAGTCGCCTGCAATTGGGACGGACGAAAAGTCTGGTGCTTGGGCTACAAGCAAGACAGTCGTCCCTTTAGGTATCCTATGACCGAGCAGGGTTGTGTCGCGGACCGTGTCACGAGGAACAAGAAATGCGGCCCTCAATCGAAAACTCTCCTCCAGAACGGCTTCAAGATACGGGATTCTTGCAGAAACCATCTCATCCACCGTTGGGAGTCGCTTTTCTTGCACTGCATTGGCGTAGGTTGAGTGCAGTGCGTTGCGAAGTGTTGCCTGCACTTGTGGATGATCTGTCACAAACTTAACAACCCATGTGAGCGCTGCGGCGGTTGTGTGTTCTCCGGCGACCGACTCGCCGTATATCTTAGGAGTTTAGCACCGAAGTTCTCAAGGACTGAGTGACCTTACCTCATCAACCATGTCTTGACCCTCAAAAGCAGGGGGTCGACCGCCCTTCAAGGCCGCCTTTTCTTCTCGCCCTATCATATAGTCAATTCCAGATTTGGGCTCAGTGCCCAACCGATTGACAGAGCTCTGGATGGCTGATCGAATGGTGATATCTCTGGTTGCAAACGCGGACCGATGTGACACATTTTTAGCCACCAAGAAATTAGCTTGGGACTCCAAACTTCTGGCACGTACAGTCCGGTAATGATGTTGGCCAGCACAGCGAGGTCTTCGAGAAACTTGTGTACGGTTATCCGAGGAAAGATAGCTTCCCCGTTACCACCGATTGTCACCTTTGGGCTGCCAGCATAGTGCTGTACATGACGTTCCATGGCTAGATCTTTAAACTCACCACCGAACAATGAGGAGACCATTACATCGATGGAAACGTCCTGTAAATCTTTAACGACGCAAAACGGTGTATCAGGGGCCATGCTGATTTTCTTTGTCCAAACTTGGATGAGTTGTTCCGTTGACTGATATACAAGTGGTCCGACGACTTCGTTGAGAAATCGCGGCGCCATGAGGTCTTGCAGAATTTGGCGGCCGTGTCTCCATTCGGCACCAGTTTTCCTACGAAAATGAAAGCCTCCGAGCAGCGGAAAACGATCAATGATATAGTCAGATCTGTCAAAGTCATTGGTGCTCATCAACATGTTTCGAGCATCACCAAAGTCTGCGACAAGTACCACCGGCTTGGAAAAAGGGCCCATGAGAACCTGGCATATCGGTGTTTGCAGCTTAGCTAGATGCTCTCCCGTCCACAAATTTAGACCAACAGGGTGGCTGAGCAAGTCTGGGACGTCGCCCCATAGTGATTTGGAGGACGCCGGATTGTACGGAATGTCGGGAATTGGTCTTGGGAGCAGAAACCTGTACAGACTATAAGATGCAAGGCAAAGGAGCAAGGCCAAAATTATAAACTTGGCTAAAATAGGGTCAAAGACCACGCCCTCGACAAGAAAGTTTGACATTTTGGCCGATACTGAATGTCGGAGGATTATCAGGCGTTTGTTGAAATACTTCACTGAGCTGCCCATACGGAGGAACCAAAAGTGTGAGCGGACAACACCGGGCCGAGAATGGACGGGTAAGCAGCTCCGATGCTTAGGGCCGTCCTCAACTGCTTGATCTCGATCTTTTATTTCCGTTAACTCCACAATAATGCAGTTGTTTTCAGCCCAGTGGATCGGCAACTGGAGGAACCATTATCATAGTGTTCACACGCGTATCCTTGACGGTGCGGACCAAGAAGAGTGATGCCTCCATAATAGGCATCGTTGTTTCTCACTAAGCCGGATATTAGATATTAGGTTAGATACGATGCTTGAGGTACCGCTTCCAATATTGCGGAGTTTATGTTGTGTAACCGAATATTTTGGGCCAACTCACATGAACCCCAGCATACTCCGCGAGATGAATTTCGACATGTTGAGAAGGATTGAGCTCGTATTGGTCTCGATGTAGTGTGATGAGTTAATTACAGGGGTGAATCCAATAGAGGTATATATCATTTGGATCAAGTAGGTAGTATTCTATTCATTGAACTCGCGGATAGATTAAACCAATCAAGTTCGCTATAGGTGCTTACCTTTCTATGACAGGTGAATCCGCGCTCATGGTCGGAGGAATTGATTGCGAATCATTGCAGTCTGATGTGCTTTGTCTTCACCGCCGTTTCAGGAATTGAATGAGCACGACAAGGCTTAATGATCGCCACCCATGAGTAGTTATTGTTTGATCTAGTAGTTGTTCCAAGCCTGTCACTCGACGAAGCATCGAAGTGTTATATTACCAGCCAGGCATACATCCTTGTGAAAACATTCAAACTGAGCTACTATTGAGATATTCTTAATTGATGTCCCTCAAGTCATGGGTCCATTCTTTGGGCTTGGTGGAGAATCATTAAGACACAAGGTTCAAATGTAGCACCAGATTCGCTCTTGAACAAGGCAACTACCATGCAATCAACCAGCGCGCGTGATCGCAGAATCTCACCTGCATGACTCAGGGGTCTTTTGCTGTAGATTAAATGATAACGGCCGTGTTAACCTGAACGATTTATGTCCTGTCAGGAAGTCACCACCCCTCAATGTGATGTATAGATGTTGGATTGCAGCTTTGTTATCATCCGCATCAAACCATACGCTAATCGGGAATCGCGGGGTTTCAATGTAATCCCACCGTGCATACACGAAACTGAGGAGCTGCTCTCAGGATAACTTGAAGGCAATGTAGTGTGCTGCCAACCTTGCCAAAAGTATGCCTCTATGCTATACGAGAATGGGCCCAAAGCCAATAAGAGCCCACCTCGAGATACGAAACTACATGCCTGCTTCTTAGTGTGAAATCTACACACGAGTCAGAATAAGCCAGAGGATAAACACAACCAATTGAGAATTTGAACCAAGCCTGCCGATTTTGCCGAAATATGACAGGTTTATGCATACCTCGAAAATGGTAACTGGCCCAAGCTAACTCGTATCCAATCACAAGCTCAGCGACATCTCACCTGGCTCAAGTATTTCCAACACTTTGGGGCTTGAGGGCAACTGATAAAAATCGGCCATGGCATTTATACTGGCCAACGCATATATAGGCTATCCAGATTGCATTGTCATTTGATGAGGCTCTACTGGAACAATTTTGAAGCCGGGCAGTGAAAATGTGATATGCATCTATTCATAAACAGAATTAACGCTGCTAAATCGAGTCATTGACAGGTTGAGTCTGCTGCCAAGTACGAAAACGTCTATGTAGATGGGTGTGCCAACTGGAATGGGCGCATGGAGTTTGAACATGCCGCTGTCGTTGTTGTCACGAGCCAAAGGAAGCCCTTGAACTTAGCCGCAACGCACCATAATCCCCAAAATCTCACGTCACTCTCGTAAACTCACCTATAAGTATTCACTCACCAACGTCACCCGGGCCTCCGGTTTCCGTTATCCATTGCCGTATGCTCCGGAATTCGAACGGGGCGGGACGGTCCGTCGCATCCGGGCCCACTTGTCCATGACGATGTTGCGGTCAGCTCCTCAGTAATGGCGCCAAGTAGCTGCAGTTTCACCGTTGTAAACGAGCTGCACCTAGGGTCGTAGACGAAAAGGTCCGCTTGCATACATGAAACGGCAGGGATGCAGGGACAGCTTGCAACTGCCCTTTTGTGGCCGGTTAGCCGCTGCTAAGTTGTGGATACAGCCAAGTCTGTTGGTTCACTCGACAATCCTTGCTACGATTTAACCATGGATGTCCTATAAAAGACGCCCATTCTCGGTTGCGAAGGACTAAAGGACGATCTCCTGCATCAACTCATTTCATTCCAATATTCCCCGCAGAGTAGTAGACTGGCCGTTTGTTCTCCTCCATCTCACCCATTAATCATCAAACACAGCTCGCGATCATGCCACACTCGGTACATAGCGAAAGCGGGGATGACCCCATTGCAATTGTCGGCATGGGTAAGTAACCTTGTATGCTCTGAGCGACAAGCGCTTACCTGGCAGGCTGTCGAATGCCCGGGGAGTCCGTGATATTCCCGGTCTGTGGGAGTTTCTCAGGGATCAACGGCCAGCACATCAGGAATTTGCCGAGCCTCGCTTCTCAGCCAAGGGATTTTATCATCCCAACCCGGATAGACCAGGTACTACAGCAGCCAAAGAAGGGTTTCTTCTAACAGAGGATCCGCGATTATTCGACGCGGCTTTTTTGGCATCACAGATATCGAGGCGGAGACAATGGATGCCTCTCAGAGAAAACTCCTCGAAATCACGTATGAGGCATTCGAAAATGCAGGTGAAACGTGGGAGAGCATGTCGGGTTCGCGTACCGGCGTTTTCGTCGGTGACATATCGTTTGATAACTATGTCACGCAGGTTCGCGATTGTGACTATGCAGGAAAGTACTCTGCAACCGGATCGTTTCCAAACATGCTAGCCAATCGGCTGCATTACATCTTCAACCTAACAGGGCCGAGGTATGCAAGATGATTCGTTGATGGTTCCAAGGCTGAACATCTCTAGCGTCGTATTAAACAGCGCCTGTACGTCAGGAATGTACGCCCTTCACATGGCTATTACAGCTATGCGCAACGGGGATTGCGATACTGCAATCGTTGCCGGATCCAACTGGATCATGGACCCGACCGGCCATATTGCCATGGGCAAGTTGGCTGCACTCTCTCCTTCATCGAGAAGTCATACCTTTGATGCAAGAGGAGATGGATACGCCCGAGGCGAGGGCTTTGCTGCTCTCTTCCTTAAAAAGGCGTCCCAAGCAATGAATGACGGCTCACCTATCCGAGCATTGGTCATGGGCAGTGCTATCAACGCAAATGGTCGAACAAGCGGCATCACCAAGCCTAGTGGCGCTGCCCAAGAGGCTGTGATTCGAAAAGCGTAAGTAGCGACGACTTTGCTCAAGAACAATACTAACTGGTCAGATACGAGAATGCTGGAAACCTCAATCCGTCAGAAACAACATTGCTGGAGTGCCACGGCACGGGCACCCGAGTGGGTGACCCTATAGAAGTCGCGGCTGCTGGCAACGTTTTTCTCCGGGAAGATCCAATGACGTGGAAGATCGTCTTTTGATTGGATCTGTCAAGACCAACCTGGGGCATTTGGAGGGAGCTGCGGCACTTCCAGGAATCCTAAAGGTTATTGTTGCCCTGGAGGCGGGCCAGATTCCTCCTAGTCTTGGAGTAGAAACACTGAACCCGCGAATCGATTTCGAAAAGGCCAAAGTCCATGTGGTGAACGACGTTGTGCCATGGCCAAAGGACAAATTGAAGCGTGCGAGTGTCACATCAGCTGGCTTTGGTGGCACAAACGGACACTGCATTATTGACCATGTTGAGAACCATTTTCCGTTTTACGTCAAGCCAGGTATAACCTCTCAGGAGCCCGATTCGAAGTCAAATCCTTCCGCACTGCAAGAGAAATCAGCTCTTGCACCACCCATGGCATCCAGGGCGGACGCCGATACGCGCAGAATGGTAGTCCTGCCTTTCTCTGCGCACAACGAAAACTCTCTCAAAAGCAACATGGAGGTTTTGACGAATGTCCTCGGAAAGCACTCCCTGGCAGATGTTGCCTACACTCTGGCGGCTAAACGATCTCGCCTCGCACGCAGAGCGTTCCAAATCGTCGATAAAACAAGTGTAGATGGCGGCCTTGTCGATCAAGCCTTCTTCAAAGCACCATCCAAGCAGTCTCACGTGGCATTTGTCTTCACTGGACAAGGCGCTCAATGGCATGCCATGGGTGCAGAGCTTATGGAATATCGAGTTTTCCAAGACTCTCTTGCATCTCTTGACAGTATTCTGAGCAAGTTACCACAACCACCCAGCTGGAAACTTTCCGACGTACTCCGAGGCAATTGCGAAGATAGCTTCATACAGCGACCTGAAATCTCTCAAGCTGCGTGTACGGGTCTTCAGATTGGGCTGGTAGACCTGCTGGCGTCGTGGTCCGTCCGGCCTGCAGCTGTAGTCGGCCACTCGTCAGGTGAAATGGCTGCAGCGTACGCAGCGGGCGCAATCTCTGCCGCTGAAGCTATAACTGCGGCTTACTTCCGAGGGCAAAACGTTTCCAACAACAAGCAGAAAGGCGCAATGTTGGCAGTGGGTTTTGGACCGGATACGGCTGCCAAGTATTTGGTAGACCTGAATGACAAGGTGAAAATTGCTGCCATTAACTCTCCAGAGAGCATGACATTATCTGGAGATGCGGATGCTGTTACAGAATTGTCTGAAAGATTGAACGACGAAGGAGTCTTTAACCGCCTGCTCAAAACTGGTGGACTGGCTTATCATTCACACCATATGTTACCTCTTGGATCTGGATATTCTGAAGAGCTGTCAGCCGGAATTGCCCGTCTCAAGGACCAAGGTGTGTTTGAAGAGACCAAAAAGTTTTCATCGGTACCATGGATATCTTCTGTACAGCCAGAGGAGTCGGCCTCGGAACAAACAGACATGGCATCGTACTGGAGGGCCAACTTGGAGTCCCCTGTCCGATTCTCCGAGGCGGTGGCAAAGCTACTCAGTCTGGAAGACCTTAAGGTTGGAGCGTTCATTGAGATTGGTCCCCATCCGGCCCTAAAGAGTCCCCTGAGGCAGATTGCTCAGAGCCTTAGTCAGACCGTGACTCACATCGCAACCGTTAAGAGGTCAGAGGATGCCATGAAGACAATGCTTGCCCTAGCCGGATCACTGTTCGGAATTAATGCCGAGGTCAACTTGGTTGCGGTAAATGCTGTCGATGATGAGTCTCAAAAGACTGGGCTTGCCCACGGGTGCATGGCTGTAGATCTTCCACCTTACCAGTATACCTATGGTCCCATCAACTACCACGAAAGCCGTATCAGCAAGGAGTATCGTCTCCGCAAGACACCTCATCATGATCTTCTGGGGTCTAGAGTCGTGGAACAACAAGGCTGCGCCCGCAGTGGCGAAACCTCATCCGTATCAAGGACATCCCATGGCTAGATGATCATCGAGTGCCACCACGTATGTACAAATCCTCCTTTCCGTTCGTAAGCTGACATTTTCAGATGTTCTATTTCCGGGTGCGGCGCACATTATAATGTCCACTGTAGCTGCTGAGCAAGCCTACAACGACTTTCCAGATGCGCTTCCTGTTGTGGGTTATGCGCTGCGCAACGTAGCCATCAAGAAGACATTGGTTATTCCTGAAGACCACCATGGTATTGAAATTGTTGTCAGCATGGAATTCGAGGACACGGCAACAGCCAAGGCACCGGGTTGGGGCAGTTTCTCCGTCTCATCGATCGTCCGCGACACGGACCAATGGACAGAGCACTGCAGTGGGTTCGTCAGGGTTGAAGTCTCCGAGTTCGAGCCTCCCGCTCCAATAGACCTAACAATGGATGCACGACCTGTTGAGCCACAAGCATGGTATACGAGATTTGCCGACCTTGGTCTTCAGTTCGGCCCCTCGTTCCAAGGCTACTCGGATCTGCGCGCTGATCCATCCAAAAACTTGACATCAGCACAAATTGCGCTGAAGACGACAAAAGACCTCTTTCCCGGTGGCGAATCGTATTATCCTTTGCATCCAGCCTCTTTCGATCTTGTGATTCGCCTTGGGCTTATCGCATGCAACGGAGGACAATCCGAGCTTGCGTCAGTTCAGCTTCCCATTCACATGTCACGAATGCGTCTGAAGAAGGCCCACCATGACCCCAAAGATGAATGGGCTACCGCATGTGGACGTGGTGAATTGCGTGGTCTCAGGGAGCTTATTCACAGCTGCAAATGTTTGACAAGTCGGGCAATGTTGCTCTCGAGGTGGAGAATCTTCGCTTCACTAGCCTAAACAATGAGCAGCAGCAAGTTGATGGTAGCCGGGCCTCCAAGGCATTTTCCGCACCGTTCACCAGACTAGTTTGGAGACCAGACATTCGCTCTCTAAATAATGAGCAGATTCAGACTATTATCCCCCAACTGAAGAAAGCATTTCTCAGATCCCGCTGTTACAGAGCATTGATAGGTTGGCTGCATTGGTGGTGTCAGAAATCTTGGATAATGGACGCGAGATCGATACACCGAAGGAGTTGCTTGATTGGATCAAGGCCCAGGCAAGCAGTGGATCCAAGTCAATGGAAAGCGCACAAGGATTGTCTGTCAACGAGCGCCAAAAGGAAATTGAGGAGCTATCTCAGGCCACGAGCCACGTTGCAGAGTCCAAAGTCATTCAACAGATTTACAACAGCCTGTCAAGTAAAGAGAATCAAAGAGACAGCGAATCCGTGCTTGCCATCGAATCAGCAAACCCAAAAGGCTCATCACTATTTCAAGGAGTGTACGCGCAGATTGCAAAGCTATTCGATTTGCTCGGTCATGCAAACCCAGCTCAACGCATCTTGGAATTGAAGACTGATGCGTCCGGTCCAACTCGGGACATAGTGAAGACACTGGTGGGTCCAAATGGAATCAAGCGATACCAATCCTACACACTCGCGTCTCAGTCGAAAGATGTTCTTGCCTCACTCCGGGAACTGATGTCAGAGAGCCGAGACATCCACTATTCGACCTTGGATGTGACAGAGCCCTTGGCAGAGGTCCCCAAAATGACAAATACGATGTCATTCTATTCGCCCATCTGCGTAACTCACAAGATGTTCAACAATCGTTGGAAAATGCAAAACAACTATTAAAGATTGGTGGTAAAATCGTGCTGCTGGAACAAGCTCATGAGAATACCTGGGCAACGCTGGTCAACTTACAGTTGAACTCAAACTCGACCCTGCCTCGTGATGATAAATACTGGGATTCTGCCTTGCGTCAAGCAGGATTTTCTGGTATCGACCTAAACATACGTGACTTCCCAGAGGGACATGGTTACGCAAAGGTGATGGTTTCAACCTCAAAGGACCAAAACGATCTATCAAATGGCGCGACCAACGGTAACGCTGACCTCCAGACGCCAACCATATTTCTTCTACATGGTTCCTCTGGCCCTCCAAAGCTACTACAAGGCTTGGCAACGGAGCTAGAGCGTCGCGGCACGCGTGTCACAATTAGTCCAATCGATAATGCCATAGAGAGCATAGGCGCATCTGCACGTGTCGTGGCATTCCTTGACAGGGAAAACCTGCTGCTAGACGCAGATCAGAATCGCCTCAGCATATTCCAGCACATAACTTCCCATTCAGACAGCATGGTCTGGGTCACGTCCTGTGGAATGGTCAAGGGTCGTAATCCAGATGGTGCCTTTGTTGCTGGTCTGCTTCGAGGCTTAGGAACCGAGAACCCGACAGGCCAATTCCTGTCTATTGATGTAGATGCAGAACATTTTGAAGTCGGTCCGCGGGAACTGAAGAACCTGGCAAGCTGCTTGGCTGACCAAGAGCAAGCTTTGCAGCATCGTCCTGATGATGAAAGCAACGAAGTTAACCGAGACTTTGCCTGGCAGGACGGATGCCTGTGGGTGAGCCGTGTTGTGCCTGACGACGGCATTCAAGGCTATGCGGAAGCTGTGAAAACACCCTCTGCCGACGACGAAGATATGGAGCACAGGCTTCTGTCTGATCAAGGTCCTGTCCGTGCAGCATTTGCAACCCCGGGCATCCTCACTTCCCTCTACTTTCGTCCATACACGGAGCTTTTACAACCACTGCCTCACGACTGGATCGACGTCAAAGTCAATGCCGTTGGACTCAACTGGAAGGATTTAGGTCTGAGTTCAGGCCGCTTTGACGGTCACAATCTATCATCCGAGTATTGCGGTGTTGTGTCGGCCAAGGGCTCCAGCGTGAAGCACCTCGAGATAGGTGATCGCGTGTATGGCATGGGCAAAGGCCACTTTGGCAACTTCACTCGGGTACCAGCCGTGACAGCTCAGAAGCTACATCAAAACGACGACGCGGTTGTCATGGCCACAATGCCGCTGGTCTACATGACCGCAGTGTACGCTTTTGAACACGTTGTGCGGCTGCGAAAGGGCCAAAAGGTGCTGATCCAATCCGCCTCAGGCGGCCTGGGCCTTGCAGCCATAGAGCTTGCCCGAGCTAAAGGCGCAGAAGTTTTTGTAACGGCCGGTACTCCGGACAAGATTCGTTACTTGGTCGAGGAGATGGACGTTCCACCTGAAAACGTCTTCTCATCGCGTGATGCCTCGGACGTGCCACGAATGATAAAGGCGACACGCAACGACGGATTCGATGTGATACTCAGCACTGCCCAGGGCGATATGCTGTATGAGTCCCTCAAGGCCCTGGCTCCGCTGGGCCATCTCATTGATGTTGGACGAATGGATGTTACCAGCTCCAAGTCCATCGCTCTAGAGTTATTCCAGAAGAGTGCGGGCTTTACTTCGTTCGACTTGGGCTTGGTGGTTGACCGTGACGTTGCATTTGGTGGTGAGTTAATGAAAGCTGTCGATGAGCATTATAGGGCTGGGCGCATTGGTCCCATCAAGGCATATACCGTCTCGGATGTTTCCCAGCTCGACCAAGTTCTACTCCGCTTTGCCAAGGGTACGCACATCGGAAAGCTTGTGCTCAACTATCAGAATCCAGATTCAAAAGTGAGGATGCAACGAACAGCCGTCGTGCCCGCACAGTTCGACCCAGAGGCGCGATACGTCTTGGTCGGAGGCTTGAGCGGCCTCGGGCGGGCGATAGTCCGATGGATGTCGGAGCGAGGAGCTCGTGACGTGTTGGTCTTGTCACGAGGTGGTGAAAAGACAGTAAACGCAGAGGGCCAGGCCTTGATAAAGGAACTAGCCACCCGCGATATCCGTATTACTGTCACCGCCTGCGATGTCAGCAACCGGAAACAGACTTTGCAGACTGTCAAAGCAGCCGCCGAGGACCGTGCAGTACGTGGAGTAATACACTACGCTGTCGATTATCAAGATATATCGTTTGACAAGATGACGCTGGATAAATGGAACGAGGGTATGGCAGCCAAGATATCGGGCACCAAAAATCTACATGAAGCAACACTATCGCTGCCCCTGGATTTCTTCGTCATGACGTCGTCGATTGGAACAATTTACGCGTTCCCAACACAGAGCACCTACACGGGAGCGAACAATTTCTTGGACTACTTTGCACGATACCGACGAGCCCAAGGTCTTCCTGCCTCAACTCTGTGCATGGGCTTCATCAGTGACGTGGGCAACTTGATCCACGACCCCGTCACCGTCAACATGATTGCTCGCGCTAAAGCGCTGCCCATCACAGGTAACCAGTTTCTCCGACTTTTAGAGCCCGCAATTCTCGGTAGCACAGCGCATGCGCATGCACCTGCCACGAGTCAATGGTTGGGAAGGGTTGATGATCCCTCTCCGAGGCCAATTTGTTTACTGCTCTTGATCCTGCTGCGTTGGCTGCACTGAAGCGTAGTGAAGGCAGTAACGCAGCAGGATCCAGGTCCTGCCACGATGGTACAGTGATCCTCGAGTCTCGTTGATTATACAAGCACTAGACCAGGCTGGCAGACACTACTCTGATGGCAATTCAGCATCGGCTCATGATGCCGCAAGCACTGAGGGCAAGTCAGCAGCAGCTCAGATGAGAGGTCAATTCGACATGGCGATCAAGAAGATTCGCGATCTAGGTAGTGATGGTGCTGCAGTTGAAGAACGCAAGGCGGCTCGGGAGTTTGTTACAGATGCTATAGTAACATCTGTTGCAGGCATGCTGTTCATGGACAAGGCAGATGTCAATCCGGCCAACACAGTCGCGGATCACGGTATTGACAGCCTGTTAGCAGCCGAGTTCCGTAACTGGCTTCATGTGGCTTTTAGGAAGCACATCAGCATGTTGGACTTGATGGACGCACGCACAAGCATTGACCTGCTGGCTACAAGTATCCTGGATGAAGCATTGGCGAAATGAACTAGCATAGCCATGAATGACATGGTTTGGGATTACAACATTCGAGGAGACTCAGATGACTAAAACTGATGATTAGAGCGATACACCATTAGACATTCGTAGTTCTCGGAGACTAGGTAGCTTTAGAGATGAAACACAATACACTCGAGAATATCATTTAACTAGCTCTACGATAACTTTTCTATCTTTGTGAACATAAATTTAGCTCCTTTGATTACACAGTTTGAATTTCATTCCTAGTACTTTCCTGTAAGTCGTACACAAACGCTCAAACTCACAAATATAAATCAGCCTTGAAACATACTGATCTGCCTGGAAATTCAGCGGAATGGAACATGCAATAGCAGTTGAATTTTGCTTTTCTGTGACAGTTGAGAACCTACCAGATTTTACCAATTCAATCGGAACAACGAACGTACGCCAAGCTCGCTTATGATCGATTCTTCTTGGCTACCCTCTGAATCCAGGCATGATTTTCGTAAGTAATTATTGCCTGCATGCGGCTTAGTTGCGAGGCTCAATTGACAGTTCCAAGGTTTTGACCCCCATGATGCAGTATCAGGCTATTTGCTGGGGTGTAGAAAATACGCATACCTGCTCACCACCGCTAGCGTCTCTCGGATCCTACACGTTACGAGTGATTGGATCTTGGCAATCAAAGATTTGACCCCTGCGAGGGTGTGGTGAAGCAATTACTCGATCCAGACTTGGTCTTGCGTCAAGTCCTTGCCTACTAGGTTACATCTTGGGGAGTGTGCAGCATCTGCACAGTTAAATTTGATTTGCCACAGCTTTCGTAGTGAAGGCTCTACTGGAGACCGTGGAGTCAAGGGAATATGATCTGGGTCCACCGATCCACGGGTGAGGAGTAACCGATTGACTAGGCATGTCAGGCAGGCCAAGGGCGGCTACATTCACGCCTTTCCACACTTGCTGACCTGCATATGAATAAGTGATTATTTACAAAACCGTAACTAGGATCATTAACGTCCAGATTGTGGTCCCTGGGCTATAATACCGGTGGGTCCAAGCTGAAATGGCTGAGAGGATTTCGACACGGCCTGGATCGCTCCGGTACCTGGCCATGCAATATTCGGCTTTTGAAACAGACTATCCAGATGTGGCGCGATTCAAATACCTCAAAGCTCTGGCCTCTAGACTCAGAAAGCTATTGATTGTCAACGTCGCCAAGTGTATAGAGCATCATTGCGCATTCAGCTCCATCATTGGCGATGTGGCCACGTAAGCCATTCAATCCACCATTCATTCAGCTTGACCGATCGTGCATTGGTGAGGAGAACTTTTGAGAGCGTGCAGGTTCCACGCTCCAATGCTATTCGTGGATTCGCTTCCTCATGGTGTTGACTAAGCTGAGCGGCATCTGCCTGCCAGCATCTTACGACCTTAAATGTCGTTGGTTCGCCGTTCTCAGGGTTACCATTGCATGGGACTAGACTATGTTGGATTCATATTTTCTTGGTTCAAGCAGGAGGATCCATCAACCCGGCAGGTGAATCCTCACCTCTTATTTGCATACGGGTGGCCCGAGATATGCTACAACTGAAACCTGTGTCCTGCACCTATCTGATAGGCGTGCGTTGTTCGATTTCACGCCACGGCAAGTACCGTGAAGAAGATAATCCTTGATGAGTTGCCTAATCAGTCCATGGACCCTTGGATATGCCGATGGAGCCGAACTAGCTACATCAGATCATCAATAGCTCCCGTTAGCTGCTTATCAGGACAAGGTTGTTTCCAAGAATTTATGCCCTTAGGCTTCAGGAGCGATTTGCCGGTCTTGCGGGGTTTATCTCACTTGAAACCGATAAGAGGCAAAAGTCTGCAATTTACATTCGATACTGCAGGTCAACGAGCGCATGTCCTTGGTTTGGACGAACCATTTGGGAAAAGATTACGAGCCTAGGACTTCCCATTAGCATTCACACCAGCATTGTAGAGATGATCAGTCTGTTTTCGGGCAAAAAGATGGACATGTAGATCTCCTGGAGTTGGGACCTATTACTATGCAACCGAGGCTGCAACAATCATCACCATGCGCCTTCACACAACATGGCATCTACTTTCTTCCCAAGAGCCCAACAATATCGTCCTTCTCCACTGCGCTTGCAACATCCAGGGCGCTTCTTCCTTTTCCGTCCTCCTTCAGTGGATCTAAGCCTTTAGCCATCATTGCTTCAAAGAGTAGTTTATCATGGCTTTCCTTTGCATACTTGATATTTTGACGCCTGGAGATTATATGCAGCGCTGTTTCTCCTTGGTTATTCGTAGCAAACACATCAACACCGCTATCAGCAGGAAACAGTTTGTCGTAGCAGGCAAGATGACACGAGCTTCCCTCTCCGTGAGGTGTATTTGGTGAAAGGAGAAATCTAAACAACGGAGAATCTCCTGTATTGTTGACAACGTTAACGGAGCCCCTATTCCAAGGAACATATTCCAGAGGCCCAGACATCGGTCAAAGTAGTCCTTTGGGACGCTGATGTACATAGTTGGGCCGCGCGAGGGACGGTTAACTTGTAGACACTGATCTGCGATATGATGCAAGGCTGTCATCCCGTTTGGATCAGGTTCAAGCAAGTCAGCACCTTTTGAGAGCAACAATTCGCATAGTTGAGGCCGTAGTGTACGAAGGGCGTAATGGAAAGGCGTAAACCCATGGCTGTCTTTTAGCAAGAGTGTGGACGAGACTTCATCACGTTTGACAAAATCCACAAGCACGTCGTCTGGCACGTCGCTGTTGTTGGCCAAATGATGGAGTGCTGTTTTTCCCTCCTTGTCCACCATTGATGCATCGGCCCCAAGACCTAGAATTCGGAGGGAGGACTAACCAATTTCTCGGACTCGGGTCTTTCCAAGACTCGGCTGGAATATTCATGATCTGGCAAATTATGGTGCCAGTCACAGGCAGCCATCAACACTGTGCGCCCTCGTTGGTCACGGTGGTTAAAGTCGATTTTCGATACGCATGGCTCTTCCAACAATGTATCCAAAATGGCGTACTCGGGGTATTCAAACAGAAAATGGACCAGTGTCTCGCTATCATTCAGTGTAACATAGAGATTGGCTCCATACTGAATCAATGTCGACAATAAGGAACCTTGTGTCTCGATCCACTGACCTGAAAATGCTGCGCACAGGAGGGCATATACCTGCCTTAGCTTCCTCAATGAGTGATGTACATCATTTATATTGGTAACTGGGTCAAGACAGTCGACATCAACGCCGTGATCAAGAAGTATTTTCAATGTTTCAACGTTTTGGCTTTTTATGGAATTGAACAAGGGACTTCTTGTTCCTGCTTCTTTGTCTGCGCCTCGCCGAAGCAATAATCTCATGATGTCTGGGTCCATGGAGGCTTTGTGAAGAGTTGTTTCGCCTTTTTGTCGATGATATTCACATCAGCGCCGTGACTAAGGAGAATTTCCACTGCTTTAAGCCTCCAGTAGCCATTGGGAAGTGTACCAATATGGTCCCTTCTACCCGAGGATGCAATATGCAATGGCGTTTTGCCATATTCGTTTTGTATATTTACGTCGGCGCCATGGGCTATAAGATACTCCAATGCCCTCAGCTGCCACCAATGATCAGCAGAAGCGAGTACGTGGAGAGCTGTGTCTGATGCAAGGATCTGGTCGGCATCTCCTCCGGAAAGACCACGGCCTGTGCGTTAACGTCTACTCTAAGCTCTTCCACTAGATATTCCACTGTCTTGAGATTTACAGTAGATACCGCGCAAGCGAGTTGGAGTGTTGTGCGACGTGTGCATCCCCAGTGCCTGCCGTTGTCATCTCTCCGGTTGCCCGTCGCACGCAAGCATGCATGGGAGCTATAGTATGAAAGCAGGCGAGGTACTTTTTGTGCAATATGTGCGTACTTGGGCCAAACTAACTTCTCAAGAGCTATATAGTGGTTAGACTCGGGTTGGTCCAAGTCGAAGCTGTTGTAAATGATTTTGGCTGCATCTTCGCCAGTCATCAACTCAAGATAGTCGCCAGGAAACTTGGTGATATGTTCCAGGGCTGCTGTATCTCCTCTCAGTGCGTCAAGAACCGACCTGGGACGCATCAACAGCATATACGTCTTTTTCTCCTGCAGTGTATGTTCTTGATGGTTGTCCCAATCTTCTGAGCCTGAATTCTGCGATAAATAATTGCACAGCCCTTCATCCATAGCAAATACTTCAGTAAACTCCTCACAGCCTAGCTCAATAGCAATATCAAGCGCTGTCCGGTCCATGTAATCTCTCAGAGAAACGTCTGCCCCAGCAGAGACGAGCATTCGGACAATGGCAGCCACACCGGGATTAAATTTGGGCTCAGGAGGACCCGAATCGCTCCATGGTATTGGATTGTTCTGTTTGTAAGGTATGTCAGGCCGCAGAGGATCTGCTGCCGGTTTTCTTAACCACCGGTTATTGTAACCAGAATTCCACATCTTCTGTTCCAATTTTGACTGGGCGCAGGCGTGAAGAGGGGTGCAATAAGCCGAGTCTTCGATATGAACACTGGCACCGTGTTTGAGAAGCAATGCTACACATTCAGCCTCCCCAGAGCTACAAGCATAATGTAGTGGTGTCCTGCCATATGCATCCTGCTGGTTCACCTGGTCGCTTTGTACCAAATCCAGTAGGTGACCAACAATGTTTGTCTTTCGAGCGCGACACGCAAGATGTAGCACATTTTGCTCGTCTCTGGTCAAGGTACCGACGTTGGCGCCTTTCCTGGTGAGATAATCCACCTGGGTCACGTTCCGCATGACCGCTTGATGAAGTACGGTTAAGCCGTGACAATCTAGTATCTCAAAATTAACGTCATTCTTACAATTGATTGCTTCCGTGAAAACATTCGTCTTGTGGGGTCTCCAGTTTGGTGTATGTGGAGAGCTGTGGCACCATCCTTGTCGACGGCGTTGACAGGCACACCTAAACTGACAAGCCATCTCACATGTTCCGCAAATGATGAAGACTCATCGCGATTGCGAGCAACATGGTGTAGCAGGGTTTCTCCCTCAGGTTTGTGCTCAGAGGGTCCAACCCGCCTTTCTCAATCAAGTCTTCCAGACGACCCCGGTCGTACACTCGATGCATAGTCAGGAGGTGCAAGCTGTTATTACCATTTTCATCGATGACGTCTTGTTTAGCACCGCGATTACGAAGTAGCTCCGAGGCCTTTTCGTATCCTAAGCAATCAAGGTAGAGCGTGTAGCCATTGTCCTGCCGTACATCTATGTCAAACCCTTCCGACAAGAACAGGTCAACGTAATTGGGAAATTCTTCCATTTGACAAAGATGACTCAAGCCGAACCAAGCTCTTCTTTTGGCCGTCTCATCGGTACACTTTGAGAAGAGTGTTCGAAAGACCGCCTCGTTTTTCCTCATGGCGTCGATCAACACAAGATCCCAAGACCCTTCCTTAGGCTTCGCACCGTGATCGAGCAGGCACTGGACAATTTCCTCGAGCCGGTCGGGCTTTCGTGGATTTGGCTCACCTATGAGGCGATTCAGGGCTGTGTCGCTATTTCTCCCCTTGTGGTTCGGATCAATGCCATGGTTTAAAAGAATCTTGACTATCTCTAGCGGGGCGAGACTGTGCAAGGCAAAGTGAAGAACTGTGTTGCCATCTGGGCCAATCTTATGAACATCTGCTCCCTTGTCTATGAGGGTACGGAGAGCAAGAAAACAACCATTTTCGCCTGGAGACTTGGCCGCATAAAGTAAAGGTGTGTAGCCATTTTCCATATGATCAAGGCCAAGACCAGCGTCGAGAAGCATTTGCAAAATAGCTTGGCATGCGGCATCATTTTGAGGTTCCCAACTACGGATTAATATTTCAATCGGAGTCCTCGCTTGAGGAGGACGATAGTATCCACGGGTCGTGGCTATTATAGGCCTCCAAACCGAGACTTTGAGCACGTCCGCACCACGGGCGGTAAGAGCCTCAACGCATCTCACATTGACTGATCTACATGCAAGAAACAATGCGGTTGCTTCACACCACATTGCATTGGGCGAGACGTCGGTTTGCTCGAGTATTGCGAGCACAACCTCGGCACGACCATAGAGACAGCACTCGCACAGCAACCTCTCGAGAACATCTCCTTTACAAAAGGGAATCATGGCCATCAAAACATCTGTGTGCCCGGCTTTGATGGCATAGAAAATCGCACATTCCTCTTTTAGGGTATCCTCAATACTCATCGGTCTGTCGATATGATCCTCTTTGGTCTTGAGAGTGTCGGGCTTTACTCCAGCCTGAAGAAGAATTCTTACGGTTGAGCCACGATTCCTCATAGCTGCAAGATGAATTGGCTTCAAGCCGTGCGCGTCTGCGGCATTAAGATCGCTTCCCTTCTGGATAAGCATTAAAACTACCTGGTCATGCCCATTTTGGGCTGCCCAGTGGAGTGGTATGCGTTTCCGAGTATCCTTTGCTGAGATTGCCAGTCCCTGGTCTATTAGTTTGGAAGCAAGCCTAGACAGTCCGCAGAATGCAGCAATGTGAAGTGCCGTCGGTGTTCCCATTGAGATATTCTTGTTTTTGACGATGGACCCCACATGATGGCTAGCCATCTCCTAAACGACAAGTCATTTGGATTAATAAATGATGCAATGGTATCGTATAGTTCGGTGTCTTTAACATCATAGCGACTCGTATGGTATGCCCAATTATCTACCGCATACCCAAGGAAGGGATATGCAAGACGTGCTTGATGATATTCAAACTTGTCATCTTCTTTTGCAAGCCCAAGATGCTCTTTATCGTCTTGTATCACATGCAAATCAATTTGGTGACGGGGTGTGCCGCAAATGGTAGACGTGTCTACAACGGAATCCTGCCCTCGATCATTTTTGAACAGAAGAGCGCCTGATCGGAGATACTTGAGACAGTTGATGGCCATTTGTTTGTGTGCCTTTCCTTCGTCAATGATGGGGAATTCAACCGACGAGTCCTGGTTTTGCTCTGCTCGGGTTTCGCCTCGCAAGAACTCTGTAAACGAATGATGGATCACTTGCAGGGTTTCATCTTCCAGAATTTCCACAAGCGGGCCGCAGCATGTGGCAACTAACGGTTTGAAGCCTCCTGCCGCTGCCGCATATGGATAAAAACACTCTATGAGGCTTGCGAGCTCGTTCAGTCTCAAAGGACGTGCCGCGTGAGTAACGGCCTCCAGAATGAATACCTGGAGTTGCACGTTGACATTTTTAGCTGCACGCTGCTTTGCTAAAACACTGGTGTAGGTTTGCTCCAGACCCAAAGGCAAGGACCTCTCAAGGCGGTCGATATCTATTGGATCTTCCGATAGCAACGCCGCCTCGACTTGGTCTATTGTGAGTTTGGCATAAAGGAATAGTCCTTCAGACCTTCGTGTGACCATGCTGATTACGTCCTGCTTAAGAGCGTGTTGAGCATTGGACTTTTGGGCAGTATCAAACCGGTGATTCAAGAATGCATGAATGTCAAGATCGACCAGTTTCTGCTGCAAACTAACGTGAACAATTGAAGAGTCCCGGAGTGCACTTTGCAGGTACTGTTTAGGTCTACTAGTGATGAGCAGCTTGAGCGAGTGAGGACGAAACGTGGCCAATTTATTCAAGTTATCCAAGAATGACCGGTTCTCGGTCGTCATCTCATCAAGCGCATCTCCGACGCAGTATAACCTTGGAACACAGGATACGCCTTCTAGAAAAAGTTGAATGAGTTCATCGTCGGCGGTCTCGTCCAGACAACTGGTCAGCCTCGACTCGAGGGCAAATTGCAACTTTGGAGAATATGGTAACAGTTGGGCCAGCCAATCTTGGAACAATGCTCGAGGTGAAAAGTTGGCTGCGACAATATTCCTGAAGAAGAAAAACAGCACGGGGCAGTTCTCGGTTGCGCGCAAGTGTTGAATGATGGACGCGGCCGTGACCGACTTGCCAGCGCCTGGAACACCCTTAATCCAAAGGCTTCCATGGTCTGGGGAGTCGTGCCATTTGCGGTATTCTTCTGTCTTGCATATCCACAGGCCAGTGCCAGGAGCCTGCGATGACAGATGACGGCGGAACTCCCCAGAGTCGGCCAGATAGTCTGTGGGTTGAAGCCATTCGCGGATTCGGGCAAGGATCTCGGGGCTTAGTGCAGTTTCATCGTGTTCAACGAATTCATACTGATCTACAGTGTGCGACGATCTGGGCATTCTGCGTACAATTGTGCGATTTGATAAACGTTGTCAAACCAGTGTCAGCGTTGCTGCCTACACTTTCAGCAGGTAATGTAGGCTTAACACAAATCACGTGGAGCAGCAACAGAACGATTTCACCATCGTACAAGGTAAGATCCACTGGTAGGGCTACCCTAGGCAACAGTGCCAAGCTTTCTAACATCTCACTGCCTAACTTGAGTCCCAGGTTCTAGGGTAGGTGGAGCTGGCGGATGACAAGTGCAAATGAATGGGGTTTAGAGTGTCTCAACTTTAAACTTGTTTAGTTTATCATTCGTTCTGTTTGGAGTAGATCTGTAGATGATATCTGCAACTAGTCGTGCGTTGGTAATGGACCCTGGGTAGGATGAGTGAGGCAGCAGCCGCCATTTACAACAAGACGCTCTATGGTTAGTGTAAACACTTAATAGAGCAGTCAACAGAGCAGTCCACAGAGCAGAAGAAATCTTCCAACTCATATGATCCGGTCAGTTCGGAATACTGGCCTTGTGCATCTACAATGACGTTGTCATGGTTGAACACCATTGATTGATTACCAGCGCTCTCAGCAACGTGACCAAGATAGGCAAGTCAAGAGCTGAGGAATTGCATCCGAAGCAGTAAAGGTTGGCAGCAAAACTCGCGAAGCAGATGCTTTTGACGTTGCCGCCGTAGAGGTACCCAGTGCCTCGTTACGACACGTTTCATCATCGGTAGCGCTGATGGCTCCGACCACCGCCGGGTACGGTGACTGCTGACATGCAGCAAATTGTACTATGTAGCAGAATTCTTCCGCAATCCAGACTGGGGCCGTCCTCTCCTTAAGTCCTTGTGGATCATTCACAGCACGATCCACTGATGCCTTACATACGGGCGCATAGTCGACGGCCTTCCGCAAGAGTCTGGGTTGTACCCACCTTGAAACAGGGGAGTTGAGCCTTACATGAGCTAGTGCTGCATTATTCTCCACCGGTCAATATCAGCGCCAGCCACGGATTCATACATAGTAGCCAGCTGCAGGCTGCGACAGCGTCCTGAACGGGCCACCGAATCATCGTCTGAAGACGCGCCACCTCCAACTTGACGGCTTGCCTTAGCTTGCTGCTGCACGGCCCCACATACCGTGAGCGTTGATATCTCGCGTAAATCAGGATTGAAATAGGTTCGGCCTGTGAATTGCCGAATCCCAGGGATCCATTGGCTCGTAAACGGTTGTTGCTCGTGCCGAGCGGGATTCGCACGAGGCGTTATCCCGCTCAGCGCTATAGTCTGGTTCGCCAAGGTAAAATTGGCAGCACCGCAACCAAAGTCTGACCATCCCATTGACGACCTGGGCAAAATCAACCGGGCTCTCAACTTCTGCCTAACACGGCCTGGTGCGAAAGCCATCTCACGCCCGCGCGCGGTCCTAGCCGTTGAGGGAACTAGACATTTCTCCGACAACTACCGCGTAGTGCCGTTCCGGATCTGCACTAGGGTTGGCTCTGCCGGTTCACGATGGCTCGGCCTATATTCGCCCATAGCTTGTTATCTGTCTCTGCTAGGATATAGTCAAGCTGGATAGGCATGTGATAGTCACGTCTAAGGAAAAGTCCTATCCACAGTTTGGCCCGACCAGTCGATAACTCGACGCACGCACATAGTCGGAGGGTTAAATTTTATTGGTAGAGGCAGCAACTATCTGTCGAAGACGATCTTCAACATGTATGTGTTAGTGCATAGCTGGGTGCTATCCAGCATAGCGAAAGATCCGGATGAAAAGGAGGCAACGAGGGGCGCGGAGATGTCCTTTGCGGATGCAGTCAGACCGCCGATAATCTCGTCGGCCGACCCGACAGCCAATCATGCATGCAGGCTGAGCTCATCCTGACGTTGCCAGTCCGAGGCGAGTCAGCGAGCGAATCGCTTTGACAGAGGCAAGAATCAACGAAAAGACTGAAACGCTCGAGTTGTTGGCCTCAACTCTGTGTTTCCGAGGCAATTATCTCTTGTCAAGCCGTTGACACGGGCAGGGCGGGCCGCGGACTAGATCCCTCACGATGTAAACCGGCTCGCTCACGACGCTCGTAACTGCTTGCCATTCACGCCGAAACAGCGTAGCATGAGTCAGTATGCATATCGCATAACGTGGAAGGATCAAACGCTGCAGGCTGGGGCGGAATGACGAGCAGCAGCAACTAATCCCCTTCGATGCTCGCGTCATCGGGTAGCCGGCAATTGCTGGAGCCGATAGCAAACGGTCGTCGGTAGCTAAGGAAACAAGAATCCTTTGGCTGAGGGGAACGGGAAGCGGTCCGCCCCTACACCCTCACAATCTTGACCATCGCCTAAGGCTTGCATGAGATAGTCGACAGACAGGCCAGGGGAGGTTGGCAGGGGTTGGAAGAAGGGTGCGGGTGGAGTTCAACGGCGGGCCAGGGCTCACAGGGTCCAGCTCGGACAGAACGGCAAGGCTGACATTGACATGGTGGGGGTTGGGGGTGTCTATTATCCCTGATTCTACTCAAACACCTGAACGTCTATCGGCCAAGCTGCTTTGCCGCATCGTGTGCACTCCACCAAAGCTAGCAAGTGGCGTTGTTCTCATGCCGGCGAGCTACATACTCGACCGGGTCTACTATTTTGTTTCCCACACGCGGTCCAATCCGAGCCCCCACCCTTCACTTCGAACCCGGCCTCAGAAGCTGCTGGCCCGCAGGCGTCCCTCCGGACCGTCCTCAGCCCCGTGGCTGTTTTCCATGTCTTCCAACAGACCGGCCGGAATCAACTCCGGTGGGACGATCTCTCTCATGGTATCTGATAAGATGAGCAAGGCGTCGCTGTGGGTTATCGTCACCAGTTGGCTATCCTTGTGGTCGAGCATTCGGAGCGCCTTGATGGCCATGGTGATGGGCCAAACGAAGAAGTCGCTGCTCTGTCTAAATGAGTTGAGCTCAAGGCTGGGAAGGGTCCGGCCCTGTTTGATGGCTTCAACCACCTTGTAAGCTGCCGCCTGGCACCTCGTAGTTGCTTCAATTGCCAGAGCCTCTGACAAACGCTCTTGTTCCACCTTGGCGAGTGCAGTCTCGTGAAGCCAAATCTCGACCGCCGCGAGTTTTGTCTGTAGCATTAATGATAGGACGTCTGTGTTCTGTGTGGTGGCAAGCTGTTGCGGTGCTAGCTTCTCGTGGCCGTCTCGGATGGCCCTGTCTAGCTGGTAATGAGCGTCCCAGAAGGAATATGAGATTCCATGGGTAAGTGTTGCCCGCACGTGGTCAAAGCATCTGCGAAGCAGTGAGACTGTGATGATGGTGCCTGCGAATGAAGAGAGGTTGGCGACGCCGGAGAGCGTATCGATGTCTGGTAGTGAGGGCATGGTGCTGACTTCAGTGATGCTTGCCAGGTCCCCAGGGCATGGTATGCTGACTGGCATCTGTACATAATGAATTAGTCTCGTGGACAGCAGTGTGAGGAAATTGTGTTGAGCTTTACCTGTATTGAGTCAAATGTTGTCGACGTCTCCAGCTTGATGGCCGCAAAGATGTCAAAGGTGTAGAGGAGCCAGAACGTCCTGCGTCGCTCCTCTAGCTCTGCGGGGCTGGTTGCTGGCGCGAGCTGGATGCGCATGCCCGCATTCTGTGATCCATTCTCATGATCGTCTATCCAGTCCAGCCCCATCATTTTGCACAAGCGGATGGCACGGCCAAGTGTCATCCACGAGCGGGCAAAGTTGGGTCGCTTAAACTCGAAAAATGTAAGAAGAACACATGTCTGGAGAATGTTGATGTTTGAGAGAATGCCATCGCTTTCTTGCCTCTCGCAAACATCTAGCAGCTCGCGCGCTTGGTTATAGCAATGCTCTTGGGCAAAGTTGAACTCTACGTCGGACGCAGCCAGTGCACCTAGAGCGGCGACCGCGTACGACAGCGCGAGTGTTGCTACGGAACCCGAGCATTGCACGACCTCTGAGTAGAACCGTGACTGGTTAATTATGGGCAAGATTGGGCCAAACACGTCAAAATATTTTCCGTGTCTTGGTATAAGTTAGCTCACGATCCATGGTAGACACTGCTGGGCAATACAATACATACAATGTTGACACCAGGCCTGCAGAGATGGCTGATGTGGCGTGGCTCCTGCACTCGCTTGGTGTTGATCCTCTAGGCGAAGGTGTGCGGGATGATTGTGTGGTTTCTAGATTTGAAATGGCCGCAGGAGCATTGGTCTGTGCAGAGACGTCTTCCGCAATGATGCTGCCTGAGCTGCCATTCGGTGGTGTTGTGTTGGGCCTGGCCAAACTATTAGAGGACTCGGACAGATTACGTGAGGGCATACTTACCAGTCAGTTATGCTGTCCAGCATCATGGTTTCGGCCATGTTTACGTCGGAACCGGCCTCCATTGACATGCCCAATGCTGTCAACGGGAACGGTGGTTGCTGGTGATTCGGAGAGGTCGTGGACAGTTCGGGGTAGTTGTCTCCGTGGCAGCCGTGACAGCCATGGCCGTCGCCAGCCCCATGTCTGACCAGGTTGCATCGAAGGAGTTGATGTTGAGGATCGAGGAGCGGTTTCTGGCAATCTGAGTCTCTGCTTGTGCTACAAATGCAGCCGCCGGATGAGCCATGCACGTAATTACTTGGAGCTTCGTACTTCACTCACACAGTCGACTGTGCAGGGTTAGCAGAAGCCTGGACAAGTCCATCTTCGCCGCCGTCTGCTTGGAAGGACTGGAGTAGCTGCATTCATGGCGCAGCCTGGCGCACCTCCCGCACACCGGTTGTTGTCTATCGCAGCGAACTTTTCTGTCCCGGCACGGATCGCAGGCGAGGCGTCGATTTGGGCCGGAGCTGGCAGGCTGGTCTGAGTCCCGATTGGCAGTGGATGGCCGTCTCATGTTCGCCGAACCGAGGTGGATGGTTTCGGAGATATCCAGCTCGGCCTGTTCAGGTTGAAGATCTGTCGGGAGATAAGCCGGGACGGTCGTCATGTGATCGATGCTGCTCCAAAAGGCCATTGTAACGTCAAGGTAACCCAAGGGCCGTCTCTGTGGTATGGTGGTGGGTGGGAGGGAGGGAGAAAAGCAACGTGAGGTGGTAGCCACTACTACGCATGGGGGTTGACGTTTAATTCCTTTTCCTTTCCACTTCTGGCTCTATACTTTCTGGCACCGACAAGATGTTCGACTGATCCAACAAGACTGTGACTCTGGGTGAGCCGACGTGGGCGTTCTATCCACCTCTTTAATATAGAATCCTCCCGCCGCAAGTTCAGACTCCTGATAAGCACCCAAAACAACACCCTAGTCTGTAGCGGAAGTTGACGGTAGGAAGGACATGTTCAACAGTCTTTCTTTACCCTCTCCCTGCCCACGTTCCCACCGGGATTAACCCCCCTCCCTCCTCCTTCTCATCCTCCTCCCTCACTCTCACCCTCATCTCCTCTCCTCTCCTCACCCCCTTTCGCTCATCTCGAGTGCCGGTTACGAAAGACAGGAGGCTTGCTGCAGTGGCCACATGCACCGGGGATGATGGTGGAAATCTGGATCTTCAATCCGAAGCCATGCATATCATTTGCGTTAAAGCTGGACGTGCAATGTCACCATTCAGCCGTCCATCACGGCGTGGCAACCAAGGCGAAGCATGTCAACGACGCGCTCCATCGTGATCTAGCCTAGAGTGGGATACTGGCCCTTGGAGGAGGGGTGGGCCCTGTCGACCAGAGCCCGGACTCTCAGTGCCGCCCCTTGTAGGCATGTAAGGCCATGTCCATAGTGCTGGAGGGGTGGGGTCCCTCTCACGGTTGTGCAGAGGAAACTAATCCTGCCTGTACCTGGCGCTTATCTTTGTCAATGGTTGTTAAGAACGCCATCCTTCCAGGCACCGACGTATGTGTGGGTTGCGGACGGCGTCGGAGGCCCTGCTCTCTCCCATTCCAACCCCTTCCTAACCCGTACGTACGTATGACATGACTGAGCCCTCCAGAAGGGCGGCTGACGTGTTCGGCATCTTCGGCTAAGCGCAACGACGTGTGTAACTGGGGGATACGATAGGTGTAAAGCGGCACTAAGAATTAAGCTTAATGGTGGCCACTGCTCCCGTAGCTCTGCTCGCTAATCAGGACAAGATCCCTCGAGGCCGTGCTCTCGATGGAGAGCCACATGGACCCCTACCAACAGAGTGGCAAGGAAGTGGGACAATCGTTCATGCCAGCGAGGGAGAAGAGGGGCCTCTGGGAACCCAGGTGCGACCGTTTGGCGCTTGGCGAGACTAGTAGGGGACGAATGCTGGGAAACGCGCGAGAGAGAGTGCATATCTGACCCGGATGGTGAATTCGCTCAACGTGCGTCAACTCAATCGGGAAGCAGTGAGATCTCTCGCCGGTCTGGCATGTCTTCAGAAGCACATGTTTCCACGTCGAGACAACGTTGCAGTTGCAGCGCAACAACATGGCAAAGTGCTCCACGTCGATGTGATTCCTGTGATCAACGGCATTCAGCCTCTGACTATCAGCGCCGCTGGCCGGGAGAATCGGCCAACCAAGCTTACATGTCGTTTTGGGCTTTCTGCACTAGAGCCCTCCGGAAGGTCCTGATGGGTGAGGCGTACGTTGGCCTGGGGCGTGGGTGAATCACTGCTCCCAGTTTCCGATATTTCCAGATCCAGCGCAATGGCGGCTACTCCCGTATGAGTCCTGCATTGGAGCGAATCCTTCTCAACCAGACGTGTTCCGCACTGAACAGCATATGTAACGACCGTGCCAGCGGACCTGTCGGCCCCGGCGCGCACATGCAAGACGATGGGTCGCGACGAAACAAACGAAATCACTAGCAGGACTCCAGCGCGGAAGCGGAGAGGGGCGGGCCGTGGTTGTGCCTCTGGACGAATTGGACCCTTGGGGGAACTGGACCCTTTGGAGGAGCTGGGGACCCTTTGGAGGAGCTGGACCCTTTGCTTCAGACGCGGCACGTCAGCATGGCATATGGGGATTGAATCGAATCGGCTCATGAGGGGTCGCAATTGTCATCGTCTTGTCAGAACGTGCAGAAGCCATGAGGTGCCATTCTGACCCGCATCCATCAGCGAACGCATCCATCAATCAGCATTGGGCTGGTCGGCTTATCCCAGCGTGGCTCGAGAACCTTCGATAACGAAGCAGCAGCATCGCTCGCTCCTCTCCTCTCCTCTCCTCTCCTGTCCTCGCGCTTGCATCTTCGCCTCACCGGGCGCTCTCGGCCGCTGGCTACTGGCCCGAAGCCGACAACCACTGCAAAGGCGGAGAATCGACGCACCCCTGTAAATTGCCCGAGGCACCTCTTACTTCTAAATGCGAACTCGAGCATGAACATGCGTGCGCCTCGTTTGGATGAGAGCATGAGCTGGCCTCAGCCCCCACGCAGCCCTGTCCACACGAAGCCACAACTGTCATTGCAGATTTCTGCTGTCTGATCGAGCACTCTGGACGCAGATCTCGAGCTTGACTTTGGCCTCCGTGGCCAATTAGGACCGCCCAGGACTCGCACACAGTCGAGCCTTTCCGCTCGACCACCGCCAGATAAGGAACCATTTTCTGGTAGGGATAAGTAGCACACCCATCCCACACCTGCATACGCACCACAGTTTGACTGCATAACTGGCACCACACACACCACATCAACACGAAGTGGTCGCTCAGATAAACCGAGGTTACGTGTGTGGCTGTATTTTAATCGCTGCCAAAACATAAGTGGTGACACCAATATGCGTCGCCAAGCTTTCTCGACGACTAAAGCAGACTTCCATCGACGATAGGGTGCTTCGCAACCAGCAAATGAGCAAAAGCTGAAGTTTGCGGAAAATGGCAATGCTACGTTTCTATGGAAGAGGCTCGCAGTAAGCTTCGTCTTACCCTGGCTGTAGCTGGGCTTACAAAGGGTCCCGCCACATCTGACGGTCGGGGCATCCGATGTCCATCCGGCCGTTGTATCTAGACCACAGCCTGAACGGTTTTTATGAAGCTGCCATGTCTCTCAGCCTTTGCTGAAACTGAGATAGAATAAGAGTCGGAGAAGCATCGATCCGCTCAAACGTCGTACGGATCACACGGAGTAGTTGAATGCTCGGTAAATCAGATGACGTGGAGCAGTGCAGGGTGGGCCAATAGTATACGAGGCGTGTCGGAGAGCGCATCCTGGCCTTGTTGATATAGTCGAGCTCGCATAGACTTCCACCCTGGTTAGGAACCGAAAGAGGCATTTGCTCCTGGCATGGCCTGATGATGACCTCCCAGCATTGCCGAGTGTTGCGGGTGGTGAGTACCAGCAAGCTAGATGCTTAGCTTTCCTTAGTGCTATCAACAAGTAGAGCGACACAAAAGGTGATTCACGCGGCCCGGTTACTGTAAACACAAAGGAAACTTCGTTGTCGTCTCGGAGTATATCCCGAATCCGCACAAGGATATACGGCACCAATACGCTACCCACAAGTTATAGTGGAACAGGCTTAGCTTTTCATAAGCACTACGGACAATAGGATTCCAAAGATTATAGTCTGAAACCGAGTGATTTTTTCTAGAGTTGGTTAGTTTAAAGAATATCATTCCCTTGTGGACTAGCTGGTTGACTGGAAGGCGAACGATTGATCTTGCTTGCGTTGGTTTGGTGGTGGTAAGATGTTTCACTCAGCCTTTGATTAGCATCCACCATGTTTGTGGCTTTTGTCATGATAATCACGATGATTGCATGGCTTCTGAAAGTCATGTGTGCAAAAGTGAAGACTTTCACTGCCACCACCATGCATGACAGGCAAGCCATTACGTCTCTGCTTATCATGCCCATCTCGTGGTCTAAGTGAGTAATGATATTTATAATCTAGGCTTGTGGCTGCAGCGGATATTTGGAGAGCCGAGACCCTTGATACGAGGCAGTGTAGTCCATAAGGATGGGGTTAACACAGTATTACAGGAGTGGACGAGAGGAGACCATCGTGCTGACTATGGAGCCAACCATCCCTCAAGTATCTCTTGTCCATGGAAGAGTTTGATGATGCCACCCTACCTGTAGGTATCTGAAAGATTGGTGTATTATTATTGAATATGCCTGTGAAAGTTTGGTCTTCTCCCAAGCCTGGACTCTTCGGTGTTGTTCATCCGTCCTGGCTTCCCATTCATGAATTGATATTGTCTAACCTACCTCCATGATATGTAAATACGTGATTGACAAATTCTGCGGGAGTCTTGTCCTGGGCTCATTGAAAAGAAAAGATTTATGAGGAAAAGACTTATCAGCACCAATCTAGGCGTATCACCTTATACTCTTACTTGGAAGCTATTTTCTCAGCGCTGATATTTTCCCTCGTAGACCAGTGATTTATAACCCCAAGTCACTATAGGCGATTCGAAACATCTTATAGAATGGAATGAAGCTCCTTAGTTCCTCGCTGTCAATTGCCAATCATCTCTTGAATTAGGTTTGGCAAAATCTCAAGTCTCATCATCAAGGTATCTGTGAGGTTACATGGAAAAGTCGTAGAGACGGCAGTCAAACTATAAAACTCAACAAGTTATTGTAGAATCGACGTAGTTTTTAACATTTTATCGAGGCCGTATCATGTTGTCCTGTCCCAAATCATCCATTGCATGACTTCCAAGTCGAGGCTATCTTTCATCTACCACGGTCTGAGACGCATCACCTCAAGCTAGGTCGTAGGCTATCTAGGACTGCAAAGTCAAAGAACTCTAACTTTGTGATGTGCCCATAGTCTGAAAGGCCTTGCATTTCATCACAGCTTTCCTATCTATGAAGACTGCAAGTGTGTGGACATTGGAATTAGTGTTCAGGTGTAGTGTCACCGAGTGGCTCTACGCATTCCCAATGGGCACACATTGTCAACGTCAGCATACTGGGTGGCGATGGACTAGTTGCTGTCACGGAACGGCGAATTACGCAACATTCATTCCCAGTCCTGGATGAGAGAGCAACTCTCATTTCTCATTTCTCTTAGTTACAAGACCTGGTAGTGTGGCTTCAGGATCGCACACCGATAAATGTGTCGAAGATGCGGTGATAAGATACGAGGCTCTAGGTATTGTTGCAGAATGATCATTTCGGCCCGCAACACTGCCTTGGAATCTCGGAATCAAGACTTTGTCATCTTCACTACTAGTATCAATCAGGACACGACCAGCCGTGAATTCGGACGGTAGTGACGCCATCCTCGGCAAATAAACGTGGATCTGATTTTATAATTATTGGCCACGGGATTTATGAATCTGTTGATCCAGTTGCGAAAGCCAGTAAATACCAAGCAGAGGCCTGACAGGCGAATCAACAGCGTGCTACCACAACATAGGGTAATGGCCTGAGTATGACAAGGTTTTTATGTGGCTGGAAGATCTTCTTGATCTAAGGAAGCCTAGATCTGTTCAATGCATTTTAACTAGTAAATTCAATGCATCTTAACTCCTAAATTCAATGCATGGACAGGTTATACTTGCGTATTGCAAACGTATATCATTCGTTAACTATTTCCTCATTCACCCTCCTCCGTATTTGTAGAAGAGAACACTGATTCACATGCCTGGAGACTTCTTAGTCCCTACAAAGTGTATTTAGTTGAGATGAACTTGATATCTTGACGGCCATGTCCTTATTTCAAGGCATGATAGGCGCTGGTTTAAACAAAGCAAGCTATTGTCTGCATTCTCTCAAATTTTGGTAAAACCAAGCGCCTATAATGTTAAACGCATCTGTGAGTCTGTGGGTCAAACATTTTTTACCTCCAGTTGCGTTACTTCAATTTGAGGCGGGCCATGGTGTTACACTGATCTAACAGTTAGTGAGCGAGTCGGTCTAACAATAGAGCAGCACGCAAGATAGGACAACACAGACCCGCATTGGAATTGTGAATCAAGACAACTGGTTACGCAGAGTGATGCTATTGCTTTGACTGTTTAACGCACGGCAATGCTCCCAATAAACTGATTTTGGTGGCCACCGGCTGGCAAATGATATCGTTCTGGTTGGTCCAGACAAACCCTTTCTATGAGCCCAAAGCTATCTAGTCCACTAGCTTTAGTAAGGTGCTTGACCTTATCGGATGTGTCGAGCAGATTAAGTGAGGAAAATAGGTTGACTTACAGCAGGCTCAAGACCATCTACAGGCATACTGGATTGGGAATATGGTTGAACTAGGAATCGGACCATGGTGGAGGTGGTTAGGAAATGTTACGCGATGTAGGACTCAAACAATAGACACAGACGCACCATTCTTCATCTCTCCCTGGGCTGTAAATAGGCCGTTGCCGCCTAAGAGAAGGGAAGACGACGGCTCTTAGCAGAATGGATTAAATCAGGTCTACAGACATTCAGAAAGCGAAACGAAAAGGAGTATCACCGCAACTTGGGTTGTATTGATTTCCATGGACTGTAACAGAGGGTAAAAGGATGCTGTGAGGAAAGGCACACTGCATGTCAGCCGACGTGTTGTTGCTATTTCTACTTGTCTACACATGTTTTCTCTCATTTCTAAAGCCAAACTCGTATGAAATATGTGCAAGTTGAGATTCTATGATTCCTATCCCTCAGAATCGGGTTGTTCGATGGCAACGTACCGCTGTTAACACGACAAGTATTTATGAGAGATTTGAAAGCTGACTCAAACGAAATTTGAACTGGCTGCTTTCTCGTACTGCTAGTATAGGGAATAGCCGAACAACATATGATAAAGAGCAAAAGTGACAAGTAATAAAGCTATAGAGTATTTCGCAAAACAATGTATCTCCATGAAATTGTCCTCTGGATGAGGTACACAATCCCGGTAGACTATTTGCAAGTGAATTTGCGTGGACTGTCAAGAGTTATTTCAAAGAGAGGACGGGCCTTGCTCGTTCACTAAGCTAGAGTCAACCAGGGTGTGCATATTTATTTGCGAATAGCCCAATTTGCATATGCGGCTGGTATGAGCTAGCCCAGGTTGGTGGTCTTCACATCGAAGTTTGGGGTTTAAACCAGGGCAGCTGTGAAAGGAAGGAGTCCTGCATTAGCATGTCAGCATTATAAATACAGATCTAACACATAGGAGCGTCTAACTGCCATAGGAAGTCCCTGATGTAGAAAGTATGCGGTTTTGTGTACCGCAGACAGCGGCTTAAACCCCCATTCCTCTTACCACGCATGTGACCATTGAGCGCTACAGGGGCTCGAGCAAGATATAAAGGAGGACGAGGTCCAAGATATTATTGTCGTAGTTTGTACCCGAGTAGAACTATCACACCTCTCTTGGACCTATCCTATCACAATGCGCAGCCTTCTTACGTTGACCTTGCTCCTGTCAGGTTTGGTGGCAGCCAAAGGTGGTTCCGACAAGGGTGTAGGTAAATATACTGTTACTGTGAACGGGCAGACCTACAACCAAGACAAGGGCAAAGTGAAGAATGTGCCATGTCGCGGTACCGTCACCGTGAGAGGTCTCAATAACGGATTTGACATCGATTGTGCCACTCTGAACCTCTACAACTATGCGTTCACGGGGGCGAACAATAATGGCAGTAAGAAGCACGCTTCCAAGCCCCTATGCATTAGTAGATGCTAACTATTGTAGGGATGTTCAACAAGCCCACCACCGTCTTCGTGTCGAGGGAGTTAAGCTTAACCCCAGCTCAGCTCGGTACACCCAAAGTCGACCGCTTGGAGTTGAAGGATGGCGGCCTGGTCATCTCGTTTGCAGCCGCTCGTGGCGAGGTCAAGTACCAGGCAAAGGACAACACGCAGGGCGGCATGTTGCAGGTCGAGACTGAGCTCGGGCTCAACATTACTCACACGATTACGCTTGCTCCTGGAATCTTTTATTTCTTAGACCCCAACCTGAAGAATGCCGTACGCCTTGGAAATGGTATCGTAAGTCACGCCAAAAGCGTACTGCTATGCATACAAGCTAACGATTCAGCCCGCCGACGCGACTCACACGGATTTTGTTGGCAAGGACAGTCCGCAGGAGCTAACAGGCTATACCAGGATGGTAGGGTTTCTCAGTGGAACGTGTGGACTGGTGGGCGAATGGGGGCCGTTTTTGGTGAAGATGCGCTAGAAGATGGACCCCGGCCACTGTCTGCACCACGGATTGCCAGGCACAGAACCAGGTCCATGGATCCTTGCCTGTGACAGACCTGCCAGACACAATCGTTCCTATTGGTGCCGATGCCAATGACGACTAAACTATTCAATGCTCGGTTATCTCTCGGCGAGTACTGTAGCAGTTCAGCTTCCTGAACTAGATCGATCTAAGACATGGGCGTTGAAGTGGGCAACGATGTGGAGTTTTTCTCCGGGTCTGGACCAGTCTTGCCTCGTCCTGGCTGTTTTAGTGTATAGATCCCTGTAACCTTGACCGTAAGCTTAGAGTATATTCTAATCAACCCAGTGTGCCGATGCCCGTTCGTTTCTGTGGGATCTCTGTTGTGAGAGAGGTTTTGACACGGAATCATACGTAATACGATCCATGGACGCTGTAATTTACCGCGTGACCAATGAGATTACGGGGGTGACAGATCCCGCCTATGCTATCTTTCTCTTTTAAGCGAATTTTCCATGCATGCTTCTCACTTATTAACGCGGTTGCTGAGTGACTAGTCTGTAGACGTTCGAGCGGCTTGTCAACATGAATCTGCCATTTGATTCAGATGTGCGAGAAAGATGGCACAAACTGGTTCCATCAACGCCATTCAATACAGGACAAACATCAACACTCAGCTCTGTATTGTTCGAGTCGTTGCAAAACACGATCGCGGCAATATCGACTGGAAGAATGGCAATGAAAATATAGACAGCATAGCAAGATTCCACTTGTTTGAGGGGCTGATCCACATGTTTCTGCTCTAATACTTTCTATAGTTCCCTAGTTATGGCGTGGCAAGGTGGATCGATTAAAATTGAAAATATGTATGGTTAGAGCAAGCTATCTAGCAAAAATCGAGAGATTATGACAGCCACAACCACGAAGAATTACCAGATAGATCTTAGATACCTCTTGTTGTGTTGCATTTTGGTATTATTGCTTCGAGAATTCATTTCAAATAAGGAAAATAATGATGCGACTAATCAGCCCTCTTCAAACAAATTGATTCAAGGATGCTAGACCGTTTCTACAGTTGTTTAGTACAGTCGCTTGAGAAATGGAGGGCATACCCTCAGAGTAGTAAATGCTACCGTATGCACCATGCCTCAGTCCGTTGAGCCAGATTGCTACATTGCCCAATTGAACTTTTCCATATGGTACCACTGGCACCTTTTACCGCAGAATCGGTGCCATGACAATGTATCAGAGAGTATTTTGGGCTAATAGTTGCTGACATATTCTGATTTCAACACTGCTATTTGTCTTCACTTCTTAGCATTATTGTTACGTGATGGCTGCATAGTCTTTGACCTCGTATCTTCTCTTCCACCATTAGACGCAATCAAAATTCACCGGGAATTTCTGTTGTTGCAAAGGGTGTGCGGCCAGATGGGCTTTAAGCCAGCCGATCATAGATTCATTGGAATATGAAACAACCAGCAGCGTCACAGGGAGAGATCAGGTCTCGAACCTCTTCCCTCGAATTTAGTCTTGCCAACCTTGGGTAAGCAAAATCTGCTCAGGTAGTGAAGAGGAGCCGAAGCGTAGAGCTTCGGTAAAGCTAAGTGGAGGTTTATATTGCACCATTTCTCTTATGACATGTAGCCCACAAGCAAACGAGTGGACACGTTGGCCAATTATTCCGAGACAGTGACATTCTGGTTCCACCAACGGAGACATCGGGGCATAGATGAAATTGTTTTTCTGTCCACGAGGAAGAAATGCTAACTCCACTAGACCAAGATTGTATTTATTTTTATCCGCTCTTGAAAGAGCATGTCCACCCTGTAATGGTTGGCTGTAATATTTGGTAGCCTTAACAACGGCCCGCGATGCTTTGTCAAGCGGGAAATGCGGAAGCCACTCGTCCGGCCAAATTAGGGCTACGACTTGAGATGGGCGAGAAAGATTTGATCCATGAGTTTAGGCTATACGTGTGAGATTTCCTGGCACAAACCTCATACATAATCTTGCGTTGCCTGCCGTCTCGATTTAAATTGCCCCCAGCACAAAGCAGATAAGAGATGCTATGGCCATTTAGGTGGAACAGAATAAAGCAATTGGTGCCCGCTATCAAAATGGGGACAGGGCGTGGGTGGGGAGACTGATGTACAAATATCCATCGTTTCGAACAAGATCTGGTTCTTTTATTTGCATTTATGCCCAGACCTACCAAAGGCTGAAACATTACATCGTTGTCAAATCGCCACCAGGAGCCCAGTTTTGTCCACTACATTCAAGACTGCATGCTTAGTACTTGATTTGAAAGCCGTTGCTTTTGGTAGGAAAAGTCTGGGTCAGCTTGGACATGAAACGGTTTTGGCCACGCTGTGCGAGTTTCTCAACCCCAGACTATCGCTGCCCCGGCTCCACCTTTTCCATTGTCTTACCCAGTTTGCAATCGAGGCTTTCTCCGGTCACAGATCTCATTCCCTCTCCAGGCGCGTGGTTACTCTGCTTTTGCAATGTCTGGCCATGGAGATTTGAATAATGCGCACGCCGCTAGACAAGCAGCCGAATTGTCCGTCGCTGATACTTACAACGGCGTCAGCCTTGCCATCAAACCCGATAGCCAGCACCATCAAAATCGGTGTGGGTTGCATTCCGAGTCTGCAGGCATGAAGCATTACAGTCTTAACCTCGCCGACCTTACTCGTCTTGACAACGAGAAGAGGTGGCTGCGGGTGTTGCGGGTGTTGCGGGTGTTGCGGATGTTGCGGGCGCTACGGGCATTGCGGGCATTGCGGACATTTAGAAAGACCAGTTAGCATTAAGCCATAGAACGAGACATTCCGGCCACCCCATTCCGATTACCAAGAATCCCAGAGATATATAATCTTCATAAAAATATATTAATGCTAGTAACCTCCAGGTGTGCCCTGTGAAACGCATTTTGGCTAAAACTTGTTGAAACACCCATAACATCTTCAACTTGAAAGACATACTCTCGTCATGTCTAAACTTATTGTGGTTACCGGCGCTACTGGGATGCAGGGCTCAGGCGTCATAGATGCCTTGTCTGCCAATAGCGACTGGAAGATCAGAGGCGTTACTCGCAACATTAACAGCGCAAAAGCCCAGACCCTCGTCAAGCGCGGTATCGAAATGGTAGCAGCCGATCTGGATGATGAAAACAGCCTGGTTGGAGCCTTCACCGGCGCCAACGCAATCTTCGGAATCACAGACTACTATGAGCCATTCGCTACTGGGATTGGGCCAGAAAAGGCTATGCAGATTGAGTATGCCCGAGGCGTGAACATGGCTCGTGCCGCTGCCAGGACTGCCACTCTCGAGACTTTCTTCTGGAGTACGTTGCCTCATGCAGACAAATTAAGCAATGGCGAGATCAAAGTACCGCATTTTGATGCCAAGGGCGAAATCGATGCATACATCAAGAACGACCCAGCTTTGAACCCTAAAACAATCTTTCTTTTGACCGGGTTCTACGCTTCTAACTTTAATTACCCGCCATTTACTCCTATCTACTCTGTATGCATCTAGATTATTCTTCCTGTTTAATAACCAAACTAACATTGTGACTTTTCAGAAGCCAGCTGGAAAGTATATTCTTGCCCTGCCTGCCAGTAAGTCAACTTACATTCCCTCCCTTGGTTCTGTGACCAATATCGGCGTCACGGTGAGCGGACTTCTTCAATACTCGTATCCTCAAACTCCAAACAGTTCTAAAGGAGGAAGATACGTTCATGTCACAACGGGGAAGTACCAGGCTCAGGAGTACTTTTCCCGATGGGCTGAGATTGCTCAGAAAGGGAAGCTTCAAGTCCTATCCATTTCACTTGAGCAATTCACAGAGCTCCATGGCATGTGGGGAGCCGAATTAGGCAGCATGGTCAAGTTCTGGGAAGTTGTTGGGGCTCCTAGAATGTGGGGAACTGTTGCTGATGGAGACGTGATGATTGATTCACGCGATTTAGAAGGCGTTAAAAACCGGTTGGTCACTGCCGAGGATGTGTGGAAGCTGTGTAACTGGAGCCACTTGTAGATTCCTACAGGAGGATTAATCTTTATTTTCTTTCGTCTACTGATGAGATGCCCGTGCTTTGGAGCACGCTTGCGAAGCTGGATTGAAGTTTTGGGGCAAGATGGGGAATTTGAGCGCTGTTTTAGGCACATTATAATATCCTTATGCCACGCTCATGATCCATTTGATGCTACTTGTGGACAAGAACTGACATAGAAGGCAGAGATTGAAAGCTAAAGGACCATGTTCATAGTCTATAGGCAAGCCGTGATATAACTGCTCAAGCATACAACATAAACAAACAAATCACCTATCCCATCAGCAAGACTCTTGCATGACAGCCTTGAGCATGGGAGAGTCCACTCAGATAAGTAAGACTCGATATCAACCCCTTCAGATATACCTTTCAAGTACACTCTTCTTCCAAACTTGTGAACCCGGCTATTAATAAGAATTACGTTTAACTTGTTATGATGCTAGAGGACAGTAATATCCTAAAGAGGATCGCCGTAGATAACGAGAAAAATTAGAAGATTAATCTCTTATTATAATAGTATTTATTCTGACTAAAGTAGATATATTAACTATACAAAGTGCTTATATATATATTAATATAATTAACCTAACTCCTTGCTTTATGGGGAAATATTATTAATTATATTATAGATGAATTATTATTATATATATTAATATGTGAGGCTATTATATAAGTAATCATAGCCACTCGATAAAGTATAATGATTGAAGGGTGCATAGGTAGTTAATAAAGGAGGGTTATTATATAGTTAATAGTGGTATTCCTTTGGCTCTCTTTAAATAATTAATTATATAAGTTATAGCCTCCTTTGCTTTTACTAATCCAAGCACAAGGTAGTTTTCAGTTAAAGGAAGGCAGGTTGTTTATGCTACTTAAGTCTGTTATGAATGTCATGCAGTATATCTCGGTAGTTGCCATTAGGCTTAAGGAAACAAAGGAAACTGAGATCGAGGGAAAAGATAGTTAAGGGCAGTCTGGATGAGAAATTAACCATATCTTCTAGCGTAACTTTGAAGCGCGAAAGCCCAAAATATCGTAATCTTTTCCATTGGTCATGTGGGAAAATTGATCCCAATGAAAAGGAGTGTTCCGCCGCGCACCGCACATGGCTACCAAAATTAAAATAGCTGTGTACCTGCTCCATCAACAATCTTTCCCACATCTGCGTCTCTCTCGCCTTCAACGACAGCCCTGAAGAGCTTTCCACCGATGGAAGGATGAGCAGCTCCACGTCTGGCTGATGCCGCCCTTTCACCTCCAAGACCAGTAGCGAGGTACCCGGGTGAAACACACCATACCTTGACTCCATCCTCCTTCAGCACCCAGTACCAAGACAGCATCACCATGCTCAGTGCCGTCTTGCTTGCACGATAGGAGCCTGGTAGGTAAGCACTTTTCTTTGGCCACCCGGCCGGAATGGGTCCAAGCATGGGGTAGTGCGCCTCGCTCATTCGTCCGTTACTTGACAGGCCGCTCGTGATGAAGAGTAGTCGAGGGTCTGTGGATTTGAGTAATAGTGGCACAAACGTGTGAGTGACGATATTTGCCCCGGTTACATTCACATCGTACGCTTTATTCCAAGCCTCGCGCATATTGACAGCACCATATGCCAAGTCAGCGTCTAATGCAATGCCTATCAAACTTTAGTCAATGTTTTGCATCCAGAACTCGCGACAAATTGTTATAGACTAACCGGCATTGTTTATTAATGTATCAACGCGTCCATGAGAAGCCTGGATCTTCTCATAAGCATTTGATATGGATTCATCATTGGCCACATCAATTTGTATTAATTCAATAGCACTGCTGGTCTCTGGAACCTCATTCTCCAAGGTTTTTAGGGCTGTAACCCCTTTTCTAAGTCTCGAGCTCCCAAAAGAATATGGTATTGCCTCTCTGACTGTAGAAGTGCTTTGGCTGTCTCCCAACCAATGCCAGAGTTTGCACCAGTTATGAGTACAATGGTTTTATCCGTAGATGCCATGGTTCAGTTCTAGTAGGCTGATAGTTGCCAGTAAAGGAGGGACTTCTGATTACAGAGGATCCTGAATTGGGACAGGCTGGTACATCTATTGCGGCTTGGGGTTGACTAGAAGGAGTTCCCTCTGTGCGAGATATTATCCAGTACAAGCTAACAGTTCAAGAACTTCCTCCATGCATTGTGTTGGTTCATCATTATTGGATCTTTCAACCATGCTTAGGTGGTGTGGGGTAGCCCGGCATTCATAAGCCGGAGGTTGGTTGATGTGATGAAGACTATTTGCTGACCGCTGCTCTTGTAGCCAGTAACGACTCTCGTACAAGAGCCCTGCTGCCTAAAGGACCATATGCGAGCAAAGGTTCCATTTCTATCATGAAACCTGACGATATGCAAGAGAGTTCCTGCATCCAGGATAATAACCGGTCGAAAGCGCTCATGCTTACAGTTGATAAATCTACCCTCCCCCAAAGGTCATCTGTTGGGGTCATATCCCAGGTCAAGGTTACCCTCAAATTCTTGTCGCATTAGGCAAGTAGATGTGTTGCAGTGTCGCCGGAAGCCGTCTATAGACAACCCACCACATGGAATAGAATCAAAGCTCGAAAGTAGAGACTGAAAAGGGCAGAAATCTTACTCCGACAGCTTGGAAATCACTTTGATACGACCTTCCTATTTGTGTATGCCCGGTCCGACTGGAAAGTCCGGAGATCGGGTAGTTAAGGTATTTCTTGATGCTATTCAATATACGTAAAGTTCAACACTGTTTCCCAGAACACCTTGTCCATGGAATAAGTGTAAATTATTAAGAGTGACATGCATCCTCACTGTTACCAGCCAAAGCTTTCGTTATGAAACCATACATCACTGCCTGAATTGACCCAGACCCCAACAGCTTTTCGTAGGTCACGAGCCATTGCCACTGGACCACACACAACAACAGCAACTCGGTGGTGAGGCTTTTGACGAAATATCCCATCTACTATTGCCTGAATATCTGGTCGTCTATGATTTGCCACTGGAATGCTTGTGTTCTGTGACTCTGCCTTGTCTAATTCCAGTTGGCTCAACTCAACATCGTCAGATCCACTGGGATGATTGACATCAACTCCCGTGTGCGTCTTGTTCCTAGTCACAAATAAATGGACCCTGTCGTCTTTAATTAAATCATTGTCCGCTAAGAACGGGCCAAGTCATTTCGTCCGAGGTCCGAGCCGACCAGACCACTTGAACCTGTGCCGAAGGGTTCGTGGCTAGGACATGCCTGTATAGTGGTAGGATGAATGTCGCCCCAACGCCTCCAGCAACCAAAAGAATTTGATCGAAATTGGTTCCTGCAATTTCAAGAAAATTGCCAGCCGTGCCGTATGGGCCGTCCACATTGATAGCGAATTTATCGCCCGAAGACTGTAGACTGGTAAGCCTAGAAAGAACGCCGGTCATTGGACCACGCATCTGGCGTGCAACAAGAGTGATTTCCGATGCCTCTTCATTGAACTCGGCCACCGTGAATGGGTTCGAGGTAAATATGAATCGAAGATAGGACCATGATAACGGATTCGGGTCTGGCCGAGTCTCAGCCGGAATGCTCAGGTAGACGTGTGAAGCTGGATGTGCTGCAAATTGTTGTAGTTTCTTGGAAGGGATCGTTGCAACCACCTTGATCAGGTCAGTGCCGTGATGTACTTCGATAGCGGCTCCAGTTTTGACGATGCCATATCTGCGCACGACCATGCCAAAGATCAAAATCAAGAATGACTCAGTCATGAAAACCCTGCTGTGATGTACATGGAGCCAGATCAACGGAGGCATGGTTAAGGCCACAAACAGGTGTGCAAGGTAGAATGCTCGATAGGAGTATTGCCTTACGAGGGACAAGGCTGTAGTGCTGAGCATTGTCATGAAAAATAACCCGATTAAACCCAAAACAGGGACTGCACGAAGCAAGGCATCAGGCATATCGCCAATCTGGATGTAATAGTTCAGATAGAAGATGCCATGGAGAACGATGAAAAGGTAGGTTATGTAGCCAAGTACGCGGTGCCATCGATTGATATGCTCGTGGGAGGTGCGGAAAACAAAGGCAACAGGGTTGAAGCGCTTCAACGATAAAAGATATTGAAGAGGAAACTGTGAAGCACCAATGGCACCAAACCTCTTGGTAAGGTGCAGATAATCTAGCAATTTCAGCAAATGAACAAAAAACGTCAGCAGCAGAAAGATTTACCATTGCCAGTCCGGTGTATGGACAAGAAGGTCAACCAAGCTCCCCAGATAACTCCGTAGAGTAACTGGTCCCTTCGACCAAGACTCAGCCCAAACAGAGTTAGGTCACTCTCGAGCCACCAAAGAACCTGGCGTCGTTTCGTAGATAGTGAGCGGGTCCAGTTTGCTCCCTTCTGGTCTTCTGGGGAGGCTGGAATCGCATCATAGGAAAAGCTGGAGACGGCAATCCGCCTGAGACCCCACTGAGTGAACCTGGCTAGGAGAAGAATGATCAGAATGAGAACGCCAGACAGCTGAGCACAAAGCCCGTAAAGATCTAGCAATTGACGGCGCTCATGCTGCTGGGCTGTGGTGAGCTCCACAAATTTCCACGGCCATCCCATGTCGCACGCGCTCTGGATCCGCAGCCTGCTAATGAGGCCTTCCGCCTAGCGAGACCTGCACGACAACCCACGAGTGGGCAACAACGTCAGGACCTTAGCAACAAGGTGAAATAGATCTAGAAGATAGAGTTGGCAACAGTTGCATAGCGCCAGATCTCCAGCAGCCACCTCGAAGATGCGCTGGGTGAGTGGGTGAGGGGTCCAGCTGACTTTGCACGGGCGGCCCGGAGGATTCGGGCTTGGCAAGATCACGGGCCTCGAACCCTGCAGGGTATTCACTATACGACACGGATTACAACTAGGCGGTCTGTTGGTAAGCAGGGCCCAGAAACAAAGAAAATGGACCCAATTTGACGTTAGTTGCAAATGAGCTGCACTGAAACCAACGTTGTCCAGCGGATTTCGGAGACCCCAACTGATCACCGACGAGAAAACCTCTACATTTACTCTCCATTTCAGCTGGATTAATTCAGCTTATCTATTATGCTGTGTATCAAACTATTGTTCAGCTCGCATTGGGTAGTCCTCTGATAATCCAGGCCGCGACCAAAGCTGATGCGCCACCAGCCCGCAGCAGCCAAACCTCCAAGCCAGCGCCATCTTGAGCTGAATCTGCATTTTGAGAACCAAGGAAAAGGAAAAGAAAGCTGCTCCCTATTGCCGCAGCAATTTGAGGGGCGTTTATCGCGGAATTGTGAAGCCCCACGACTGTGGCAGCCAAGGCGTTATCCTCATCCCCATCACCCGTTTCGCTCAATGACTTGCGAATATCTTGCGAAATCAGCGTGAAAGGAATCCATGTGCCAGCTGCCCATGGAATTCCGGTCAGGGCGACGAGGACATAAGCCGATCTTACGCTGTCAACGACGAATGTCGACATCATGCAGATGAAGAAAATGATTTGACAAATGAGCCAGATACGGCGCAGAGAGAGCCACTGTGCTGAGAGAAAGTACCTGTTTTGCTGCCATTGTTTTCGACCTGCAAATGCTGAGCCTGAAATATCTACAAGCCAGGAAAGAATCGTAGTCATGACGAGGGATGCGGAAGCAAAATCAGCATTCCAAATGAACCGGTGCGGGTTGCATTGGTCTCATCCGAAGTAGAGGCTTTGATGCTAATACGGACTGACTCCTTTAATTGTAGGGCCCCGACATATCTTTGTTGATGTTAGTCCAGGCTGGAGACGAAACGGATGGATTCAAGTAACTTACTTTGCCATATAATACATGACTGGAAACCAAGCCAGCCAGCAAAAGAATTGTGCAGCGCATACTTTTCGTGTGACAGACAGGTTTCTAAGTGATATGAGGAGGGAAATGCAATATTTCCTGACAGATCGAGGTGGGCTCAAGCAATCAGGCTCTTGCAGTAGTTTCTCCTGGGTGGAATAGCAAGTAATCGAGACGCATATCAACAGATTCAGACACACAAGGCTGCACAGAATCTGAAATTGCGATTGTCCGAGGAAACTCAACCTCTTTGTAAGGTCTGTTGAGCCAATGCTGTATCCGACGATGCTGCCCGCCAAGTTGAGCTTTGCGACCCATGCATGTGCCTGGGCTTGCTGGTGGATCGGAACGAGATCAACAATCATGGCCCGGAGACCCAGCTGGACGGGCTGTATGGCAAGATTTGCAATCGAAATGCAGGCGGTGACGAAGATGAGCAGGCCCCAGGTCAAGATGCGTTGGTGATCATCCTGAACCCCACTCGTCCTCCGAGGAGCCCCAGAAAAGGCGGTAATGATCTCCTCGGCCCACGCCAGCGAAAGCATAGCGCAGATCAAGACAAGAGTGCCAGCGACGATGAACGGCCGTCTTTTGCCCCAAGGATGCGCGGAGTTGTCGCTCAAGGCACCGATGAATGGCTGGAAAAACATGCCAGCAACAGGACCCGAGAGCCATGTTAGCGATATCGACGTGTCGCTGAAGCCCAAGGAAGCCAGGTAAAAGTAGCCACTGGCGTAGAAGATTGCCAGAATTTGCTGCAGGCCGAACCATCCTGCACAAAGGGCCAGGATGAACCTCAAGCTTCTGTGGTTCGTGTCGATCGAGCCATGGTAGAGGGCGTCCATGGGTCTCAACATCTAGCTGGTTCCCGAGTTCTGGGGAAAATGCCAGAACTTGCAAGCAGCATCACTGAGCTGCATCTATATCGATGACAGCTATGCAATGATCAAAAACAGAACAATTGCAAGCCCGCAACAGTCGCAGCTCTGGTCAGCATTTCTCAGGGAAAACCAATATTTCAGGATACAGGGGTCTAAGAATACGAGCTACGGGGACAAAAGCAGCCAATCACAATCAGGCCGAGCATGAATTGAGACGGTCGCTTTATCTCAGCCTCGGGAGATTCTTGTAGGACCGTGCCCCGTCTGGGGCAGGCATAAGTTCGTTTAGCGCATTGAATTGCTATCCCACTCCGGACATGGTTTAGCAGTTTCTTGGAGCCAAGCCAGCAAACGAAATAGAATCCACAAGATAGACAAGCTCGATTGACATGCCATCTCTTGGTTGCCCAGGTTGGACCACAAGAGTAGTCATGCCCAATTTCGTTACATATTGCTTCGTCAACTTGCTGGTTGTAGACGAGTGTCCTCATTGATGTCTTGGTGTAATATTCGAGTGTGGTAGATAATCTCACATTTGGTGGATGGTAAGTCAAAGGTTTGTGAACAATCTGGGGCGTCCTGAAACTGTTTTCCTCCGGCCGGACAACGGAAGTGGTCCATCGCACGGCAGTCCTAACCACAGCTTACAGTGATTCCGGCCTAACCATGTATGAAGAAATATCAGAGAATTGGCTATCTGTTGCCCAAGGTTTCCTCCTTTTAAGAATCCACCGCTTGACCTCGTGTCCGGCTGACCCATATTGTATGGGCGCCTGTGTCATGCATTTGTGTATAAAGGCCAAACCTAAGCTCGTCTTCGTGACGTGTATTAGCGTAGCGTACCATAGATACTACTAATTCGGGTCTTTCATTGGCACTTGTTGTAGTAATTATAACAATCTTCGACAGTGAGCAAACGACCATTGCTCCATGCAAAGAAAATTAACTTCGTCTCTATTAGGGGATGTCGCGTGCTCGGTGATTGTTACAGCTCACTTGCGACACTTTGAGCAGAAACGCATCTGATAGGACAAAGTTGTAAATGCACCGTGAAAATGTAACAAGAGAGGTGATTAACGATTTAAAAACTCAGGCTGTGCCTTTTGTTATATTGAGATCTGTCGCCCGGGTTCTCGCAATCAACAGCACTGCACATAGCCACCATGGCCAGCGGTTGACCTACAAGCGTTAGTCTTGGAACCATCGCCCATGCCCAAATCATTGGCCTAGAGTCTACAATTAAGTGGAACTTGAAGTTTTCCCTTTTGAGCCATGTGAATTTGATGTCGATAATGATTTGCCATCACGTCAGCAGATGACCCTTTTCGAAAGTGGTCAACGTGTTCGTGGTGACCTGAGGTATAAGTATGTTTCCATGCTGCGTCTCATTATATCATCTGCACAAACAAAAAAAGGCATCAAATTTTAAACCGGCTTCGCGTCCTGTTTCTACAGTATGGGGACAATTCCTGTCTGTTGTACTGCTCAAGTTCCACTTGATGTATTTATGGCCTTGCTTCATTCCGAGCCACGATGACTAACGGTATTCAGGTGATTGATCGTTTCCTTGATGAAGCCCATCAAGAACATAATTGCTTGGTACCCAATAGTCCTCGAGTCTTTGCACTCGTTACAAAGATAAGAGACGGAGTGGCGGACGTTCCGCAAACTGCATCTCAGCCTCCTACGCGAGACTACACGTCTCCTTTCATAGGCAGCACAGTTGACCAGGTTTCCTCGCGCCTACCCGGGACGTGGCACTTTGCTATCGTGGATGATAAGACTGCCAGCAATGGATCTGTGCTTCTAGTGCGGCGAAACCTGCAAGATGAAAGCACACCAGCTCAGACTGTACGAGTGACTTTCGCTCAGGCCCAAAGCGAGCTGATTGCGCTCAACATAGGCTCCAAAGATTTTGCGACCTTGGTGGATGCTGCGAACAGTGCAGGGGGCGTTTATAGCGCTCCAGCACCGACTAGGAAAGGTGGTCCAGCTCCTCGAAAGCTTCTGGGAGCTAAGTGAGGGGAATAGTGGAACATCCTAGCGAATACAACAAGTTTGGCAGGTTTGTCTGGGATTTCAAATCAGCTTCATGTATCCCAGCATCTCACATCTAACACTGTTCGAAAAAGGTCCTGCCCCATTACGATGCGTCCCATATATTGCTAGTCTGCAGGAGTTGAAAGCCATATTAGCCAGTCTAAAGCTAAAAGCCCACAATGGCGAACGATTCGCGCTCACGCCTACGCCCTACACCTCGACTAGCTTTCACTAACGACTATATAAAGAATTAATTCTCTTTGCCCAACACTTAATTACCTATCAAGACCTTCTCCACATCATCATCAAATAGAACTGTGATATCCGGCTTGCACAGTAAATGAGAGCATCGCGCGAAGTGACACATTTTGAATGCGACTAGTCATTACAGGAACTTAAACCCTTCCCTTAAGGGTGAGCGAAGGGAAAGCCCGGCAGGCTCTAGCAATGCCTCCGGCGGCGATTACATCGAGCCGGCCTCGCTACGCTCGCTATTATGACTATCAGGACTCGAGGCAGCCGGGTCCCATCACAGGGCTCAGAGCTTAAGGCAAGCAGTATATGAATAATATCCGCAGCATATCATCAAAAGGTACCTTCATCTCTGACTAACAGCCTCATATAAGTAGACCTTCAATCAGTAGAGGACTAGGGAAATCTCTAATTCTTCAAGCTGTAATGGTGTTGTGACTGAAAGGAAGCCCGAAGGTACTTTCAATGAGGCAAGGAGGGAGTTGACGGCATTTTGTACACAAACTAATCTTTAAACTTGGGTTCTGATTGTCTGGATCGTTGGGTGACTTGAGAGCGAGGGAATTCCTGCTTTCAATGCTCCGCACAATTGAACGTGGTATTGAACCATTTCAGTGCACTATTTCCTGACAAGCCGTTCCTGGGGAACTGACAGGCAGATAAAAGAGATTGTTGGATTTGGAAAAGACTGCAAATGTCTGTGTAACACCCCGTTTGTGTCGCTTTTACTTAAAAGTCACACCGCCTGACAAGTGCACATCGAGGCCCCAAGATGATTCAGCCAAACAAGGATCGTGCTCGAGGTTTCTCTTAAAATTGGAGTGAAAATTTGGTCTTTTGGTTGACACACAAGCTTTACTCTTATCCGGTGTCTGTTCATTGGTAGGTTTGACCTGAGCGTGACGTGAAAATTGAGTCCAATCTGACCTGTGCCGCACATGAACATCTTGTGTTATGGTCACACAATGCAGCACCCTGTCATCACTAGTGAAGAAGCACGAAAGCAGCGCAGATGACGTGTAATCTATGGCCAGGATGTGCTGGACAGCTCTTTGATCAAGCAATTCATGAGGTTGTAAGCTTCACATACTCCTTCTTGTCGTTCACCCCTGCCTCCAAAGCCCCATCCGATCTGGTGTGCTACCCGAATCTCAACACCCAATTCTTCAGCCCATGCCCATACCAGGCCAGGATTCTTTTGGAACATGCGTCCTGCGGCAACCAGGTCCAATGGCGTATCGTTCTCGTCCTGCCCGCCAGCGAGGAGCTGCTCTGCGAGGGTGCCTGACTTGATACTACCCACCGTGCTAACCAGCAGTGAGTCTCCGACAGCCTTTTTGATGTGCTTTGCAAAACCCGCCTGGTAGCCTAGGCCGCCCTTGACCTTTTGCTGCGGATGGTTACCCCCACTAGAAACGTCAAGAACATCAACACCGCGCTCAGCAAGAATCTTAGCGAGCTTAGCGCTTTCCTCTACCGTCCAACTTTCAGGGAAATCAGGATTCTCTTCAAGCCAATCCGTGGCACTTATGCGCGCGAAGAGCGGCATGGTGTCCGGTAGGATGGGTCTCACCGCATCGACGAGTTCAACTGCCAGCCTTGTACGGTTCTCAAAGCTGCCGCCATACTGATCAGTTCTTTTGTTCACCGCCGGCGAAAAGAATGAGGAAAGAAGGTAGCCGTGCGCAAAGTGCAGCTCGACAATGTCAAAGCCGGCCTCCAAAGCCCTCCGTGCGCCGGCGACAAAGTCCTTCTTGAGCTGGTCAATCTCTTGTAGGGACATGCTGCGCGGCGTAGGATAATGCTCGTTGAACGGCTCCGCGCTTGGGCCAACCACGTCATCAGGCCAACCGTTGGCCTCCTTCTGGGCCGCGGCGCCGGATGACAGCCAAGGGGCTACTGTGGATGCCTTGCGGCCTGCATGAGCCAGTTGGATACCGATGAGCGCGTTTTGACTGTGTGCAAACTGAACATGCTTGCGGAGGGTGTCGACATGAGCATCGAGGTAAATACCAGAGTCTTCTGGAGTGATGCGACCGTTTGCTTGAACAGCGGTAGCTTCAATCATTATGAAACCCGGCTGCAGCGAGTAAGCAACCGTCATCCATTTGCGCCATGGGCAGGGTCAGCCATAAACTTACCCCACGTTGAGCCATCCCACCGTAGTGAGTGATGTGCCACGGTGTATGGAACCCTTCGTGGGCGCTGTACTGGCACATGGGGCTCACCCAGATACGATTGGGCAAGACAATTCCACGAATGCGCAGAGGCGTGAATAGCTTAGGCAGCGGCGAGCCATCTGCAGGAAGCACAGCTGTACCGGCGGGAGGGTCCTGAGCTGGGGTGAAAAAGGGCACTCCTCGGCAGCAACGTTGAAGATTGGCTCCTTGCATTTTTCTGCCTTGTCAACATCTGGAGTGTCCGGTCGCGATACAGCGATTCCGTGGTGAGGGTGGCTGATGCGTTTCGTGAGATAGGCGGCCATGATTGAGGTAGCAAATTTCCACCAAGGGACAAGTCAAGTGCTATGATATTCCAGTCAAAGGACAAGTCAGATGGGATATCACGATGTTTGATGCTTGAAAATGCTAGGAATTAAGGGGATATATATAGTCCAGGGCGTGGCGTTATATCATGGGTGTGATGGTGAAGTTGTTCGGCTCCCAAAAAACAAGATCTTCTTGCATATAAAACCAGTCAACCATGGCAGCTCTCATGTGGTGTGGGTTGTACAGGCCCAATCCCGCCGCTTGCATTAGCCAGGACTTGCCCACGCCTGTATAGCAGCTTTGGGAGGTCTTGTCGATCACATACATCCCTAGCACAATTCACAAAATCGGAGCGCTGCGGCAAATCCTCTGATTGGTGTTCACGGCGCGGTGATTTTGCTATCAAGCATTTTGGTGTTTAGCCTACCAGACTTCAAACATGGGAGTCAAACTGGGAGGCACTATAAGTTGTGGAGAGGCTTTGTTGGCTGATTAACCAGAAACTGGACCAGTCTCACGCTAAACAATTCAGCCTACGCTTACACGCTTCTCGCAACGGTTGATGGGAATAACCAAAGCCGAAGCCCTAACCATTTTTGAGTCATGTATCCACCGGCTGTTCGTTGAGGCATTAGTAATGCCGTTATCCCATCCGCGTCATTGACAAATTTCGTTGTAAGCCTGTCACGTTATCTATACGGATTCAACGGGAGCATCAGTTGCTTCATAAACAGTCGAAAGAATTTTCCTCGGCATTGATTGTCCCTCTTACATTGATCGAGGTTGGTTTCCAAGGTGCCTCTTTCTCACCGTTGAATCAGTTTCTCGTCCGCGACCCCACGGGAATAAGGCACTACCAGGAAATGAGCAGTGAATGAGTGTCGACCTAGATCCCGCAAGAACAGAGACGACTGCCATTTTCGCCATCAGCAATTGATTCGAGCATCATGGCAGACCATGATCGCACTTTGGAGACGGCCAGCGATTCTCCAGATGCCGATATGACGGCTCGGGGCGAGCTCGGCGATTTCGGCGAGAAAACGTCTTTGGACAGCGATCCTTCTGGGGAAATGCATCCGAAGAAAGCGCCAGTCAGAGGCCGGAAAATTTGACCCGTTACATAAGCGTTGCTAGGTCCCAGAATGGATACGCATGCGATGATGGGTATGATGATGAACACGAGGCTGATGGTGCTGGACGAGTCTCACGAACGCCAACCCATGCTTTCGAGGTCAAATTCGAGGGCGGCGATTCTGATCCGGATTGTCCGCGTAGCATGGGAATTTTGCGGAAATGGCTAATCATCTTAATTGTATCAGGTGGCAGCTTCTGCGTGTACGTCAGCGAAATCCTCATTTCGACTCAGCCTGCTAACATGAGAACAGAACTGCCGCGAGTTCCATGTACACGTCAACATATGCCCAGATTACTGAAGAGTTCAACAGCAGCCGGATCGTGGCTACACTGGGTCTCTCAACCTTTGTTTTGGGTATCAGCTTCGGACCCATGATTTTTGGGCCCCTGAGTGAGTTCTATGGCCGTCGACCAATTTATCTGGTTGCTTGGACAATGTACCTTATCTGGGTTATTCCTTCGGCCGTTGCTCAAAACATGGCCACTATGATTGTTGCCCGGTTCTTTGATGGTTTGTCAGGCAGCGCGTTCCTCGCTGTTTCGGGTGGTACCGTCAGTGACTTGTTCACCAGAGAGAAGCTGCAAGCCCCTATGCTGATATACTCCTCGCACCTTTCCTTGGCCCTACTATTGGTCCACTGGTTGGCGGTTTCATCAACTACTATACAAATTGGAGATGGACGTACTATGTCTTACTTATTTGGTCCTTTGTCATGTTGTTGCTAATAGTCTTTTACGTTCCTGAGACATACCGTGAGTCACACCAACATGTCTATTACTGACTCGCTTGCTTACATTACTACAATAGATCCCATCGTTCTTCGCAACAAGGCCAAGCGTATGCGCAAAGAAACCGGCGACGAGCGCTGGAAAGCCCCATGGAAACAACAAACAAATCTGTAAAATTGGCGATAGGACGTTCTCTTTTACGGCCATTTCAGCTTCTTGCATACGAAGTCATGGTTCTTGTTACATGCTTGTTCTCCGCAGTTCTCCTTGGAATTCTGTATCTGTTTTTCGGGGCCTTCCTGCTTGTATTTGGCAACCTTCACAAGTTCAACCTTTGGCAGGTTGGGTTGTCCTTTATGGGAATTTTCGTCGGTATGCTTCTAGCCGCCGCTGGAGACTTCCTGTATCATCAATACGAGGCCAAGCGCCTGAGGGCGCGTGCTGAACAAGGTAATGTGCATAAGATGGAGCCCGAGGACCGTCTGCCTCCTGCTGTGCTTGGTGCTTTCCTTGTCACAGGAGGTCTGTTCATCTTTGCCTGGACATCATTTGAGCATGTCCACTGGATCGCACCGGTTATCGGGTCAGGAATCTTTGGTGCTGGCACATTGCTTGTCTTTACTGGTATTTTCACGTTTTTGGTGAGTTAACCCCAGCTTGATTATCGGCTGTGCTAACCGTTATCTAGGTGGATGCGTATCCATCATACGCTGCGAGTGCCCTCGCCGCCAATGCCTTTGTCCGATGCATCTTTGCTGCTGCTTTCCCTTATTTGGGAACCAAATGTACACAAAGCTTAGCTATCCTTGGGCCTCATCGCTCCTCGCCTTTCTGACCCTGGCTTTGCTTCCCTTTCCGTTCATATTTTGGCGATACGGGTACAAAATTCGACAGCGCAGCAAGTATTCGAAAAGCGATTAGTGTTGTTTCTCAAATTCCTAATGCCATTTGCAATTTCAGCTCTAGATACGAATTAGTTGGCACGCCGTCTTAGAGATTTTTTAATTAGGATTATTAATAAGAGCAACGTCGAAGAAATATCGACACACCATTAGCAAAGAAGTAGAATATTGCATAGAATCATTCCGGTTTAAACAAATAGAAGAGATAGATATTATTATTTTTTATCGTTTTAAGATTATCATGAATTATCAAGAGTTTTACGTGCAGAAAAATAAGTGTGCCAGTAGGAGGTTAATGCTTTTGAGATACCCTATATTCGTTGCAGCCAACTATAGACCGAGTCACGCAGCCTAAATATTGTTCTGTTACAGTTTCTTATGAAGGAAAATAAACTCGCTATGTTTAAGAACTTATTCTTGATACTCACGAGTCGATAGAAATAGACTCAGGTGCTCTACGTTACGTGATGAAATCAGCGGTATTCAACTGACCTTGAGTTTCCGAGATGGCAATAGATCAGCATGTGGATATGATTGGCCAGAACAGGTGGCTGAAGACTGGACTAGGCTAATTCGCGCCATGTTCCGCCCATTAGCCAGTTATCGAACCCTCCCATAAGCAGTGAACATGCTGGGCCAGGGTAGCAACATTTCAGGTTTCACAAAGGATCAAACAAGGCACAGTGCATGAGCTGACATAGGGAGGTGGGGAAGTGAGGGGCAAAGAGGAGATATTGATATCATCTTTCCAAATGGCTGAAGCGGAGCGTCTGACAGTTGCTTCGTTGCCTATCATTTTCTCCCATCCCTCTCGACTCAACACTAGACCAGGCGAACAGTCATACACAATGTTTGAAGGCGGCTGCTTTTGTGGCGCAATTCGCATCAAATCGGCTGGCGAAATCCGACTTAAGGTTCGTACTTTTCATCCCTTCTCAGATACTTGCTAATGGCGTAGGGTCTCTGCCACTGCACCGACTGTCGGAAGATAACAGGCTCTTTGTTCTCTACAAACATCATCGTTGACAGCGATGGATTCTCGGTAACGAAAGGCACTCCCAAGGTGTTCGCCACCCAAGGAGGCAGTGGAAAGACCATGACATCTTATTTTTGTGGTGACTGTGGCACAACCGTCTGGCGGGAGGGCGAAGCATTTGGAAATACGAAAGTTTTAAAAGCAGGAACATTGGACGGTGAAAATGTCATAGAAGTGGACTCAAAGCCGGCTGTCGAGATATTTGTTGCTAGGCGGCCCTCTTGGTTGCCACCAATCGAGGGTGTTCAGACAAGCCAGTACGCCTAAGTCAATGGAATTGGGCCCAATGGTCACGAAATCGAATAGAACACTTGAATTGTTTGGAATTGTGCAGCACATGAAATACCGATTTGTACTGATTTGTGCTGTTCAATTGGAGCAAAGATGAATTCGCCAGAATTGCGTCCATGATTAACTGCCTGCCGCAGATTCTGAACCCTGTACCAGCCGACGAACACTTCTGCGTACTAGAGGCTATCCTAATATTGCGTTGATGCTACCAAGGTAGCCATTTAAAGCGATTCAAATTTCCTGCAATGAGTTGACAAGCCTTAAAGCTAACTACGTTAGAAGATCAGCTCAGACGTCATTGTGGAGACTCGTAAAGAAACAGCTGAATTACGCCGTCACCAGGGTATGCGGCAACTGTTCTGTGAATCCTACGGCCGATAAATCTGGCTGGATGGATCGCATATTCCAGAAATTGATTGATAGAGCCCCAAGGCTTACTTGGTCTCTGGTGCAAGCTCAAAACCTCGATTCGCCTAGAGGAGAGCAACACTGTACTGTAACAGGAACAGAAACACTTTTTCTGCTCGCTTGGTGAATATTGAAGCACTGTTTCAATGTAATGTTCACATTTATTATCTTAGCCTAGACCATTGACAAAGCCTACACTGCAGGAATGCTCTATAGTGATTGCAGATCATCTTGAGAAATTTCGAATTGAATATCGCGTTCTATTTGAACCCGATGCTTGGCGAATATTGTTCGACGCTTTCAAATCCTTGTACACCACCACCAAGCTCGTATAATACGAGGTCTTGGTATAGTATCCACATCTGCTACAAGCACCTGGCCCATTGGCAGCTCCACCTCTATGAACTTAAGATTGCTTTCATCACCAAGATAGCGGTTAATGAGGACCTCAATTGCTGGAACAGGTTCACAGGCTTGTTGTGTTTCTTTTCAAAACATGTGTATTTGGTAAAACCTCTGGCTATACAAGTGATGTCGACTCAAAACGAAAATTTGCAGAACTGTATCTCCCATGTTTTATACTATGGAGAGGTGAGCATGAACTGCCGACGTTAGGGGCTTTATTCACCTGCCCTTTCGAGGGGCGGCGCCCAGGGACAAGAAGCCGCATCTTGTTCCCGCGGGTGGAATAAGGTATCTAAAAGCCCGCTCATGAATAGATCTCAACGGTTTCCTTTTTCTGTCATCTGGACGTGGTTTATTGCCATACTTGACAACTGAAGACCAAGATGAAGAAGCTAGGCATTCTAGTTTCTTTGTTAGGTAGCCTCCCAGTGTTATCTGCTGCCAGTCCTTCCACAGACAATACTGTGATCCCAGGAGCATATATCGTCGAGTTCGAGGATCCCCAGCAGGTAAACAGCGCTCCTCGAAGAAATCCAAGCATACTAAACTCGTAAAACAGAATCAGGATGAGTTCTTCCAGGATCTCAAGTCGGTGGCTATAGACGCTGTTCCTCGTGTTGACCTGTCTTACTCGCTCTTCAAAGGCGCTTCATTCCGCGTAGACAATGTCTCCGAACCAGACGCCACAGTAAACAGCATTGCGAGACTGGCGAGAGTAAAAACCTGTGGCCTGTGCAAGTGCACCAGCGCCCTGAGGATGAGATTATCTGGGTGGGCAACGAACAGATGACTAGCGCTTCTGCGCTGAGCAGACGGTTCAACTCGGAATCAAACACCACATTTTCACCTCATGTCATGACACAGGTCGATAAGCTTAGAACCGCAGGCTACACTGGAAAAGGGATCAAGATTGGTGTACTCGATAGCGGTGTCGATTACAATCACCCCGCCTTGGGGGCTGTTTCGGTCCAGGTTGTTTGATCTCCCGTGGTATCGACTTTGTTGGTGATGCCTACAATGGCAGTAATACTCCTATCCCCGACAACGACCCAATGGAACCCTGCACCTCGAGCTTCCACGGCACTCATGTCATTGGAACCATTGTGGCTCAAGAAAACCCGCTTGGATTCACTGGCGCAGCTCCTGATGCTGACGTAGGGATATACAAGGTTTTCGGATGTAGCGGCGGTGTAGCCAGCGATATGCTCGTTGCAGCGTTCAACCAAGCTTACGAGGACGGAAACGACATTATCACGGCTTCTATTGGAAGCTCATCTGGGTGGAGTGAGAACCCCATAGTGGTAGCTCTGCAGCGTATTGTTGAGAAAGGTGTACCAGTTACTGTTGCTGCAGGCAATGAGGGCAACCAGGGAATGTTCTTTGCTGCTTCTGGGGCTGTTGGCAAGGAGTCACAGCGATAGCATCAGTGGAGAACTTGGTTGCCACAATTATAGCTATTCGCGCGACTTTCAGCGTGGAGGATTCACCAACCGAAGACTTTGGCTGGACGGAAGGCTACCCTGCCTTTGCAAACGTCTCCCTTCCACTCTACGCCACCAGCAACGACACAGCCATTGATGATGATGCGTGCAATCCCCTACCAGATGACACTCCTAATCTCTCAAACTACATCGTTCTCATACGAGAAGCGACGTGCCTGATCTCTGAGCAAGGACGCAACGTTGCTGATAAGGGGCCAAGTATGTCATAATGTACAGTGCCTTGGATAGCGTACCACGCCCTTATCTCAATGATGTTAGTGAGATTTTGGGTGCTGCAGGAGTGTCTCGGGAACAAGGCCTTAGCTGGGTTGGCCTCATTAATAGTTGCAAAGAAATCTTGCTAGATATTACCGAGCGTGAGGCGTCGCCGAGCATAATCATCGAATCACCAAACACTGGGAACGGTGGGTTAATGAGCAGCACAACTACATGGGGCCCGACCTGGGAGCTAGATGTCAAACCCAATCTTGCAACTGTCGGCGGCGGCGTCCTCTCAACGTACCCCTCAATCTAGGTGGATATGCAACTCAATCAGGAACCTCTATGGCTACGGCGTTAGCAGCGGCCATATATGCTCTGGTTGCCCAGGCTCGTGGAACTCGAGATCCCTCTGAGCTCTTTAGGGTCCTTACCTCCACTGCTAAGCCGACATTATGGGCCCCGGATAAAAGTGCAGGCCTATCTTCAGTTGCTCAACAAGGCGCTGGAGTTGCTCAGGCGTACGATGCCGCTCAAGTCAAAACGCTATTGAGTGTTTCAAGCATCTCGTTCAATGATACAGACAACATCCTGGCTTCGACCCGATTTCGCATCCGGAACCTAGGCCCCACGGCCATGACATACGGTATCGACCATGTCCCTGCCGTGTCACTCTACACATTCGATAAAAACCATCAGCCAGCTAGGTACCCTAACCCCGTGGCCTCAGAACATGCCGAGCTAGACTTTGATCATGCCCGAGTTGTGGTGCCTGCCGGGAGCTCTGTAGAGGTTCATGTGACACCTAGACCCCTCGAGGCTTAGACAGCTCACGGTTGCCTGTGTATAGTGGCTATATCACCATAAACGGGACTGGCACTGAGAAAGATAAAAGGGCAAGAGTCGAGTCGCTTTCGATCCCATATCTTGGTGTTCTAGGTAGCATGAACTCAGCACCCATGCTGAATTCATCCTTATTCAGTATGACAAACCTGACACAGCAGGTCTTGCCTCTTATTCCCAACGGAACCTTTTACCTACCTTACCCCAAAGACTTCAATACCCCAGGAAATAGTGGGATTGGATGGCCTTTCATTCAGTTTCGGACAAATCTTGGCACCAAGACTGTTCGACTAGACCTCGTAGCAGATGGTCCGAATCACAACACTAGCAATAGACATGTTGATGAATTTGGTGTAAGAGTAATCGGTAGCGGAAGAGGCTATCCCCTGACACTCGTGCAACGCTTTTCTAACAGTCTTACTTTCAACGGCATATTGGATGATGGCTCAGTGGCCCCTGAGGGCCGATATTATTTCTTGGTGCGTGTTCTCAAGATCTTTGGCGATCCTACCAAGGCGGACGGCTGGGAGGCTAGGGCATTCGAACCCTTCAACCTGGTATACACAACAAATGCATCTGCGGCCTAGATACGTGGAAATCAAGATTGATCAAACATTGGAATTTATTAGGCGACTGTATGAGTAAGGACAGTATCCTTACATTGGTGGCCTTGATGTAGAGTAGGGTAATTTGTTCATAAAACATAGTTCTGGTATACGGGATCATTGCTATTTACCTGATCTCGAATCAATCATTGAATTACGCTCTTTTGGCCAACTAAGGCCATTAAGCCGACCGGCAATTACACACTACTTTGTTAAGAATGGAAAGGATTACATCTCCAGGACTATGAGTTTGCAGCCGCCTCGACATGTCTTTGAACAAGTAATAGACGTATTGTAATTTACACCAGATAGTTCATTGACGTTTGACTACTCGACAATTACCATGTGAGCTGCATGTAAGATGCATATTCAAATGGGGACATAAAGTGCTGCAACTCCACACCGGAGCATTAACAAAAGTGTGTAAGAATCAATTATTACCTTGCAGACAAGATACGGATCATCGTTGACCCCGCTTTCTTGCCTACCTCTAATCTACAGATTTCATCAGTGTCAAATTATTCACGATCTGCCCTTGCCTCGACCGCAACGGACTCTCAGTCATCCATGACCTTCAGTCTGTGATCTGTGCTCCGTGATTTGTCATTTACTTCAGATACGATTATCGCAGGCTTTTGCTTCTAAAGGAACCTACTCACATACTTACCTCAGTCATTTCTTTCTAGACAGTATATACCTAGTTATTCCTACCTCATATACAGGACTAACAATCTATGCCCAAGTGACGATCATGGAATATCTAGGAAATCTCGGAAGTTCACTCTTCCTGGTGTCCCAGTTTCTCTGGGACAATGTAATTTCTACCTCTAAAAGCATAGCGTGCGAGACTCTGGTCAACATTTCGAATAACTCGACATTCACGCCGGAGAGTGAGTTTTATGCGCATATCAGAAAAGCACACTGGTACCACTGCCACGTCTTCCATATCTACTTTATCCGCTAAGAATATCTGGGGCCAGGTCTCAAATAGCGTGGGGAGAACCTGATTGCATCTTTGTCCCCATACAACTCAAGATTTGCAGCAAGCGTTGCCCATTATTACTAAAGCCAGAAACAAGTTCGCCATCCGTTCAGGTGGTAACATGCCGATCAGAGGAGCTGCAAGTACAGGCCATGGCGTCTTGATAGATCTATCCCGTTTGAACCATATTGAGTGCCAGGCTGCCAAGCATTTGGCTGTTGTGGGAACCGGCCTAAGATGGCGCCATGTCTATGAACATCTTGACGCTTACGATGCCACAGCTGTGGGAAGCCGAGCACCTGACGTAGGAGTTGGAGGGTTCCTGCTAGGAGGTATTTCGTTGTTTTCTCAGCTTATGCGTGTGCTAACTTTTGCATAAGGAGGGCTTTCATACTTGTCTGAGATGCATGGTCTAGCCTGCGACAATATTGTATCTTTTGACGTAAGTTATATGCACGCACACACCCCCAAACAATATGTGACCGCTGAATGATTTGAACTAAAAGGAAAAAGGTTGTTCTTGCCAATGGATCCTTGGTAACTGCCAACCAGTCCAGGAATATTGATTTGTTCTCTGCCCTGAAAGGAGGTGGCAACAATTTTGGTACAGTGCAGACTTCACTGTAATCCATGCTACGTAACTAATGAATTGCTTTTTAGGTATTGTTACCTCTTTTACCATGAGGACATACAATGTGCATAGAGTCTGGGGCGGAACTATTGTCTTCGCGTGGAACAAGCTGGATGCTGTGATGGAAGCCCTCTTTAAGTTCCAAGCAACACAGAACAATGATCCGTACGCAAGTCTTGTGTTAAACATAGCAGCATCCAACGAAACAGATACAGGCATAACTCTGAGTTTGGTATATCTCAAGCCTGAACAGTGGCCGATTGTGTTCGCTCCGTTTTATGACATTAAATCAGAGATGGACACAACACAAATACAGCCACTTACCAAAATAATCAATGCGTTTCAGACTCCAACTATAACACGGTGCGTTTGTATGTTCAGGTTATGAACTATTGCTAATTTCAGCTTCAGTGCTCAATTTATGGCTGTGACATTGCGACCGACAGAAAGAATGTATAGGATAATCAAGCACTTGATGCGTACATCGCCTCACGTACAAACAGTGAAGAACCTGACCGGTGGAACTGTAACCTTCACCTGGCAGCCTGTCTCAACTAACCTCATTAAAGTTGGACGTATGTCTGGTGATCTGGCTATGGAACTGGAAGATGTAAACCAGTCTTGGCTTCGCGTCGAGTTCTATTGGTTCAACCCAAACGATGATGCAGCCGTGCGTAAGGCTTCTAATGCACTCATGGAAGAAATAGAAGCCTTCAGCAAGTCTCTTGGTTATTTCCTTGACTTCATTTTCATGAACGATGCAAACGATGAGCAACATGTTATTGCGAGCTATGAAAGGAAGAACTACAGAAAGCTTTGGGCTGCGCAGAAGCGATATGACCCTCAAGGGGTATTTCGTCGCTTTGCTGAGGGTGCTTTCAAGTTGCCTGTAGCATGAGTGGTCGTTGTAGACAATTTGATACTCTGCAGAGTTGAGAAGTTAACAGAGGCCTTATCTGATTATCCAATAGCTCCTATACCGAGGATTATTTTCCTGTCGCGCATCTGCAGAGTCGCAACGATTTATGTGAGAATGTCGCCGACTTGAAATTTTCGTTGTTTAATTCTAAATGTACATCTTGGACCTATAGGGCCTCCTATTAACTCTTCAATAGCAACCCTCACAGTTGAAGTCTTCTCATCCGTCCACCTGGCGAGGTAAATTAAGGGTTCTTTGGTAGAGATACAGCGTCTGGTGGTTGGCGCCATTCAAAGCCCTCGGGCATCTCAACAGCACGGTTCTTCAACCAATCTTGCAAATGATCCCAGTTAACACACTTATGGAATGTGTTACCATCTGGTGTTGGCTGATTGTGTTTTCTCACCCAATAATACGGGATGATACCAGGGTCAAAATTGCACATGATGGCCTGTCGAAGATAATCCACGCAGTGCTCGTAATGGCGCTCGTACATTTCGGGAACGCCCTCTTTGTTCTTCTTGGTATCAGGAAATAGCTCATGTGGTGATCCTGCCAGATAAAGTGCAGGCAATGGAGGTGATGAGCCCCCATGGCAACAGCAAGGTAACCGCCGCCTACTTCAGATGGAAATTGTACAGCTGTGAGGTTGTGCCCGATACGTTGAATATCGTCCGCAGTAACGCTGATGGCACCATCTGAAACAAGATTGTTAGTTATGTAGTTCTCTACAAGTTACATCGACGGGGCATTCCTACATTTCAACAAATCTGCCCAAGCCTCGTTCACCTTTGGTGTTGGCGGGCCCTTGTAGGGAGAGTCGTACCACAAAGAGCCCTTGAACCAGTAATCCACGTATTCCTCTTGAATGCCTTCATTTATTGGAGCTTGGATACAGTGTCAGCATTGTCGTTTAGTAGGGCGCATGAACTAACAGTAAGAATTGACTTTATCAACACATTTCTGTTGCTGCCAAGTCCATCGGGATGCCACGAATGGTAAAATCGCCAGATACAACGTCAAAAAGAAACCATGCAGTAACCATGGTGCAAGCCTTCTCCAAGCCGGCTTGCGAGTGTCTACTTTGCGAGACTCTTCATTTAGCAGCTCAAATTTCTCACCATTATCAACAGCACAAAACTCGCGGGAGCTGCGATCCGAATTCATCCCCACTGTATAGCTCGAGTCAACGATGATGGACAAGAACAAGACAATGCAGGGTGAATAGTGCCACGATTAAAGCAGTGTGGACATGTATAGGTCATCGGATGACCATGGTCAGTTTCGGAGTCTATGCCAAGCGTCTTGGGCGATTCCACTCACATGACGAGCTCCTGTTTGCCTCGTCTCCCTTAATGATATCCGCTCTAGCCTATTAAAGTCTGTCAGCTAACCACTTCAACTAATTGATCTGCATATGACTTACGTTGGGAAAGGCATAGCTGTTGTTGATCCCTCCAATGAACACCCAGCATTGGGTGGGATTTTGATACCTTGCATGCGCTTGCAACTCTGGTCTGCACCTCTTTCGCCTAAATCTAGACCTCACCGAAGCCCAAACTGACGAGTTGAAGTCGTAATTGTCACCCTACATCAGACATGGCCGTTGAAACTAATCCAAACGGGATAGCTGCGCGCTACTATGCATCTATTCCAGAGTGAAACAACTGAGCGGCTTCTAAGTTCCGATATCACAACAGTAACGGTAAGGAGAAGCCATGTATGCTACACATCAGGTCCAGACCCTCTACCGCTAGTGTCGCAAACATTTTCAGCGCGGCCACTCATTCCTGGATAGGCAGTGCGTGCGGGAAGCAACACAGATCCCAAGCTTGAAACTCCAAGATAACGTGATTGGGAATGATTTTCGGGCTTTCCCTTAACTGCCGTGAAGCTGAAGGTATCAATATTCACCGGCGCCTGTGGTGGAAACCTCCCTAGCGCCGCAGTTTCATTGGCAACCCTTAGCATGAGTTCGTGCCTGCTGGGGAGGTTGCGTCATGGAAGGTGATATCCATTACGGAAAAGTTGGCCGTGAAGTTCGATGCCACCGTCGTTGGCAACGCAGGTTGCTTTGGTGGCGTCAGGGTGCAGTCTGTCCACATGAAAGGAGGGTTCACCATCTGCTTATCCAATAACAAGCTAACTTTCTCAGGGAAGTTTCCCAAGAATGCTACTGTCGATTGCGTATCCAGCACGAGAAACTGGTCACTGCATGGTAGACTGCATGGAATGCTGCTCATCTGTTTTAAATACCACGTACCCTTCCTCTCGAACGAACCACCAACGCATCTCAGAATCTCCAGATAAAACACTATTCGTGAAGCCTTTCGGCGTTTGCTCCGTAAAGACTTGCAATCATTTTACAGCAGCCACTTAAGCCACCATCTTGAAAATGCGCTACTCGACGCCTCTCATCGTTCTTGCAGCGACCCTGACAGCGGCAGCCCCTGTTTCTCAGCCTGGTAAGCCACTCCCGCTGACAGCTCCACTCCAAGTACACATTTACTCTACGAGAACGTGCTGATGGGTAGTTTAGAGGTTTTCTCAGGTGATGGCAATCTGGGGATCAACTCTGATGCCTCTGCATCTTCTTACGACGTGAAGAGAAACGAGGTCTTTTCTGGCGATGGACATTTGGGCATCAACTCCGATGCGTCTGAGTCCTCTTACGATGTAAAGAGAAGCGAAATATTCTCTGGTGATGGGCATCTAGGTATCAACTCTGACGATTCAGAGTCTTCCTATGATGCGAAGAAAAGAGAGGTCTTCTCGGGTGACGGAAATCTGGGTATCAACCCTGACTCTTCTAAATCCTCTTACGATGTGAAGGAACGTGAGGTGTTTTCTGGCGACGGACACCTAGGAATCAACTCTGATGCCTCTGAGTCTTCCTACGACGCAAAGAGGAGCGAGGTCTTCTCTGGCGATGGACACCTTGGCATCAACGCTGACGCAGAGAACTCGTCCTATGACTCTTAGACAGGGGTATGATTGTTGCAAGATATTGGGAGCATGCAACGGCAGCAGCTTCAGGGCTTGTGATCTTTTTACTTTCGTATTTCAAATTAATATGGTGGCTATTTCGTTTGATCATGTTTAGGCATCAAGTGCACCGCCTTTCTGTCTTCCTTGCCCTCGATGAAGGATGTTTCAGGCTTGGATGGGACCCATATTCCATGTGTACGAAGATTATTGTGAGCAACAAGATGTACCATACGTTCAGCTAAATGTCTATGACGGGCAGTTCAATATTGCGAGATTGGCCTGCCGCATTCGCTCACAGCCATGCTATAGAGCCGACAAGGGCAATTCGTATCTACAACAGCGTGCATACCTAAAAGGAAATCCAAGGTAGACAGATGACACAACTTGGAACGTTAATATCAAACAGAGCGACGTAAGATAAACACATTCATTACCCAATTCACCAAGCAACCTTTTGCGATCTAGTCAACGGCTGATCCCTAGCCCTCGATCCGGATAATTGGCCGAACTCACGTCGAGGTCTAGACTGACAGGGGTTGATAAGCTTAGGTAGGGTGAATGTCACTTCATGTCGCAGTTCTCAGCCACAGCACTGACAATACAACCCACCAACAGGTCACGTTAGTTCCCGGCCCGGTAGGAAACCGGCTTTGTTGGAGGAAGCCAGCCAAATGGTTGCAACCCATACAGCCGACGCCAGGAGCAGGTCAGCCGTAAGACCGATGTTACTGTTCAATCAGTTGGATAGCTACACTAGCATCGCATGCGTTGAGATCGCCATGTAGCACGAGGAACAACATCAATTCTCAACCCTTCAGTTAGCATTTGTGAAAAAGATAGTTTTGGCGCACCCAGCATGTCATTGAAACGATGGCACGGGGCCAATTCCGCAACACTGGCTCATGGTTGCATCCTTGCCGGCATGGTGCAGGGAACCACCGGCGATAACAGGCCTGCTGGTCAATCCAAAATTCGGTCCATCCGCACATTTCACATTTTATCCATCAGCAACAGGGATAGCATTGGATCGAACGTATCACATTCGCAAACACAGGTGTGGCTTGCATGGTGCTGTGGTCTATTCAAGCCCCGTTACCCAATAGTTATTTATTTATGCAGTTGTGTCTAGACTCTGTCTGTCCAACCGTCCACATTATTCACACATTCTCGGTCATTTCACGGCGGCGATGGCAGGTTCTCTACCCCGCTGCCTTCTTTGAGCCGTGTTAGCTGTTGGCAGAACGGGCTGCGTCTTCTCATTGCCGGCCCCAGCGAATAAACGCGAACGGGATCGGCGTCAAGATAAGGCATAGACATCCTAGCAAGGTACAGGCCCATTGTGTGCCTAGCCTTGCATACAGCGGATGTGTGGTAAGAGGAATCAAGACTGCAGCGAGAATGTTACGTGTAAAGACGCTCGATGCCAAGGCTGATGCGCTGTAAATGTCGTATGCATCAGTGAGGTAGTTGTTCAACGCCAGGAACGTCAAGTCAATGCCAATGCCAAGAGGGATACCTGACAACGCAGGAACTACCCAGTGGATGTTGGGCCGTGCAGCCCATCCCAGCCAGAACTCTGAGAGAGCAAACAGCGGACCGCCGAGGCACGCCAGAGGAAGCCGGCGGTATTCCTCACGCAGAGCCCAAGGCTTCTTTTGCTCGACACTCTTCTTGTGGAACTTGTCCCACGCCATGAATATGCCAATGGCCAAGACTGCCCCGATGCCTGTTGGCACAAACATCAAGGCGGAGACGCCATCAGACATGGCATATGTGCCGCGGAAAATGACAGGGTAAGCTCCAAAGTACAGGAAGAATATGACGTATTGATACAGAATAAAGAGGTCGGTGAAAAAGACGAGTGGTTCGGAGAGAATGCGAATGGGGCGGGTCAGGATCCTCATTTGCTCCCGAAGGCTGAAGGGCATTTTGGGAGTGTGATCCGCGCTAGATTCCTCCGCAGCAGCTTTTCTCAAAGCACGAGCATTCAAAACGGGCGCAAACGTCTCCGGCATCATGAGAAGCATGGGCCAGTTGGCACCAGCAAGGATTAGGGCACACCAGAACTGCCACTGCCACGCCCTCGTCGACGTGAAGCCGGAGATGATCGGACCCACTAGGGGACCAACATTGCTTGTCAAGCCCAACATTGTCACCGCCATGCCGCGAGGTCCAAGGTCCGGGTACAGGTCGCAGAAGAGCCCGCCCGAGACTGTCTGAGGAGCTGCCGCACCGCATCCAAGCATGAAGCGGAAGAACAAGAAGACTGGCCAGCTTGGCGCAAACGCACATCCAAGCGTAAACGCAGTATAGATGGCAAAAGACACAAGAAAGACTATGCGCCGCCCCAAGGACTCGGACAGTGGTGCAAAGATGATGGGGCCGAAAACTAGAGGTAGACGCGGGTCAGCAGGCCTGTTCGATCGACCGTGCGATTCGGGAGATGCCACCCAATGATCGAGTGCATCTGAAAGTTACTTACTGTAGCCAACAAGGAAGATCGCTACAGGCAATGGCTTTTGCAGCTCTGATGTAACCCCAAAGTGAGCATTCAGCGTAGCTCCGGCGCCACTTGGCAGGGATGATCCCAGTGTGACATTGAAGTTGAGGAAAATGACAGTAGCGCAAATGAACACTTTACGTGCCTGTTTCCACGGTTAGCGAGTTGTGCTGGAGTCCAGGGAGCTGAAATGGCCCAGTACCGGGGACAGGCTTGCTGCCACTTCCACCGACGTCCTGATGGGAACGGACTCTGGTGTCGAGGATACGGTAAGAACCCCTATCCCGAGTAGTTAGATGGTGGCGGCCAATGTGCATGAGATCTCATAGCTTATTACCTTCAAAGCTCTTTGCTGGCTGGACCTCGACAGCCATGATGAAACAGGAGAGGCTGTATCTGACAGCCGCAAGAACGTGTTCGAGACCAGAACAAAAGTTTATTGCTCCTACAGTATGTCTGTGACAAGACTATGATCCTTTCATGCAATCCCTGGTTACGACAATCCAGTTTTTATACATGTCTATTATCTCAACAAGTGGTAGAGCCAACAAAAATACTACTCTCTGTTACATCGCATTCCGCTTTCCCTTCCAAGACACCTTTCCCTGCTCCCAGATCGCCGTCTTACCGTCTGCCGCCGCGGGCTGGCTGCCCTTTACAGAGAGAGAACATGTGTCTGCTGAGACCCATTCTCATTGAGCACCTTGCGTCGTTCCCTTATCACCAATAGCGCGTAGCAGAGCGTTGCAACGATACCCAGCGCCGCAACTCCCATGCAGGTTGAATAGCCGGGCACGTACGCCGGCGCGTACCGTGGTAGGAAGGCAAAGGGGCCAGAATTCCGCCAGTGTTACCAAAACTGATCATCCAACCTGAGCCAATGCTACGCTGCTTGTGACCCTCCAGGTTCATCAGGTACCAGCAGACGACAATGGACCCTGCACCAAAGGCACCCATGCATACCAGACAAATACCACCATATTGAGCCGAGAAGTTGCCGCGGGTAGTCATCAGAATGGCAAGGCCGACAATGAGGACAATGGCCGAGGACAATACGTAAGGCATACGGGTGTTGGTCCGGCTCGACATGTAAGCCAACAAGGCACAGAACCCAAAGGCAGCCGCGAATGGAGGAACTGAGTGAAGCTGCGTCTGCACCACACTGTACCCAAGCGTCTTCACGATTGAGGGCGTGAAGTAGGCAAAAGAGTAGACTGGCACCACGACAGCTACAGAGACGTTAGTAGAGGTACGCAAATTGTGCATACTTGGGGCTTACCGAAGTACATCAATGCACCGAGATAATTCAAGGGCTCCTTGAAGAAATCGACGAGATCTTGTTTGGTGACAGGTCCTTCTTGTTTCTCTGAGTCCACGGCCCGGGTGCGTCTCAGCACAAACTCCTTTTCGGTGTCGGTCAGCCATTTGGCCTCGTTGGGAAAGTCGCAGGTCAAGAAGAAGGCCATGAATGCAACTATGATGGTGAGCATGCCCTCCAAGATGAAGATCCACCTCCAGTTGCTGAGACCCTGATACCGTCCATGTTGGCAATGCCCGTAGCAAGAAGACCTCCAAAGGCTGACGCAAATATGACGGAGCAAAAGTAAAAGGTGAATCGCTGCTGCGCTTCCTCTCGCTTATACCAAAAGCTGATCAGGTAGAAGCTTCCAGGGAAGATTCCCGCTTCAAAAGACCAAGGAAGAAGCGTGTCGCAAGCAGGCCGCTGAAGCTGTGAACAAATCCTTGAGCCAGCATCACAATGCCGAACCCAAGAATGCATGCTGACAGCCAGACATGCGGAGTCAACTTCTTCATGATGAAGTTTGAAGGTATCTCGAATATGATGTAAGGAACGAAGAAGATGGCTAGAGCTGTATTAGGCTGCTGGCCTGACAAGCCCAGCTCCTCAGGCATTCTCATCGTGAGAGCGTTCGATACATTCGCTCTGCAAGATGGCAATTTCTAGGTCAGCGAGTTCAAACTGAACCTTCAAGCGGAAGCCATACCGGTCAAGGAAAGCCACAACGTAGATGAGGAAGAGCATAGGAAGCAGACGATAGTCGATTCTGCGTACCAGCTTCGCCTCTTCCTCTGGAGTAAAGACGCTTCTGGTAGAGTCGAAATAGACTCTACCACATCGCGTTCTGCGTATGTTAGACAACGCAACACTAAACTAGCATGAAGCTATCGTACCTTCGTAGCCCATTGTGCGTGGCAGTAACAGAGATGGTGTGTTGTCTTAGAATCAGCAGCTGCTTCGTGCAACGTGGAAAACGTGCTAAGGTTGCTTCGAGATGCGCAGGTAAGTCGAGGGATGGTAGAATGAAACCCAAGGACAGCAGGAGGCGGGATTGACATGCACACAAATACAAGGCCTCAAATACTGGTTGTCGCGCACAGAGTTCTAGAAAAATGAGAAGGAGTTCAGCTGAACAATAAGAATTCACGGTGAGGCGCGTCTCAAGTTGCCAATATTAGATGCAGCTTCGAACTGTTGAGCCCGCGCTGAAGATGGAGTCGGGATCTGCATACACGCGGGTGCTATTCCAGCGATGCCATCGGTGTGTTCTCCTTAATTCGCTTTGACGGAACGACCAACGACAACGAAATGAGCCACCAAAACGAGTATGCAAATACAACGTGGCTTACCACGGCCGGGATGTTCCATGAGACTCAACTGCTTCCAGAACATGCACTACCACGTGCTGGGCCAACCCTCCCGGCGAACAGCTTGCAACCCCATGGGCAGTCTCAAGGGAAGGTGGTGAAGTTACACTCGGGAACTCAGAGTTGAGGATTACGATCAACTTGCCAGCGGCCCGTGCTGAAACCGGCATTAACAAGACCCTTGGCCCATTTTCCGTCGGCCGAAGTTATGAGCGTTGGCAGGATACAGGGTTGCGCCGGCAGATAGCACAGCTACTCACCCGATCGAATGGGAAAGGATTCCGCACCTCCACAGAGCCATGCAGCCGTTTGGGGTATGTGGTCGCGTACCTCACTGCCTTTCCTGACGTTGTGTTGCAGGCAATACTGGCATCCCAGAGGGAGGTGAATTGACAGAGTTGCATTCACAATTGGTGTGGCTGCTGTATGTTCATCGACTGCGAGTTCAGCTCATGCCGGATGTTATACGACTTTACGCATTGGTTCCCTACCTGAGACGACTGCTTCAGGAACACCATATGCTGCTACGGAAAAGATGCTAGGCGAGGCGTTCTTCAACGGCCACCTGCTCCCAACTCAGCGTTGGCCCTGCTACGATTTCAGCTTGGCCATCTCAGTCTCTCTCCACAAAAGTTGAAGTTATTCCTCGAATTTTCTTTTTCATCTGACATGCATTCGACAATTTGAGGTGGCGTTAAGTGTTATCCGAGCACAGAGACAAGCGTTGGATCAACGCCTCTGTCTCCCGGTAGCCAAACATGGCACCTCAAGGCCTCTCACCGAGCACTCCTACGACTACCTTTACCCCAGCTTTGCCGCCTCCACCTGGGGTTACACCCAACCCAGATAACCCAGAGTCGCTCGCTCAGATTGCGAGCATCACTATGGGAGTATGTATTCCTCTGGTCACAATCTTCTTTGCGCTCCGCTGCTACGTGCGGCTATTCATTAAGCGCACATGGATATTCGAGGACTACATTGTCAGCGTCGGGTGGGCCGGAGCCGTGTCTTACTGCGGCATCATGAGGGCCACCATGGCTAACCACGGAGGCGAACATGGTTGGGACATCACCAAGGCAGAAGCCCAGCAGGCTGCCTACTGGTTTAACGTAGCGGCGATTCACTACGGCGTCATGATTGCCATTGCCAAGCTGGCGGTCTTGTGGCTCTACCGTCGTGTCTTTTCTCCAGCACGGAAAAGCATGTTTGACCTTGCCATAATAGCCTTGATTGTCGTCACAATCTGTTTTTACGGAAGCACTAGCTTTGTCAAGATATTCGAGTGCTGGCCTCGGGAAAAGATATGGAACAAGGCTGTTCCAGGAAAATGCATTCAGATGAAATGGATCCTCAATGTCAGCGGTGGTTTCAACACCGTTACTGACTTTATCATAATGTTGCTTCCAGTTCATGCTGTATGGAAGTTGCAAATCGACAAAGTCAGAAAAGGCCTTGTAATCCTTGCATTTACATTCGGAGCATGGTGAGTTCTTGCCTATAGAATACAAGAGGCGTGTCCTGCTTTTACAATTCTCTAACGAAATACAGTGCTCCCATATTTGCAACCATTGGCTTCGTCGTCAGACTCAAGAACAGCGGTAACCCCGACAAGACATGGAAACAACCAGAGATTCTACTTTGGGGCGCGGCAGAGCTTGCGTCTGGTAACTTGTGCGTCTGCTTCCCAGAGCTGGCCGTGTTATTCCGCAAACAGCTTCGCACAAAGGCTCCTATCCGCGACGCCCGACTGCTTCTGAAATTGCGTCTGCTGGGAACTCGAAGCGCGCTGCCAAGGCTCAGCACCCTTACCTGCCAAAGAGTTTGATGAGCACAACGTTTAGCGTCAATGGAGAGACTAATTATATTGAGCTGAAAGACCAAGGCAACAATATCCACGTTACGTCTATGGGCACGTTTCCGCAGGGTCAAAATCCGGATAATGGGGTGGTGTTGATGAAGAATGAGGTTCGAGTAGAGCATGAATAGGTGATGAAGACCTAGGCATTTTTGACGTGAATCTTGGTGTAAGCCTTATCAAGAGGCTCGTCAAGTTCGAGTTACTGATGTCTTTTTGTATAATTGTTGACATGGCTTAGAAACGCCAGGCTGTAATGTATTGGTTTCTTATAATAAGCTACCTGATCATTAAATAAACTGGTCAATTACTCCCTGTGTAGAATGCTAGTGACATGTCTGCAGTATTTCGACTAGGGTTAGGCTAACCTTGTAATTCATTCAAATGCTACATACAACGAACTGTGTTTTCTATGATTTCAATTGTCTTCACAGCCATACAGCTAAATCTCCGTTCAATCATAAGTTGCTTGTTTATTGTTGCTCGTTGTAGGGTAGGTCTGGTGAGCTGGTCTGGGGTAATGCAGCCATTGGCGAATGCTTTAGCGCTCATGTTGTATTATAGCAGTGTCTCCGCATTGTCTTTCGGCCGAGCTGGTCCTTTGGTGGACTGGAAAACAGGGATGGCCAGCCATCAGCGAGGTGCCTTGAGCAGGGAGTGGCGTAGGCGCTTGTGCCCTGCTGTCACGTCGCGTCAGCCAACATCCTGTCAGGGCCGACAGGAATTGACAAGAATTTGATTGCAGCCCTCAAACATTGCTTACCTGCATTGGCTTCCTATACACCACAGGCAAAATGACGTGGAGAGTTTGTACAGCTAGATCGCTCTGTAGCCCAGTCTTGAGGACGAGGCCACCGTGTACTGGTCCTCGGTTCTCCGCCTTTCGCCCACGTACCAAGGCATCCGTACCATCTGTTGCTCCTTCTCTAGCAGTGTACGATTGCGTCGTCCAGATCCTCCATCCTCGGAAGCAGTAACACCACAGAATGGCTCAGTGGCTAGTGGCTATACAACGGCTTTTGCTCTCTTTGAGGGTCTCTGGGAAGTAAATCTACCCTCCACGTAGTTAGGCACCTGCTCACCCTCCTCGCTAGGCTGGCATCACAACCTGCTTTGTCAATGTTGGGTCTGACCACCCGTCGATCATTGAAGCCATCGTCAAAGGCAGAGAGAGAGGCCCAACTCCTGGCCTCGAATGATCACCTGTCCTTCCGAAGTGACGGCAATCTCAATGGCGGATGGGTATGCTCGGGTGACTGGCAAACCGCAGGCCGTGCTTGTTCACGTCGACGTAGGCACGCAAGCCCTCGGTCAAGGCGTCCATAATGCAAGCATCGGTCGTGCTCCAGTTTTCATTTTTGCCGGCTTGTGCCCTTACACAGAGTCTGGCGAGCTGCCAGGATCGAGGACAGAATACATGCATTGGCTGCAAGAAGCTCAAGACCAGAAAGCCATCGTTCGGCAGTACTGCAGATATACTGGTGAGGTTCGCACTGGACTGAACATCAAGCAAACAATCGGGCGTGCCATCCAATTTGCAAGCAGCACACCCAAAGGTCCAGTCTATGTCGCTAGTGCGCGAGAGGTCCTGGCTCAGGAGCTCCACCCTTACTCTCTGGATCAGGACCAGTGGGTGCCGGTAGGACCCGCTGCGCTTCCCCAGATGCCGTGCAGAATGTGTCCAGGGCCCTTGTAGAAGCCCGACGCCCTCTTGTCATCACAGGGTATTCCGGCCGTGACAGACGAACTCCGGAGCTCCTAGTGGCTCTGGCAGACCTCATCCCCGGCATCCGTGTTCATGACACGGGTGGTAGCGATGTGTGTTTCCCAGCTTCTCACCCTGCTTCCGAAGGCTTCCGTCTCAGCTCCGACGATTGCAGCAAAGACGCCGACGTCATTCTTTTATTGGATTGTGACGTGCCTTGGATACCATCGCGAAACCCGCCCCAGAAGACGGCAAGGATTTATCATGTGGACTGCGATCCCTTGAATCAACAGATCCCTGTATCTTTTTCCCTGCCAATGGACGGTGGAAAGTTGATAGTTTCGTTGCGCTGTCACAGCTGGTTAATTACATTCGGGACGACAAGTCGCTGGTCGAATCGCTCAAAGACACCAAGTATCGTGAGCGAGGACAAGCTCAAACTCAAGCTCACAAGGCCCGTTTGGCGGAGATTGCATCTCGGCCTCGGCTACGCGGGGAGGATGGATTGAATGCAGACAACATTGGTAGTCTTTTGAAAAGCACTCTTCCAGACTCGACCACATTCGTGGTAGAAGCAGTCACGGCTTCGTCACCTATTCACGATCAAATACAGCCTAGTCGCCCAGGTAGCTGGGTCAACTGTGGCGGCACTGGCATCGGGTGGAGCAACGGCGCGGCACTAGGCGTTCAAATGGCACTCAAAGACCATGAAACTGAGGCCGGCAACGAGAGCCTTGTTTGCCAGGTTGTTGGCGATGGAAGTTTCATGTGCGCCGCTCCTTCTACAGCGCTGTGGGTTGCTAGGAAATATTCCATCCCACTTCTCACAATTGTGTTGAACAATGGAGGTAAGCTGTTTTCCCTTCGTCTCGAGCATGCCCATACCCTCGCTGCAGACTTGATAACATCTTCCAGGCTGGAAGGCTCCTCGAAACTCAACACAGCTTGTGTATCCTTCTGGATTGAACAGGTCCGCGACTGACGAAGAGATTAATATTTCTTTCCGCCCATCACCAAATTACGCAGCCTTGGCCGAAGCAGCGGCGGGGTCAGAAGTTGGATGGAACAGTGCTGATGGGTCTGACGAGAAATGGATGAAGGGTGTACGAGTCAAGACCGTAGCAGAGCTTAGGGATGCCCTTCGTGATGCAACCTTGAGGGTTGGCAAGCAGAAAAAGGGAATGTTTATCGAAGTGCTAATGTAGAAATTGTCAGACCTTGATCCATAGAACTTGCACAACTGCTTGTTAGCCCTATGATGAGTGGTAATTGCGTGAATGCAGCCTTACAACTCGGCACTTAAAGCCGAGACGAATCGCACTAACATGTTAGCCACCTCTCGGCATTTTCATCCTTGGAACTGGGAAACTGGACTCCACATGTTGATGCACGGCCCCACAGTATGACACTTGGTTGAGGAGAAACACCGCCGGACCTCGATAGATTTGCCGCTCTTTGGTCCATCATCCCCATGGCCAAAACGAGGACGTTTGGCCCAAGTTGAACCAACCTCTGTGGCAGGGAGGACAAGGCAAATCGCGGGGCCCCACGCTTAGGCTCGCCATGTCGAAGTCGAGATGGAGCAGTCTGGAGATGACGAGCTCTCCATTACGCGGCTGCGCACCTCCATCGTCGCGCTGTCCATATGCCACTTTGTAACATTCATTGACCAGTTGGGAGTGTCGACAGCATTGCCTGCGATTGCCGCTGGGCTAAGTACAGGGACCTCGACTTCCTGGATCGGTGCGTCCTTCTTGGTCGCCACGACAGTCCTTCAGCTCCTTCACGGTCCGGTATCAGACACCGTGGGTCGCAAGAATCTCCTAGCAATCTGTCTTTTTCTTCTTGGCATAGGAGATTTAGCTTGCGGCTTGGCTCAGACACGGCAGCAACTTTTCGCGTTCCGTGGAATTGCTGGTGTTGGGGCAGGCGGAGTAAGTAGTCTATCTATGGTTGTTGTATTGGATATCACGACTCAGTACCAGGGTAAGGGTTTCCAGACTGCAGACTGTAGCCTTGCATATGTTGACTAGCCTTGAAGGTATCATTGGCACAGTTGTCACTCTATCAAATGCTCTCGGCCCTGTGCTAGGCGGTGTTATTGTGCAGACGACATCGTGGCGGTGGCTGTTTTGGATAATATCCATCATTACAATCCCAACAGCTGTGATCGTCCTATTTGTGGTGCCTTCAACGCGACGACCTGGACGTGCCTCCGAAAAGGCCAAACACATTGATTATGTGGGCATGATGATCAATTTAGCAGCCACACTTCTGTTCCTCGTTCCTTTTGCAGGAGCAGGAGTTGATTACCCGTGGTCGTCGCCACGATTCGTCGCCCCTGTGCCAATTGGTATGGTACTAGGTGTCATATTTCTACTATTCGAGTGGAAATGCCCACAGGTGCCTGCTACTCAGCTACGGTTGTTCTGGGCACCGCATTGCTGGGCGCTTTATGCTCAGGCATTCCTTACAGGCTCATCGTATTTCGGCAACTTCTCTTACTTGCCACTATATTTTCAAACCATTTTAAAATACTCGCCACTAGCTTCAGGAGCTCTAATCCTTGCCGTTATAATCCCGACTTCACTTGCGTCTCATTTATCAGGGCAGTACATCTCTCGCGTGGGAAGTTACATGCACTGCATCCTCGTGGGGTTTATTCTCAGGGCTACTGGCAATGGACTTACGCTACTTTTTCATCGCGGTACAGGCCCGGGCCTTTTAATTCCTGTTTTGGTGATTGAAGGCTTAGGTATTGGTTTTCTCTGCAACCAATCTTGATGGGAATGTACGCCAACAATAAGAGCGAGGATCGTGGAGCGACTACAGGTTTGAGAAACTACATTCGAACAATTGGCGGTGCTGCAGGGCTCGTAGTCTCTGGTGCGATTCTGTCGAACATTTTGAGCGCAGATTTATACGATACCGGCATCATCTCAAAAGACAGCATAACAGCGCTAACGTCTTCCACTTATCTCCTTGACCAGACAAACCTATCAGAGAATGAAAAGAATATCATTCTAGATGTTTATATGAAGGGCATACATTACATATTTATCTATCATACGGTGTGCTCCGGCCTGTGCATGATCTTGACGATATGTGTCGGAAACAGAGACATGATACCGGCAAAGGCGTCAGGTCACACGCAGCCAAATGATGCCAGAGATGCGGAGCATGAAGCAAACAATGATGTTGAGATGCAAAAGCTACTCACACAGTTACGGAATGGACGAGTCACTTAGACATGGTACCTGATACAGAACAGAAATGCATGGTTTGAGGAATGAATATTGTATAGGCCGCACTTTAGACATCTATAACGCGTCACTTGTGCGGATGGTTGCTGATATAGATGATAGAAACCAGAATATTCCACGTTGGTGAGAGGTGGCTTTAGGATTCGTACCACTACTCGTTTGAATACACTAATTATGCGCTGGATTGGGAGTCCTATTACTCCTACAGTTTCAAGAGATCTGCATACTGTTATCATTCTTTTATACAGCTGTTATCAAACCACATGGCTAGATATATCCATGTCGCCTCATATGCCACACCCACCTCATTAACATGCCAATCGTACAACCACAAATGCCTAGTCGTGTTCAGCCACTGTAAACCAGGGTTGTAGGCTCTAATGCTCATCACCTCAATTTCGCTCCTGGGCCCCTGGAAGATTATTTGTCCATCATTGCCGTGTATCCTTAAATCTTAACGCCTAGACACTCGAAAGTCGCCCAAATCCAAACTCTAAGAGATTTCAACTGGGAGCCAAAGTCTCTATAGCGTTTTGCTAAGGGGTTTGAGGCGCAGATACATGCCTTTAGATGGCTTGATAGTAATGATACCTCGAGGCAAAACATCGGCATCATTCATCCCTAGCTCCCATGAAAACGACCTGACAAGTGCGGCCAAGAGACAGCGTAACTCTGCTCTGGCGAACCCCTGGCCAATACAACTTCGTGGACCATGTAAAAAGGTCAAAAAGTCATAGTTGCTGCTTGCACCTCCGTTTTGATTGGGTTTACCGGTTTCCGTAATCCATCTTTCGGGTCGAAACTCGGTGGCATCAGGACCCCAGAGTTCGGTTGAGCGATTGATCATCCACATGGATACAACGACATTGGTACGCTTAGGAATTGGCTGGTCTGCCAGCGTTGTGTCCTTTATGGCCTCGCGGATAGTTAAAGGTACTGTTGGGTAGAGACGCAAGGTCTCGTTTATGACACCATTGAGATACGGAAGCTGCTCCAGGATACCCGCTAGATCTGGTGTATGTTCGATGGAGTCGTCGTCGGGAAGTGCACCTGCAATTTCTTGGCGGAGAATTTCTTGCATATCTGGGCGTTGCGACAGCAGATAGCACGCCCATGTGAGAGAAGATGAGGTAGTTTCATGGCTATCGAACATGAAGATTAGCATGATGCAGTTTTTGAATCGGAGTGACTTACCCAGCAGCTAAAAAGGTCAGCAATTGGTCTTTGAGCTCGGTATCGGAAAAGTTGTTTGATTTAATCAGCAAGGACAGCACATCAAAATGGTCATCCTTGTTCTTAACAATCGCGTCTCTTTTCTCTTGGATCATGGACATGCAAATGGTACTGAGTGACGTGGTGAGACGCTGAAATATGCCGTTCATTCGCCACGGGATGAGCCGCAAGGTAGAATTTCCAAAATGAATGATGCCAGCGCGTAAACCAGCTTCTCACTGGAGGGCTCGAGTAGCTCTTCGTAAATGTTTAGAAGAGGGTCTGTTGACGTCTCAAGCGTGTTGAATTGGCGTCCAAGGCCGGCAATGCCAATCATGTCGAGGGTGACCTTGCTCGCCCATGTGGAGATTTCAACGGTGGCAGATTCTTTTCCCTGCTGAATTCGGTTTGGCCAAGCTCTTGTCGCTTCAGGCTCGCGGTCAGAAGCGCAGCTTTTGCCCACATCATCGGGTAGAGATCCTTGATATGCCGAAAGGCAAACGCTGGCATGGTATTCTTCCGTAAAACTTGTGCTTGTCTCCTTCAATAACGACAAGACCATCGCCTAACACGTAACGAAGAAACGAGCTGATGCTTGGAGGTTTGACAAAGTCATATGAGCGATGAACCAGCAAATCGGCCAAGAACCGTGGCTTCATCACTAGCACTTGGCGTTGGATTGGGCTGAGATAGATCATATCTTCACCAGGATACTGTTGCGCAAGATCAACAAAGTGATCACCGGGGGTCTTTTTGTCTCAAGGAGCATTCGATTGGTTGGTGTGATGATTGTCTAGCAGAGTGAATCAGCAAGTGCATCCTCAACCTTTGGGTATCACAAAGTGTGATAGGAGCGGGCGATGCAGTGCAAAGGATTGATATGATGAATTACCTTTGGTCCAGGCAATCGACATAGCGGGCTGAGGAAAACTGGATAAACGACAACCCAGAAAAACAAAAAGAAACCATAATTCGCTAGGAAGACGCCAGCCACGACGTATCCGCATTCTCTTAAGGAATAGCCATCTGCAAGTAGTTTGATAGCTAAGAATGACTCTACCGTTGCGGCGACAGTAAGACTTGGGAAACTGATGATTTGACTGGAAGAAGTCATAGTGGAAGAGGCTTGGTGGAAAGGATATGGTGAAAACACTTTCGCTGGTTATCCCAAACTAGAATCACAACTTGATCAGCAAATCTCACAATCTATCATTATGTCGTCTTTAATAATAGATACTCACAGAACTCTGAATGTCTTGGTAGGAATGTGTTTGAAGAGTTCGTAGAAGCAAATGGTTAATTCTAATTGGGGCGAGCTATGAGTTCATGACATGGTAGAGCTTGTCCACTTAGACAGCTGTAAATAAAGATAAATTATTCAAATGATATACGAACACGTTGCAAATTCCCTCAGCCACCTTTTTATATCTGCGAACCTTTGAGCACATGTTTCATGGTCGAGCCGGCTCTGTCTATCCTAAGCTCAGGTGGCTCAATCATGGATCTGCGTCGGATGCACGTCGCAGCTATCGTAATGAGTTTAGCTTGCGAGCGTTAGCAGCACGTGGCCTGCCAATACCACCTGGAGACTAGTTAGTTAGTGCTTGCTATTAATCGCCCTTAGATGAGCTAGAGAATTCATCAATGGCCAGGAGGCCAGTATAGCGTGGCTACGTGCGACGATACCCCAGTGAAACAACTGTCAAGCCACAGCGCCTTGTCACCACGAGTCAATCACACCTGTTGTGCATCCGACCGGCCCTTGTCACTTCCAGAATGATGGATTTGTTTTAGGACCAATACTTGAAACTCGTTTATTTACTCGGTGAACCCCATCTCCGCAGATCACTCGACGGCAATATTCGAGCTTCACGTGTCAATAAGTGATGCGATGCGCAGTCATTTGTGGGAGTGCCAACTTATCCAACTTCGTGAAACGGAAAATAATAGACTAGGCTAATTGATCATTCTAATTACAATCATCTGCTAAAGCAATACAGCAAAAGGTTGCATTTTCATGCCGGCCTTGAGAGGTGCCAGCTCGTCCTTGCAAGCCGCCACGGGTTGCAAGCCAATAGCGCGATCAATGCGGCTCAATATCTGCTGCGTTGTCTGCATTTGCGCGGCATCCCAGTAACAGCAATAAGTCACAACTTTGATGGAATGGCGGATAACTAATGCTGCAGCTGCATCGTACGGCAGCGATGAAGCTTGTCCGCAAACGTTTACATCTCCCATCGCATATGGAACGCATGCTATCATATCGTCAATAGTTAGATGCATGTCTTGTCGCAAGGTGGTTGCGAAAGTGCCATCGCCCGGGGCAATTTGCGTCCCAACAAAGTATTCGTACATGCTCGAAAGAAGCACTAAGCGTGCAGAGCGTATCAATATCATGGTGCAGGCTGTCTCGGGATCGTAGTGACCCCAGCAGACGTAACCTGACCCAACGCGGCTGGAAGGGCACGGCCTTGAAATGTGCTGTCCCAGTATTGTGGAATTTCAGACTCCCAGGTCTCCAAGTCCTGCAAAGCGTCCAGGCTTGATTGGAAAATGCTTTCATGCTGTTCCTCCTTGTCCAGTAGGGGTTGTCTCGTTCAGAGTCAGACTGACAAGGCATGAGAGAAATAGTAGAGTGGATAGAGTGTCTCAGCCGGAGAATTTTCGACATTATAGCCATCGCACGAATCAAGGGGTCGAACGCGCCAAGGAGGGCAGCGACTCCGCCGGGGTCGTTGTACGTATCATCGTTGTGTACGAATGAGTAAATGTGCTGACGGGAGCGTTAGCCACTAGACGTTTGCGCCAGAATGAACGAGGTAGGACCTTACAAGCCTCATCAGTGCGAATATCAAAAGTTCAAATCCAGTGCTAGATGCAAGCTGCTCCACCCCTCTTCGCTAAGAGGTAGTAAATTCCCGATGCATGCTCATGAGGGTCACCACAGCATTCGCCGCTGATATCCTACGTCTTGTTAGAGGTGATTTGTTTCGTAACAACCTGGATTTTGACAAACAAAGGATCTTGAATGGGTACTGACCTTTAGAATGCAAAGAAGCAACACTGTAGCAATGACCCTGTCGTCTTTGACCTCTTCATCGCAATGTATAGCCTTTTGCAAAGATTTGATGGTTCTACCGTAGTTTCGATACGATTCCAATCTAAGCCCCTCGTCTCGGAACTGGTTATACGCCGCCATCTGGGCGACAGTCAGGGTGGCCAGCTCCATCAACCCATGTCGGTGATGGTCGAAGAGCCGCGTGAGAAAGCTCAAGTGTCCAGGGAAGCCATCCATGCCATTAGGTGATACGAAACGGCTGACAAAATAGCAGAGTGAGATATCCTCGTGTGTGGGACTGATACTTGATGCAATAAGAGAGACATTGCTGTCGGGCTGTGCAGTAGAGCTACGCCTACTGACGCTGTCTTTTGTCTTTCGACATTGTGGCGGGAAGCCCGGCTTTGAAGCTGGCAAAGGAACTGCTTCCCTTACCTTGTCATCGATATTTGACTTGCCATGACTGTAACGAAAATGAAACTGGTCCGTATAACCAGGACAAGGCTTTCCATACACATAACAGCGATGACAAGAGGGCTTTGCTTCGTCGCACTGCAGTCAATCAAATAAAAGAGTCAATACATGGTCTACAAGGCTCACGACGCCTGTATCAGGTAATGGTGGTGCTTGCCTTGACTTTACGACTGCGACAGCGCTTGCAGCCCGTACTGAAGCGACCAGGAAAACCATTGCCCTGCAGAGTCTGTATGTCGGTCCACACTTCACTTCTGAGTTGCACCTTGAGCATCCACCTACGCCGGCAAGGGACGAACTGGCGGTACCGTTTTGACAGGTTGATAATGGGGACTGCCGCAGTCAGCACATGATTCAAATTTCACGAGTTTCAATGACCAATGCCTTGCCACCCAAATATTAGTCTCAGGACCTCGGCTTCTGCCTCAGAACCTCATCCCCAAGCAAAACCCCACCGTCGAATCTGCAACGGTCATTGGGAGATGGCGTCGCACTGGTCTAGGTTGGGTTTAGCTTCCGAGCTGCTTGTCGTGGGTCTGGCCAGGGGTTGTTGATGCATGGGGATAGGTGTGCCGCTACCGTCTGGCTAGAGAGATGCTAACGATGGCAGTTTACGTTTCTAAAACCTGCGACGCTCTTCTTGTTTAGCTTGGGAAACGAACGATCTGGTCACTGGTTCCGGTATCCTCCAGGCTGAATCGTTCAGGTATAGGGACCGTATAAAGGGAAAGACTTTGTCATGATGCAAATGCAAACAGCGTCAAATCTTATCATTTCTGGTTGTTCACCACAAACTTCAACACAAATTGTAACTTGATCTTTAAGAAACAGTGCACAATTTCAACCATGACGAGCCAATCTTCTTCCAGATGTCTCAACGCCATTATGTGTTTGGCTGAGATTCTGTGGTCTCCTATTTTGTCAGGTGCCTTGCTGCTGGCTATCAAATACTTTGATCCTCTACGCGAGGCCTTTCCCACTATCCATACCTGCGCGCTCATCGAATGGGCCAAGGCATCATGCCTCAGCGACTTGTCTCTCATAAAAACCATCTTATGGTCACATTTAGTACTGTCAACGCTTCGCAGGGTCAATAGATTGCTAAATGTTATGGCTTCTAATTCCTGGCGGTTGGGGAGCGTCTGTTGCGCTCAGCTTTGTTCCAAGCGCGGCGGCAAGGACCTACGAGATGAGGTAGCCGTTGTCACAGGCGGTTCCAGTGGCATAGGCAAGAGCCTCGTGGAGAAAATGGTCAGGAAAGGCTTGAACGTTGCAGTTCTTGACATCCAAGACCTGCCAAAGTCGTTGCAGAACGAGCCCCGTGTACGGTTCTACCGTTGCGACGTCACCAACTCCGAGTCGGTGGCAGCGGCTGCAGACGCCGTCCGCAAGGAACTGGGCCATCCATCCATATTAATTAACAATGCCGGTATTGTCACCGATTCAACAATCTTGGATACCTCGGAAGCCTTTCTGCGCAAGATTTTTGGAGTCAACCTGCTCGCCCTGTGGCTCACCACCCAGCAATTCCTTCCAAACATGATCCAGCAAAACAAGGGCCACGTTGTCACGGTCGCCAGCATGGCCTCATTTGTTTCTCTAACCACTGCTGCCGACTACTCAGCCACAAAGGCCGGAGCGTTGGCTTTCCACGAGTCTCTGACGGCAGAACTTAGACATTGCTACAAGGCACCGAATGTGCTGACCACAGTGGTTCATCCCAACTTTGTCCGGACACCTCTGATCGAGCATCTCGCCGACCGCCTGGAGCGCTCCGGTGTCAACATGCTGACGAGCGAGCATGTCGCTGAAGATATTCTGGCTGGCTTGTGCAGCAACAAGGGCGGTCAATTGGTGGTTCCCAAGCACATGTCTCCGGTGACAAGCTTCAGGGCGTGGCCAGCATGGGTGCAGCATGGCGTCCGGGACATATTGGGACATCGAGCATCTAAAATGTAACAAGCTATAAGAGGGATGGATGAATTAATTTTTGCAATTATTATAAATAACAATCTGCTTCGATACAGTAGGATAGCCATAAAACCCTGACGCCTGATTTCGCCAAGCAAGCTATGCTAACTGCGCGAGAGACGAATGACGTGGCCCAATGCGCTATGGCAAGAAGCCTTTGTCGCCTAACTAAGTTATAGAGTAGTCGCCTGTAGCGAATCTACAGAGCTTAAAGACGTTGAAGGGTGATTTGTAGTGGTGCTAATCAACTAGAACGAGTCGAACACGCTGACAGCCATTTACGCACCTCCATGCCTAGTAACTCTTGTCCTGGCACCTAAACATGTGCCAACCCATTCCCTATCAGGCCCCTGTTTGCGGAGCCTGCCTACGGATCGGATGATCCGCTGGGCTAAAGCCACACTAACCCGCAGCAATCGTTCCGGCTAGGTCATGGGTGCAACGCCATAGCTCCCTCCCAATGGTGGTTTGCTACGCGAGCGAAACGAAACTTGTGTTACTTGCCCCATGCTACGGTAATCTAGGCCGGTGTCCGCTGATCCCGGAGATGACACACCAGGCACATGTCGCATTGGTCTTGAACCAACCTGCCTTCGCCACGAATAACTTACATCATATGAAGGCACTAGACCTGCGCTAAACTCGCGCCCTCAACTGGCTGCCGAGGCATTATCACTAGTTTACGACTTATAACCTGATGCGTCTGCCAGTAACCTGCGAAGCCAGACTGTGAACTTTGTGGAACAGATAGCCATACTTTCCTAGACAAGTATCTTTATGTGATAAGGCTCGCCTGATACGCATTCAAAATGTCAGGTGCAATATCCGATCGCGTTGACCCATCAACTTATTTCGATACCATCATCATTGGCGCTGGTCTCTCCGGAATTAATGCTGCCTATCGCATTCAGTCTGAACTACCATCTACCAGCTATGCCATACTGGAAGGTCGTTCCTCGCTTGGGGGACGTGGGATCTCTTCCAATACCCGGGAATTAGATCAGACTCCGACATGTTCACATTTGGTCTTACCTGGAGTCCGTGGGATCGGAAGGAGACGCTGGCTACCGGTACTCAGATAAAAGAATACCTCACCCGATCCGCCAAGTCAGAGGGTATCGACCGAAATATCCGATACAATCACAGTGTGGAGTCAGCCAACTGGCTCTCCGACAAGAGCTGCTGGGAGCTCAGAGTTCGCGCGGCTGGACAAGAGGAACCTGCAATCTACCACGCACGATTTGTTCTGCTGGGCACTGGTTACTATGATTATGAAACACCATTGCAGACTGTCATTCCGGGCATCGACAACTTTGCCGGCAAAGTCATTCATCCCCAATTCTGGCCAAAGGAGTACGACTATACTGGCAAGGAAATTGTCATTGTTGGTAGCGGAGCCACAGCTGTGACTTTACTTCCTTCACTCACAGACCGGGCAAAACGAGTCACCATGCTACAGCGCAGTCCATCCTACATCATGCCGCTGGCGCAGACAAGCTTCTTGGCTGGCCTGCTTTTGCAATCCTACCAGATCGTCTCGCTAGACAAGCCAGTCGACTCATTTGGCTGGCCTGGAGCTACTTTACAACGTCTTTTTGCAAAGCATTTCCCGATCTCGCCAAGAAGGCCATTCGGAAAAGAACACTCGAGCAGCTACCTCCAAACATCAATTTAGATCCTCACTTTAACCCGAGATATAATCCTTGGGAACAAAGGTTTTGTGCTTGCAAAGACGGTGACTTCTTTGCCGCCCTTCGTTCTGGAAAGGCAGATATTGTAACAGACAAGATCAAGAAAGTGACCAGCAGCAGCATCGAGTTAGAGAGCGGAGCAAGTCTACAGCCCGACGTCATCGTAACGGCAACAGGGCTTAAGCTCAAGTTTGGTGGCGGCATTGCATTCATGGTCGACGGAGAACCACTTGATGTTACCTCCAAATTTGCCTGGAAATCTGCAATGCTGCAAGATGTGCCGAACATGGTCTTCTTGACTGGCTATGAAAACGCATCCTGGACTCTAGGCGCAGATGTTAGCGCCAAGCTCTTCACTCGCCTGGTTGGGCTGATGAAGCAGCGAAATGCTAGAGCAATAGTGCCTCGGCATGATGGGTACATGGAACCCACTTCCATGTTTAGATTGTCATCGACCTATGTCAAAAATGCGCTAGACATCTTGCCAAAAGGAGGAACAGGGCAGTGGAAGCCGAAGTCTCACTACTTTGCTGACATGGCCAGTGTGAAGTGGGGAGATGTTACAAGTAATCTGGTATTTCTATAAGCCCAGGGATATGATTTCTGTTAAATCGGCGTAAAAATATATATATAGTTTAAATAATTAATATAAACTATGTTAAGTGTATTTAAATTATTATAAAAACAAATAATTAAATAAATAAATTTCATTTTATAATGTATATTTATATCAGATTTTTATTTAAATAAGAAAACTTTTTTTATTTTATTTTAATTATTATTTTAAACATAAATAAGAATAATTAATAGAGTTTAACTCTAGGGTAATTATATTATTTATTATTCTATAAATATGTAATTAGCTTATTCTATATTTTATATATAAAAGTAATATTAAAGATAATATATTCTATACTACTAGTAGCAATAATAAGTATAATTTAATAATAAAATATCATTAACTAGTCTATAAAACTCTATAAGTAGCACTACCTTTCTTCTAAGATAAGCCTATTATGAAAGATAGAAGAGCTTATAGTATATATATATAGAACTATAATATTATCAAAGAATTTAGAGACGGACCCTCATTTAGTACCCATGAATAATATCCTGAAAGGCCTTCTCGCTCACAATGAAGACTGATGCGATAGGATAGGCACCTGGCGAATAAGGGAAGATTGAGGCATCCACAACGCGAAGTCCATCCACGCCATTAACCTTGAACTTACTATCAACACAATACTCCTTATTATCCTTCGGGCCAACGCGACAGGTGGAAGTTGCGTGGTGGCTGAAGACAGTGTCCGCGATAGACTGCTTCATTTCGAGACCAGGGATGGGCTGAATTGACTCGTAAGGAGTGTACGGCTCGCCCACCGCATCCATGACGTCCAGTAGGTTCTGCACACCCTCGGTCATAGCTTGCAGGTCAAGCTCACCACCAGGTCCCTCGAACCAGTTGAAGTTGATGACTGGTGTATCACGCGGGTTGCTTGAGCGCAACTGCACTGTCCCACCCGTGTCACGTCCGAGAACTTTGACGACGGACCATCCAATAACGTCCGGCTGAACCCCAGCCAACTGAAAATCAGGCTGGAAGCCGATGAACTGGAAACCAGGCGTGCCAAAGTATTGGATATCGACATCGTCGGTTTCGGCGACAGTGGAACGATAGCTGAACGAGAGGGGCGTGCCAGCTTCGCCGTAGATACCGATATGTGCATTCATCCATTCAGCCAGGCAGTGATCTTCGTCAGGGTTTGCTGTCTGTCCCAATAAGCAGCCCTCAAGAGGATTCCTCGGCCAGTCAATCTTGGCGCGGAGGCTGACTCCGCTCTCCTTGTGGTCGTGAAGATTGCTTCCCTACAAGGTTGTGAGTCAAGGCAATAGTAGATGGAGGCTGAACAAGAAGGACTAACCACCGCAGGGAGGTCCACCACCACAGGAATTCCATGAGCCTTGAGCTCCTCCTTGGGGCCAATACCACTTAGCTTCAAGATCTGGGGAGTATTAAAGGCACCTCCGGCGACAATGACCTCCTTGGTCGCCAAGACAGTGCGAAGCTCTCCTTCGGTAGATGGATCGTATCGTTGGTCGGCAGAGTACAAGGCCTCGCCGTAAAGATACTCAACTCCCGCAGCCTTCGGCTTTCCTTTTGCGGCTGGGTGATTTCCGAATAAGACTCGCGAAGCAAGACTGTTGAAGCTCACAGTGAGAGGATACTTTTGCGTTCCATCCTCGTTGCGTGCCGCCAGCGTGTCGGCGACGAGATCCCGAGCCGAGCTGCGCTCACGCTTGGACGTTACATGCACAGGGTTCTGCAGAAAGGCTGGTTTGTGGAACCGCATAGGATCGTCGCGGTTGTTGTCTCTCTGAAGGAGGCTAGCGAGTTCTTCATCGTTGGCCACTTCAATACCTTCAACGAGTCGAAGGCCCTGACGTGCAATGTCAATGATACCAGGACGGTCAAGGACGCTAGTCAAGTTATTTTGGTTCGTCTGCTGACGTATTAGCGAAGTTGGCCAACGTTGATCATAACACCCACTGAGAGGTACCCGTCAAAGCCATGGCCTTTTGTCCCACAAGGTACGTATTCATTCTTCTCAATGTTGATAAAATGTTCACGCATTCGCTCAGGAGACCAAGACTCATCGCCTGTAAGCTTGGCAATATAATCCCAGTCACCGTCAGGAGGTAAAAGAAAATTGCCTGCGTTAGATTGGCCAGAGCCTCCAAGGCTGGATCCACGAGGGTACAGAATCCCTAAACTAGATATTGTCGGATCAGACTATGGAGTCATTACGGTAGAGATAGTACTCACGGTTTAACACCCTCAGGAGGGTTGAGCCCATGGTATGTAGTTCCGTTTTTGAATTGATAGACGTATTTATTATCCCGCCGAGCTTGCGTCTCATTTCGATAGTGCTCAACATAGAAATGCCAGCTCATCTGAGGGCTGGCAGTGGAGCCGATCCACCTTCACCACACTTATATCAGCATTGAGCATCGTCACCCACCAATGATGGAGTCTTACCAAGCCGGAATCTCCTGGACGAGCTGGTCGCCGTAATCTTGGCCCGCCTCAATCAAGAAAACCGAATGTCCGGCACGGGCAAGCTTTGCGCTATGACCGAGTCAGTATGCGTCTTTGTGCGAGTGCAAGTTGGGCGTTACTCACGCAAGGGGCCACCGCCTGGACCTGATCCGACGACCACATATTCATATTCGGTTGAGTTGAGCTTGACTGCGGAGCCATTGACAGAGCTCACAAAAGCAGCTACTGTTAGTAGTAGGCTTTTGAGTTCGAACTTGAGGTGGGAAGGCATGTTTGGAATCTCCGGTCTGCGTTATTGAGATGTGAATGGTTGTGTTTCATGAGTCTCTTTGTGTTGGTGATGGCTAGTATTTATAATGCCATCATGAAGTTTAATGCTCACACTGTTAGAACCGACATGATGATATTTAAGTCTGACCAACACCCATGCATGTCTGTGGTCATGCTGAAAACCACATTGTATACCCAAAAGAGTAATGCACCCTTGTTCGGAACAACCCAACCCACCCGATCCAGGCACGAAACTGTTGGTCTGCCGGCTTTAAGCTGACTCTAATACTTCATGATCAACGGACTTTACACATTATTCCGACTGAATAGCTAATTTGATTAAAGATGTAGGATAGAGTTAGGATCAAAAATCGAGCACAGGACAGCCCTCCTCTAGGGAGGCTCCAATTGACCCGTTGAGTAAGGCGATAGTCGTTCTTCCCTGGTTACCACAATACTAATGTATACGATAACTACACAGAGCATCAAGACACTTATGAGCTTAGAATACACCTAATAATATCTGCTAATCAGTTCTTCAGGAATGAGCATATTTTTAAGAAATTTGAATTATTTATTCTGAGCATATTTATCATTGAAGCTCATATCCAACCAACCAAGCATAATTCTCTTAGCCCATTCATATACCTTCCGTTACTCCTTAGGAATCGTGGTCCTGCCACGTCTAGCCTCATGAGCGTTTGATTGAGCCAAACGCTTGGTTTAAAGATTAAAACAAGTTTCCTTGACCTTCTGATCATAAAGAGGGCAGAGGGTCTTCGTATCCATGTCGCAGAATAAGCCCTCGACAGTCGAGACTCTATCAGGCCCATGCGAAGTCTCGGATTCGCACAACTCTAGAGCACTGTGTGCCTTCTTTACAGTGATGATGAGGCGGTCGTGGATGCCGGATGAAAACGGCCTTCTCTTGACTTTCTGTTCCTTGTTCGCAGGGTTCTTTTAGGCCTTAAGGTCTGCCCAGGTCTTGATACCACTCTGCACCAATTTCTTCGTTGCTTAAGTACCAATCCTGCCCACAAGCAAAAAGGCGCTCAGTAAAGACTGTATTTAATGAATGACAAAAAAATGAAATAGATATTATCGAAGCATCATTTATGAGAATATGTGAGAATGTCGTTATATATGCACTATTTACCAGTGAGTAAGTTCTTGTATGTTTAGCTCTTGATCTGCGAACAGATCTAAGCAGCTGGCGGACCCTGCCGCTTTAGTTAATATTAAGCTGCATGACGCTCATATCCAGCAAACATTGATTTATGAATTCATCCTAACATTTCTTCGTTTCTCTCCAGCTTATACCGGGCCTGGACTTCTCTGGTCGCATTACCGCCATAGCATCTCAGGTCTAGCCATCCCATAATGCTTTATCCGTTGTTGATCAATGAATCGAGTTTCCATACCGCTGATCAGGAAAAGGTCAGAATTCCGTCGGTTAGGTAAACCAAACAAATGACCTGCACCTTGTTATATGTTGAATCAGGAGCCTGTCGCGTCTAAGACCATCAGAGGCTTGATTCCTTTCGTTATGCGAAGCAATGAGGAGCACGCCAAGTAAAGCTGCGCGAACATGAAACTTTGGAAGTGATATCAGACGCGTGTCTACATCGCTGAGAGCAAAACCGTGAAGCAATCTACACCGGAACTATCTGCCATGAGTTTGCTATAGATTTGCTGGCCCAACATGTCGTGGACCACTGGGATCCACATGACGCTCTCCAGCTGCCGTCTTGCGTGATCCCAGCCTGTCCGGATACCCAGAACTTCAACCGCAGCTCGTTTCCATTTAACACTCAGCCAGTCCTCGGTGTCAACGTCAAAAACCGACATGGCGGCGACGGTGAGAAGCCAGAACAGTAGAGGTGTCGACTTCTGCGCTGTTGGCTCAAGACCCTGCCATTTTTGCGTAAATTCTTGGCCAAAAATGGATATAGCTTCGATTTTCCGCCGTGGTTCGCTCTGTCGTTTGGTATTTGGAAGACAGTGACGGTGAGGAAGGCGAGAAGTGTCAGTTGAAGGCACTCAGACAAGGTATCGTTGAGGGTTTCATTCAGCTCAAGCAGCTCCGTCCAGGCCGCCTCGTAGGTAGCTTGAAATGTGGACGAGTCAGGCAACCTACCCTGATGTCTTTTCTCATTGATTTGAAGCGTTATAGCTTGCAGCCTGCGGAATAAACACATAACTTTCTTGTCCAACAAGCTGTCAAGATCATCCGAATGGGGCTTGATGCAGACAGCAGTAGTTGATCAAGATTCTGGATAGGACACTCATAAACGCTAAGACTCTTGCATCTGGACTTTTGTAGGGTTGAATGAGGCTTTTTGCCGGTCGCTGAAGAGATTGCAAGCTCGAAACTTCATGGGCAAGGGTCAGCAGACATCGCAGGTGATTAACATCTGAAGATAGGGCTTTCAATGTACCTGAATAGCTGGTATCGTAAGGTCGGGCGTGAAATGAGGTAACTCTCCCCCGCGATCTCAATGATCTCTCGCAGAGCTGACGTGTGAGTCGAAGCTTCGTTGTAGCGAGCGCCCCAAATAGCCAAGTTAGTAAGGATATTGATAGTCCAGATTGTAGTGTCAATAATGCGGTCCTGGCTCCAAATGCAAAGTCTGTTGTTGAGCAGCGTCAATGTTTCGAGGTATTGCCTGTATGTGGTTGTGCTCGAGGATTCTTGTCGCATACGTTCCTTGAACGCCGATACCAGGAGTTGCACCGCGTGTCGAAACAGGTCATCATACATGATCCAGAGAAGTGGACTCTTGGCAGGCCTATCTTCGAAGTGGATATAATTGTAGATGGGGCTACTTATTTTTTGACATGCACCAAGATGTCACCTAAGGTTGGCACACGCAATCATGAGCTGTGAGGCTCAACTTGAGCCGACAAAGAGGAATGCTAGCATGACTTACTATTGGACATCATGTTGCGAGGGTACACGATGGTGTCCTCATGAACATGACGCGAAATCTCCCAGTCCAGTTGTGGGCTAAAACACTGTGCCGAGACCGAAAGATGCCTACTCATGGCCTTGTTTACCCGGGCTTGAGAGCTTACGATGTCGGTGGTTGGAGCAGGGGGCACACTCGTGACGGCGGCATAGGTATGGGGTTCTGCCGGTGCTGCGCCGAGAGCCGCTGTGCTTTTCGCTGTGCCTGGAGGCAGCGTCGCGAGTTTTGCCGCTTGTTTTTCCCTTCCATGCAGTGACTGCGTATGAACTCGCGATCTGCCGTGTTGACCTTGCCATTGTTGCCGTCGACAAATACAAATGGAAGCGTGGCCATGGCTATGCGCCAACTTTCCCGCCGAATTAGACCGATGAGTAGGAAAGAAGGCAATACGTGAGATAACGCTGTTGAGAGCAAGTTCGGTAACTCGAGACTTCAGTGTTTGATGGGTGTAAGAAAGGTAGGGAGGTGATTGATTATGCAGTCAAGCCGTATCTGGATCCCCTGCTGGCTTACGACCACATTGTAGTCCTTTCTAGGTAAAGATCGTCTTACGCCGGTTTACCCTCCACTATGCCTTCTAACCCCAGAGCGGTTAAGAACTAGATAGAAGTTAAGAACACGGAGAAGATTAGCCAATAAGCATCGCGGAGTCCACTAATAGACTTATTGACAAATACACTGAGGCTTGCAACTCTAAGCTCAGCGTCTTCAGAGCCTTTAAAGAGCCTTTAAAGAGACTGTAGAGCAGTTTAGGACCTGTTTATAATACAGTTAGTATCCACGGATTTGGGTTCTAATGAAATTATAAGGGTCTGCAGTTACCAAACCGCAGGTAACAAGGTTTCTTGCATGGCCTTCCTGCATGCACCCTGTCTCTTGCGATGCTTCATTGAGAGGCAGTGCTGCGGATGAATTATTGGCCGTTACCCGTAATGCAAGGAATGAGATGAAACAATTATCTTTGCTTCCATTCAGGGTTACGATGGACCTCCGCATATTCTGTAGCATCGGCAAATCTCAATGCAGTCTTCGCGATATGGAGCATCTCCCGCTCGCTGACGGTGCTGATGCTCCACAACTATCTGTCCCCTTTGTTGTAAAAGCTAGGAGGCAACAGCCGTACAGTGGTGACGACAACTTCTTATCATTTCCTCAACGCCATCTTGATGAGTTACGGCTCACTCGCGCAAGACTCTCAGCCCACGACTGTCTTTTATCGCTCGCGCAGTCATGGCTTTTCTTTGGCACCTTGGCTGAATTTTTCCAACAGCCTATCAAGTCAGCCACCTTCACCAAAGCAGATGAAAATGGGCAAGCTATTATCCAGACTTCGGCACTCCTGCCTATAGAACTCGCTGGGCCGCTTTCTTGCCGTGGCGACTGTTGATCAATGCTGGGTTTCGACAGCGAGAGGCTCGACGGCTTAGCGTTCTCCTGGCCCGCGCATGTTGGGCATACGAGGTGATAGAGGAGTTGTTGGGTGAAGAGCCGTGCACGCGCCGTGTCATGTTCTCCATCAAAATCACTCTATGTTCTCTCTGTCACACCGTTCAAACTGTCCTGTTCCCTACACCTACTCTCAAAGCTGTAGTCTCTCGTCTTTCGTTCCATCCTACAATCACAGAGGCAGATGGATCGACCAAGGAGACAGACTTCCTGCTATGGGACTACATGGTGCAGAACGGATGGTGCCCGCATCAAATCAACCACCTGCTCAACCTTCACAACGCAACTTCGATGGTGTACCTCGCTTCCTTGCAACGAGACAAGAGGCATATCAATCACGAAAAATGTCTTGATGACGATTACTGCAAGGCAAGCCAAGTTGACTGGGCAAATTTTGAGCCCCGCACGTCTCTTCTGGATGCACGTGTAAGCACGTTTCTGTGAACGAGGAAGACATAATGATGCATTTGGAAAATAACAGAATCCCGCTACTTTCCTGTGTGAGAACATCGTCTGGCGACTTTGATGTGAAAGTAATCCCAGCAGATATTCATACGGTGCTTGGGAGACCAACATTCTACTATGCCATTAGTCATGTAAGAATCTTCCAAGATACACATCGTGCTGCTATTAACAACAAGTTGTAGGTCTGGGCCGACGGTCTTGGGAATCCTGTTTCAAATTCGCTGCCCAAATGCCAGTTTAAACTTTTGTATAGAAAGCTCAGCGTGTTGACAAAGGCTGTGTCAAAGACTCGAGCATCACCCTTTAATAATGCACTCCCAGGCTCAACTGCCTGGGACGAACGAAAACCTATTGTCTTTTGGATGGATGTGTTCTGCGTCCCTGTCCAGAAGTCAAATAGTGACCGCCACACTCTTTTGAAAGAGCAGGCTATTCGACTCATGGATTTGACATATTCCTGTGCGCGCCAAGTTCTGGTATTAGACTCAGAGATGAACCTCACAGTGGGGAGAATGGGACCTCGCTCTGACGCAGACCACATGCACGAATTCAAGGCATCTACTGAGGAATTGTGCCGCTTTGCTACATCGCGTTGGATGGGGAGATCTTGGACTCTTCAGGAGGGAGCACTGGCTTCTGAACTCTGGGCTCATTACGCAAACCGCCCGGTTCCAGCGAGATCATTCTATGCTTCGAAATTTCCTCCCTCCTTAGTAGACAAAGCACCCCCAGAGCTCTTCGCGCTGAGGCAAGCGTTAGAACCCCAGGTGTCACTCCCTCTGTCGGGCAGGGGACACAAGATCTCACAGCAGCGGCAGCCTGGTGCTCTTCGGCTAGAGAGGTCCAGTTTCTGGAAGTATGGAACAGCCTTATTGGTCGATCAACCACACAACCTGAGGATTTCCATTGCATCGTGGCCAAGTAAGTTAGGACCTCGTAAGTCATTTTGTACCGGGTCTAATGTTTGCAATCATAGTCTCTTGGATTACAGCGCATTTGCACTCAAGGGCTATGACAGCCAGGCTAGAATGCGAGCCATCATTCTCTCCCAAAAAGACTACCTTTGCAGCTATTCTGCTTTTCGGGTAGAAAGGGTCCAGCAGCTGACAAAACCATGGAGTGGCTTCCCGAGAAACCAATTGAACCAAGGCTTCCCGATGATGCTTTTGCATGTTCAGTCAAGGTAAAGCTCGGACGATTCGATCTAGAACCGGCGTGTCTTCCTTTTGCTTCTACACGAGTCCTCCCCAAGACTCGCGACGAAGCTTTTGCCTAGGTCTACCCTCCACAGACATTGTGCATCCGCATTTACTATTAGATCTCCCACAAGATACGGTCTTGGAAGAGAACACCCAGTTGCTTGTGTACTTGAACGTATCTACCCAGACTCACCGCCTTGTCGCCGATTACAGAAGGAATGGGGCCGCTTTTGTGGTCCTCAACCGTCAGAAATCTTTACTGGAACTCAAATATCTATGTTCTGTAAAGTTTTGGGATTGCTGGGAGGTCCACGAACTAGAGGGCGAGCAAACACCTTCTGAACCTGTAAGCAGAACGGCGAAGGTCTCTATTGCTGGTATGGCCATTCTAATTTGAAAGCTGAAAATGAAACACCTATCTAAGACTGATCATGAATCTTCCAGGGCCCGAGACTCGTTACATGCTTCGATTTCGTCGACCGCTTCGCGTTGGCGCCAATCTCATTGCTACTCTTCCCGCCAAAGCCATCCTAGCTATTGCCCTGATATATCTCATCACTTCCCTACTTGTTGTTGTTATGGTGGCATCCATCAGTGGCGGCTCCTTGGGTCTGTCATCTTGTTTCCGTCGGGTCGAAAATTCTTATTACTACCAGTGATCATTTACATCGTCCTGCTTTTCTACGCTACCATCACGCTCGTCGTCTTGTATTATATGAGCTTCGTTGCGCTCATAAGTGCGCGCTACATCTCGACGCCTTGGGTTCAGCAAAGCTATCTGACAGACCATCTGGCATGGTACGTGAGAGTACTTTACTGGGATGGTTTGCCCAGCGTAAATGGTTTTGTGATGTGGATGCGAAGATTCCATCAATCTTCGTTCGTCCAGCCAATCTTCTACAGAGCCACGCCGTACAAGCTCCAACAAGCAGGAGATGATTGGCTTGGGTTGATCAAGCGGCTTTGGGTCCAAGTAGTACTGTCGAGATGGAGACAAAAGCATAGTCTAGAGACACCGTTGCAGAACTACTTGGACGATAGTGGAAACGAACTTTCAGCAACATTGAACGACGATACTGTCCTACATCAAGGCTACCACCAAACACAAGAGCCACAAATTGCTCAATCCTTGGCATCTTCAGACCATTGGACTGCGCAAGCCTTTGATCAGGAACAATTAGGCGAGCATAATGTTCAAAAGTTGACCATGATGCAGCGTGGACTGATGGCTACGAAGACGGACGGCACAGGTCTGAAGACGTGGGATTTATTCCTAGACTTCATGGCAGCCTTCCTATGGATCGGTCGAATCGAGAAACAACGAAGTATGTGGGAAATTTTGTTTGATATGGGTCTCACTAGAGGAAGGGCTTGACCAAGCACGTCAGGGGTAATGTGATTATGGATTTCAGTAGAGACTACTGATGTAAATAAAGTTGTAGGTTCTTGAACAGCTGAGAGATCTAGGCTTTTCCCTTCCCGCTTGTTTTCTTCGCACCAATGATTACATAGGTAGTAGGTAGCAAGGGCATTAACTTGCTGGTACGGCGGTGATAGGAAATTTTATCATGGCTGAAGCATGTCTGTGGGGTAGCCTGAGTCAAGGGGTGCTGTTCAGCTGACATGGCTCCTTGCATCTGGAAGTGCCCTCACTTGTACCCGGCACCTGAAAGAGGGGAAAATGCTTCTCCAATGCCCAAACTGAAATGCTCACCGGGCGAAATCTTGAAAGATGCTCTCCCGCCGCGACAGGAACCAGCCTCCGCGGCACTTTGAGCCTTCCGCTTCTCAGCATGGCAGCAAAACAGCATGTCGGCAATGCAAGGAACTCGTCTTCAATTCAGAGCTTCTGAGATTACTAGACACCAACCAGGCAAAAACACGCAAGTTTCTCGCCATTACTCGGTTGTTGCCTCTGATATGTATGCCTCCATCTTCGGAGGCTGTCCTTGGTGCACAAGTATAGGAAATGCCCTTCTAACAGCAGCTGACCTAGATTATTGGATGAACGACTGGTTAGGGTCGGATGGCCAATCGACAAGTGATAATGATGAAGAATCTCCCGGATCAACAGGTGACTCCAAATCGAGCGAAAAATCTGTGGACATTAGCAGTCAAGGAAGCGGCGGGGAACTCCGGGGTTCGTCACCTTAGAAGCCCTCCAGTGTCCCGTAGAACTAGATATCACCATTGATTTTGTCAGTCGTGGAAGCAACTACATCCTGGATATGGTGGACGTTGCCATTTCAGCACGTCAAGAAAAGGAGACGCCTAACAAGCTTCTACCGGACACGCATGAGGAGCCTGTTCGTATCATTTTTGAAGTCAGATCAACAGGTGCGGCTGTACCCATGCATAGCTTCTTATGTTTGATTAACATTGACTAGATCTACCCCTACAATGATTCGGCAAAGCTGGGCTGCCACTTCTGCGGCTTCTAGAGATTGGGTGGAAGAGGCTAGAAAATGGCTCCAGATATGTCATGATCATGTAAGGTGCAAGCACGAAGATAAATTCCAGCCGACTCGTCTGATTGATCTACGCAACCTTCCACACCTGAAGCTCGCCACTTGCAGGGGCGCCGTTGACGCTTGCCGTTACGTTGCGCTGAGTTATGTGTGGGATATCACCAATCGTTTGTGCTCAAGAAGGAGACGCACAGCCAGATGCACGCCGAGTTTGATATGGGAGCGTTGCCTCAAACCATAAAAGATGCCATCCTGGTTGCTAAAGAGCTGGAATTTGATTATCTTTGGGTGGATGCTTTATGCATCATCCAAGATTCGGAGGAGGACAAGCTCCGGGAACTTCCTCAAATGGCCCGAATCTACCAGAAAAGCTCGATGACGATTGTTGCAGCTAGCGCATCATCAGCAAAAGATGGGTTTCTTCATAAACCGAAAGCTCCTACTTTCTTCGTTGACCCATTCTGCATCAACATCAACGCCAAGGGTGGCATAGCCATATCGCTGGAATTCGGATACCGGGAGACGTACAAGACAGGCATGGACCCAATCAACTCTCGGGCTTGGACGCTTCAAGAACGTACTCTATCCCCTCGAATGCTTATCTTTTCCAGTAGCGGTGTCATGTGGATGTGCAAGGAATTACACTTCAACCCTGCTGCTCCACCAGATACAGGGCCGCCATATCAAACAGCGCTTCCAGACAAGACTGGTGATGAGGCGTTCGACGAAGAACATATTCGGGAGAAGTGGATGGCAATTCGTGCCGATTTCACAGAAATGGACCTAACCTATTGCAGGGACAAGCTCCCAGCCATCTCCGCCCTGGCGGCAGAAGTCCAGAGAAGAACGAGCTGGATATATTTGGCCGGTATTTGGAAAGAAAATTTGTTTTCTGAGCTGCATTGGACCTCAGTCAAGATATTGCCAGGAGGGGATTATTTCTCTGTCAAACCAAAAAGGCTAGAGATGCCGGTTATATCGCTCCCAGCTGAGCTGGGCCAGCAGTGGTCTTGGTATGATTACAGACAGCGAAGACGAGTGCATGCAGCGAGAGGTTTTCGATTTCGAGATACTTGACTGTCAAGTGATGAATGTTGGAGGAGCCGGATTTTCATTTGGTCCTGTTGAAAGTGGCTTCCTCCTCGTAAAGGGTAAGCTTATTGAGCTGTTCATGAGGCCACAGGGCTGGCGCGACCCTGATGGTTCAGATGTAACTCTCTTCAGCGCAGATCACCATGGGGGTGAAGCGCGTGGTGTCGGTCATGCGACAATGGACCCTATGAATGAAGAACTCAAGCCAGAAACAAAGGTTCTGTGTCTGGCCATGAGCAAACGTAGGGTGGGTGGGCAACACCCAGTGCCTGTGGAAGGTCTGCTCCTTGCTCCGATTGCATCTAGCAGTGCATTTCGTCGCATAGGTTTCTTTCAGGTCACAGCACCTTCAGTATTTGACAAAGCTTGTGCAAAGACCGTTCGTATCGAATAAATGAATTTCCTACTTCTGGTGGACTAATTGCAGATGCCTCCCACAAGGTGTGGCTTTTGAAGCTGTGATGCTTGCACACGGACTTGAGAAGTCCCAATGTCGTCTATACTTTCTTCTCGTCCGTTTGCGCCCTACCTCTCCCTGGAGTTTATCCTTTATTATCTTCTCTTATTCTTTATCCTTAACCCCTTCCTTCATCAATTCCCTCAAATTGCCTGATGCCACTTTCTAACACGAATGTGCTGCAAGGATGGATGCCCTTAATCAACTTCCGACCACGGTTGCAATCAGCAAACTTTCGCTGTAAAATTTACTATTTAATAAATAATAAAAACTATAAGAAAATTTAAAAATATTAAAAATAGAAATTATTAATATTAATTTATTTCTTTTCAGATTAAAAATAATTTAAACTATTATATTTTATTTTATAAATTTTGAACTTTTATAAAAAAATTATTCAAAATATAGAATAAACAATCTCTATATAAGCTATGTAGAAACCAGTTTCGAATTTATTAGTTTTAATATTATACTGACTATTTCTAGCTCTAGTTAACCCTTTCTTTCGCAAAATCCATTAGGGTCGGTGATACTGGTGGCGTAGGTTGATCCGCATGAGACCTTCACGTTATTAAATGCTTTGATGGGACTTATCCAACCCTCCCCTTTGCTAAAGGCATTCTCAGGCATTGGTGGCAGCTGCCACCTATCTTTGAGTCTTTCGAAATCAACAGCGCCACCGCTTTGTTCAGTTTAATTGCTGAAGCAAACCCCAGCAATCCATACATCAGTTTGATGCCCCACGTAGATTCGGGATATGCCAAGTCAGGCACGCCCTTGGGCAGGTTTTGAATATCCTCCACCAGCGGCCGCATGGTCTTTTCGTAAGACTTTAATCCCTCGGTAATATCCTGCTCGTGCCTCGAGAGCTCGCTAGCCAGGACATAGGCTCCTATCACGGCGAGGCTGGTACCCATGCCCGTCAATGGCGTGGGGGCATATCCTGCGTCGCCCAAGAGAACTACTCTTCCCTTTGACCAGAACGGACTCCGAATCTGCACCACTTCTTGTGCATAAAAGTCTGTGGACTTTCTCAGGGCATCGACGAGTTGCTCGGCCTGCCAGCCACTAGTACCGAAAATCTTGATAAATGTCTCCTTTTGATCCTCGATGCCTTCGCGCAGACACTTCTTCAGCTCGTCCGTGTGAGCCATTGTGAATAGGTAGGCCTGGCCTCGATGGTCAGAGTGCCAACGAGTTGACATGACACGTCGCTGTGGAGCATGGTAAACTGTTGCAATCTTTTCACCTGGTTCGTCACGCTCCAGCTGATAGTAACAGCCCATGACCCCGAGCGGGAATCTAGAGGCTTTATCGGCCTCTTGACCCAGTATGCTTTTTCGAATCCGCGATTCCTGACCGTCTGCTCCAACAAGTAGATCATAAGTAGATTCTGTACCGTCCGAAAATTTGACTTTGACTTGCTGACCCTCATCTTCAAAACTCTCGACAAACACACCGAATCGATAATCGCAGCTCTGGCTCGTTGCCTGGTAAAGAATCCTACACATATCGCCGCGCATAATCTCAAACTCGCTAGTGAATCCTTGGCCTCCATTGTTCTCCTCCTTTGGGAAGAAAGCTTTTCTTTTGCCCCGAGAATCAACGAACTGGAGACCAACTTCGTCAACACCATGCTTGCGGACCTCCTCCAGCAAGCCCATGCGCTTGACTACGTCAATTCCTTGGGCTTTGAGATCGATTTGTTGACCGCCCGTGCGCAGCTCGTGGAACCGTTCAGTAATGGTGCAGCGGTACCCTAGGCGGGCAAGCCAGAAGGCCAGGGAGGGCCCGGCAATGCCACCGCCAGAAATGAGGACTTTGAGTGTCATTATCAATTGCTCTCGTCGAATCTTCCAGTCTGCGCATACCTGCGACGCCCCAGGGCGGTGGGCTATTCCATCTTCTTATACGAGCCGTAATCGTGGGAGCTATTGGCGGTCATTGGCTGTGGTTCTCTGATCTGCTCTCCGCCTGTGCCTTGCGTGCATCGCTCAGAACAGCGTGAAACCTTGAATTTAGACGCTCGGGCTTCGGTTGGTACCCGAGATCACCGAACTAATGCCATTGGAGTTAACAAGAACGACCGAGTCCGAGCATCGCACTTGGTAAATGGATTTATCTGCCATGGTCTTATCCAGGTTTAAAATCCTACGAGATCTAGGCTATGACTCACACATATTTTGTTGAGAATTGTCGATAGTGACCTGTGCCCTGTCGCAAGTAGTACCAATCCACAGACTACCGTTATAGCAGCGTGTGCTGAAAGGCCCTAGCTTAAGTGCTACCAGTTATGACGGGAACGTGGGCCCTTCCCGTAGCGGTAAGCAAAGCGGAAAGCCCAGTGGGCCTGAACAAATGCCTCCGGCGGCGATTGCATCGACCCGGCCTCGCTACGCTCGATATCACGATTATCAAGGCTTAAGGGATAGTGCGTTAAGAATATCAAGAGCATTTCATAATAAAATGCATTGGTATTTAATTAATAGCCCTATGATAGGATCTTTAATTAATTATTAACAAAATAAATAAGCCTAAACTTAATTATTCTTTTATTAAAGGAGTAAAGCAGCTCTTCACTCGTTTTTTTTTTTTGTGTTGTTTAATTAACTCTGCTCTTGGAAGAACAGGCTGGCCTTTCCTGAGCTATAGTACCCTCGAACAGCAACAATCTGATACTGGAGGTCGCCAATGGGGAATCCCTGGCTAGCCCAGAAATCCAGGTGGTTCTTCATAGTTACCTGACCGCCCACTCGGTGCTGTCTCCGAACAGACCAGTATTGCTCAAAGGTTTTGAGACTTCCATCCAGTGACGGCTGATTGTAACGCGTCGACTTGAACACGTCATATGTGCCTTCGTCAGTTTTGAAGGTGCCGTATCTCCGAGCTGCCGCGGCAGGGTTATCTGTAATAGATGGCTCAGCTCAGACTCGACCAAGATGAGTGAGTGGATTGGATTCGATACTTATCCGGTTGTCGTATATTAGAGAGTATAAAAAGGCAACTCACTGCTTGGAGATCAGCTTCTGTTAAATGAGGACCAAGACGTATGGCAACGTCTTTTCCTTTGTCAGTTGTGTGATCATGTGGACTTACCGAGTAACAAAAGTATCAACCACAAAGTATTCAACTAATGGGTTCTGTCAAATAGCCATTAGCGTGTAAAGGTCAAGGCGAAAAGAAATGGGTCAAACATACGGTCGTCCAACCATAAATGCCAACAAAGCTATGGCTGTTGGAGTTGTGCGTTCCATTGTAGAATATAGTGCGGTCAGTGCCAACCTTCCATCCCTTTCCGCCGATGAAGTCTCCGCTATTCTTCCATTGCACGTCGAAACGGCTGCCCGGACCATTGATGACATCTACTTCACCAAGATCTTCGGCCCACTTATGCAGGTAATATGGACTATCAATTGCGGTTCCTTCATCTGTCGGATTGGAGACTCCAGCCTCAAGATCGCCTGTGGGGACCTCAGCGGGGAAGGGAGTGCTAATGCACATGTAGCAAGAATGAGAAGGTGTTTCAAGTAGTTCATATTGAAATTGTTCTGGCAACCTACTCTGCAGGAAAACTGTTTTCAAATCAACGTGTGCTACTGAGCTAGTTGATTCCTTGAGAGAAAGCGAGCAGCTACTTGTATTTGTACTCCAGTTTCAGTCATGTCCTTGAGGATTCCAGCATCAAGGCTACCTCTCGTGACTGCAGTATCTGGGGTCAAGGTACAGGCCTGCAGACAAATCGGACAAATGGGCAGACGAATTTCCTTGGTCTTTCGGAACCAAGCTTCGTAACAAATACGGAAACCCCTGCTGACAGAATGGACACTTCAGAAACAGACCAATTGAAGGTACCGAAATGCCTGCACGCGCTCACGCTGCCAAACGTCTTGCAGGATGGCCTGTCAGCATGTGGGGATGTCAGGTTATTTATCCGATCAACAAAGGTGCCGAACCGCGGGCTTCGAAGTGCCGTAGCTAAGATAAGAATGGATGTAACCTATCGTCTTTAGCCGCCTTCTTGCATGAGGCCTGTCACATGCGTCAATTGCCGTTGTCAGTTTGGCATTTGCGGCGGAGTTGAGAAGGCAACTCAGACACGCGACAAGTTTACAATAACTTGAGTTACACCAAGTGCTTTGAGAGGCGTGGTTGGAGAAGTTGGAACGTGGAAAACTTCAGACTACGAATCAGACTGTGTCTTGGCACCACCTGGTCAGCCCTTTGTCCTGGTTAGATGAAGAATGATTTTCATTCGTCATGTCTGTTTATGAAAAGGACAGGCTGAAGGATTTCGTGCGTCTGGGGACTGTAGAAACGTTTGACTGCAAGAATTGTGGAAGCTGTTGTCGAGGTGGTATTGGTATTATTTTTCGGTAGTCTGTTACGCTCAGACTGAGGAAGTTTTGTTTTGAAAGACTGGAGGCGTGTCCAAGTTCCACTCAATGGTTGTGCATATTGATTCTTGGTTGGTGTGGCAGTTGAAAGGTAAACAAGTGTTGTACGCTGTGGTTCGTGGCCCTGGGCCCGGTTGAAACAATAAAATGTTGTCCAAGTACAGGCCGTGGGTTGCGTCAACGATGGAACTGGATTCTGGCCTGGATGCATTTGGATAACTTCTCATAAAATGGGGCCCGTGGCGAATGCTTGAGTTCAAGTACTTTTTGGATATTTTATTGAAGACTTTCTTCTGGAGGAGACTACTGTTCCCTAGGTATAATTTCTTCCGTCCCTTACCGCAAGCTCTTCCTTCACTTCTTGGCAACCGCCTTGGCGAGGTCAGCCAGCGCCTCTCTGCGCTTGAACTTGGCATCCTCGATGACGCCTATCACAGGGAATGGTCAGCAGGGGATTGGAATTTCGAGAGGCGGCGACTGCGACGACTGCGACGACTCAGGGATAAGGATACAGATACATACCAGCATCGGCGTCGCTGGAAAAGTTTCCAGACCAAGTGACGTAGGTGTGGCCCTCGTGGGCTCCCGAGGTGACGGGGTAGACGCGCAGGGTGCTGACAACAGAGGTGTAGCTCAGGGCGGGCTCGGAGGAGATGATGCTGTAGGTGATGTAGTGGTTGATGGACTGTGTTGGTGGTTGACGATAAGGATCAGCCCCTGTAGCTCTCACATGGTTCGCATGGCTCCCATGGCTCCCCATAGCTCCCAGACCAGGGCACGAAGCGGGGCCACGGTTTTTGCTAGGTGAAAACGGATGAAAAACTCACGGAATGCTCTTCCTGCTTGACCTGCAGCTCGGTGCCATCCTTGAAAGTCCACTTGACGATGTCGGTCTCCTCGAGGCTCCTTCACCCACTCGCTCTTCTCCAGCTTCGACCACCACTTGGAGAACTCGGGCAGCTTGACCAGGTGCCAGACATCGCTGAAGTGGGCCTCGATGACGGCGGACTCTTGGACGGAGGTGGAAGTGGGGATGGACATTTTGACTGATGAGACGGGCTCAAATTTTTGTGATGGCAGAGGGGTGATTGAATGCGTGATCTCGATGCGAAGAAGTTGGATGAGAAGCAAGATGTTGGTTGCTGAATTGCTCGACAGTGGCGTCATAAGCGTCATCCGCTAGGTGCCGTCCCTTTCCGGCTTAGTGCGGCTGGCTGCCAGAACCCTGTCTCGTGACATGCCAGTGCCCAATCCAGTAATTGCATAGCCAGAAAAAGAAAAAGAAAGAGAAAAAATTCATGAAAGAGTTTCAAGGTCTAGGGTAGGCATTTTTCGTCGAACAGCGGCTGGGCCTGTTTTCTTATCTCACTCTTTCACCCACCCTCTGCTTGTCATTCAGTGCAGCATAAACACATCGGATCTTTTCGTGGTAAAAATAATTCCATTTTGCAATGCCTCTTCCATAGCATCATTAGACAGAAGCCGTACCAAAAGCCGTACGAAAAAATGGGACTTGGTCTACGGAGCGACCAGCAAAGTACCTTGACGACCGGACAAGTCATTCCCGTCGTCAGACGAAGTTGGACAGACCATTTTTTTGTTTTTTAGATTTATCGGTTACCCGGAGTGCTTATAACCAACAAGAACTTCAATTTGGCCTGCCTCATTAATCAGTTCCATGTCACTGAAGCCGCAGAATCTCCAAAAACAGCTAGCCATAACCATAGGGCTTGTCTTGACTTATCGTTAGGGCTAGCGCATGTCGCGATACCGATACCCAGGTCCACGGAACATGCCACAGGGCCAACAGCAGCGCTCATACCTCAAGCAAGATACTATGCATTTGACTGGCCAAGCCGACTCCATATCCGTTTCTTCTTCGTGGGGTCTGTTTTGTCAACCACCACTCAAAGCTAGCATAATACAACCCTAGATACTGGTGGGAGCCATCCGGAAACCGTTGAAGCCGGAGCGCCGTCAGCCATCCAGTCTTGGCCCATGACTACTCCGTCTAAATGCGCTGACAGATACGGGCCACCCTTGGTTTCTACAGCGCGGATAACCATAATGACATTAAGCGGGCTGTTGCCGTCAAGATGGCAAGCCGTTGATATCTCGGTATGCGGCTCACACCACTGCTACTTTCGTTTCAGCGACGTGAGACAGGTAGGCATCTACATAGATATGACTGTTGATCACAGGTACATTTAATAACCCCCGACATATTTCAATTCACTTTCTGTTAATCTAGATTCAGCGTGCCAACACACTTTGCTTTTATACCCCTCCGTCATCCACTGTCTTTCACTGTGTATCGTTTAGATTGTGCACACGCGTACCGAGTTGCATCAAGTCATGGCACCATACAGTCTGCCTTTAGAAAAGATGTGCATTGCCAAACCCACAATCTCGAGTACTTCTCCTGTATCAATAGACTCTGAATCGGCACCCAAGCCCAAGCGAGTGGAAACACCATCACTACCGGAAAACATAGTCCCATCTAAGAGGAAAGTTGCTAGATCGACTAGTCGTATCTCCAAGAAAACAAAGAGCAAACTTTGCTGTACAAAATCACCATCCGGCGATTTGAAACCCTCAGGCAAACGAATCCGTTCCTCCCCAACTATGCGTGGATCCAGAAAGCGCGGGAGGCTTCTGAGAGGTGTCGAATGAAGAAGATCAAGGTGCACTTGTATAAAAAGTTGATTTATCGAAAATTTTCCTGAGTGCTAACCAGTATCCATGCAAACCAATGGATAATTTCCCTACCACCGTTGGGTAGGTTTTTGCACAGTTAGCATGAAGATTAATGCTCCATGATATAGCCCTTTTCAATGTTTGGGCGTGGGCGGAATGATGTAGAACATTATGATTCCAGCACCACACGGTATTACATCTCAAACATGTGGATATGCGAATACTGTAATCGTAAAAGCCCTTTTCTTTCATCAAGTAAACCATTATCAATTCTAAATCTCTAGAGCATGAAACGCTATCATGACACCAAATACGCCCCTGCATCCCAACAATAGTCTAAACACAAGCTGATCCATTCGACCACTTCGATGCAGCCCTCAATTTCTTGCCGTAAAAGTAGAATGCAAACGGCACAGGAATCAGAATCGCTGCGAATCCTCCTGTAATGCTCGATCCGGGGCCGACACCAAGGTTATGGTAAAGCGGCCCAACAACAAGGGTAGGGCTCCCGCGACACAAGATCGAAGAAAGGTGTTTGCTCCGATCGCCGACGCTGCATAGATCTGAAAGGTATCGACGAGATAATTCAATGCTGCCTGAAAGATGGTGAAGAACCCAGTACCAAGCATTATCAACCCGATGCATGGAGCCACCCAGCTCACGCCGGGTTCGGCAGTCCAGCCTATCAAGAACTGGCTAGCACAGAACAAGAATGACCCGAGCATCATCGGCGGCAAGCGCTTCTCTGGAACAGCTTTGTTGCCTGCCCGATGGTAGTGCTTGTTATAGATGAATTGGTTGTAAATATTGATTCCACAACCAATGGCTGCACCAATAATAATTGATATGAATGGCAAAGAAGCCATGATTGGGTGCCATGCCCGTATTTCTCGGAAGATGATGGGAATGGCACCCAGCTGCATGTAAAGGATGCCATAGCAGAAGCTGGCATACAATGTCATGAGGCCGCAAATTGGCGTGAAGAGGATTTGAATGGGGCGGACGAGGAACTTTCGTGCTAATTGTCCAAGTGTGACATCCCACTCCTCGAATTGTGTATGAAGTGCCCAATTGCCGGTCTCGTGACGCAGCCTTCTAGCCTTGTAGATGAGAACAAGGGAGGGTAACTTTCGTCAATCACAAGAGCTCCAACTGAAAGAAGGAATAGTTGGATAATCCCTGTAAGATATTCTGTCCATCTCCAACCTAATGATGGCTGTTGCACAAGGATAGTAGAGATGATGGGCCCTGAAACCGTCAGTAAGTTTGCTATACGAACAAAGATTATCGCCGTACCTAAAGCTGGCCCGCATACAATGGCCATAGAGTAACCAGCCAGAGCAATGCCTCTCCAGGCAGGCGAATACAAATCACCCATAACACCCCAGTATTCGTCATGGGTGCTGAAGCAAAAAGCCGCCCCAAAACCGGGTAAGCATTATTGTCTGTAAATCTTTTGCTGTGGCTGTTCCGAAGCTGAAGCACACGGCGATAAACATGGGCGTTAGAACCGGCGCCCTTCGGCCGTACACTTCGCTCAGTGGAGCCCAAAGCAAAGGTCCGATGCCGAAACCAAATAGATACAAGGTCGTTCCTAGCGTGGCTACTTGTGATCCCACGTGGAATTCTCTTGCAATCTGCTCCGTGCCGGCTGAATATGAGGATGATGCCCAGGTGGCTGACATGGTAATGAAGCCGTACAACACCGTGGTAAGGACCTTTTTGTGGGTGGGCCAGTTTATGGGCCGGTATGGATCATCATCACCGTCAAAATCGACTATGTAGTTTTCTGATGTAGGTTTGTCGGCCATTGGGTGGGAAAATTCGGGTAGTACACGAGATTGGATGCGCGAGAGAATGGTATCAACTCGCGACTGGGCGCGTGTCAGACAGGTTGCCCCGGCCACCCCGTCTGGTAGTCTGTTCTGGCATCGTCCAGTGTGAGATTTGATCTCACTCAAACACGGACGGTGACCATCATGGATATCTTCATTTTCACTGTCGGACAAGGACAGCTGCGAAGAGCTCTCTGCGTCCTCAAGGGCGCTAGGCTCAAGACGATCCTCAGTAGCCATGGTTGTATGCTGTAAGGGATGAATGGAAGCTGATGTTCTCAAATCTATCTCCTGAACAATCAGGCATGAATTCAATGAGGATCTTCTGAGTAAATATACTCATCCTTTACCGTCCGGATATCGGTATTGGCTGTGATGTCATTGCATGATTGGACCCTGAAGAACCACCAGCAGCATGCAATAACCAGCCAACTGGCTGTAGGCGCAATGTCTCAATCAGTGGGCCGGGTAGAACCCTGCCGCCTTGCCGTAAATCTGGCTGACGACGGCTGTGACAAACTACATGACTAAACGGCTAGTTACTGTTGCGATTCGGCGATGCGGCGATGCGGCAATTTTCCGGGGAGGAACTGTTGGATCAGGGCGCGAGCAAACATGGCCATGCTGACATAGCGCTAGCACGTAGTGAAGACCATGACAAACGCGCCTGGCGTACCTCACGTAACCACTCTTTAGGCTGGTGCATTGGAAATCGCTCCTCGGGCTACGGCATTTCGCCTTGGCGCTGAACTATCTTGGAACCCTGCATTCAGGGTCGAACAGTTGCATTCCGCGTTGTGTTGCGGATGGCACGGCAAATCATGCACAAATACGAGGACATGGATTGGTGCAGACTCTTCCTACAGCTTGGTCAGAACCCTTCCATGCTTGCCAGTAGCCAATAGGAGCCAGTAATTAACCCTTCATGCCAACTTATAAAGTGGGCTTTTCCTGAGCTGTTTCGGCTCCGCCAGGGCTGCTTCTTTCGGAACCGAATGTCGGGGAAAGTCGGCATGCTGAGCAAACTGCGAGTTTGCGTGATATTTAGTATGCTGCTCGTAACATTTCCCATTGTCTTAAGCTTGGAGTTGGCCCTTCCTGTAGGGATGAGCAAAGCGGAAGCCGGGTGGGCCTAAGTAAATGCCTCCGGCGGCGACTGCGTCGAGCCGGCCTCGCTACGCTCGATATCACGATTATTATGGCTTGAGGTAGCCGTCTTCAGGGCACCAGAAATCGGGTTCGTCAGTATCAGGGCCACCTGAGTTGACCAATGCTGTGGTATAGGGTAGGTTCACATCGTGTAGAGCAAGGTCTCATGTGCCTCGACTGTTGTAAAGAATGCCGATTGGGATACTTCTAGTCTGTAAAATGCTTATAGAAACTCGTTTCATATTTAGTATGGCTCATGCGGAGAAATGTCGAATGTACACCCGGGATAATATGATCTCATTGAAATACAGCTTTGATCCATTGGTGCTATCCTACTTTTTACCAACAGCTCACAATAATTACCATGTAAAACCGCTTTCGAGCATATTTAGGATGAGCTCCAAGGAAAACAATAAGACGTCTGGTACATATGAGCAATATGCGACAGAAGAAACGACTTTCACCTAGTTCCGACTGGGGTAATAGTCTAGCGACATACCGATGTTCAGGCGAACGGCTAGATGCCTGCGATATTCACCATTAACTCAGAACTATATTGGCGTAGAAAGCCGCGGGAAGGATGACCTCCGTTCCACCAGCAACGAACGCAAATATTCCGCCCTTTACCCACGATCAACTCTTGGCAATGTGAATTAGCCACAGGCATGCGACCAGGGTCCAGCACTCAGTCTTGATGGTATCCACACATCGATCGGCAGAGAAGTCGATCAGATACCGGCGTACAACTAAGTTGGTCGGCTACGGTTAAAAAGCTATGCTAAAAGCAGCTGGTGGACCTTGAAATGACCCGCCGTCAAAGCTCCCGGAAACTATCGCACGGATACTCCAGAATGCTGGGGAGTACTCCGCACCTAAGGGCGATGCACTAATTGCAAAGTGTCTCTCACCAAGGGCTTCCCAGCATCACAAGACTAGACAGATGGTAGACACATCCCAATGACAGTAAGGTCTATCGCATCTTGCCCACCATAGCCCCACGTTCAGGAAGTGGCACTATTCTCGTTTCTTCCAGCTAACCAGATTGTTGAAAGAGTCGGCTCACGGCTATAGCAGCGTGGAGGCCGCTTGCTACGCCTGAGTCTGTCCCAGAACACGCAAAGAACAACTTAATTGAATCTATCAATGCTTCGCCACTTCTATAATGGTTTATTCGAAGGGAAACGTAGTTGTAGGACACCCAGGACGATCCAAATTAGCAACCAATACCTTCCAAAGTCAGACAAGAAGTCCCTATCCCTTTCTGGCCATACATAGCGCAAGCCAGCAACATAAAAATTTTGTTTTTTATTTATTTATTAGCCAGCAACTTGTAGTATCGAGAAAGACAATAAGCTGGGAGCTCGCCGATGTAATATCCATTTCCTTGGTATGCCCATCGTCAATAACTAGCAAGCCAGACCATTCAACGAAGATATTAACATCTACTACAAGCCTCTTCACAAACGCCGACATCCGCGCACATCTAACAACTGGGTCTTTCTCCACACAGAAGTTGATGTCATCGGCACATGGCACGGGATCGGTAGTGACATTTATGGACTCCTGGTCTAGGAGCATGGGTATTGCGTCTGCTTTTCTCTGGCACCATAGTGGGGACTGATCCAACGCTCCATAGCGGAATGAGGATGAGCCGTCATAGGTTTGGAGATGGCACCGCTCAAGGTTTAATCACATGTTAGAGCTAACTCCTGAAACAAAAGTTTATTTACTTAGGCTGTTGTTCAGGAAGAAGGCCCGCGATGGACGAGTTCCCAGTGTTCAATGAAAACTGCCAAAGGCCGACACCGGATACTGCTAGGCACTAATGTCCACTTCTCCATCGACTCCAAAACCGGGGAAAAAGGGAAAATAAAAAGGAGAAAATAAAAGAAAGAGAACAGTGTTGTCACAGACAGATGATATTGGGCAGAAATCTGACATCGATTCACGCCATCATCTTAGACACGGCGTATCAGAGGTTGATCAATAAGGGACCTGTTCTGGAGATCATCGCCGCATAGATGTCTCACATCTCCTTTACTTCTTGATCCCTGACTCGAGAACTTCGTGTGGCGCATCCTCAGGCACCGGGTATTTCGGACGTCGTCAGGATCTACCAATACAGTTCAGCCTATGCCTCGTATGGAAAGGAAAAGCACAGGTGCCTGAGATCCTCAGAATTGCCCTGGTCTGCGACGATGCTGAGATGGGACATCGCACGGCATAAGCCGCTGAGCTGTTAAAGGACCAAGACAGATGGCGTGTGGCACTCTCGATGTGGAGTAGTGAGTGGGACGAGTCATGCCGTGCATCAGTAGCACTAGGGAATCGAGCACGGACAAAGGCTGGCGCCGTCGCGTCATGAAGTGTGGTGTTATTTGAAAGCCCCGAGCTGCTGAACGCCTTCCTCCTCGGGCGCTTCACCACTTTATTGCCTGCCGATTCGATATATCAAGCCAAGCTACACGAAAGCAGCGCCGTCCACACACACCGGGTCGGCTATACTGGTTGCTCTGATATTCCCGTCGCTTCGCCCAGGCAGTAGAATTCGGAGTTGTTATTAAAACCAATCTTTCCAGCCTTGGCCCTTCGCCACATCCCATTTTGCTTCGTCGTTTGTGCCATTGCAATCGATTTTTGCCCCCAAGGATGCGTCTTGATCGATGGCAATATGACTGTCGATTGGGATTGCTTCAAGTGATGGACCCAGGTTCATTCAATTGAGACGCCGCATTTGCGAAGCCGAATCATGAGGAGGGCCATTTTCAGTGTGTTTGTTATTTCATTTGCGGCTATCGGCACCCTTGCTCAGAATACCAGCGACGTCTCGGCAGTCTTGACCATATTACCAGATTGCGCTGTATGTTGTTGTCCTGTCCCTTTGACGACAATCATTAATGGGCTGTTAGAAACCGTGTTTCCATGCGACTGTCGATAATGTTTGCGATTCGTCGGATGCATTAAATTGTATCTGCAACGATGACGGGTTCCATCCGACCATGAGGGTCTGTCTGCGACAGAACTGCCCCATCCCCGATAGATTTGGTACGGTCGATACAGCCTTTGGAGAGCTTGTGATGTGTCTCGAGATGCTGACCGAGGCACAGATTATTTACGGAAAGAGGATGAATTATGTGGCCGTCCTCGCCGTGACCGCAGAATGGAGGCATGGCCATACATTTCCATCCACATTTTCAGCATTCTGTGCGCAGTCATCCGAATATACACGAAGACGTTTGTAATCAGAAAATTCTCCCCGAAGACTGGCTCGCATTATTCTATTTCTTAATCTATATTGTATATTTTGGGATTGGGCATCATGGTGAGAACCCTTGAGCTCTTAAAACTGGGACCAAAATCGACTCACAGATATGCCAGCGTTGATGTCAGCCTTCGGACAGGACATTTGGTGGATCGAGCCAGACGATTTAGCGCACGCGCTGAAGGTACTGCTGTTCTTTTACATGCATACTTGGGTACTAACAATCCTCAGTTATTTTGGATCGACGTCCCCTTCTATAGTCTGCTGCTTGGCTTGACTAAGATTTCCATCATATTGTTTTACATTCGACTGTGTCATCTTTACAAGACATTTTGCCGCATCTGCTGGATATTCATGCTTGCTATTGGACTCAACACAATCGTTTTCATCTTCTTGTCCATATTTCAGTGTTCGCCAATCAGGTGGAATTGGGATCGGTTTAAAGGCGAAGACGTGGACGCTCAGTGTCTCAACCTGAATGTTCTCAATTGGGCCATTAATATCACCAACATCGTCTTCGACATCGTGGTACTTGTCCTCCCAATACCTTTAGTCGCCAAGAGTACGTTATTCTATCTTTTCACTTTCTCTCAATCCCATGGACCCATGAAAACAAAACGAAAAACAACTTCTGAACGTTTATAGTGAAGTCGACGCTGCGTCGAAAGGTAGCCATAATTTTTATGTTCAGCCTTGGCGTTGTTGTTTTGGTCGCGAGCTGTTTAAAAATGCGATACAACATATTGTACGGCCATTCATCCAACATAACGTGGGATTACATGGATCTGATGGTGTGGGCTGGTATAGAAAGCTCTGTCAGCGTCGCCGCGCCTTGCTTGCCAACAGTGCGACTGTTTCTGCATAGTATATGCCCCGGGTTTTCGGTCGGATATTTGCGTTTGGAGCACAGGGTGAAACGACCTTGGACGAATACATCAAAGAGGAGGAGGACGAAGTTGCACAGTGGTCAGCGGATGTGGAGAAGCCGACCCAGGACAATGTACCGGTGAAGCGACCTCGACGAGCCGTCACGACAGACCGAGAAGGGCGTGTTTATGAGGGTGGCCATGATGGCGCGAAGAAGAAGAAAGCTATGACAGAAGCAAGCCGAATACTCAAAAGCGTGGATGATACACCATCAGCTTTATAGTTGAGTCATTCTGATTTGATTTGCCAAGAGATACCATTTACCAGAGTTGCACTATTATTTTCTCGATATGTGAAGTTTTGCATATAGACTATGTCTGAAATTTTTGGTTCTGAGTAGTGTTATGAAAGGGCCTAATCAAGATCTCATCTTCATCGCAATAACACTGATCTCACCAACTGATGACAATTCAGAGCCTCCTATCCTAATTGGTTACTAGGCTGAATTTATGAAGCAATCAATTGTTCTGAAAAAGAGTACTGATCAACTCAATGGTCTCTTCAACAATCTGGTAAAAGTCACAGTCAACATGTTTACAATCATTGACACCGGTAAGCAGAGGTTAGACGTTATTTAAGATTTCTTCAGCCTGTTTATTTAATAATCACGAATTCTACCGGAGGAGCCCAGCCTTATATGCTACTCTACTCAGTTCCAGTGCCAGGAATGATTCTGGACGCGCGAATCTCGACTCAAGGGTACCATCCTCGCCCTGGGTGAAGCGCTGGCTGCCGACGAACAGCATGTTCTCCAGGGGCTTGTAGTACTCATGACCAGCCTCGAACTTGATTTGTTCCACTATTCGAGATTAGAATAATCCACAACCTATCATTTGGGCGATTTTCTTACTTGAGTAGCCCCATGGGGAGGGCTTGGCGCCGGGCTCGCCCATCAGGAGGGGCATGACGACCTCGTTCAGCTCGCTGATGGCATAAGCCTCCATCACGACAGATCGGCCCTCGTCATCAGTGAAGATGACCTTGACAATAAGTCGGCCGTGGGCATTGTCGCTATCGATCTTGAACCAATCGCATCCACTGCTGACCTTCCAGTTGAACTTGGGGGCAAAGTCGCCAATAGACTCTACGGTTCCATGGTAGAAAGGCTAAAGATGATCAGTCATATTCGACTTGAGAAAACTCGGAGTTGACTCTCCGGAGAGACATACAACAGCAATCAGGTTTCCTCCGGTCCAAACGTTACCGACGGGAACTTGTCCTTGATGCCAACAGCCTTGATGACAAAGGCAGGCTTGAGAGTAGGGAAGCTCTCCTCAGGGTAGCCAAGCTCTGTGGAAGACATGTTGTTGTAAGGTAGGCGGAGAAATCTGGTGAAGAATTGATGCAAGAAGCGGAACATGAAAGCCCTGTGAGTTGATGCAGATGAATCGGATTGTTCTGCCTCAATTCGGTCGAAGGACAAGCTTCATATACGGCGATTTCTCGTCACCTAACGGCGAAGCGCGGTCTCATCGTCAATTGTTCCTCCGGTGAGTGGATACGTGCGGTGATCGGATTACGGAGCCGAGCCCGAACAAGGTAGCTTGCGGTATGGTCCACGGCCGGCGCGGGGAGCTCGGGGTGGACGGTCCGCGCTCTTCCGCCGCTGATGGCTAAGAATAGTTCCCCACTAAACCAATTAGAAGCATGAAACGGATAGATTATTGTCAGATTCGGATTTTCCCAAGAGACAATAGTGCAGAGATCCGACGGAGAGGGAGGAAGCCGCTTGACTCGGCAGCAATGGAAATGCGCTGTTGGAAGTCGGCGATGGTCCGAGGGAAAGCCGCGATTCATGGAATAGTAGCCTATCACTGAGAACAAATGTCGGAGGAAAAGAGTGGTGTCCAGAGACATGTAAAATTTAGCATAATGGTTTGAATTCTCCACTCATTTAGAAGTTTACTAAGAACACAATGCATTCGTTTTTAATGTGCTACAAACTAATCTAACGACGGTACCCAAGACGACCGACGAAATCTAGGTACACTGATGGACCACTCTGCCAGGATCTCTCGCGTCACGACTGTCCATGTTATTCCGTGCCGAGTTACACATATATACTCTGCATCGGACTCCTTGAAATACGCATGGATGGCAGAGAGTGTGCTACAACACGAAAATACGGCAGGCTGATGCAAAGCGAGGTGCGAGATAGGCCTGACCATCTGTTCCTCCGTGAGTTCACCGTCCAGAGCACCGGTAGATTGTCCCTCCCCTATCACACTTATACAAACCACGTCGATTTTTTCCTGGTCCAATACAACATGCGCGGAATCGTCGAGTGTCTTCAAGACCTCCCGCAAACTTTGGTTGGAAATGCATCCAATAAAAGTTTTATGCTTGAGGATTGGAAGATACTGTGAGCCAGCTATCTCGGCCGCGTCAAGGATCATCTTCAAACTGTGAACCTGGGCCTCAAATCCTGAAGCGAGATTCAAGCATGGTGTACGGGGATCTTGGGGCTCCCAAACATCCTCCACCCTTACCACTCGTGTGTCTAGTATAGTGGCGAGGAAGGCTGTCCGTGCAAGCTGGAGAAGAGGTCCTGACAAAGTTAGCGTGGGCTCAAATGTCACCAGGAGAACTTACATAAATGCTTTCTGGCTCGATGTAGGCTGCCACTGCTTTCGCCGTACAGATGGAGATGGCAAATGGCACAATGTACTCCCAGCTGTGGGTGGTTTCAAATACCAGAATGATGATGCTAAGATGTAAGCGGGTAGTACCAGCCATGACAGCCCCTGCGCCGGCCATGGCGTAAACAGCAGGATCCGGTTTGAAGTTAAAACCCAGAAAAGTGCCATCTTTCAACAGCAGCACACACAGCTCTCCAATGCAACGCCCCAGCATCGCCCCAATAGCCATTGAGGGCATGTAGATGCCCTGGGGATCTGAAGCCCAGTCGTGATAACGGTAAGTCCCAGCTTCACCAGCAGACTAAGGCCCAGAGTCGCCACGCCTGCATTGGTTGTCTGTGCCGTCACCGACTCCCTTGTCAATTCTGAGAGCAGCTCAGCTGTACCAAAACGTAGATATTTCGCCCAGAAACTGCTGAGCGCCGTTACCAACGCTACAATCATGACGTCCAGAATTGGCCAACGCTTCAACTGCGGGAGCTGGCGATATGAACGTGACCAGAGGCGAACGCTGCCTATGAAAATCGCAGCTACCACGCCAGCAGCAGCACCCAGAATGAAGAATAAGGAGGCATCATCAACGGACCATGAGGTCGTATACCTCACTTGCCACGGCACGGCCTTGCTTCCGCCATAGGGACCAAATGCTGTAAGTGCAGACACGGCGACCTTTGCTAGTCAGTTTGGAAAAAATGATTGCGACCGAGGATTCACTCACCACGCCGCCGCCAAAAAGAACCGCAAAGAAAGAACTAGTGAAGCTTTGGCTGCGCGCATTGTCAATATCAGTTCTCCACCTTGGTTGGGCATGTAACTGACCCAAAGTCTTCAATCACAAAGGCTGCGCCAGTCATGGGCGTACCAAATGCCACGGCCATGCCCGCTGCGGATCCAATAGACAGCGCCTTGCGGGCTGAGATGCGTAGACGTGCAGGCACTGACTGGTTGACGAGATTGGCTGCGCTAGCGGCCAGGTGGACATAGGGGCCTTCCTTTCCAACACACAAGCCTGAGGATGTGCTCATTACCAGACCCAATATCTTCATTATCAAAGTGGACACTGTCCAGGGTGCGTCGTCACGGACACCATAGATGGCCTGCTTGACATCCGAAACACCACTTCCAGCCGCAGCAAAATACGAATGAAGCGTCTCCTTTCCGTCATTACCAAGGGACAAGGGTAGTGACCGATGCGGTCTGCGGGCTCGGGTCAAGCGTGTCCAAGCATGCGAAAGGCCAGCCAACAACAGAACCAAAAACAGGTAGACAGCAAAGTTGAATCCTGACAGCTTTGCGTCTGAAACTCCGACGATTGCAGACCATGTCTTCCATTGCGGACAATCCGTGTCTGTCAACTGTTAGTCCTGGGTGCTGATTGCAGATTGCAGGGGACCTCTCGGAATTAAAGACTCACATCCTGAACAGCACATAGGCTTACTTGCAGTCCAGTCAACTGTTATTGTTAGCCCCACCTCTGATAAGAGTCACCAGTGCTTAGCATACCCGTGCAGATGCCGTACTTCCAATCAAAGATGCGAGACTCGCCCACGTCGACTATGCATGCAACAACGGCAGCGGCAATACCCATCATGACAACGGCGACAAAGTTGAGCACATATGAACCAGCACGTGCATCATGTGCCGACTTGATTTGACTGCTGGTATTGGCGAGCCAGCCGCGGCCTTGCTGCAAGCTATTGGAGAGCCATGTTTTTGCTTTGGCGGCAATGATGGTGCCGGTCTTTGTGGAAGAGACGCAAGAGAGTGCGTCCGTAAAGGACTCTGCATCGCTGTTGGCACTCTCAGCCGATTCCAGGCTGCTAAAGGCTTCCGGAGGACTAGAAACAAAACTTTCGTATGATAGACTGAAACTGCGAGTAAGGATCAATGGGTCCCGCTCGCTAGACGAAGAGCCCGAGGCCATGGCAGCTGCTTGTTCCTGAACCGCGAATGAACAAGCAGGCGGGCTTTCTGCCAGTCGACTTCATCCAATGCACGAAGCTACGAGGCACCCGAGGGTGAATACACAAAGGCTCCAGACTACTTCACATATTATTTTCCACAGCGCCGACTAGTTTTGCCATCTACAACTCAATGGGGCCAAGGCGGCCCGTCCAGCGCGAAGGAAGCCGACCCGAGCGTCGAGAATAAGCATATAGGGTGAGGCGACGACGGGCTTGCATAAAAGACAAGCATTTACCCCTGGCTATGCAACCTGATCTAGGTGGGTACGGGAGGCGGGATCTTGGCACCGCATCGACCCGAGCGAACGCCGTGGAGGGCCAAATTGCTCCGTGGTGGCCGCTAAGACGCCCGCGCCCGGCCTTGCATGCGTCGATCATGCCCTGGGCGAGACGCTATCAGCAACCTCTGCCGGGCCCCTGCAACGATAATTGGTTTCAAAGACCAGTGCACCAGTAATCTATCGAGGTTGGTGCATGCGGCACGTTGCTAGCGCTGATATGGGAACCCTTGCCAAGACATCGCAACTCCACGGACAGGGCGGCCCGTCTTGTCCGCCCTTTGACTAAGCTAGGTCTTTTCCTATGTTTAAACAATAACATCCGGCTCTTCCCTCGTTCTGTTTTACGATGCGTTTGCTGTTCAGGTGTGGGAGTCAAACAATCGATTGGTTCTCAGAGAATACCGGCCAAGATGACATCAGTTAACGATACCGGGGTCCTGGCTTCCCAGCATGCCCAGGACACAGAGAAGGCTGTTCTTCCCGAGGAGAATCAAATCACAGATAGCAGCAGTGGTCAATCGCCAGCGCCCGAGCCGAAGCCCGATGATGCAGAGGCTGGAAAGCCGGCGGCTGGTATCAAAGTACGTGGGAACCGGAACCCAAGCGTCTCCTTGGGACTTGAAGCTGACTCTGGGCTATAGTGGATGCTCGCTTACGCATCCCTAATCGCATCTGTCCTGCTCTTTTCCATGGACAACACGATTGTAAGTCGAGGCCCTTGATAGGATGGCAATGTCAATTATTCTGACTCGCTACAGGTCGCCGATATTCAACCCTCCATCATCGAAGCCTTCAACGATATTGCGAACTTGCCATGGATCGGTGTCGGATTCGCTTTGGGAGCCATTACTATCTTGCCAGTGTGAGTTCTCTCCAAAAGACCACCCGAATTCCCTGTCTAATTATGGTTCGCAACAGTGGAAAAGCGTACGGCGTGTTCAACATAAAATGGATGTTTCTCAGCTGCTTCATTCTCTTCGAGGCCGGTAGCGCACTGTGCGGTGCCGCACCCAACATGGAGGCTATGATTGTCGGCCGTGTGATTGCAGGCATTGGCGGCTCTGGCATGTACTGCGGTGGTATTGTGTACGTCTCGGTCATGACGAGCATCAACCAGAGACCTCTTTACGTTGCCGGTATTGCCATGATGTACCAGATTGGTAGCGTTATCGGACCCATTGTTGGTGGTGCCTTCGCCGACAGCTCAGCTACCTGGAGATGGGCCTTCTACATCAACCTTGTGTTGGCCGCTGTCCTTGCCCCAGCCTTTATCTTCTGCCTGCCTAGCATCAACCCCATGGCCATCTCGACCCTTCAGAAGCTTCGTGTGCAGGACTGGGCCGGAATCGTCATCTTCTGTGGAGGCAGTGTCTGCTTCACCATGGCGGTTACGTTTGGTGGCGCTGTCTACGCCTTCGACAGTCCATCTGAGATTGTCCTGTGGGTCATGTCTGGAGTCTTGCTCATCGCCTTTATCCTGGTCACCATTTACCACCCGTTCGTCTCGGAGGAGAACAAGCTTTACCCTTCGCATTTCACGAAGCGATTCGAGCTCAACATTCTGCAGTACCAGCTCTTCTCCGCTGCTGGTGTCCTCTTGATTGCAGTTTACTACACTCCGTTGTTGTTCCAGTTTACTCGCGGCGATAGCCCTATGGAAGCTGGAGTGCGCCTTCTTCCCCTTGTCGCAATGACTGGATTCTTCTCCATTGTCAATGGCGTTCTTATGCCCAAGTTTGGCTACCACATGCCTTGGTACATTTTTGGCAATGCTATGGCTCTTGCAGGCTCTGCGTGCATGTGTAAGTTGAATGACTCAAAAAAAAAAATGGTAGTTCAACCTTTACTAACGTTTCAGATACCATTGATACGGATACACCGGCAGGCAGCATTTACGGTTTCACAGCACTGATCGGTATTGGCTGCGGTTCTTACCTCGCTGCCGGTTTCTCTGTCGTTCAAGCAATGCTTCCAGTCCAGGATGTCATGAACGCCGTCGGATTCATGTCCATTGGTAAGTCTTTCCATTCAGAAACGCCCATAGCCGCTCATTAACTTTATGGGATAGGACAAGCATTGGGTGGTATCACTCTTTTGGGAGTTGCAGGATCTATATTCCAGAACATCGGTCCTCGAAATCTCGCCACAGTTCTTCCAGATAGGTCGTTCCAAGAGCTCCAAGGCATCATGGCAGGAGCGAGCAGCCCTTCGTTCACACAGCTGAGCGGCGAGATCCGAGTTGGTGTAATCGAGGAGATTACGCATTCCATCCGAACCACGTTTGCCGTGAGCATTGCTTTCGCGTCTCTTGGGCTTTTGAGCTCATTGACCCTCAGCGTAAGTAATTTTAGTTATCCATGTCTGCACAAACCCACTGACTTTTGTTTTACAGCGCAAGAGGCTGTGGAACTAGAACCCTCCTTGAAATCGGAGAGTGGTTGGGTTTCTTACGGAATATGTAGACGTCAGAGCAGCCGGACACTGATGTTAAAAAGATGTTTCCGGAATTAAGTATATCACCATCTATGTTAAAACAATGACTACCAAGAATCACCACATGTTTGCAATTACGACGATAGTATAGAATGAGGTACCCGAGTCAGGTATGGGAGATTGTCACGCGAGTAAACCTGTAGGTGGGCTTAGGATGTGGGAATGGAGGTTTCAGTTCATCGTCTTATGTCTGGTTCGAGGACTTAAATAAGGCAGATTCGTGCTGCCTCGACAGACTCAGAACATAGAAGGATAAAACAAAACGGAAGTTAACTTGATCTACTGTTACTAAAAAAATGATGGATAGATTTTGTTTCACAGAGGAAATACGAGACTGCGTTGGTGAAACAGATGAGACAACAAGTCAAATTGGTGAATCATTTGTGCGCAAGGTAGTCATATAAGCTAGGATAAGACAAATGAATTCAGCGTTACCATCTACTTCCAAACTATAACATAAAAACTCATAAGCTAAATTGGAAACCCATTCATTCAAATACCAGGAAGAAGTGCGTTATCAGTAGACAGCATCATTTACCGTTGACCATCTAGTAAGCGGGACGAATCAACTCTTGAGTGCTGCTGTCATCATGGTAACGTCTTGTTTGTATGGTCTGTCGGAATTCCTCAATAATACCACGGTAGTCGCGTGGTCTCGTGGGAATAAATAGCTCAGCCAAGGGGTTGCTCTTGCGGGCCGTTCGAACTCCGAGATCCTCCAAGAGCGTATCAATGTACTAAAAAACAGGGTTGTTAGTCACACCAGCCTTTGCAGTTCCCAAGCGATTAAACTTACCGACTGGAAGTCGAAAATTGCATACGAGTGCTTCTTTCCAATACCACGGTATCGCTTCCCAGTCCAAGCGTTCCACAACGCAGCCTCCTTCTCCATCACGTCCAACGACGGAACGTCGTGCAGACCAAGCATGTAGGCAACGCCCCACAAGGCTTGGACCTCCACAACCATAGGTGTGTAGATGTTATGCATCAGACCAGAGAAGAACAGAGAGCGGTCACCCTGAGCAGCCAAGTAGGGTGAAATCATACGTCTGTAGTGACGGCATGGCCCATATGATAGCTTCTGCTCTTTGGCAACCTGGGCACGACCGAAGGTGACTTGGAGATCCACAGGAGGCCTGCTGAGAACGGGGAGTAACTCGTCAACCTTTTTGTTGGCTTCTTCTTCCAACTTTGCCCATCTAACCTCATCGAGAGGGTTGGGAGCAAGTCCGCACAGCGGCTTGATGGTATCGGGGAAAGCCTGGCAGGACTTGACAAAACCTGTAGCCATGATGATGAGATCAGTTGAAAACTTCTCGCCATTGCGGAGAACCACCTGGTCATCCACCAGTGAATCGATTTGAGTCCGGTGGACTGTGCAGTCGCCTGCGTGGAACACCTTCCAGTAGTTAGGTACGCTTGGCGTTCCAAGACCGCTATTGGCCCAGAAAATGCTAAGATCATGTCAGCATGGCTGCTTTTCTAGAGGTAGGAGATGCAATGCTTACCCGTTTCCGCGACCAAGGGGCCTGAGTTTGTCGGCATTGGCGGACTTGCTGTAACCGCACGAGTAGGACGAGATGATGTGAACAGCCTTCCACCATGCTCTGGCGAGAGACCGTCCGAGGAACGTCTTGTGAAAGAACTTGTACCCTGGACCCTTGGTCTTCATGATGCTTGCACCGAAAAGGCCTGAGAATCTGGTGGAGATCACGTCAACGCTATTGAAGATGCCGAAGATGGTTGGAGGCATCATGGCCAAGGGCCCCGAGCCGTCTTCTCGAATAATCCAGTTCACCTTCTTGCCCGCGTTGAGGAGAAGGAATACTGTATCGTATGCCGACTTGGCAGCACCAACCACTGTGGCACTCTGGATCTTGTCAATCGTGCCAAGGTGCTTTCCCGTGTCGGCCGAGTGGATGATGGGCGCATTGAAGTTGGAAGTAGGAAACCTGGGCATCACGGGATCCGAACTCTGACCCGAAGCCCAAATGAGCCTGGCAGTTAAGATAGAGGGCTTGTCTACAAGGTCCACCCTCCAGCCGCCGTCCGGCTGACGTTCGACCTCAGCCACATGGGTCAGCAGGCGGGTTCGGCGGACAAGGTCGAAGTCTTGGGCGAAATCATTCAAGTAGGTATGAATGGTTTTGCAGGAGATGTAGCCGTCTGCCGTGATGCCTTCGTTCCTCATAGGGTAGAACGAGTACTCAAAGAGGCCGAGCTTGCTCTGGGCAAACAGACTGGGGTAGAGTCTCTCCTTGGCCCACGTACCGCCGATGGTGGCATGGTTGTCGATGATGAGCAGGTTGGCATTCGGCTCAAAGTCGAGGTAGGTTTTGGCGGCAATAAGGCCACTCCAACCTGGTACAAACACTGGTCAGGTATCTTGTCAAGTATCAACGGAGCTCAAGCTTACCAGCGCCCACAACGATAACATCTACTTTCTCCAAGGCCATCTTTCTAGTTGACTGAGGTTTTAGACAAAGAGCCAAGAAGTTTGTAAGGGCCAAGCAACAGATTTCTACCTCGACAGCTTAGGAGGACATTTTTGGTCAACTCGCCAGGTCCCCGGGCCGTTCCAAATAAGGCATCTTGTAGTAGGACCCCGGTCGGCGGCCGATGGGCGTGCACAACGAGGTCGGCCATTCTCAGCAGAGCATCGCGCCACCTGGAGGCAAAATCATCTTTAGAAAAGTGACATTCGGGCCAAGCGTTCCATGCCGGCCAAGAGGAATTGGCTGGGCCATGGTGACGGTCGGAGCCTGCCCGGGAGTCTCGGCGACGGGGCTGTGAGCGGAAAACGGGGCCGCGCGGTGGTGCGGCCCGCGCTACTAATCTCAAACAACAAGACTTGGACAAACTGGGGCGCGTAGTAATGCAATGGTATTTGTCTGTGCGAGATCGCTTATCTCTATTACGGGGCCCCGACTGTTGCTCGCGTGCTGAGCGACCGAGTCATCCATCTGCCTTTGAGATTTGACAACACAATTGTTACGGAAAGCCCTCACAGCATCAAATCATTGTCGCAATGGCACAGGCAAACCTGAACGCTGCCCTCAATGGCTTGGGAGCCCTTGGCGTCTTCTTGCTCTGGGTGGTAATGATCCTGAACGGCACTTTCGCAGCTGTTTGGTCGGCAGCGACAACTGGATCTTTCGCCGATGGCCGACCACTTCGACAGACGTATACGGGAATCTTTCCGATTGATTTTGCCGTTTCCATTCTCATGGCCTTTTTCGACCCGTTGACCAGCCTCGTCGAAGTCGCACCATACATGATCCTGTTCGAGCTGATCATTAGCATCCACGTCTTTTACTTGCTTGCGCTTGTGGAGAGCCGCCGTGCGAAGAAGGGTAGCTGGCTGCGCTTGTGAGTAAACTGGTCGCAGCGTTATGACATGCATTGGCTAACCAATTGTGCCAGTCCCGCCCTATGGCAGTGCATCTACAACTGCATTGGTGTTGCCGTTGGCTTGCCATTCTTCGCCCTTCTCTATGTCGACCAGGACTCCGCAATCAATGTACAAAGCCTTGCAAAGGCAGAGGCTCAGGCCTTGCCCTTCACTGCGATTTGGAACTGGATTCTCCCAATCCTCATGTTTCTGCCTGCGTGGACCAGCTTGCCCCCGACTCAAGCACAGCTTATCGTAGCTACTTGGTTCCTTACGCCTCTCTTTTCCCTGGCTTCCAGATGTTGGCTAGCAGAGCTCTATCCAAGCTGTCATACAGGGGCATCAGCAAGCCAACTACGGTCGCATATGCGATTACTGGCTTTGTCAGCGCTATTCTACATATTGGCCTCGTATTCAGCGTCATCTTTTCAGCTGATCCTGACGTGAGCCTCGGCAGAGTCTACATCCCACGGTTCAGCGCGGTCCAGTGGGGCCAGACCAATACCCTCGTTGAAGGCGCCCACTTGTTTATTCAGCTCGACTTCTGGATGACGATTCTTCTCGTCTTGATCCTCGGCATTTACATGATTCGAGAGCCCATTGTAGGCCAGAAAGCGCGCAGCAACCAGTCTGTATGGACCCTCGTCGCCGTTACCGGCATTTGCGGACCCGGTGCTGGAATGGCATATGCCTCGTATCTCAAGGAAACCCGTGTGGAATCAGCCACGGCCTGGAGTAAGCAACACTGAAAGTCTTCATCTGGGATAGAAAATGCCCTAACGCAACGTAGCACTACCTGCAGGACATGAACATGTGGAGTCTCAGTCTGACGAGGGCGAGAGGGATGCGCTTACGAACAGCGATGGCAATGGCAATGGCAATGCAAACTTTGTGAGAGCAGAGTATGGAAGTTTTGGTCCATTTGTGTAAAAGCCAGCGACGTGGAGGAACTGAATTTTGGGGAAAAGGAGATGTGAAGCTAGGAGTTGATACCGGTAGCTAAAACATTACTTGACCATCATTTCTTGTAACGAGTTGTAAAGTAAATGATAAAAATGGCAGTAAATACAAATTCATCAAACCGAACCGAGATTATCCTACCGTAACTAAATTTTGAAAAAGTAACCGAGAGAAGAGCTGCATCCTACGTGACGTTTCATCTCGACACGACACTCCTACTTCATCTCCAAGTCTCTCATTCCGAAATTGATTTCTACACGTGAAATCAAAACTCAGGACTTGAAAAGTGTCTCCTATCTAATTACAGCAACGACCTTCTAGGTGATTGGCTATTTAGAACCAGGGTATTTGCCATCTCTGCGGCCGATGTTGCCACAGTCATCTTGGCCTGGCACACGGGCTTTCGGTCCGCTTGTTAAAAACCGCACCCAACTTCCTTATCGGTGGCTGTGTTCCCAAAGGCGCCGTTCTGATACGCTCCGGGGACATGCATAGGACTATTTGACGCTACGGTAACATTCAGAGTCTGCATTCATGGAACTGGCCCACCTGCGCGGGAACGATGCCGTGCGTGCTCATGGTGCGGGTCTCCAGCAGGCCTCGGTGCCGCCATGGCGACGGCGTCAGCATTGAGCTTCTCCTCAGCCTCTCTCAAGCCTGTCGGTCCGCCTCTCTCCGGCAGCGCGCTGGTCCGGTAACCGTACCGCAGGTTGTGACGAATGAGCGGTTGACGGTCCCGGACAAACTCCGTGTAGCAGTTCGCGAGCCAGACAACAACATCGACAACTCGCAAAGGGATAAGAAAGACTTAAACAACAATCTATCCGTTGAATTTCTTTTCCTTCCTCACCATTCTCATGACACATCCACACTAAAGATTCACCACATCTTCCTGACACGAGAACCAGGCAGCGCCTCTTGAGAATACGATCCCGGCAGTTCCCTTCATACTCAACTATTCCAAACTGCCAATCAAAGCCTCTTCTCCATAGCAGAATTCATCATGCCGGGCTTAATCACCAGGACCTCTAGGTCCTCTTCCCAGCACTCTGAGGAGAGCCGTCGCTCCAGCGAATCCAGCCTCTATGGCGACTACCCGGCTATCTCCTTCCCCGGCTATGCAGAGAAGCCTCTCGAGGAACAGCTGGAGCCCATTGCGGTTGTTGGCATGGGTATGAAACCAAGTCAATAACATATGAGTTGTGTTTGAAAGCTAATGAAGTGTGCTAGGCTGCCGCTTGCCGGGCGATATCAAGTCCACTACCGACTTCTGGGACTTGCTCATCAACAAGGGGACCGGCAACACACCCAAGGTCCCCGCCGACCGTTTCAACATCGATGCCCATATCCACAAGAACAACGACCGGCCCGGTAGCTTCGGCGTTCTGGGTGGATACTTCATCAACGAGGACCTGGGTGACTTTGATCCCGGTCTGTTCAACATCACCCCATCGAGGCCATGTGGATGGACCCTCAACAGCGAAAGCTTCTCGAGGTCGTCTACGAGGCCTTTGAGTCTGCTGGACAGACCCTAGAGTCCATCTCTGGCACGCGAACTGCTGTCTTCGCTGCCACCTTCACAGCCGATTGGCAACAAATGTCCTTCAAGGAACATTCCTTCCGTCACAGTCTCGCCGCTACGGGTGTGGACCCCGGTATTCTCAGCAACCGTATCAGCCACGTCTTCAACCTGAACGGCCCCAGTATTGTCGTGAATACTGCCTGCTCCTCTTCCGTTTACGCTGTGCACAATGCCTGCAACGCCCTCCGCAACAACGAGTGCGAGGGTGCCATTGTCGGTGGTGTGAACCTCATCATTACCGTCGACCAGCACATGAACACAGCCAAGCTTGGTGTTCTGTCGCCCACATCCACCTGCCACACTTTCGATGCCAGCGCCGACGGTTACGGACGTGCCGATGCTGTGGGTGCCGTGTACCTGAAGCGCCTCTCAGACGCCGTGCGCGACGGTGACCCAATCCGTGGTGTGATCCGTTCCAGTGCTGTCAACTCCAACGGCAAGGTCCCTGCCGTCGGCATTACCTACCCCAACCGTGAAGGTCAGGTCGATGTTATCCGTCACGCCTACAAGCGCGGAGGTGATTTGGACCCCGTCTCACCGGCTACTTCGAGTGCCACGGAACCGGAACTGCCATCGGTGACCCGATCGAGGTTAACGCTGTCTCCATTGCCATGAACGACGGCATTAGGGACCCTACCAAGGACGAAGGCCTGTGGATTGGCGCTGTCAAGACCAACATTGGACACAGTGAGGCTGCTTCGGGTCTCTCTGCTCTTATCAAGGCCGTCCTGATGGTGGAGCGTGGTGTGATTGCTCCCACCCGGGGATTCGTTACCCCCAACCCCAAGATCAACTGGCAGGACTGGCAAGTCAGAGTTGTGACTGACCCCGTCCCTTTCCCTGCCCATCTCCCCGTGCGCCGAGTTTCTATCAACAGTTTCGGTTACGGAGGTACCAACGGTCATTTGATCGTTGAGGGTGCCGACTCCTGTTGAAGGCGCCCCAGAACTACAAGTACCTTGACAGCAACGCCCCCAAGAAGCTTCGTTCTCCCTGTCGTGCTCTTGAGCGCAAGAGGCCATTCCTGCTGCCTTTCTCCGCCCATGATAAGCCAACCTTGAAGCGCAACATTGACGCTCATGCCGCCATTGTGGACAAGTATGACCTTGTTGACCTGTCATACACCCTGGCCAACCGCCGAAGCTCTCTGCAGAGCAAGGCTTTCACTGTTGCCAGCCATGCCACAGTCAACGACATCTTCAAGGAGGCGACTACCTCCTTCGTGTTTGCGGACAAGAAGAAGACACCCACTGTTGGCTTCGTTTTCACTGGCCAGGGTGCCCAGTGGGCACGCATGGGAGCTGAGCTCATGGAGCAGTACCCCAGCTTCCTGCGCACGATCCGACACCTTGATCTCGCCCTTGGTGACCTGCATGATGGTCCTGAGTGGTCCGTCGAGGATGTGCTTCTCGAGAATGCTGAGACCTCGCGTGTCAACGAGGCAGAGTTCTCTCAGCCTCTGTGCACTGCTGTGCAGGTCGCTGTCGTGGAGCTCCTGGCTACCTGGGGTGTTCGCCCTGTTGTTACCGTCGGCCACTCTTCTGGTGAGATTGCCGCTGCTTATGCTGCCGGTTTGATCTCAGCAAAGGAGGCCATTGTTGTTGCCTACTACCGTGGAAAGGTTGTCAAGGATGTCAACACCGGTGGTGCTATGATGGCTGTTGGTCTTGGTGCCGAGGCCGTCACGCCTTACCTCAGCGAGGTCGAGGGCAAGGTTGTCATTGCCTGCCACAACTCCCCATCAGGTGTCACCCTCAGTGGTGACTCCGACGCTCTCGAGACCGTCAAGGCTAAGCTCGACGCTGAGAAGATCTTTGCCCGCACTGTCAAGACTAACGGCAAGGCTTACCACTCCCACCACATGGCCCCTGTCTCGGAGAAGTACGAGAAGCTCGTCCAGGCCGCCAGAACTACCCAGTTCTCCTTTGATCTTCCCATCCAGACTCAAGCTAAGATGGTCTCGTCGGTCACAAACACTGTCTTGTCGCACAACACTGTCGTTGATGAGGCTTACTGGAGTGCCAACTTGAGGAGCCCTGTTCTCTTCAACCAGGCAGTTCAGACCATCCTCAAGAGCGAGGAATTCGCTGATGTTGATCTGTTCATCGAAGTTGGCCCCCACTCCGCCATGGCCGGCCCCATCAAGCAGATCAAGGCTGAGCTGAAGCACGAGAAGCTCGAGTATGTCCCCACTCTGCTGCGAGGCACCGACAGCGCCGTTCAGCTTCTCAAGGTCGCTGGTGAGCTGTTCCTGCGCAACTACCCACTCAACATGCAGCGCATCACCTCCATTGAGTCTGTCTCTGCCAGCGGCAAGGTGGTTGAGAGCAAGGGAAGCACCATTGTTGATCTGCCTCCTTACCAGTGGAACTACACCAAGCCCTTCTGGGCCGAGAGTCGTGCTAGTCGCGAGCAACGTCTCCCCAAGTTCCCTCGTCACGACGTTCTCGGACAAATGGTGATTGGATGCTCTTTGGCAGAGCCCACCTGGAGAAACGTGCTGCGCTCTCGTGACCTGCCATGGTTGAAGCACCACTTCCTGGGTGGTGAGTCTGTTTTCCCGCTGCAGGATATGTTTCCATGGCTGCAGAGGCCATCAGCCAGCTCAACGACTTGAGCGATAAGCCTGTCGAGATCAACAACTACGTGCTCCGTGATGTGTCTATCAAGAAGGCGCTTGTTACGCCCGATAACGATGATGGCGTTGAAGTCCTCCTCAACATGCGTCCCTCCGTTTTCGAGGGAGCTGCCCCCGTCACGACATGGTGGGACTTCAGTGTCTCCTCCATTGACGGCGAGGGAGTTCAGAAGGAGCACATGACCGGAAGCATCAGCATCAACACCCGTTCATCCACCGATCGCAAGCCTCGCGCGGTCCCCGAATTCCCTCAGCGCGCCAGCGGCAAGGCATGGAACCAGGCGCTTCGCAACGTCGGTTTCGACTACGGCGAGACCTTCCAAGATATGGATGACATCCGCTTCGACGGTAAGCGATACGAGGCTAGCTGCCGAACCAACATCAAGCAAGAAGTCGATGAGTCCCTGGGAGAGTCCCGCTACGCCCTGCACCCAGCTGTGGTTGACTCAACTCTCCAGCTGTGTATCGTTGCCATTTACGCAGGTCGCACAAGTGCCATCGACTGTGGTGTTGTCCCAGTGCAACTGGATGAGATGACAATCTGGACACCAACTGAGCAACAACTCAAGACTCAAAAGGCCAGCGCATACGCCTGGGTCGACCGCCGTGGTATCCGCTCATGCGAGACCAGCGTGCAGATGGTGGCAGATGATGGTGAGATGGTGATGGAGATCGTCAAGGTCAGGACCACCAGCTACGAGGCTGCCGTGCCCCAAAAGGCCGAGACCGCCCTTAAGGATGCACCATACGGTGAGATGACCTGGGAGGTCGACTTTGACAGCCTTGACATGGGATCCAAGATTGAAGGCTTGTCCGTCCCTGAGTTGACCAACTTGGCACTCTTCAAGTACCCCAGCATGAGAATCCTCGAGCTTGGAGGACGAGATGCTTCCAAGGTCTTGGCAAAGAACCCTCAAGCGTTTTACACTGTCACAGTTTCCACAGACGAGGAGCTTGAGTCTGTAAAGGAGAGCCTCAAGGATTACCGCAACGCAAAGGTCTTGAAGTTTGACTTCTCTGAGGACCCAGAGGCTCAGGGCATCAAGCTGGGATCTTTTGATCTCCTGCTTGCCATTGGCGAGGCACCTTCGGTCGAGGTGCTTTCGGCCCTTCGCGGCTTCCTGAAGACTGGCGGACGTGCTATTTGGGAGTTCAAGCAACCTGGATCTGTTGACGCTCTCGTCCAGGCTGGCTTCAACGGTCTTGACTTTGCTCTGCAAGGCCAGGACGGTGCAATCCTCGCTGCATCCACCGCCAAGGACACCGCCGCAGAGGAGCCCAAGGCCACCGAGCATGCTGCTCAGCTGATCTACCGCAACAGCCCCGCTCCTGTCGTGGAGCAGACTGCCGATGCCTTGAAGGCCGCTGGCTGGGAAATCTCCGTCTCTAGCCTGGCTGAGTCCCTCAACTCCAAGCCTAAGGACCACGTAATTGTACTGACCGACTTTGAGGGTCCTCTCCTGCTGGACCTCAAGGAGGAGGAGCTGGCTGCCATCCAAAACATCACCAACTCTTCTTCATCCCTTCTGTGGGTCACTGCTGGTGGTCTCAAGGATGGCAAGAAGCCCGAGCACGCATTGACATCTGGTCTGGCACGTTCTATCCGCTCGGAGCAGGTTTCTCTTGACTTCAGGACTCTTGATATCGATCTCGAGACTATTGACCAAGAGCAAGTCCCCAGACGATTGCCAAGATTGCTAAGCTACAGACTCTCAACGTTGAGCTTCCCGAGCGCGAGTTCTGCGTCTCCAACGGCAAGACCTACATTAGCCGACTTGCCCGCCTTCCTGGCCTCAACCAGGTGTTTACCGCCTCTCACAACACTGAGGAGAAAAGCTTCTCTCCTGAAGACCGCATCTCGGGTAAGATTCTCTCTGGCAAGGTCGTGTTCCAAGAGGAGCTTGCCAGCGACGAGATCAAGCCCGATCACGTTGAGGTTCAGGTCCAGTGCAGTGGTCTGACCAAGGAGGGTGTCCTTGTCATTACTGGCACAGATTATCCCGTGACTTTCAGCCATGAAATTGGCGGTGTGGTCAAGCGAGTCGGCTCCGGTGTCAACTCTCTCAAGGTTGGCGACCGAGTTGTCGGCTTCCATGCTGACAAGTTTGCCAGCTTCCAGCAGGTACCTGAGTCAATGCTTTTCAAGCTGGAAGACGCAGACGACATGAAGGCTGCCGTCGGCATGCTGATGTCCTACGCAGCTGCTTTGCACGGCCTTGAGACTCTTGCCATGATCAGACCTAATGAGAATGTTCTCATCCTTCACCAGACTGGCAGTGCCGGTGTTGCAGCGATCAAGGTTGCCCAGTTGAATGGCGCCGTTCCATTCGTCGTTGTCAAGTCGGAGGAGGAGGTCGCATTCCTCCAGGCTCACCTTGGTCTCTCTGAGGCAAACATTATCCGAGCCAGCGAGCCCGTTTCCCAGAGACTCAACGAGCTTACAAATGGCAAGGGCGTTGATGTCGTCTTCAGCGCTGGAAGTGTTGACGCCAAGGCCGCCAGAGAGGCCTGGCGCCACATTGCTCGCTTCGGCCGCTTCATCGATGCTGGCCGCAAGGACGTGCTCAGCCGCAATGCACTCGATATCGTCCCCGTACCCCGTGGAGCCAGCTACATGTCCTTTGACATTGTTGAGCTTTACGAGGCTCGCCCCGAGACTCTGTCCGCCATGGTCGGTCACATCGTCAAGATGTTCCGCAAGGGTGCTGTTGTCACTCCCGGACAGGCCCAGACAGTCAACCTGGCTGACCTCCACAAAGCTGTGGCTGCCTTTTCCGACGATTTCAATGCTGCCAAGTCTATCATCGTTTATGAGCCCTCGGAAACCCCCATCCAGGTTCTGCCTGCCCGAGCTCCCTTCAGTTCAGCCCCAACGTCACCTATCTCTTGGTTGGCTGCTTGGGTGGTCTCGGACGCAGTCTGACCTCTTGGATGATGGAGTCCGGCGCGCGCAGGTTCACCTTCCTGTCTCGCTCTGGAACTGACAACAAATCGGCTGCTAAGCTTGTGGAGGATATCGAGGCTGCCGGTGCCATCGTTCAGGTTGTTCGAGGTGATGCTACATCTCGGGATGACGTTGTGCGCGCTGTAGAGGGTATCTCACCCGAGTATCCCATCAAGGGTGTCGTCCACGCTGCCATGGTTCTTCGAGTAAGTTATCTAACATTAATCCCACTTCAATACACACAACTAACCATCTATAGGACGGTCTGTTCCACGCTATGCCATTCGACAACTGGAAGACATCCGTCGAGCCCAAGATTGTGGGTGCCATGAACCTGCACTCAGTTCTTGCCAACACTCCTCTCGACTTCTTTGTCATGACCAGCTCCGTCTCCGGTATCCTCGGTACTCCCGGCCAGAGCAACTATGCCGCAGCCAACGCTTTCCTCGACTCACTGGCCCGCAACCGTGTGGCCGCCAACCAGGTTGCCACGTCTGTTGTGCTACCCATGGTTCTTGGAGTTGGTGTCGTCGCTGAGACTGCAGGCCTCGAGGACGCTCTTACTCGCAAGGGAATGTACGGTATCGACGAGGAACACTTGCTTGAGGGCTTCGAGGCTGCCATGGTGTGCCGCAACTACTCTGGTGACCGGGCATCTGACCATGTTGTTGTGGGACTCGACCCAGCCAAGCTTCAGGCGGCTGTCAACGATGAAGCTGCCGATGACTGCTTCTGGCTTGAGGATGCGCGCTTCTCTCATGTCGTGCATGACATGAAGTCTGCTGCCGATGATGCCACTACCTCTGGCGCACAGAGCATCCTGGCTACTATTAAGGGTGCTGCATCCCCAGCTGAAGCCCTTGCCGCTGTTACCGAGCATTTCATCGACAAACTGGCCCGTATGCTCCTGCTCAACCTGGACGACTTTGAGCCTGATGTTAAGAGCATTGCCGACTACGGTATTGACAGCATGATTGGCGCAGAATTGCGAAACTGGATCTTCAAGGAGTACCGCATGGATGTTCCTTTCCAGCAGCTGCTTGGACCCACGTTGACGATCACCAAGTTCGCCACGCAGGTGTGCGCGACCCAGGGTGTGGAATTTTGAGAGATAGAACGGGGATTGCGGACTTGAAATACGACCATTGACGATGCTGTCGGCGATATAAGGACTATGAAGCAGAAACGACATTACAAAGTGGCTTCCAGATTGACATAAAATTGGTTCACTTGGTTTTCTACTTATCTTGATCTTAAATTCCCTTTGTTCAAGCACATTGTTTGGTGTCCAATACTGTTTTCATTTGCTTTTCAGAGTTGATTTAGATTTCAGTTTCCTTATTTATCATGATAGTTATGAAGAAAATAAACACTTCAATAGTATCTTTGCGTGTCTTTGAACAATGTGACCTGTGGATAATAGGGTGGCTAAGGATTCACAGCTCTTTTGATATCTCGTCAATCGCAAGAACTTAGTAGAGAGTTAACAATTCGACCAAGGTTAACAGTAAACACGATTAAATACATATTTATCCCAAGAGTAATCTAATTGTCAAGACCATCCATGATTTAGCGTCAACCCAAACTTCTCCCACTAGGGATTTGATGGCTGTTGGGGTCATGGACACTAGTTGGAAACCATGAATGTTTCTTCATAAGTTGATTAATTAGTATAGATTGCTTTCGCGAGGGTAGTACGTCTAAGTGATGGGGGCTACGAGAACATAATTACAGCTGCCTAACTTTAACAAAGAATATAGTTAAGTCACAGGTGCTTCAGGAGATGATTTTGTGTTTGAATGGGAATCTCCATATAATCTTTTGCTTAAAAGGGAGAATTAAACCGCTAAGACTGCTGAACGTAGTTGAGGATTCGTATCCCAACTGACATGTTTACCCTATATCGTTGCCGTTACCAACCATTTGGACCATCAATCCAGCTACCACTCTCGAAGCCGTGTGCGAGAGATTAGCCTGATAACTTAACGAACAGAATTCTTAAGATGGGAAAGACCAAAGTTTCTTATGAGTAGGGCGTCAAAGAGCGACGTGTGTTATTCATGACTTGTGCACCGAAACACTCAGAAGGCCATCACTATCTGTCTATCCTAGTCCTGATGTTGCTAACTTTCTACATGGTAAATCACCGTGGTCATGAATTTGACTCAAAGGCATTGATACATTTCGTAGGGTAATCAAATGCCGAGATCGAGAACGCTTCGCCATGAGTTCCTTAATTACGGCAATTCTCACAAATAATCCCGCTCGCCCAGCAAGTTACTCCAATCAACCTGCAAATCGTGATGGCCAATCTTGGAAATTTACAAATCATTGATCACTCTACTTTCTTCTTCCCGAAATCCGTCACCTTTGTTTTTCTCATTTACTGGTCCGCTGTAGCTGCTGTAGGCTGGCTCACGGAGAATTCCATCTTGATTACTTGCTTTCCAACAGAGGTAATTTTATTGGTCATGATATCTGCGAGGAGACGGACAAGGGCGGCCGACCATGTCCGACCGCTGGCATCCCTGCACGCGGATCCGTCTTGACTCCGTGTCAGCCCCATCCACACTTGACTAGTAGCGGTACGCAACTGCGCATTTAGCTCTAGTGCTTGAATTACGAAACAAATTCTGTTCGTGTATGCTCGGCGGGCCATGCATCCCGCTGTCGTACTATATGGGGCGGTGCGAATGTGCGGCCGAGTGTGCTTGATAAGTTGGGAGTCTGTATCCTGGCCTTGTTGTGTCGGGCCGCCGGGCCCGTGTTCATATAAGACCACTATCTAATGTTGACACAACTTATAATACACTAGAGACTGCAGACGCACGAAAGCCTCAATCAAGGAGAATAAGTCGTCAATAAATTACTCGTCAGTCCTGGCCACATCACGTTCATAGTGGTGCTGGCATACAAGCCAACGCAACCTTTCTTGACTTGGACAAAAGGTTTCCCGCACGCTGATATAAGTGTCGCACACGTCAAGTTTTACAATGTTTTCCTACAACTTTACCTTGCTCAAGGACGAGCTGAGCCTTACCGCTTGGCTCGTCATCGGAGCTGCAGGTCAGCTGCTGGTTACCTTTCTCGCCCCAGCCAAGTATGCACTGGTTCCAGTTGGTCTCACATTCGCGATCCTTGCTATCGACTTCATCACCCAGTTGCTAGGGTTGCAGAAGAGCGTGTATCTCAAGGACGCTGTCATGGGTAGACATGCGGTCCTCTTCCCTAACGAAGATGGATCGCGTCCCGACAAGATGGCTAGTCAGTCGGTAGCCATTTTTATGATTGGTATCCGATCCAACCAGTAAGTTACTGACGGTCCAATATTTTCCCAGAGATGGGACTGATAATGACAAATTTTAGCCCCTGGGTCGGTTGCTGCCAGACTATCAAACAATGAACCGCTACTACGATGAAATCTACAAGGACGCAGAGGACAACCGTGCCACCAACGGATGTGAGTTTTGTTTTAGAACCCCATCAGAACTCACTTGCTCATGTTCATCTCCAGACCTCGGCCGAACCCCCAACTGGGTGAACAACGAATTTTCGCAGAACAACACCCTGGTTTCCATCAGCTACTGGAAGTCGATTGAAGATCTCGAGGCTTTTGGCCGTCGTCCAGTCCATGTCAAGAGCATGATGTTCCTGAACGCGGCTTTCCGAGGACCGAAAGGACATACTCTTGGTGTCATGGTACGTGGATGTGACCAACCTTTCATACCCAGTGACTAACATTACGTAGCATGAGGTTATGGTGTGCCCTGCTGGACACTGGGAGCCTATCTATGGCAACCTGAACCCATGGGGCTTTGGTAATGAAACCTCCAACCACTGTATGTATTTTTATTCTAACAAGAAGCTACAGGTGCTACCAAGTTCCCTATCGGCAAGAACCTTGGCTTTCGCCCTCCTTACTACGAGACAGACCCTAAGGTTCTCAACGGTATGCGAGGACGCATGGGAGATCTCATTAAGCAAGCCCAAGCAGACGAAAAGCTGGGCAAGGTTGTGGAGACTCTGACAAAGAACTGATGGACTTGTGCTGGTGAGATATCAGAATGATCCAATCAAGTAACAGGCAAATGTGACCAAATAGGATCGGAAGTCTGTATCCGTTGATAAACGCTTGGGGTCGTTACTGAGAGAGTAAAGTTGGTTGGTTTATACTCTTTGGCTCGGCTATCCGGTGCAGCCGGGCGGTAACCATTGTGAATTCCATGGTACCACAAGTATTGGTCCAACTCGAGCTTCAAACTTGAAGATTGTATGGAATAGTGATCACATTTCTGCGAGTAGTCTCTGATTTCTTGCGGCGGTAAAGTGACTTTGGACAATCCCAAGAATCGGGCACCTTAAGTGTAGGCCTGTAACTCAAAGTTGCGAGTAACTCGTCTTGAAATTATTTAAAAGAAGATAAATGCATGTTTTTTTCTGAGACATAACAGACTTTAGTTGGATCAGGGATAAAGTATGAAGCGACTCCAGGTCATCATGCAGTAGTTGTATGGCATCCCTAGTACAATGAGTAATAAAGTAAAGCTGCTGATAAGATGTTACGTCCCGTCAAGTCAAGGATTCTTGGGCTGGTGGTCATTGGCCTTGATGCAGCTGACAGACTTCTTGATTCAATATGGGTTATATGCACCGCAGACACAGATAGGCGAGGGATATTTGTCTTTATCTCGTAGGCTGACACAAAGTTTCCGACCGGTAAATGGCCTCCATTTAATTCAGATACATTATTCCTTTAGCCAACGTAGATTTACCATATGAGCTCATAAGCCAGTCCGTGCTTAGAATGTTCCTCTCAGTCAAATAGAAATCCAGGTTGGCAGAGGGCATCCAAAGATTTTTATATATTGTCAGCTAACTGCGCTATCAGGGTCGCTGTCAAAATCTCAAGAGGCCAATGTTGCTCGCCAGCCAGCCAAAGCTATCAGATCTAAAATCGTCACTTAGTATCTCTGAACGGTCCGCAAAGATATGCGCCATATCTTGACTCTCAGACCACTGAGGCCATTTCGGGAATCCTGTGGTTCCGTCTCCATTTGGATTGAGCGAGTACAAGAAGTTGATGAAATACGACCGCATACTTTTTGCAGCATAGTTGTCCTTGATGCCGAAAAAGACCTGAATGAGGTCAGACCCATGAAAAGTACCGAGGATAGGTGTGCCTTCGTTTTGAGACATGAGGTAGGACCACGACGGAACAGCTGGATTCTTGCCAGTAGTTGCGGTAAGGAAGAGCCTTCGAGAGAGGGTAAAGACAAGATCTCCTAGAATAGCTGCCCTCTTTTTAAAGCCCGGGAATACCTCATTCAGAACGCCAGTTCTAAACGGGCTTCCTCCGACCACACTAGAAAGACCAGTGCCGTATGTATTAATCATGTCGGTCAATTTGGCCACAGACGCATCGGCAAAATAATACTGCTTCAGATAGTTTGCCAGCTTGTTTGTAGTTGTCAGTTCCGACTGGAATAGTGCAAAAAGCGTTCCTTCGTCTTCCATGTCTCCAATAATCATAGGAACAGGTGCGTATTTGCCGCTCAGAACGAGATTATCTGGCGAGTCTGTCAAAGCACGACCATCGGGTCGTGGCAAGTAGGATAGAGCTAGCGAGTTATACGAAAGTAAGTGAGGAACCGAGCTTTGCGCATTCAGGAATTTGTCGTAACTCAAACCCCGGAGACAGTTGAGAGTATCAGCAGCACCGCCGCATCCACCTGCCTTGACTACCTGGTCATAGACCGCCTGTGCTCTTTCGGAATCGAGGGGTTTGGTCGGGATTATACTGCCAGAGCTCATTATTCCACCCCGGAAGAGTGGTTTGCCCTTGTAGGTGTGGTCTCCGTCAAACAGAGTCATCTGTGAAAATACAGATATTGCCCCTGCAGACTCACCCCAGATTGTCACCTTGTCAGGGTCACCCCAAAGGCAGCAATGTTATCTGCAACCCATTCCAAGCCCATTCTTTGATCAAGAAGACCCGCATTGCCGGCGCCGTCTTTTGGATCTCCTTGCCTGGCATAAACCCAAAGCCGGCCACACGATAGTTGACTGCTACAAACACAAAAGGTTTGCCGATCGCGACACCGTAGTTGACAAGCCCTGTTCCGTCGTACATCGAAGACCACCCCAACTAAGAAAGCTGGGTTAGGGAATGTTGAATTAGTTGAAAATATATGTTGACTTACTTCGAACCCACCGCCAAAGATCCAGTACAGTACTGGGAGTTTAGCTCCAGCTTTGACTCCTTGAGGACGCGCGACTGTGATTGTCAAGCAATCTTCGCTCTGGCCCGTGACATTCTGCACCAGTGGCAAATTGGCGATACTACCAAGTATGTCGAAGAGGAAGTTTTTACTTTCGGTGGATGAAACAAATTGAGGGCACGCGCCTGCGGGCCGGTGCCGTCGAAAACACCCAAAGGCTTCAGCAGACGCTGGGGAGGTTTCATACGCAGGGGCCAACTGGAGGCTCTGCGTAGGGAATTCCTCCAAAAGACTCTACTTTGTTCATGACATTGCCTAGTACTGTTGCCCCCGGCGAGCGGATCACAACGGTAGCCGTTGCTGCCACGCGACCGTGTAAAGCCTCTGTGGGCGCAGCAAAAGCCCCAGCAGCAGCCAAAAGCCAAAGGGTTATCGAGACATTATACATGATACTAAATCAGAAGCTATGCTTCAGAAGGCGGTGTTCTTCGAGGCTCTGGCGCCCTTGATAAGACCATTGGAATGGAGTTTGGGCTTCCATTCTTAAATACTTGGTCTAGCAACCTCAACCTCCGGTATGAAAGCCTCACCGGCAATTGAGATTCAGGTCCCATTATGCCTAGCCCAAAAATCCTCCCCATCACCTGTGCTCCCTTACTTGAAGGAGAACGAAGCCCCGCGCGTGACAACCATTGAACTGAAAGAGCTAAAAACGGGCTGGCACTGCGAACATGCATCGCCTCGGCATCTACTGCATATATGCACCGCAATTCCATGTGATAGAATGCTCATGTTAAGGCGGGGACAAACTCACGAGACCATAATGTGGGGAGTCGTCCTGCGATCTGAAAAGGTCGATCTGCTCCGGCAAAGGGAAACACAATCGTGGGGTAAGTGCATATACCAGGGTCTAACACCAGTCATATCCCACTCGTACTCGTATTTATGCACTTCTTCTTCCTTCTTCACAAGCAAAGGAGTAAATTTCCGCCAGCTACTATCACGCACTTACAACCCTGCTAGCAACTTGGTCGACGTCGACCATGCATGGTCTGGGCGGCTAGGCTGAGTCGATCCAACGTGGAGTGCTGCGATTGCTTGTGCCAACCAATCGGTCGAATGGTCAAGACAATTCCTCGGGAAAGTTTCCTAGAGGATAAACTGAGGTGACGCCAGGGCTTACTGATAACGCCATGCACCTGCAGGGAACCGTAAAGTGAAATGATAATGCGGAGTGTGGGGTTTGGCTTGATCCGTTTCGCGCTCACTAGGGTTCCCGCTTCTTCAACGGTTGTGTCTCTTAATTTTACTCTAAGAACCCGGGATAGGCTACCGTCTATATTCGAATAGATCGCGTCAATTATTCGACGTCTTGGCTCGACGGAGAGTGGCACCACTGCATGCCAACCGCATGCCCTGTGTCGAAACCCAGCATACATGTCCATTTTCGAATGCTTGTATAGACCATTCTTCATTTGCTTTGATGATGTCAGAGACTCCGGTACCAAAGGCAGTAAAGCCTACCAGAATCCGCAGTGAGAGGCAACTGCACCAAAAGAGAGTAGCAGACAGGGTGAAAAGGGAGAGAATCGACTTCAACATAAACACCGCCTAGAACGAATCGAAGCCGACATAATTGACATTAAACATAGTCTCCAAAACTTAGCCCTCCATCTTCAGAAACTCCCCAGGCTCTAACGCCAATATGTGCTACACCTACAGCACCCCAAAGTCAGTAGTCAATCCACTACTGGATCTTGGGCCCATGCCTATTGCAATTACACCACCCACGCTACACCAGAAATCATCTTTTTCTATACACCTGGCGAACACCTCAAACCTGTGCCCTGTTCAAGCTTCATCATGCTTTACAACTAGTGCACAGGGCCAGGGAGCCTATGAAGCGACTAAACTCATTAATTGTAGATGTGGCTCTGAGCACTTTGATCGTTTCGACTCCTCGATACTTGCAATGTCACGATTCTGTACCAGGGCCAAATCACATTATCGTCAACTCCGAATGCAATTGGTGGCATATCTAGAAATCCATCGGTACCAGCAATGCTTCTACACAGTATGGAGGAAAATATGATTACATTTCTGATTACAGGGTTTCTTCGTCAATACAAGGTCAAGACGATGGCACAGTTGATGGGGTTCTACTTGTTAGGTTACCGTTACATGAGGGTACGCCATATATACAGCAGGAATCGTCTTCAATATGCTAATGCTTTTGAAACTAGTGGCAGATGAATCCTTGTGAAGAGACACTTCAAGACATACCGAAATGGCTTTGGCCCACAAGCATACAAAACTCACATCCCCATCCAGCTGTGGTGGATTTTCTTCCTTGGCCCAGCCTTCGGGACTATCTTTGCCTAAATGCGAGTGAAGATCCCCGGCATTCTATAAGCTTCTACTTTGATTCAATGGAGCTGGTATGGCCATCCAATTGTCCTCTCTTTGCACAAGACGAGGGCGGTGAGATTTCGCTCAGTCCAGCTTTTGAAACTGTCATTTGGAGTTTGGAAAATTGGAGGTTAGGCCCCCTTCACGGAAGCTTTTCCAGAGCTGGCATTTCTCTTTCATCCTTGAGGGTCATATCGAAGCTGAGTGGGATCATCATCCTGTCCATATCAGAGAAGCATAGTCCTACTCTACTACTAGCCTAGCAATACGTAGATAATAGCAACGTGAGTGGGTAATGCACATTAATCTAAGTTTATCCTATTCGTATGACTTGAATCTGGGTCGATCGATAGTTATTGACAGGATAAAAACACATAATGTAGGTTCTTGATTCAAGTTACTTGTCAGTGACCATGCTATCGTTTACAAACATTAACGCCAAGCCCATTCCGTGCATCACATCGTAAAGAACGCTAGGTCAATAATGGATGCACTCAGATTGTGCAGCCGAGACGAATTTGGTAATACACATGCAAATCAAGTGCTGGGATAGTAGGAAACCCCTCAAAGAATGGAGCAGGACAGAAGACGGTGAGGGTAAACATTAACTCCACACCTTGCACGTTGACTTAAGGCCAATTGTGGCGAGACATTTATCATTGATACCTAAAAGCAATCTAAATGGTAGTTGTTGAAATTTCCCGGATGACTAGGCTTCTGCATAACATGCAAGAGTATACTCTTGACATGTTTCAAGGAACAGGTTTGCAACCGAGGTAACACTCTGTGTGGGGAAAGACAACGCGCGCCATGGTGTTCGACGTCGACCATATATGAACCTTGCTATGGCATAATGTGGATATGCTCCTGGGATCTCATTCAACGCACCCTGTCCAGGGGTAGCGAAAAGTACAAGAGCAAGCGCTCACTCAGCTTGGTTTTCTTCCAAGCGGTCATTGAACAGACGACCTTCGTACAGTGGCATCATGGTTTTAGTAAAAATGTCACCTTTTAATAGGATTCTATTGACTATCACGATTTTTGCGATTAACGTTGCGGCTGCACTGAGCAGTGATACAGAGCTGGCTTGTCGCGAAATATCCACTGCACTACCGAAACGAGTTTCAACCTTCCTCGCTCCATCTTACACATCAGAAGTAAATTCCTACTGGGCTGTGAATCTCCGAGAGGCGAAACCTACATGTCTCGTTTTGCCACAATCTGCTGAGGAAGTGGCAACAATCATTAATGTTTTGAATAAGTATCCGTCTGTTCAGTTTGCCGTCAAGAGCGGGGTCATACGCCGAATGAACGACACTCAAGCATACGTGACGGCGTTCTTATCTCAATGAGAGATATTTCAGGCACAACATATGATGCTGAGACCCAGCTTGCCCTCGTAAAGCCAGGTGGGGAATGGAATGATGTTATTGGTGAACTGGACAAGTTTGGCGTTGCTATTGTTGGTGGCCGTCTTGGTATGTTTTTCGTCCACCAATCGAAGATGTTATCTAATTCTGTCTCCGTAGGTATCGTAGGGGTTGGTGGATATCTGCTTCAGGGTGGCATATCATTTCTTTCGTCACAGCATGGGCTTGCCGCCGATGTGAGTTCTTTATTAAAGTGCATAAATATCACCTTGCTTACTTCATAAACCAGAGCATCGTTGGTTGGCAGATAGTTACGGCCGACGGGAGAATTCGTTACGTCAATGCAACCCAAGATCCAGAGCTCGCCGTGGCTTTGCGAGGTAGTGGCAGTCAATTCGGTGAGGCGTCCAATTCTGTTACCCTCGACGGTGCTAACGAGTACGCAAGGCATTGTGACCCAATTTACAGTCCAGGCATACCCCATTAACATAGTATGGGGCGGATTTAGACTGTACGATGCAGGTAAAGCCGAAGAATTGTATGCGGCACTACATGACTTTGTGCCCCAAGATGCGAACAGTGGAGAAGAAGCCATTATTTTCACCGACATCATAGCCGCCGGGGACTGAAGACTTTTGTCGTCTTCTACTATTATGGAAACCCCAACCACCTACTACCGGCCCCTTGGCACGATTCCTAGCAATCCCTTCCATTTTGGACACTACAAAGTCTCAGTCTTATGCAGATCTTGTACGTACTGCTCATCGCGGAGATTTGCGTAGCTAACTGTTAAATCAGCTGAAAAGCAATGGCCAAGGTGCTGCCTTGTTGCAATCTCGAATCTCTTTCCGGGTACGCTAGCAATACAGAACACAGGTGGCTGAGGACTAATCTATTTGCAGACGTTTACCCTGCCGTATTTAGAGAATGCACCTCAAGTGTACGGCGAAATTTCTGCCAAATTTGCTTCCTTGGTTGGAGATTACCTTAAGAACCCATTACGACTTACTTCACAGTGCTCAGTCGACTTTCAACCATTTCCGGCAATCATTGGTAAACATAGTGAGGCCTTGGGAGGAAATGCCATGGGGATTTCCGGTGATGACATTGATCGAGTTCTTCTCGAAATCCAATGCTCTTGGTCACTCCCCACTGATGATAGCATCTTTCCCGCTGCAGCTGAAAAACTCACTGACTGGCTGGAGACCAAACTGCCGGAATGGACCAAGGGCGAGAAGGACTATCTTCCGTATCTGATGAATGATGCAGCTGGCAACCAAAACGTTACAGGTACATATCGTGACTATGCTAAATTTAAAGCATTGCAGAAGGAGATTGACCCTCAGGGCTTCTTCAGTACAAGAGGTGGTGGTTTTGTGTACTAGCCCCTCTCTACTGATTGGGTGATGGGGAGCCCAGTAGGAAAGGTTTCTCTTGTCAAAGTGTATCCTATAGTATACCTTAGCATAATGATACAAGGAGCACTTTATTTACCAGAGACTTGACCATTCCAAGAATATTAACTAGTTATGGATGTACAATTACCGTGCTTTAGAATCAACGCTCCCACATTCAGTTTCCAAGCGTGTTTCCGCCGCCCGATTGGTAGTTGAACCTATAGAGAGCTAGCGAAATAGTTGAAGTGGTCTACTCAATACTCTCCACGACAACTTCATAACATGTTTTTCTATTTGGGCAAGAGGTTGGACGGGCGTCTAATAGTCAGCGTGGTGGATTCAGTTTTGTGTCTTTATGTAGGGCCTGTACCTCCATAGTGTTACAATAACGCCACGGTTCACTGCAGCTGGCTGAATCTTTTGTTCTGCAATGTCACCTTGCTTTGATCTTTAAGCCAGTCGGAGCTCTAGGCAACGTAAGAGCATTCAAAGCCGAGACTGCGGGCTCTTAAATATCCATGTCAAGGAACTCAGTGTGGCCGAATGCGGTAATGATCGGCGTCGCTGGATAGCTGACATTTCCACTGTGGTGGGACAACACAGGCCTAGACTAGCATTGTCGAGCCCAAACAATACTAGAACTTCTGCAATGGCCCCAAAGCAGCGACAATTACTCAATTGGGTGTTTACCGGTGAAGTTGCATGTCTTGGACTTACTCCAGGCGGACAAACGTGCACATGGTGGCTAGCTGAATGTCTGCACAGGATTGCAATGGGACGTACAATTTTCATTAGGCACAGTAACGGGGAAACTTGATATATAAACCCTCGTCCATCCATGGAGGCTTCTCCGATAACTTCCATATCAATTCTCTCATAGCTTCAGCTACAATAAACTTCTTCAATATTCTTAGGGTTATTTCCAAAACTGTCCATCATGGTTGTAAGTGCATGACTCGTTTCACTATGGCTCAGCCATCGCAAGCTAACTCAAGCTACTCAGAATTTGACAGACAACCATGGAGAGGTCATCTGGTCCAACGAAGAGTTTTGGTATAAAATCATGCTAGCAGATGGCAGTGAACTTGGCCTCGGCGACAAGTATGCAGGAGGGCCGGTGTCGGAGGCGGATGGTAGAACTCTGGTAAAGGTTGTGCCTGCTGGTCAGGGCATGGTCTTTCGCTACCAGAGATTTGATGGTGACAATCGCCGCGATCAAGGTTGGCCAATCGGCGATAAAGGCTATCTTCGCGGTCTGCAGGTCAAACCTGATGGCAGCGAGGTGATTCTGAACCTGAGCCTGTCTTGGGAGCCAGTTAAGCTCTGTTTGTACAACAACAACTCCAACTATGGGATTGTGGCTTCACAGTTACCCGGCAATCGGGTAGCTTTGTATGGTTACAACCGTCATGGCACTGTTTGTGGGCTTCGGGTCACACCTGAGGGTGGGATCATCGCTCATGAGAGCACCCATGCGCTGGCGCTTGATTGTGAGTTTGTGAAAGTGGGATCCGGTAGATTCAAGGGCCTTTTCTAGGATGGCTTGTTCAGGTATCGATGCCACGGTTGAAGAAAAAAATAGTTCTTTAGGGTTAGTGAATGATCCATTTAATACCAATGTTGCAATGTACGAATCGAATCGTCAATCAAGCTTATCAATCATCTTGGAGCCTTTCCTCTATCACGTCGCGTCCTGACCGTCACTGACATTATTTCTTACGTTCCAATTGACAGCATCTTCATTATTTACTACTTAGTTTGTCTACGATGAGACTTTCCTCCGTGATACTCCATCTATTATCCTGTTGATACTCACTTAACAGCGTCAATGCTTCAAAGATCATTCATTCATAGTGCTATTCACAACAGTTCATCAGAGCCAAGATGTCTGATGTTCAGTCAGGAAACCTGGAACCTAGGCTTAGATTCTAAATATTTATTATTTATCTCTTACAACTGAGACCTTTTTACCACCCTAGTAGTAATGAGGCCACAGGGTGTTTCTCAACTCACAACTTCACACTTTTTGGTTTCACCGGGCTCAAACTTATGATGGAACAATTACTAGACTCTTCCCTACTTGCATCTAAGGCACTAACAAACAGCAAATTCAGCCATTTCCATCTACAATCTTCACATGCGCATGCCAGATCAGGTTTACAATATTGGTTGGAATGAAAATAAGACACAAAACCACTGCAGACGCAATAACTTGCCAGTTATCCATAGCTTTAGCTTGGAGGGACCAACACTCTTATCTCCCATATATTTAGGTGTGCGTGAGCACTTCAGAGAGATGTTGCTGACATATCCCTCACCACAGTCTTCAAATGTCATCTTGACAGACCATGTCTCTCTATCCGCCACCTCGTTAGAAGGCACGACGAAACAACATTTTCTTTCTCACTTATTTTATACAGTCTTTAAGTGGCAACTGCGTGATGTAGACCAAGAAACTACCCTCTGCTGTGGAACCCGACCTTGACAAAGTTGAAAATGCGACAGGGCCTGTGACAACGATGCCGGCGCCAGCCTTGTCAACGCCTACAAACTTTATAGACTTGTTGTTTTGGGGTTCCTGGCTTGGTAGCATGATCCACACTGTGGACTATTCCACCCAGCAATGAATGGCGTGGCAGCGATAACTGTGTTTGGCTGTAGTTTTGTTTGTAGTTGGGCGACGGTTGAAACACCATACTTGGTGATAAGACCATTGGGACCATCCGAGCAAGCGAACGCGGTGAGTTGAAGATTAGTCGGTATGCTGTAGTGACTATCGTACTTTAATGTAGTTGCTTCCACGAGCCCTTTGGAGAGGGTAGACGATAGAATAACGGCTGCGATAGTCAAGAACCGCATTGTGGTAACAGACTAAACCATGTGAAAACAAGAAAAATAGAATCCACTTGTATTGGTTGTAGGTATTTTAACAGATTTTATAATCAGAATGGCTGACAGTACCAAGTCAACCAAGTCAACCACATCTCCAACCACCCAGGTGTCTTCATACCTAGACTTTTCTATGCACTCCCATTTCACGTCAAAACGCTCCACCTAAATTGGTTTAATCCTCACATCTTCGTATCATGTGCGTTGTTCAGAATTGCCCTAGGTGCTCACGACTGTCTCTCCTCTTACTGTTTCTATCTTTTGTTGCACTAAAGCACGCCACGGCGGTAATATTGAGCTGAGCCCTTCGTAAACCCCACATTGACAAGAGGGACAGCACACTCTCCCTCTGCAAGACTCTGTTTCATTTCAGCTTACATATTTCCATGCTACTAACCCACTAGAGAAATGGGGATAAAAAGATGTAGAGACTTATTATCTTTGCGGACTAATCGGCGTCTAAACTTGCGGGACCAAGCCTTCCGAAAGAGCCAGACGCCGCCCAAGTGCATGATGTGATTCGGACGCTTGTCACAATGCATGCATTACGTAGAATCACCAGACTACTACGCGGCCTGTTAGACAATGTCTTATGGATATACGCCCAGCCCAAGCAATCACATTTAAAGCGCCTTGTCGGCAATACACATGCTTCTCGGTTATGGCATAATGAGCCATAGGTGATGAGACCCGGTGAGACCTTTAGAAATGCTCCTACTGCATAACAGCCTCTAAGCTTCTCAGCCAGTTCTGAGGTATCTAACCTGGATAAGCCCCTTAACTCTTTAATGGGCTACCCAGGCGACACTGTTCTCCGACATGGGCAGAGGGCCTAACTAGCTCCAGTGACAGAACGAATTATTAGATCGTCACACATTTTGCCAAAGGACTTTGATCATCGCAGCGCTGGTGTAAGCCCTCGCCTAGCGACATCTCTGGCGTATGGTGCTTCGATTGTCCTCGTGCAAATACATACACCGCATCGGGACATCGGCACTCTTTGTACGACCCCATGGGCCCCGCAAGCTACCCGGACCACGCGTTCTTAGCTTAAGGAACCCATTCGGGCAGTGTCCAGGGCAATAGAGCCGGCCATGGCGTGGTTTACAGAGTGAGACAATGGGTTTAGAGCCCCCTTCAAGGGAGTATTCTAGTTCATCCATTGGCTCTAAATGCGTAGAACAGAGACCTTCCGGAAAAGTCGGCACGATGAGTGCTTCAACCTCACTTATGATCCTTCGTGGGAAAACGGCTCATGAAGTAAAAACAAGACCATCCACGATGTGGTCCAATCACATTTAGAGGCAGTTTAATCGCACCATGTCAACAAAAACGCCCTGCTGGTCTCCGGCCATTTGCCAGAGCGTATATGGTTCATATCTGTCCGATCCATAGTAGACTACAGAGAAGGCGCGCACTGAGACTAGTTTCATCTGCCGTCGCAAGTTAACTAGGCTGCTTAGTTCCAGGTTGGTGGGTCGTGGTCGTCGCATGGGCCGTTGAGGTTTAGATCAGAATGTTTTTGTGTTTCCAACTACCATTCTGAAACTCCAAACTCGAGCAAGAAAAGGCACTAGTTAAGAAGTTCCCCAAGGTCGTCGTCAGCCACCAAACGCGAAGGGAGTCCTCTACAAGCTGCTCCAAAGACTCGGGATTTTTGCGTTTGAAGTCACCTAGAATAGTCACGCCTAGTTTCACAGCATAGTGGGATGATAGATGCGATGCCAAGCCGAAACTGACTACCATCCCACTTAACGGTTTTACCTATGATGAGGCAGAGTCTGGGGATGAGCTGACGTGGACCCCATGAGGCCTCACTGACAAGCAGCTAGTATATAGCTGTGAGCATTGCTACAATCATTATGACATTTCGTTTCCACATCAATTAGGCTGGTCCTTCTATTGACTTCACTTCTTTCCAAGTACATTCTTTGCGCTTGTTGTTCCTTTTCCTTGGTGTTGCTGGTTCGATTATCTTTTTATTCAACACTTCGCATCCTTGTACAACTCTCACGAATTCCCACACCCTCATCTCACCGCGACAATGCAGTTGACCAAAGTATTCATTTCTTTCCTTTTTGCCTCCGTGGTTTCAGCCAAGGACCATGGCAACAGTACAAGCACGAAATCTCAATGCAAACAGATCTTCAAGCTCACCTCAATAACAAACCTTGCTGCCAACGACACCAAATTGGCCCAGCATTTTGATAACAATCAGACTGCGATTGACGCGTTCAAGTCCAAGGCTACGGAGGCCCAAACCAAGCTTACGGGCCTATCATCCAACTCAACTCTTATGGATGAGTGTGCTTCAATCCAGGCCCATTCAGAGCAAGTCAAGGCCTGTGGTCAGATCAAGCGTGCCGAGTATATGGTCGCATTGGCTGCCAATGAAACTGCATTGCAAGCAAAGTTTGATGTAAGATATTGGAAACTAAGATGTTGGAACATTTCGTGGGTGTTGGCTGACAAAACCTTGTGTAGGGCAACACTACAAAGATCGATGCCTTCAAAACCAAAGCCGCCGACGTCGAAAGCAAGGTCACTAGCTTGCAAAGCAACACGACCCTCACGACCTTTTGCGCCGTTCAGCAGGATATGAAAACATGTTCTTTTGTCAAGAAGCTACAGAAGGAGGTTGATTTGTCCAACAATCAGACTGCTCTCGATACCAAGTTCAAAGGCAATACCACTAAGATTGATGCCTTCAAAGCCGAGATGACCAAGATGCAGGCAAAGCTTGATGCCTTGGCAGCAAACAGTACTCTCATGGATACGTGCAACACCCTACCACAAACCCAGGCCGAGCAGAAGGGAGCTGCCCAGTCATCTAACGATGACAAGTCGGCCGCTCTTAGCAGTCAGGCTTTAAACAGCCTTCTTATTGCAGTTCTTGTCCTCGCTACGTCTGGCGCTGTTTTACTGTGAACTTGAGGTAGCACTTGCTCCGGTGGCCAGTAAATGGGCAATAACATAAACACTCAAAGCCAATAGCTTCATATGATTTCGGTCTATCATGCAACAGTCGCGGGACAGGCATGACGAAGTCTCTCATGGGAACCAAGCATTTGTACAAAGCTGCGAGTTTTATCATGAGCGCTGTTTTATTTCCTAGGACGACTTAGGAATGATTTATAGCAGACCTACTATTATCGAAGCACTCTGGGAATGTAACAGAAAAGAAAAATGATTGTTCAGAGCCTCAGTGGTCATCTTATAAGACCTTCTGAGTCGTCTAGAAGCCATATTATACCATTTAAACACTTCATTAGCGACATAGCATTATTTGGGTGTTTCACACGCCATCATAATCAAAAGCGATGATACCAAGAATACGGTTCAATTAAAACAACTCCTTGCACTCCAGCTAGTCTCTTTTAACGCACAAAAACACAATTTCTGCTCTCAAATTTGTTTCTCCGAGAGTGAACCATATAATCCTCTTCTACCAAGACTTCTTGAGTGATTTCACCTGCGAACCTAGACTCGACTTCCATCTACCACAACAATTACAAGTCCTTTCGAGATGATTCCAGGCGGACACCAGTGCGAGCAAGGATAAATTGCTGGTCCTCGTAGCTCAGGACGGGCACGTCATCCTTGCTGGTGACGGTGCTCGACCTGTGGCCCATCTCAATCTCCGTGTACGGCTCGCTCGAGTTTCCTGTGATCTTGCCCTTCTTGCTCAAGATCTCGTGGATATGCTCCCAAATGTACCTTTGGAATACCGGGTAGGCTGCTTCTGGTCAAAAGTGTTCTGACGAAGTGGTGGCTCATCAACTTACTGTGTGTACCGCCGGTGTGGCAACCATACAGGTTCCAGTTAACTGAAGTCTCGTGCTCATTAACAGCACGAGCATCAAATCTTACCCATTCACCCGCAAAGCGACCGGATCCGTTAGGGAAAGCAAGGGAACTATGACTTTGTTGGCAAACATATTCACGCAGTCATAAGATATAGATTGTTAGACCCGAGTACTTACCATTTCGGAGCTCAAATGCCCACAGGAAGGAGCCGTCCTCCTTGACATAGTAGTCTGTGAGCTGTCCATTGCGTTAGTACACCATGCATCTTTCAAGCACCACAGTACTCATACCTGCTCAAGCCAGTCAAAGGCGCCAACATCACCCTGAATTGTGGTAAGACGAAGTGATCCAACAGTGTTTTCAGGGCCGATGGTGATCTTGATGGGCTGAGGCACCCAGCTGAGGTCCGAGACTGAGAGGGTACATCAGTAGCTGAAGTCAAAGCCAAGTTGAAAAGCATCATGGCTTACAGTTTCCAACCAGCTTGTAGACGTCAAAAGCGTTTGCACCCCATGTCCACCAGGTGTTGATGTGAATGTATGAGGTACCTTCGGGGCAGTTGCAGGGATGAGGAGAGTCGAGAGCGCACTGCACCAATTCCTTGACCGGGGCAGCCTCTGTAGCCGGAGGAGCCTCGACCTTAGTAGAGCTCTTCAAAGCGGGAGGAGGGACAATCCACGCAGTAGCTGTGGAAAGCAGCAGCAGGCTTGCAGCGGAGAACTTCATGGTGATGTCTGAGGCTTGGTAGTGGCGATGTCTACAAGGTCTTGGCTTGAAGATTATTGCTTTTACTCTGGGATGGTTCTTTCTTTTAAGTCCACTTTCCAACTCATTCCACTACATGGTTCTTTCGTAACCCAGTCTCATTTGAAGATAGCCTCAGTCCAAGCCGGTCCTTAGGTTGAGGACGGCCCGGGCTCCGCCTAACGTTCATTGCAGATGGAATCCTTCACGACTGGAACTCGGTCGGTTCATCACGATAGCATGGGCCGTTCAGCTCCGAAGCCTCCCCGCGCGTGCATGTGGTATAGTAAGCTAGGTAAGAACGTGTTTCATGCCCAGACGTCACCAGTATTTGTGGTTGGGGATGACACCAGCGGGGAGATCGGAGCAGGGTGTCAGCCTTTAGCGCTCGGGGGCGGAGTTCAGATGCCGCACCAATCCTTGTCTGTGCCATCATTGAGGAAAGGCTTGGTCAAGTCTGTCCAGCAGTGGCCGTCAATATCGTATGCAAGCCCAAGCCAATGGGAGGCCATTGCATATCACCAGAGGGTTCCGTTACGACGCGTCTGCCGCTACGATATTATGCACGTGAAATTAATAACGTTGTTCTCGGAGTTAACTGATACCAGTCCCTCACCAAATCCGAGAATCCTTGTCTACTTAAGTGATTGAGGCTGCGTGGCTTTGGCTCCTGGGGAAGTGATTGCGCCGTTTTTCTTGCGACGCCTTCCATTTCTTTCACAGTAGGTATTCAAACCAAATCGAGGCAATATGAAGGTCGCAGTTGTTCCAGCGAACACCAGAACAACCTCTGCTGCTATTCGCTCCTTCTAGCACAGGACACCCCTGTCGAAATCACAGGGTGGTACAGGGACACGAGCAAGGCCCCTGAAGAATTTACATCCCGTTCCAATTTCAAAGCCGTCAAGGGCGATGTTCTAGACGGCGCGTCTCTCGACTTTGCCGGCTACGATGTCGTGCTAGCGGTGCCGCCGCCGTTTTTTGCAGACAAGGATATGGTGTCTATAACTGAGAAATTGTCACATAATCTCAAGGATGCCTTGGAGCGGGCGGGGACCGTCAAACGGCTTGTACTATTGAGCAGCATTGGCGCACACTTGTTCGAAGGAGTTGTAAGTGATGCCCAGGAGGCAGTTCCCTATCATGAAAGCCAGTATTGATGCATATGCCGTAGGGAGAGATTCAAACCAAGACTCTGGCAGAGAGAATCCTTAAGCAAGCCAAGATCCCAAGCATCTCCATCATCCGCCCTGCCTGGTTTATGGATAACTGGGCCCAGCAACTTCCTACCCTGAAAGAGCCGGAGCCTTCTATGACCTCCTATCTTCCGGTTGAAAGCAAACTTGCCATGGTTGCTATCAAAGACGTCGGTGACTTTGCTGCTAAGGAAGTGACCGCTGATTTAGAGCAGGCTAAGCCCCTTTCTATCTATGAGCTTCAGGGGCCCAACAAAGACGGCTATTCGCCAACTGAGATAAGAGACATATTCTCTCAAAGTCTAGGGAAAGATGTCAAACTCAATGAAATCAAGCAGTCGGAGATTCATGGTTTCTTCACAAGCGTTCTTCCACCAGGTTGCGCGGATTACATTGTGGATATGGTCACCAGTCTACTTCCCGATGGCGTTGTGACCAAGAATCCTGATCCTGAAGCTGTTTTCATCCATGGGCCCACAAGCTTGGAGACTACCATTGGAGAAATAGCTCTTGCTGCAAAATAGAAAATACAAGATCGTGAATACATAGGTAGTGGTTTCGTGTAATTACATTGAAGCTTCAACATTAGTTATGAAGCAAGGGCGGAGGGAGGCTTAAATGGAAAATTGTGCAATATATTGGTTTCATCCAAAAACAAAACTTAGTCGACAGAAGACTATCCATATTTGTCAGTGATATGTAGAATAATGTTTACCGAGTTTTTAGTCCTCCAGACACCAGGTAGGATTACCCAAGCACTTTTCGTTTTAAAATCTAGCATTTTTAATTCCTGTCCAAGCCACGTCCCACATAGGTTGTGAAATCTAGTTGACCCTTTCCATGCGTTAATCTTTGTTTTTGACGAGAGACAGATGCCGTATTTGACTGATGTGCTTGAGAGTGTAGCTTCGGTTATACAATCGTTTTTCGAGGTTTAGAACTATAGGTACCTAGCGGACCTTGCTTCTTCCTTTAGTGAATGCTATCATAATTAGTTGAGAGTGTTCATGTGATAGTCAATAATTAAGGTCTCATATTTTCTTTGACATGAGAGCCTCTACGCCTTCGCTCCTATCAGGCCCATTTTGAACGTCAAATATTTTCCACTGACCCTCAATCCTATTTACTACCCTCGGCACCCCAAGCATCAAAGAAAATCTCAATAAGTACGGTATCCAACAGGTTTAAGCCCACAGATGCACTGGAGTCTATTTTTGTTCGCTGATGGACAGGCAGCAGCTGTCTAGTATTACATGTCTCGGATGATGCCGTGTTTGAACATCAAACCCAAAGATAATAACAGAAGCACGGCCATGCCCCAAATTCAATTTGGGTCTTATTGGAGTAGCCAGTGATCGCTCAGGAGAGATCAAATAAGTATTGCAAAAGGGAGGGTAAGTGATCGGCAGTGGAGCGATCCAGTGAAATGTCCCAAATTGTACCTTGCTTTTAATATAGGACGCCATTACAGGATTTGGATGGGCCAAGGAATGTAAGCTTACTTGTGCTGTGTTCTAATTATAGGGAGGCATCAAAATTAACACAAACTATGCTATCGGGAGGTATTGCATTAAAACGCCCACAATAAGTTGCATTGCTGCAACGATGGACAACGCGTAATTGAGCACACAAACGTGGCTTCAATCTCATAGAACAATTTATCAACGACGGTTACATTTAGTAAATCATGAGATGTTGGTACATATCCTCTCAGAATCCATTTAAAGAACTTCGTGAATCCTTTTTCGGCGATTGCCGCAGTAGGTATATGGGTTCTGGCCTTGTGATGACTGGGGTCTCCCTTTAGGCTGTCGGATTGGATAGAGTAAAGCACAATATTTTTGGGGTTTCACCACATGGTCTTGTTTCATCCTAGAAGAAACAAATCCTACATAATGCCGATAGTGCCTTGAAAGGGAATATGCTATTGAGCCTTGACTTGGTCTGAAATTCTGACAGAGACATAAGAGGCACGAAGCCCGCTCTCAATAGCCATGGGAGGAAATTGACACCAATTAAACAAAAACAAACCATCAATCAATACACCAAGATGAAGCATTATACTGCCTTTCTCGCTTTGCCCCTCGTCGCCATCGCTTGCGTGATCCCACCTCAGCCCTCTGAGCTTCCTCAGCCTGCCATTCCGTAAGTCATTCCGAAGTTACTGTGTAGCATTCGAGATGTCCGAAGCTGACAATTTGCCAGGTCTTGCAGCAATGAGGGCATGTACTATGTGGATAGGAACACTCTAGAGCCTTGTCTCAGCGAGTGCCCTGGAGGACAATGCACCGTCACGAATTGCCCTGATGACCCCATACTTCTTTGCAGTGCGACATGCGCCTGTCTGGAGCCGGCGTCGTAAACCTCCATCGCCACATGGTTTGAGCACAGTCGTCACCGCCGATGAAAATATTCTGTTTGGAGCGTTCTAGATTTAGCTTCCCTTGCAGAAGGAACATTCTACGGTCTCCATGTCATGTTGTTGGAGTCCCTCAACCGCAATTGTATGAATAGCGTATGACACTACATAGATCTGGGAGGATTGAAGTAATGGAGTACTGGATAGGATAGTCGCTCTTATACTTCAGCTTATAATTTACGCAATGAATTGTCATCCAATTATTATGCGAAAGGTCTTGGGTGTGACAGATAATGATCTTCGCGGCCACACCTTTGTCACTTTTAGTTGACAACAAGCTCAATGACAGACATTGTTGATGCTTCTTGTATGTGGGCTGTGATGATCTATCGTCATCAAGGCGGTACAGCAAAAAAAAAAGAAGAAACCAAGGGCAAAAACATACAACACCCGGTATTCGCTGGTCGTCACCGACCCAACTACTAATCTGGCGATTACATGCTTAGTTAAGGGAGAGCGGACGGGATCCCATGCTTTCATGCATCTGTGGTCGTATGTGGCAGTTTGCAATCGTATTACGTATATATTCGAAATACCAGAACTCGTGCAGCCTGGTTCGTTCGTGTAGGAACGGATTGGATCTCGGAATGCCGCTCTGCTAAGTGAATGAAGGCGATACATAATTATTCACGAAACTAGTGCTGGCCGAGGTGGTGATTGTGGCTTCTTTACAAATACATCGCTCGTATTGGTACTGGATTGAATGACATATCCTTACTGTACTTGGTTTAATGTGGGTGATGAAGGGCTCACCAGATGGCAGATATTTACTACAATGATCATGAGTCGAGCAAAACTGCTTTCATTGCGGGGATTGGCATAAAAGTGGATATCATTATTTGGTATTAGAGCGTCATCTATGGACACATGAGTGTTTCCTACTATTATGATCTTATATGACCAGATAAAAATGGCCATGAAACTAAAAATTAAGCCGGCTGCGATGTACGTCTAAGAGTACCATCCTTGCCGCACCATTAACAGCCCTTCGGCAACCACGCGTTTCCTGTATTCGCTCGGCCCGGTGTTTCCTGGAGCTGCTCGACACCAAAGCCCTTCATTCTAAGACTCAAACTCAACATAATAACCGTTCTGTTCGTTCTGCTGCAAGTAGACGCTCTTCTCTTCGACTAGCTGACGAAGCGACAGCCTGAACGAGAGTTGTTGGGCGCAAGGTGTAGGGTAGTACCCAATCAGCTTTTCGCCTATGGTGGCAAGGTCCCAGTTGGAGAAGTCGAATGCTCCAATGCGCTGGGTCTCGTTGTAAAGGCCTTGGATGGAGTTGAACGATACTGTCTTGTTGGGAGGGAATCCAGTCATCAGGTGGATGTTGGTCACGTGTGACTCGGTAAAGGTCGGTCCCTTCAAACTCGCTACGAAGACGCGGTTGGGTTTGTCGGCTACGTGAAGGCCTAGAATGCAGTTGCGCGCAGTAGCCGGAATTCCCGTGAATAGCGCAACTTGCTCGACTTGTGAACGGTTCTGGTAGGCTTCCAGGTGAATGCCTCCGACGGGAGGCCGGTGCGAGTCTGGAATCTGTGGAAAGATGGTGTAGAGCTCAGGATAAACTCGGCTCTTGACAGGGGAACTGCCGGAGCTAACCCCATTGGTGTCCTGAGGAATGGGGACGGGATCTGGAGCCTGGCCGTCGACTCGCAAGCCCTCAATGGGGCTTGTGACGGCTACTGCCGAGAGGGCTAGAACAGCACAAAGGACGTTGTAAAGAGCTGGCATCGTGTTGGGTTGAAGGATGAAAAATCGGATGAGAGGACAAAGAAAACACAAAGAGGAGAAGGCGGAACAACAACGGGAGGCTAATGCGTCATACTTGCACTAGTGATTGGCTGGGCTCTGGGGCTAAAGGCTGATCATAATCATGCGGCTTCTGCGCTCGGGTGCTTTCGAGACAAGGCTGATGGAATTGCGGTCAGGTTTACAGTATTGAATCCTTCGTCTGGTTCTAGACGAGAGAATTCCGAGCAAGCACTGTTCAACTTTCAGTTACAATCCATACCTATTCGCATCAACCCTGTTATCATCATAACTTGGCCATGCCATGTCTTGCTTGCCTCGTTTCATTTCGGTGACACACAGCCACACCTATACGAGCTCTGTGTGAAACAATAAGAGCAACGATGCGCCACACTTGCTGTTCCTACCCTGCACTTTGGTCTTGGCAGACACTGAAATTGAAGTTGGGATCAGCTGGTCGGTCTGACGTTCCACCGGTCTAGGATGAGCCTAATATCCCCAACCGAGGATTATGTGCTCTAGTTTCCTAGTTAAGCCCATTTCTAGTTGATAATGAGTTGGGATATTTCGACCGATATCATGATCGAATGCTGGACTGATGGTTATCGACTAATGTGATTTGCTCAATTCGTTCCTAATAATAAAGATTGATGCCCGAGCACAGTCTGTTGTATCCCAGCTGGCTTCCATACTCACGTCAAGACTTCCTTTGCCCTTCCGTTTCCACCGTTTGTGGCAAGTCCTCATCCAGAACCTTGGCCGAGAGATTCTCGTGCTGCCGGACATCACCATCCTCTCCATCGAAAATGACAGCGATTTCCTCCAACGCTTTCCCTTTAGTCTCAAGGAACCACCCATAAGCAATAAAACTTTCAGTGGCCAACACTGCGACATATACAATGTAAAAGCGCCAGCCAATATTCTCTAACCCAATTGGGTTGACGTATTGGTTCACGAAAACTGCAATCTTCGTAGCAAAAACGTACGTTGCCATACCCTTTGCACGAATTGAGTAGGGAGAACCTCCACAGAGTATGCTACTGGTAATGGGGAGAAGGCTATGCAGTAGAAGATTTGGTAAACAAATATCAGAGCGAGAACCGCCACGCCAGCAGCTTGGGCGCCGGTGACGTCGAATCGTGCTGATGCAATTGTCCATGCAGTGAACATGCAGAGCATTCCCAGTGTAGAAATGCGGAAAAGGGGCGGCGACCGACTCGTTCGACGAAAAAGGCTGTAGTAAGTGCAATGGCCCAATTCCAGATGTTGATGAGACCGTTGACGAGAGCCTGGGTACGCTTGTTTTTGATCCCGATAGTGTCCATAACACGAGCCAGGTCTTAATGGGCATTAGCTTCACAAGTCAATTCTCTCCAAGGGACAAACTTACAATAAGATACAAGGCCGTTACCAGACCATTGGCTAAAGAGACCCATACAAAGGACGAGGAAAACCCTGTAACGGTTCCCTTTCGTGCTGACCATGGATTTCCACGAAGTGTTGCGCGATGCTGCAATATGTGTTAACTTCATTCAAGTTTCGAAAGATTGCTAGAAGTACCTTTTTCTTTCTCAATTGCGTTGACGATTTCATTGTATTCGAGCTTGACTAACTCTGTCTCCTCACCATCACCGTGGTATCTGATCAGAGCAGCAAGAGCCTCGTCACCGCGATCATTGGCAATAAGCCATCGAGGAGACTCGGGGAGAAACCAAATTGTGCTCAATTGAATGACACTAGGTGCCATTTGCAGCAGCGACGGAAGTCGCCAAGACCACGTACTTGGGATCTCCCGTGTTCCAAAGGTGATCCATGCGGCAGCAATGCTTCCTATGTACCAGCTACAGTAGTTGGAAATATTAGTGACAGAACATAAGCCGTGCAATGGGCAAGAAGGACGACTTACCAAGTGTTGCAGATTGCCGTAACAGTAACTCTGTCCTTTGGATGGGCCAGTTCGCTGACCATGCTGGGGAGGCGGTGGTGGCAAAGGACAAACCAAACCCGAGAATGAATCGGCTCACAACGAACATGGCAAAGGCCTTGCTCTCGCATTGCAAGATTGCACCAATAATCATGATGATGCTTCCAACCGTTATGCCCCAGCGTCGTCCGTACTTGTCCGCCACCCAAGGTGCAATCGGTGTTGAGCATACGCTCCCCAGGGACATGATGGCACTCATGAGTCCAAGGGTAGCGCCCCTAGGATTGTCAAAGTAATCATCCCAATATGACACAGTTTGCAACGAGTTCATCATGGAACCATCATAGCCGCTTGTGGCATAGGACACCACGCAAGCAGGGAACAAAAGGAAGTAGAGGTGGCGACGTGAGGCCGAATGATACCACGCAGATGAATCAGCAGCTAGTTTGTTGATACGCGATGGCTGATAGGTAGTGGAAGCATCTGTAGTCTCGTCAACTTCAGCCCGCTGTCTTCGAGCTTGACGAGCAAGGTGGTCTTGTCGTGGAGCAGGAAGACGGTTTCTCAGAGTTGTTAACACCATTGTGACTGAATGTTAAGGAGGAGTGTTGGTGCTCCGCCAATGCCTGAGACTGGGATGCTGAGTTGAAAGAACCTGGTGTTGTATAGTGTGTTAAAGAAGCAGCGGAGCACATCGACTTTATACCTACTGCCAGCACTCACTCGCCTAATGACGATGGGATTGCTACCGCCAGAAGTTGTTCCGACTTGAGCGCCAGGCCGTTTTTACCGGACAAAGCACAATCTCCTCCATCACACGGACGCCATCCAGCTAATAGCTCAACCCCACGGCGAGAATTAGGTTGCGGGGATGAGGCCAGGGCAACTGTCTGGGGAAGAAAAAGATTCCCCACACAATTGCATGGTCGACCCGAATTTTGGGGATCCAGTTGGCTATGGAGTCGAGATGGCATTGACGAATAACAAGACGTCGGGGAGCTAAATGACAGCCCCTACAATAATGGGGCCTTGCCTAGTCTAGGGGCAGCATTTTAGCTGCCCCGAAGGTGGAGTCTCAAGCTTCCAAGTCTACTTGCACCCAACAACATCGAACCATGGCAAGTCTTAGCCCGATCCTGTTGTTGGGGTCATCACATGGCCATGATAGTTCGTCTTGGTACCCACACAAGCAAATATGGGCCACAGTGGTGTCGCGTCAGTGCTGTGGATGTTGATTGCTTTACCCGTCGGTAATGCAGAGTCAAGCAACCCAGGCCGCTCATAAATATTTAACTGATGTCCTATCTTTCTCTGGAGAAGTTCAAGCCATCAACTTCTTCTGATATTATCGACTTTTTGTAGACAACCCAAGATGGCTACAGGAATTCTTCGGACGGAAGGTCCACGCATCGTTGATGCAGATGGCAATGCCGTTACCTTGCGCGGTGTAAGCCAGTCCCCTCTTGTCTTATTTTCATTTGTGTCCAGTTTTACTGACCTCGGATGGCATGATAGACCGCACTTGGAGGCTGGATGCTCATGGAAAACTTCATGAACGGGTTTCCGGGCCGTGAGCACCAGATCCGTGCTGCTTTGCTCAAAGTTCTCGGACGTGAGAAGTACGAGTTCTTCTTTGATAAATTTCTGGAATATTTCTTTACCGAAAAGGATGCCGAGTTCCTGAGCTCCTTGGGATTCAACTGCCTGCGGCTGTGCCTGAATTATCGTCACTTTGAAGATGACATGAAGCCTTTCCAAATTAAGGAGGAGGGCTTCAAGCACGTGGATCGCGTGATTAACATTGTGAGTGATGCTTCGGGATTCTTAACATTTGCAATTGCCACTAATCATTTGATCGATCCAGTGTGCCAAGTACAACATATACACTATCCTTGACCTGCATGCCCTGCCGGGTGGTCAGAATCAAGACTGGCATTGCGACAATCCTACTGGCCACGCTGCCTTCTGGGATCACTTACACTTCCAAGATCGCGCGGTTAATCTGTGGGAGCATATTGCCACACGATACCGTGGAAACCCCTGGGTTGCTGGCTACAACCCCATGAACGAGCCTGCAGATTCAGAATGGACGCGACTGTTGAACTTTTACGACCGCATCGTTCCTGCCATTCGCAAAATTGACCCGGACCACATTCTTTTCATGGAAGGAAACACGTATGTGCTGCTCGTGTCTCTAAAGAAATGCTCTCGCTTCTGACACAAAGAACAGATTTAGCATGGACTTCACCGGCTTCGACTCGGTGTATCCGAACTCTGTGTACGCTATCCATGACTATTGTGGATTCGGATTTCCAAACCGTATCGGAAGATTCCAAGGCCACAAGGACCAGGAACAATACATCCGTAGAATGTACGACCGCAAAGTTATGTTCATGAAAAAACACAACGTGCCGATTTGGAATGGTAAGAAGGTTAAAGCAATTCCAATCACACATCGTTAACATTGTTGTAGGAGAATTTGGTCCCATTTACGAGCGAGAGGAGTATAATCCTGACTGGAAGGTCCATAACGACGAGAGGTATGATATGCTTGATAGACAGCTCGCTATCTACACGTCAGAGAGTATTGGTACGTTAAGCCCCGTGAAGCCAAGCAGCTCTTGATTAACAGTCATAGCGTGGTCCATCTGGTCATATAAAGATGTCAATGTCATGGGAATGACCTATCTGGATCCAAACTCGGCTTGGCTGAAACTTCTTGGCCCCATCATCAAGAAAAAGCGCGACATGGCTGTTGACTCATGGGCATATGACGATGCGCATCTTCAGGATGGACTATTTGGTCCTCTACATAAATGGTTTGAGGATAACATTCCTGCCAAATACTCCAAGAAGTATCCCTGGCAGTGGCGGATGCATATGCACGTTTTCCGTGGAATTCGTGGCATCACCCTAGCCGAATATCTGATCCCTGAGTGGGCGGATTACTTCAAGGATAAAACGTTTGAAGAGTTGGATGAGTTGGCCGCAAGCTGGAAGTATGAGAATTGCATGCAGCGCGAGAGGCTCAATGACATCCTAACACTGTATGCGCCCATGAAAGCTGATGATCCTAGATTGGATGGAAAGGTCATCATGGCAGATGAGGAGCCACAGGTAGATGGAGCCGTGGCAACAAATAAGGAAACCTCAGTGTCTGGAGTAGGTGTTTTTGAACTGTCGCCAGAGGAGAAGGAGAAAGCGGCCACCAAGTCGAAGCTGGTTTCAGTCGCTGCGTAAACAGCCAAACAGCACAAGAAAATAAGAACAATAAAAAGACAGTAAAAGCCGACACGGCTAGGTTAAACCACGACTTTTGTACCAAAGATTAAATAAAACACAGTTCAATCGAGCCGCTAAATCATCCTCTGTTTTCGTGCCAGATCCAAACGCTCCAATGTTTGAACATGCCATGCAAACTCCTTAACACTCCTGCTGAAGCGACGAAGATTACGAATACCCGTGCATATAGACTCCTCCACGTTATCCGGTTGAATCTCACTAAAAGTCGGCGTCATGGTTGCGACCATTAGAATTATGGTCATGGTAAAGGTGCTGATGGTTAGTTAGTCATAATTCAGGATCAATTCTTGGGGAAAATGGCTTACACCATGCCTGTTGCAAAAGACATGTGATACTGTTCGCAGGTTCTACATCAAATACACGAATGAAGCCGACACAGCCGCTAAAGCACATTCGACAGCACTCCAGAATGGGAGCTCTGCATGGATGCGTGGCAAAGGTTGCCGCATTTAACAGTGTGTACTCGACAAACGGCCTGTGGATGATGTACTGTCCTGCATAGTATCGACCTTGCAGCCGGAGAATATTCCAAGGATCATTGCCGCGAGGCATCAAGCCAGCTATATGAGCTGTAGGTGAATATGCCATAGGCGAGACTTGGTTCTGAATGACGCTGCTGTTGCTTGTCAACAAAAACCCCGGGAGGTTACGATAGACGGTAGCATGATGAGACCAAAGATCTTCAGCTACGCGCAGCAACCATAATGCATGGTCAGCTCCTTGATCGGATTGCTGTCGTTGCTGTTCTTTGGCGTTGTATACGGCGCTGTTGACTCTGTTGAGGAAACGACGGATTGACGCGTTTGTAGTGATTTGAAAAGCCACGACTTCTTGTTGCTCTGCCAGCCCTGGATCCATACCCCCACTATTATCTGCTGTAGTAAATGTTGGATAGGGATGAATTCCTCAAACCGCGAGATGCCAGAGGGCAGATTTATAGAGATTTCTGAAACAAAATCACCTTCGATAATGAATGCAATCCAAAACAGGAGGGTGAACTCGTCTGGCACGGCTGGCGAAGTGGCATTTTGTGTGTATGATCGAGCGAGTATCTCACACTTGACGGCCGAAGCATGAGCCCAATGGAAGGATTCCGAGACTTTCCCTTCGCTCCTGAATACAAACTGACACAAGTCAGTATCAATCATCAGACAGAGGAGAAGCCAACGAACCATGCTAGCATAGTGCACTGGGCAGCGGCCAAAGTAAGCTCGCCAGAAATGTGGCCAAGTAGAAGCTTGGCTTTACTCCAGAGACGATCTTCTTCCGAGCTACAGGGTCTATCGACAGGTTCCTCCAATGGTACAAGGTTGTGGCCCTGCTCCATAAAGCATGCCATGCACAGCACCAAGAGGAGTAGAGCGTACTGTGCCGTAGAAACTGCTCTCTCGTTTTGATCCGAGGCGTCGCTATCCTCTGCAATAACAGCATCGTGAATCTTTAGTACACCAGCTGCTGAGAGCAATGGAAAGAAGACGTTGACTTCAGTGAAGTACGTATGTATCAACTGTCGATGTTGTGATGCAGTCCTGGTGGTGTCGGTATACAGCCTCCATGATGAGGGTGGCGGCTCCTTAGTAGTTGCAGGCTGTTGAAAGAAGATGTCGGTCACGTCACCTTGCCTCTGCTCGGGCAAATCCGTCACCGTTTCTGAGAGCAACTGCTGCACAATTGGCCACGAGTACACATGATTAGCATTGGCTGTATGGGACCCCGGGATGTCCATTTCGAGCTCTGTCATACGTGACTCATGAGAGCGGGACGGCGGATGAGGAGGCTGTTCTATGGGCTGGTTGTTAAGCGATTTATTTGACAGCAGCCGATCCTCGAGAAGCTGCATCCGTTCCAGTAAGACTTGCGTATTATAATCTATCCGAGGCTGTTGTGAGTCACGATATACACAGTCCATATTGTGCAGAGCACAGAATCCGCATCGTGGTTGAACAGCATCACACCGGGTCTTGCGCATTCGACACGCAACGCAGGCTTGAGTGACACGCCGTCGAGCCGGAAATCGTGCAGCGGCTGAGAATGGTTCCATGGCTCACATAATGGACAGTGACCCAGCAGTGTATGGATATTGCGCCGGCTCAGACAACACACAATGGATTGACACACATAGATGCAACCAGAAGGATAGAGAAATTGACATGTACAGCATACCATCAACTCAGTCACAGTCAAGGGCAACGACTGAGGACTGAACAGAGCTAAATATTAGTGTTTTCTTCAGTTTATGTAATCATGTGGAGTAACGCATCCCATGGCGCCGGGACGTTCTAGGGAAAACAAAGGCCTGAAGGAATTAGTGATGGTAGTGCAATGATGAATAAATGGTGGACCCAATAGTTTTGGATGGCTCAATTCATCTCAGTAAGGGCTGGCGCTTACAGGAAGGCTCGGTTGTTGACCTTTTGATCCTCTGATCAATAACTGTTACTGAGGGAACAAGTCGACTTACAGCACTGTGGAACATTCTCCAACGCTAGCACATTGCCTGCGACCAGGTTGTATGGCAGTTGTGCCGAACAGCTGTGTTGTTTAATGAAATACAGAGACCTCGGGAGGTTTCTTTGGCGTTTCTAGCAAAGCCAGGCACACCCAATGATAAAATCTGTAAAATTTTCTTAGTATCAGAAATCGTTGCTCTGTTCGTCTGAATTCTGTTGAGTTGTCATCTAGCTCAGTGACTCGCCGGTCACAACGATTTAAACCAATCTTTAAACTCATGGTGCATTGATCATGGCCTGGTTGAAAGATGGTAATGCACCCTGAGCTATTTGAAGCATCCAAAATAAAATTAGAATAAATCACAGAAGAACTTTTGGAAACTGCAGTATTGTGATTGATGTTATTGTTTGTCTAGGCTAGTGTGTCTGAACTCAATGATTCAGACCAAACTCAGGTTTCTATGAGTATTAATTAAACAATTATTAGAAATTTCGGCGAATATAGAATAAGCCACTCAAATCTCCTTGAAACCTAAGTCTTGACAAATTCAATCAGACGTGATATTGCAAGATTACATGTAGCTAGCGTCCTCTGCTAGTATCGGGAAACTCTTCGGCATAGCCCAGTCCCTTCAGTATACGGCGTACGCTTAAAAGCGACAGCAACCAGCGATGAATCCGGTGCTGAGTTTTAAATTGGTGCATAAAGCCCCAGACCCCAAAGATAAATGCGAATGTAAGCAATATCCCACATTATCCAAACACTCCCAAACAAAAGTGGATGGTCTGAGGCTGGCTTCGTCGGAATGCTCGACATGAACAATACCTGGCAGCAAGTCTATACAATCGATATGATGGTCTCATTGCATTCATTCTTTTAAATTCTCTATCACCAAATTATGACCAAGACCCGACTTTAATGATGCTGGATAGCTTGGTGGAAATCTGGCTAACCAGTGTTGTTTCAGATGCCACTGTTGTTTGCGTCCTGCCTGTGTCTGTTGAACCCCGGCGATTCTTGTTGGCTACGAATTTAGGCCACGTATTCGTCAGAACGAGGTACTTGACGTGACTTTGCGCATTATCGAACGTGTTGGCTGAAAACTCGGGTGGTATATCTCCAAGGTACTCTGAATCTAGAGCCTCCCTCAACGTATGATCCTGTTCCATTGTGAAGGAGTGGCAGCATCGACGCGGGCTTCGCCGTTGATCTGGCGAGTCGGCACCTCAAACATGCTTTCCAAGTCTTTGAGATCATGTGATGGCAAGTTTAACGGGAATGGAGCATCTCGAGGACTGACGAAATTGGCATAAATCACCAAAGCCTCGTTGAAGCTCCTTCTTGTATCTTCCACATCATACTTCGCCTTCCACTCTGCCAATCTGGTAAGGAATGCGATGTTTTCACCAGAAAAGTCGCTCAAGGCTGAAAACTCCTGTAGAGGAGTAGGGTTCTCTTCGAGCACGCGCTCCAGAGCGGCCATCGTAAATAATCGATCAGTGGAGTAGCATTCCGCATGCTTTTCATTCAAGGTCGACTCAGAAGTTTTGGTACGAATGGCAGTCTGCGAAGATGTCTCCCACTCAACATTGGATGGTGAGGCATTTGCCTTTTTCAGTATTATCGCTCGGGCAACTTGGAAGGCGGGGAGGAAGATTGTAAAAATCTCCCATATCGTGGTGGATAAATGAATCCTAAAACCTTTAGCTAAGTTTCTATTACTCTGAAGCAGGAAACACTCACCACTGGCTTGGGGAAATAGGCGTTCATCGGAGCAAATGCAGGAACATAGGAGGCGACCAGGAACATGGGAGCCGCATGGAGACTAGAACCGTTAGCCAACTGTAAACTGAACAGTTTGTTCCACTTAATATACCTGGATATGCAGCAGCCTATTGTCTGCGTCCTCCAACCAAGAGTATCTCGAATTCCCCATGCACGGTAGAGGAGAACAGGCGCAAACTAGATGGCAGACTTAGCACGTGCGTAGCTGAATGATTCCACCGTGATAACGGTCTACTTACGATCCATGACCATATGAATTGCCACACAAGTGACGGCCACCATTCCCATCCACGGCCGAGGTCAACAAGTTGTTCTGGAAATGTCGCACCCTTTATCTCCGTCCCGCGAATTCCGAACGTTGGGTGGTATTTGGCGCATGCCATCCACATTCCGACTGTAAGAAGAACCTTTATTATCATGTCAGCGACGAAAAGCTAAGCCTATAAGAAGTTTTACCTGGAAGACCATCCCAAGGCCAATCGCAATCATAATCTTGGTCCACGTTGGGATATTCCGCATTCGACAAAGCCAGGAACTGTCCTTTCCATTGCAACCTTGCTGTCGAGCCATCTTCAAAGCCGGGTGGGTAAATTGTCTCTGTGATCTTGCAATGAGGAGGAACTTGGTGTTGGAAGCGTGGAAGAGTGCAATACCTAGCGGGAAATACGTGCCCATGACGAAGTATTGGACGTCATACGCAATCACCACAGGCATCGTACCACCGATAGGATAGACAATCTGTGCCATGATCCAATATGAATGAAGCATGGCAATCGCGAGAAAGGAGAGCCGTAAAGGGCGGAGCCTCAAAATCGGATGGTGCCGGTTGAAGAGGCAGAACGCCATTCCACAGGCGACAAGGAACGTCCATATCGCACAGAAGGAAATGTAGAAGATGCCCACCTTGTCCCACCTCGGGGGCATGGAGGGCATGTTGTAGATTGTCAAGCCGTCCATGGTGAAGAAGTTTACATATGGGAGAAAAGGAGCGGATGGGGCGAGCCTGTGATCGTCTGAACATCACCTCCCAAAGAGGGGACAGAAGGAGATATTATACCACGTGGAAAAAGGTCCCAGGTACCAGGAAACCTCACCACTAAGCTAAATAGAGATATTATCTCGTCTCGTCTCAATTATCTAGTGCACTTTCACGCGTGTGTAAACTATGTCCCACGCTAGGTTGGCTCTCCCGAGATTCACATCGCCCGCATCGGCACTTAGACGAGCCCCAACAGGCTAGTTCCAGGTCACCTCATTGGGAACAGGCGAGAAAAGCCGTCGTCTCTTCCCCATAAGGCCGATCATTTATGATTCAAGCAGAGGTACTTTGGAGTGTAGTGTGTATGGAGACAAATAAGATGCTAGTCATTGCGTTGGTGGCTGCTGGGCACAGACCCATTCGGATGTCAATCATCCAGGATTTGGCTCGCGGCTACTGCCCATGTTGATCTGTCACGGCTCGTGGAAGCCCCGACGGTGTGGCTTTGAAACTTGGCCAAGCGGGTTCGCGGCTGAATGGGCCGTGACAGAGCTTCCGAGCACTGTGCTCACTTGACAGCTCAATTTGATTCGCTCGGCAGATCCATCTAGCGCAGGCGTCGGGTATGGGCCGGATCTCTTGATCTACATAAACTATCCAGTTCAGGGATGAGCGGAACTTGCTCGAGGCTGATCGACAAGATGTCAACTGATTCATCAGAATGCTGGCAGGACGAATATAAGGTAACACAAATACAAGATGAGGGGATGGGGCAATGGCACTAGTCCCGGGCCTGAGGAGGAATGTCTCGTCCACACGTGGTATACCGGATGCACCAGCCATCGCCTTATCGCATGGCAACACCTCGAGAAAACTGCTGAGACTTGTCTGAAGAAAAGCAAAATCCCTCAGGGGCATACATGTTCCAGGCCCAATGCGGCGCAGTCGCAAGACAGAAGATTGTTCGAGACAATGCACATACAGTCAGAACCGGTAATGTCTCTTCAGGCGCTCATGTTAAATGAACAATGAACAATGAACAATGAAATTGCAGCACGATTAGCCGGCTAGCTGCTAAGTTTACGAGCCATTCATCCCCGCCCATTCCACTATCATAACCGAACTAGACTGCCGTAGCATGGGAGACGTCCAGCGATAGAGCTTGTGGGGCGTAGCTGCGTCTTCACAGTGTACAGTACGCAGCAGGCCAGCCGCGTATCAAGATACATTAGCCCCGATCCGCAGCTCGCTAAAGTAGCTGACGGGACAACGTATCCACTGAACCCTTATGCCGAAGCCTCTTGGCGTTATGCCATGTCGTTAGGGCCATGGTTGGCACGCAAGGATTTAAGCATGCGTATGAAAAAGTTTAACGCCGAGACTACGGTCACGTTAGACATGGCAGACGCGTGAACGTCTTACAGCGGCAGATCAAGAATGGAAGATACGTTAGAGTGCCTGCGTCAAGCAACCTTGATTCATGTGGCTGTTCATTGCTTGACCGTGCGTTTTTACCCACCCATTTACCTCACGCCGCATGCCATTCAGAGATAACTCCATCAATGAAAATTGCAGATTTTCCTCTGCTGTCCGATGAACAAGCTGTGGATACATGCCCAAGATCCATTGGTTTCAAGCAGTTGCTAGTTGTTCTCGAAGGAAATAGTGAGGGTGGCTGGTCAGAAGTGAACATTGCTCATTTGACTGTATAATAGGAAGACCCCAGAATTGGGTCAATAGTTGCACCATTTGCCGATTCAAAGCGATGGGCCTAAGTTTTTTTGTCACTGAAGATCAGACTTGATATGTAACAGCTATCGGTCTCAGGCAGGACAATGAGCCATAACACATTATGATACTATGAACATGCATATGTTCCGAATCTATATAGGGTGAATATATCAAATTCAATTCATTTTTTTCATCGCCAATAAAGTTGAAGAACAAGGTCTTCGAGTACTACCGCATTAGACACTCGAGCGGAAGTTCCGAGTGTCATTGAAACTTGGGCAAAGTCAGGATACAGATGTCATGTATATGGACACTAATCTCGCCTTGATAGCTGCAGATAATCTGCCTGATTCTCCTTCCACAGCCCACACTACGCTTACGACATTTTGATGCCGTTCAAATGGCCTTATACTAGAGTGAATATCCTACCCAAATACTGCAACTATTGTTTCAAAGCTGTACCTGTGGACCAGTCTACAATATGCCAGGAGAGCGAGCTGCAGCGTCGACTGCGAACTACCTTGCGACAATGATGCTCACCCCGGATTTCTTACATGATAATTGAGCTGTGAGGAACAGGTTTTGCGCATTCCCAGCTGGCTTCATCCAAGGGGCACCTAAATTGTGAGAGTGTACAAACCGATAGCGAGCCATCACGATCGAGAATACCTGTTTGAAAACGAGTCCCTCTAGAAAGTTTTCAGATGTAGACAAAGGTCTCTGCTCTAGACTTGCGTAAATTTCGACGGTGATATCATATTCATAGCTATTTGCACGAATAGTTTGCCAGTAATGCTGGTTCATGCAGCTCAGAATTGACAATGTTAGAATTGCAGACAGCATGATAAGCGCTGAGGATGGCGACAGTCTTTTTAAAGCTTCACGTTCTCATTCAGGTGGTACCTTTCGTCTAATATTCATAAGATTCTACGCAGCAAGTTTTGCGTCGAACTACACTCTGCGGAATCTATTGAACTATTCTAAACATGCCAGAAATAGGTTAGAGTCCCCACGAAGCCCATAGAAACATTTTTATCATCTTACAGTCATTCCACAATTGTAGGGAGCAAGGAAAACCAAGCATTTCCGAGAGATACGCACTAATCTATGAAGAGGAGTGCCTCCTGTACATGTCAGGGTTGAGTTTTAGAACAGGACATGCTCTCGGCATTGTCAATGGTTAACTAGAGGTCAGTATTCAATATTTGGTGGCAGACTCACGGGAGAAATATCCACACAGATAATCTTTGAGCTCATGAGTGAGATGGATGGTTGTTACTATCTTCAATTTGCATGTATCGGAAACTTTGATTAGCTTTTTCACTCAAAGTCGTCATTCTAAGCGAGATTTCTGACTGGGATCTGACTGGGATCTGACTGGAATTCCCAGGGTTTCTCAACATAGCTAGCCACTTGAAATCGCGTATTATCGAATATACTCTCAACCAAAAGGCCCACGTTTCTGGTTCCAAGGAGCCTCACCATGACCATTGGTCATAGAATAAGCTATGTTTTGATGATATGCTCTTGATATCTTAATTATACTACCTGCCTTGAGCCCTAAGCCCTTTGGCGATATTGCTGACCCGGCTGCTTCAAGCCCTAATAATTGTGATGTTGAGCGTAGCGAGGCCAGCTCGATGCAATCGCCGCCGGAGGCATTTACTAGGGCTTGTTGCTCTCACTCTACCCTAAAGAGCCCCTGTCGTTCAGCTACAGGGCACACACTACTTACCTTGCTCCCACATGATGGCCCCTGCTCCCCATGCTGGCTAGCCTATCGAGAAATCCAATCAGCATGGTTCGTTGGGACGCGTTTTTCGATAATTCATACAAGCGGTGAGCTGATGTCTGGTGACATTTTAAGCATGGTTGGCTTGCCTCACGTAGGTGCACAACGAGGCATCCTGTCGCAAATTCGAGATGTTCCAGGAGCATCTGCGCTGTTTTGTGTATGCGATTTTCGTTTTGTATTCAGATACTCTGTATTGTAAACTGAAGTGATATGTGACCAACATATGACCCTGGTCAGTTTCAGATGGACATCTCAGGCACGGTCTTTCCAAATTTGGTGTTGTCTCACCAATCATGAGGCGTGCATTCTTCTTCACCAAAGCATTAATGACGAGAGTTGGATTCCACCAATCGGGATTATATCATGTCTAACTTCGTATTACTTTGAATTCTATGGTATTTTGTCAAGTACATGGTCCAGTCCAATCAATGATGCTTTTCAATCGACGTATTTGCCAATATTCGCCATCACACCGTCCTTGGCGATGATCTCCATTGCGTGGCTGATCTCGTCGATGAAGCGCTTGTCGTTTCGCAAGTCATCGCCGAACAGCATCTTGATGCTGAGCAGCTCACGAGGGTCGTTGCCTCCGGCCTTAGCCTTGGCCTGCAGCTCCTCTCGCATAGGGTCATCAACCTCAAACGAGTTGCCCTTGTCATCGACGCCATTGATGTACTGGAACCAGGCGCCGGCGACGAAGCACAGACGCTTGAAGGGTCCAGACACCCAGATTTGTTCGGCGATAGAAGGCATGATGAACTGGGGAATCTTGCCGGAGGCGTTCAGGGCGAGTCGAGGGATCTGGTCCATGATGGTGGGGTTGGAGAAGCGCTCCATGAGGGTGTTGCAGTACTGGTCAATGTCCACACCAGGAATCTCGGGTAGCAGTGGCTTAACTTCCTCCTGCATCATCTGCCAGATGAACTTTCGGTAGACAGGGTGCTCCATGACCTCGTGGACGTACTTGAAGCCGGCAAGCTGGCCTGGGTAAGCCATGGCGGAGTGGCTGGCGTTGAGCAGACGCAGCTTGTGCTTCTCGAACTGCTCGACGTCGTGCACATCCTTGACGACCTGAACACCAACCTTCTCGAATGGCGGACGACCGTCGCAGAATTTGTCCTCGACAACCCACTGCATGAAGGGCTCGGTGACGACGGGCCACGCGTCCTCAATGCCGAAGCCATCTGCCAGTGACTTGATGTCGTTTGGCGAGGTGCTGGGGTGATGCGGTCGACCATGGCGTTAGGAAGGCACCCTCCTCCGCGATCCACTTGGCGAGCTCCGGATTGCGGAGACGGGCGAAAGACTCCAGCATGTGACGGGTGATGGAACCGTTCTTCTGCATGTTGTCGCAGGACAGAACCGTGAAGGGCTTCAGGCCCTGCTGGTGGCGCCTGGCCAGGGCAGCGTAGAGGAAGCCAAAGGTGCTGACGGGAGAGTTCTCGTTGGCCAGGTCATGCTGAATGTCAGGGTGGTTGGCCTGCAGCTCGTGGGTGTTTTCGTTGTAGTAGTAGCCGCTCTCGGTGATGGTCAGCGACACAATGTGCGTATCCTTGTGAGCCATCTTGGCGATGACGGCCTCCCGGTCGTCGGGGGCGAAGAGGAATGAGTTGATGCTGCCGACCACGTTGGCGAAGCTGCCCTTGGCGGAGCGCTCGATGACGGTGTACAGGTGGTCCTGGGACTTGAGCACGTCGCGCATGGCAGCATCGTTGGGTCGCAGGCCGACGCCGCAGATGGCCCAGTCGCGATGGCCGTGCTTCTGCATCAATTGGTCGACGTAGACGGCCAGATGGGCTCTGTGGAAGCCGCCGACACCGACATGGACAATGCCCTCCTTGACGTCATTGCGATCGTAAGTAGGGATCTTAACCCTCTGCTCGCCCTGCTGCGAGGCAATGTGAGGCAGGTTTTGCTGGTGAGCTTGAAGCATTCTGTGGTGTGAGGCATCGTGACGGGATGGGAGGGAGAGATGTGCGGAAGTGAGATGAGGCCTTGGTTTGAATGATCAAGGAGGACGACTACAAATGCTGACCGCTGGTTTTGCAGCTCGGAAGAGTTCCACTCTCGAGTTTTCAAAAGCACGTTCCATGTTCTTCGGTGGGTCAGGGGTGACGAAAGGCTGGCGAGTCTGGCTGCTCCGATAGCCTGGTCTAGTGAAGTGTAAATAGAGGCACTAACAGCCATTCTCACGCCAACTGCCGACAGGGTATCCCGACTAACCGGCTAGGGTTGAGGGGTTCGGAAATGGTTCGCTCTTTAATAGCCCGCCAAGAGCCAACTTGAACTTGACGCAGTCAACCATCTTGCATTTTCAATTGATTGAGAAACACCGCATAGTTTCGTTTGATTTCGTTTCGAAAGAGTCATGTCTGTTGTCAACATCCTTTTGTCTCCGTGGATATTGGCGGCCGGTCTCGCCTTACTCGCCACCTCGTACATCTACGCCCACTTCGTTACCTACAACCATCTCCGAAACATCGCCGCGCCTTTCCCCGCCCAGTTTACCAATCTGTGGCTCTTTCAACTGCTCGTCGAGGTCGTCGCTTCGAGATCGTGCATCAGGTCCATGGGAGGCTCGGCAAGGTTGTCAGGATCCAGCCGAATCATGTGAGTATCGCCGACGACGCCGCCATCCAAGATATCTACGGCCACGGCAACGGGTTCCTTAAGTCGTAAGCAAACCAAGCTCCGCGGCAGCGGCAGTACCTCTTTTCATTCTGTTCTCTCATCGATACTGGCAGTGATTTCTATGATGCCTTCGTCTCCATACGCCGTGGTCTTTTCAATACCCGTGATCGCGCGGAACACACGCGCAAGCGCAAGCTCGTCTCACATACCTTCTCCGCTCGCTCCATCTCGCAGTTTGAACCCTACATGCACCACAACCTCGAGCTTTTCGTGCAGCGTCTTGACGCCCTCATCCAAGACAGTACCCACGAGGCACCGGATGGCTCCAAACAGGCCCGCCTTGATTGCCTCCCTTGGTTTAATTTCCTAGCATTTGATATCATCGGCGACCTCGCCTTTGGTGCTCCTTTGGCATGCTCCGCAATAGCGCTGACATTGCAGAAGTGCGCACGTCTCCAGACAGCCCGCCCATCTATGCATCAGCAATTGAAATTCTGAACCGCAGGGGTGATGTGAGCGCAACGCTCGGGATAATGCCGTGGCTGAAGCCTTACGCGAAATGGTTACCTGACCCATTCTTCCCCAAAGGTCTCAACGCTGTGCACAATCTCATGGGCATTGCCATTGCTAGAGTGAAGGGCAGGCTGGAAAACCCACCCGTCGGAAGGACAGATCTGCTGGCGCGATTGATGGAGGGCAGAGACGAAAAGGGTGAACCCTTGGGGCAAGAAGAGCTGACGGCTGAGGCATTAACGCAACTCATTGCGGGCAGTGACACTACTTCTAATTCATCCTGCGCCTTGCTGTACCACGCGGTTCGGACACCCGGCGTCATGAGCAAACTCAAGCCGAACTGGACGCAGCAATCCCTTCCGACGTGGCAGTTCCCACCTACGCCCACGTTCGTGATTTGCCATACCTTGGCAATGTTATCAACGAGGCACTTCGTCACCATAGCACCTCTGGAATCGGCTTGCCGCGAGAAATCCCAGCCAACTCGCCTGGCATCACGATACTTGGCCACCACTTTCCAGCAGGGACCGTGTTGAGCGTGCCAACTTATACAATTCACCATGATAAGGAGATATGGGGCCCCGACGCGGACGAGTTTCGCCCCGAACGCTGGGATCAAGTGACCCCAAGGCAAAAGAACGCCTTTCTGCCCTTTAGCTACGGATCCCGCGCGTGTGTGGGAAGAAACGTAGCCGAGATGGAGATGAAGCTGATTGTGGCAACCTGGGCAAGGCGGTATGCAGTCGAACTACTTCAAGATGAGATGGAAACCAGGGAAGGCTTTCTGCGCAAGCCTCTCGGATTAAACGTAAGTCTTGTGAGGAGATGATGTTAGGCCTAGAGCGCATAACTGCAGCTGTTTCATTTATCTCTTCAAGTACATGGCAGAGTCTTTCTTCCACAAACAAGTCTTTCAGGTCTTTGGGGACTACCATAAATCGCCACTCATTAATAAATAACAACAGCAAAACACCACTTGACCCTCTTTATGCATCTTGCTGGTCCAAGGCCCATCTTCAACGGCTACTCACGCTAGTAGATTTGTCGCGACGGTGTGGAATTTGACGTCATAGGCTTCGCCATCGCCCCCGACAAGATCTGAAGGGAGTGTCCGTAGTGCTTTTATGAGATTGTGGAGCCATTATCCTGTACCCATGGCCAAGTGCATCTGGGTGAGGGTGTTGACTGAAGGTAGCCATCAAATACAGTATAAAGCAGCACTCATACCCAAGTGCTGTAGATAAAATAAAAATGATCCAATTGCTTCAGGTTGCGCATTATTCTCACAGCTCAAGATTCCATGTGGCATCTTCATTGCACACCCGCGACTCCCGACGCAGCCGAAAACACATCATAGCGAATCACAACTACGCTTCCCTAATTCCAATCACCTTAGTAAAAACTCCAATATTTGATGTGTTTCATATTGAAAAGCAGGAAGCAATACCCTCCTACCCTGTTGCCTGAGCTATTGATCAATGAACTTGGGCTATTTAGCATAATGATATCCATCAGCAGGAAAATAAGAAACTTGCAAACAGCCATCTCCTGCTCTTTATGCCAGGTTTTGTTGCTGAAATGATCAAATGTAGGGCCTTGTCCGAGCCATCTGACAGAGTTGCATTTGTAGCGCACAGGAAAATGACAATTTTACGGAGGATAGAATGGTTTTGAGGTAGAAACAAGAGTCAGTGGATTACTGTAGCTATCCATCTACTAATTGAAGGCTTGAATCCATTCTTATGCCATTATCGTGGAAATCCACATCATTCTTCCTAGGTTCTATCCAGATATCATGGTTCGTCGCTTTAGATTGCTAGCCAATGGTTTCAACCAGTCTAATGAGCTTTGCACTCCTGTCGCTTGGGGCCGAATGTTCGACCGTGCTCTCTCACAGCATTTTGATTCTCCACGGAAATATAGTCGACACCAATGATCATGCGAAGAGATTTCCCGTCAATGAAATTAGCCTCATCGGGCTGGATCTTGTTGAGGTACTCGGGGTCGCTTCCCATCGCCTTGAAGGTCTCAAGGCTGTGAACCCAAAACTCTGCAGCACCATCGTATTCGAGAATGGGCGGTGCGCCCTCGATTCGACCGAGATCTCGAAAGTCTGGAGTAGAGTGGTACTGTATGACGCCAAAGTATTAGAAGGTCTCTCTAGGAACAAACTCCACCATTATTCGGGCCCTGTGCCTACCTGTGAGTACTTTACAACACCAAGTCGAAGATGGAAAGGGGTTGCAATCGCCGAGTGATTGTTTGCCCAGTAGTCGTTAAACTCCTCAGGCGTGATGCCTTCCTTACGGTTGTAAAAGAGCTTGATATGAAACATTCTGCTCCATGTTCATGGTGCAAGCAGCCTTATAGGTCATGCAACAACACTCTTCTGGAAGGGTGACATCGGGCGAGCTGTTGGAGCAACTCTGCGAGAGCCCAGTTGCAGCGGCAAAGGCCAGGAATGGGAGAATATGGATGAGTCTCATTTTGATCTCGTACTGCTTGACGCTGAGCTGTTACACCTTTGAACAGAGAATGAGACGAGGCTGGCAAACGACATTATATAGGCAACACAGCACTCGAGAGTGAGAAACAACACGCCACCAATGATAGGATACCTGTAATTGATTCTACGTAAGATTTTTTACGAGGCCCCTTCTCGAAGCCCGAATGATGCCCCATGGTGACCACCCTGACCCTTCGCGTTGCTAATGCCAACTTACACAGCTCACAGACAATCGTTGAACGAGTGGCGAGATCCAAAGCGCGAGGCGCGAGGCAGGAAAAGCGAAGGCCGGGAGATAGAAGTGTTGAATCCGGCTTAGTGATGTCTGCCCCATGCTTAGGGAGCCAGGGTAAGGCATAGAACACCCACGAATAGAGCATCCAAGAACGGTGAGCTATGAGCGCTGCCTTACCCAAACGGATGCAATGATGCGCACGAGCCTGTGCTATGTCATAACAATCTAGCCTAGCCCCCAACCAAAGCATTCTTGGAAACAACGATTATGAGCCTTAAATTTCCTAGGCCTGTCCAGATTGTCATGTCAGCACAAGGCTGGTTTTAGCTAGATTGCGCACATGATTGCTCAACATGGGACTACGCCGCACAATATGTGCGTGCTTTTGCTTGATATTTACAAGAATTGGCCCAAAAGCCAGCGGCGATCTTAGGAATCTTTCAAGATGACAAATTTCCAAGATATTTAGCAGTATATGATGAGAAATAACTATCTATTTCTGGCATATTCTCTGGAAGTGCCACAAAGATGATTATTGATCTAACATTGTGTAACATGACAAAACCACACTCGCCAACGTAAGTATCGTTTTTATTTATATGACACCTGGAAAACGTCGGGATGTTGTAAGTGAAAACCAGCAATGATTATTCTAAAAGCAATTCTACCTTGTTTCATACAGTGATAAGGTAAGCATACCAGAGAGCAAGGTCAACGGAACAGACAACTCAGGGCATCACACTACATGATACAGAAGAACAGAGTTGCTTATCGAGTAAGAACCTGAATTTTGAGAGTAAGTCGTACAGGAGCTCGGTAGTTTAGCCGGTTACAGAGTGAAAAAGCATATGCGAAATGTTTTTTTTTTTTTTTTTTTTTTTCTTTTCTTTTTTTTTGTTTTGCCAACCACCGAATGCCAGGCATGTCCACAACTGCAGTTCGGCCAAACGGTAATGTCCTGCCTTGAGTCCACTTCAATTACGCCTGTGAAACATTTTAACCAGGCTTTAGAACTTACATCACAAGAGGCATCATAATAAAAACTTGATACTAATGAGGCCCAATTAGTGCATTTGCTACGGTGGGTTTGGGTAACTTCGTGGAAGCCTCACACCGACCCGATGATGTGGCCTAGTAATTTGCACTTAAGGAAAATGGACTGGCCATACCGAGTAGATGGGAGAGGCATAGTAGTCTTCTCCAGGCCAGGGCATAAGTAAGAGCCATTCTCACTGAGAGATATCATTGGATCTGTGCCTTTCCGGATCATACGCACACCTATTTAAGCAGAAGACAGCGAGCTATAGCAGTCAACGTATAGCGTCTGCCTCATGAGTAATGAAATGGACGACTGATCAAGTCTTCAAGGTTGTGTAAAACAGAACTTCGGCCGAAGCTGACTCGTGGAGCGGCGTTAAGATTTCACCGCCTCGGCAAATTCGACTTCGGCCGAGACCCGCTGTACCGAAGCCCCCTGCCCTGTGTCAGGTCTCTTTCGCGTCAACTGACGAACGAAATATCCGACCTGCCAACGAGAGTTCGGTCTCGCAAGAATTCTTATTTCAATTTCAAATATGGAACTGCAGGCTCAGCCGCGCCGACGACGCAGACCAGCCTTGTCGTGCATAGAGTGCCGTCGTCGGAAGGTGAGGTGTGATCGCAACGATCCCTGCTTGCGATGTGTTGCTAGCAAGGCCGAGTGTCATTTTACGGGACTGCAAACAAAAGAGAGTTCCGCAGGAGGACTGCCTGATGTGAGAACGGCACACACCTTGAAAAATACAATCACAACACCTGCTCTAGCTTCAGCATCCAGCGCGAATGGGTCTACCATTGTAGCATCCCCAAATTCGATAGTATCACCACAACTTATCAACACTCCAGTCTCCGTCGGGGAATGCGGTATTGTGGGAAAGGACCCAATGAAACCGCATTTCCCAGTTTCCGCGAAGTATTACAATATGCAGGCAAATACAGCAAGTCCTCGTCCATTTTGGAGGAATCTCGTTTATCTGTAAATGGAAAACATGTGTCCAAAGAACGGGAAGAGACCCAGAACTCGAAAATCATTCTCTACAAGAGTCGCACTATGAGCTCAAGTCATTGGATTGGGGCTACTGAAGAAGTAAGCACACGTTTCAATTTGTGTCTCTCTCAAAGCTGACAGCGAACTAGCTCAAAACAATCTATAACTGCTGGTACAAAGCATTTGTAGTCAGTCATGAAGCCAATTCAGATGATGAGTCTAAATCCATTACTCTCCGGATTCAAGAGCTCAACCGAAAGTGTAAGCTGCTGGGAAAAACCATCAAGATTGGACGCCCGTCCATGTTCCTATCGTGGAACGACCTTAATCTGGAGCTTCCTCGCGTGAAATATCCGACCACATGGTGACGCTTTACTTTCGATATTTTGAGTCATCATATCGAATCCTACACCAGCCAACTTTTATGGCTGAGTATGGTCGGTTTTGGAATGAACCAGATGGTGTACCTATCGAATTAAAGTTGAAGATTCTGCTAGTCATTGCAACGGGCTATAGCATGCAACAGCAAGAAAGCAGAGAGCACATAAAAGCCAGAGCCACTGCTTGGGGTTGGCTATACGGTGCCCAAATGTGGCTTTCGGGGCCAGTGGAAAAAGACCGTCTTAGCATCACCGGTTTACAGATATACTGCCTCACAATATTGCTCCGACAAAATTATAATATTGGTGGCGACTCGCTTTGGGACTCGACCGGATCACTAATACAAAAAGCCATGCAACTGGGTCTGCATCGGGATCCAAAATATCTCCCGCCTATGTCAGTTTTCAGGGCAGAGATCCGCCGGCGGCTATGGGCAACTATCCTAGAGATTGCTGTGCAGTCATCGCTTGATTCGGCATTGCCACCAAGGATCACAGAAAATGACTATGATACAGAGCCTCCTTCGAATATAAGTGACCAAGAGTTATTAGAGACAAGCGCAAATATTCAACCGTATCCCAAAAAGGTGTATACGGACACTTGGATGCAGCATGTACTGGCAAGCTCGCTTTCTACCCGTCTCTCAATCGTACAACAACTCAACGGGTTAAAGCGGGACATGGACTACGAGCAAATCCTGGCGCTAAGTTTTGAAATAACCAAAATACTTCGCGAAAAGAACACTTTGTTGACAAACATCGACAAGGCTGACTGTACGGTATTTCACAGAAATCTTCTGGACTATTTGCTGCGTCGGTTTTTGGTTCCTCTACACTCGTCCTTTGCAGCCAAATCACGAGAAACCCCTTGTACCACTACTCTATGACTACTTCTATCGATGCTTCTCTATCTCTCATTCACCATGAGCCAGATGAGGACTTTTCGCGACTTCTTGCTAGAGGCGGAGGGCCTTACCGAGAAGGGATTATGTGCGCAGGCACAACAATTGGGATTGAACTTCTCTCGCAGACCGAGGCTCGACGTCAAGAGGGAACATTATACAGCGGTTCCACGAATCGAGCAGCGCTCAAACAGGCTATTGAGGAGCTGGTCGTGACAGCATCTGAACGCATAAAACAGCAGGGAGAGACCAACACAAAGGGACACATGCTCTTAAGTATGATATTGGCCCAGACAGAGGCTATAGAACAGGGCATTTGCCAACAACTCAGAATTCTGCAAGGGATAGAGGAAAGCCTAAGACATTGCCATGAATTGCTGCAAACACAGATCGACGTTGAATTATCGTCGTTTCCTAATGAGTTTGAAACTATAGCAACAGATTCAGAGCTTGGATTGGAGGACCTGGGGCTCAGCTGGGGTTTGAATTTCCACTCTTGAGTTGATTTCCTATCACCTCTTGTGACTCAATGTTAAATTTTCGGAGAGTATAAGCTGTCTCCTCAATACCACGTTGATGCTTCAATTCATACCCTTTGATCTTCAAATGAACTAGACATGATATTTCAGAAAGGATGTAGATGGACTGTGCAGATTAAAAGCTATCCATGGCATATCTAGATTGGAGTAGGTTAATTCACTTGTACCAGCATACTCGAAAGCCAGTTCTAATCAATTTTTGTCACTAAATTTGGATATGCGTCTATCAAATTATGTGACAGGGGTGGAGAGCGAGGCTCGGAAATTCCTGAAGCTGAGGGTTCTCGGCCGAAATTGTAGAATGCGCCCTCGGTCATAACAAATGACCAGCAGTATGCGATATAAAAAGTTATGCCATGCTCTCGAGAAGTCCAACTTTCAAGCCGCAAGAAAATCTTAGCATACAACTATAACTGTATCTCCACCAAGCGCCGACTTCAAGGCTGTGTTTGCCTTTCCATTTCTTGGTTTAGTAGCCTTTGCCGAAATTGAAGCTCATCAAACATCCCTTCAAGATGAGGATTCTGGTTGCCGGCGCAGGCATTGCAGGCAATACTCTTGCATTTTGGCTTTCCAAGCTGGGGCACGACATCACTGTTATTGAGCGACACGCCAGTCTCCGTACCAATGGTTTACAAATAGACGTTCGCGGTGGCGCCATCAGTGTACTGAAGTGGATGGGACTCGATGAAGCCTTTAAATCTAATGCCATCCCAGAATCCGGCATTCAATTTGTCGACTCTGCCGGCAAAAGACGCGCATGGTTTCCAGCAACTAAAGGGCCCCAAAGCTTCACGGCTGAATACGAAATTATGCGAGGAGACTTGGTCCGCCTCCTATATGATGCTACCAAGCACAGAGCAAAATATTTGTTTGGGACATCTATTCAGCGCTTCGAAGACAAAGATGATTCCCTAGAAATTTACCTTAGCGACGGGACAACCCACAAGTTCGACCTTCTTATCGGCGCTGACGGCCAGAACTCTCAAACCCGGAAGATGCTGCTGGGTTCTGATGCTTCGAGTGGATTCTATCCCTGGACGATGTGGTAGCCTACTATCGTATCCCTAAGCCTGTTGGCGAAAAGGAGGAATACATAGCAACCATCTATGTGGGCACTAACAACCGTAGCATGATGGTTCGAAGAAGCAATCCAAAAGAGCTTCTGGTATATGTCGGGGCCAAAATGACAGACGAGCGAATGAAGCACATTCGTCGCGGGGACATCAATGGACAAAAAGAGGCATTTCGAAACATCTATAAAAGTGCCGGCTGGAAAACAGAAGAGCTGTTGGATGCAGCCGACGATTCAAGCGACTTTTACTGTGAGCAAATTGGCCTCGTCAAGTTGGATGCCTGGCACAAGGGCCGTGTGGCTCTGGTCGGTGATGCAGCCTATTGCCCATCCCCAAACACTGGCGTCGGCACTACGGCTGGGATCCTGGGAGCTTACATCCTGGCTGGTGAAATCGGAAAACACTGCGGTAGGGGTGGCTCCGTCGGAGATGGCGGCCAGCGAATCGGTGCAACGCAACTAGGGGCGGCTCTCAGAGCCTACGATGCGGCATTTCGCCCGTTTATAGCCCATGCACAGAAGGGTATCCTGGAAAACAACGGTTGGGGCCTGCCAACATCGGCACTCGGCATCTCGCTCATGCACATCATGCTAGGCGCAGCCTCGGCGCTGCGCATCGACGTCTTGGGGAAAATGATGATCAAAGACACCCCAAAAGGCTGGACGGTTCCTGAGTATCAGTGGACCTCTGGTTGATTGATTGGATTTTCTTTTGTAACAGTCAAAGTCTCCCTCAGAGTTTAATGGTTGTATATAGTATATCGGATGTTTCCTATAGATAGTGCTCTCAATTGCTTCCGAGCTCTCAATTGATACCGCTCAGTTTGCCTAAGAGGATCATTATGGATCAGACAAGTGAGTCTAGAGGCCATTCTGAGGGCGGCTATAACAAGCCGCTCAAATTCTCATCTATCGACGAGATGAACTTGAGTCCGCGCTATTTACTATTTAATGCCACCAATGGCATTACAAAAAGGCCCCGTAACTGGATGCCGTTGACAGTTGAAACGATAGTTTCGACGCTCTTGACAGGTGCGATCTGATAGACCCCGGCAAGTACAGACCCAGGGTCAACGCTCCAGATCTAGGAATTGACACTTCCAACGATGAAGAACTGGAACATACTGACTTGTATGGATAGGGAAGCGCGCCAATAAGCATGATTCCATCACGTTGGCTGCCCAGCGGGGAAAACATGTACACTAGCGGGCATTGTCTAGATTCGCGATGTGGGACTTTTATTCCACCTCTGACGCTCGCGGTAAGCGGCACCAACTCCATCACGGGGCTTTGCTGGATGCAACGCTACAGGGCAATAGAAACTAGCGAAACTCCGAGATCAATGTTTGCATGGGGTTATATCCGTTTATCCGGGGCTGAGTATGAGCAGCGTTGGGGTATAGCACCCTATATCGAAGGTGGTATCGCATCTGCCGCGTCTATAATTGCTCGGGGCTTTAGACGACGAAGCCTGCGTTATGTGTGTTGGCAACATATTTATAATGGTTCTGCCCTGATTTGCCATTCGTGATATACCGGTGATTCATCTCATTCATAGGTGTCAACTTTAAGTGTCCAATTCGTGAAGCACAACGAGACATGTTCTCACGACAGAATCTCCAGCGCAATGCCGTGCTTGCATTTGGGCTTGTCACCATAAGCCATCTTGCTGCCGCTGGACCTTGCGATATTTACGCTTCGGGGGCACACCATGCATTGCCGCACATAGCACAACTCGTGCTTTATACAACGCCTTCACCGGTGCTCTGTACCAAGTCAAGCGTGCTTCCGATGGTGCTACTACCAATATAGCGCCGCTCTCCGCCGGTGGTGTCGCCAATGCAGCTGCTCAAGACCAGTTTTGCACCAGGACGACCTGTCTTATCACAGTGATTTACGATCAATCTGGCCGCGGTAATCACCTCACTCAGGCCCCGCCGGGAGGCTTCAAGGGCCCTGAGGCAAATGGCTATGATAACCTGGCCAGTGCGGTCGGCGCACCAGTCACTCTGAACGGCCAGAAGGCGTACGGCGTACTGGTATCGCCTGGCACGGGCTACCGAAACAACGCCGCCAGCGGCACAGCTAAAGGCGACGCGGCCCAAGGAATCTATGCCGTCATTGACGGTACTCACTACAACGGTGGTTGCTGCTTCGACTATGGCAACGCTGAGACCAATAACCTCGATACTGGAAACGGCCACATGGAAGCCATCTACTTTGGTGATAACACCGCATGGGGTAAAGGCAGCGGCTCTGGGCCCTGGCTCATGGCTGACCTTGAAAATGGCCTCTTCTCTGGTGCCAACGTCGGTTACAATGCAGGCGACCCGTCTATTTCCTACCGATTCCTCACGGCTGTGGTAAAGGGTGGACCGAACCAGTGGGCAATTCGTGGAGCTAATGCTGCGTCTGGCTCGCTGGCTACATACTACAGCGGCGTACGCCCAAGGGCGAGCGGATACAACCCCATGAGTAAAGAAGGTGCCATCATTCTTGGAATCGGAGGCGACAACAGTGTTAGCGCTCAGGGACGTTCTATGAGGGTGTTATGACTGCCGGATATCCATCAGACGCGACAGAGAATCAGGTACAAGCCAACATTGTAGCTGCCAAATATGCGACCACATCATTGACCAGTGGTCCCGGGCTTTCGGTAGGCTCGTCTGTCTCGCTGCGGGCCACTACATCTTGCTGCACGACACGCTATCTCGCACACACCGGCTCTACCATTAACACTCAGGTTGTTAGCTCATCCAGCAGTACCGCGCTCAAACAGCAGGCTAGTTGGACAGTTCGGTCTGGTCTTGGCAACAGTGCTTGCTTTTCTTTCGAGTCAAGGGATACTGCCGGTAGCTACATCCGCCATTACAATTTTGAGCTCGTCCTCAATGCCAACGACGGCACAAAACAATTCCGCGAGGATGCCACTTTCTGCCCACAAGCTGGTCTAAACGGCCAGGGTAACTCAGTCCGCTCTTGGAGCTATCCTACTCGCTATTTCCGTCATTATGAGAACGTGACCTATATCGCAAGCAACGGTGGCGTTCACACTTTTGATGCTACTGGCTTGTTCAACGACGACGCCAGCTGGGTGGTTGGTGCTGGCTTTGCCTAAGATTTGTCTCGGATACTCCCAGACCACATACCGAACGGCCGTGTAGCTTTCGTTAGCTTGATGTTCTTTAAAATTTTAGCTAGAGAAACAATTTGAGGTGTATCACAAAGATTTCTACAATTTAGTCTTGAAGAAACATTGCAAGTAACTTGCTCTAGTTGCGGACAACAAAAGATGACCATTTTGGGGGTAAATGTACAAGTTGACCTCACACCTAGACCAAGACCGAGTTTGGACGAGTTACTTGCAACAATCATCAGAGGCTGCTCTAATCACTCAGCTAATCCAAATATTCGTAAGAGACAGTAGCTAACGTAGCTCATTTGAACATGCCAATGTCCTGGAAGTGGAGTCGTCGAGTTTGACCCAGTCTTAGCGGCTTCTACTTGCATTTTGCACTTTTTGAAGCTCTTATGGGTGCTTATGACGAAGACTTGATCAAGCCAACTTTTTAGTTAAACACCAAGCTTTGTACCTTGTGGCTGGCCGGGACAACGTGTATCAGACTGATAGGGTTATGTGACAGTAGTTCGAAATCTCCGAAAATGGTAGCCGTCCATACAACCAAGGCGAGATCGCCAAGCCAAGATCTAGATCGCCAAGCCTGCGGGCCAGAATCTTTGCAGCGGCAGATAGGAAGAGAACAAGTGGCGGCTAGAAAAAAGAAAGAAAGATGAAAAAGGGATTAATACCTTAAGATCAAAATCTGAAGAGAATCAATGGAACCCAAACTCAAATAAGAATAATATTGTGCCTATACCCTAGGTGCAAGCTGTGAGTGTCATGTTACTACTGTCAGCCCGGGAGGTAATTGGGGAATAGCATTCTTTTCTCTCTGTCGCTAGGCCACTATAGATGATCTCAACTATCCTAAGACCCAGCCTGGTACAATTATTTTTAAATGAAAGTGTGGAACAGAATATTTTCGTGTCCTCTATAGAAATAGATCTAAAAGAATGCATCAGAAAGGAGCGTAGTTTGCAAATAGGAAGTTCTCAATTGAATATACGTCTTTCAAAAGTAATAATGAGTCCCCGCAAGTGCGACAGTAAATAGTTCGCAGTATTTTACTACAATATTGTCAGGAAAAAGTATTCGGCCGGCTCACACTACACCGGTCATACAGGGAGTGGCAGCATAGTCGATATCCAGGGAAGTTTCGATGAGCTTACTACTGAGGGGCAGATACTAAACAAGAAGATAAAGTAATGGTAATAGCTTAATCAACAACTTGATAACGGGATAGCTAGATTGATCCTTGATCTCCTATCTCCTAGGGGCAAAAACTCTTTAATTTGGAAGTATTCCAGGCTCTTTGGGACTTATAGGGGCCGCCGTAGCCTGCTGGTACTTTTTGTGGTTGTAGTAGTCTGGTTGCGAAGCCTCTGTAAGGTTCGTGGCTAAATTATCCGGTCTCTAGGACACAGAATGCATCTATCGCGGTCAACGTGGCCTGCATCTGCATTGACCGACCATAGCAGAGGGTTGACATTAAGGGTCTGAGGTAGGTGTCCATAATGAATGTGTCCCAACATACTCGGACCCTGATCAAGGGTGCGCATCGATGCATGTCTTAAAGTCATCATGCCTGTTTCTCCGTGCATTTCCTTTGCCGAAATTAATGAGTACTTAGCTTGGTTGGTTGTATTGTTTCCATTGCAAGTCTGGATCTCTTGATCAACTTAGCAGTCACATCCACACGCCGTGCAGTCCTTGCCTCCAACACCACAAGCAGCTGCAGCGCTACAATCCTTATCGGCGTTGCAGCTGATCCAATCGCCGTACCCGTCGTTCTCCGCAGTCCAGCACCACTTGCCAGAGCCCCTGGCACCGCAAGTCTTCCAGCAGTATCCTTTGCTGCATCCAACGGGGGCATCAAACCAGCAGTCGCGTTTATGGAGGGTTTGGTGAACAGCTCCAAGAGGATGGTTATCACACATTCGAACTTCGTTGCGGTTGACGCCTTCGGGAACGTCTCTAATATCAATGACGCCGAGGTCGCCGCAGATTTCCTGGCGTAAAGTCTCGACACATCCGATTGAGAGACACTGGCAAGAGTCTGTCCTCCCATGCCGAGGAAAGCGACAAGACCAAAGATCACTGTAGACTTCATATTGAACTGGAATGAAATGACAGATTCGTTTGGTTGGTATGGTAACTTCTTTGTAGGTGGTTTGAAAGGTTGAATGAGAGGATGCTGAGTTGCTTCTGAGTTGATGCTTAATAGTCGTGCAGGGGCCAGGGTTTTATACGTGGACTCGAACAATGTTTCTAAGCCATATCCATGTCAAAGTTCTCTTCCTGGAGGACTTGGTCATTCTACTGTCCAGTTCGCGCACACACGCGCCGTAGCATAAGAACTTGTCTGCGCCTGGTGCGGGCTGTCGCTAGTGGAGCATAATCAGGATGCCGCAGCATACCATGTATGACCGGGGTCCTCAGTCGAACACAGCCATTAGGCAAGCATGAAACCGCCGTCCATCGCATTGGCCATCTAATGCGCCCGGTAGCAGATTCTCAGCCCTGTATTAAAAAGAAGGGAAGAAAGGAAGAACGTAATTTACATTCCTCGGCATCCAGTAGCCGTTTTTAGGTACATTTTAGTGTTATAAATCTCAAGATGAGCGCATAATTGCCAGTTCTCGTGCGAATAAATGCGCCTCCTTCAGCTTTGTATATGGCCAAGCTTCTTTGGCTTGTTTGTGAATATAGTAATGCTAGACATGTACTAAATGATTGAAACTTTTGCCAGGCAAACTGCAAGTCTACGCATGTAAAGTCTCAGAATGCAGCGTAACAGTGGCACTTTTACCAAACAAATGCACATAACCCCCAATTGTAGCAGGTGCCATAACATTTCATTCCAATCCTATCCTACCCATGATGCACAACCCTGCACATACCAATCGTACAAGAACCTGGATTCGTTTAGACTCCTGGAAATTGTTCTAAATGAAGCTCCTGCTAACCGCATGATTTGGGTGGGAGTTGTGCGCTCAATGTCTCGTTTGGGGCGTAAGCAGGCTGTGCTGTCGCCAAGATCAAGCCAAGATCAGGGTAGGCACAGTAGTCCCCACACTTGCTCCCGTCAGCTCGCGTGACCCGATAGGACTCTACTGGTCTCAATAAACCCCTTGATGTTGTAGACGATCTACTTGATATGGCATGTGGACCTAACTCACGTCAGAATGATCGAACAATCGACCTGGAAAATAGTTTTCGATCAGGCCCCTATCCGTGTTGGGATGACTATTTAAGACAAACATAGCAACTACTAATGGTCGCCTTAAGAACCATTTTTCCATTCAGCCCGCTGGTTTCATACATTCGCCGATCTACAATAGTTCTCAGCGTATACTGTTCTTGGAGAAGACGATCACGGCTTGAAGTGCAGAACTGTCTTAGAACCTCAAATAGACGAGTCAAGTTTAAGGAAAGGGTACTCACTGCCGGAATCTGAAATTCTGTAAATACGCACATATTTTAATGGGTCTTCTCATGCATGATTGCACAGACAGGGGCATTACTGAATTTGTCCAGTGTGTGCGATACACCGTAGCTGAAGCAATTTATACTGTGATATTTCTAATCTAAGCACGACTCCATCCATAGCAGAAACCTTGGTCGCCTGTGAGGTAGCGACAACCATCAAACCCATGCTTTCGCCTGTTGAGGAAATCGCCGAGTCAAGTCGTTTCACAAGGTCATGAGACCAAGCCAATCTTCATACCGGTGACACCAGCAGTTTTTCGCAGTGGATTGCCTTGCTGCCTTCGACAGGCTTTGACTTTGCGAAGGGTTGCTTGCATAGATTAGGGGAGAATCTTCCTCTTAGACATAGGCTGCGGCATATCGTGGTCCTAAGAATCTATTTGTGTTATTTTAATGTTCATTCAAATGATAGCAATGGTAATTGACACAGCCTTTTCCTTCAATCCGTCGAGCTCCAATCGCTCAATCAGCCAAACATAACAAAGAACTAGCTGTGGTCATCAAATCCTTTCGTCTTCAGCTATGTTCACCGAATTCCAATTTTACATGTGATCAATTACAGTCCAATGGTGGATTGCTGAGGACTGCTTAAACTTTTGACATAGCATAGTAGAGAATATGCAAAGCACCAGACTAAGATGCTCGGATTACTTATCTGAGACTTGCAACCTAGCTATTGGCCTTTCATTTCCCAAAGTTAGAGAGTTGTCATGTGAGCACTTCGAGTCGTCCCAGATCCACATCGCTGGTCTGGTCACCGCCTCGTACTGCGGCGAGGACTACCAATTCTTCTTCATGCTCGTTGTGTCTTGCCATATGCAATTTGTGTTCTTCCCCGAATCCCCAAGGACCACTACCTGTGCACTGCATCACCCTAGACCGTAACATGATTAGGCCGGTCCTTTTCAGTTCGTTTATCAGCGTCTCTTTAATGTTTGCCTCGAGCTCTTGGTATCCTAGCTCAGGAAAGACAAAATCATGATTGGTAAGAGCATCCCAAATAAACATCCACTCGCTGACATCTCCTGTACCGCTCGTCACTAGATTGTACAGTGTTTCCATCTCTAGCGGTTGGCTAGGGAGGGTTTTCTTTTCGTGGCGTTCGTCATGAGCATTGGGGGCCTCATTTAACCTTCGCTGAGATATAGTTGATAAATGTATTGAGTTGCCCATTTGCCCTGAAACATGTGTGCAACAGGTCAAACTATGCACAGGTGGTTGTTGGGGAAGCATCCGTCTCCAGCTTGCCTTCTCGTGTCTGAAGGCTGCGTTATGACTTTCATGGATCAAGGGTATATACCAAAATTCATCGCGCTGAATTGGTTTTGGTTTGTAGCCCTTAGGACCCTGGAACCATTGCAGAAATAACTCGTGTAGCAATGGATTGACTTCTGTTGTTTTACGATTTGGATCTGGTCGGAGAAACAAATGTTTTTGGACAGATGGAGACTCAGTAATGAGTTTGTGCCACATGCGACAAACCCTCTGGATGCGGAGGAGGGTTCGTATGTCCGCCTGCAAGAATACCTGCTCAAGGATCTCAGGGGTCTTCAGAACACGATCAACAGCCGATTCCATAATTGTTAACTCTTAATGTTGCTGTCTGGATTGGGGTTTTGCAAGACGCATCGAGTGCAGAGCCAAAATTGATATTGGTTCCCTTGTTCTGGACGAAGCCTTGGAGCAGGGTTACGAGAGAAGCCGAGTTGAGTGTCGGTTATCCGCAGGATTAGGCATCAACTGGGGTAATAGGCATAGCATAGCATAGCATGCATCGACTAATTTACTCCTCAACACGTCACGGAAAGGCTTACATAACATAGGTCATTTCTCAAAACCTGGTGTCTAGAAGCTGCTAGATATCCATCATTGGCCGTTAGCTGGTTCAATTAATTATTTACTATGCTTGAAAACCAGTGTGTTTGCTGCAATCATCGATTTTGAGATCAAAGGAAATTGGGAGCAGTCATTGTCGCAAACACCACCACTGCCAGCCCCCTCGAAGAGGAAAATAGCATAGTCGGATTCCTGCCTTGATTCTACATTGAACTCAAGATTGTGTGCTCAATTGTTAGTCGAGTGATCGACACAATCCAATTTGTGCTCAGAGATTAAAATTGTTATAATATGGCGTACAAAGATTCTCAACTAAACCGCTGCTCAATCTTCACCAATAACACGCCTCTACTAGGTACACCGTGTCTATCCATCAGGTGAATAAATCGTAACCCACTCTTGAGCCTGTCAAGCCTGATGCAAGCCCAAGCAGCCAATTCATCCGGCCCAACAACATCGTTCATAACGACGAACGTGACAAAAGCCATTTCCGGGATTACGCCTTCGATGTTCTGGAAGTCCAACACCTCGCCTTCAAAATCAGGGCTCGTACCCTTTTTGTTTCCCGTCTGGGCCCTATACTGAGTGCCTTTGGTGTGGTTGTCATCTCCTGCTTGGCGCGGCTGGTAATGTGCGAGTCTGTATGGAGCTCTACCTTTACATAAGGTTGAAAGTCGCCCGGTTTGTCATTTCTATTAGTGAGTGGGATGTCTTGAGCTGCCAAAATGTGGATGCCTAGGCGATCCAGAACAACTTGCTTGACGTTCGGCTCCTCTACGCATGGGGTCCACTCTCGCGAGCTACGGTAACCCTCGGGCTTGAGAATATACCCATCACTCCCAGAGAACATTCCCTCATTCAGCATCATGCCTTCGTCCCAGTTCTGCCAGTTGAGGGCAACTATCTGTATGCCCATTCGCCAAAACAGGTTTGGGTCGAAATTGGAGGAGTCTATGCGCGATCCAGCTGGGTAGGTGCGCATGAGAAAGTCCATATTGTGATTGAACAACTCAAGAGGCTGCTTCTCGTAAAGTTCGGTGGCCGCAGTCTCCGATAGCGAGAAAATGTGATTTGGCATGGATGCCTCTGGCTGTGTGATAGATTTGAATGAGACGCCACGAGTGTAAATGCCCAATCGACTGAGACCCTGGGTAATCTTGGCAGGCTTGGGTCTCTTGGGAGCACCTGGTTCTTGAGTCTCTAATGGCTCAAGCGAGTGCACACTATCCGTGTCTGACGATGATGCGCCGAGAGCCTCACCTGGAGGCACGTACTTGACCTTGATGAGGATTTTTCTCCTAAGCTCAGACGGTGATGGTAGCGAACTTGGTTCGATTTCAGGTGTTGGCAGCAAGAATTCACCCCAAGTTTCGTTCATTATATCAACCATTGACGCCTGCTGCAGGGGTGAACAATGGACCTCGAGGCTGACAATAAGTGGAAGGTCAGATGTTTGAAATGCATACTGCTTGACAGTTTCACAGACATCGCGAAACAAGACTTCTTTGGTTAAGGTGTAGCCATGGAGTACTCTTGGCTCCGCCTGAACCATGCTAGCCATCCTCTCTTCGACCGTGCTGGATGATTCTCCAGCTCCAGGCTTTTCAAAGGTGTCAAAGGCCCATTGGGCAAGCTTCATGCCTAGTCGCATTCTCTTGCCTAATTTCTCCTTGGTTCCCGCCCCATTGTCATCTTCCGTGCTCTTGAAGAACGCCTGGCCATCCCACACATCGATTTCAATGCACCGGCATCCGCGAAGCAGGACGTCTTTGTAGGCTTCGGTGCTTGAGTCGCTGGAAAGTTGGTTTCCCGTCAAATATGTGTTATGGCTGGAACTGATAAAATAATTGCTCAGCGCCTGAGATAGGTCTTGGCGGAGTGCGGGCGTCAAAGCATTTGCGGCGGGAGACTTCATATACCGCAAGAAATCACTGAATTCCAGTTCGCTTTTATTGAGGTCTACTGGCAGGGCGTTCAAGTCTTCGGCCTGTATATGCTCCCAAAAGACTTTGACCTGGTCATTGTCCCATTTGTTATCGGCACGGGCGTACTTGCTAAACGTCTGATGGATGTGAGCGATGATGCACTCATCGACGTGCTGAAGGCCCTGTTGGTGTGCGCTCGGTCGACCTCCGCCAGCCCTGTCTGCAGAATCCAACGACAACTCTTGCATGTTATCAGGGCCTGCTGTGGCTGTCGTTAGTGGCAAGTTATGTATGGGGAGCAAGGGCGCGTATGGACAATCGAGAAGCTGCTATAGACGCCACGGAACATTGAAAACACCATCAAATATTTAAAGGGAGATGATGCCCTTGGGGCTTCTAATATTTTTGCGAAACACCCTAGTCGTCGCCAAGGTGTACTAGTCACAATAATACAGCAGATGGACCATCCCACACAGCACAAAAGCAACTCTCGTGATATGAAGCCAAGTAAAGCAGCATACAGCAGGCTAGATCATTTTACGAGAGGAGACTCATTATGTGACTCCATTTCAACAGTTGATCAGAGTTAGTCCCCGTAGAGACCTAATGTCAATTGATCGTACAAGTGCGTAGCGACAATGGGCAACGTAGATTCAGGAGTCAGCCAACTGCCCCTTTGAGGTTAGAGAATGAACAGAAAAGTTAATGGACGGCCGGTAAACCGGCTCCGTAGTCTTGGCACAATGGAATGGGCGCGGCTAGCGTTCTCTGTGCCGAACACTCTTGGCGGAAAAAACAGACCCTCTTGGTGTAAGCTGAACAAAAATGGATTGGCTGCGCCGTACACGCTCTGCTGATGCTGATGCTCCTCAGATTCTAGAGAAGAATATTATGTGGATCTACTCCTCTCCACCAAGTCAATCGGCATGCTGTATAGCTCTGCCGTCTGCAATTGCAGCAGTGACTGTAACTGCTCTGGTCAATTAGCTATAGAATTGATGAATTGGCTATTAGACTACAGAGTATAAGAGCTATTGCAGGGCTAGTCTAACTGTCTGCCAAGACAATTTGATTATATAACCAATGTTATGATCTGGGGCGGGCATAGGATAATCCGCGTCGAGCACGAACCAAGCCAGCATACGTCAGGACATTATGCAACCCCGACAACGCTCGCGGTAACCCATTACTACAGCATCAGGATTGCCCAGAAGCTTGCTTGCCAGTAAAGACTATATTGCTCCTAGATACCTTTCTCCGTTAGCTTTCACGTCCCTATTGCAAGTCCTTCTGGTCGCTCTCCTGCCTCTCTACGCCATCCCTTGTCTCACCACCCTGTGACCACAACATCAATCCGCTACGTTGCCATCAGCCTGTGTATCAACGCCAATGTTCTTAATACTTCTTTCCTGATATCAATTGTAGCTGGGCAAGACTCCAATAGTTGCAGTATAAATGATTTGAAAACATCCTATCCTGCCCCAGCTACTGCCGATGGCTGGGCATTTCGCCTCGTCGCCTCCGACCTCTCTCGTCCAAGGAGCATTTTATTTGATACAAACGGCGCTCTTTTGGTAGTCGAGCAACGCAAAGGAATAGTGCATCTTGAATTTGAAGATCAGGGGAGACGTGCTTGACAGTTCGAAAGCAAACAACAATACTCGAAAATGATGAGGTGAGTTCCTAAACTTAGTTCAAATGCGAATTGTGGCTTATTCGTAGCTTACGCACGGAATCGGTCTGTCTGAGGACGGCCGAACACTTTATGCCTCGACCGTGGATGAGGTCTATTCATGGCCATATGACCCCTCCGGTCCTAGCATTGTCGCCTCGTCCCGTCGCACCCTTGTCACCAATATGGGAAATCCGGGCAGCCACTCCACCCGCACCATTCTCTTCTCTAAGAAGAACCCTGGGATTCTCCTAGTCTCTCGTGGCAGCGGAGAAAATGAAGATGCGGCTGCGCTCGAACGCTCTACTGGTATCTCTCAAATTCGAGCATTCAATATCACGGCCCTTGGTGACGATGGTAGTCCTTACAATTACACTAGGGGTGACCTCCTAGGCTGGGGCCTTCGAAACTCTGTTGGAATCGGCGAGCATCCCGATACAGGCGGAATTTGGTCCGTTGAAAACTCTGTAGACAACTTATCCCGACGTGGTCGTGATATTCACGCTGATAATCCTGGCGAAGAACTCAATTTTCATGGGTATCTCAATGGGTCGGATGAGAACCGAGGAGCAAACTATGGCTATCCTTTCTGTTACGCTCTATGGTCAACCGAGGACTTTCCCGAACTTAACAATCTCACAGTTGGTGATCAGTTTCAAGCTGATTGGGAGACGGATGATGAGGACACAACTCTTCCCAATGACAACGCGTGTAACACCGAGTACGTCGCGCCAGCACTTCCTTTCCAAGCTCATACGGCACCTCTCGATATCAAGTTCAACGGTAATGGCACAAGGGCATATGTCTCCTTCCACGGTAGCTGTACGTCCACTTCGCACTCGACTGTATCATAGCATTCACTTACGTGGCCTAGGGAATCGCGATGACCCTGCGGGGTACAAGATATCTTACATACCATTCGACCAATCCAACGGTCAACCGTCAGTCTCCAAGACCAACAAAGACGCTACTACCCCGATTATTTACAACAAGGATCTATCCAACTGTCCCGATGACTGCTTTCGTCCTGTAGGCCTGGCATGGGACTCGAAAGGGCGCTTGTGGTTTAGCTCTGATAGCACTGGCGAGATCTTTGTTTTGAACCATGATGGCAAGAACCGTACTGACGGAAACAGCCCTTCTGATAATGATGGTGATGGTGACAATGCTGCGTCAGGATTAATGCGACCTGGGCTGAAGATTATGGCATTGACAATGGGAGCTATTCTTATTGTCGTCTTTGCATAACCTTCTTACGAATACTTTTAGTTATTCATCTGGAACTAAACTCAGTCGCTATGATACTCTACATTCTCTCCTCGCAAGCAAAGTCAGTGTCTATGTGCATTCGTTAACCATGAGACGTTTAGCTTAATATTCAGCTTAGTAAAGGCGAAATTTAGCTTTAATGATACAAGCCATGCTCTGTTGAATCAATTTGATGATATGTTTCAGTACATCTTGGCGATTAATGAGGAATAACGGTTGAGAGTCTCATCGTGGTAGAAAATGATTGATCGGTAGGTCTATGTTTAATTCATCTGGAGGAACATACAGCAAATCACGCACAATTGGAGACACTAGTTGCTGAATTCAGAGCGGAGAAATCCACAATAACGGGACGAGAAAGACTAAATACTACAATGAAAGAACAAAGAAGGAAGGGAAGGCAATAAAAAAGCAAGGGGATCAGGGGCCAGGACCATGTGGATGGGCAAGTATGTGTTGGCCAATGCACCAAGTAAGCGAATGTGCCACCGGCGTGTCAAGCAACAACAGCACGCAGGTCAAGCTGAACATGTTCTTGCAAAACATTCGCGGATGGTGTATTGAGGTAATTTCTCTCTTTTTTTCCTATTCATTTTTTTATTTTATTTTTATTTTTTCATAGCTATCTGATTCATTTTGAGCCCGGTTGATACGCTCACAGTCAACCGATTCCATAGTACGAATGACTGCATGTTGCGCAATTCCGTGGAATCTACAAAGTAGGAGGTACTCTGTACTTTAGAACATGTGCAACGTATCCTGCTCCCTACCTTGGCTCTGCGGCTGCAGGCTCCTTCGGTTGGTTATCGGTTACATAAATCAAGATATAAGCCCCTGCATTGCAATCCTCGCCAAGCCAGCGCTAGACGTCATCACGCATCCGTCTTTGTGAGCATCCCCTATCCCTGCGGTTTGAGAAAAGAAGCATAACATGGAACCTAGCAGGTTATGCAAGCTTGATTTGTTTAAGCTTTATTGATCAAGCAATTTCTCGTACCGATTGGCGGTCTGGGTTAGGGCGGAGCAGAGCCCCGATTTACCCAGCCGTTGGTGTTAGTACACGAGGCCAAGGGGGCCATGACGGCATCAGTAAGCTCGGCTAGCTGCTGGGGACGTTGGACTCTGTTACAAAAGCCTCGTGGCGCCCAATCTTAAAAAGCAGCCGGAAATCACATTTGAAGCGCCCAAGCTGAGCGTTGTTTTAGAGATTGTTCAGCCTAAACAACAAAGTCGACATGGCATCTGAGGTTCTGGCCTCCTTCGCTGGAGCGATCCAAGCATCGCTCTCCGTGCTTCTCACAATTTTTACGGTGTTATCGCTGCACAGTCAAATCTCCTCGATGACCGCTCTGCAAAGAAAATCTCGAAGCTCTGTGTGAACATGCTTCTCCCGGCCCTTTGGTTGTCAATCTTGGTTCTGAACTCAGCTTGGACACCGTCACGAGATATGTTCCAATTCTGGGTAAGGATCACGCGACCAATTCCACCCAATTGTGATAGCTTTGGAACTGACGCATGGATTCACAGTATGGGCGTTATTTTACAATATTGGCTCTTGGGCGATCGGCGCTGCAGGAACCCGCATCCTACGTCTCCTAAATGGGTCACGCCCGCCGTGACCTTTAACAACACGACTTCGATGCCCCTCCTGCTGATTCAATCCCTTGGCTCAACCGGGACACTTTCTCAGCTCAAGTGGTCCGACGACGATGACGTGGACACCATTGTCAAGCGCGCAAGGTCATATTTTCTTATGGCATCCATCATTGGCAACACCATGACTTTTGGTCTAGGTGGGGAGATGCTTGGGGCTTATGACGAAGACCCGGCAGACGAGCTGGACCAACATTTGCGTCATAGATCGAGTGACGAGAACACGGACTACGACCAAGAGGAGCAAGCAGACGAAGAGACATCTCTTTTGCCTCAACGCGTCAACAACTCTAAACAAAAGGTTGCGAGCAAGACCTACACGGCCATCAAAAAGGTATGGGACCGGTCGCCAGCCTGGTTGCAGACCATCACTGCGCGTAGCTGCAGGTTTCTTAGCCCCTGGAATTGGCGCTATTGTCGGCATCTTGCTGGGCATCACGCCCCACTTCACCGCGTACTCTTCAATGATGCAACCGATGGGGGCTACTTCAACGCGTGGCTGACTACCAGCCTGAAAAACATTGGAGAACTTTTCATCGCGTTGCAGGTCATTGTGGTGGGCGTGAAGCTCGCAGTCAGTCTCCGGCGCATGCGACGTGGTGAGTCATCAGGCAAGCTGCCTCTTGTCGCTGTGACTTTCACCCTCTTAGTCCGCTTCATTTTCTGGCCTGTGTAAGCACCCATTTCTTGTTCGTATTAGACTTTCAGATTACTTACAAAGATTCAGTGTGAGCATTGCCATCATTGGGGCCCTGGCGGCAAAGACAAGCGTTCTTGGAGGAGACCCAGTGCTATGGTTCACCATGATGCTGATGCCCACCGGCCCCTCGGCTATGAAACTTGGAGCTTTGGCAGATGTGGGTGGTGCCGGTGACGAAGAAAAGATGGCCATTGCCAAGTTTCTCACAGTAAGTTGCAGTCCGTCACACAAACCCCGTGGTCTCTACTAATGCCGCTTCAGCTCTCATACAGCCTCTCTCCGTTCATTTCGATTGCCGTGGTGGGGAGTTTGAAGGCCATCACTGGATGGGTGATGTAGAAAGTAGCAGGCAAAGGCATCATACTGTGAATCTATTTTGAAGAGCTTGTGCCGTTCCATTTTCTCAATTTGAATACCACCTAAATCTCAATCGCCAGGCGAGAAGAGCAGTATCGACCTGACGTGTATCCCATAATTGCTCCTTCGGTATCATCCAATCCACATACGTATAGGGTAAGTCGGCTGAGGGTCGGTGATCGGGATTGTTGGCTACCCCACAATGCGATGCCATACTCCGCACATGCATCATCGGTCTTCGCGAGAGTCCTCCTCAGCTTTTCAGCATTCATTACTGGACAACGTTTGCTTCTTCTGCCTTGAGTTGGTTCTTCATCTCGTTTCAATCTTTGTAGTCGCTATTGCTTAGCTTTGTTGTACGGTTCAAGTAAACTGCGTCCTACCTGTGTCAACCCCAAAAACAATGTCTAGTTCCACCAAGTTGGGCATTGGCATTATCGGAGCCGGTGTATGTGTCGGGTTAAACCCTTGAAGCAATATGTTCTGACGAGATACAGGAAGTCTTTCAGGTCTGCCATGGACCTTGTCTTCTGCTATTATCGCATCTCTTTAAGCTAGAGTCGATTTGTGATGTCTCCCATGAGCAGCTGAACCACTGCGCGACCAAGTTTCAGATTCCTCACAAGACAACGAATCCCGAAGAAGTTATTAACAACGCCAACGTCGATTTGGTGTTTATTCTGACATCAGATGAACATCATGCGCCCTTGGCTATCCTCACTCTTGAGGCTGGTAAACATGTCTTCATCGAAAAACCTGTAAGCTTGTCCATCCCATCCGTCCAACGTATCATCGACGCGGAGAAGGCGGCGACAAATGGAGCTCGAGCTTTTGTTGGTTACATGCGACGCTATGCTCCCAGCTACGTCAATGCGTTCAAGCGTGAGGTGGCCTCTATACCGAAGATCCTGTACGCTCGAGTAAGAGACTTCAGCGGGCCCAATGCTCAGTTTGTCAGCCAGAGCGGAACTTTCCAGGTTAAGGGCACCGACTTTCCCGCAAGTGCCTCCGATGATCGGAACACGAAACTGCAGTCGCTTTTTGAAGAAGCATTTCCCAATCAAGAGATTACAGACAAAAAGAGAAGAGCGTGCCGATTCCTCGGTGGTTTGGGCTCGCACGACATTTCTCTGATGCGCGAGACGTTGGGTTTTCCCGAAAAGGTCCTGGCTTTCACGGCCAATGATCCTTTCTACAGTTCCATAATGTGCTTTCGCAACAAGGACGGGTCTCCTTATACTGTTACATACGAAAGCGGAATCGACAAAGTTCCTGTCTTCGATGCTCACTTGAGTGTATACGGTTCGACTAAAAGGGTCACGATCAAGGTTTGTAATGATTTTACAGCACATAATTGCCCTGGCTAACGATCTCACAGTATGACAGCCCTTATGTTAAAGCTCTCCCTATCACTGTCGAGGTACAGGAGCTCAATGAACATGGAGAGATTCAGCATCGGTCAATCTTATCATCGTACGAAGATACATACACTGCCGAATTACAAGAGCTTCATGGCGCTCTAGTCCATGGCAAAGCCATCAAGACTACACTGGAAGATGCGTTGCAAGACCTGAAGATTTACGACATGATGTATAAAGTCTGGCAAGCCTGAATGTGTATGGCCGAATGCTTTCAAGTCGGAATTCTTTAATGCATATATTCAGATGCCCTTTATTAAAGCTTGTGCGGTGAATCTTGGAAGCTATACAGGAGATATGCATGTATGACGCGAGTATGAGAGCCTGATTAGTCTTTGAGAAACACTTTGTATGGGATAGTAGCTACATGCGTAGAACCGCGCTAGGTGTTATCTGCATTTCATTTATGCCCCTCACCAAGTTATGGTGTATTCGTCCTCGCACTTCGCGTCTTCTCTCGGAAGTATCCCATGCTGAAAGTATTCTTTGATATGGTTTACAGCACATGGGCTATCGAACACCATGCTATGCTTCAAAAATGTTAGTATGTCATGATAGAGATCTCATTTCAACCATATCAAGATACTTACCCCATATGCCTCATAAACCAAAAGTCTTGATCCAGAGAACATCTTTGAGTTTTCGTAAGCCGATCTCACTGATGTTCGAGGGTCGACACGAGCGTTGGTAAATAAGATAGGATAGCTAGTGTTGCCTCCAAACGGTCCTTTATGTTTATATGTCAGTTCGGCCTAGCTGGGAGTTTCAAGCTCAGCACCACGAGAGAAAGCACTTACCTGTATACATTCCTTTAGCACGGAATTTACGGCCCATGCAACTTATTAAACGGGTGAAGAGGGCAGCCTCTATAGGCCCACGAAGTTTTATCTCATCCAACTTCTCTTTGAATGCTTCGAGGTCATCTGAGACCACAGGCATGTCACTGCACGAGATCCAATCCTCCGACAGTGGATACTTGTTACTAAACCCTTTTCTCCCAGCATCTGGATTCATGGGAGATCTGTACGTCGAATCAGTGTATGCTACAGAGTTGTTCCAAGTAGAGGAGGAGAGTAAATTTTCGGCCGTTTGTGAGCCCCAGTCTCAATCATCGCCAAAACTGAAGCGACGTTTGGGAATGAGGTGTACGGGTTTCCCATTGCAGATGCCAGCACACCAATAGCGAAAGTGAAAGTCGGGGCTGGCTCAGATAATCGAATTTCGACGGCAATGGCACGAACGCAGGAGCAAGGCGAGCATTATCAATGATGGATTCAAAGCGGCGTTTTACAGCTTCCGCTGAAGGCTCATGAATCGCACAGCGCTTGTCGGCGGCACAGCTCGTTGCAAAAAGTCTAGAAACAGGCCTGCGTCACTTGGTGCGTTGAGAAACTCTCCACTCACTAAATTCCGTGGGTTAACGTTCCCGTCACACACCATTCTCTCTACTTTGCTGGGGAACATGGATGCAAAGTAGGTACCAAGAAGGCACCCGTAGCTCTGGCTTATGTACCGCAGCTTGTTCTGTCCCAAAGCTTTCATGAGAGCATAAAGGTCGTGCGAATTGTGTGTAGTGCTGACATGCTCCAGGATTCCAGATTCTTCCATCATGTCCACACAGGCTGAGTTTTTCGATATTTGCACGATGTCTCAATGTGGCGAGAAATGACATATCATCGTATTGATGGGCTAATCCTGGTGAGGTTGCCGCCCAGAGATTACGGCGCTGCTCTGTTGCCCAACAAGAAATGCGTGGAATTGACCGGGAGAAGGATCTTGGGTCCCAAGTTACAATATCCTACCCAATCTGTTAATGCTTCTTGCGTTTATTGCGACTTTGGTAGATTGAGCGCACATAGTTACGTCCGACAGCATCATGGAGATTGTCGGCCCAGTTACGAAACCAATCTACACCGGAGTTATTCGGTCCCTGTTTAAAAATTTAGATCCACGCTCAGAGAAAAATTGGCGATAGGTATCAGAAGGGAAGAGGTGTGTTGATCTGATGGTCCGTAGTTCAAGCTTGTGACTTACACCAGAGTTGAAGATAACCGGTCCTTTGTAGTTTTTCTTGTCGGTTGCTGGATGGCGAATAACTGCTAGAGTGACCTTTGCTCCATTTGGATTCTTAAAGTCCATTGGTACCTCAAGCCTAGCGCAATCGGCCTTAGCATAGCAGGGAACCCAGTTTAATGTCGATGATGCAGGTATCTGAGAGAAAGTTCAGGAACCGAGCTTCACTCAGGGTTGCGAATATAACTGAAAAGGATATATTTACATCGGCCCATATCGGCTCTGTATCTAGAGCCTTACAACAGCTAGCAAGCCCTAGAGCTAGGATGAGCCGAGGCTTCAGATTGTTGTAGATGTCCTTCATGATGATTCTGTGAGATGTGTATAACTAGACGTGGGGAATTTGACCCAAGAGAAACGCGGGGTTTTATATTTCGAGTATGTTTACAATTAGGCTAAGTTCAGATGCCCAGGCCGGCGTACGAGGACAGGCCAGTTCCATTTCTTCTTGGCATTAACTGACCGTGGCCGAGCAGACTGAGGTGACGCATCCTACCGATCTCAAGAGCAGAACCTGTTTGGGAAATGAAAACTCCAGAACACTCGCTATCCATGTTGAGATCAAGCCATGTTAAGCTCTAGCTGGAGAATCTAGAACAACATGCTAATTATGCGAAATTGTGACTCCAGCCTCTCAACATTTCTCAGTGTTCGTAAATTATCCAATGGACGACCCCTACCCGGTGGGGATATTCCTTTGATTCCATCCTTCTGTATTTGACATCCATCACAAGACCAAGGCTAGACCTAGTTTATTAATCTCATGTTTCACAAACTTTGGTGTTGGTCAACTAGTTTTGTCGGTGTAGATGGAAACAAAAGGAGGGGCGCATGACATGACGGATGAAGTGCGAAACTGGCGACCCATCAAAAACACTCACTATTTAAGGATAAATATCACAAAGTCTCATGCTGAAATTCATTTCCAAAAGTATCTGGAGCATTTCAAAAGAGACTCGGACGGATGGCCAGCCCATAGAGTTGTGCAATTCTTGAAGCAGTTAGTTGGGTAGTGTCAAATATTGTGATTACTAGCTCAATACTCAAATTCTCAGGGGTGCTTACATAAATAACATTGCCATCCAAACGCGACCTGCTCACATTAGCGATGATAATAGCTAGTTATCTAGTACTCTATGAATTTGTCGCCTCCTCTAAGTCTCACTTTGTGCCAATGTTGGCAGTCAAAGCCATCGCCAGTGTCCATCATTGTAACATATGTGCAACATATTCTCCATATTGTTAACTAATCATGTCTTAAGAAAAGTAATTGAGCTTTCTTGGGTCAGAAGGTCCTATTCAAGAATGAGCCACTTTGTTTCTTAATACAATCCGTCACAGGAACGAACTAGTGCTTCAGCTCATTTGACTACTTGCACATGACTCCATAATTCTGTTGACTATTAATTAAGTTCATAAGCATAGAGGTGGTATCTAAATAGGAAGGAAAAACTAAAGAGATGGAGGTGTAGATAGAACGGCCTCCTACCAGAGCTTTGTGTAGGCTGACGTGGGTCTATCGTATCGTTCTCCTCTCGCCACTCAGCTCTATAGGTATTGAATAACTGTGTAGTTCGCTTATTTGCCCTCTTGGCTCGTTATGTAGCTCATATGGCTGCATAGGTTCGGTCTTCGTCATGGGAGGCCCCATTTCTGGCTGGCTCCTTTTTCGTCTCTTCTGACAAAACCAGATACCTAGGCCAAGTATCACTAAAGCGGCCACGCCGCCAACGACTCCTCCAACAATAGCCCCAATGGGTGTTTTGCTAGAACTGGAGGCGTTCTCATTATTTGTGCTCTCTTCGCCACCTTCGTTTGTTTCGTTCTTGCCCTTATCGTCGCCTCTGCCTTCATTCTCTGTTGTATTGTTGGCACCGCCTCCCTTCTCCACTTCTTGTGGGACAAATATCTGACGAACACTTGAGGAGGACCATTCCACCGTGTCCATTCCGCTGACCGAAGTTAATCACTGGCAGAGAGTAATAAGTAAATCAAGAAATAATGGTACTTACCCGTCAGTGTACCATGATCGAATTCTCTCATTGGGCTCATACTCCTGGGCCGAAGCATCATATTCGTCCTTCCACTCCATGGCAGTCATATCAAATATGCCAATTCCTCGCGGGAATGGGTCCTTCTCGGACCATCCATCATGCTTTTATTGTTGCGATCAACACCGCCCCAGCTAAACAGTTGGCGTTTCCTATGACAGTGCAAACATGTTCAGCCCGAGGTGCCGATTTAATTCCGGTGATTCTAGTCCATTTAAATCCAGGAAGGCTCAAAACATATAGATCACTATAGTCAGTATTAAGGTCCCAGTTAGAGCCCCCAAACACAAAGCTTTTTGGCAGTCAGTCTCAACGTTCTAATGTGAAATAGTGCAGGGGGTATCAGGGTTTCTACTAACATGTCAAATGTACCATTGGTACCGACTACACCGGCTGCACAGTGATAAAGTCGACCCGACGGTGCCTCTCCGGTCGTGGTTTGTGAATGCCAATCTCTCGTGACCGGATCAAAAAAATGCAGAGTCAGAAAGTCCACGTATTCAGAATCCTCTTCTTCGAAACGGGTAATGCCACCAAGGAGAAGAACAAGCCCATTTGGGCCGAAGTTCGGCACAAATGTCGCGGTGGCACCATAAAGAGTACCACCCGAAGAAAACGGTCCGCTGGACTCTCGAGTCCACTCACCAGTGGTGAAGTTGAAAGCAGCATAACCGGCTACTTGTCCCCTGGGTTCAAGAGATGTGTATTTGCTCGAAAAGCCACCGATAACGAACCCTCCAGTGGGCGTGCTCACATAGGCGCCACTCTCGACGCGCTCCGTTTCCTGCAGAGTCATCGAGTCAAAACCAGGCCTATTCTCCAAGGTCCACGTTCCACTTCCATTCCCATCAGGCTCGAAGTGCCATAGTACGGGTGCCTCGATAGGTAGCAGCCAGCTTGTATGACCTCCCCAGATATAGAATATTTTGGATGAATCGTCGGTAAATATGGCCTGCTTGACCATGGGAAGCATTTCTTCCGGCCTGGTAATCTCTCGAATTTTGACGTTACCGACGGCCCACGAGCTGGATATGTCGATCGAAAGCGTTGAGTTTACTGTTGCGAAAGTATCGTGTAAGCTGGGCGATAACATAGCAACTGGACGCCAGAATCCCACTCACCAGGGTTATTATATCGCCAGTCGTTGTACGGCTCTTGGGCAAGCTCGCCGCCATCAAAGTAGATATAGTTACCAATCACACTGGCTGCGGTGCGATGTGAGCATTCTTTCACGAGAGTAGGGGTATCATTGGTGTCCTCACCTCTTGAGCTGCCACGGCGAACGAAGCTCTGTGCTGAAGGCGCTTCATCTTGGCCAAAAACAATGCAGGCACTCAGCAAAGCAAACAGTAGCGCCCGAGGCATTGCGCCAACTCAACGGCTACTGAACAGTGCCCTTGATCGCAGCGTCAATGCGGTTGTGGCTTCTCCTCACCAATTTCTTGCGACACGCGCCGCAGTATCGCAGGTATGGACGAGCCAGAACAAACAAATGTGCGGTGGATAAGAGAAATCAGCACAAGCCCAAGGCCGGAGATGGCTAGCCTTAAGCCAGCCGCGGGTGACAGCCCCTGCATACACTCGATGTTGGTGGCATTGTTATTCGTCGTTGATCAAGGTTGCAGTGCATGTAGTGGGAACGGGTCTCCCCAGCATCGTAGCGTGGGCGGCTATATGTGGGCAAAGCCGTTGCAGGCTCCTAGTCGTTATCATATGCTAAACTTGCCCTGGACCAGAATAGGATGAAAGCTACCAAGGTTCTCTCGAAACCAAGTGCCAGTGGACGATGTTGCACTCCATACTCAAAGCCACGACGAATGGATGTACTGAGACATTCCGTCTATCATTGCAACATGAGCTGAAATCCTGAAACATGGGTTAAAACGCCTGGAGTCCTGTACTATTAAAATCCCCATGCATTGTGAGTGGGGCTCTCTCCGACCAACATACTTGAGGGAGGGAGATGATAGGTGAGAGGTTGGAGCTTTGGTCAGCCAATCAGAGTATGAATCCTGCATCATGGATGTAGCCCTGTGCAAGGACTAATGGATTGGATTAGGTCGTCGCTGGGGTTGAATGGTTTCGGTTATGTTTACAGCATTCATTTAGGGAAGGCTTCCAAGACATGATCAATTTCAATATTCGCTATACAGCATTCAGAAAAACCACGTAGACATAATCATTTCCTATATTCGCTGCGATTCGGTTTACACAATCAGACACCTTGTCTTGAGATCACTTGTTGAGGGAATCTCCATGGCTAACCTCAGTAAATCGTGGCAAACAAGATTTCAACAAGGGTAGGAACCAGCTATTGGATTTTGTCGAAATAGTTTCTTACCAGTCTTTATCAACTCAGCGTTGAACTGTGGATCCACCAACTATAAATATTAGAGGTGGAAATAGCGCCAGGACTGTCAAGACCAGGGCACGGGAGCAGTTGATGCATGTGGGCGACTTAGTTGAGCTCTCAGCAACTCCTCCCCAGCATGAGAGTTCATCAGAGCAAGGTACATCTAGTAGATAAGATTCTCGAGAGGAGTTGTTCTGTGACATGGATAGATCTCTCTTTTTACCCTTCTCCTCTACACATGCGCGTGTCGATCGCTCAAGAGGCATTTCTGACCATGGTCAAGCAACATGAGTAAATTTCTAGGCTGCTGTCCGCAGGGTATCATAATTGTATATATCCTATGCATGACTTGCTTATCCTTGGGGAATGCCATCACATTCTCAGACCGCAACGTGGAGAGTGGACTTGACAAAGTTAGCAAAATGTAGGAATTAAAGTCCAGCGTTTGGCTTCATATGTTGAGCAACTTGGGCTACTACACCGGACTAATTTCTCCGAGAGTCAGGTTAAGCAAGTATGGAGCTGCTGTCAATACCGAGGAAGAAGACTAATGAGTAAATAAAAGATCAGTTGGTGCAATTGGCAGCTGGTGCAATTGGGAGCATGTGTATAGGGTAAATGCATCAAGGGCACGTATGACGAAAACAGAGGCCCGTGTTGCGTGCAATTAATTAATCCAGGCACGTGACGTCGCTCCCACCCCGGTTGGCTTGTTTACTTTGTCCGTCCGTCGTCTCACCTCGTATCTTGCGACGTTGAGATTGAGCCTCCTAGTGTATTTATTTATTGGTAGCTGGTACGCGATATCAACATGTTTAGAACTGCCCGCGCAGGTCTCTTGCTCCCTTGCTGGGCTCCTTCTCAGCACCAGCGTGGCTGATCAATCCTCCCAGCACGTTCTCACGGCCCCTCACCACCATCATGTTGTTGATACGGCTATCCTGGCAGCACTGGACAGACACCCGGATCCTGTAGATGCATACCTCTGGCTCCACCCCGAAGCCTCAGAGAAGCTTGCCGAGCCGCGGCTCCTGCGCGTCGCGGGGAGGCGGAGCCGCGCTGGTTGACCGAGGGCGATAAGATGCGCCTGCGCCGTCAGCATAAGAAGTTTGTCGACGTCACGGACCATCAGGACTTCTACGAGCAGCACGTGGGAACCAACTTGGCTGGCGAGGCTCGTGAGTCATGCAATCATCTATCCGTGGTGAATGACGGTTGACGTGTTCAGATCTTCCCGACTTGTCGCATCAACGATATGTGAAGCCCTTGTTCCGCCAGGTTTCTACCGAGAATATGCATGATGTTCTCAAGCATATGACCGGTTACTATACCCGCTACTTTGGCAGTACCGATGGTGAAAAGAGTGCTTTGTGGCTCCATGATCATATCGCCAAGATCATCCTGGATGCCCCTTCCACACCCACATCTCCCTCGAGTTCTTCACCCACCCCTTCCCACAGTCCTCCATCATCGCTCGCTTTGAACCCAAGGTTAAGAACTTTTCGGCGCCCCTCACAATCATCGGCGCTCACCAAGACTCCATGAACTACCTGTTCCTGCTCCTGCCTGCGCCCGGCGCCGATGATGATTGTTCTGGCACAGTCAGTATTCTCGAGGCGTTTCGCGTGCTTGCTCAGTCTGGTTTCACACCCTTGAATGGACCAGTCGAGTTCCACTGGTATGCGGCTGAAGAGGGTGGTTTGCTTGGAAGCCAGGCAATTGCAAGATACAAGAAGGAATCTGGTGCACGAATCGGTGCCATGATGGAATTTGTAAGCCATTCCAAGACATCAAACATCCCAGTTCATAAGCTAACACAGCGAAGGATATGACGGCTTTCATTGCGAAAAATGCCACGGAGTCTATCGGATTCATCAAGACGGAGGCTGATGCACCACTTACCGACTGGGCTCTCAAACTTGCCAAAGAATACATCTCCATTCCAGCTCATGTCTATACACTACCTAGGTAAGCCGACACTGGTTTTGTCTTTTGTTGATTCCCTCTGCTGACCGCTACTAGCGGCGCCGGATCCGATTACATGTCGTTTACGCAACTTGGCTACCCGTCCGCCTTCGCATCTGAGGGTGATCCTTCCGCTCATGGCGGTTTACCCGGCGACTTTGACCCCTATGTTCACAGTGTCAAGGATACAATGGACGTAGATGATGAAACTGGAAAGTTCTCGCTTGAGGTAAGGAGACCCCAAAACTCTGTTGTGCCACTGTAACTGACTCATTTCATAGCATATGGCTCGTTTCTCCGAGCTCGCCATTGCGTATGTTGTGGAACAGGCCGGGTGGGACAACAAGTGGAGGTAGATGCTAGGTGCATGATGTTTTGCCTTGCTGTTGTCCTAACCAGCAGTTGTTGAACCTCATAGGCAAGCATATTGTAGAATAAGAAGCCATACTGGTTAGAACCACAGGGTTTACAACACTTTTTGACGAGGAAGAAACACATTCGACCAATGTTGATACAGTAGGCATAGATGGAGGCGTCCGTATGTTTGAACCAATTCTAAACGGTCCTTGTGATATTCAACTTGATCAACTTTAGGCTCCGCCACAGAAACAATGAACACATGCCCCAAATTACTGCCTCAATCCTACAACGCCATTGTGGTGGGCTTCTACCCGCCAACCACGCCCATTTGCTACTCAAATTGCATCGATACACGCCTAACCCCACAGCAACTTATTCCTCTTCTCATCAATATTAATATAGGTATACTGTCAAATCGAGTTAGTATGGATACTTTGTTCTCTCGGGAGTAATGACTTCTTACCTCCATAAATCTTGGCCTTCCATACACGACATCACCAATCCAGTTGTCCTCATTGTTCATAGGTCGCAAGCCCATGCTTTCAATGGTAGCCAACCATCGGGTCCATGACCTAAGATCTTTGGGAATCGTAAAGCCCGGGGCTCTTGGAAGAAGTGCAGTTCAATGAGAAGCTGACCAAATGGCAGGGTCGCGTTCACGCCGGGAGACGTCTCTGCGGTAACGGATTCAACCCAAGACAGCAAAGCATCAAACTCGGCGCCCTCAATATCCATCTTGACCAAGTCGATGTAGGTGTGACCGTTGGCTTTCATGAGATCGTGAATCGTAGACATGGGTGGGTCGGCCTTGAGATCAGTCTTCTTGCCGATGGCCATCTTGGCGAACTTGGCGCGGGAATGCTGATGCGGAAGTACTTCTGGGCCCCAAGAATCAACGCTGTAGTCATATCCCCAGATTCGTGCGTTTGTTCGTTCCAGCATGGCAGCCTCAAAGCTGGAATCGTCGTTCACGCCAAAGGAATATACAATCAGCTCCTTAGCCTTGTTGCTGTTCGACGATGGGCCTGGGCACTCCTTCTCGTAACGTGTCATGCCGCAGACAACTTTACCTCCATCACCGAGCTTGCCTACCCTCTCCATGTCATGGGGGCAGAAAAAGGTGGGACGGCTAAAGTCCCATACGTTGTACGGGTAGATGTAACCGTCAGGGAACTCTCGATTGTAGCCAGACTCCTCCTCCATCTGTTTTCGATCTTGAATGAAATGTTCCCATAATTCTTCAGCGTGGGCAAGCTTCGTCTGCAAGCTAAAGTCGGAACCATGGAGATATGATACGGCGGGTGCGATGATGTTGGGAAGATCGTGAGCTACCTCAGACGTTCTGAAGACCAGAACCAATAGCAAAATGAGAGCGGCGCAGCCAGAGGCCACGACAACTAGCCTGTTGAGCATGGTTACCAGAGAAAGGTGTTACCTTCATGGAACAGACCAAAGGTGATAGCGAAGAGGAACGGGGAGCATGACCAGGAGCTGTTTGTTATTTATGAGTAATTTGCGACGCAAATTTGGACAAGGGATGGCGGATGTCGCGCAATGGGAGGATGAGACTACCAGCACAATATTATGAGATGACAAGGTTATTGTAAAGCCGAACGAACAGGCGTAGGAATGGATGACCCATCCACCGATCATTGTAAGGGTCCCTGGGCCTTCCCTTACAGCCTGGAGCACAGGCTACGAATCAGGCGAAGAATGCAATAAAAATGTGGCGCTATTAATTGGAATCGTTCCAACGGTGTTGTTTGAAACAGTCCCTGTAGATCTCGAATTAAATATGGAGGGAGGCCCTGTTGTGAGACAGCAACGCGTTGATGGAATCTGCACAGAAGGGATGGCGCGTTTTGATACCAAAGATATAAGAGAAAAGTAACAGCCGATGGTGAAATACAGGAAAACCGAGAGATTAGGAGAGAGACCCTGAATTAAATTGAATCGGGTATTACGCTCGTACTATGGAGTTTTATATTATCAACCTGACTCTTCTTATTGCCGTTGTTGTGGGCGCGGCCATTTCACAATACCAGCATAGCAAGTCCAAGCTGACGGCCCCAAGCATGAGCCTAAACATGAAGAACCTCTGGAGGAATTTGTAGAGAACTCTCTCGACGAACCTGCTCAGGAAGCAAGTGACAAGACAGACCAGTTTTTCCGCTTCCGCAATCGGTTCCTCGCAGGCTATGGCCTCGCCATTGGGGCAGACTGGCTGCAGGGCCCGTTTCTTTACAAACTATACAAAAACACTCATCAGATTCCCGATCCGACGATTGCTGCCCTATTCGCCACTGGATTCCTTTGTGGTGGCCTAAGTGCACCCGTGGTAGGCCATCTTGCTGACAGGTTCGGCAGAAAACTGGCATGCCTGTCGTACTGCATCATTTACTCAATGTCCTGCCTGACTATGCTTTCTGGCAACCACAGCATCCTCTACATCGGCCGAGCACTCGGAGGAATCAGCACAACGCTATTATTTACAACCTTTGAAGCTTGGATGGTTGCCGAGTACAACAGGCTCGGTTTGGGGAGTCAGAGTATGGACTCAGCTACATTTATAGCACAATGTCAATCTTGAATGGCTTTATCGCCGTGACCTGTGGTGTCGCTGCCCAATTACTTGTGCAGGCCACTGGGCATGAGGTTGCCCTTTCCTTGCCAGCATCGCATGCTTAGGATCCGCAGCCATCATAATTTCACGTTATTGGGTAAGACTAGAGGCCAACACTTTGTCTGCGGATTTTTGCTAACGTGAGATAGTCCGAGAATTATGGCAGCAGCAAACTCAACTTTACTTCCAGCTCGAAGTCTAGCATCCTTTCTCTGTCTGGTAAGTAGGCCTATATTGGGAAAGCTGCGTATGGAAGCTGAAGTTTACAGAACCCGGTATTTGGGCGATGACCTTTGCTGTTTGCATACTTGAGGGTACCATGTATATCATGGTTTACTCTTGGTCACAAGCAATCATATCTTCTCGGGAGCTCAGTGGCTCACCTGAAGACCCCCTTTCGGTTTGATCTTTTCCAACTTCATGTGCGCCTTAACCTTGGGCTCATTTCTGTTTGCCTATTTGACCAGACATGACAATTCAATTCTGCTCTCGTCACAGGTGGTGCAACTCGCTCTCTCCGTCTCAGCTTGCGGTATTCTCCTCACGGTTCTCACAAAAATCGAGGTATTCCGCTTTTGGGGCTTTTGTCTATTTGAGTTCTGCCTGGGGATGTACTTCCCAAGCATGGCCTATCTCAAGGCACGAATTGTCAAAGAAGAGGAGCGAGGCAAGATGTACGGCTTGATGAGAATCCCGTTAAACGTTTTCGTTCTTATAGCACTTGGAACAGTCTCTGATGGTAAGCATTTGTATTTGCCTCGAGCCCTCATTGTCTAATTATTTGCAGGGGACTCTAGCCGTGAGAACAGATTCATTCTGTGTTCTATCTTGCTCCTCATCAGTATCCCTTTCGTGGCTCGATGCATATCACCAATGACTCGGTCACGATAAACAGGCAGTCGACAGGAGGTTTTGCATGAAGAATGCGACATGACCTATGGCTTTGAATGGTGGGCAATCGACTCACCTCATTGTATTGGCAGCGAGTAAAGAGGCAGCAAGTTCGTGTATTGTTAGAACTGTTTACCGCCCTCTTTCTAGTTGGATGATAGTCCCTGGTTTCATTACGACGACTCTTTAGCGCCAATGAATGAGCTATTAGTAATAGGAAGATGATCCCGATTGCTAGGCTTTGATGTTTGATGCCTAACAGTTGCTACCAGCTTTTTAGCCTACCAGACTGCAAATTAACTGACGTGACTCTACATGGACAAGGGCATATAGAAACAATTACACGCATGAAAAGCCTAGTTGGAACCCAGATGGAGGGCAGATGAGCAAATATACATGCACTTCCTTCGGGCTGTTTTTCAAGTATAAGAGCATGCCATCATTACTCATCCAAGCCATAGCGCCAGACCATGGATAGTGAACTGCACCATTTGTCAGGCATCACTCATGAAACGCTAAAAGATAACGGTCTCCTGAATTCCTGAGGAGGTTTGGGATAAATACTTTTGTGATACAGTCATCAATTTAGTTTGTGGCTTTATGTACTCTTGAAGACGCCCAGTTTCATTGTCATAGATATTGCCTGAAAGATCCCATGCTTTAAAACAATATTCTCTTGTAAATCATAACTGACAAATGACTGGATATCTATTTGTTGATGAAAGAAATAGAGCGCAAAGATTTGACGTGTGCAAATTCTGGTGCTGGACGTCAGCTCAAGACAAGATGAAAGGTTGGACGACCGAGCTCAGTTACAAGCAATCACAACTCTTCATTGCTGGACTAATGTTTGTCCTGCTTTAATAATGTAACCATTCGGACTCAGAGTGCGTCATATTCAACCCATATTCTCAGCCTAATTTGGGTAACAAATGGATCAACGGTGTAAATTCTCTCAACTGCATGGAGAATTATGTCCGTGGAGAACAGTGAGCCATTGTTATAAACTTGTGCAAGGTTTCCCTGCATGCGAAGACATATTTTACATGCAAAAGCCCTTTTACCCCGCACGGGTAGTTGGCTCATGACGTGCAGCACGAATCCCCAAGACTTGGCGACTTGACCTAAGGGAGGAACATATCATCCATCGCCAACTGGGGTATGTAGGTTTTAGCCGGTAACAACGTCGGCAGTTCATAAATATATCTTGGATATCTAGCTATATACTTCATTGAGTGATCACCGTAAGCGTTAGCACTAGGAGCGAATCGATAGTGAAGATGAATCTCACAACAACCATACTTCTTGCCAGTGGAGCACTCGCACTCGCATCCACGATTAACAATCCCATCTTCAGCGGCTTCCACCCGGATCCTAGCTGCACCTTTGTTCGAGAATGGAACAACACCTTCTTCTGCGTCACATCTAGTTTTCTCATGTTCCCTGGCCTCCCTATCTATGCTAGTCGCGACTTGGTGCACTGGAGTCACGTCTCCAATGCGTTGAACCGTCCGGAACAGCTCCTGCGTTGGCGTTTCTAGCACGCGGGGCCACAGGGGTATCTATGCACCGACATTACGCTACCGAGATGGTGTCTTTTATCTCACGACTACGTTGGCAAACCAGGCTCTCCCCGGACAGAACTACACCCGCTGGGACAATTTCTTTGTCACAACCACAGACCCATTTGACTCAGCTGCATGGTCGGACCCTATCCACTTTGATTTTCCTGGTATCGATCCATCACCCTATTGGGACGATGATTCGAGCACCACATGGTTTAGCGGCTCTGTGGATGGCTCCCAAAACTATCATGTACCTCTCGATTTGACTACCGGTGAAGCCGGCACTCTACCATATCTACGTCTTTGGAAGGGCACAGGTCTACCATCTCCCGAGGCACCACACTTGTATCGCAAAGATGGATGGCTGTATCTTGTGTTGGCAGAAGGTGGAACCCGTGAGCGACATCGAGTGATAATGGCGAGAGCGCGCAATGTAACGGGGCCATGGGAACCGTATCCACAAAACCCTATCCTCACGGCATATCAAAATACAAGCTCTTATTTTCAGGCGGTCGGGCATGCAGACTTGTTCCAAGATGCTTCAGGTCAGTGGTGGGCTGTGGCCCTTGCAAACCGTGCAGGTGGACGATATGCTGAAGACCCATACAACTCAAACTTTCCAATGGGACGTGAGACAGTACTTACTTCCGTTAAGTGGGAAGAGGGAGAATGGCCAGAGTTTGCCAAAATCTCTGGGACAATAACAGGAACCTTCGTCTTACCGAAGCCAGCAAAGGATGCATTCGTACACTTACCCGCATCTATTCGTGTTGGCTCTGACGATCTAATAGATTTTGAAACTGGAAGCTCTTTACCGCTTCATCTATTTCACTGGCGCCTTCCAGTGGCCAAGAACTATGAAATATCACCAGCTGGACGCCCTGGAACTTTGCGTCTGCGTTCTTCGCGTCTCAACTTGACGGGTCTCGACGGCGATTCAACTCGAGGCTGGGGCCAGACATTCTTAGCTCGAAAGCAAGCTCACACAAGATTCCGATTCAGCGTAGACATAAATTGGGCTAAGGACCTAACCAGTGAAGACTCTGAAGTTGGCGTGTCAGTTCTTCAGGACCAATCTCAGCACTTTGACATCAGCGTGGCTATGCTGAAAAACAGGGATGGCGACAGTGTCGCTCCGCATATCAGGTTCAAAGGCATTAGCACCACACCATTCCGCCTACCCGAGAGAATGAAATGGATAGATGACAGGTTCCCCATTCCAAAAGAGTGGAAGCTAGAGGCAGCTTCTAAACGCATCAGATTGCAAGTAGAAGCTTTGAATACCACGCACTATGAATTCTCGGCCGGGCTCGTTAAGCAAGGAGAAGAGGAAAAGGATATCGGAATGTCAGTTTTTGGGCACTGCGAAGGAAATCAGCTAGTTCCATTTTACTCCGGTACGTATGGTTAAGTTATTAATCTCTGAACAATAGGTCTTCATGCTGACAAACGGTCTCCAGGAGTTGTAGTCGGAGTATATGCAACAACTAATGGCAGATACAGGGAAGGTCATTTTAACTCATACATATCTAGGTGGAGGTACAAAGGGCTCGAGCAAATTACAGAACAGCCAGCTGTCGAGGCTCCAATAACTTGGGACTAAGGCAGAAGGTCTAAACATGGGAAGTTATGGCGCTGTGTAAACAGAAGACAAGTTCCACATTATCTCTACAGTGAACTTGAAAATTCATTTGACAGAGACTCAAACTGTCTTCACGAAATAAAGACACAAGTAAAAAGACATACTGCATTGTGCGAGCGAATGAAAGCAGCGAGAAATTTCATGAAGTTGTCCAATGACCCATTGATGAACCCAACAAAATTGCTGTCAAGATTTGCTTTTTCTGGACGGAAGAGACTATAGAATGTGTCAAATGGCCATTATTGAAAGTGAACGGAATAATTTACACAGCCAAATGTGACTGAATTGGATAAAAAGTGTGCCACTGTGAGGAAACATTGTACATTCAATTTATGTGAAAGACTTCTTGCAGAATCGCAAGATTCATAGAGGAAAATTAAATCAGTCAATCATCCAAACACACACGGAATGGTTGGTGCTATTCCGCCCAAAGGCCTTCTTTTGTATCAGCCGATACAGCGTAGTGGTTGAGAAGACAAACAAGAAAATAATAGTTGGTCCAATGAACGAAAATACCTGTATTACTTCAGCCAATAGAAAATCCCATGCTCCATACTTGTGTCGGAGTTAAAGGATCCCTGTTTGAGGCCGCGCATGAGGCTGAAGCGCCTTGAGTGTTTTATTTTGCGCTTGAGATATATTCATACGCAATCTTCAACTGAGAGACTGCAAACCTCAAAGCAACCCAGTCTCATTTATAATTACACCTGCTGTACTATGATTACCAGACTCATTCTTCTGGGGCTCTGCTTGCAGCGTTTGTTAGTTTCCTATTGCCATCAGATAAACCTCAATGGCCACCGTACATTCAGGGCCGGAATTGTACCGTTCTATTCGTCACCAATAAGGAGCATGGCCTGAGCAACTCTCACGTAGCCACGGCGTCCGCGCTTCTAGAAAATTTCCCGGATATCCAGGTCCATTTCGCCTCTTTCCGAGGCATGGGGACAAGCTTAAACGCGTGTCCGAATTTGCTCGAGCCAAGACGCCCACGGCTAGCAGCATCATATTTCATGAGCTAAAGGGTCTCTCCTACCAGGACGCAGTTCGAGTGATAAACAAGGATGTGAGCAATGTCATCCATCCGCCCGCATCGGCTGGTATCGCGCGCTTGACGGCCGACATGCAACATTGGATTTCTCCATGGACTGCTGATGATCACCTTGAGCTTTATAAAGAAATTGGTATTATAATCGACAAGGTTGATCCAGCAGCCGTAGTTCTAGATACAGCGTTCAGGCCTGCCATTGACATCACGCGCGATCAGAATCGTCAGCACGCGTTTATTACACCAAACACTCTTGTTGAAAATTTCATAGGCAACCAGCCATACGGGACAATGTTTTGGAAATATCCAGCGTAAGTCAACGCAAGTCAGCGTCAAGTTCAGAGTGTGTGTGTTGACCTTCTGAAGTCTCGGCTCAGGATTCCCATTCCCAGTCCCTCTAAGGAATATCCCAGAGAATATCTATTTGAATCTGCGTTGCATATATGCAGTTGCTCGAACCCCGGCTCTGTCAGCAAAGAAAGCTGTACTCAAAGAACATGGAGTAAAAGACCCAATCAATATGTTTGCTATTCACCGCCATGATGTACCATGGATCAGCATGTCTACCGAAGACGCCATGGTTCCAGTACAATATGTCCCCCTAATGTTACCTGCGCAGGACCTATTCTTCTCTCATCTGCACCCGCTGCGCAGCAGGACGCCAAGCTGGCTGATTGGGTCAAGAAGGCCCCGACAGTGCTTGTGAACCTCGGAAGTGGTATGACTGTAGGTTCTTTGACATGACTATTACAAATCTGGTTCCATCCTAACAGATAATTGACATATATAGTATTCTGAGAACCGAGCCGTTGCTATGGCTGAGGCGTTGGAAGAAGTCCTGAGCAAGACCGACGTCCAGATTATCTGGAAGTTTAACAAACTCAACGAGTATCCGAATGACTTTTTGACACCGCTTCAGCGATACATCGACAACGACCGGCTCATATTGTCCAATTGGTTAACGGTTGATCCATATTCGCTTCTCCAGACCGGTGACATCATTGCAACTGTGCATCATGGTGGGTCAAACTGCTACCATGAAGGCATTGCGTAAGTCAAACATTGCTCCCCGATTAATAAAACAACTGCTCACACCAACAGGGCTGGCGTCTCTCAGGTTGTGCTTCCTCTCTGGGTCGATTTATACAATTTCGCTGCTCTTGTCGAGACACTGGGAGTTGGCGTCTGGGGTTGTAAGCCGTCTAGCCCAGAATGGACGGCTGAATGCCTGAGCAAAGCGATACTAAAAACGGTTGATGGAAGTCAAGAAAGCCTTACCATGCGGGAGAAGGCGAAGCGGCTCGGAGACAAGATCAACTTAAGAGAAAAAGGACGCGACGTTGCTGCTAAAGAAATCGCAAAACTCGCATATGTGGCGTCACCACAAATGCAAACAAAAGAATAGGATGGGGAGAATGGATTGTGCACAATAGAAGGCAACCATAGAATCGTGGTTTTACCCCTCGTGCTATTTGGTCTGTTCATTGCATCACGACCTTGTTGTTTAGACACAGCAGATAAGAAGGACACGGGGATAAGGAAATAAAAGAAGAAAACAAAAGACGTACCTTGTTTGATTATGTTTTCGTCACTTGATTTGGGCATAGAATCATTTTTTAAAGCCTAGATCCAGAAATTCGGGCTGATAGGCATCATATTAAATGTACATGTTCACATTCCGGCGCTACACTAGCCGACGTATGCTGTGTAAACGGGCAACAGAAATGAGGTCATGGCCGATGGGTTATTGCTAGTGCTGTGAATCATGTGGCCCGTAGATCAACATGGTGGATAAAGCGAATGTGTGATTCTTGGAACTGGGGATCGACTGCACGAGGAACAAATCAAAACAACTTGAGTTTCACAACAAGATCAACGTCTGCGAGACAATCAAAACCGGAAACATTCATCATTGAATGAACTAGTCGACTTTGGTAATAATTGCTAACAACAGGCTGGTAAAACAATAAGTAAGAGATGAGCATTGGATCGTTGAGACGAGATCAAAGATCCGTAGCTGGATAATTCCTCTCTATATTGAGAAGCGTCCAGAGTATACCTGATGAGAGGCTGGGCCGAGCTGGACGAAACGTTTCATAACACACTGCCTTCGGATGAACAATGCCTTGGGTGAACATAAACCCACAACTCTCGGTGCTGACTAACTAGAACTCCTCTGAAACCCGAGCCCCCACATTTGCAAGTCGAGGGAGAGGCCAAGTTGTTTGAATGGGACAGGGCGAAAGAAAAGGAAAAGAAATTCCAATGAATACCTGAGAAAGTAGAGGGAAATTGAAAAAATTGTGCAACGTTGATGTTTAAACTATTATTCTTGAAGCTGAGTGTGTAGTCTGTTCATTGGCAAATTATATATGTAACGTAGAGATTTCTTCCTGCCCACCTATTCAATTCACTTCTCACCAACTACCCATCGTGAGGCTTCAGATCTCATTGACCAATTTACTATTCTATTGTGTATCTGTAGCTACAACAGACGAAGGATGTTTCATACTTTGCGGATTATCGGAATGTTAGCGTGAAACGAATCTCACGATAGTATCAGAAACTCTAGCCTGGCTCAGGGAGAGATATTGTGGATTAGGGAGGTGATCTATGACTGCCATTGTATTAGCCTGTAACAGGCCTTGCTCGCGATTGTAAGCACACTAGACAGGACATCCAGTGCTACACTCTCCAAAGATTAAAAATGCTAGGTTGCCCGGGGCGCACTGTTGGTACTTTCATTCACACCTAACCCTCTTTGTTCTCTGTTATTATTTACTTCTTCTCTTCTTGTTATTTGGCACCCTGGTGGCTGCTTTTCTTACCCAGTCCTGTTCTTTTTTGGTGACATATTACCTACTTCAATACAACCCGCAATATGATGCTGAAGTCGTTTTGCGTTTACGGGGCCGTCCTGGCTCTCTCGGCAATGGAGGTGGCTGCTCATGCCGCTATAAACCCGGCTTTAGGAGTTTCGGGTACGGCTGCTCGCAGCAATGTTCAAAGACCATCAAACAACAACCCCTGTGGGTCGCGTTGCAATTGCTGGTGCTGTTGACAGCTCAACGGCTGTTACGGCCGACGCCTCCGGGTCATTCACAGTTGATATTCAAAACTTCAATGGGTAAATGACTAGCTAAAAACTCATTACAATACACGAGTTATGCTAATTCAAATGATTTTATCAGTGGTCGAGACGGTTCACGCCAGGTCAAGTTGAAGGTGGATGCTGCCGGCACTGGAAAGAATTTTGTTGCTGGCACTGTCACGACCAACGGCCAGGCTGTAAGTATCGCGATGCCCCTGCTCGGAAAAGATTCTAATGGCCCCCGACCGCTAGGCCCCAGCAAACACAGGTACTGAGAAGATCACTGCATCACTTCCGGCGGGCACCAAATGTAGCGGTGGAGCTTCTGGAAACCTTTGTATCGCGTCTTTCACCACACTTGGAGGATTCGGTAACTGCGTGGTGGTTCAGCAGGCAGGGGAGCTGGTACTGGCGATGCCGCTACAGCAGGTATGAGATTCCACGGATCCAATAATTGTGGCACGAACTGTTCAAGTCAACCTCCACAGTACAGAGCGCTGATGTGCGATGCAGGTAATGACAACGCCAACGGTACCGACGCCAACGATACTGATGCCAACGATAACAACGGTAACGGTAACGGTAACAACAACGCCAATGGCAATAATAATGCAAATGGTAATGGTAACCGCAATGGTGGCGCAAACCGTAATAATGCTGCTACCAACAAAGCCCAGAACCGCAATACGAGAAAGGTTCGTAAACCACATCTTACCGCTTTGCACCCTTGAATTATTGTCTAAAACCTTTTACAGAGCATGCGCATAGCTAGAGCAGCCCAAGCTTAGCTGGTAAGCACTGACCTGCGTTGGAAGAAGCTCAAAACTATTCTAAGAGGACTCTAAATTATCTCTGAACATCTAGAAATAATGAATTTCAATAAAGTTTTTGAAAGTAGACAAATGTGATCCGTTTCTCAAAGCCATCGATAGTCCTAATGGCCAAGTGATAGATGGTGGATCATAGGATGAGGATATATAACCATATCAACTCACCACTTTATGCGCATTGTGGGCTGCCTTTATACTCAGTTTTATATCTGTATCAATCATCAGCGCATGGAAAACAAAGCATACACCTCTAGCGTAGATTCATTGTAGTTTGATACGAAGAACACCTTAATTACGCAGGTATAAACTTCTTAATCTAATGATGACTAGCTCTAATTATCCATCTTTCATCGATACTTTTGGATACTCTTGGATTTACGATATAAAGACACTTTGGGCATTCATGAGCAGTATTATGTCCCCAAAGCACACTTTCTGCAACTTATCTGCTATAAATGTGTAGTATGAGAATCAAAGACAAGCTGTGGTAACAGGATTTTGAACATCTTCATATCAGGAGACTGGAAACAAATTTGCTAGATATTGTAGGGAAGGAGGGAGCCGGACTTCGGATAGTCGTTAAATGATAAGACCATAGTATAATTTCGCTTCAATAATCCAGGTTTCCAAGACGTGTACGATTTGCTTGTTTTTATACAATATTTAGTTGGCAAAGACTCCTATTTATTCAAGATTATAGACATTTGTAAGGAGTCGTCCAAACTATTGGCCTTAGAACTTGATACCTTCTCTTTCTAGAAAAGGCTTAAGAATATGTATTATCCGTTCAAGCACCCTGTTAAAGTTCCCCAAGATAGATGTAACCAGACCTTTGTCTTGACCCAGTTTGTTAAAAAGCTCTTGGCGTGTTGGACATGTCTTGGAAATGGATAGCTTGACAGCTGTTTTGGCAATGAAACCATGGTGATGCTTCAATGTCTCTTTATAAGCATTGGAGATGTCGTCAGCCAGCTTCTCGTTACTGCCAGCCAGTATTCGTTTGGTTGCTTCCATCAGAAATTCCAGGCCTCTGAGGATGGGCGGTTAGTCATGAGTAGATAAGGAAACTTTTAAATAGCATGGAAGTTGGATAATGGTGGTTTGTGACATAAGAATCAGGAGCATACCTTGTTAACCACAATAATGCCTCAGTGGCTTCATGCTGTCCTGCAGCTCTTTCAGCTTGTATCAACCCCTGAAGAGCTTGCGAAGGATCCGATAGCAAGTGCATTTTCCCACGAATTTTCTGAGGAAGCCCAGTGTTAGTGGAGTTTTCAGGCTGAGCAGTGTGCAATCACTGCCGGATACACAGCAAGCATCAATTTACCTGAATATTCTCTGCCATATCATTCTTCCCTCCTTCCAAAGGGTCATTTCCGAGAAGGTCTAGAGAATTTATTTAGTCAATACGGCAAAAGGCGTCTACCATGAAATGTGCCATCATACCGAAGACTGTAAGCAAGCAATCTATGAGCGAGAGAAATTCGCCGGCGCCGATAAGCTCGCCATTTCCTATGTTTGCCTCTATCAACCTTGTGTTGGAGTCAAGGCTCTCCAAGGGTGGTGAAACTTGGGTATTCATATCTGTATCGCGGTGGCGCTAAGTAATGATAATAGTATTGTGAAGAACATGTAGTAGAAAACTTGGCGGACATTACATGGAAAAGAGGCCACTATTTATAACCAAGATTTTGGAACAAACAGAAGTTTTGCCTTGAATAATCATTTGAACTAGTGTGGTCTTGTTCCACGGAATACACGGCATGATTGATGAGAACCAATAAATGAGGAAGCAATGCCGGTATCTGGCAACCTTTCTACACAAATCCGTAGCACGCTAAGGGATTTTCAGGAGCTAGTTGATGTGGAACTAAAAGTTACGAGAGAGCCATTCAAAAGGCTAGATAAAAGCACTGATCATGTACTAAGATGAACTACTTGTCGAGAAGACATGGTGGATCACTACCTATCGCGTTTCTCCGCTTATGCCTTGCAGCGACAATACTATTGACTTGCGTAATGGCCTAGCAATTGTTATTCTGATGGCTTAAATTTCCAATCATGCTTTGCAATATATCAGGATTGATTTGTTCAATGTAGCAGTAGCGCGGAATTGCACATTGAGTTAGAATCACAGGCCTAGGTGAATAGACAGTTTAGATTCTGTCCATCGGTAACTGTACAGTTGTCTTATCGAGACGTAGCAGCCTTAGACTACAGAACAAGATGTTGACAATAGCAATGAGTTGACAAGTTATTTAAGAATTGGCTGCACTCGTACCACTCGGGCAGTGCATGATGTACGCTCATCCACGCAGTGTCATAAATGTGAACAGCGAGTTGACTCGCCAAGCTCATGTTTATGGCGCTATCATAATAGAACTGTAGTTTACCCTTGAGGAACATGAATAGGTAATAGTTATTGAACCACTGCAAGTTCACAATGAGCAAGTCAGCGCTTGTAATTTTCCGTTGGCACCTACTGATAGTTGACAACATTTAGCCGCATCTGATTTCATTAAACCTGGCTCCATAAACATCTTCATTTCTCATGCTATGAATTATTGTCTGGAAGATCTATATGATGATTCAGGTGCTGCTGGCCCGCATTTGAAGCTCCGGCTAAGCAAAAACCTGGTTGAACTACCAAGAACAAGAGGAAAAGGAAGAAAGAAAAAAAGAGAGAAAAAGAATCACATGTCAGAGCCTTATGAATTTGTATCGAAAGTTCCTCAATATACCAATCAAACTTCAGAATAACCCTCAAAATTGCCCATAAATCACATCGGCCATGCGACTCTTCGGCATTACATTTAGATCAGTCACATTTCCACCCTCGACCCGGCCTTCCACGATTGTGTTATACGGTGCCCAAACTTTGAAACGAGCAGACCAGTGGTCTGGCCAGGCTGGGACCAGACGAATGCTATCACCAGCAAAAGTTTGAATGAGTTGCTCTTGGAGGCCGATAGCAGCGGCGCCGTAATGGTTTAGATCCGGAGTCCAGTCAAAGTTCGGGCCTTTGAAAGCAGGGAACTTGCAAACTTTGCTATCCGCGAAGCGATCCTCAGTTAGAGCAGTGGCATTAGATGTAATACCGAGGCGTGCAAGCCAAATGACGTCTTGTTTCCAGCCAGTGTTACCATGGAAACCCTGTGTTTCCGTATCAAGCTCATATGTGTTAATAGCAACGGTGAGGTTGGGCTTGCCTAGCCCGAATTCACCCCATGGAAAGACCGGGTATAGTTGTGGGATCTCCGAGTTTTGAACTCGTGTATATGCAAGAGCAGGTGCAATGCACCATTTCCCTTCTTGCATTCGCAGTGGCGTTTCAGGCACCCTTGCGAGATACCACTTATAGTAGGCCTCATCTTCCAGCTCAAACTTCCCAACTTGGAGTAAGTCTGTAATTACTTTGCGCAGCCCCGATGTGGTAGACGACGGATTATAAGACTCTTTGTATGTCTCTGCGGCAGAAGCTGGATAAATAATGAGCGACTCATTGCCGTACATGCCAGAAAGCGGATACGGGCTGCGTTCGAGGGCCAGTTTTTGGTAATATTTGTCGAACCAGGCCAGCTGAAGCTCAATGAACTCCAGATATGGGGCGACGTCAAATCCAGAATAAATGTTGGCCTGCAAGATCATATCGGCGAACTCGTTTGCAGTATCTTGCAAATGATTAAGCCAAACGTTCCACAACTCTCCTTCGGGAAAATTCTTTGGTCTCGGGATGCTGTTGTCGTCGTCGTAAAACTGTGCATTGTACTCAAACACATTAGACAAGCCTGTGTTGTCACCCTGTTCAAGGAAATAGGCTGCATCTAATCCTTGGTATACTTGTCCCCTAATTAAGGCATTGGGCGTGGCGCGCTTATAAAAGTCGAATTGAGGTTTCATGAGATCAAAGTCGCCTGATCGAAGCAGAGGCCAGTAGAGAAGGCGTTGGTTCTGGGCAGTAAACGTACCACCGCCCCATCGCCTATGATCTGGTGTATATGGTCTCCATATGTTGACGAAGATAGGGTCAAATGTCCATAGGCCACCGTTAAACTTGGTAGGCCACTCTGCCTTTGCATTGCATCCCATAAGATACCTCCAAATTTGGTAATTCTTACCAACTTGGAAGCCTGGATCATTCGGACCTTTCTCTTCATTGATGATGATGTATGAGCGATTCCAGTAGTCGTGCCACCAAGCGATGGTATCAACTTAGGACTCGGTGGCTTCTTCTGCAATTGTTTCCAAGGTTCGCAGCCACTGGCAATGGCTTGAGGTTTGGTTCTGATACATGGCGATCTTGATGTTGAAGGAAGTATTAGGTTGGACCGACTGCAAATTCCACGATTTGAAGTCGGTATTGATGTAATGACCCGTGGTGGTATTTCCTGGTTGCAGTTCATCGGAGTGAATCCAGAGGCCAAACTTTTGGACTAATCAGCAATTTCACTGTAGAATGGATGATAACTTCTGCGTACCTCATTGTTGCGCATGGGATTATAGAGTTGATCATCGTATTTCTTGAGCCCTTGCTGTTCCAGCTGAAAGTTCCAAAGATCTAGGTTATTGTTTCGGTGGCTCATCAAAACACCGCCTTTGTGGAAGCCAATTGAATCAGCATAAGTTGTGCCGTTGGGAACTTTAGAGGAGTATATTCCCCAAGAACCTTGGTCTACCAAATGGTTAGAAGCAGTGGGGAGGGAGTGGGAAGGGGAACAATACTTCTCTCCTCACCAACCATAACCCTATCTTTATATCTCCAGTTTTCATATGCGAGACGCAACGAAATGTTTCTTGGACTTTCGATTTCAACATGAATGACAGGATTGAAAACGTCGACCCATAACTTCACAGTGGTGTTGTCATTGCCAGTGAACCGAACATAGCCATCATTCAGCAACAGTCGCTGCTCGAAACTACCGCCACTAAAGGGATTTGGTGTGAACTCGAGTCGCACACGGCCAAATTTTAAAAGAGCATTATTCTCATCAAATGCGCCGCTTTTGGCCATATAAAATAAAATGGTTCCTTTGCACAGAGGTGTCAGTAATGCTGGTATACGGGATCAAGTGCTGCAAGAAGCGAGCTACCATTTTCGGACCACGCATTGACGCCGATATCACCTCCACCCAATGGCATAGAGTCAGCCGACTGATTCTTGCCTGGCTTGTCCCAAACGACATCGTAACTAGATGGGAGTATACTAGCATAGATGCAAGTGCTTAGAGACAGGAGGAGAAAGCATAGAACGAGTCTAAGTGGGAACGCCATGTCGATGAGATGTCAACATTCACACCTTACTCTACCACTACCAACCTTTCCCCGTCGAGTAAGACCCAGCTCAACTTATCTACAAGAAATACTGATGATCTACACGGAGATTCAATGCGGGGTTTGGATATCGCATCCACCTTTCCCTCCCCACACTGCCCACGTCAAAATCGCAACGACCGGTAGTTCCGGCACTGAAAGATATGCTCGGAGGACAATGCCGGGCTTCACCGGTGGTATTACCGAGGTATTATATGCTTCCAGCCCGACTAAAATCCTGATTTATTAGCCTGAGATAGCGTAGGTCTGAATAACCAGCCAATCCCATAATAGAAAGTGTAGAATGGTGGATCTGTCAGTAAAAGACAGGGTGCTCGCTCACATGGCGTATCCAGTGTTAAACCTTGCGACGAATCCACCGAATACTCCAAACGGCAATTAAATCGTGAGGATAAGCCGTTACCTGCATCGTTCATGGGTGCCTCCACACCGTCTGCATGATGGATAAAGCTCACCCTGGTACATGGAAGTGAGGCAGAATGCTCTTGTAGAGTGTAGGTAGTGTTCGTTCTAATTAAGCTTGGTCGCCATGGTTACTGTTCAGCCTCCCGATAACCCTAGTTTGCAGCAGCAAATTGGGAAGTCTTATTGAGTGTAGTTAATCTGTTGCCTATTTCGTTATCAATTGGCGGCTACTCTTGCTTACCGAATAGCTTGAAAGATAGAGTATTAATGGAGCATCATCATGGGAGGTCCTCATCAATATGCACTGAGAAGTCTCTTTATGGTTCTCACTGGTTGCTTTTATCAGACTGCCGACCATTAACAGATACACCACAGAGATACGAGTATAGCATAAAGACCACAGATCCAAATAAAAATACAACTGTTCTCAAGTAGATCAAACAGGAGGATACTCTTAAGACTTTTCTTGGTTAGCTCAAGAGTATGTTTTGTGCCTCCTCAATTGTTGTCGAGGCGTTCCTAGATGAGCGAGGCCTTATTTTTATTACCAGGAGGTCGCATGATGAAATACATTTCTCAAGACCCGTATATCAAAAGTCATGAAACTTCAAGCGTTTTCATTAATCACCTCAAAAGCAAGTATTGTGCTTGTGGCTACTATTATTCGCCAAAACCGTGTACCTGAGAAATAGCTTCGTACATTAATACACCTTCTTTCTCGAAGAAGTTTACGTTTTCTTATGCCAATATTCCATAAAGTGCCTCGCCGGACTCCCATCGCTCGATGTTATCAACCTGTTGCTTGTACCAATCGCTCAAAGCCGGTTCCTCCACGTAACCCATGTGAGGTGTAAGAAGCACTTGGCTCGTTCCATTCTTACCCCATTCTGTGCTTCTCCATTCACTATCTGCCGGCAAAGGCTCGATATCAAAAACGTCGAGTGCGACACCTTGGATACCACCGGCCTTGACAACATCTAGCAAGTCTTTTTCCACCACCAGTGGTCCTCGAGAAGTGTTGATGAGAAGTGAAGAAGGCTGCATCTTTGATAAGTCATTGGCACCGATGATGCCCTTGCTCCGTTCTGAAAGCACCAAGTGGATGCTGATAACATCCGCTGCGCTAAATAGTTCGTCTCGGCTGACAACCTTGAACGTCTTTTGATTGTCTGAATCCGAGATGGGTAGACCAGCATTCTTGGCACTCTCATCAGCCGCTTCCTGAGTCAAATTGGTGCTCCATGCGATCACCCTCATACCGAAGGCAATATGCATGATTTTAGCAACGTTAACTCCTAGACGTCCAAGTCCGACCACACCCAAAGTCTTTCCAGCCAGACCTATTGCAGGACCACTCTGCCAACCTCCAGTCTTTACAGCGAGATCATCTTGCGCAATGCCCCGAGCAAGTGCCATGATAAGGGCTATGCAGTGCTGTGTGGTGCTATCAACCCCAGTCTTCTTCGCGGACGAGGACGACCCATGGACAGTACCTGCCACTGGTATTTGCCTCTCCTTGAATGCAGCAAGATCAAGCGCTGCATTTCGAGGGCCTGTTGTCAGCAGCAGCTTGAGGTTCGGTAGTCGATGAACCAGCTCTGCCGGAAAAGGTGTACGTTCTCGCATGGTGCCTATCAAACAGTCAGCGGGTAATTTGAGCATGAGACGTGGCTGTAGTATTCACTTATGATTTCAAAAGGCTTCAATCTCTCCACAAGTTTGTCTTTAACCGATACCGGGGTATTCTCATGATTGTAAGGGAGCAGAGTGTCCTTGATGTAGGCAATCTCGAATCTATCTGTAGGCAGCCTGTCATAATGCTGCTTCGAGAAGCCTTGGTAGTCGTCCAAGACGGCAATTCTGATTGGAGCCATTGCATGTGCAGTCTCAAGCCACCTCAGTGAACACAACGAAATGTATCTCGACTACAGTGACCTCGGTAAATCATGGTTCTTAACGCGGGGTTTATGATGTGCTTCTCATAGGCTTATGTAATGAAGTCTACTAGCAACGCTAACTGGAGCCTCGATAAATGACGTGCGTAGCGCAGGTGTAGGAATTGGGAACGCTCCTTGAACAAATCAAGATGCTTGGTCATTGGCGATATGTTTCGAAGTTCTCGTCTTTGCTTTTCTCTTTTGTATAGCAGCGGAATAGTTTGGGGACTTCGAGAACCACCTGCAGCTAAACTATACCCACCAACGAGTGGTTAGCACATGAGAACTACACAAGCTTCTCGCTGATGAATGCACGCTTCAGCAATTGGTGACCGCAGGAAAACCCCAGACTAATAGACCAAATTGAGTCTCATATGAATTCTAGATCTAAAACGAGACAAAACCCAGTGTCCGCTCACATCACTCCTAACATATCTTGATATAGCGACCGCTGTGCTGTTATTATCCAAGTGATACTGTAGCTGCTGTTATGGTCGCGTTTAGATCATGTTCTCAATATCACTTAGGTGACCGAAGCAGATCTGGCTTCAGAATAAGTGATCCAGGCGAGAGAAGAGTCGCTTCTGACATTCCTGCCAGTATGCCACAGGCCCTTCCCGCATTCAACGGCCTTTGTGATCTATTGAGGTCCAACGTCCTTTCAACCGTCGGACCAAAGGAATTACCTGAGATGTGCCAGGAAGACTACCCTGATGTGTCTGGCGTCAAGATCCCGAGTTTCTTAATTAGGCATGTCCAAAGCAACATGGCTTTACTCTAGCCCATAATGATAAACTTGGAATACTTCATCGTCCAGATCTACGCCGCAGTGTGGGGCTCCCGGATAGAATTTATCCACCTCTCATTCCATAACCCGAGACTACAGTGAATCGGCGCAATCCCTATTCTGTGCTTGTCGATATAGCTATAAAACCACGACATTGCCATTGGGCTATGACTTGGCATAGGTGAAATGAATTTGACCTAAACACAAATAGCACCATGATTTTCTCAAGATTACTATTTGGAGCGTCTCTCGTGGCCTCTGGAGAAGCTGCCAAGTTGCTGATTTGTTCTGACAGTACAACTGCAAATTATGCTACGGGGAATGCGCTACAGGGGTCAGTCATTATCTCTCATCCGGTTTGAATAGCACTAAACAATCAATCACAGTTGGGGTTTCTACATTGGTGATTATCTTGGCCTAACGATCTCTAATCTTGCCAGAAATGGTCGGTCAACTAGGTCGTTTATCAATGAAGGTCTCTGGAGTGCTCTATTGTCATCGACCTCTTCTGGAGATTACGTTGTTATTGAAATGGGCCACAACGACGATGGTGACCCAACAACATCAGACCGTGCCACGCTCCCCGGGACCGGCGAGAATACCGTCACAGTCACTACAACTACGGGTTCAAAAGAGGTGGTGCATACTTTTGGGTGGTATCTACGGCGAATGATTGCCGATGTTAAGGCCAAGGAGCTACTCCCATCATCTCGGGAATGGTAAACAGAAATTATTGGAGCGGTAATACGCTGCAAGCAAGCTGGCCTTTCGCAGACTACGCCAAGAGCGTAGCCGACGCTGCTGGGGTGGAATATATTGACCACACAAAATACTCTGTAGCGCTTTTCCAGGCGATGGGTGCCACCAAAGCCAAGACATATTTCCCCAACGATAACACGCATACAAACTGGGACGGAGCCAAACTGAACGCCCAAACGTTCATTCAAGCCATCAAATACAAATGCGGCAATGCAAGCAAATTGAAGTCATTCATCAACTCTGCTGGAAACGCCATTACCAACCCAGGGCAGCAGGGAACTTGCTCGGTAGCCCCACAAACCCTCCCACCACGACAAAGACAAGTACAGGAGGAACAAACCCTACTGGTAGTCCAGGGACCGTTCCGCTCTATGGCCAATGTGGAGGCAGTGGCTGGACTGGTGGAACTGTTTGCATCGCGCCATACACATGCAAATACTCCAATGACTGGTATTCGCAATGTCTTTGAGGGCTGCAAAGCTCTCAACATATTACAGTTGAGAGAAATAAAGTATGACTGGTTAATCAGTTGCGCCTCATCGTTTTGTTAATTAGAAGTTCAATTAATCGACCCAGTTGCAGTGAGTGGCCATCAGACTCTAGACAACCCAACCAAGATATTTCCAGTTAATTTACCTTGTGTACTGGAGTGAGTAGTCCATGGAATCAAACAAAATAGTCGACATTACAATTACAAAAATACATTGAATACAAGAGGGCTTAGCAATTATTCTGTGTTCTATGGTTCCGAACATGGGTTAGTCCCAGATTTACAAGCATGAGAAAGATACCAATTACTAATACACTACTCTCTACTTGGGCTGAAGAAAAACACCATTAGCCGCCTCGATGATGTGGCGAAAGGTGATCGGGGCCGCCGCCTCGCCGAAGAACCGATATTTCACTGGTGCATTCTAATGTAAGCTCCCTCGGCCTTTCTCAAAGAGTCCGGCCATCGTTTTGTCAGAATTTTAGACAAAGAAAATACTTTAATGCATCTAAACTCTGATACAGCTGTCACCCCAAAGTCGGGATTTGCCAAGACCCCGCCGTGCATAAGCGACAGAACCCTATCAGGAATCAGTTACGTGCACGATACCACAAGGGTCTTGACTGCTCACATCAGCTCGTTTGCATGTAAGCAAGTTGCTAACGTTACTTGTTGACATCATCTCGAATGATCCCGAGTTTCGGCAATATCCACACCAGCAGCACTTGGTGTGTAATAGGCCTGATGGAAACTAGCAACATCATGAAGAAGTAGGGTAGTTCTCTCTATTTTCATAGGTGCTCCAAGACACTGATGGAGTATCCTAAGTAGAGTGGTGCGTCTCACCCAGGTGTCCCCCTACCTTGTGCACAATGTTGGCGGTAATGCTGTAGAGCTGGTAGGCCCCTACAACTTCGCAAGTTAGATTTCAACTGTAGTGTCCATCACGTGCCTGCTGTATCACTGTCGGACCCCTAAAACACACAGTCCCGGCTTGCGTTGTCCAATGACCATGTATGGGAGGATGCGAGGAGTATTTGCGATTTTCAATCAAGTTGCAGCACACTGATCTGACTGTCCCACAAGTCACACGGTGCCGCCCTATAATCGCCTTCATACGAGTGGTCTGGAATCATTGTGTCACATAGTGGAAGCCAATATGACCAAAGAGTGGTCTGGTAATTCCACAGCCATTGATGGACCTGAACTGCCACCAACCTTGACGGCATCTGGAATGCTCAACCCCTACTCATGTTTACCGTGTCGCGGGAGGAAGAAAAATGCGACAGAGTTGTGAGTATAGTTTTATCTTTATCTTTGCTTTTCTCAGAGCCGGATGTCCATGAATCCATGGGAAGAGGTTGCTTAGCCTAACAACTGCGGCGTCCTCTTGCCAAGCTCCTGTCCTGTTGCCATTTACTGTACAGCTAACCTTATCGAGAATCCTTGCAACAACTGCCATAGATTGGGTATAGAGTGTCATTTCGTACCAAGGCGAGCATCAAGCCGCCAACCAGCCTCTGTTCGAATACAAGAAAGGCTTCAGCATTTAGAAGGCATCATAGGCCGCTTACAAAAACACATGGACCCAATGACTGCACAGAATCTTGCTCTTCAAGAACCGAAGGTCCAAGAGCTCTCATCTACTGACGCAGAGTCTACCTTACCATTTAATCCATCAACCAGTGGGGACGCTGAAGTAGCTGAACTAGGGACAGAGTTTGGGAGATTAGCCCTGGAAAACGGCAGAAGTAGATATGTGACTGGGAATTTCTGGGCAAGCTTGGCTGACGAAGTGTGTTCAATCAAATTCACTCATCTGGTAGAGAGGGTATCCTTGTCATTGCTAACAGCACTCTTTTTAGGTAGAAGATCTCAGGAGCCTGCTCCAAAAGCGAGCAGAAGAAACCGAGGAATGGAATTTCCGGTCGGAGTTGTCTTTCGGAATACACAACCATGTGAATATCCTTGGGTTTACTACAGCGCCGCAAAATTTGTCGCAGCTCCATCCACAAGCAGAGCAAATTCCTCTGTATTGGAACCTCTTCAAAGAGAACTGCGACGAACTAATCAAGATCCTCCACATACCAACGACAGAAACTCTTATTCTTCAAGCCACACGGCAGTTAGATCGGATTCCAAGGGGTTTTGAGGCGCTCATGATGGCCGTGTACTTTGCCGTGGTAGTTAGCCTGTCACCCGAACAATGTATACTGGTGCTGGGTGGAGAGAAGGTGGATCTTATCTGGAGATTCAAGTTGGCGACCGAGAGTGCATTGGCTCGAGCCAACCTCCTTGAAACAGACGAGATTGTGACTATTCAGGCCTTCACAATATTCCTCACCGGCTTAAGTGTTCATAGCACTGTTCGTGCCATGTCAACTCTTACAGCACTTCTGGTCCGACTTGCTCAAAATGCTGGCATTCACCGCGATGGAACGCATTTCAATCTTTCGCCTTTTGTCATCGAGATGCGAAGGAGATTGTGGTGGGCCATATGCGTTCTTGTGTCGCGAGCAGCTGAAGACACGGGCCATAATGACATGCTCTCTCCAGAAAGCGTCGATACGCAACTGCCATTGAACGTCAATGACTCAGATCTGTTTATAAAGATGAAGCAACTGCCACAACCTAAAGTCGGGTTTACGGAAATGACATTCAGCGTCGTTCGATACGAGTCAACCAAAATATTTCGACATCTGCAGAATATGTGGATACGCTCAAGCTCAAGTCCAGGGGATGCTGGACGGTCTCTGGATCAGACCCTCGAGGAAAAAACCGGATCATCAACGATATCCAGAGACGAGTTCATGAGCTATACCTGAGGCACCTGGATCTGACAAATCCTCTCTCCTGGTACACATCTACCATATGCCGCATAGTATTTACCAAGATGTGGCTGGTTACATACCATCCCTACTTGCGAAAAGAAGACCCTACTGGTGTCCTTCAAGGAGTTAGAGACCGCTTATTCATTGAATCAACAGCTGCAATAGAATCGTGGCTACATCTAAACGAAGAGCAGACCACGCATCGTTGGAGGTGGCTGTGCGAGACGTATGTGCAGTGGTACGCTCTCGCTTTTTACTCTCTGAGCTTTGCAAGCGCACAAATGGGGACGCGGTGGACAGGGCATGGGATGCTGTAGATGGTGCCCTTCGCCTAGGGCTGAAGATCCAATCCTCTAGCTGCCAAGGAGGCGTCCCTTTTGGTCATGACTTGGAGCCAGTTGGAGACGCCGATTGTGAGCCTTACAGACCGCTTAGAAAGCTTCTGAAGCGGGCTCGTGAGGTGAGAATGGACACCCTTGAAAGACTCAAGGCCAACGGGAGAAGGGATGAAATTTCTGAGATGCCGATACAGGTTCAGTTTCTAGCATCTCCCCGGGATTGTATCAGCAGCCTTGAGATGTCAGATTGGGCCCAAGATGGCTTCGTGTTCGGAATAGATCCCCACATGTTGGATGCGCCTTGGCCAGTTGAGGACCCAATTCTAGGCAAAGAACTGCCTCTAGAGAATTGTCTTACAGAGCGAGTGGAATCGGAAAACTGGTGTCTGTTCGATACCTGGGAAAGTTCTATGCAGTAAAAATAGCACATATACAAAATGAAAGACAAAGGGAGAACTTCAATATTGAGCATTTTCACCCCGTAGTCGTATCGTAGGTATGCCAATGGACGAAAATAGCGGGTTTCAAGTGGCTCAACCGAATACGAGGTTCCTCCAACCCTCTCAAGACTTTTGCTTTTCAGCTTTCGTGGAGTCTAGAGGATGACACTGAACCAATCACAAACCCTATCCCCGGCCTAACACTTACGGGAGTTGGCATGCCGCACAACTACCGACAATCTCTCGCTTGCCCTTCAGCCCGTGCGCCACTGTATTTGGATGCTAATTTGCCGGCTACCTCGACTTCCGGATCGTAAGATGCTGCAGATTACCATCTTCTCCGTCATGTCTGGTAGGTTTGCGAGAAAAAGCGGACCAGCTCAGCGCTCCCGCCCAAATGCATCTTGGCAACCGTTACCTATAACTTGGCCATTGGCCTTGACGTCAAGATTTGGCATGAATTGTATCTGTACATTCTAAACTTCTAATTGAGTCTTCTGTGTGCCTCACTGTAGGGCCCCGATCACCATGGCACCGTCAAAGCAGAGATACGAGTTCGGCGGTCCGTAAGTTTACCTTGTGCCCGGTCGGTTTACTCATTCGGCATACTGACTGACACGTTCAATCATCTGCAGGCTTGGCACGGCTGCCATTATGATTGCTTTTCCTCTTCTCTTCTACGTCTTCTATTTCTTCTGTAATGACAAATCCGGTTGCCCAGCGCCTATTCTCCTTGATCCTCGTCATGTAACATGGGAAACACTCAAGGCTCAGATCCCTTGGCCTGATAACGGCATCCGGGGCTTCGCGACTTGGGAGGTAACAGGCTGGCTCCTGGCTTATTACATGTTTAGCCTGGTACTTAACGTTGCTCTCCCAGCTCAGGAGGTCTCGGGAACAAAACTGCGCGAATCAGGACGTGCCTTGAAGTATCGACTAAATGGTAGGATAATCTAACCTTTATCTGAGTATCAAATGGCCCCGCTAATGAGCTGCTGTCAAAAAGCGTTTTCTTCTACTATGGTTCAATTGATCATATGCGCGGTTGGTACCTATTACCAAGGCGCAAACTTCATGGTCTGGACATTTATATCTGAAAACTACCTCCAGCTACTCACAGCCAGCCTCATGATCTGCTGGGCAATTTCTATATACGTGTACATTTGCAGCTTTAGTGTGAAGCCAGGCAACAGTGAGCTTCGTGAACTCGCAGTAGGTGGGCACACAGGCAATATCATCTACGATTTCTTCATCGGGCGCGAATTGAATCCACGCATCGTACTGCCTGTTTTCGGCGAGGTCGACATTAAATCCTGGCTAGGGATGCGACCAGGCCTAACTGGCTGGGTGTTACTGAACCTGGCTTTTGTTGCAAAGCAATACCGCATGCATGGATTCATCAGCAATAGCATGGTCCTTACTACAGCTGCGCAGACGTATTACGTGCTGGAAGGCCAATATTTCGAAGATGGCCTTCTCCGTATGATGGACGTCACTACTGATGGCCTTGGGTTCATGTTGACTTTCGGCGACATTGTCTTGGTACCTTTCCTCTACTCCACGCAATGCCGATATCTCTCTGTGTATCCAGTACATCTCAGCTACGGCCAGGTCTTTGGCCTCGGCGCTGTCTTCGCTCTTGGCTTGTATATCTTCCGAGCCTCCAACGCACAAAAGCTTCGCTTTCGCACCGACCCAGCTCATCCAGCCGTTGTCAGCCTTCCCTACATCCAAACAAAAAGAGGCACAAAGCTGCTGACGGGAGGTTGGTGGGGAATGTCACGACATATGAACTACCTAGGCGACTGGATGCAGGCCTTGCCATTTAGCATGCCCACAGCGCTGGCGGGATATCTCATCCTTCCAGCCTCTGCCGACACACCGTCGACCCCAGACGCAATCGTCATGTTAGATGGTCGAACTGTGATTCAGGGTGCTGCGAAGGGCTGGGGAATGATCTTCACATATTGTTACGTCGTCTGGTTTGCTACCCTTCTAGTTCACCGGGAGGGCAGAGACGATGCAGCTTGCGCTGAGAAGTATGGCGACGATTGGATCAAGTATAAGAAAATCGTGCGGTGGAAAATTGTCCCGGGGTTTACTAAATGCTGGCTGAATAGAGGACGTGGTGGGATTATCATCGACGAACGCACCGCGTCACAACTTACCGTGTGAATGTTTATCCGGCATATTCACTCAGATTTGACCCAAGAATTCAGAATGTTTTAAGAAGAGTTGAAGTGATGTTTTCATGATTGCAGTTGCATGCTGCTTCTAACAAAACAAAGATGCTCCATACTCGTCTGAGTCGCCTGCAAGAATGCCAAAGAGCAAAAAACTCTTTGCTTAGACCCATTACCGTACTGAAGTGGCACAAATGAGCCACAGCGTAACACATATCCTCCAGCCACTGTGCTTATGACCATTACAAATCACATATTTACTTGGTGATGGCTCAAAGCAGTAACTTCGCCGGATGATATAGGTTAATTTGTGGAGCAGTCACGGCCATTCGGCGGCCCTAGAAAATGGTATGGCATCTAGGCAAAGTCCGACTCAACTACTGGTTCCACATTGGCTAATTTCATGCTAACACACGAGCGTAATCTCCATGAATTCCGAACGCGGCTCAAACCACGCTTCCTTCTATTCCTGGATATTTCGGAATCTAGTGATTGTTTCCATTGGGTATGCCCGATGAGCCCGTGGACAGCACCCAAGCCTTCTTCACACCAGATGTATTGTCATGATCAAGATACCATGGAGAACCAGGCGTCCATTCCGAGGTTCGACCAAGGCGGCGATCCCCGCCTAGCCCAATCCCAAGTTGATATTCCACACTTCGTGGGCAGGTTGGGTGGTCAAGGAGCCACCGCGATAACTCGCAGTGCCTCTAACGAAACTCTCCTCAAACTTGTCCCTGATGCAGCACCGCTCATGAGCCTCAAAGAAACGCTTGACCTTTACCCTTTGCTTACTGTTGGATTGTGGAAGTCGGCTTTGATGGAAGGCATCGGTAAGAAAACCCTCTTTAATCGCCACAGTGTACATAACTCAATAAGTACTCCATTAGGAACGCTCATGATTGTCTGGTTGACTGCTTTTGCCAGTATTTCTCCCTCAGGGTTTCCTGACGCGCCTACACAACGTTGGGGTGTCTTTGGGAACGCATCCTTCATTGGGGCACTTGTGGGTGGTTTCCTCAACTTCCTATATCTGACACTATTCACTTTCTGTTTTGGTGTTGTATCGGGCGCTCATCTCAACCCTGCAATCACCATTGCGACGCTCTTTGCGCGCTTATCAAGTCTTCCTCGTGCGTTGTTGTACGTAACCTTCCAGACAGCTGGGGCTGCTCTTGGGGGTTACTTTTGCGAGTTGGCTATGGCTCAAGAAATTTCAAGGTCGGAGGGTGTTGGATCGATACGGATATTGTGCCTGTTAGCGATGCGTTTGCGATAGAGTTCATGGCGTGCCTCATCATGCTTTTCTTCGCTTTCGGCGTCGGGCTTGATCCAAGACAGAGACAGAGCATCGGCCCTACACTGGCCCCATTTCTGGTCGGTCTAACCCTCGGTGGGCTCACTTTCGGTACTTCAATCGCTCGCTTCGGTTATGGAGGCGCAAGTCTAAATCCTGCTCGCTGCTTCGCATCGTATGTTGGAAGTGGCTTTCCCCAATTCCACTGGATACACTGGTAATAAAACCCTTCCATTTCAGATTCTCCTTTGCTACCTTTATGAGAGCCCTAACGATAAGACTCAGACGCTGATGTGATTGATCTACTTAGGGTGGCAGATATCACTGCCTGTATAATTCATGCTGTATTTTATGGCATCGCGCCGCCATGGCACTCTAAATCGGATTGAAGTAATCTGCTTTTACGTCTCCGGTTATAAAGATTCAGGAAGTATGATCATTTTATTGTATTGTATGGGAAGCCGAAGCTCCTGAAATAAATACTCTGACCTCGAAGTATTGAAGGATATCAAGAGTGTAACACTAGGAACTGTGTAAGACGACGTTACGAGGAATTTTGGACCAGAAATTGTTCGGTAACAATTAGAGAAACTCTCTTCTGTTGAACAGAGTCTCGAGTAGAAAACTAAGATAGAATATAGAGACCTGCATATAGGAAATCATGCAAATGAAAGGCCAAAGGGCCACTACATACCATATTGAGAATGAAGTCATGAAATAATGGCATAGATTTACGTCATTTTCTAGATTGACCGGGCGGCCTGCTCCCGCGCTTTCATTGATGCTGACGCAATCCTGCCCTTAGGAGAAAACCATTCAAACCCATGTGGTACTCCCGGCCACAGGTGAAACTCCACGGTGACACCAGCCTGAAGATGCTTCTTCATGTGCTCTATGGCTTCATCACGGAACAGATCAAGCACTCCAACTTCTATGTACAACGGTGGAAGATTTTTGCGTCCTCTAGTCGTGCTGCAGCCGCTGTTGGTGGAACTCTGGCGCTACCACGCTTGTTTTCCCAAGATACGCATTCCAGCCAGTTTCATTGTCAGCTGCTGACCAGACCAGGAATTGCTCCATATTTCTATCAGCTCTGATGTTCCTATCGTCAAGCATAGGATATATAAGGATCTGCTTGGCAATAGCTGGGCCTTGCATATCACGAGCATGAATTGCGAGGGCTGCCGCGAGTCCACCGCCGGCGCTTTCGCCATGGATCCCAATACGATTAGGGTCCACCCCTAGTTCGGCGGCATGTGTGTGAAGCCAAACAAGGCCAGCGAATACATCCTCCAAGGCCTTGGGATATTTGTGTTCTGGGGCGAGGCGATATTCGACAGAGAGGAACGGCACTCCAGATTTATCAACGTATTCGTTAACAAGCCCGTCGAATGTTGGTGTGTCTCCGAGAATGAGTCCCCACTGTGAATGAAGAGGATGGCAGATCCAGGACTGGATCCGGATTTAAAATACCACCGAAGGGGGACGCGATGCCCATCGGCGGATATTGCCCAGTAGTCCCTTGAATGAACTGTGGAAATTCTGGGAAACTGTGTGTCTAATAGTGGTTTAAAATGTGATGAAAATTCCTGCCTGCGAGTCTGGACATCTCCAACGGCTGGAGAAGATGCAGGGCGAAGATTGAGAAACGCTGCGGACGTTGCCGCAAATTCAGGCTCGACTGTAAAGCCCATGATGAAGTTTTAAAGAAGATGAATGATGTGGTTTAAGTCAACCATTTCGTGTCTCATTATGATTGCGATCAAGGAGATGGCCGGCCCTTTTATATGTGATGCTATCCTCAAAAGGAAATGCGATGAATTAGAGCATCTAGCCCATAAGGACATGCCTATCAACCGAGCAGCCCTAAATGGATCAGCATAGTTGCCACAGCGAATAGAAGATGTGGGCAATTGGTTTATTTGTTACCGGTTTGGGTTGTGCTGTCTGTGTCGGGCTCTTGGCAAATGCCGCTCTGGGCTCCACCTGTCAGACAAGTCTCAAAGTTCAACTCCTACACTGAAAAATCACTGAGAGATTTTAATATTTAAACACATTGAGAGCCACGGCAGGTTCTCTTAAGATGCACCTAGAACGATAGTTTCATACAGAGACAAGCACGGACGCAGAATTCAATCATAAAATTTGTTCATCATGACAAGCACAAACGCACTCCAGGACTCACAGAATAGCTTGCCTCCTCCAATGCCTTATACCAGGCTAAATATCGACAATGCTGTCAGATCACCTGTCAATTATAATGACCTTCTAATTAGCTGACTCAATGTTAGGTACTTGTTGCCGTGGATTATCAAGAAGGCCTTTTCAACCTCGCCCGTGACATACTGCCACAAAAGCTGAAATCGGGACTGCTTTGCCACTCCTCACTTGCCAACTTATTCAACATTCCTATAATCCTTACTACTACTGATGACAAGGGTCCCAATGGCCCAATCATTAGAGAGATAAAGGAGATGCACCCACAAGTTACCGTGATACGACGCACGGGCGAGGTGAATGCATTTGATAATGCAGAATTTCGAAAGCTCTAAGAAAAACCGGCCGCAAGCAGGTTATAATAGGCGCTCTACTTACAGAAGTTTGTAAGTAACCCATCAGAAGATTTTCAACAGAGTTGTTTCATATACGTGATGAATTTGATCACTTACAATTTATAGGCGCGACTTTCCTGGCCCTGTCGCTCCGTGCAGATGGCTATGATGTTTGGGCCAACATCAATGGTTCAGCTTCAGCAGACAAAGAAGCATCGAACCATGCATACAACCGGATGCATGCTGCTGGGGTCCATGTTCTAGATGCTCTGGCCATCTGTATGGAAATGATGCGTGATTGGAGAAATACCCCGGTGCAGCAGAAGTTCTTCCTTGGATGGACGAATATGTGCCCTCATATGGATCCCTCGCCCGAGCACACGTAGCATCCACAAGTAGCGGGCAAGGTGATGACTCAAAGGCGAGGATGGGGTGATTCATATCAGTTGTAGCTCGTCTTATTGGTTTTCCTCTTACTTCTATCGGCTTTCATATTTGCGGGGTTCTGAAAGTATGCGGTGAGCTTACGGATCCAGAAAAGTGCTCTGCAATTCAGTTGGATGCCACAATTAATATGGATAAAGTGAGGGGTAAATTAAATATTTATTGAAAAGAGACCTGGTTGAGCGCTTAAAGTCCAACCTGCTGTATTGGGTCTCTCTACTATAAGGTGCATCCACAGAATGTCGCACTTTGGTCAAAGACGATGGTCTCGAGAGACTATTGAGATGTTGCTGGCACAGGTATAAATTTAGCACACAGCCCTATAAAACTACGCAGTGCTTCGAGTCTCATCCCGCATTTGACCTGATCAACTTAGTATACCTATGTGATGGTGGTATCGACTTTGGCTCAACCTCACACATAACACTGCATACGGCCACGATTTTGTGTTTTTATTATTTTACATGAACGTTGTCCACCATGTATTTGACTCGTCTATATCTTGTTATTGCGTCAGCCATCAGATGTTGCGCCGCTGGACCAAGCAACACAAGAGACACTTTACTCAGTCCTGACCCATCGTTGGTTAAAATCCTCAATGCCTCTTTTAGTGGCAATGGCTGCCCTCCAAACTCAGTCTCCACGTATTTCTCAAGCGACCGTTCTCGGTTTACTTTTTCTTTCGATTCATTTCGAGTGGAAATTGGAACACCTGGCCTGCCTATATCAGCTCGTACTAAAAACTGCCAATTGCATCTCAGCATGGAGAAACCAGACGGTTGGCAGTATGCAGTTGTTGAGAGCCTCTGGCATGGCTTTGCTATACTTGAGAAGAATGTCACAGCTGCAATGTTAAACACATACTATTTTAGCAGCTCTGCTGACGCTTTTGTGAGCCTCAAGTTTCTGTTGAGCGGACCTCAGTGGGCCATGGGGGATGTTTTCACCATTCGACAATATGTTAATGAGACCGATGCTATTTGGTCACCGTGTAACTCGAGTAGCATCCTAAACATTAATAACCGTGTTTCACTCACCAGTACTAATGTAAACGGCCACGGAGAATTGGGCGTTGAGGATGTTTCAAATGTGATGGAAACGGGCATCATCTGGCGAGCTTGCTGAGAAGCATCCTTAATCGAAGACCGACAATCAGCCAAGGCTGAATGGCATGACGCGCTAAAGAGAGTGTCAGTAGGTGGAGGATACTCACAGGGGTTTGTTGGATGTACAAAGAATTTCCAAAATAGTTATCTTTCGCCAAGGTATGATTGGGTTGAGTACTAGTGACAAGCATAATACTATCGTTTCGTATCCTCCCTTTTGTTTTCAAATGATGATATGACTCCCATCTCGCCAAACTACCTCTTCGAGAAAAAGAAATATAGGCCTCGACTAAAACATACAGTGGTATACCTTGGTGTATTCATTGCAGAAGAGCTTCAATTGTAACGTCAAGCATTGTGGATCTATGCACGTTATATGGTCGTAGAAATTCTGCGGTCGGAATATAGCAAAGTATTATACTCTGAGAAGAGAAAGGCGGTCAAGATTAGAAATATAGATCTGGATTTTCTTCCTCCAATGCCCTGGCCTGGGTTACAACTTCTATTGGCGTCTGATCGGAAATATCAAAGGCTTCCTCTCTATCCATCAGTGCTGACGATTCATCAACATGGATGATATCATCCGTTATCTGTGAGGTGTTCGAAGTTTCAGAAACATGGATTGTATCCGAAACACCAGACACAGATTCCTGGTTATAGTTTGGCCTTAGATCTGGCTGTGTATGGATGGAGTTCATAAATGTTGTTTTCTGCCCTGCTTTGTAAGAATACCATTTTTGTATATCATCCAAAGATTTCAGCGGCAGAGTCTCCCATTCTTCCAATCGTTGTGACTTGCTTTTATCAGTATGTTCTAACGACCTTGGCTCAACGCTTGCTGACATATTCGTATTCTGTAAGACTTGATAGAGAGCGCTCTCGGTTTCCAACAGGCGAGCTTCAAGTCGATTTATGAACCCAATTGGAATGCCCCTAATTTTTAGTTATTTTATGTAAGTACTACAGATTTTAATTGCAGCAAACCTTTTGTTTTGATCAGGATAGTGGCATCTTTCTGGCTCATTGCGGCATTGGGAACACCACGGACTGTCACAGGACGGTGAGTTAGTGGCCACAGCTACCAGCAATACAATCAGTATATGTCAGGAGAAGACTGACAAACGACGATTGCACTGCGACTAGCCATTAGATGGAGTCATGGGGAGAATAGTTAGGCATGGTGCTGGGAGATCACGCACCCTGCGTTTCTTCTGCCGACAGAGACTGCAGGCTATGGGACTCAACTGTGAGTCAGTATTTGCAGCCATTGATTCCAACTCACTTTCAATCCACCACTACACCACAGTGTTCTGACAGCTTACGTCGACGATCCTAGACGCTCTAAATGTGGTTGAAGGAGATCTCAACCCCACACCGGAGTTTCGTTTGTCCGAATATCGTTAGGTTCACTAACTGATAGACTTCTCACTCATCATCCATATGCAAGCAGTCATGTCATTGTGCGGGTTTACTAAGAACTTGAATAAGTGCTTCAGCATGTAAATGTGTTTGGTCAGCAATCATGGCTGCTCAGCAGTCCCCTTACAGCGCTTCCGATACGGCGACGTCTTCCACGCCCGCGTATCCTCCTGAAGCCCTGAGACGAAAGCGATCCATCTCGGGGTCACAACCGGCCCGAGAATACGGCTTAATGCGAGATTCGGGTGAGCATGATGTGCCCTGTTTTATTGGAAGCAGTAGTGGAATCTTCTACATACGGGCTGTCTACTTGAGATTGGCGAGGAAATCAGCTTTGAGAACGCAGGCCAGAGCCAAAAGCGATTTGGTCCCAGGCGAAGACGATCAACTGGAAGAAGACGAGGCGAATGGACGTTCCCAAGGCCAAGGACTTTGGAGGCCTGAAGAGGTAGTTCCAACTGAGTCAGAAGCCTATGGACAAGCCGCTTTCCAAGATTTCATTGAATGGTCTAAAAACTATTTCGAGCTGTGGCATCCACCTCTCCCTTTTCTTCATGGTCCAGATATCCTGCGAAGCTTCGAAACGATTTCCAAAGATGGTATCAATTCCATGGACCCTTTGGATTTGGTGATTGTCAAATCGGTTTTGTCGATTTCGCTCGCCGATAGCCGACAAAGTTTACCTTTCAAAAAGCGCATACCTTCGTGCTTCATTTTTCAAGACATTGAGGAAGCTGTCACCAGTTCACAATTTGCTCTCAAATACCCAGCGTCGATACGAGCAACCCAAGCCGCCTTGGCAATTCAGCTGTTCCTCACTTCAATGTTACGACTGAATGCGGCATCACGACTGGGCGGGCTGATTGTCCGCATGGCCTTCCATCTAGGCCTGCATCGCTGTCCTGCACGGTTTCCGTTCTTTACGCCCCAAGTTGCCATTATGAGACGACGTGTCTTCTGGTGCATATATATCCTGGAAAGGATGCTTTGCCAGTTTCTTGGTCTCCTCTTGACATCCAGGATGACGACGTGGATGTTTGTTATCCAGGGAAGAGCAGCACAGTGAATCTAAGGGTGCAGAAGACGTGAAGAGGCTTGTTTTACTCACTCATGTGGCCAAGCATGCCCGCATCCGAGGACTAATCTTGGAATTGCGAAACAAATCCATCTTAAAACGCCATGATACAGCCGACAGGGCCGCATTTGTGCAGACAGAATTAGCAAAATGGGCAAATGATATACAAGAAATTGTAGAGGATGATGGTGGATCTGAGGATGCAAGCGAAGACGAAGTAGGTGACCAAGTCACTATCAACCCTTGCCACAGAGTGATGCTCTCGGTCCTACAGTACGAGTCTGTTATTGGCTTGAATCGCCCAAGTCTAGCGACTGAATCTGTCAGCATCTCTTATGCTTCCGCATTTCAGTCTTGCGCTTCCGCTGCCAAATCTATATGCATCCTCTTTAGACGATATAGAAGAAGTTTTCGTATAGATTCCGGCCTGCCAGGAGCAGGGCTCTCGAAGCCGTTAATATGGCCATCCCTTACCTATGCAGTATGGATCAGTGCGTTTGTGCTCATCCATGCAGCATGTGAGGGGCAGGTTCCCTGGACAGCACTCTCAGGTAAGAGGCCTCATCTTCTCGTTTGCCGAGCTATCAGATACTAACCTCCATAAGAAACGTCAAAGCTAGTAAAGAAATGCTTGATCATCTGGCCATGCGAGGCACTCGCTGGCCGGAACACTGCAAGGAGCTGTTGACGAGTTGATATCAGCCATCAAAGAGGTTTCCAGCTCTCACAATGGGCCTCATCCTACAGTGGATCGGATTGGGGCTGCATCAGAACAGCAGGCGCAAGAGATTGGGTCCCAGCCTACACACCCGAAACGGCAACGCATAGTAACTGGAATTGGACGCGAAGGTGAAAGAAGCCTACAAGCGATTGTTCCCAATCAGACACCACATGCTCCAAATCCAATTGAGGTTGATGACAGAAATACTCCAGGGGTAGCCACAGAAACCGTTTCTACGCCCAACGACATGAATTGGAACCGACTATCAACGCCTACTGCACGAGCTTCACAAAACCAGGTCTACCAAAGTGACCCCGTTGATGTCGTTCGTAATCAAGGCCCCTCAAGCCCTTCGAGTTTTTGGCCTCAAGCATCTGATGAAATGGGCAACGTTGAGCTGGCAGATGGACAGCAACCTATGATGTGGTACGATCAGATCTTTGCCAGTTCCTTCAGCGCGATTGACAATCCGTTCCTTGTTGCCGCCGAATTTGACGCTTCAATTGATCCGACCTGGAACTATCTTACATGAAACGAAGCAGGACCAAAGCATTCATTCATTTAAGGGGCTTGGACCAGTCTATACCCTTTACAGCTCTTCAATGTTAGAGACATTGTACATCGACCCTCACGGCAGAGGTCATAATTGGGTACATCGAAACGATGAAGCGCCTCGCTGTTCTCATCGTCTTCGCAACGTCATTCTATAGGCTGCGTGAGAATCTACGCTTGAGGCTAAAAAGAATGCATAAGAGTACGTTTCAGTGCCTAGTACTATTCAATATATCTAGTTTAATAGGCGTATCGGGCAACATTCGTATTGCCAGCTCTATCAAGCTGCTTGTTGGATTTAACAAGCCAAATTCTTAGGACCCAGGTCCCTGCGATGCACATTGTTGCAAAGGCAGCATTGCTCGCCATACCAATCAGATACCGTGGTCCGTCGCTTTCTGGGTACAAGTATGCCGTGTAAATGTAAGAAGCATTAGCAATCACATTGACGATCGAAAGGCTGACGGATTTCTTCTCTGGTGTTGAGCCTAAGGTAGCCGAGACCCATCCAAGAATCATGGAGTTGACTGCATATGCACCACTGGCGAACAAGAAGCACGCAATGTAACGAGCAGGCGTGTTCAACGTAGCGCAGGAGATGATATATCCAATGAGTGCGATGCTCATGCAGACCGTAATATGCCAGGTTCGCTCATTGTGTTTTCCGGAGGAGAGTCCGGCAAGGTAGCCAAAGAATCCTGACACGAGGTATGGTGGACAGGTCAGAACAAGCGTAATTGTCTTGTTGAACCCGAGAGACCCAACCACTGTGGGAAAGAAATTGTTGAAGGAGCAGGCAGAGAGGTGCATGTTTTGGATAAAGCAGAGTAACCAGAGTCTTGGGTCTCGGACTGCTTGAGCAAATCCTGCTCTAGCACCCTTACTCTCCTGTAAACCCACAGTGTCCTTCACCATGCGGTCATGAGCAAGCTGCCGCTCCTCAGGTGTCAACCACCGGGTAGTCAGTGGGCTGTCAGCCAGAGTAAACATTCCAATGATTGCAATCGCAAAAGTTAGGATGCCTTCAATGATGAATAGCCATTGCCATCCATAAAGACCATGAGCACCATCGATTGTGTTGAAAGTAGCTGCTGCGATGAGGCCGGAGAAAGAAGTCGCGAAGATGTTGCCGGAGTAAAGGATCGACAGTCGCGTAGCAATCTCCTTGCGAGTATAGAAGATTGAGAGAAGATATAGAGCACCAGGATAGAACGGGGCCTCAGTGATTCCTAGGAAGAAGCGCGTGAGGACCAAGCCAGTATAATCCTTCGCCAGTGCAGTGCAAGCTGACACAACGGCCCAGAGCATCATGCAGACCGCCATATAAATCGAAGGACGAACGTATTTCGAAGAAATGAGCATATTGGAGGAATCTGCATAAGAAGGTAACTGGGACACTGTCAGAATTCGCATTGTAAGCGCATGGTTCAAGCTTACCCAACGAAAAGGATGGAGATGCAAGTGTTGTATTGGGTCCCTTTCAGGCCGAGGTGCTCCTCAAGATTATTCAACCGTGCCTGAGCAATAGCATTACGGTCCAACTATAGAGTCAATCTGTTAGACTTGATTTCGATCACTGCGCGAAGTTCTCACATAGTTGAGAAAGTACATAGCCCAAAGTGTTGGCATGATTCGTAAATCGAGCTTTCGGACTAGACGAATCTCTTCAGGATCCGTCTTTCTGACTGCACCCGAATAATCTGCGGCTTCATCACCCTTGATGACTTTTTCAACAGGATCAGTTGAAGACTCGACAAAATTGTCATGTGGTTTCTGTTCAATGCTACCTGCCATGATTAAGAGCGGAGCGGGTAAAGAATTTGTGTTGGAGGAGACTATCTTGACAAGTTAACCATGAGAGTAAGGTAGAGGGCGGCAATCAAGGGATCTTATACACAATTTTAGGTGAATCCTTGCTAAACAATGTCTTCCCTTCTATTGCTTCCGTTTCTCCGCTTGGGCTTCCCCAGGGCCCCAGGTTTTCCCAAATAAAGTTGTCCTCCACTGGCGCTCACCTATTTTAGTGCCGGACAAAGAAATGCCGCGCTGTTCCAGTGAGCAGGCCATGGTTGGAATAGCATGACGTGAGGACTCGTTAATGGGATTTACAATTGTGCGAGTGGAAGGTGTGTCATAGAAGTGAGGTTGACATTTACTTTCATATTCATGTTGCATATGGGCTTAATGCTGATAAACCAAAAGACATGAATAGATTCGAGAGTGTACCATTACTCTAACTCTACTACCCTCAACACATTTCTGTCTTGACTTAGAACTACTTGTACATGCTTCGCTGTCTGGTTCTCCTCCTTAGTCCCAGCGAAGAAATTCTCATCTCGTAAACGATCAAGGAAGAGTTCATATGCAGGCATGTAACCCCGCACAAATTGGACCACTTGATCGTCCGTCATTCCTGTTTTCTCTTCTCTGAGTGCCTTTTCCTGGCTTAGTCTCCATTCATATACGTTATTGAGATTTTCCGTGCTGAGATGTAGAAACCCGTCGAAGACTCGTGGCCCTGTGAATGTAGAACAATAACGCTGCAGATTGTCATTGATGGCCAGCAGATGGTGAAGCTCATGGTCAGCCAATGTTTGAGTTTGCTGATTCTTTAGAGATGAAAAGGTTTTTGCTTGCGTCCACTTCTCATCAATTTCCTTTGAAGTCAAGGGCTGGAAGCCAAGACACCAGCCTTCAAAGATCAGCACATCCATTTTCTTCGATTTTGGTACGTATTCCCAGTCCTTGGCCGGCACTCTCCCACCCTGACCGTTGTGTAAACTTTTGTCATAAGATGGCCATGGTATTGTGGAAGAACCCGCTTCGGAACAGTCTTTACCAATTTCACTAAAGAATTCTCTGGCCAGATCTTCGTCATGAGTTCCAGGTTGACCTCTCATTTGCAGCAACTTGTTGTCCGGGTTGGCCTCTCTGATAGCCGCGAGTTCCGGATAATCAAGATAAAAATCATCCAGTGATATAATGCGTGTGCTGAGTCCATACTGAGTAGTGAGACAGTCGGACAAAGCCTTGGCCCAGGTCGACTTGCCGCTACCCTGGAGTCCAGATAATCCCAGAATGAACGGCTTGTAGGATTTTTGGCAATGTAGGCGAATTGCAGGTAGGAACATATTCACCACGCCATTCAGTGCTTCTTGATCAATCATGATGCCTGGTGAATGCTGTGAGGACAGGATGTTAGTTGAAACTCGCAGTGGAACAAAAGTGCTCGTCACTAGGCGCTTCTCAATTTAACAATAGACCACAGCCATGATTCGAATTTGTAATAATTAATATTTGACTATCTTGCAGTGAGCATTGTACTTTGCTTGCACTAGCTGAGAACCCAACGCCGAATTCCATGAAAAGTTGCTCTGCTAAAGACCCTACTTTCGCGCGTACCAACAGAGCGGGCTTAGAATTGTCCGCACACTAAAATAGGCAACGTCAAAGCGGACATTGGTTGTTGCGCACAAGCCGCAGGAAGAAATGTCCGGCGATTGCGAAGTGCATGTGCCCCGTTCACATCTCCAATTACAAAAGAGGCGTGATTGCAATTAGAGCTCATAAGAAGTCTTTACCAAGTTCAAATAAGCATTTAGAATCTCTTTGAATCCGGCACTATGTCTCCAAGCGCTATTTCTTCAAGAAATGTCCATCACATTGCCTCCATACCCGCAGATGGCATTGGCCCAGAAGTTGTCTCTGCGGGAATAGAAGTGCTCAAGACCTTGGCGGAAGCCCTGGATACATTTGATCTGGAATTCACACACTACGATTGGAGCTCAGACACATACAAGAAAACTGGGAAGTACATTCCAGATGACGGACTAGAACAACTGAAGAAGCATGATGCTATTCTTTTTGGTGCTGTAGGAGCTCCTGGTACGTCAATTGTCTGAATGGAATGAACTTGGCTTACAGCAGGAAACAGATGTGCCTGATCATATTTCTTTGTGGGGCCTGCGTCTTGCGATATGCCAACCATTTCAGCAATATGCCAACGTAAGGCCTACAAAAGTGCTGAAAGGCACCAAGTCGCCCCTGCGCAACTGCAAGTCGGGTGACCTGGACTGGGTCATCATCCGCGAGAACAGCGAAGGAGAATATGCTGGCCATGGAGGTAGATCTCACCGAGGCAAGCCGTGGGAAACTGCAACCGAAGTTTCAATCTTCACCCGCCATGGTATTGATAGACTTATGCGCTTCGCTTTCCAAACGGCACAGAAGCGGCCGCGTAAGTTGCTTACAGTGGTGACGAAGAGCAACGCTCAGCGCAACGGCATGGTCTTATGGGATGAGGTGGCCCATGAGGTGGCCAAGGAGTTCCCCGACGTGACCGTGGATAAGATGCTGGTCGATGCCATGACTGTTAGGATGACTCTTCAACCTCAGAGCCTGGACACCATTGTTGCCACAAATTTGGTAAGCAAAGCATTCTTAATCTTGGGCTTGAACACTTCATTAACTTCATGTAGCATGCCGATATTCTTTCCGACCTGGCAGCCGCTCTAGCTGGCTCCATTGGCATTGCCCCAACTAGCAATCTAGATCCTACCCGGGAGAATCCTTCCATGTTTGAGCCTATCCATGGCTCGGCCTTTGACATTACTGGCAAAGGTATTGCCAATCCTGTAGCAACATTTTGGACCGCTGCTGAGATGCTTGAGTGGCTGGGTGAAGAAGAAGCCAGTAAGAAGCTTATGGACTGTGTTGAGAATGTCTGTGAAGCGGGTATACTGTCGGCTGACCTGGGAGGAACGGCTACAACCAAAGAAATTACCCAGGCGGTGCAGGAAGAAATTAAGAAATTGGCAAAGCCTACAAAGAGACAGTAGCTTTGCGCTGTATGATCAAGATTGGTAGAACACGTTATCATTATATGCAGAGATGAAATTAGAAAACAGCTTGGTGCAATCGTTGTACGAAATCTGATAAAGGTGATAGTAAATCGAGTTCATAAATGAATGTGAGTTTCTACTCGTGTGTAGGAGGAAGTAGGAAATTTAATGATCTATACGATGGCCTATCAGATTGTTTGTTGGTACCTGAAGCGTTATCCGAACTTGAGATCAGCGACTATTATCGTGATGTAGTTATGTAGCCACGCTCAATGCCACTGCTATTAGATCATGGGAATCACTACTGGGCTGATTTGTGCCTAGTTATAAAGGGCTAATTTCTTAGTTTGTTTCCATTCTACACTTTGGCGCATCAGAAGAGATGAATTGCTGGTCTATGCAACAGTCGTAGCATCCAGTGATGGTGGTATGATAAAAATGGTTGTTAGATTAGGGCGTTCCAATAACTAATCTTGCACAATCAACACACCATCCCCACCGTTGATTAGAGAGGACTAATTAAGATTTATCGCATGATTACGAATCAGGGTCTCGAAGGCATTAACTTGAATTGGGGCCTCTTTAAGTTGAAGCACAAGCCATCGGGCAATTTGGGTTTGGTCAAATAACGTGTTCTGCGTAAGCGGAGTAGCCCACACGGGCTAGATTGGAGCCCCTCCTTTTGTTGTTGGTTTCCTCAACTACCGAATGTTTCTGGGCTTCTGCTCTTGACAGAGTTGGCCGATCGAAAGAACTGGGCTCCTCATTTTTGCTTCTGTGTATTAATGAGAATGCCAAAGGTTGCAAGAGCTGAGCAAAACCTTAAAGATCATCCTACCTCCATACACATCCGTATTGGGATATGTGTTGGTAGAAGGAGTAAGTGTTCCTACAATAAAGCCAAATAATCACAGGCCATCAAATGTTGCGTACCGAGAAGAACGAGACCGAGGTCGTGTTCTTTCAAAATCTTACTCACTCCAGTCAAATGGATAATGGCTTGCCTAGAGTGCTAGAAGCAGAAGGAGATGGGGGTCTGGTTTCTGACTATCAAGGCTGTGGTGGTAGAATACTTCTGCCGATTGGTGGATCAGTAGTTTCAGAACCATCAGTGTACTTTTGCTACCATTAGCCCATTTGCGGTGGTATGGCTGATAAATAAGCCGGCGTAAGTCAACTCTTTACAAACCTTGACGATGTACAACACCAATCATCAAAGCAACTAAACCTTGGCAGTGGAAGTACATAACTTAATTTTCATAGTCTGGTGTGATTAGAAGCGCATGTGACTAGATGCAAGCTAATATATACATAACAAGAGAACTCCCTTTCACGCTTCTCATCAAGCGTAAGCTACCTTTGAAACAATCCTAGCAACATCAAAATCTGGTGCTCAAATCAGCATGTCTGCAGCGTCACTCAAGGCCAAGGAGAGGTATGAGGCGGTCATCAACGACCCTAGAAGGAATGACTCCTCATGTAAGCCTACCGTTATCCACACAAGGAGTTAGTCCATTTAGTAACCATCAATTCAGTTCGTACAAACCGGGTTGCTGCCACACACGATCCTGCTGGTGGCTGCAAAATGACAAATTCGATCTCTCGACGGTCAAGCTCCAGTAGTCAAAGTTCTGAAAACGGACGTTTCCGGGCATTCATTAAAAGCATTACATCTCCGCCGGCATATTGACTCGTTCCACACTCTTCCAGCTTCAAAACATACACATCAGCATAAGAGGTCTCGCGGTGGAATAAGTACATCAGGCACACGCTGCAATCTCTGTAATGATTTTGGAATAGTTCTTTGAGATACGAAATCATCTCTGGAATTTCTTTTATTGGCATGATTATGTATTTTCTCTTGTTTTACCAACGCTGAAGTTGAATTATGGCGTAAGGCAGTCGACCTTGTTTGATTCATCTCTCACTAGAGGATTGGTGGTTCCTCACTCATACCGCTACTTGTCTAATACGATTGCGGAGGAGGCTTACAATCACTCTCAAGAAGTCAATTGTTTTGACAGGTGCTAGATGCGAGGGCTGTTTATTGAACACATAGTTTGAGACCAATATTGATTGCAGATTCGGAAACGTCAAATCTGGGGAGGTTATCACGCAGCTCAGTAGTCGACTAAAATGAAGCCGAAAACAGCCCCCTTCCCATTGTCTTCAATTCTACCCATGAGCCACTTCTGGAGAATCATTTCAATGGCACAGTAATGAGCTGTGGTGAAGCCACACGAGTCAAAGCAAAATCTACTGTATCACTCGATGCGAGCTTCCAAGCCGCCAGTACCCCACAAATGTCTTGGCCGTTGACCATTTGCAACACCATGGGTATCTGTTCCCGCGGGATGTTACGGGAAGATACTCAATCCATAATGCAAGCACCACTCCCCACGAGAACTTCCACGCCTTATGCGACCTCCCCGAGGACATTCTGAACACGATGTTGGCCAAGAGTTTCCCAAGTGTACTGAATGGAGTAATTCCGTGAAGATCACAAGCTGTTCCCTGCTTAGCCGTACCAAAACCCTTGTGACGGTAAGAAGCTAAATCTTCACAATAACTCCAACTTCAAGATTATGGCTTAGATAGATAGGTGATGTAGGGCCAAGTACCTTTGCAGTGAACAAGCTTAGTCAATATATGAAGCATATCATTATGCTTATGTTTACTTTTACTTTTATCTTCCACCATGTATTATCCTTCTCCTCTGGCAAAAGTCGCTTTGTACCTTGAGAAACAGTTTTGAAAACTTGAGAGTGGCGATGACGTAGTCATCTTGATGCCATTGGTATCTTCAGCAGATACTGGATCAGATGGATTGAGTCGTGTTATATCTAATGGGGTTGGGACGGAAATCTCTGGTCTTTATTTCGAGTTACCTGTTTGATGGTACTTAGAATATCTCTTCCGTCAAATTTGAGCTGTATTGTTTCATCCGGCTTAACAATCTTGTCAGCTTGCATCACGGTGTCATTTACCACCTCTTCACATTATCGGCATAGTTACTATTAACTCAAACCGTGATATACAGAGTAATAAGTAGTGCCCATGACTTCGGTGATATACTACAGAGTTTTGACTGAATGAATATCCTGCATATAGATATACAAGACTTCCTGGATTCACAGTGGAGTACTTTTGAGCTGTTGAATAACCTTGGAAATATCTTAGATACCAATGGGGAGACGTGAAAGCGACCGGAAAGTGGCTATAATGGTGAAACATGGCATGTTTTTTGCATTATAAGTTCAGCAAAAGAAGAGATTTCAGATTGCGATACTACTATACTTCTTAGCAATAACTATATATTGTTTGAATTTAAACCCAGTAAATGGTTGAAAAACCAGGGTTCACGATTGACCAACAGTCCGTTTTAACGTCGAAACACTCATGGATTGTGAACCATGATGTTACAAAGTATAGGGATTGTATGCGTTGCCATCCTCTTGCGCTTTTGCCACAGCTTTTTGTTCGACTTGTACAGAATATATTTAAGAAGCAAGCAACAAGCAATACCCACAGCTGCAAATCCCATCATCAATAGAAACGCCATGAGATATCTGGGCTCGTCCCTATCAGGAAAAAGTATGGAGCAATGACGTTACCGATCTGACCGAGGACATTGATGACGGGAATGGCGGTTGCACGTTTTTCAGGGTGCGACCCAATGTCCCGACCAACCACGTGTTGATCAAAGGATTGGCTGAGAACATGCCACCAACATAAAGAAAAGAGGCAGCGTATCTGGCCGGGACATTGCCTGTGGCGGTACAAACAATGTAACCCATGATGGCAATGGCTACAGGTCCTGCCATGTGGTAGCCTCTCTCCTTGAAATGATCGGAGCTGCGAGCATTGATGAGCGAGCCAACCGCGGCGAAGACATATGGAGGAGCTGTGAGGAGAAGAGTTGTTGTCCTTGATTCGAAGCCGAACCCTCGTACAATTGAAGGGAAAAAGTTGAGGAATCCATAGGCAGCAGAGATGGAAATATTGATGGCGACGAATATCCATGTCTTGTAATCTAGACAAGTGAGCTTTAAGCCGTACCAAATGCTGTTGCTTTCAGCCGCCGGTAGTGAAACCCTGTCAGCTTGAATCCGTGCAACAGCTAGACGGCGCATATCGTCAGTCATGGACCACCTCGCCGAACCTGTTGTAGAATGAGGATAATCCGGAAGCATTACCAAGGCAACTACTGCGCAGACGGAACCTGCCAAAGCAAGGACGATAAAAAGCCATTGCCAACCGGCCATGCCTCTTACCCCTTCAAGTCCTGCATAGACTCCTGCGGCAATGAGGCCAGAGCTAGCCATGGCAAGAACTAAACCTGTGTAAAGAATTGCAGTTCGCAAAGCAATTTCCTTCCTGGTATACCAGCATGACATTATATAAATTGCCTGAGTTGGTCAGTTGAGTTCCCTTCCTCTGATCAAGACTTGCTTACACCTGGTAGAAGAGGGGCTTCACACAAGCCGAGCATGACTCGACAGGCCAGTAACCCATGGTAGTTGGTCACACCAGCCGTAGCAGCAGAGACACCAGACCAAACCAAAGCGCAACATGGGAGATAGAGGCTCGGCCGCACATAAGGCAGGATCATGTTTGATGGAATTTGCGCGGCTACGTAACTGTGCCAAGTTGTGTCAGCGTTGCCGCAGTTTTTCTCGCCCATAATTTGTCTTCTAAACCTACCCAGGAATTAAAACGGCAACGGCTGTCGCAAACTGAGTGTCGGTAAGGCCCAAGTCAGATTCAAAGCTGCTAAGGCGTGCCTGACTGCGAACTTGTTAGTGACATGGAGCTTGATCATCGCCTAAGAAAATGCATACGAGATTGACGCTCGGTCAAGATAGTTGAACAGATAAAGAACCCACAACATGGGCATTAGAGTCATGTCAAGCCGTTTAACGAGTTTCTTTTCCAGGTCTTGCCAATTGGGAATACCAAGAGCCTCGATAGGTGCAGTCACGGACAGCAGGTTGTCCACCTTTTTTCTTCGTCGTACGGGAGACTGGAGTAATCTATGGCTGAGTCGGACCCTTCGATATGCCTGTGGTCACTCATGGAGCTATTATGCATGCCCTCCCCGACAACGGAAGTCGGGGAGTTCTTGTGGTCTGCAATAGCCATAGAAATGAGTTGAGGAATGGAGGGCTGCGTTCTACCACCAGAAACTAGAGTAGTGAAGGTGCAGTGAGGATGAAAGTCTATCCATAGCCATAAAAGAGGAGATATTGGGTTTCTTATATATTCCTCCTTCTAGCCAGGCCAAGATATTGACTGGCTGTTCGTTTTCGCCGATGTCGTTTCCTTCAGTTCACCCACAATTGTAACCCATCTTCGTTGATGGTTGCGCGGAGCCCCGCGATTGAGAAATTTAGTGCATCTTGGCTTCTGGAGTTGTTGTGCTTGGTATTCACAAGGTCTTGGATCTAGTAGACTATTTCCTGGATCATGACTAAGACTACTTGTGATAGGTAATGCTACATGACGCACGCTCATGCTCAATACAGACGTATGGACAAAGTGACATGGGCTTGAATTTCAGCAAGTTGAAGTTCATGTCCTGTTACAGGGCTCCAAGTTTCATGCTCCCGCGGAGCATGTGGGCTTCTACTGCTATCCGTCTTGGCCAGCCCTCGCCATAACCCGTACCCGTCTTGGCTTAGACTCCGCGGCAAATAACTGGGATTATTCGGACATTCGCCAAGCGGGACAAGGGCAATGTAGTGGGGAACGGTCAGAGCAGAAATCATAGCCTCCACCAGGCTTTACATGGTGTTTTTATTGATGAAGGGCACCCATGAGAATATCAGAATTGTTCAAATTAACTGAACCTTTCACTTGCAACACTAATCAGCCATTCTATTGGATTGGTTCTTCCAGATGTGACCATATAGCAAGTGAATCTGCCACATGGCAGTTGAATGGATTTGGTAACTATGGTGCACCTAACCATTCGCGCCGAGCATAAAATGAATGAATTTGCATGTATGAAATTCAGATGTCCGCGCCTATAATAAACTACGAGGTCAATGTTTGAAGACGAAAAGTTTTAGTGATCCACGATGAGAGATTCATCCTCGGACAGTAGTGAATAGTAGCCAGAATACCATGCTAAATAGTTGGCCAACTTTGAATCAAAGGGAAATGATATGGCCTTATGCACACCTCTATAGGTATTGGTCATGGATAGATTGATAATGCGTAGGCAATTAGATAGTACTCAGCCTTCAGAGGCGAAATAAATGGAGACACAATTAATTGATTTGGCTTTGCAGAAAATTATGACAACCATTCATTCGGAATGGTACCATTTAACCCCCAAACTCCTTCAGATGAACATCTTAGTCATAAAATACCAAGCACCTAACCTCAATGCTTTGCCGGCCCTTGGCATCCTCAGGAGTATTAGGGTCGACAAATGCTGTGTGGAGTGTTAAGCCGGCAAGCCCTTCTTTACCGCCAGGCAGTCCCTGGCTTCGAGAGTCGAAACATTTGATAAACATGACCTCGTCTGGTGTCATGTCTTTGACATAATACAACTTATGCTTATCGCTCGGGGCAATAGCATACGTCTCGCCTTTGACTTCATAACCAACCGTCGATTCCGCCGAGGTTGGGTCTGGAAGCACCTCCTTTCCACGGTCATCGTCATCTCCGTCCGTCCGGTTAGGATATAACAAGTCCACTTTGATGAGATCCTCGGGTGCTGTTGTTCGCCAATCGATGACGGCTAGCGGAAAATCACTGGCGGGATGGCCTATCGGTCGCCATACGTTGATGATTTGGTACCGCCCTTGGATCAGCTTTTCTGCCTCGCCGCTAGGTAAATGTCTTCGCACTCTTGCCTCTGCGGCCAGAGGTGTCTGGTCAACGTGCACCTGCTGAACAGGTTGCCTGGGGCTGGACTTTTCTCGTCTACGGATGGTGTGGTCGAAAATCACCACCTTCTTCACCCCTGGCAACTTCTCACGAAGCAGTCCTTCCACCTCGGCATAGTAACCATTTCTTATCGCTGTATCGTCGGTAAATTCCTTCTCCTTGGCTGGGGAATTGTATACTGCGAATCCAGAAACGTCGGTGCCGAACTCGACACCAGAGTCACGAATATTGGCCACTGAGCGACGACGCTCGGTCCGTTTAAAGGAAGTAACATCAGAGTCGACTTTGGACCATGGCTTACTACCAGCTCCGCTAAGGGTGGCAGGGTCCAAGTACTTGAATATTCCCGTGGTCATTGTGGCGAGACTTCTCTGTGAATTGAGAGAGTATTGTAGCCCGAAGCTTCTTGTAGGAATTAATGCGCGACGTAGCGTCGTTCTCATGTTACAATAAGACGATGCAAATGGAGAAAACGGGATTCTGGTGAGGAGTACGTGAAGACCTAATATCCCCAGAGTTTTGTGATTACAAATCGTTGAAACTACGCTGATTGATTTATGATACGGACCGTAGGGCGTAAAGGCGGCACAATTACGTCATTTCTTTACCAAACTAAGGCGACATTTGCGCTATTTGGCTCCACAATGGAGTGAGTGGTGAAGACCTATTTGTTGCTGCTGACCTATCGCCAGTTTCACAAATGGTGACACTGGATTGATATGGCTTATTCAGCGAGAAATTGCTAGTTGTATGGGGTATTAATAATGTCAATGTTAATTCATTAGCTTTCCTGGAACTAGCCATGATCTTTGGTTTGTTCCGTCTCATAATCGAGTTGTGTTAACTCATTGACGACAGGTATATGCAGCGTTGGTAGATCAATTGGCTATAACAACATTTTGAAAGCAGATTGCTTTCTTTTATGAATTTCAACGATAATTACATTAGACCAAATGCAGGTACACAAATGATCCTCCCTGGGATGAAGGCACATATGTTCTGATTTGCGCAAACCATACCATCTCTGCGTTTGGTGATTAGCTTCACGTTCACCTTCACTGCCCAATAAATCACGTTATGACCATACTATACTTCAAGAAACAGGCTTTCATTTCTGAACAAAGCTAGTTGCATGAATATTTACTTGCTTTAGGAGGCAGGGAATGGGAAGACGGCAACTCCCTCAGACCCTCTTTGCTCTTAGCTCGTACTCCAAACACAACATTGTCCTTGCTCAAGTCCACAGTTACCTCATTCACTAATCCAACATCAATGTAGTTTGTCCAAAACGGCGAGTTCGTAGGTCGCCACACCACCTCATAGCTTCCTACACCTCTCTCACCACCAGCCGGTGGGTCCCAGTAAAGGGTGCTATCGTTGCTCAGCGTTGTGGTGTTTATCCGGACGTTCCGCGGTGCACCTGGAGAGTTGGCTAAACTCCACAGCACAGCACCGTTGACCTTGCCGACGCGAGCAATGTAATTAAAGTCGCAGAACTCAGGCAGATCGCCGTATTGTTTGCCGTTTTCGACTCGCACGTCCTGGTGTTGGTGTGCGAAGTCTTCGTGTGGCTCCGTGAATCGATTTGCCGGGTATCCAGCCTCGAGGAACGGCCTGTGGTCGCCACCGCGGAGGTAACGATCTAATCGATAAATGACGGAAACATTCATACCAGTGGAAGGGTTTTGTGCAACTTCTTTGACGAACCGAGCGAGGTTGCGAGCGGGCGTATCATTTTCGCCTCCAACCGTTAAGCGTCGTTCTCGTACCGTGGAGTTTTCAACGCCAACAGGCGGAAGACCTTGAGCAAAAAGACGAATTTGATAGGGATCTACGGTTCCATCATCGGCCTTCGGTGAGCCAACAATGTCGTTGGTGAACATGCCCTCGACATTAACTCGCGGAGTTGATCTAGCGTATGTTTGTGCGAGGTGTTGAGCGCCATACAGCCCTTGCTCTTCACCTGCCACAGCCACAAACGCTATGCTGGCCTTGGGCCGGCGATATTTAGTCTGTGACATGATTCGTGCCAGTTCAAGCGATATAGCCACTCCTGATGCATCATCGTCGGCACCGGGGCCGGGGATTCATAATCATTGGGATCTGAGACTCTGGAATCGTAATGCCCCGAGACTACATACAATCGCTCTGGCTTCTCTGTACCGTGGAGGGTGGCCACGACGTCACTAATGCGGACTGGAAACGGAATTCGACTCCCGTCGGGTTCTTGCACATATGATACAATCTCCACTGTCAGACGACCGTCGCTGGCATCTGCATAGCGCTTGAATTCAGAATAGAGCCAGTCTCGGGCTGCGCCAATTCCACGGGTGGTACTGTTTTGTGTCGACAGTGTGTGACGAGTCTCGAAGGAAACGAGCTTGAGTATCGAGGCCTCTATATTCGAGGGATCAATCTCGGATAAAATTGATCGAAGCTCTTTTGGCGGGTTTTGTGGCAAGTTAAGGCCGCCCAGCTTGGTTGGTGGCCAGCTTGTAGCGGCGCAAGTGAAGAGCTTGGAAGCATCAAAGGCATTTCGGGCCTGGAGAACGGCAGCAGGATTTGGCGTCAGCACAGTTGTTAGTGCTGCTGCGCTTGCCCCTACGGCATTGGCGAGGAGGAGGTGAGGCCGCATTTTGAGAAGTTGACGCTGTGGTAGGTTCTCAACTGCTACATGCTTCTTGGTCCAATTTATAGTGTAGTCACATTGAGCGGGGTCCAGAAACTGAGGCATCTACTTAAGCATTGCTCGATCGCCACTCCGCTTTCAACGTTCATAACGTCACCTTATCATCTTGGCTGGCCGGTCTGGCCAATCAACAATCCGCCATATGAGGGGTTGATCGGAGTTTTCTGTATGATGCCTGTCAAGGACCCATATGTATGCAAAACTACGATTGTATATTGAGTCCTCCCTGCCTCGTCGAGCTAATAGGGACGACCTGCCGTTTTTGGCCTGGGCTCCTGATGGCGGCAAAACTTCGTTGGTGTTCGCCATCAGAGTCATTTTCAAGGCGTCTCCATAGATAAAGACATAGCCACATGCATTCTCCAAAGCTCAGGCTCTCATACGGCTCATAGGAACGACTCGATGTCATCTCTCATCGGTATCGACTAGACAGAGTTGACCATATTGGTCTTATCACAACAACCCAACAAGACATGTGTTCGCGTATTTCCATCTGCCTTTATAATTCTCTCTAAATCAACTAATTCAGCTACTTTTCTACATTCTTTTGGTCTCAACTGTCTTTAGTTTAGCCATTATTGAAGCTGGGAAAGAGTTGACGGATGTCCAATCATGACATCGTAAGCATGGGGGCGACTGAAGCCTCAGAATGTGCAAGATTCGCATCATATTGAGTTCGCTCAGTAAGCCATATGGTATCCAGTTCATAACAACATCGTCATAATCCAACCTCCACCAGAGGTCAGAATTAGATCTCTTAAATCTATATTTTAGCCAAGAGATGGATTTTGCAATGCTGCAAGTTATCTTGGTTAACAGTAACAGCCACAACTACCTTAAATCCTATAATCTCCAGGTATTCAGAATGCAGGATGTTTATTTTAGTCAAGTGGTAATGAATGTCCTAGGATGTTACTTGTATACTGTTCAGCCATCGCTGATAACCACCTTGGGGTTAAATGTAGCTATTCTCCTGATGTTCCCATTCGCTCGGGGTTTACCATCCATAGATAGCAAGCGAATCACTCGGCAACCCTGGGACTGAATAATAGGAAAGGCCCTTCATGGGCAGACGTCATCATATCCCACATCTGAAATTCATCAGGGCGGTCTCTTCCATCACGCTTCCCCTTCTGGCCACCTCCAACCTGTCCAAGCTCTCCTGCAGCACGTTCAAAATCAAAATGCCAAAAAGTTCGAGCCAATGAGAGGCTGATTTCTGAGTAAGCCATGGCTCTGCCGGCACAGGAGCGAGGACCGATGAGAAACGGCGCAAATGCTTGATTCATAAGCTCGAAGCTGCTAGTATCGCCATTATCAAGCCAACGCTCTGGTCGAAACACAAAGGGCTCGGGAAGTATTCTTCGTTATGGTGAAGAGCGTAGAGGCTGAGACCGACGATTACACCATCTGGAATAGCATGCCCATCAATCACAAGAGGGTACGAGAACCTGTTTCCTTTCTCATCAACCGCCACTTTTTCCCGCCAGAGCACAGACGAGTTTGGTGTTGAAATTCGCAATGTCTCGTCAATACAAGCGCGCAAGTACTTGCAGATTCGCAGCTTCTCTCCCGATTTTATCTCATCAGCAGACTGGAACGTGGTACGAATTTCCTCGGCCAGCTTCTTATAGCATGCTGGATACCGAGAGAGGTAGAAGAACATCGCGCTCATGGCGGTAGATACAGTACCACCACCAGCTATTAAGAAAAAAACGCCTCGGCCCAAAGCTCGCTGTTTTGAGGAGTATCGCCAACTGCCATATGGTCAATGGCAAATGAAAAAAGTCATGTCTAGCATCCTTTGGGAGTGCCAAGCGGGATCGGACCATTCGCTCCCAGATAGCCATGTATTTGCTTCGGCTCTTTCGACCAATGAGCCTTACTAAAGGCTCCAGTTTCTTCAGAATCGGTAGTTGCATATATGCATTATTGCGGAAGGTAACCAGGTGCAGGCCTGGAAAGAGCCAGTGGTTCTGCTCTTCTGTTTGAACATTGAGGGCGTATCCAAAGAATAGATGCCCAATCACATCACCAGCAAGTCGCCAGCACTGTGTCGTCATGTCAAGAGGTTTGCCTGACAAGCTCGCTTTCTGTACCTGCTTGATGAACTCATCGACTTGTTTCATCATAATAGGCTCAAACGTTCTTATTGACCGCTCGGTAATAGGCATGCTGACAACCTTGCGCTTTCGCCGATGCTCCTGAATATCCAATGTGTCGAAGACATTGCCATGGAGTGTCATTCGTGTTAGCTCGTAGACGCGTGATTTGTTGAGTTGTGGATTTGAATAGAGACCTTGTAAAGAATAGCTGTTAGCAGTTGCAAGGTATGCTATGGGAAAGGAAATGATGATTTTTACTCTGCAAGGCTGTGACCGTATTGAATACTATTCTATTAGGAGCCTGTCGTACAACAGAGCCGTATTTAACATGATTTTGATATGTGATTATATGGAGATCCCTGCGAAATGCATGGTAAACGCCATAAACATCCGTCAACTTTGCCCAAAAGGGGCCAGGGAAACTCTTCAGTGGGTGAAGCATGGTCCGGTAGTAGACTATAAGAAACCACTGTAGTTGCTTGAGTGGGGTCTGATATAAACTCAAGGGAGCACACTTACGTATACACCAAGGGCATAACACCCATACTGGACCCATGACGCAAATACGGCGAACAGACTCATGTATATGTTCGGAGTGGCGTTGCTGACTATATTGAGATGACAGATTGAGGTGTAGCAGTTCAATTGAACAAGGGTGTTTCTTTGGACCTGGATATATGGATGCTTATCTGATGTGTTATGTGAATCTAGGCGATTCGGATGGGGTTTAATGGGTTGGGTAGAGCAGAGTGATCCGATCACGCTGAAAATGATAACCGAGAGCTGGAGTTTCTTCAGAGGCGCGAAAACTGGGGATGGCTAGCAATACCCTTGAGCAACGGGGACACTGCCTTGGTTGGTTGGCCCATGGGATTGCTGAAATGGACAATGAATCTGTGTTGTAACTTAATGATCATGAGTTGGCTCCCGCAGATCCATAAGAATTTCGGACATCATTGTTTCTGAACCAACTTCGACCGGCTGTTGGCGCCCAACTTTGACACGTCAGGTGTGGGCCACACTCGAGTGCGCGTTCTGTCCTTTCAATTCATGCAAGGACCTCTTCTGTTGGTAGTGCCTTTTGCTGACGCTGGGGTCGAATTTTGTGTTGGTTGTGATGATATTGCGGCTTATGACAATGGATTGGCTGCACAGCAACACCCCACCACACCTTCGAAGACGCTATAACTCACCGAGATTCTCTTGGCATTGCAACGTATTCCCTGAAAATGAGAGACTACAGCTAATACCGGCGTATTGTTGCGCCCGTACAGGATAACGATTCATTGGGTTGGCGGATCGGCCATATGCAGTAGGTTCGACGGCGTAGAACACGGCTGTGACAAAGTTACTGCCTCTCTGAACTTCACAAGTGTATGCGGATGTCTGAGCCGAAACTTCAATGTATGATAGTTCATCAACTCAAATAACAGTGAGAAGATATCCTCGCAACAAGGAATCCTGCACGCCACCATGACACCTCACCAAGCCCCTCCCAAGATACCTCCTATAGACAACAAATAAGACCTATGAAGACTCTGGCTAGTACAGCCGGAGCAGAATCGCACAGTACTCAGCTTTAAACCACCAGGACTGTAGACTCTTAATACTTCGATAGTGATCACTTAGTTATTCGATTATATGACTACTAGGAATTCTTGAGTACTAAATTAAGACAAAACGACGTGACTTTTTCCCTCCATTTTCTTATCGCTTGGATTGTTAACTTTTCTTTATATAAGTTGGAAAGTACATGCAACATAGGAAACTGACGGAGCTATAGACTCTCTAGAGCGTGTTATAGATAGCTGCAGACTATCTATTATAGATCTCCCGTTATTTCGTAGAAGCACTATCTATTCCTATCAAGCAAGTTCAACAGCATCCACCTATAACATTAAAAGAATATTATCGTTTTAAAGCGTACAAAGCTTATATATATTAGTGCAGATTCTACGTGCTATCTCAAGTAAATCCCGATAGTCTGCTGCATGTAGGCATTTCTCCGCAGCCTCGACATCCTGTTTCGCATCATAAAAAGTCTACTTCTGAATTATGTCAAGCTACTTCTGCACTTGAACTTTGCCATCGACAAGAGTAAACTCCGCTTTTCCACCTTGATCTGGAGAACAAATGCCATCCAAATCAACATATTTAAACTCCGTATACTCTGCGTCGTAACCACAAACGATGTTAAATGCATTTGTAGCTTGGCTAAGGCACCAATAGATTATTAATCGCTTTACATAGGGAAGATCCTCCGGCTTCACTTACATAGTTCCAAGCAAAAGCCACATGATGGATGCTATTGTAACTCGTGCCATTTTTGTTCCGCTTGAGGACCACAAGATATCCAGGAGAACAGGAAGTATAGGAAGTATAGAAGTAGCGCCTAGGGATAAGAAAATTACGAACAACTGCTGCGTATGTCCATTCACCGGATGCTATGCTTGGAGAAATGAAGGAGTTCTTATAGCCACTGCCCGAGATCAAGGTGAGCATTCCAACGCCAGGTCTGAGACACATCTATTACGCATTTGTAAGTGCCATACATACAGACCGTCACATGAAACAGTGGTATAGTAGTTAGATCATTAGATTGCTGCAATAAGGAACCTTGACTCAGATTGATCATGTTTCTCGGCTGTATTACTAGTGATGAGTCGATCAAGTGATATGTAGTAAAATTACAGTATATCCTAGGAAGAGGGGTCAAGAATAGTAAATTGAATATACGAAGTGTTTAAGAAAATATTGGCCCTACAGTGAGGTAGCTAATGTATTAATAAATGATAAAACTTAATATTCTTCTATAGATAACAGATATATTACAAAGATTTTCATGAAGTTATTAAAGATTATAATTTATTGGGGCTAAAATCCCTACCTACTCACATAACTATGACGTTCGTAGCATTGCAAGCTCAATATCAAATAGTCAAATTTAAAGATTGAAGACAAATTACTGCTCCCTTGACGTTGTTATGATTCTCGAAATAACCGAACGTACGGTCTCGGGTGCGGTGTTGTTTTGCACCCAGGAAACGAGCGTCCTTTTGTTTCATCATGATGGAGCTTAAAAAACACCCACGCCGGCTGAGACGGTAATTGCAGCATGAACCCTGCGCAGATCGGAACCTATGTTCGTCTGTGCCATTCCACTGCCGCAAATACCCATGTGCTTGCTTACTGGAGCGATTTCTGTGGACGCTGCCACGCTCGTGGTACTTCCTCATTTGGCGCGGCTTTCGTGATCAGCGGTATGAATTTTCCGGTAGCCTTTCCTCTTCTGATACGGAAACCAACACATATATTTCTCCCTATTCCTGCCAAAATTTGTAACAGCGCCTGGTGCACACCCACCGGTAAAGCAAATCGGGCTTTCAAGAGAACTAAAATGCAACATCTCGTCATTGTTGGCGCATATGATAATATGACCATAGCGTCACTCCTCAATTGAAAAGGACAGGGTCGGGTTGGTGTGCGACAGTATCAAACTTACCAACGCCATGCCTTGGCAGGTCCCTTTGGCAACACAAACTTCCGGATAATTGTGTAACAAGAGGAATTTCCCAGAAAAAACCCAGCCACATGCAGGTCCTTGTAAAGACAATGCTACGTGATGCTGGGGAGGCTCAAGCCGGGTTCCACCTTGAACAGAGTTGGTGCAAAGCTCAATGATGCCAGTTGCTGCATTACATTCTGATTGGTGTGGGTATTCTTCCCTTATTTCTTGGTGTTGCCGGATAAACATCCCAGCATTAAGAAGGAATTTATGGGTATCCTCCAAGAGCCGGCAGCTCTGCAGAAGCTGGTTTGTTTCCTGGTCATTTTAGGTAAAGTCGGAATGAAAACACGGCGACATACCCTCCGGATTTGGCATCCGCAAGGACAGGAGAAATTATTGCCGGCCATAGCGGGTGCAAAGCTGTCCAACGCCTAGAACGTCTAACTCCTTGTAGCCTAGACATTTTGGCGAAACTAGGTCCGTTGAATATTCCATCCATTAGTTACCCCTAGCCAACTTGCCTCTATTATCACCTTTTGAACTATTCAGCAAGGGTATGCTATCTTGCTGGCATGTATAAAAGGGGCTTTTAGTGCGCTGGCATGTTTGCCTTTTCTTGACCAGTGTCAGGTTGCCAGCTTAAGCCTTGCTTGGGAAATTCGCAATCATGCATTCTCTTCCTGTGGTTCTCGCTCTTCTTCCCACGGCTGTGCTCGCCCAATCCCTCTTTGGGGCCAGTGTAAGCCATAACCGTCACCAAAAAGAACTACGTTTCAGTGTACTAATTGTCAAACAGGTGGCGGACAAGGCTGGACTGGGCCAACAACCTGTGTTTCTGGGGCAGTCTGCCAAGTCAGCAAGTAAGTGCCCCTTTAACCAAACAGCTCTCTTTCTACCAGTCTTTTAACAACAAGTTTCCAGCCAATGGTACTCCCAGTGTGTCCCCGGATCAGGCGGAGGTAACCCTCAACCCACCACCACTGGAAACAACCCCGGTCCTACCAACAACCCTGGAACTGGTGGAACTGGCCTCCACAACAAGTTCAAGGCCAAGGGCAAGCTGTATTTCGGAACCGAGATCGACCATTATCATCTGAGCAACAGCCAGTTGACCACCATCGCCAAGAACAGCTTTGGCCAGGTCACAAACGAGAACAGCATGAAATGGGATGCTACTGAGCGTAAGTCACTCTTCTCTGTGGGTCTTTCCTGTAGTTGTTGGCGGGTGTTAACTTGCGCACAGCAAGCCGGGGTCAGTTCACCTTCACCAACGCAGATGCCGTTGTCAACTTTGCTCAAGCCAACGGCAAGCTTGTTCGTGGCCACACCCTGCTCTGGCACGGTCAGCTGCCGCAATGGGTTGAGAACATCAGCGACCGCAACACCTTGACTCAGGTTATCCAGAACCACGTCACCACCCTGGTAACCCGCTACAAGGGCAAGATCGTCCAATGGGACGTTGTTAACGAGATTTTTGCCGAGGATGGCTCTCTCCGTAACAGTGTTTTCAGCCGTGTTCTCGGCGAGGACTTCGTCGGCATTGCCTTCCGCGCAGCTCGTGCCGCCGACCCTGCTGCCAAGCTCTACATCAACGACTACAACCTCGACATTGCCAACTACGCAAAGGTCACTCGTGGCATGGTTGATCACGTCAACAAGTGGCTTTCCCAGGGCATCCCCATTGACGGAATTGGCAGCCAAGCCCACTTGGCTGCCCCGGTGGATGGAACCCTGCCTCTGGCGTTCCCGCCGCATTGAAAGCGCTTGCTGCCTCTAACGTTAAGGAAGTTGCCATTACTGAGCTTGACATTTCTGGTGCTGCCGCAAACGATTACCTCACCGTTATGAATGCCTGTCTCCAAGTCTCCAAGTGTGTTGGAATTGTAAGTCAACTCAACCCAGCCCAACCCACGACCTCTAAACATCATTTACTAACGTGAAAACAATCAGACCGTATGGGGAATCTCGGACAAAGAAAGTTGGAGACCTAATGATAACCCTCTCCTCTTCGATCGTAACTATCAGCCAAAGGCCGCTTACAACACCTTGGTCAACAACCTCTAGACAGGCCGGTATGGCGATGATTGGCTATCATTACGTAACCTTCAACTTGTCTATCTTGTTCTATGGGATGTAAATATTGAGAGGGTAGCAATAAACTCGTTTACAACTTCAAGGCTCATCGTTGGTGTGCGGGTGGAAGAGGGATGAGATGACGCATAGGTTCGGAGAAAGAATTCCGGAAGAAGCAATAAAAGACTAGTAGTATGTTCACTCTCATTATCCATACGAAAAACCATGTGATTATTTTCCCTTGAATTGAAAAAGCCGTGCTAAAGTCAGCCAGCGTCGGAAGACTTTCGATGAGGAGGTTTCCACTCTTTTCAACCACAACACAAAAACAAAAGGGAATTAAAAGGGGCAACAGCATGGATATGCGCCTCATGCGAAATTATTTAAAAGAGCTTGACATAATCAACAAGCCGGTTTCGCCTACTCAGATGCGCTATAAGCTGAATTGATATCACGCCTTCCACCATTTTGTCTTCCCTAGTGGTCAATGCTAAGTGATTCTACCTACCCTACACTTACATCGGAGGTACACATCGACCTCGGAATGAGTTACTCGTGAATTTCAGCTATGCATGCAAGAAATTTTAGTTTTTATGAGTTCCCATACTTAGTTTCTTATCTTCATCGCAATCATTTGCGTAAGATTGATTCTCTGGCTGCTTTGGGCTTCCGGCCTCATCGTCACCACGACCGCTCCATTAGCCGTCACAAATGCGGAAAAATGGCCCTCGGAGGAAACTCCTCGACCCGGCGCTGCCTATCTCCCTCCTCGATATCTGCTCCTCCTCTTCTTTATCGCTTGGTTTTGTTACCATTTGCCCCGCTTGCGGCGGATTGGGAACTCTGTGACCCGTGGGTTTGCCGTCTCGGGAAACTTCCTTACACTGGATACATCTGCAAGGATAGAAGTTACTCATCAGAATACACGGCTGCTCTTTGATAATTATGTCCCATTCCCTATTCAACCCTAGTCCGGGCTCTTTGCAATGAATTTGCAATGAACCTACAATGAGATGACAGAAAGTTCGCTTACCTGGTGCAGATATTTTAACCACACATCGACAAGATGTTTGAGAAAAAACAGCCAGAAACAGAAAGAAGAGGGTCTAGTCGTCGTTGATGTCAAGTTCATCGCATCTCCTCCTCCAAAACTAATTTTACGTAGGTAGGTTAGTGGTTGCTGTGTATATACCTGGTAAGTGAGGACTGTCACTAGGTACTCACCTACTTTATGAGCATCCGTATTCAGATGCTTCTGCATGTACTTACTGTAAGTGGAGTTGTGCCTGAAGCAAGGAAGCATCCACATATGACAAACTCAGAGACCGAGGGTCTCCCAATCCACCGCAAGGGTGCAAATGGTCAAAAAGACCAGCTACAAGCTGCTTCAGAGCTATTGTTTCGTACATGGAGATTCGTAGGGTTTCGATCTCTGATCTTTCATAAGGTGTATCTATATCAAGTTACTCATGGCACCCCACATAGATCTAGGGCAAATACAGTAACAGGAGTTACTTACCCGACTTATGAGAGGGCCGGAAAGGGAGAGGAGGAGTGGGAGAGGGCGAAGATAACAACAGCAACGGCGAGGGCAGGTCGGATGACGGGGAGGATGAGGCACCGCAGGAAGGAGAAGAAGAAGACAACGGCGAGAAGGGAGGAGGGAGGCGGCGGTAGCGCAAGGGGCGTGTATGGAGGGCCAATCCTCCGCGGCCGTGATGGCGTCGTGGTGGTGTCGACGGGACCCGAAGCCCAAAATCACGCAGCACGGAAGGTGGAATCCATCTTTCATGAGTGATAGTGAAGTAGTAACAAAACGGCGATATTTCGTGAGTCCATAGCTTAAAGCTTTATGGGAGTTTTCAGAAAGATTATAATAATAAAATACTAATAAAATACTAATAAAATAATAATAAAATAATAATAAAATAATAATAAAATAATAATAAAATAATAATAAAATAATAATAAAATAATAATAAAATAATAATAAAATAATAATAAAATAATAATAAAATAATAATAAAATAATAATAAAATAATAATAAAATAATAATAAAATAATAATAGAAAAAAAATAAAGATATACTTAAATATTTATTTTAATTATATATATATATATATTATATAATTATAATTATAATATTTATCTGGTCTCTTTCTTCTCATGGCCGCTTGCGGTCCCTATTATATTGCTACCCATTTGTCTGCGTTGTATGTGCGTTGACGATGAGTTACCTAGCAGAGTCCTCTCTACTCTACGACGTTGCAGATACTTTGGATGCGAATGGACACAACTGATCAACAGCACCAGAATGTCAAAGTTCATTGGGCTGATTTGGAATTCATTTGGGACAGCTAGATTTACAAGTTCCAAACTTGCACTTGAAATCAACTGATATTGGGGCCTCCTTTTGGTATTGGCAATTTATTAAAGGTCATACCACGTCAGGATATTGGTTAGAGTTTAATGTATCTTGTGATGCTATGCTCTTGATGTTCTTGATCTACTGGGTGTCTTGAGCCCTGAACCCTAAGCCCTTGATGATACTGCTAACTCAGCTGCCTTAAGCTCTGACAATGTTGAAGATACTCATGGATGCGGCTTCTGGGGCCTTAAGTCAACTGCTTCGAGCTCTGAAATCTGTGAAAATGATGCTGACTTGGTTGCCTCAGGCTATGATCATCGTGGTATCGAGCGTAGCGAGGCCAGCTCGATGCAATCGCCGCCGGAGGCACTTGCTCGGGGCCCTTGACGTTGCCTTTGGCATACCCTAGAGCCCAACTGGGTTTCCGCTTTGCTTACCCTTACGGGAAGAGCTCACGTTACCTTAATGACTAGTACCAGAGATGCTATATAAATCAACGAGTTTGCTCATTCATCTGCTCATCTTAGGCGCATGAGGATTAAGTTACGTTTTCTGGCCAGTTTCTAGGGGTCTGGCTACAGAGGCAGCTCTGGGAGACAGGGTGCTTGCGACGGATCATGGTCCTGACATCACAAGGGAGGCATATGGTAACTAACCAACCACCACTATTTACTCATCAAAATGAATTCGTGGGGTGAATCAAATTTGCCGACAAAAGTTGTGCCTTGTTGTGTCTTAGAACGATGTGAATGAATTTGACATCATCGAATCAGGTAAACCATCAATCATATGTGGGGCCGACCTTTCTGGAGCCACGGGCCAAGGTTTGGCATTTCATCCATTGATCACGTAGATTAAACAACCCAATCGACTTGTACAGCAACAAAAAGGATCATGGGAGACGCATCCATTCTCAATATGACCACTGCCCTCATCTTTGGGGGCAATGGAAAGACGGCTCGACATTTGACTACCATACTCCTAGATGCCAAAACCCCGCACACCGTCTTTAGCGTCATCCGCGATCCGAAGCAGATCCCAGACTTGGAAGCCATCAGGGCGAAACCGATTGTCCAGGACATCTCAACCGGCACAGAGGCAGATTTCTTGGAGATAATTGAGCGTACCCGCCCGGACGTACTTGTCTGGGCTGCTGGCGGCAAGGATCCCAAGTCGGCTGAAGCGGTGGACCGGGATGGAGCCATTCGCGCTATGAATGCCTTGGCTAAGGCTACCGTGACGACAAAGCGGTACATCGTTATAAGCGCCCTGGATGTACGTGATAGAGAGACAAGCCGGTCCCCGATTGGTACACGGAGGCAGATGAGAAACTGAGCGAGCGCATGTGGGGAGTCATCGGACCCATAATGCGAGCCAAACTTGCAGCAGACACGGAGTTGAGGGTTGGGAATGCGGCTCGAAGCTCAACTACACCATAGTGAGACCAGGTGGTTTGACAGAGGGTCGTGGTACCGGGAAACTACGTGCTGGCAAGGTCAGGGTTATCGGTATGATCACCCGGGAAGATGTTGCCAGAGTCATCTACGCAGCCCTGCACAATAAGAAGACTCACGGCCTTGCGTTTGACATTCTAGGGCCTACGGACGAGAGCTCGACAATTGAGGATGAGGTATCACGAGTGGCAGAGAACCATGAAGATACATTTGAGGGCTACTATTGAACAAGTAGGCTTCAGAATGTCATAATCCCATGGGCTCAGTGTTCTTCATGTCCTAAGTTATTGAAATGACACACTGAACATGTTCTTCATCAACTCCCCAAACCCGAATCAACCAATGATTGCCACACAGATTGTTCGTGCTAGTGGCAGCCTCAAATGTCACCACTGGTATTAGGAGCCTCGAAAACAAACGGCTCGACTTATGGAAGCCATGTTTAGTCACATTCAATACTCCAAGCATAGGTGGTCTCACTAATCATGTAAGATTTATGAGGTCTGCTTATTTGATAGAGGTACATACAGAGTTAGATGTGAGGATATCTACTAACTTGATGAGCTTCGTCAACGCCGAGATGAGAGCTGTGTGAGATAACCTTCCATTGGTGAGCTATCATATTAAAGTACTGAAGCCTGACCAAATTTTTCGATTTTTTATCCTGCTGTAAATTTATTTATTATCTCGGAACGGGTGGCGTGAGAGCCTTCGAAGAAGACATTATGCCAACAAGCAAAGCTTTAACAAAGTACCACGTCGGGTCTATTCACGGTTGGAAAATTTCATGGGTAGAATCGGAGATGGCGACATGACAACAAGCATAAATGAGCAAATATTGCACCCATGAGAAGAGGTGCTGTGGATGTGATGTTGAGCCTTTTCCTTGATTGGTTCATTTGCCCTACGCAATTGACAAGGCTTGGTAAGACAAGCTTCGACCGTATCTCCGGCCGAAGGCTTGTTCTCTCCGGACCCCGGTGGTCTCGCATGCACTAATCAGGGCCACCAAATCACGAATCGTCGCTACAAGACGATCGCCTCTTGAATCGCAGGCATGCGGGACCTTTTAGAGCCCCATGAGGAAGGTGGTAGGGTAGTCCGTGCCGTACTACGTCACCTCATAGCATTTCAACAGCCGAACACCCGACCAGCGGCATGACTCGACTAGGCTAGTCTGGAGGAATGAGTACTTCTTATTTCGGCAATTTATATCAAATCTTGAAGTATCTTGGCAAAGGTAGAAGCAGTCAACTTGGAGGAAAAGAATCAAGAGACGCCCAAGCATGTTATTTGCGCCCGAATGTGCTGTAATCATCCCTGTGTGGCTCAGCAGCCCTTTGCCATGCTATCGCCACACTAATTTGTAGGACGCTCGCTACTAAACAATTGCGGTGCTGACAGATGGAGATGTGTGGGTCATGTAACTAGCCGGTGCCGAATACCGAACGTTGTGTCATGAACTAATGCTCCATAGCCATTCAATTGCCATATCGATCCATTTTAGCTTGGGACTTTTGGGAACTTTGCTAATCTTCATACATATCATAGTAAACAGGCATATAATACCTTTACACACGGAAATGCTCAAATACTGGCTGCCCCGGGTTGACACTTGGAGCAAGATCCAGGTGGCTGCAGTTTCTTCATAGACCAAGTCAAGATGAAGCTCCTTAATCTCTTTAATGTGCTACTTTGCGCCTCGTCTGCGCTTGGTTTCAGAAGCCGGCCAAGCCTACACTTCCAAGATCCATAGTTGAAAGGCGGGTGGGCAACCAGCCGTTCTCGCACCCGGAAATTCGGAAGAGAGCTTCCAGGTTCCTCACGGATAAAACCAAGGGTGAGCAAGTGTAGGCCGGTGAACCTATCAAACATTGACCTAATTGGATAATAGATTTCTCCGTCAACGGCTCCAGCATCCCAGAGGTTCCGTTCGATATTGGCGAGTCTTACGCTGGACTCCTTCCAATCTCTGATAACCCCGATGAGACCCGCAAACTTTTCTTCTGGTTCTTCCCTCGACAGCTTCAAAAACCCCGAGGAGGTCACCATATGGTAAGGAAACAGACTCCTGCCAGTTGGCCTTCTAATCCCACTAACGCGAGACAGGCTCAATGGAGGACCTGGTTGCTCTTCGCTTTCCGGATTTCTGACTGAGAATGGACCTTTTACTTGGGAGGCAGGCACACTTGCTCCTGTGCAGAACCCCTACTCATGGACCAACTTGACAAACATGCTATGGGTTGAACAGCCTGTCGGAGTAGGCTACTCCCAAGGAGTACCCAACATCAGCAATGAGGTTGAACTTGCGGCTGAGTTCCGGGGCTTCTACAAGAGCTTTGTCGATACCTTTGAAACCAAGAACTGGAAGACATACATCACTGGCGAATCCTACGCCGGTTACTACGTCCCTTACATTGCTGATGGTTTCATCTCTGCCAACGACACCGAGTACTTCAACTTAGCGGGAATTAGCATCAACGACCCAATCATAGGTGATGAAACGATTCAACAGCAGGTCGTTATATTGCCCTATGTTGAGTTTTGGCAAAACTTGCTGTTTTTGAATGAGACCTTTCTCAATCAGGTTCGGGAGCGTCAGAATTCTTGCAACTACTCTTCATACCTCGACACCTACTTCACGTTCCCGCCGCCCCAGGAGCCTTTCCCTGTCCTTACGGATCCGTACAGTACTGAAACAGGTGCTTGCGACATGTTTGACACTTTCTACAGTGCCATCTTGGAAGTCAACCCGTGCTTTAACATTTACCACATCACGGAAACCTGCCCACACCCATACTCTCAGCTGGGAATTGTTAACAGCGGTGACTACTCACCTCCTGGTGCCACTATCTACTTTAACCGAACGGACGTTAAGAAGGCGTTGCACGCTCCTCTGGATAGCAACTGGCAGCAGTGCACGGATATTAATGTTTTTGGCCATGGCAATTCTAGTAGCCATGGTTCTGATCAGTCCGTTGGCCCCGCCAATAGCGGTGCCCTGCAGCGTGTTATTGAATTCACCAACAACACAATTATCGGCTCTGGTGATCTCGATATGCTCCTCAGCACCAACGGCACTCTCTTCGCGATCCAGAACATGACCTGGAATGGCGCACAGGGACTGTCAAAATACCCATCCACGCCGCTTTACGCCCCTTATCATCCCGAATACAACGGAGGAGCTCTGGCAGGTGCCGGTGTTCAGGGTGTGTGGACGTCTGAGCGTGGGTTGACATTCTATACTGCCCGTCTTGCTGGTCACGAGCTGCCTGGCTACACTCCGGGTGTTGCATACCGTATGCTGGAGATATTGCTCGGAAAGGTAAAGGATTTCAGCAGCGTCCAGAGCTTCACGACTCAGCCTGGAAACTTTACTGGGAACGGAACCATCTATAAACGTTGAGAGCATTTGAATGCACGGGAAATAATTGCACATAAGAGCATTGAATAGACCTTATGTGTATCGTCAGACTTAGCATAGGCGCATGGTATATATAAAGTCCCGGCTGTTGCGAGATTATCAAAAGAAGAATTTGTCTCTTATATGTTGAATTACTATTGAATGTAGCTTCCCATGGTGTGCGAGTGAGGCTATAGTCATAAGCTAGTTGATAACGATGTCGCATGTCCAACGTGTATGTTGCCCTTGCATACTTTAGTGAGTAGCATATATTGCCAACACTATAAAAGGTTGACATCTACCCAATACAGGTATAGCAGTACCCTGGCATATGAACTAGCCGACGAGTCTTTCATTGCCAGTCAGTATCATAAGTCCACCATTCCACCTATATTTACTTTAGAGAGGACGTCCACGAGCATCATTTGCCAAAATCCTTTACGTGATTGCTTGTATAGGATCAATGCGGGATTTGATTTGATTGTCAACGAGATAGCCTTGGTACAGAGCTATCTACAAAGTCTCAAAATCCGCGGATCTCTCCGTCATATCCAACCATCTTCCCACCATGCTTCTCTTTCGTAGAGTTCGCAAATACTCCCATCATACCATCGCAGGATACATCCACGGGAAGACAGGCATTCTCAGGGAAGCCAAGATACTGGGCTCCTGCTTTACCAAGATCTGTCAAGACCACGCCTGGATCCATAGAAAAGGCGTTGAGCCAGGGTCCTCGCTATTGATACGCACAATGTACCAGTTAATGGCGGCTTTGGAAGGCCCATAACACGCATTAGGAATGGGTGGTTGATTTCTATCAATCGTTAGTTGCTATAGTTCGATAAATCCAACGCCAAAATCAACTATAATTTATAATGTCAGACGTACGCTATACATCCAGCTGCGGATCCCATAGTGGCAAAGATTGGCTCCTGGGGAGTTTTTCATTAGCTGTCGGGTAGCTTGATAGAGACTAATTCCACCGTAGACATTGGGGCCCATGTGAGCTCTAACGTCATCTAGATTGGCATCAGCTACAGTGGGCCACGCAAAAGAGACTCCAGCATTAGCGATAACAATATCCAGGTGGTCGATGCCGTAGTTTTGGTGCAGCTCTTCAACCGCATTCGGGGCATCTTGGTCCAGTGTAGCATCAAGCTTAACAATGATGAGTTTACTGCCCTTTCCCTTTGGAAGATCGACCAAGGCATGTGAGGAGTGGTGTTCTGGGTTGCGGTTCCCTGCAATGACAGTATGGTCATCAAGAGCAAGAAAGCGTTGGAGAAGTCCCCGCCCGAGACCGCGGTTTGCTCCGGAGATGAAGACGACAGTAGACATGGCTAGGGGCATTTAGATTCTGCTGAACGAATGAAGCAAAAGAGAGAAACAGACGTTCAGCTAACACCAATATTTAACAATCAACAAAGCTTACCAACCAACAAGGATTGACAACCAACAAAGCTTACCAACCAACAAGGATTGCCAACCAACAAAGCTTATGAACCAATAAGGGTTGGGGACCAGCAAGGCGTTCGTACTGTATCTTTGTAATGAAATAATATATGTCAATTTCTAAGCATTAGTCCTGGGGTATGGAGAAAAACCAAAATGATACTGAGATGGGGAATCTGTCGACCAACCGAGGTACCACCCAGCCTCCCAAAGAAGAGATACTATGGAGTGGCTGCAGCCCCAACCGAAACCCCAGAAACATGTCTCTCATAACAGAATAGGCTATAACTCTGGCCATTTACTCTTAGTCAATTTGTCGTACGTGCGTATCGAGCATATGGCGAAGCAACCACAGTAGGCTCCGTCTCAAGTGGTAGATCCGCCAACCATGTTGATACTTAATCACAGTACAAAGTCATGGAGGCCGAGTTTCAAAACACAAAATTTATTGCTTGCGCTAAAATCACATTATTACTAGCAGGCACAGCTCCACCTTTGAGCAAACCTTACGGCTGACGTCCCCATGTGAAGAGAATCAATCTAGAACTATTGGTATCAAACTTACGTTGGGAGGTCAGAGTGTTTTAGATAGCCTACACAAGAACACAGTCTGAATTGCAGTGAGGAAAACTTCGAGAATATTACTTCAAGGCTGATGATTATGCTAGGCCTATCCGGAAGGGATGCGCAGGTAATACGTTTTGAGATGAGTATTGGGCATAGAGGCTGGTCTGAAATAGTTTAAATGCTGGATCATAGCTCTTCTGACGACAGTAAAAGTAGTATAGTGACGTAAGGCATGTCTTGTCACCGTCTTACTGCAATGCTCGCTTTTCTAACCTCATAACGGCACACAGACTATTGATTGTGCTGATGATAATGATGACGATAGTAGTACAAGTATTGGTGTTCGTAACGAGCATCAGCGTAGTTAGTGTGCGTCGTGGAATGATCTAGCTCCTCTCGACGCCCTTGTGGCGATGTGAGAGAATGGCGATCCGGTCTAGGTTCCAAAGAGGCAATCCTCGTAGTGGTACAACTGTGCCGCAAATTAACAGTTGCTCTGGCAGGCGACTCCCAGCCAAGAGTGCTGTTGGCTCGCCTGATGGAACGAGCTGGGCTAGCCAACGAAAATGAAGGAGATGTGGCCGTATCGTTAGTTGGCCAATAGCCCCAGGAGTTCCGAGCAAGACTAATGAGCGGCATCCCCGTCGAAACTTTGACACCGTGGCCATGATTTCCTGCGATGGACGGGCTTTTGTACTGACAGCAGTAGATCCTCCCAGCAAAGGGTACACAGTTTCCTCTTTTGCCATATTGAAGACGTCATGTGTTCCTGTAGATCTTGCGGATGTTGCGTCTAAGCATGAGGGGTGGGATGTTGAGATAATCTGCGGGTTGCAATTTTAGCAGTGGTCGTGTCATGGTTTGTCTCAACCAGTGGTATGGATAACCTCTTCGTACTACTGATGTTTGAAATAGACGTGTTGCGTTTTAATGAACAATTGGACTGCTGCCGCATTGATTTTCCGTGGCTTTGGAGGAGACCGCCAGTAAATGGGCTTTCAGGGGCTGATGATTTCTTGCACATGACCTAGCCTCGGCCTGATGCTTCAGAATTTGATACCTGTCCCCAGTAACCCCTCGGATCGAACTCGTTACATTTCCTCGGAATGTCGATACCCTTTCCAACTCCACATGATGAACATGGTGATGGTATAGGATTTGATGGGAAGTGACTTTGATATCCAATGATCGCCTCTGGATTGTGAACCACTTCCTGTGTCACCATTGGGCTAAATTTCGAAACTCGTTCCTCATTATTCCCCATGGACTTGGTAGCTGGCTCCGTATCGAATAAAGTATCAATAGGTTCAATACCAACAGCCGTTTTGGCTGCAGATACCTTTTCTCGGTTGCTGAGGCTGATGATTCCGTTGGTTGCAGCAACCAATGATGGTTTCTGGGATTTATTGTTCCACTTTTCTTCTCCGTTACTGCGATCAATATTTTTCTTCGCAAGATAAATGGTCCTCCAATCTTGAACATATTGTTGAAAGTTGTCTGCTAAATTCTGATCATCTGTCGTGAAAAAGTGGATGTAGTTTCTTGTCTTCAGAATGAGGTCATGGTTCTGCAGGCTTTTAAGGGCAAAACAGTATTTCTTTGGCGGCTGTAAGCACTGAAACATGTAGCCCGAAGTGACATGGCAAATGTCAAAATTTGATAAATCACAAAGCAGACGACGATTTTGAGTAGACATCCGCACGTCTTTCCTCCTTGACAAAAGACTTTGCCAGTATCAAGAAATGTGATGAGCTCCTCACTCCATTCACCAATCTCTTGACAATGGTAAAGTGAAAAATGGACAGAACCCAGTGGTGCTACAAGCGGCTTTGGGATAGATTCTGTCGGAAATCCTGTATGTTCTCCCAATACAACACGGAGCGAATGACGACTGTCTGACTCCCAGGAGTCCAGAATCTCATGAATCAACTCGCTATGTCTTAATTGGCGTTCGAGCCCAGAGGCGAAACACGATTCGACAACGACGCTAGTCTGAGGATTTATTGGATGCGGTCCAAGAGTTGCTAACGTGTAAAGGATATCCGACGGGGACGTAGTAGACGTCACCGGAAGATCAATAGAGAACCTCATATATCGTACATTAACTTTCTGCTTGAACATTAGTACATCAATCTGATTCAAGACCGAGGCTTATACCCTTTCATCTGGAATGCTGGTTGACGTCGGTCCATCTGTTTGGAAGCCACCACCGCCTTCGTCTAAATCGGGAGACATTTCCATTTCTACGAGTTGATCAAAGGTTGCTTTAGGAAGATAGTTAGCTGTAAAACGCCATAAATAACCAAGGTTCACTCCAACAACGAGTAAGTCGACGCCAAAGGCCTTGGAAGAGCCAATAGGCCTCGCCTTGAGAATATGTGCAGCGTAATAGATTGCAGAGTTGGTGAACATTTATCAGTAAGTTGGATCTAGGCACATATATAGATAATTTGACAGGGGCTGTACTAGAGGCTTAATCAGGGTAATGATGGACCAATCCTCGAGGGTATTCTCCCCATGCAGCAGGCGTCATACGCCCCGAACTGGCCAAATATTTCATATTGAAGCTGACGATCGCATAATACAATGAAATCGAACAATCACCTCTACATCAAATCGCCAAAGACATTTGACGAGAGCGATGCAGGATGCGGAGAAAATCCTGACAGCTGGGATCTATGCCCAATGTAGTATGAATCAATCGGCTGGTTTCAGGGGAAAATGAAATAAGCACAGGGGATTGGCTGACAGTCATTTGTAAAATCATAATTGAATAGTAATCCACGCGTCCACGTCTCTGGATCGGGTAAATTTCACCGTCTCCACAGCTTGGATGGAGAATTGGCCGGACCTGAAAACCCAGTTTCATTGACCCTGGCGACTGCGGGTCTTGAGATATCTGTCGGTGTTTCCCAGTGCCAGATATAATTGGAAAGCTAGCCAAAGTTACCATCGTCACCACTTGACGCACCAATGTCCATAGCGTTCTGCCTCTCACCAAGGTGCTCGTGTTTGGTTAGAATACTCTTTTGTCGTGAAGGTGATTCTGGAAACATATAAAAAAGAACAAAAAAACAAAACAAAACAATGCAGTTGGTCAATTCTCCAAGAGGCGCCGTGGATGAGACACCAAAGTCAAGATATCACAATGTGATGCCTATTAAATCTTGAACCATGGTTAAATGTGAACGGGTCCTGAAACAATCCATCTTTTCGATACAAAGCATGCAATGCAACGGGTCAGTCTGTAAGCAGACCGGATATTAGTTTAGGGACTAGGTAAACAGACGATACACTCGACAAAGTACTCCGCGGCTCTATATCTATATGTACCAACGCTTGGATAAAGCGTGGTGTCAGAGTCAAGGAATAAAGAGCTTGAAAATCGCACATGACGGGCTCCACCTACTGTTATTATATCAGACTTGTATGTTGTAGCTTTAGATGTAGATCTTACCACCGGACATCTATGATACTGGAATCTACTCTCATTCCAGTTCTTTAGGGCCGCTCTTTTCTTCACTGAACAAGTCAGCTGAGAAATGCTTTTTTTTCTTGGGGACGAAAATAGTAAATTCTGGGACTCCAACCATCACATGCTGTTTAGAAGCAAAGGCAAATTTTTACTAATTCACATTCGTCCAGGCTAGGATGTGATGCTTCTCGTCTAACATGGAGTTGAACAAGCTGGACATTTGTGCCGCATAGTAAAATGCATTTCTACTTCCATTAGATTTTACCTTTAACGATACCACTATGAAGAACCCTGCAATTTTGAGATGTAACTTCAGCGACGTCATGCTACTATAATCTGAAAAAAGGAAAGATTTACTCCAGTTTTGTGGGGAAAATATCAACATGATGCATTTTAATTAGTCTGCTGTGAGTCGATCAGTCTCAAATGTCAACGTTACTGGTGGATGATTCTGGTGTGTATTGGCTGCAGGAATCTGCACGGGACTGCACCAAATTGCGGGGAAGGGAGATTTATGTCCTTCCGAGATACTTGAAATGGTACAACCTGAGTAATGTAAGAAAACTTAGATACAGACTATCTTGCCTTGTTGTTAGCCAAGATGCAACCTGGTTGGCAATTAGATATGTTGATTCACTGGTGGAAAATAACACCAACTAGTCTAGAGGTGGTTTCGCAGTAGCTCAAAGCGAAAACCCGTACATCAATAATCCGCCGTAAGTCATGGAAAGAAATTCTACGATGGCCATGTCTCGTCGCTATTGGGGACGAGAAAGCATATGCAGAAACAACAGAACGAGTATATATGCCCCTAATGCATCGGGAAATCTTCCTATGTGACTCAGCAACCTTATCAGCAAAGTATTGTAAAGATTTATTCCAACAGTCCAGTTTCACTTGCACGGTCTTTTTAACATGAAGCTGCTCACCATTGCCCTTTTACTTATTTCACCAGTTTTGGGTAGCGTTGTTGAGCGCCAGTCTGGTTGTACTGCTAAAGCTGACGGCTTTGCTTCCCAAAATGGCGGCACAACTGGAGGCGCCGCTGGACCTATAGTCACTGTTTCTAACCAGGCCGATCTGGAGAAGTACGCCACTGCTAGCACGCCCTATGTTGTCAAGGTGCAAGGCCGGATCACCATTACTCCTCTAGGCAAAGAAATCAAGGTCTCCAACGACAAGACGATCATTGAGTCGGTACAACTGGCGAAATTTCTGGAGGTCTGCGATTCTCAGAGATTTATCCAAATTCCCAGATTGTGTGCGACTGCTAACAATTTACGATATTTAGGTGGCTTTCGTCTTGACGGTACTCGAAACATCATTATCAGGAATCTGAAGATCGGTATTGCATGATCGTCGCCTGGAATCTATGCGCACTAACACTAATATAGGTAATTCCAACGATGGTTCCGGTGATAAGGGAAGCGATTTCGATGGTATACAAGCAGTAAGAGATTCTTTACCCGCAAGTTAATCATTGCTAACTTTCTCACAGGATGGTGCTAGCAATGTGTGGATTGATCACTGTCAGTATAGAGGCGGCCAAAGAAAGTAGATTCATCTAACTCGGAACTCCTCAGGTTCATTCACAAACTCTAATGACGGCCTCATTGACCTGAGGAAGGATACGACTTACTGGACAGTTTCGAATAATATTCTGAGAAACCATAACAAGGCTTTTGGGATTGGTAAGTGACATAAATCAAGGCTAAATGTCGAACGATGGACTTACACCAGCATAAACTAGGCTGGACTGAGAATGTGGTCGCTCGTGGAACAGTCCACCATAACTGGTTCGATAACACGAATCAGCGAAATCCAAGCGCCGACAACCTGGCCCAAGTCCATTTATACAACAACTACCTTGTGAAGACTGGATCGTATGGACATTATGCTCGCGGCCGCTCCAACGCACTTATTGAGAATGTCTATTTTGAGAACTGCAAGAATCCATTGACCAAGGATGATGGCGCAATTCTTCAAGCAACTGGTAACGTTTACAGCGGCTGCTCTGGTACAATTGCGAGCAATTCTGGTACGGCTTTCAAACCAAGCTATAGTTACTCCTTGACAGCAACCAAGGATGTTCCGGCATATGTGAAAGCAAATGCTGGTCCTCAGGCGTCTGTTTGCTCATGAGGGAATGACGACTTTTCATGACTGTGTGGGCAATCCCAGTTATTTGTAAAACTTGTTATCGAAAAGAAATCTTGGGTCTACACCCGCATTTCTAATATTCAAGTGCCAAAATAAACAAGTTTTCCATGTTAGATAGTGGAATGAGACGAAATTTGATGCATGAGCACGTTATTGATTCACAGCGACAATTAAAAAGGGCCATGTTGTGCAGAATCAGCCTGTGGGTGGTATTGCCTGTTGGACCAGATCATTTCACATCGAAAATTGGAGCCGCGCTTATGAACTGTCTCGTCCGGCCGTGAAACCCCTTTTTCTTGACGGATTACTCCCATAATAAAGGCAAAGCATGTCATAATATTGAAGAACTCTAAGCTTCCACGAAGGTTTGCGTAGTCAGCGCTATATCCGAGTTTAGATTTCCAGATGTGGCTGCTATCACCAATGCATGCTCATTTGATATGCCATTGCTCAAATTTGAACAGTCTTCCGGGGAGTGGGAGAATTTTCAAGGTGTTATCTGTTATATGCAAATCATACAACTCACGGGTTGTTTTGCAGAATTCCCAACTAAAAACTTATTACGGGTAATGATATGCGGAAATACAGCGAGGTCAACCAGAGAGTATTGACGATATGAAGGAGTCTAGCATTGCCATAACAATATGACCCCAGTGGTTCATTTGTCCAAGTTCACATCTGCTCATATCATAATTATCTACCAAGACAGTTTAAGGTATAATCAGTATCATTTCTCATATGAATCCTGGTAAAGATAGCGGTCTTTCAACTGCTGAACTAGATGGTTCCAGCTTCCTCAGATCTGGGTGGAGACAGCTCTGCGGCATAAGCTTTTATGCTAACGATGCTTCTCTCGTGCGCCAAAAGGCACATCGACTAGGTAATAACTGACAAATACATGCGACCAATTAGCCCTGCCATGTAGTGGTTAGATATTATGTTCATATTTAACCATCGTGATCCCCCATGACTTATTGACTCGTTCGGTTCATTTTCGCTCCAACATGTTAGTCATCATACCGCAAGACCCTGTCAGAGCTAGATGTATAGTCCATATACCTTCAAGAAGAAATTGCGCAATACTCAGTGACCAATGGGTTATTGACTCTCGTCCTCGTGATCTAGACTTCAGAGATGAAGGACGCCTAGGCGACTTCCGGGACCTCCTTGGCATTTTGCTGATACGTTAATATCGCCACCCATAATTCAAGATTTTATGGGAGCTAATAGCAGGCCCATATCTTCTGGTTACTTATTAACTATTACACAGTGAAGCAGCATATATCTGGACTTAGTTGGATATAACAATGACCTTTTGGAAATAGAAAGCAGAACCGAATCAAAGGTATGTAATGTGCGTATCATTTCCTTATTCTCTCAGGATGTTCCAACAGTTTTCTCAGCTATATGACGATAAATGACTAATACAAGAATAATTGTGAGCCCTGCCTGCGTGCATTCCTACCAAAACAGTACTGTTAAAGAAGCCAGGCTTGTGCGAGAAGTATTCAATCTTGCATTACAGTTAAAGCAAGTGTACAGCCAGTAGGCCGATCCTGGTCTGGTCCCGGTTTTGACCATGGGAGGCGTTGACGGCCTAGTGTATATGATAGCAGTTATGCTAGATGCATTACCAAATGAGAAGCCGCAGAAATAGTGATCATCTGAAAGAGATAAGTCTGGGTGGTGTGATTCACGCGGCTCCTAGTGTCTCACAGCCGTGACTGCCACGGCCAGGAGCTACACTCTTTATTCTATGATCCAGAGACCATTTTTACTAGATTCGATCCAGCTCGCTTTAGAGCTCCACCCGTCCGCTCTAGAAAGGTTGCCGGCTTTTTCGTAGCCCATATCCTGTAGGTGCTCGAGGAAGTCCATTTGAAATCTGCAATGCCACTCCTACCTCTCGGAGCTTCTCCTATATGAACAGTTAGCAGCAAAGAGACATTCCATACCGAACAGATTTTGAAACATGGGAGAAACCAACTCCATCATCGGATTCGACAATCCATCGAGAGCCATTTCGCTGTAGCAACTGTTAATACGGCTCCAAAAAGAGAACCCAAGTAGCCCTACTTCAATAGCATAATTGCTGCCCTTAAACTTGTCCTCAAGTACGCGTACCACATCGTCGGCGTCACGGCCTGTCATGACAATAACCAAAGATCCTCGAGAAGCCATTTTTCGATTGACTATGCAACTTCGTGGGCGAACTGAGGCTTTAAATCGCCGGCGTTTGAAAGGCAAAAGGGCTGTTAAATGATTTAATCGATCCAGCAGCCGGCGTCTCCGGTATTTAAGGTCTCTCCAACGCGGCGCAGTGAAAGACTGACTATTTTGCAGAATGAGATGGGTGAATGAAGATGGAAAAAACCTGACTGGGCGTTTTGCCATGTAGCATTTAGGCCGCTGCCCCTGATTACGTGTCTGTGATTGGCCTTGGTCTATTTCGAACTGAGTGAGCCACTACAAAAGGTGGCAATGCAATGCGTGGCTCGTCCTTTGCTGCGCCAGCACATCTGTTATCTCTGCCTAGACCGAGCCGCCGCAATGTGCTCAGTCCTCCCTCCTTCGAGTCCCCAGAACACTTCGAGTGGCTGGCTGGCTGCTTAGCTAGCTGAACACCAAGGCGGCATATTACCACTATTATTGGTTCGATAGGCAGGCTGATGCGCTCGATGCACTTGGAGCATACACAGAAACTGCAATATGGCCTGTAGATGTTACCTTGATCTGCTCCCGAATAATGATTGGAACAATACCCCGCTCTGGTGAGATCAGGCTCGGCAAAGTCACGGATGAGACCATTAGATCCGGGTATAAAGCAATGAGTCTTGCTATTTGATTTTTAGAACTACTGCTTGGCGTTTCCTTCGAGGCCCAATCGTTGTCTCGCCATAGTTCAACGCTCCCTCGTCGCATATAATTGCTGATTATCATAATGGACTGGTCCTCTTACAACAAGCCATACCTATGTTTCCAACTGAATAACGACATCTTTAAACCAGGGAAGGACTCTGAATCATCGCCATCATGTCGTGGCCTCATCCAGTTGGTGCGTTGAACGTGTCGTGCGTTTACTTGATAGCTTTGTTAGCCACTAACAAAATTACACGTCGAAAGGGATCTGGTGGATTCCAAACTATTGAGCTCCAGAAAAAGAAGAGGACTGGGAAAAGATATTTTCTAACGTAAGGCTGTCACCGCCAAAGACACTCCTCTTCATCGTTGGGTCATGCACAGACTGCTGCCTACGCGGACGACACTGACACATCAGGCTCACTAAAAGCGCGCCCTCTCGATTGATCCATGCGACCAAACGTCCGAACTGGCCAAAGGTTTCTGTGTCATGTATGTGATCTAGCGGTGGACCAATCAGGCCACACATGTACTCCGACTGACGTGGTTTCGTATGCAGTGTTTGCAGTCGAGCCAAAGACATCATCAAGGAGAAATACCCGCAGAGCTTTTCCACCTGCCGATGCCTGAGGCCAGTTGGAAGAAGATCACGGAAAGGTTCCATATCCATGAGCAAATCCGTGAAGCGATGCGAGCGAAAGAAACTTACTCATGCTTAACAACCCACGTAGAACGGCGTGACGGGAGCGTAGCGGACACGCTGGACATGTACACCGGAGTAATGGGAGATTTCACAACTGATAATATAGGCGTCTCTATTACGTATTCTCACAAAAGGAAACTGACTCTTGCTATTTTGTACGGATGTTCTCAGCGGCAGATGGTAGAGGCCACTCGACTCCTCGAACAATGTGATAGCACCAGTCCAAACATGAAAGAACACCCCATTCTTGTCATTGGGACTTACTCCGAGCTTCAAAGCCAGGCCCTTGGCGTCCGCACCGAGGAAATAATAACCGAATGGACGGAGTTCAGGGCTCAATTGTTGGCTGCCCGATCTGACGATGCGCAAGTCCAGAGATTTGACGACAGGCTACGATTCCTCTACGAAAAGATAATAATGGTTGAGAACGAGATAAGAACTGCTCAGAGATGCTTGAAGAGGATAATTAATCACGTCGACACAATGTTGGAAAGCGGAGATGGAGATTACCTAAACACAACTAAGCTAATGAAGCAACGATTTGAGGAGCTAGACGGAATATACGATGACCTGGTTGTAAAATGCAGCATGTCATCTAATAGAATGTCTTACCTCACAAATCTCGTAAGTCTTGTATATTATACCTTGCCTTTCATTGCTAGGTCTCTGACAATTCTCTGCAGTTAACAGCAGAACTTACACGAATGGAAGCGAAATCAGCAAACCAAAAGGCCAGGATGAGCACTGTGCTTGCCCTAGTCGCCACGTTATATCTTCCCGCAGCAACAATTGCTGTAAGTTTTCTATTGTGAAGTTCTTCCCACAAGAGTTATAGCAGGGTCTAATTCTCCATAACTTGATTTTTGGGCCATATTTGCGATGCCCGTCTTCGATTTCAAAAACAGGTGGCTTGACCTAGACTGGCGCCCAGTAGCATCAAGCTCCTCACAGAGTGAGAGCGATCGAGACATGAAAGATTCGGTGAATAGGGAACCACCAGTTGTGTCTGCTTACTTGTGGACGTATCTCATTATCGCCGGCGCGTTGACTTTGCTCACTCTTGGCGTATGGTGGTACAATCCGATCATGTTCGATGCCGAGGAAACTCTGTCCTCGAGTTTGCAGGACCAGCAACTTGATTCCAAAGAAAATACTCCTAAGCAAGAGACGATCCGTTTAAATAACGATAGGGATAGTGGCCCTATGGCTCAGGCGCTGGCGTCAGTGAGACAACATTATGAGCAACTGAAGGTGTGGTCGTCGAGAGGGTCCTCTTCAAATGATATTGAAATGAACGGACAGCGGTAAGGAAATGGACGATGTCTACAGCCTTTGATCAATTGTTGCAGTATCAATACCAGATTTCGCCGGTTTCTTGTACAATCCATCCCCTTGCAACACACCGCTGATAAAGTTTGATCTCCATTAGAGGCAACCCCTTGTGCGTTGTAAATGCGAATATACCAGAATAAAGGCTAACATTTCGCCGGCTAGACTAGTAGCAACTCGTTTGGTAGTATTAAAATAATGACAAAGCTTCAACAGCATAAAGAGGACCCAATATCCTTCACCATTCTTGGAGATCGGATGGCTCAGGCATAATCCCTATCATCTCAATCTCTCGGGGTGAAGCTCAGTCAACCTCAGCCGCAGCTCAGGGCTGCTTAGTTCAAACTAAGGCTGCCCCAAAAGAAATTCGGCCCTAAAAGCGGAAATGAATTTTGGGGTGATGGTCTTTACCACACGCTATATGACAAGTCAATCGAGCATCTCGTGGCTACGGACAATAAACTGCAGTCCAACTAAACAAGATTGCCTCCTCCCATTTTGATCTCTCTTATACGATCAACAAAAGATTTTCAGGCTGATGTTGGAACTTTTCTTTTTTGAATTCCTGATATCCGAGAACTAGATACATTGATAGTTACGATACCTGCTTAGGAATGCAACACTTGGAAAGTCATCAGTATGGGTGCATGAAAGATGCCAGTACGTAAAAAGCCCTGAGCATGAGAAGTGTTGAACGTTTTATGAAACTGAAAATTACCCATCCTTACTTTGTCGCCTCTTGTCTCGCGACAGTCATGTCGATGTAGTGAGAAAACTACGAACATGGGTGCTATGTTAATTTCTCCCAAATTGAAGATGGTTAGGAACGGAACAGGGATGCACAATAGTCAGGAAGTGGATGGCTTTCCCACTTGGATCCCACTGTTGGTCAAGCCCCACCTCCTTTACACAGGACCAGGAGCCTGTCCCCTGCCTGCTATTGCCGCCTATTAAGGCATAGTACAGTTTAGTAAGCCTATTACCTGGTATTCGTGTTGCAATTTAAATGTCACCTCGATTCAACGCGTCGCTGTCGCTCGGAAGCTCTGCCTCTGCACCATCGAAGCCAGCATACTGTGGAGCGTGCCGAAGACGCTTTATCGCTCGGGTGTCTTCTTCCCTATCATTCCTGTATTTAGCTATAAGCTTTTGTGCCTATTTTGGCCTCAGTTTCCCTCGAGTCTCATCTCCTTTTGGCAACAAGTAACCCCTTTCTTGATCAGTGGCCTTGCAATCCCTACACCAAGTCACAATGTCAAATAAAAAGGACGAGGATATTGAGATGAGGAGTTTAGGTGACAGAAGGCTGGGTAATGGGAAGAGTTTTGTCCCGAAGCCTGCAGTCCATCATTGGGCTACAACGGGCGATAACAAAGGGGGCGTTTTATCCCGGCTTGAGAGTAACCCCGGCGCTGCTGTCCTGGCCTATTGCTTCTCTTCCATTAGCATGACAGTCGTGAACAAGTATGTCGTATCAGGCTCGTCCTGGAACTTGAACTTTTATATCTGGCAATTCAGGTATTCTCCGCGCAAACTTGGGTAACGCATTGGAACACTCCAGCTAACAAGCATCCGAAGGCCGCAATTTGCACAACTGCCATTCTGGGCTTGAAACAGGCAGGGCTGCTCCCCAATCTTGTTGCGTTGGAAAGTAGCAAGATGAAAAAATGTAAGTCTGCGATGGAGGATTTACTGCTCTGCTGACACGGGATCAGGGCTTCCCGTATCCATATTCTTCGTCGGCATGATTTACACGAGCACCAAATCCCTACAGTTTCTCTCCGTACCAGTATACACCATCTTCAAAAATTTAACCATTATCGTCATCGCTTATGGTGAGGTCCTGTGGTTCGGCGGCAACGTCACCCCGCTGCTTCTGCTATCGTTTGGCTTCATGGTACTCAGCTCTATCATCGCTGCGTGGGCTGACATCCAGGCCGCACTTAGCGGCGCTGGTCACTCTGGGGAGACTGTCGCTACTATTTCCACTTTGAACGCGGGATACGCATGGATGGGGTTCAATGTCATCTGCACTGCTTCGTACGTCCTAGGCACACGCAAGTTCATCACTTCCCTGAATTTCAAAGACTGGGATAGTAAGTTTCGATCATCAACAAAGCCCTGCACATCCAACTGACTTGATTGACCAGCCATGTTCTACAACAACCTACTTTCGCTTCCTATCATGATAGTCTGCTCCCTAATCACCGAGGACTGGTCTTCAACCAATTTGGCCAAGAATTTCCCTATTGAGTCGCGCGGCAATCTTATGATTGGGATGTTGTATTCTGGATTGGGCGCTATCTTCATCTCTTATTCTTCTGCCTGGTGCATTCGCAAAACTTCATCAACTACCTACTCATTTGTCGGTTATCTAAACAAACTCCCTCTCGCCGTTAGTGGGATTATATTCTTTGATGCCCCTGTCACTTTTGGTAGCGTTTCAGCTATTCTGGTGGGCTTCTTTAGTGGTCTTATCTACGGCTATGGAAAGATGAAGCAGAAGGAAAAGTCCAAGCAGATTCTACCAACATCTCAACCGGGGATAAGTGCCAGCTCTCAAAGCCACAAGGATGCATCAAAGCGATGAATTAGAAATGGAAACGCAATTCAAAGGTGAATACGGAGAGGTCTAGTCTTGAGGGAAGAGTCACGGACCTCAGCAGGCTTCAACAGATACCTCGCTAGATGTCCACTAGAAGCATGCACGCATGTAATTTTAGCCAAATAAAATATTTATTTCTTCCTACTCTCCAAATATTAGGAAGTATTTATTATCTCTATGTAAGAAAGGTTAACAGGTTCACAGCAGCTGATTTTGCTACGTCTCAATGATTCTATAGTCAAGTAGAAGGATCAGTACATTAACTACGGCTTCAGGAATGCTTAAGATGTGTATTCAGCAATATTGGCACAAGGACCATCAGGAGATTCTGTCATGCTCACCACACCACCCAACATGTAACAGATTACGCCATCGAACAGCCCCGGAGAAATACGATAGTATTGCTTGCCGCAAGTGTACTTGTCTACTCTTATGTCTGAGTAACTTCGGTTTGTTTTTACCGACCGCAATCTACGCAACCTGTTGTACACCTACATGACCAGGCAGATTTTGGAGACCCACAATGCTCTGCGAATAGCGTCTGGGCGCTACATATCAGAGCTGAGATGCAAAGTAGCAATTCAAACACCATCGGAAACATGTTGCATCTAATTCCACCATTGAGGAGCTTGATTCTTCATCTGTGCGGAGAAATTGACACTTTGCGTAATTGGGTACGGCCCTGTTGAGGTAATTATGTTGAGAATTCAGCTTGAGTATAAGTAATGCGACTTCTCGGAACACCCTTGGAGGAGAATAATAAGAATGAGATTATCATGCTGTTTTTGAGAGATCTACGTAGATATTCAATTCTATTCGATAACATCTTTCACCATGCGCTTTTTAAATAGTTATTTCACCCATATTATACCGTTCCTGATTGGTCTCCTGCTCGTATCAAGTCCATTCTCAGTCGCGTCTCCTGCAGTTAACTACCAAAACTCATTGATATTACAGAGGGCAGATCCTCACATCTACAAACATGTCGACGGCTGGTATTATTTTACAGCAACAGTGCCGAGTTACGATCGTATCATTCTCCGTCGTTCGCAAACTATTCAGGGCCTAGCTAGCGCAGGGAAACCACGGTTTGGACAAGAAAATCTTCTGGGGTTGGTAGCGGCCAAGTCTGGGCCCCAGAGATTCACTTTATTGATGGGAAGTGGTACATTTATGTCGCTCTCGGAGTCGCCAATGAATGGCGTATCCGACCATTCGTCTTGGAAGGCACTGGTGCCAATCCCTGACGGCAGCTTGGGTTGAGAAAGGCATCATCAAATTACCTCAGGATACTTTTTCACTAGATGCATCCACTTTTGTTACGAACGGTACTCGCTACTTGATCTGGGCACAGGATGATAGGACGTGGTCCGACTCAAATACCAGCATCTTGATTGCACCTCTGCAAAATCCTTGGACTATTCAGGGAACCCCGAGTGCAATTTCTCGGCCTGAGAAGCCTTGGGAACGTATCACATACAACGTTAACGAGGGTCCTTTTGTTATCCAGAGGAACGGTAAAATCTTCTTGACCTACTCTGCAAGCGCCACGGACGCCAATTACTGCATGGGTCTCTTAGTGGCATCGGCAACCTCAAACCTACTAGATCCTCAGTCTTGGAGCAAATCGGCCAATCCGATATTCGTTAGCAACAGTAACACCAACCAGTGGGGTCCTGGTCATAACTCATTCACCGTCTCTGAGGACGGGCAAAGTGACATATTAGTCTATCATGACCGAGGATATCGGGATATCCAAGGAGACCCGTTAGGCGACCCCAATCGACGTACTCGCGTGCAAAAACTGTATTGGAAGGCAGATGGTACTCCTGATTTTGGTATTCCAGTGCCTGAGGGCCGCACACCTATCCGTCTTCGGTCTTTCATTGGCGCCAGCCTTTATATCCGTCATAGAAACACAGTTCAAGCCCAAATACAAGCCAACATCCCTGCCTTGGCGGAATCACAGTTTCGTCTAGTGAGTCCAGGTTTGGCTGGTGGGAACACGGTTAGTTTCGAATCTACAAGCAACCCAGGCCAATATCTGCGCCACTACAGCTACCAACTCCGCCTTAATGCCAACGACAATGGATCCAACTTCAATGCAGATGCAAGCTTCATCCAACACAAGGGTCAGGCAGACAGTGGGGCCATCTCTTTTGAGGCATCAAATTTTGTAGGCTACTATCTGTGTTCTGACAGTAGCAATAATTTGGTTATTTCAATGTCTTGTGACAAAGGTGCGGCAACATTCTATTTAGAGTAGCGAAAATATTGAGAGGCTCTCTGATTAAAATTAAAAACTGGTGATTTACGCCTCCAAAACTTTCGCAACAAATGCCCATGAGAAATGTTATTTCTTATGTTATAATAGTCAAGCCAGAGAATTCAACACGAAGGTGAAGGCGGACAGGCCAAACCGTCTGTTGCGGTTATTCAGGATAAAGAGCACCGTACGTAGAGTCGAAAGACATGAAATTTGATGCGAAATAGCAACAAGCAAATAGTCGAAAGATACGAAGGTTATATATTGGTACGTTTGGTCTCTCCGCCAGTTCATAAGCATAAAAATAAAATCACAAAGACCCCAATCTAAACATAGCAGCCATTTGTGCGGTAGCCGCTACATTGTGAACCAACTGTGCTTCAGCACGTCCCCTGCACTAATACGACAGTTAGGATCAAATTGCAACAACTGGCCCAAAAGATCAGAGAAAGTTTCAATTTCCTCCGGGGATATGGGTCGTCGGATGTATGGGAGGCGACCAGGAGGGTCATAGCACAAACCCAGTCGGAGTCTTTGTTGAATGGAATTTGCATCGCCAGCATTCCAAGGCTGCATAGTAACAGTTGAAGGGTGCTTTCCTTAGGTGATTCGCTTCTAGATGTAGTAGACTCCGTGATCTGGTCACTCGTGCAGTCGAGTCTGGCACCATCATCAAAGTTGTTTTTGCGGTTGACCCAACCCGTTGACCACCAAGGCTCGGGCAGCTTACCTAGGATCTTCACCATTCTAGTAAGAGCTTCATCCTCGTTATCATAAGCAGGAAAGAGTTTGAGACCAGTGCGTATTTCGAACAGAACACAGCCTAGAGCCCAAAGATCGGAAGGTAGTCCAGGGTTCTTTTCTAATATTACTTCGGGTGCTCGATAATCCATTGGAATGCCACATCCTTTTTGGAATTCTGCAACATAGAACGATTGGCCGAAATCAATAACCTTGGAGTCCTCCAAAATGTACTTATTGGATACCTGATGCCAGTCGACAGGAAGTACGAGATATTGCGGGAGCCCGATCTCATTATGGTTTGGAGCTGTTCCGACTAATATCATCAATTTCTTTGGTTCCCCGAGGATTCCCAATACCTCCGCCTCAGTCAGACCATCGAATCCATCCACTCGGTGGAGGATGTTAGCTGTCGTAAGATCTTCCATTGTACAAAGGTCAGTTCCTGCAGTCAATTTTTGAGGAACAATCGGATGAACAAAACTGACCATTATGACATAACCCTGCTTGATGAATGGCGTCCAGTGTTCGAACAAGGCGATAACATATCCTCCTCAGAGACTTGTCCGGATCTGTCCCAGCATTGTGGAGGCCAAGGGACACTTTAGGACCAAGAAGAGGATAAACAAAGCAGAGGTGAATGCCATTCGGACCGTGGATATTGAATTCATTAAGAGGTAAGCAAATCCCCTCCTGCTGATCTGCTGATATTGTCTCCTGAGCAGGCCGAGTTTGGTTTCAAAACAGTCGTCTCCCGTGTTGTCTGCATTAACAATCTTCAATGCGACGTAGCTAATTGTGTCGACAAGTCCCATATCTTGGCATAGCCAAACGTTGGCAAAACCACCACTCCCTAGTTTGTGTATGACGCGATATCGAAGATCAGGTCCAATTCGATCATGCAGGTGGACCGGGTGGTGACCACCTTGATCGTACTCTTCTAGATCTTCCAAACGCAAGTGAGCGAAGCCTGGTGGTACTCTCTCTAGCTCAATTTCGAGCTCAAAGCTCTCGGGAGTTAAAATTCCCGCTGCCGAATTCACAGCTGATGTATTGGACGGTAATGACGGGGTGGGTGGTTCTCCTGCCAGGGTGAGTGCCTCGGGGCAATTGGAGTCACTTGTAGGAGTCTCATCATCGCTAAGCGAAGGCCGCTCTGCTGATGAGCCTTTCCAAGGTAGGATTCGAATAATGAGGCTGAGCAAGTAGGACAAACACATGATCTCGCAGACGAAATTCGTAATTGATGTGCAATTTGCTGCGTTTCCCAGGTGACCTAAGTTGTCACAAACACTGATCCTTGCCGTCAGAGATCCTCAAGAACCCTATTTTCATCCATAAAGCTCCCAATTGACGCAGCATATGAGCGGGGAGGTTGGATAACTTCTAGGGCCTTAATGTAAGACTCGGACGATAACCAGAGTCTAGTTGCTTAACTTTAGTTTCTAAGCAGCTGTCAATAAATAGACAAATACTAAAAATGGATGCACTACACAGTACTGTATAAGGGCATACGTAAGCATTCCACTTCTGATGCAGGATGCAGGAAGAGTGTTGGAGTACAGCTCAGCACCTGAAACTCAAGTTGAATCATGGAAATCAATGTTAAATGTGAAATCAATACTGTAGAGTACCGTATGATTGTACTGTAAGGGTACTGTTTATCCCTTTAATGCTAGATCAGGGTGTTTGAAAGAGAAACCCAAAGTAGGATATGATGCTGAATGATACTGTACATGCCAAGGAGCCTTCAGGCAGTAGGTATTTGGACAAAGGGGAGACGGTACAAACGGTAAAATTTATCTAATTTCCCGTACGTCACATGATGCCATGAGTGTTACACATATTTGCTATCTGACAATGGAGCATCGTAGCACAGACAACCAAGCGAACATGATTCACGCCACATGTAGCTAATGACTTTGGTACATCAGCAATGAACTTATCAAGTGACCAAAGTATCTTTTTTGTTTAAAATCAACTTGTCTCCGTGCCTCTACCTAATACATGTGGTTGAGTCACTGTTCACGTCCTGGAATTGCTCCAAGACAAAAATGTTTCCGTTCTTTGATAGCACTCGTACGCAGGGTCTTTGTGATGAAGAGAGTTAGATAAAACACCAGCTTCCCATTTGATCAGGAAGGACAGTCCAACTTGACGGCTTTTCTCTATTTATTCAACTCAACACTCATCATTGGTTTTACATACCCTTGAACGAAAGATCAAACATACTGTAGATGACAATTGTAGTTTACGGATGAAGCTGTTCATGTACCTATCTGTAAATTATCGCATCATGTGGATTAGTGCTTTGTTGTAGATTGAATGAGACGATTACCTTTGATGATCCTGGGTTCTTTGTTTCCCGCGTGGTACTGTCAATGACTGCTTTGGTTACACAACAGCTGGTTACTAAAATCACCGTACAGTACTGATACCGGTACCGTTACTGCAATGCTACAAATTAAGGCGGAGGTAAACAAAGATCATCTCCTCCTCGTCACCCAATAATAGCCTCCATGCTTCAAAGGTTTTGAAAGGAAAAGCTGGCGATATTGTCCTGAACTTCGAATGTTGAATAGCAAGAAGTGTTAAATATTGGACAATCCTCCTCAGCCCTGTATAGGGATGCAGTATTCGGAGATGAGGCTATGATGGTTGAGAAGAGAGTGCTACAGTATCATCACTATCGTACAGTAAGAGAATCAAAACCCTAAAGCATGTCTACGAGTAATTCCGATGTCGTGGTGAGTTCCTGTCTTCATTTTAACTACTTGTTTACGGATCAATTTTTATTTGGAAAATACTGACAAATTGACTAGATAGAATGGCTTTGCGACAAACCCTCAGAAGCGAATTTTCCGGGTCGTGCAAGAGCCTGTGAAGCAATTTGTGTTGAAGCTGCTAAACTCAACGGCTGGTCAGTTGTCGGAATTAGGTAAGTAAATACTGTGAAATATACGTCCTCGTCTTTTTCCAACTGATTTGTGTTATCTCTAGTCCAGTGACGTACTAACCATTCTGCTATTAACAGGTGTGCTGATCATGCTACCACAACGGCCCTTCAGAAGAATCCAAACCCTCAGAGTTCAGGTCGGAGGTATAAGCGTGTAGTGAAACCAAATGACCCGTGCATCACAGTTTACGTAGGATGGAAATCTCCAATTAAGGAGAACTATGTTGGACAAGGGCATTTCTATCTTTTATATGACAAGAACGGATTACCAGATCGCTTAGCTTCAACTAGGGAGCTCAAGATAGCTAGGACGGGGAGAATCCCGAGATCTGGTACGGAAAAGACATAGTCCCGACACGAGGGGTTAATTCAACATGAGTTGATGATACATGTAAGGTTAACATTGTGGTTCTAGGTACCTTCTTGAAAGACTCGTGTTGCTCAGTGATGCACTTTGAACAAAGAGTCATGAAGTTAAGGACATCATTTTAGTTTACAGAGGCAGGGTTTACTCGTTACCGTGAGCTCATGAGGTGTTTCTCCCTCTTTCGTTAGAGTGCTTGAGTGACATGGATCAACGGAAAATTTGGCGAACAGTCACTTCTTTCAGCCATTGAGTACGGTGACTTGAACCAAGAAGTCGTTTCCTCAGGCTACGTGGATTATCCAATGATGGACTAATTTGATAGATCAGGTCACAGCCAGAAAATGATGACAGTTTGTAAGTCTCTATTATTATCTGTCCGTTATCGCTTCGTCAACTGTGTGAGTGTCCATGCCTATAAACTGTTAGTGAGGGATTATTGTATTTCATAGGTGTTTTAGGACATTGAGAATGGCTTGGCATCGACTTTCCACACCAAGTGGTAGAACGCAATTCATTGGTTTACATTTGTTTGCTACAATTCTTCAACTGTCACATCTGGGCTTACAAACTACGGCCACCAGCATGTTCAAAGATTAAAACGCGAAAACTCCACGGCCAGATTGTGAATTATCCCACCAGCACCCATCGCCTGCAGACGCTCTTCAATAGCTTTGCTTTTGCCTGTTCTCTCATAATCCTAGATATGAGCTAATTAATCTCTGAGGCCTTTTTTGACTGGATAGGTATTGGAACCTTACCTGTAGACTAGGCCAGCCAATCAATGCCAGGAAATTGTTTTCTTGATCCTCAATACCATCGGCATAAAATAAGCCAGGGGCTGGTGCTTCCGAGTCCGAGATAATCTTTTGTATTTCTGTCCAATGGTTATCTGACTTCTCGCTCTTCGGACCTTTGATGATTTGGCAAATCGTAGATGACAAGCAATGGGTCGAGACGTTGCCAGCTTCAAACAGCTCAGGTACAGCAGGAGCCGTAACAAATGGCTTCACACTGCCCAGGAATGTTTGAAACGAAGGCGAATGCGGATAAAATGAATGAAAGGATGACGCCTCATCCCATTCTATGATCCATGGCTTGTTAGCAAGAGTCTAACGAAAACGGTTCAAGCTCAAAGGATGAACCACAGGAGGAGTATACTACCCAAAGCGAGAACACTGCGGCCAGTGTCGGATCCTACAGGCTCACCATTCTCAGCGATAATCGTGCCGCGGAAAAGAGACTTGAGGCCTTGGACATCACGAAAATGACTGAATATTTCAGGTGCCTTATTTCTCAGCTCGGTTGTGCTTTCTTGATCTTGCTTGTAAGCAGGAAAAAGCAGCTCAGTGATTGCCATTGTGTTGAGTGACCGTGAGGTGAGGTATGGATATATAGCTCTTAGTAAATGTAATATGACTCGTGTTGAAATGAGCCGTAGCAGAGGCAGTAACAGCAAGGGAAGCAGGATACATAGAATAAATAAACAACCCGTCGGAGGAAGTAGGGGTAGCTTTTCCCACAGATTAACAAGCACCCAAATGACGATATCCTTTTCGTCATGTTCTAGTTCTAGTGCTGACACTGGTCCACATTTGCCCGCCGCACCCCTCTGATGCCCGCAGGCGGCGGCTTGCGGAGTTGGTAAGCACCGCCATTGTAGACGCTTGTGTTAGAGCAAATGTAAATCATTGAAGATAATCAAGGATACCTCACCAGGCTGGAAGACTATATAAACCGTGTATTCTTCAGGTGACAGTCTGGCAACTTAGCACTTGTGTTATCCGTTTTGTTGCGATAGTCATTACTAAATCACCACTTCAAATATCTTTTCCCGATTCAGACCGAAAGACTGAAATATTATGGCCCGAATTGTTACAGTTCTCGGTGCGACCGGGATTCAGGGAGGATCCATCGTCGCGGCTCTGTTGAACAATCCAGCATACACTATACGAGCTGTGACTCGAAACTCTCACAGCGACGCAGCAAAGTCACTCAAAGCGAAAGGCGTATCTGTCGTTGAGGCAGATCTTAATTCTGTAGAGTCCCTTAAATCAGCATTCGCAGGAACTTATGCCATCTTCGCGGTTACCAACTTTTTCGAAGGGCTGTCTACGAAAGGTATCGAAGAATCTGCAAAGAATGAAACAAGACAAGGCATCAACCTGGCAGACGCTGCAGCGGCAACTGAGTCACTAGAGCATTACATATGGTCCACCCTGCCCAACTCAAGACAGAATTCAGGCGGCCAACAAGTTGTGCCTTACTATGAGAGCAAAAACAAAGTGGATGATTATATCAAATCAATCCCACACCTCTTTACCAAGACAACCTTCCTCTGGCTTGGTTGGTATGCTGGTAATATGGCAAGCCCTGTGTACAAACCCAATCCTATCACAATGATAGATGGGAGTACATCATATATACAAATACAAGGAATTCCAAGCTCCACGTTAATCCCATCACTTGGGGATGAAAAGAAGAATCCAGGCTTGTTCGTCCAAGCCATTCTCGATCAACCACAGAAGACACTTCCCCATAAGATTGTGGTCGGTGTCGTTGAGGAGCTGGCAATTGGGGACGTCTTGACGTCCTTTGCCTCTGCACAAAATATCAAGGTGCAATATGTGCAGGTTCCCCGTGAGGAATATGCCAAGCTGTGGTCTGTTTGGGGCGAGTTGATCGACAAGTCGCATTCCTATTTGAAGCTGACCGGTAGTAAAGCCTTTTCGAATGTTGAGGGGATGTGATTACGAAGGAGAGTCTCAACATCGAAGGACTTGTTGGAACTTCTGAAGCATTTAAATCCATGCCCCACATGTTCTAGAATCCAAGATGGGGCTGCTTTATCTCGAGAATTCGGATCAGTGAACAGTAGTTATCGAAGAATACACCTCTGATGTTCTATATATCTAATAAGCTGTGAATCTGGTAGCGAACCAGAGGAATAAAAATCTCTGACAAGATGAGCAGTGCTTTCTATCTTATCCTTGCGTATATCCGGTTATACTACTGCCATGGGCCCTCTATATGTTCAGAAGATGTGTTATCGCTTGATGAGCATGTAAATTAACGGAAGTTGAAGGATCAAAATTCACAAACAAATATGTCTATTTTCTTATAAGCGATGGCCTCATGCATGATCTCGCCGTCTAGTAATGGACAAGATGTTGCTCAAACTCACTACATGAACCACTGTATTACTATACCAGCCATCTAAGACCCCTCGTTCCTTGTAACGGTAATTCATGTTTCCATGCATACCCATGGAGTGCCAACAGCTGCTCATACCGACACTTGCAAGCAGGATGAAAATATCAAAAGACTTAAGTTGCTGCGATGTAGGGTCCGGGATTGGGTGACACAGCATCAACCCCTCGGCAGGCCCCTACTAACAGCTTCTCAAATGGTCCAAGGTCCCTCGATGTCGAAGTGAGCCATAGATTAGTGAAAGCCTCGTAGGACACTACGTTTATTTGGCTTGAACAGCGTCGGTATTCCTCCTCAGAGTCCCAGGAAGCATGCGACATGGACATGGGCAGCTTTGCTAATGTGGGAAGCCAACGCAGATGCCTTCCCGGAATATCGAGTTGACCCCGTACAACATGTAAATCAAGATTGCCGTCCTTCGAATTGATTCCGCAAGAATCCAGGTATTCCAACTCATCAGTTCATTACCGCCCAGCTCGGCTTTACAGCGTCTCACAAGTTTCAGTGCCCACGTCATCAACACACCTTGCTGCTGTTCTGCCACCATTCGTTGTTGTATTCCCCAAAAAATAGCCGGATCATTTGGTACAAGAGAAGAGACTGGTTTTTGCTAGTTCTTCAAGTAGCGTTGGCTCATCAGTCGGTGATAACAACCCCAAAACCTCGGTATCGACAATCCGAAACAGCATTCTTTGGTTGTTCTCTGTGAGCAAACAAGAGCTTGACGAGATACCAAAGGCAGCTTGGATGAATTTTGGCATAGAGTCACGATAAAGTTCCGGGTGGATGAATACGTTTTGTGCTTGCTGAGCAAAGTCTTGTGGATATCGTTTGAGTTCGTCAATGACCCATTGCCAAGTTCGGTTGCTACCCTGGACAGGCTGGACTTCGCCGAGCAACCCGATAAGAGCTGGTGGACTAGACAGCGCGTGCGATACCGTTGACGGCATCAAGCGCGGTAGCTCTTCAAGACTACCAGTTGGTTGGCCCCAGCTGGATGCAGAGCCGGAGTTGAAAGGTGTCAGGTCGAAGCCAAACACATTGTTCAGTTGATCTGGATCAAACAGGCTTTGAGAGCTTGTGTTTTCTACGGTCTCAATATCCAATGTCATAGGATCGCTGCTCAGCGCTGGATCAGACAAAGGCCATTCGAGTGTTTCATCCTCCAAGGGTGCTGGACTCTGGTGTTGTGTGAGTGGTGCATATGCATAGGTGCAAGTCTTGTTGGTCCTTTGGCATCTCTCGCACACGGGATACTGGAGGTTGCACTTTCGACGGCTTTTGAAGCAGGCGTCGCAAGACTTTCGTCGCAACGACATGATGATGATGATGATGATGATGAAGATGAAGATGTGAAGTGTGGCAATTGTATAGTTGACGCGGTTGTTGAGTTGAAGAAAATGGGATTTATAATCATGCTCCTAAACAGCTAAGCCAGGGACCACTACCCTTGGTTCGTATTTGGGATGTGATATTCGTCCAGACGTCAAAAATGTGGACCCACCAGGGTAAGAAGCTGCCTGAGTCCATCATATTTTTGCCGCTTCATACAGGGGATCAAAGTACGGATTAGTCTGCCATACTTGCGTACTGTTCCTGATGGAGAAGCCTTCCACCGAGATAAATGAGCAGCATAAAACATTTGACAAGAGCACATTTGCAGGCGAAAAACTGTAGATTAGAGCAAACAGTAGAGATCTACAAGCATGTTACTAAGAAGTTGGTCCAATAACGCGAAGGCCGCAGATGCGTAGCGAGAAGCAAGACCCAAATCCTCTCGACTCACAGAACCAGGATGACATCACCCCAAGAAAGGACTTGGCAAGGCTGCAGCTGAGAAGCAAGTAGGGACCCATGTATGAAGACAGTTGTCTGGGGAAGATGACTAGAATTCACAGGCTCATTCACAACTCAGATATTTGTGCACCTGCACTTGCATAGGCCACTCAGTATCGTGAAGCGCAACATACAGACGGGGGCCCTCATACTAGGGCGGAACTTCCGTACTTTGCCTTTGGTGAGATTCTGTGCCAACCGCCGCTCGATCATTGCCCATGGCTTCACTTTGGGCCACAGCACGATGTGGACAGATCCGCTCTCTGCAGGCTAACTTAGTGCCCGCAGCCGTAGCCACATTGGAGGCGGGGTATGTGCTTACGTGGAACGAGACGAGGGAGCCTTTATTGGCTGGTTATGATGCAGTTATTTTTCCTGTCAACTGCCAACATGTTGGTTCTTGTTGTCCAACTCCCTGCTCGTCGTTCTCCTTTCCATTACAATAATCGATTCATTCTGGCCACAGCCTGCTATCAGCATGTGCCTGCGGATAGAATAACCGACCGTATTGTTACGGTTGTTCTGCAGAAGAAGTAGAAGAGGACTGAAATCTTTACCCGCGGCCAGGACTCCGTACCAGGCAAACAAGCCCCGGACCAGTGTTCTTGAAGAGCCAGCATTCGCCAAGTTGGATCATCATCTTGGCCCCGCCACGCTATCCTCCCCTTCATACAGTTACCGCGCCATGGGTTATTTGCCTAACGAGGTATGGCACCGGATTTTAGGGTATATACAGGCCCCGCTCGAACCAAGCTTCCCGCCTGATGAGGTATACACGCCCTGGGTCATAGTCGAAACACTGTATTCTCTTTGCCAAACCTCTAGGAGCTTGAATCAGATTGCTTTACCATATCTTTATCGTAGCTTTGCCGGCAGCTCTATGATAAACTACGAAAAATTGCTGGCAACTCTGAGTGAGCCTTGGCCAACCTTGTCCGTCGCATCGACACAACCCCGATCTCTCTCGAGAAACCGGTTTTGCACAAATTGTTCCAAAGGGCTCGACAGAATTTGCATTTGCCTCAGCACTCGAAAGATCGCTTAGGGGCCTTCCTCTCCGCAGACTCTATCGACGAGGATGAAGATGTCGCGTTTGAACTGCTAGTCGACGCCACAACAGTGTTTTGCATTGGTTTGTTTCCCAACTTGGAGTGTGTCGATTTAGTCATAGGATATGAGCTTGAGTTGGGTGGGATTCTGGGATCGCTCGTTCAGCGACCTCTACTCCCAGATCAGGCCGTTGATCCCGACTTTGACCCAGTCGCAAACCCCAAGATGTTGAAATCTGATTATTTTACAAGCCTGCGCCGGCTCCGAGTTCTCGACACCAATCCCGAACTAATGACGGAAGCATCTAAATTTGAAGATCTTCTGTTTCTCCTGTCCCTTCAAAGCTTTTATGGTACTTCCATCGAATGGGACAGCACTTTGACGCAAGCAATTCCTGGGTGTAGGTTAGGCCTTACCGAAGTCATTCTCAACTTCTCGGTGATTGACTCATTGGCATTCCAAGACTTACTGGTCTTGTGTCCTTTATTAAAAGTTTTAAGAATAGATTGGGCCTTGGGTGACGAATACGACTGGCAGCTTCAACTAAACACAATGGGTGACTCGCTCCGGAAATTCGGTACAAACTTGACAGAGTTGGATTTGTACTGCGACTCACTTTTCAATTTGGCCAGGAGCCCCAGTGGTAGGTTTGGGAGTCTCCGCACCCTCAGGGGTCTTCGACGTTTGAGTATATCGCCAGGAATGCTCCTTGGAAGGGGTACTCTGAGCATGAAGACGACAGCCCAGACGAGAGTGATGAGGATGAGCAAGGCCAACCATCATTTATGGAAACTTTACTCCCAGAAAGCTTAGAGTCGTTGACACTATATTTCAGACATCCAAAGATTCTCGAGGCGCAGAGACAAATGCGGAATATCATGACGAGTCCGCGTCTCGCGAGGCTTCGGGAACTGAATGTTAGCGGTGCGGAACAATCAAAACTGAATCTCACTAATCCCGACTGGAAAGTCCGTGAGACCATCTCACACACACTTGTATTCAGCAGATAAAGACAGGAACCCATATGTTCGTTGCAGTGGCTATCACGTGAAACTGGCATTCTTATCGGTTCTGGGCGATACAACGCCAAGAAAATGGTCCATGGGACGCAGCTGAACTGAGATGTTGAAAGAGTGGGAGCAAGAGGAAGAAGCGAGGGAGTTCTAGAGCAATGATGGCAGGAGATGATGGCTATACGCTAGTTCTGTCATAGGCTCCATGATCTGGTATTTATTCTATAATAAAGGCTTTCACGCGTTCCCTTTTTGCTGCAAAACTCCAAACAGTGCCACAAATTATAGAATGGAGGAACGCAAACGGCTTCACAAACATATATAATGTCATTATTTGCGTTCATCCTTATCAGATATGGTGAATGGCATGCTGTAATCTGGACAGCATCATCCTTGAATGCCTGAAGGTGCAGACAATCTGACTCACTAAGAATCTGATGTATTAAAGCGTGATAAAAACTAGATATGCCTAGGGCTGGACAAGTCAACTAGCGGTTCGTGTACCAAAAATGTCCATTATCGCGAGTAACCAGAGCAACTACCTCTTTTTGCCGGACAATTAAGTTGCTTCGTGGATCAGCACGACGATACCAAACTGTACTGAGGCTACATCTTTTCTACTTCCCAGTGTTTGAGGAGATGTTGACACTAGTATAGACAAACTTTGAACTCAAATGCATCTGTAGATCATTTTCCTACATTTGAGATGGATTCGAATCAACATGTACGTATGGGAAGTCTCCCTCAACATCAGAATGTAGCTCTGATTTAGGTGTGTGTGTGTGTGCGTGGCTTACTGTGATCATACACTGGCCAAAAGATGCTGCCTACGAACCAAATGGCAATTTTATTGTGTCATTGTGTCTTGATGAAATGATCGAAGACTCACAGCTCTAGCGTGTCTTGGTGCTGATCATTGACAAGCTTGTGATAGTCGTCTAGCCTTAGAAAGTTTTGCAGATCAACATGCAATTTGAAAGTGTACAGGCCTCAATGATGCGCTGGTGGAAGTTTGTTCAAAAGCTGCATTGAGTGCCTATAGCTTTACTGAATGATATTAGTATATGCGAGGTAGAAATGCTGCTTTCATCAATATTGGGTTGCTTAAATCTATTTAGACAGCCTCATAGAACTCGAGGATCATCAAATTCACGTAACTAGAATGGACTTGGTCCTCCTCAAGACGCGCCTTTTTCCAAATCATCGCTGTTAATGTTTGCACCACACGGTATGGAGACATCAATCGATGTTCCCACTAAGCCAGTCTATTTTTGTTCTTGATTTTCTTTCTTCTTCTTTGCTGACACAATATGCCAAGCATTTCTGACGTTTTCCTTGAGTGGAGGCGTCAAGGCGATGGCTTAGAGACGGTCGATGGACTGCGGCACTAAGGCAGGTCCACGCAAAGGCATCGACTTTGGTCAAACAAACTCCGCCAATAACCAAGCGGGTTGGGAGGCGTTTTACACTAGAGCGGATCTGCATCCCACCTGCTCTTATTTAGACTTACTTTATACTTTGCGGTATCGAGAAATGCTGTAGCCTCTGATGACTTTGGCTTGCCAAACAAGTCCTTACTGACCCTGACCCAAACAAGCTTATAGAGTATACGAGGCTTAGTTGCATCGACCTAAACACTGATCTTCAAGCCCACTACGCATTCTAGAATTAGCATACAGCGATAGCTAATTGAGCAGTCAGGAGGACGACTCAAATAGACATACGACTTCATCACGAGCCCTGTTAATCCTACACCACACTTTGGATCATGAACATGAGACAGGCTGGCTAATCTTGATCTGGCTGAGTTTTCTTTCGCTTTTTCTTCCCACTCATCCACCGTAAAAACAACTAGATAAATGTTACCACGTGACCTCAGAATTGCAATACGAACATTTTCACATGTGATGAAAATCAAGACTTTTCAAACTTTGACGGAAGCTGCGGATCCCGCCCGTAGCTCAAGCCACTTGAGTTGCTAGCTCCGGTAACGCAGTCGTCGTGTTGACGCATTGAGTAAGCCAAGGCCACAGGGATTGATGATCTTCTAATCATTACGGCACTTCAACATGGATGGTATCATAGAATCTTTGGAAATCACACGTCACAGGCCGCACAAGAGATTTGAAACCTGGGCAGGCCTTGGGAGCTTTCCATCAACATTTGGATATATAAAGATGAGTTGACCTCGAATTCAGTTCTCGTTCCAAACTCATCAACCTTCACACACAGTCCATCAATCATTAACACCTTTTCCAAATATCCAACTTCCTACATATCCATAAACTGGCCTTAATCAGCACATCACTCAAAAATGAAGCTCACTGCTGCCGCTTGCACTATCATCCTTGCCTCTCCTCTGGTGGTGGCTGCTCCGGCGGCTGCGGATGTGGCTCCCGTGACCCAGACCTGGGTCATATCTCGAACTTCGTTGATAAATTCAAGGGAGGTCATGAAGGTGGCTGGGGCAAGGATAAGGACAATCACTATGGTGGAGGTGGCTGGGGCAAGGGAGACAAACATGACTACGGAAAAGATAAGCATGACTGGGAAAAGGACCATGAGTGGCACAAGAGAGCCGTAGAGGTCGAGCTACTCAAGAGGCTCGAGGCTTCAGACATCAACGCCCGAGACCCAGGTCTGGACAAGATCACTGACTGGGCCAAAGATATCGCCAAAGATGCAAAGGACAAGGCCAAAGATCATGCCGATTATTGGGGTAAGAAGTATGACCATCATGACGGTGGTGGCTGGGGCAAGGATAAGGGCAAGAAAGAATATGAAAAGAGCTGGCACAAGCGTACCTCTAAAGATTATAAGGACGACAAGGACGATAAAGACGATAAGCATGACAAGGATGATAAGCATGATGATAAGCATGACAAGGACTATAAGGACGACAAGCATGACGACGATGACAAGCATGATAAGGATTATAAGGATGATAAATATCATTCCTAAGGATCACAGGAGCCATCTATGGACGGCGACTGTGGGAAAGGTAGTTAATTACGGTGATGGATATTGTACACTAGGATTGGTTAACCCAATAGCAACTTGACCTTCATTTAGCCTAAGCTGTCGGAACTATCCAAGAAGTGACTAGCAAGCCATACCTCGTGTGCCTGAAGATCATAGTAATTCGTATGTGCCAGCAACATTCTTGAATGCCAGACTAATGAGACGGGGTTGATCCCACCTGTCATCACAATCAGGTCTTGCCAAATCCGCTTCACATGCCATATGAGCCAAGTGCGTCGATGTGGCCGCGGAAGGTAAAGAACACAAGTTTCTGGTTTGTTTTTAAGAGGCCGGGTTAAGATTTCATTTAGCTAGATAAACGACACGATGATCAAGAAGGGCGCCGAGGCCTGTCTTAGATTCAAAGTGGCAGGGTCCTCATTTCATGGCTGGAGTTTACAAGATGAAATTTGATGAGTGGACAACATGCAGGCAAGTAGGTACAATTCAGCCAATAGTTATATCTGTCATCACCTCCCTTATCATGCGGTTCTTAAGCCGAGAAGGGATCAACTGACTAACCGGTTTATCTAGTGAGTGATTGTTTTTCAAATTTCATTATGACAGAATTTTTCCTGGTTCTGTGTCCGCTTCAAGGTTTTGGACGCTGCCTAAATTCATAAAAGCCCTTTGCAGCGTCAGCACAAACCCTGCACAGAGCATGATTGAAAAGGGTAGCCTGCGGTGGAGATGGATCTTCTGCATCACCCGCACGATTGTCGGGGCCCAGTTGCGAGTGGAACCCTCAAATATGGGTGCCTGTTGCTATGCAGTTTTGTTCAAGTATATCATGCAGAGCATCTTGGAGCTAGTTTTCAGAATCACTGGTTCTTGGTTTCTACCCCTTCAAAACGTTGGCATTTGGCATCTTAATCAGACTTAGAAGCCCACATCTGCAATGAATAGCACGCCCACCGTCAGCAAACAAGGCATGGAGGTTGTCGATGGCAATACACATGCAATCAATGTTCCCCTTCCTTTTTGAGAGACCAACCCTCACAGCCAATTATCCATAAGAACATTTCTTTCCCAGACTCAGATCTGCCCGAATACGATGGCCATATTGCCTTTGTCCTTGAAAATGTCCTCTCTACGGATGAATGCAAACAGCTCCTCGCTCTAGCCGAGGGATCTGTGTTACGAGATCCAGACGAGGAGCGGAACCCCGAAGATTGGCCTTGGAAGCCCGCTATGGTTTACGGACCTGGAGGAGACTCTGAATAGCAATTATCGTAATAGCGGACGTATTATGTGGGACGAGCCAGTCATTGCACATCGTGTGTGGCAGCGCTGTGCCCAAGTGCCCGCAGTGCAGGATGCCTTAGCCCGGGTAAATGAGATACGCAGTAGGCCCTACGGCAGTTGGAAGTTTACAGAGCTTAACAAGCGGATGCGTTTCCTCAAATACACCCAAGGCCAATTTTTCAAGCGTAAGTTATCTATTATATAATGCAGACACAGAGCTTTGACCGTTCTCCACTGTATAGCGCACACTGACGGGGCTTCCTGGCATTATGAAAACGATCGTGAGTTCCAAACACAATTCACTCTACAGCTCTATCTCAATAATTCGGATGCCATAAATGGCTCGTCCAATGGATTCGTCGGCGGCTCAACAGCATTTTTGTCACTGGATCGGAAAAGGCGCCTGGATGTGAACCCACGAGCGGGTAGCGTCTTGATTTTTCAGCATCACAACTTACTGCATGAAGGCGTTTTGGTCGAAAAGGGTGTGAAGTACACGATGAGAACAGATCTTTTGTTTGAGTGGGTTCCAGAAGAGGTCATTAAGAAGCCACGACCTACCAGAAAAGTTTAGTTTTATGCCACAGACAGGGAGTATGGCCGGATTCTCGGAAGGAAATAGCGTGCGGTCGTGGTAAGATGCATGAGAAAGTCTCAGAGGGCCAATTATGTGTATATTCGTTTGTTTTTATTCGTCTGGAGGTTGACCTTGGTCGTGCACGGGAGAACATGCTAGATGATACGCACCGCAGCTCTACGCTTATACAGATGACTTGATCACCATTCAAAATGGTTACCCACAGATTATATTCAAATTCATTATCTCGCGTTTGTACAATGAATCTTTGAGTATGGGACCTAGCCGCTGTACCTATGCATTAGTGGACTCAGAGTTCTTTGCCATCAAAGGACCTTGCTATTTTTCCGAATGAATATTCGTATATTCAGCTAAGGATTAGATGTGATATCTGGTTTGTATCTTTAGTGGGCTGTATCAAAAGACAATGATCAATCGAGTGAAAACTCTTGGCATTCCGAAAAGGACTCAACAGGAATCTGCCCAATGTGACAACGGCCCAGCTCCAGGTCGCAGGGTGGTTCATCCGAGGACTCCAGATTCAATGTCTGTGTTATTATGTAACAGATTAAGTCCTTACCGGTTTAAAATACGAAAATTCCGTAGTGATTCCCGGCGCTACACATTACAAATCATTTCCGTACCTACGACTGACTCGTTAGCCACGGTTAGCCGACTGAATCCTCTACCCACAAGTCATTTTGTTATCTACCTGAGTCATTCAGCCCATTTTGTTGTTAGCGTGTTGTAGGGCAGATCTGAGCGTTCAAGCTGTACAATTTTACACTAAAGACGTCCCCGATGGCGTCACGGCTGAGCAAAGACAACAAATTTCCCATCACATTCTCCCCACACCTGCCTCATAACCCCACGAAGCTCATTGACCAGCTTATCCTCGAAGCGACAAAATTTCAACCATGTACGACGATTTAGCACAGAGACCACCGAAGAGAATAAGAGAATGTAAAGCTAGAGTCAGAACAGGGTGTGTGAGCTGGTAAGTGGCATGCGTACATGAGAATGCACTATTGGCTTACCCAGGATGCAGCAGGTTCGTCTTGATGAGAATATCGATTTTATTAGCAAGTAACATGCTCACATACTTAGAATTCACGACGTCAAATGTAAAAATTCATGCCAGACATGTGGACGCTCCATCAGGGGTCAACCTGACGAAGCGTACTTCAGCGATTCATCTAAACTACAGACCGAGCGATGCAGAGGAAACAAAAAGCCCGTGTGTGAGGCTTGGAAATTGAACCCTATGTTTCAGTCGGCTTCATGTGGCTCGCAGATGGAGAGGTTCGGCGCTCAAGATGCTGCACTTCTCTTCCACGTCAACAGCTATGCCATTTTGGAAATGATAACGCCTTCGACACCACCCGAATTTTGGCACAAATTCGTGTTACCGCTAAGCCAGGATAGCGAGTGCGTTAGACAATCATTATGTGCTTTGGGCGCCGCACATCAGCTATTCCTCGTGCGAAATCGCCAGGACCAACACGTCATTTTCGTCTCCGGAGACCATTTTCGAATAGCCGCGATAGAAGCGTACAGCAAGGCGATCAAAAAGCTGAGGAAGCATCTATCATCCGGCCCAGAAGCTGACCCAATCATCGTCATCATCTGTTCTTTGATTTTCGTATGCATCGAAAACCTACAATGTCGTTACTCTGAGGCAATGCGCCATTTCAAATCTGCCTGCAAGTTAATGAAGTCGCTTCTGTACCCGACAGCAGGAAAGCACCAGAGAACATCAGATTATTTGGTTGCCTCCTCCGATCGGGAGACGTTAAACCAGATCATGACCGACATATTGTCTCAGCTAGGATTCATGTACATGCTATACTCAGGGCAGGCTGCCTCTGATCTGGATTTCGGCCTTTCGATAACAGATCCAGGGATCCCCATACGCCGTTCTCCAATGTACAGGATGCCGAAATGCAAATGCGACACGCGATGAAGAAGTTCGTATCTTTTTTCTGCACCTGCTTGCAAAGCCACAACCCGATGAAAATGCCAATGTGGACACGCTACCCGCAGACCTAAAGGTGCGAGCTGCTTCTACGAGCCCTGCCTATTTAGCATTCAACACATGGGTTCGGAGATTCGACCTGTTCCTCCAGGATCGTGAAGGATTCTTCTCGATGAGAGAACTTCATGACCTCCAACCACTTCGTGTGCAATTCGCTTGGTGGCAGGCTTTGATGAGAGAGGATGGAGGAATATGCACCGTCGATTGTAAAAATGTGCTGGAACAAGTCCGACATTGCCTACAATATGAGTCCCTTCGTTCGGCTCCTCGCTTTTCAATTGGTGGGGATTTTATTAACATTCTTTTTACACTTGCGTTTCATCAAACGACATCCAAGTCCGAAGGGATTGCGCTGAACTTCTGTCAAAATTAAACCGAAGGGAGGCCATGTGGGACAGCCAACAACTAGCCCAGGTTTGCGAGGCTTTGGCCAAGCAGTTGGAGAACAATTCCACAGCTACCAACCTACCGTTTGGTGTAGTGGCCTTAGGACAGCTTTTGGAGGTACCAGTCCACAACTTGGATTGAACAGACACACCAACTTGTTTTGTTAGAATGTGATCATGAGATCGCTGAGAGCGAGCGTATTCACGTTGATCAGACGCATTTGGGTCCTGATGGGACGTTAGAAATTTATAAGTTACAAAGAAGCGCATATTTGGTCAACAGGTTTACACAATATACCGAGGCTGGTTAATAGATGCAAAGAGCTCAGATATGATTATCGTACAAGTAATGTGATTACCGTTGCTCCTGTTACGTGAAAAAAAAAAAAAAAAAGGGTTTAGATGAGACTAAAGCTGCTGGCATGGCTTCATAGCGCTGATAGGATGAGGTTCAGCTTGTTCAAGATGAAGGTTAAGGAAATTTATACGCGAGTCAATCCACTTAAATCTCTTTGTTTATATATAATTTACGCGATGATCATTCTCTAATTCGCGAAGAGCTAAAATGCCCAGGCACCAGTATTCCTGGCCTTTTCAAAGAGTATTGATGCCAGGTCGTACCAAATAATGGTTAATAATCCCTTGCATAATGCAAGTCAGACCTCCACCGAGTTCTTCCTGAATTCTTTGATAAGAAGCTGCTAAGTTCTGAATCGTAATTTCACTTGCAGCTTTTCCAAGGTACTGCTGCCACCCATTCTTGCCGTCTGGGTAGCGACACTGGATTCCAGTCCTGCGAGGCCCTCTCCCCTTTCAAGGCTTCGTGTGTCTCACTTGAATGGGGTTCGGGCAGAATAATAAAATGGCGAATAACTTGAGAAACAGTGATAAGAAGCTCAAGATAAGCAAAACTAAAGAGAGTTAGTGACACAACACTCCACGAATTCCAAAGGCAGTCCTACTGTGCCCCCATGCATATATTTGCGCCTCTGGAGAACGGTATGTAGAATTTGTCCCGCATGGGATCCTCGCTCATTTTCTCGCCATCCCTCGTCAGCCACCTGTAGGGTCGTATAACTGCGGCACCGGGAAAGCTGTTTTGTCATGTAGGTACCAAATTGGTGATGAGGTGAGGACAGTCTATGTGAAGAGCTTTAGTTTAAATGTAGTAGTGTCTGACTGAGGGCTGGATTGCACCAACCTTTTCTGGAATAAAGGTGTCGTGTAGTGTGATACCACCCGAGGGGACAATACGAGGCAGCATCGCGGCTGCGGCACCTGCCCAGCGAATGCCTTCCTTTATAGAGGCTAGAAGACGGGGAATATTTTCCAATAACTGCATATCAGTAGGGAAACCCACAGCCGCTAGATCTTGAAACAGGGCTTCTTGGTAGCGTTCATTCTGTGCCAGCGCGAAAAGAATATGAGCTAGTGTTGCTGAAGTAGTGTCCGTTCCTGGTCCCAGGTTCTCTTTTGCCTCCGAAAGAGCAGTTTCGGCAGGTAGTCCAGCATTGCATAGTGTGCGGACGAGATTGGGAAATTCCACGGTCGTCTTTCGAGGCTTGGAATCATCAGTGAGCGCAAGATTCCAAGCTTCCCGGCACCACTGTGACAAAAGCTTAGAGTTGTTTGGGGTTTTCTTGGATGCTTCTGGATACTAACATTTTGAAATTCTGCAAGGCCTTGAGAATATGAAGTTCTAAGGCCAGTAATAGCAAATACTCCTCTTTCGAGAGACTCCCACATTTCGCAAAGCACAGGAAACGTAATGAGCTAACTTTTCAGCTGCAAGCCCTTTCATCCTTCTTTCTGACTGTAGGAGTATGGACTTACAACAGGCATCCACGTCGCCTTTTCATCGTTCTTTGCGACCATTGCGACTTCTTGCCCCTTGGCCCAGTGGTCGATAGAATTTATAGATTTGCCAAAAGAAAGTTCGGCTGTGAGGATTGTTAGTAATGAAAAAGGGAAATATTTTTCCAATGTCCTATAATGTTTGGCCATGGAGGTGTACGAACAAATAATATCTGCCTCAAGAGCCCTGCAAGCCGTAGAGAGATTAACAGCGCCTTCTTTACTCCGCAGTCGAGAGATAAAATGGTCGACATGGGATGTAACCAGTCTTTCTGATTGCGAAACCTTGCTTCGATTGAACAACTGTCCCATCATTCTCCTCCGCTTTGAGTGTTCATCCGGATTACTATCATATGTAAGCGACTCTCATATTACCATGAAAGGGGCTTGCATACGTTAACGAAAAGAGCGCCGGATGATCACCTTGAACAAATTCTCCATATACCCTTGGATCTTTTCTAAATTTGCTTCCCACTTTATGAACAGTCTCGTATGTATCGCGGGAGTAGTATGAGACTTCGTTTGGTCCTATGCGTATCAGGGGCCCTTATAGCCGACGAAAATATTTTGTTAGGTCTATTTCCTCCTGCATTAACTTTAGACTTACCCAGTTTCTCATGCATCTGGGGCAGGTCAATTGTAATAGTGCCCCGATATTCATGGGGAATGCCCATGCGAGTCTGGAATAGGCTGCGCCAAATCCAGCATTGGGAATTTTGGAGAGTGTCGAAGCAGATGCCCGCCAAACATGCTATAGCTTGTGTTAGTCATGGTGACAATTTTCCATCATTACAGACGTGTTGCCGTACATAAAGGATAGCCGTTAAACCCAAACCGAAGAAGAATGACCAAGTTGCTAGGCCCATTGGTACCACTGAGGCGCAATCACAGCGGCGCTCGAGGTTGTAAGTCGTATTTGATAAATGATAAGAAGTATGAGGCACAATTTCTGCTTTCGACAATCTCGAATGGCTTTTTATTCAACAAGCATTAGCCCAAACCGGCATGGATCTAATTGTTGTCACCGCTACCAGGCCGAGGCTTTTGCCGGCCTTTCCATGAGGCTGGATATTACAGAGGGGCCCTGGGTGTCACCATTCATGACGATATCTGACTTTACCTGATCTGGGTCCTCAGCCGTTGTTTACGGCGATTATTATGGGAATTCGCATCTAATTCATCACCTTTGGGTCCCGGTTTATCAATTCGAATCCATAGCTCCATGTTTTGCAGTAGTATCACATCATTCGTATGGAGATGGCGTGCTTCCCTTGATTTCTCAAGTACAACAAGCTAGCAGTATGAGGGATCAGCCGACGCCAAAAAATGGTGCCCACACTATCGGGTCCAGGGCCTCACTCCACTCATCTGTGACTAGTGGAGCACAAGGGCCAGGTCTTGTAACTGACATATAAACGGGCTGTCGTGTTGACTTCTCGCCACATGAGGTATACCGTTTGATGCAACTGCATATCCATTACATTGGATAACTACAACCCAACGTCTCGATCAAGGGATTACAGAACCTTTGAATAGCATTACAAAATGACGGACGCAATATCCTATCATCCGGACGAGTCGCCCAATGAGCCAGTGACCACTGGCGGCAAAGATGGCGAGACGTCTGACAATGATGTGCTGGTGCGTAACTTCATACGGATTGGGTCGCACACACATGCACATTGAAGTATGCTAACAATTAGGGACAGCGAAAACTGGGTTATAAGCCGGTACGATTATAAACTTGCAGCAGATGCTATTTGGATTTTCACCTAACGGATTTATCACTAGGTTCTGCATAGAAGCTTCAACCAGTTTCATAATTTCGCTACAACCTTTGGTGGGCCTTTGCTGTGCTTCTTGCTTAGATTGTTGATTTTAATTGGGTTATAGCTGCTCTCTACTTTATAGGCGGTGTCCGCGTCACATTTTCGACAGGTATTGCTGCTGGTGGGAATTTGGCTTACTGGTGCGTTACAATCTACACACCTACCTGACCGATTGCACAGCCTGATGTCAAGCAGGACCAGTTATATCATTACCTGCGTCTTCACATTTATCACAGCAGCCGTCATAGCAGAAATATGCTCATCTCTCCCATTGGCAGGCTCCATTTACTTGTGGGCAGCTGAGGCTGGAGGCCCTCGATGTGGTCGACTGTTTGGCTTTATCGTGGCCTGGTGGAGCACCACGGCTTGGACAACCTTCTGTGCTAGCAACACCCAAGCCGCTGTCAATTATATGCTTTCTGTGGGCAGCATTTTCTTTTTCGTAATTGCGAACAAGTATATGAAACTAACATATGAGTTCTCAGGAAATTGTTGTATTCAACTCAGACTTTCCTTCTGATGCCACGAGTGTGAAGTTCAGGGCTGTTCAGTGGATTTGTACTGAAGTAATGCTCGCTCTCGCAGTCATTTGGAATTTACTTCCTCGTTTGTCTCAACTAGCCCTCCCTTTGGCTGCTCCTGCTGATTGTATCACAAGCTCGTTATTTCAAATGGATATTTACTCTATCCGCCGGCGTGGTCATTCTTGACTTTGTGCTCAATTTGATATGGCTTCCCATCGCCACGAGCAAAACGATTGGCTTCCGTGCACCACACGATGCTTTCATGAATACATATAATGGTACTGGTGCTCCACCTGGATGGAATTGGTGCCTTTCATACCTGGCCACTGCGGGTATTCTCATTGGCTTCGATGCTTCGGGGCACGTGGCAGAGGAGACCAAGAACGCCTCGGTTGCTGCCGCCAGGGCATTTTCTGGAGCACAGTTGTTAGTGGAATTGGCGGCTTTATCGTAGTCATCCTCTTCCTGTTTTGTGTTGTAAGTCGTCACTTGGAAGAAAGATACATGACTGCGGTTTATTCTAACAAGAAGCAACAGCCTGATGCTGAGACGCTCTTTTCATTCGGTGGGGCGCAGCCATTTGTGTCAGTCTATGCAGTCATTTTAGGAAAACATGGACATATCGTGATGAATATCGTCTGTGTTTTGGCGCTATGGTTTGTAAGTGAAGCTTCACGTGGACTTGTTTCAGAGACTATACTTACTGATTGAAAACAACAGAACACTGCAATCGCAGTACTAGCCGCCTCACGTTTGGTTTTCGCAGTAGCCCGTGATGGAGTGCTACCTTGGTCTGGCTGGGTCTCACGCGTGGTGAATGGCCAGCCACGCAATGCCATCATTGTCGTCTGGATTGTTGCATCTATCATTACGTGCACAATCCTTCCTTCCGCCGTCGCCTTCACATCACTTGTTTCCGCATCAGGAGTGCCGTCGGCTGCTGCTTATGGCCTCATTTGCCTGTCACGTCTCTTTTTAACACCAAAAACTTTCCGAAACCCGCATGGAGCCTGGGACGGTGGAGCAAGCCGTTTCAAGTCATCGCCGTCTTCTGGAATGGGTGGGTTGTTGCCGTCCTTTATTCACCATATGTCTTCCCTGTATCTGCTGATACACTAAATTATGCTCCTGTCATCATGGCAGGCACAACAATCCTCGCTCTATTGTCTTGGTGGTGGGTTCCTACCGAGCGATGGCTGCCACAACAGCGCATTCAGCAAACCTTGGATGCCGATAATTTGAAAGAAAATGGAGATGATACTCTATAAGTCACAACTGGTATTGTTCAAAACAATGATCTTAACTTAGAAAATATTGCCTGAAAGCAACCCCAGCTCAGGTCACATTAGATTCATATACATGTCAAAAGCAATGAAGCCATTTTCAATTCTCATTGGGTAGTTAATGCAGAGAGATAAGCACGGGAAGGGATCTTCATCTTCTTTGATAAAAGACATCTTGAGAAGAACCTTCTTACCCTTCGTGCAACGTGGTGGGGAAACCTAGGAGAATTTTGCATGTATATAGTGTCTCCGCAATCAACTCTTATTATAGTATTTCCAATTTTTTACTCTTATTTTTGAGTCTGCAAAGCAGCAGGATAAGTCTTATCTTTACACTATCCTACTCATCATTACAGCATATAAGGAAGATCTAAATGCCTGCATAATCCTTGATATCTCAATGTAGCTATCTGTAGTCGCTAGATATGCTGATTCCTGCTGTTTCCAATTGGCTATAGACTTAATGTATGGGCATTGAAACGTGAGGATTGCTTGTCTTGTTCGTTTCATACTTATCCCTCAGCCCCGCGACCTTATGGACCTGTGACAGCCTGTGGCTATTATATAGATATGATGCTTTTTCCTTTTCTCCCTTGTTTGACCAGACGAATGTCTATTTTACTGCACAAAATAGTGCTTGCACCAATCAACATTCAATCCACTACTTTCCAATTCCAGAAATAGTTCTTGTGCTATTATCTCGCAAACTAGGCTTGTATCCAGCATCTGTCCCTTGTGTCACTGTTGTGCTGTTGCTGTGGCTCGAACCTTTTTATTTGAATGAACTTTATGGTGTCGTCTGGTACTCCCAATGCTTCTCAATCAAAGCTGGAAGCCCTTGGCCCAGCCCAGCAGCTAGCCTGTTCTTTTCAATGAGGTTCTGGAGTTTGCACCATTCTTTATAAGCTGGCCAATCCAATGTGTTTTCCATCTCGTGTGCTAGCAGTTCGTTTCCTGCTGGCCACTCATTATCTGACTCGCTCCTATCCTCATCACCAGTTACAGATTCTTCGTCTTCTTCCATCCATTGCCCCTCTTCATCTTCATCCCAGGAACCTTGCAATCCACCGTAGCTCTCACAAGTCTCGCCTACGGCAAAACAGGGTCCTGTGGCAACGGCGATATAGCCACGCTTATGGCTCCTATTGTTAGGCCCTTCACGTGTTTCGTCAAGCTCGTCAGTGGTAGGGTCCCATTCAATATTCACGCCTGTACCCTCATCGTATACCGTCAGAGCTATAATCCTGAACTCGACAAGTTGATCCACTTTCTTAATGCAGAGTTTCGAGAACATGTCTTGCCAATCTCGCCGGCTGTAGCCAAAGCAGTGGCCAAGAAGAACGCGTTCCAAGGTTGTGTAGTGCTCAATAATGAATCCTGTAAGCTCATTATCTATGCACGCATACGTAATCTCGAGTCTCTTGAGTTGAGGCATCTTGCATCGGGACCACAAAATGGGCTCTCGGTTGCCGTAGTGGCTCATCACAGCCATGTCATTTGCAACAATGCGAAGATGTTGAAGATTTGAAGTGTGATTAAAGAACATGTCCGGAAAGTAGGAGAGGAAATCGACGTGTGCGATAGTCAGGCGTCCTGCGCCCTGATCGGGATACGTTGGAAGCTCAATGACAAGAGTTGTCAAGCTTCCAAGTAAGTCCTGCCACTGCTTCCCTGCCATGGCAGAATAAATGCCGGTCGGTATTGGCGGAAGGTATTTCACTTCGAATCTTTGAAACGACCCAGCACTTTCAGCTATAGCCCGAAGGCTTTCGTTTAGAAGGATTCTCCAAGGTTCCTCGTCCTCCTCCCCGTGATATTCTCGGAACGCAAAACTCAAGCTGATTGGCATGCCTGGCCACTGCTCGAGGTCTTGCCATTCGTAGAGAGCAAATGCGAATATTTCCAGTCGAGAGAATTTGCCAAGATTGCCAAGCACATGGCGCGATTCTTTGCTGAGCTGGACAAATGGTTTGTGATCAGGGTTAAGGTTATCGTATCCGTCTTCGTTAGTGTACACTGGCTGAGGATTTTTGGTGAAAAATCGAGGTGCCGAACAAATTTTGCACGTGGTCCATTCGACACCTCCGTGATAGCTCTCCCAGATTCTGCAGTTTCACGCAAAACAAGGTGGTTGTAAGCTACATGTTGATATTGGGACATGAGAGTGCGACAAGTCTGGCAAAGGTTGCGAAGCTCATCTCGGTTGCAAAGGAGGCTAATTTGGTCCCGCAACTCCCTTGGTAGCGAAAGAAAGCTCATTGTGGTTTGGTTTAGCAGCGGATTGATGGTCATGTAAGTCTGTGATTTTCAAAAGGAGAATGGCCGTTATTGACAAGATGAAGCCCATCTAGTTAAGCTAAAGTTAGCCCAAGCAATTTTTTATGTCTTGTCCAATCAGCATAGCCAGTAGAGAGATGCAGTGGGTTCAAATGAACGAGATTATGGAGACTTTGAAATAAATTGAGGTTCAGGGTAGGGAGTGAACACCATTTCTTTTGACGAGTCATTAACACTACGAGATCCACAATGAAATCTCACAGCTATTCCATTATTGCGAAACGGCAATTCGTAATTTAACATCCGTAGTAAAACTGCACTTTCCAAGTAGAGACAAAGGCATGATCTTGAGCCATAATGACTATATATGTTGAACTGATTCTTGGTGTCAACTAGTGTAGATGTGAGTCGTTTAGGAGTTGGGAGCGCATGCTGGCCGTGGCGTGAATACGTCCTAGCATTTCTAAATCTTAAAAATCCATCTAGGGTTATGTAGACTAGCTCTTGCCAAAGGGTTTCAGTGACAGCCTCTGCTTTTTCATCCAACGAAAGCCCGTGATGACCCTGGCTGTAACCATTTCGTCATAGATGCAAATCCTACATTGTAAAACGAATTATACGTCTAGTATTTTCGTGTATTGGAGTGCTCGAATGATTGCTGGAATCAACTGATGCCACGTAATCGGAACTGGAAAGGCTTTAGGCCTTCAACACCAACGTTGATGCGAAACAGCGCCCCACCACACCTTTTACTCTCATCACCCCCGTCTTCGTCTTGTCCGGATGTGATGAAAAGATCCGTGCCTACAAATTGCACACATGTTGTGTGGCGTGTTGGCAACTCAATCTCCCTGATAATCTGACCCTCCGGGGATAGTTTCAATACTATGGTATCGGCGTTAGCATGCAAGCATTCCACGACTGGGCCTTGATTGGCTTACCTCGGCCCTCGCCATATATGGCTTGCCAAATGTTTCCATTGACGTCAACGCGGAGCCCATCTGGTTCGCCGGTACCGGCGTGTTCGTAAAATAACCGCTGATTGCTTATACTGCTATTTGTGATGGAATAGTCAAACGAAAAAACCTGGCGTGCTGACGAATGCGTAAAATACATGGTCTTGTTATCTGGAGACCATCCGATACCATTGGGGATTGTCAGAGAATCTAGATGCTTGGTGCTTGTGGTCTGATCCCAGCAGTAGAGTGATCCTGTGTCAGCTTAGTGTGTGCCCAAGTTTCAATCCATAATGAGTAGCTGGAGCGTCGGATGCAGGGAAGAAAGTCGAGATATTACACGTCCTACCTTCAGGTTGCATTGGGCCTTTTCCAAAATCCATCATATTTCCAATCCAAAAGCGTCCATTAGGATCAACAGCACCATCGTTGCTTCTCAATCTTTCGTTCTTGAATTTGTCATACTGACAAATATATTCGTAGTCTCCTTTCTCGCGGTCTAATATTGCCAGGCCGTATTTCAAGGCAACTAGAATTTTACGTTTCGGATCAATGCCAGCAATGTCAGCTGTTACCGAGATTGGTTCATCTAGCTGGGTTGTCGTGTAGTTGTTGAAATCGTCCAAGGGAACGGTATGGAGCTGTTTCTTCTTGATATCCACAATCCGTAAACTATTAGTTATCTCCTCGTAGTAAGGGCCTTCACCTAGATCACACTCGAGTCTGAGAAAAGGTTCTTTGACTATACTCTTCTCATATGGCTGAGCTGCCGTCATCTTGAAAGTCAACACTGGTGCAGATCAAGTGCGGGGATGGAACAAGATGGGCGGAAGAAGCATTGGGCGGCATTGTGGGATTTTAAACTGACAAAGGCAGTGATTCATCCACTAAAACAGTTCCTGAGGACCTCTAAACAACTGTCCATCCAATGGAAATGAGCACTCATTCCATACGCCCCACATACCGTTCTGTAACAACGGCTTAAACCCTTCCGAAGATAGCTGCTCATGTTTATCTCGCTCGTCTTCGTATCTACAATCAAATTTGCCGCAATTGTCGGATATGTTTGAAAGATCTATTTATACCATGCCAAAGAACGCTGTTTTTTCTTCCGTTTTACATCACCATTAAATGTACAAGTTGAGACATTAGCCTGGTGTGGTCTCTGCTGCGGCACATCTAAAAGACTCAGGAAACGAGTTGGCGTGTGTTTTATGGTTGTGATTACTAGCGAGAAAGCTTTGCATAAAGCGGAAGCAGGCTTAGCAGTAAATCGTTGGTGTAATTCATACCAAACTCATTCAGCAATTGATGGTTTGACTCGTTGGGGTACAGCGTTACATTTAGCAGCTTTATTGGGCTTTATAAACATCTATCCACCAGTTTTTGCCGCCCCAGGTCAAAATTATCGTTTCATTAAGATTCCCGAACAAAAGCACGAGCAGTAAATTTCCCTCAAAACATTCTCTACTTACAAGGCCAGTTCCTCTTTCTGGCAGTAACATGTCCAGCTAAACTGCGGAGTTATTTCCATTCTAACCCCGCGATGTCTGGCCTATTTTCTCCTCTGCCCCTCTCTCTCGGGTTGATCTTTGTTCCCTAAACCCCCACATACGTGCTTCCTCTTAGCCTTACCAGTATCAACTTACGAGATAACGTTATATACCACACCGTACGTCAATCTCTTCTCCGGTAATACTTTGTCCCTAAGGCGCACTTGACATCCCTGTATTTCTGGATGCAGTGTATACACCCCAGGAGCCAAACTCAAGCTTGAAGTCGGTGAATTTTGAAGCATCAACCCACAAGCAATACACCATGGCTCACCTTCATAATGCTGAATACACACTGTATTCGTCTCCGTTTTCTCTCTATTCCATGATGGCCCGCCACACGCTCCAACTAGGCCCGTTGACTGATCACGCGATAACGCCCCGCAAAGTCACGTTGGCCCTTATGGACAATAGCAAATTTGACAACATCACAGAGCAATACCTCAAGATTAATCCGAAAGGACAGATACCATCTTTGACGGGTAGCATATTGAGTCAGCCTCTTACTGATAGCCTGGCTATATCTCTCTACTTGGCGGAGACGCACTACCCAGCTTTGTTGCCAGCAGCCCATGCGGATCTCATCAGAGAGCTGCTGGACAGAATCCATCGAATTAGCGGTCTATCAATCAATAACAAGAAGGCGACACCTGAGATGCAAAAATATAACCCTTCGCCTGTACAAGAAATTCTTGCGAGGACGGATATCAGTCCCGAGTACCGCAAAGCTCTCCAATTCAAGCTCAGATTGTACGTTTCCATGGCGTGTAGCTGATATCTTCCCCACCTGCCACTCAGCTTTCTCCCCAGGTATATGGGCCTTGCTCACACTATCATGTAGCCACAACGAGACAAACGCCCTGGCGTTTCAGCCGGAGAGGATTAAACAGTCTTTACTCGACCTGCGAAACATCCTAGATGAGATTGCAAAACATGGCAAACACAGTGGCGCTTTAGGGGACAAAACGGAGTGGATTTTCGGAGCTCAAGTGGGCCCGACGTTGCTCGACAGCCACCTCCTCCCGCTCTTACTGCGCATGATTGAGGTTGGCAACGCCGATGTTGTGCCTCAGGAGCTTCAGCGGTGGGCCAATGTCAAGGTTAACAGCCCCTCTTGGCAAAAGGTGATGCATGGTAGGCCGACAAGATATGATCCTTCCATGGGTCCGATTGAGGATATGAAGGATATGCTGACTCTGTGATATATCACTATGCACCCATTATGATGAAGGCTAATGGAACGTTGTTACACATGCCGCTTAGACCAATAGATAAATCCCGCCCCAAAGTGTTATCATAAATGTTTATGTGGTATCATACTAGAAGTACTCTATGTTGGTGGCATTCACGATAGTTGTTATGCCACTTATTAGATGCACTAAACGCAAAGCCAGCCTTCAGAGATTTTCCAACGTATAGCTAGATCGAAGCTATAAATGGGCTCATTTTCCTGCATCACGACAAGATCAGTCCAGCTCTGGGATAATTCCAATGACTAACTAGACGGACACCAGTCATGACTGCCCAATTGCTCATCACAGGCGATGTTGTTAGATACACAAACTGGACCTGAGAAGGAACATATGGACCAAGCACATAATGATGAATTATTCTTCGTAGGTTTGGCACAACCCGCCCCCGGGAACCTAACTACATTTCGAAACGGACAGCGGGCTTTCTCCCCAAGCCTAGGATACCAGAAATGTTTCCCAGGATGACATAGTAATGTGCCCTTGGCCATTAGGTGGCAAAAGTGTAGCCCACAACACGGTCGTTGTCGTAGCATGGAACGTAGATTTCTGTCTTTCCATCACCATTCACATCACCAACGGCCAATTTACCAACAGTGCACCCGCAGTTATGAAGCGTAGTGATTGTATAGTCCCAACCCCGAGCAGCAGTTCCAGGAACCAAAACATAAGCAATCTGTGCAGCATCCCCAGCCAGGGCGATGTACGGGCGTCCCTTCTTGGAAGTGTCTGGGAAAAATGCCGTTGGAGATCCAGGACTAGCTTGATTCAGACCTGGTTGGGTGACGGGGAAACCCCTTGCAAGAGTGTGACGGATGTAGCCAGCAGCGTTAGTAATGTCCGTGGGGATCTCGTAGGCGTAAACAGCAGGAGAGGGCTTGCGCCGCTGGGCTGGTGGTTCGAAACAAGAAGATCCAACTTTCCATCGCCGTTGATATCAACGACCTCCACATCGAAGGCGGCGCCAATAGTCTTGTCAAGGGGATCTTTCTGACACTGGTTACATTGGCAAACCCGTTAGATGCAGTTGTGTGGTACAGATTGAACTCGCTAGCAAAGAAACTGGTCGACAAAATCTCGGGAACTCCATCGTTGTTCAAATCTTTGACGGTAAACAGAGCATCGCAGCCGGTACCAATCTCCGTCTCAACCCAGACACCCAGCGGTTGGGCACGGTTCTGGGGACGAAGAATGACCAGCATGGTGGTGGGTGCACCAGCGAGTGGCACGCGCGCACGACAAGACACGATGGAGAGACTGCCACTCCGATCCACGTCGGCGAACTCGGCTTTGTGGTAGAACCAACCGTCCTTGGTACCGGCTAGCTGGGTGAGAGTGCCCGAGGACCCAGGAGTTTGTGAAGGGAAAACCAGAGACCACCGTTGCCTTTCCCAGGGACTAAGAAGCCTCCACCAACAATAACCCCTTCAGTGCCGAAGACAGAGCTGGGAGCGAAGGTCACATCGTTGGGCCAGGTGACACTGCCAGGGATCCGTACCGGAGTCTGGCTAGATAGCCCGCCTGACACGGAAGATGCAATGTTATTAATTCGGTTGATTTGGTCAGTTCCAAACAATGCGAATGAGGAAATAAACAACGTATTTTGTCCTCCGGTTGGTTTTAGAAGAGAAAGAAATCCTGGCTTGGTAATGTTAAGGAGCCGAGGGATCGGACGGGGATGGAACTATTGGTTGAAGGAGGGTCGGCTCGAACAGTACACTCCCGAGTCGTTTCCAATGCTTCGGACAAGGAAAAGCTGTTGAATGCCACTCCAATGGCAAAAAGCAACCTACAAGACTTTTAGTCAGTCCAATACCCATGCCAACCTAGACAGTTTGTGATATCAAGGACAAAACGCACGAAGGGCCAACCATGATGAAATATCGAAGGAGTATGGATAAGTTGAGATATGATTTCTAGAGGTGTTTTCATGCGGGCTCTTCATAAAGAGGTGGAAATCAACGAAGAGCGGCCTCTTATTATGGCTTTGCCTGCCCGAACAAAATGGCAATTGCAACTGAATAAAGGCGGATGATACTGTGGTATCCTCAATGCGGCAGAATGTTAGATAAATCACATGCGAGAACACACCCATTCTACAAGATAAAGTAGATTCGAAATGGGAAGGTCCATTGAAATATGAATACCACCGGCCGCCTGTCCGAGGCCGAGCTACAAGCACAGAAGGCGGTGCATGGTCTCGGCCACCTGACCAAAAGCAGGCATCTTGACCCACAATATTCAGGAGGTCGGGAATTGAAGTGCAGATGTCCGTCTTCTTGGCGGTATGGACAGGACAATCGTGGGCGCCGAAGGCCGAGATGTCAAAACATCGGTGGGCCGGGAATAAAACCTTGCAGGCTCTAAGGTTGAAGAAGGATGAAGCCCTGCGTATTCAAGCACCCTTCTGCAATAAGACCAACCCAAACAAATTGTTAGACGCTAAGCACAGGGGTTTTTAGCCTCAGATAGGTTATTTGAGCCTCGTTTTGAACATGTTTAAAGTGCTATGACTTGTGTAGATAAGCAATCTTCTCAATACTTATGAGGCAAGACTTCTCGAGCTGGAGTAATAGCCACGATTTTTAGTACCTCGTATTCAATTCTTGACAAGTGTTACTTGGTTCGCTCGGGTCACTCTTTTCATTTCCATCGACATCATGATAAGCGCGGCTATCTTGTGGATATGCATGCATAGAAATGTAATGCTCCTTCATGGCCGGGAAGCTTTATTATCAGATTACCTGTTCAGGCAGTCAATTCCCACAGCAGGAGGAGAGCTTAAAAGCTGTGGTTTTGGTCTAGAACTAGGAATACAACATCGTGACTCAAGCCTCTGCAAAGGAGGTATGCGCTGTTTACGGAAGGTGACCATTCAAGGTAACCATTCGAGTTCTGATTAAAGGTCTCTGCAGTGCATCTTGCCATTCGGCCTTATTACCTCGTATGACACCAATCCACTTAGCAAGTTACATATCGATGCTGTCTTTCTGCATCAAAACATTCTGTTTTGTCTGTTTAGTCTCTTCACAGAACCAAGGGAGTACGTAGAATGGTCAGGTAGACAAGCACTAATGATATGTACGCTCAAAGAGATTAAATTGTCTGATGCTCTACTTGCTTGCACTCGGGAAATGAGCAATGAATCAGCTTAAGTCTAGTTATTAGTCATGTAGTTTTTGAGTCTCGCCCTGCGTTGAGCCCTGGTATCTCAAGATCTAGGTGGGAGTTGGGCTCGGTACAGATTATACTAACCCAGACATCTCAAAATTGCCGCTATATCTGTCACAGGTACGTGAATGCATATCTTACAACCAACGAGAATTTCTCAATTAGCTTCACCCTATAGGAATATTTCTGTGAGATGTGTTAAGATATTGGGTATAAGATCTCGATTGACTTGAGGCTTGTTGATGTCATATCTAGTACAACGCAACCTCATTTCATCCTGAGGGCGTTTAAAAGGGTAGCAGGAAGAGATATTCCATGTCAATGATTAAATGAGTAAATTTTAACCACGGCTGACACGTTAGCAACTACTGGTGTAAGGGCCTGCATCCAATGCTAGGGCATACGAGAGCAAGCTAAGGGTTAAAAGGTTCGAGAGCGACTAGAAATCTAAAAAGTGGATAAAAGTACAAAAGACTCCGGATGCGCCTGGTATCATTCATTCATTCATACATTCATTTGATACTGCTTACGGAGCCTGGAGGATAAAATCTCAGAGGTTTCAAGAAATGGAGTTGCTGGTAAGCCATTTTGGTGGATGGGATATTGAGTGTCTAATTTGGACATGAAGGGCTTTATTCAATAACCAAGAATGATCAAGTCATTTTTCATATCCACTAGGCCCTTGACTGGTTGGGCTTTCTAAATGGACATTAGCTCACGCAAAACAGTTATGAGTGTCTCCATTCAAGCGCGCAAAGGAACATCATAATATAAGTACCAGGCCAGGATTTTATCATACCTTTGCCCTCAAGAAATCATATTTCATAACCCTATTTCCCAAAAGCTCTGTACCTCTCCTCAAGCGGCATGAAGGTCTTTTCAGAAGGTTCATTTGTGCGTCCACCAAATACCAGCTGAGCATTGAGCTTCCAGTCCTGCGGAACATCCCAAGCCTTGGCCACCTTTTCATCAATGATTGGGTTGTAATGCTGCAAATTGGCACCAAGTCCCTCAGCCTCGAGTGCCGTCCAAATTGCAAACTGCAGCATTGCATCTGATTGAGTCGCCCATGTATTAAAGTGTTTAGCATACGATGGGAACTTCTCCTCGTAGTTCTTGACAACAGATTGATCTTCGAAGAACATGATCTAAGTTATTGGTTAGTATTCTCATACATTGTAGCATAGTGCCTCTACAGCATAGGTCACTTACAGTTCCCAGCGACTGCTTAAACATGGCCATCTTTCGGCCTGTGGGGGCCCATTTAGCCTCTGGTACCTTTGCTTTGAGCACTTCGGTAACAATGTCCCATAGCTTTTCGTGTTCGGATTTAAATAGGACGATCACTCGGGTAGACTGTGAGTTGAAGCTGCTTGGAACGTGGGCGAGTGATTGCTGCACAATCTCCTCGACCTGCGATGTAGAGATTGTTGATTCGCTACTTAGCTCATAGTAAGTGCGACGGTTTTGTATGAGTTTGAGAAACTGTTCGGAATTCCCGCTTGAGGCCATGATGCTAGATATCACTGAAGAGTAATTGTCATGGATTTTTCAAACGAATGCTTGTGCTAGAATCTTATATATATTTTTCATGAGGCAGTTTCTAGGCGTACAACATAATATGTATTGGTTGGAGCAGCTGCAGATTCTAGGGCTGGTTCCGCTCTCGCCGAGTCAGCGAACAACCCCGGCCACCCACTCGCCGGCGGGTTGCCGAGGCCTGTTAAAAATGCACAAAACCAACTCCTTTAACCACAATCGTGCTTTACAAGTGGATCGGCTATACTCTATGCCAATAAGCGGGTTACTTCACAATTGTTGGTGATGTGAATGCGACACGGTCTATCCCGTCTACATAAACCTTGCCGAGTGGCGCTGAGCCAACCCAAGTCCTATTCTCTCGTTGCGTTTGTTCAGCGTAAAGCCCAAACCATCCATCCCAAAAGAGTAAACCGGCCCGCTCGGCGCTCTCAGGGATGCCCGCCCAAGATTATGCAACTTGGCATTATCCCCACGAGTAAGCCGGGCTTAAGAGGTGGATGGTTTGGCCAACATTCAGAACAGTAAACTGAATTCCTCTTTGTCTTGTTATGATCATGTCTTGAGGCCATCGTTTCAGGCTTCAAGAACTAGATATGTGTATACTATTGTACCTTGAGTTCTTTCAGCCTTCAAAAGGACGGCTATTTTGCCTACTGAATATATGTAGCATACTCAAATCTACCCAGTCCATATCCCTCGTGACAGTTAGCTTACCTTGGCATATAGGGAGTCCAAAGAAAAGAAAAATGGCAGGAGCTCTCACTAATCGATGGAACATTAAGTCACTAATTCTCCTCGTGGCGGTTCTAACATATCTATCTATCAAGGCTGAGGTTCAATTCTGCACATTTCCTACAAACTTTCTCATCTGCTTGAGCCTTCAAAGCCGCAGAAAATGTCGTGAGCTAGGAGTTTGGCCAACTAGAACCGGGTTAGAACTAAAGATTTCGTACACCTTGTGTATTTTCCGACAACATATTTATTAGCGTTGCGTTTTGCTACATATATCCAAACTAAAGAGCCAATCTATAGTAACAGCAAGTTGCGTTACATACCAGCATGGTGAGTAAGGCGTTGTTTGTCTGGTGCATTTTCTTCACCCTACGATAAAAGCGAGAGCGCATTCCACCTTACGCAGGTCCTATAAGTTTGTTCTACTGAAGTCAACTCCATACAAGATGATTTGCTTAGTGTAGCATTTCACGGCGTTTAGTCAGTTAAATGGATGTAGACATGACCCTATATGATATGTTCTTCCTAAGCGGTGTGAAAAATTATGTGCTTTCATTCCTCAATCCACTTTTCCATGAATGCCTTCAAATTTCCTTTCTTTAGACCCAGCAACTCGTTGTCGTATTCTTCTGCCTGGGGCGCCCTTCCTGCACCGTCCGCAAGGAAGAAAGACCGTAAAAAGTTAACAAATGCACTAAAGTCGCCATTTGCCAATTTTTCCTTTCCAGTAAGCTCTTCGTCCACAGTTTGAGATTGGGTGATTGTCCATTTTGACTTTGAGGCAGTCTCAGCTAGATGAACGAGCTCATTCTGCGATGTCTCAAACTCGACGACGTTAACATAACGATTGGCAGTTTGATCTGGGTTCTTTAACACAGCGGCCACTGCCTGACCGATAAAGGCAATGCTGACAGTTTGTAGGCGCTCGTTACCTGAGTCAAAAATTGTCGCTGTTTTCGAATTCTTATCAAGACCCAGTATACCAGTAGGGAGGCACTGTCGAATGATTAGTAGGCTTATATAAGGCTTAGTCGCGAACCACTTACAAAATCGAGCCCAAGACCATTGGCCACACCAGTCCATGTGAACGTAGGGTGTTGCTTAGCCTTCTCCTGCAAATATTTGCGCGTATCAATCTTGCTGGCTACCATGGAACCGAAACTTGTATCTTCAACTCCTGGTAGATCAAGACGTCCACCGTACTCGGAGGGTAGGAAGCGTTTGACACCGGCTGCTAGCGCTGCATCAATCATGGCCGGCTGATCTCCAAAGGCAGGCCCGCCAACGACGGAGACAATAGCATCCTGGCCAGCAAACGCATTTTTGAGCTCTTCTATGGATTTGAAATCAACCCGCTTGACGGGGATATCTTCGGGAAATGTCGCAGTAGAACCGGTCCGTGAGATTGCAGTGACCTGGAAACCAGCATCTTGAAGTGCATGGATGATCGAGGGACCAAAGTTTCCGGACCCACCGACGACTGCTACTTTCTGAATAGTGGACATGGTTGAGATTTAGAAGAAGCAGTTCTGATGATCAATGGAAGGCATAATAGTCGCTAGCTGATGAGGGAGCCTTTGCCTTTAAATATTTCTTTTGAGGCACCACGGAAGCGTAAATCAATAATATCTATGAATTGGTGATAAAACTTTACTAGTAAGCCAGTTTGACAGGTACTGCTGCATTCCAGAACCATTTCCAGTGGGATACCGACTGGCGCGCATTTCGTCCCAGCTCGGGCGGGATGGGAGTATTAACCTGTCGCAAGCAGTAGTTCCCACAAACTTTGTCACTAGCTCAAGTAAATGATCTTGATCACCAGTCAAACCTTATAACATAGCGGGGTGCCGACAGTGACCATAACTTCTTTGGCTAGTGCCTCGGCATCGGCCTAGGTTGGGGGACTCCTGGATATTTGCGTGATTTGGTTTACTAAGGTAGTGATGCATTCTCATTCCATCACGTAATGTGATATCTTCTGGAAAATCAACAACGCCATTCAAAACCACTCGATTGACTTAGTTTCCTTTTCAGCACTTGATTGGGGCTTTCGGAAACCAGACGGATGAGTGTAGGCAGTATCTCGTCTAAGCAAATCAGAAGCCCTTTAAACAGCTTGGATGACGCCTCTTTTGTTTAATGCGGCTTGTGTAAGAATCAATTCTGTCTACACAATCCCAGTCGATACGCCTATGGTGCATTGTATCGTGGAAATGTATAGAAACCGTCAGGCAGCCATTTTCAATGAGCCAAATCTCCCTTGCCGAAGAGCTAGCCGAAGTTGTTGTCCTCCTAGTCCCAACTGAATCCAGCTTTCTCATAAAGCCCGCCTTTATTGTTAATAGCAGTTGGGCAACAGGCGATCATATCTAAGGCACCTCACTTGTCGCCCGCCCTGTAACGAGCATCACCTCCTCGTATAGGCTTCCACGTAACTACATACAAAGAGACATCCTTACTGCTGAATCATGCTTCGTAGGGCCCTATTTGTTGGCAAGATGTGGGCTGAATGATCGAACGAATGGAACCCTGCGCGAGAAATTATTCTGTATAGTCACTTGGCCTGCACAGTGAATAATTGCACTTAAGTTGATACCCAAAGATGTAAGGTAACGAGCACCAACAACCATCCCGTCATGACTAGTCTCCTAAGTTTCCAGCATCAATAGTCACTAAGTCGACTAAGAGGCCTCCGTTTCTTCATTACTCAATTTGAACACAAATATAGTCAGCAAAGCCACCGCATACCAGAGTTTGATGAAAACCAAGTACACATCAACTTGTCTTTCCCAGCTCTTCGAAGAATTACCTATATCGTCTTATGTTCCACATATCCTTATTAACATAAAACTAAATATTATTCTGTTTGTAACTACCTACTGTGATAGAGGCTGAGCTCTGCAAGTGAAAGGCAGCCATGACAATGTAACGTAGTTGTATTTATAGGCTATAGAACCCCCATACGTAAGGGTACGTCGTGTGATTACGAGGCTATATCTGCTGGAGACCCACTATCAGACATTGGAACGTGTTACACAGGGCTAGCTTGGAGAAATTGCATTACTTGGCTCCTAACCTACATTTTCCAACCGATCCCTTGAAAAGACATAGGGTGTAACGGTAAATAGGGATTGTTTCACCGTCAAAATCATGTATCTAAACCGTTTCCCACCTGTACTTAACAATATCATCCATTTTGACTTACTGGTTCAGACGCGGCCTGTGAGGCTCCAAGCTCTTGGCAAACTGCAACACTAATGCCTTTTAGGAAGGTGACACATGCTCGAAGGATTTTTTTAATCTTATTGTCAGCTCGTGTCGCCAATATGCAGCAAATGAAATTGCTCCAGAATGCTTTAAGTATCTCGCATGCTCGTCCATTCTAATACCACTTCCTCAATACCATATATACCATCGTGACTTTTAATATTGTATTGCTGGAACTTTATTATCAATCTACTTACTCGAATTGTCAAGCTGTCTCGCATTTCGTCGGTCATCCGTCTTTTCCACACAATGTTTCAATCCATCCTCATCAACATCCCTCTCGGGTTAATGCTGGCAAAGACTGTATCTGCTGCGTGCGAATCAGGATATACATATGGCTACTGCGAGGATCGTATTGTTCGTTATTACGATCCAAACACTGGGGAGCTTTGCGGTGGTCTTGACTGCGGCGGCGGCCGAGCTCCTGTGAAATATGATGTTCCAGGATGCCCTGCCTATACCGGAACTGAAGAATACCGTTCAACGCGTTCATTTATGCCTTGTTTCGAGCTATTGAAGACCGCCGCCTCGCAACCTTTATTTTTATCTACCACGTCCGTTGATGCTGAGCCCACTGAGGAACCCGTAGAGTCGTCAGAACCTACGGAGACCGCATCATCCAGCTCAACTGTTACCACGACTTCCATTGCCCAAAGCACGGAATCGGAGATACCGGCTTCGAGTTCCAGCTCAGTAGGCTCGTCTTCTTCGAGTCTTGCATCAAGCGCTAAGCCTCCCACCACTCCTCCTGCAACAACTCCAGCTGCGACACTATCCACCGTTACACAAACCAGCAGTACCATCACAAGCAGTCCACCTGCTACCACTGATCCTGGTAGTGGTGCTGAGAGTTTGCAAGGTCCCATGGTTTTGGTCGGCGCCTTCATTGCACTTGCACTACTCAACTAGACGCGCAAATCACCATGTGTCTTATTTCGAAAACATGCATACAAGCGGGTTGGAACATATCATGTTGATGGCTTTTGGGAGATCAGGGCGTGGTATCAACGAAAGGAAAATGAATATTGTATGAATATAGTAACTGAGGGTGGAAAGCGGCATTTATTATGCCGGACGTAATAATATAATTTAATGAGTAACCAAATCAATAGCAACGCCTCCAGTATTCGTCTTGTGTGAATGGCTACCCTTGAAAATCTTATTTCCAATACCCAATTGGAGCTCTCGGACATTTAAAATGATACGGCACCGTTACCCAAACCACATCCTGTCGAGAGTTTGGATGTTTGGAGCCCTTTTTCTCTGTCTCAGAGTGAAAATGGCAAGGGCAGTGCGACTCATGCTTTATTGGTTTCCCGTCAGCCTTGGGAAGTTGGTTAGGTCTTGCACTAGCAGCAGCTTGCGCGGCAGCACAAATGCAGACAACACCAGCAAAAGTCCCCCAACATGGCTGGGTCCTTGTGGTTGATAGAAAGGTGGCGCATCATCCGGCAACTCTTGAGTACTTCTGAGTTTACCAAATGGAATGTCACCATTATCGTAGTCCGATTTGCCAAATCCATCAAAGCGAATCTTCCATGTCATTGGGAACGGAACCATTTCGTCCCAAGTAGGGGTGAGATAGGTATCCGTGTCTGGCTTCAGGATGTCATCGGTGAATATCTTCTTGTTCTTGTCATCGTCGGGAAGCTGCTTTACTTTCTCTTCGATCGAACGCACCCTCATGGGTGCCATGAAATTGAAGTAGCCTTCTGTCGTTGGGTCGATACGCACTCGCTTGAGCCTGCCTTGTGCGTCATGGCCGCGGCGCGGATTCTTCATTTGGGCAATGAATTTCACCATGGATGTCAAAGTGAGGACCGCGAGACGCTTGGGTTGGAAGGCACTGAATTTGTTGGCGATGCGTAGTTGGGAAGCTAAAGCCTCAACCTTTTCCACTACTTCGGCGGCTGTTTTTGCGTCTGCAGCAGCCTTTGTTGCTTCGTCTCTGGTTTTTGCATTGGCGAAAGCCTTTTCTGCTTTGGCAAGAGCCTCTATTGCTTCAGTAGCAGCCATTGACTGATACACCGTTAGCTGGACTTGTTCAATATTGTTTCAAACTGATAAATCTTACCAGATCGAGAATGACAATTTTTCCTTTCTCTACTAATACATTTACCTTCTTCGGCCCTATCTGCTGCGAATTGTCATCCGTGTACAGGACTTTCTCTTCGTTAGAGAGTTCTAGTACGACCTCCTTTCTAGCTTTGCGCACAATCGGAAGTTTCACCCGCGCTTGAGCTGTCGTTTGAATGATCTGTTCAAGTTCACGCTCGTCATCATCAGACTTAATGCTGAAAGCCAGTTTTTGAACTTCGGCCCATTTTGGCTCTGGGACAGGATCGCCCTTCCGAGTGTACGCGGCGTCATAAAGATCCTTCATGAAGCTGTCCAAGGTAGCGGTACACTGGAGGTAATTAGTATGATGTGAAAGGTGATAAAGTATCTAGGATTGCTTACTGAAACAACGGCATTGTACGCAAAGTCGAGACAGACGAGCAAAAGTATGGCAGCCGCTTTTCCTTGATCATTCTCATACGCCAATACCTGTTTGGCCACAAAGACTCCAAGCTGGGACATTGCGTTCGTCTGTCTTTTTCCAAATAGGGCTTTGGTGATGTCCCATTTGTTGGCCTCGGAGATATTACCTTGTCGTGTTAAGCTGACTAAGAACGCCATCGAAGTTTTGAACGCTTTACGACGCTTCATCATCTTCGTTTCGTCCGCATTATACGACAAGAAAACTTGGCAATTAGTAATGTGCTGATAGATCTCGTTTTCGGTGTACGTATTGACCGAGTTGATATCAGTGCGCAGTTTGTCAGCGAACCCAAGGAAATCAGCAACATATTTCGTGACTACGGGAATTGCAAAACTATGATGAGGTCAGTCAGGGCCGGCTGCTATCACTAAACAAGACATGTTTAACTTACTCCCTTGTAACGTCAATTTGGAATGTTACATTCGTCATGGAAATCGACTCTCTCTTGACGATATCTCGCATCAACGCCTCAAGATAGTGCTTCAGATCCTTTTCAACCTTCGACACATATGCATCCAGAATTCCGGGAGGTACAAGTTCAGGTTTTGTTCGGTCTTGATACAAAACATTGTCCACCACATCTGGAAGATTTCCACGGCAGTGCTGCAATGCAGGATTTATAAAGTCCTCGTTTGCCAATACGGTAGAAATATTATCGATATTGTGAAGATACAGTGGTTTCTCAGGCTTTTGCGGTGCAGCTGCAACGAATTCTGAGGGCTGTTTCTTTTCGGAAGATTGTGTCTCTTCGAACTGGGAGCCGTAGCCTTGAGCCTTTGCGTATACAGCATTTTGCTTTGCCGTATAGAAGGGGTGGAAAAAGCGGATGGTGTCATATTTGAACCAGCCCGGGAACGCGCGTTGGATCAACCGATGAAAGACTGAGCTCTTGCAAATAGAATTGTCGGGCGTGACTTCTTTCATGCCCCAGGAGGTCAGGGAATTGGTGTTCCAGTCAACAGTGTAGAAACGATCCGAGCGGACGAGAGTGATGGCGTCGGAAAAAATCGCCGTCCACAACGCAGAGTTGGCCTGGGCTGGGCCAGGATCCAAGCCCATGTTCTCGTCTGACTCGCAAAAGATGCCAGGATACAGCTCGATCTTGTCAGGATGCTCATAAAGATCTCGCAGAGCATTCTGAATTTCGACATTCTTGGTCACACTCTCGAATGTCGCATGTCTCTCCATGCCAAAGAACTCCCTGAAGTCGTTTAGGGTGCCGACTTCCCACTTTCGTGCTTGTATGATACCCAGGATCTCTACTGGCTTCAGACATTTTGGTACATTGCGAGGCCCAAAATTCGAAATCGGAGCATCCATAGCTGCTGTCAGGGATTCAATCATCTTTTCGTCATCGAAAAGGTTGGTGACTGGGTTTCGTGTAAACTCATGAGGAGTATTTGAAATGCCAAAAGTCACCTCCCATGGCTCCTTAGGTGGTAATGTTTTGGCGAAAGCCATCACTTTAAGAAAATCTCCCAACGAAACATGATCTGGGTCTAATCCCATACCTTTTCTCATGTACTCCTCGGTATACTTCTCATCGTTAAGAGAGATTGCGCAGTGGAAGCGATACAGCAAGTTGAATTCGACAGTGACTTGGTTACCTATGCCACGACTCGTCTTTTTCTGGTCGAAATCGGCACGAGGGTCTAGGGTGAAGTTGGTATCAAATTGGTGGAAGCCCATCAGTGCCCTCAGATAATCATGCACTGAGATCTGAATATACATGCCGCACGTAATAAGTCGAGCGGTATTGAAGAGATCATCGTCCTGCTTTGCCCAAGCAGCATCGTAACTAGTTAAAAATGCGGCGCGTATGTCGCTGTTGAATTCAACCGGTTTCTTGGATATGTTGTCGTATTTGCGCTTGCTTCCGTCGTTGAGCAAAGTCTCGAGGGCATCTCCGTAGGCCTTGTAGTTCTGATACACATCTGTGGCCATGAAAATTTGGCCGGCGTCGGATTTCATGAACTCCTCAGTAAGCTTTCCATCTGGTTGCGATTCTGGTACCACTGCTTGATACTCCCTCCAGGCTTTCTCGTATTTCTCGCAAAGATCTTTGGATATGTACCTGTAATTAACGAATTCCTTCACCAGTGAGACTAGCTTAGTTTTTCCAAATTTTCTAGGAATCGAGAAGCGGCCATTCTCGTTGATTCGGAGGAGTTGCCTTGCGGCATAGTTGTGATAACGGTTGTACATGACGAGCATGATGCACACGCCTGGGGGCTGCCTCAGCAACCGGTCCTCCGCAAACGTGTCCGGCTTGAGAAGACCAAGTTTATACTTCCCATCCCGAACTTTGCGCTGCATCTCCATGGTGTATCCATACAAAGGAGACAAGTCGAGGTATGAAGAACTGTCAGATATGTTCTTGTCGTTGTCATTTGTTCTGAATATGTCGTGAATAATGATAGTTGCGTGGTAAACAAGCATGCTGGAAAGACCAGATTCGCTCTCACGACCGTCTTTCTGTCGTGCCATCAATTTGTCAAAGAGGTCAGAAGGGTCAGGAGAGCGCCAAGCGATGCCGTCTTCGAAGGCACAGTTTTGGCGTAAGGAGCACCAGCCTGACCAAGATGTGGGTTGATCACGCTGTTGAACTTGCCGTCTGCCGTTCGGTATTGAAAAGCATCACCCAAGTATGTGAGTGGTGCTGATAGAAGTCAGCTCTATACTGCAAACAACACGGTCAGACATGGTTACATACGGTGCAGCATCTTGTCATATTTGTCCTTGACTTGGCCATCGATGAATTTCTGTCTCGCAACGCTATAGTCAGAAAGGCTGCCCGCAATACTCGCCAGACTTTGTCCCTGCTCCAAGGTTAGAGATCGATTATGAAACCAGTATTCAGACGGCTTACGTCGAGCCCGCCGCCCTTGATATATCCATCAAAGGTTCGCTTCAGCGCTGGCCAATTCCTAGGTTGTAATACAGTTCCAATGTCACTCCACAAGCCAACCTTCGGATCGATTTGATTCTACATAAATGTTAATAATGGAAAGCCAAAACATGGTGATCCCACCCACTCCGATGAGATTGTCTCCGTGGAACTTTGCATATTTCTCTTCATTTTTCTATTCCTGAGCTGCAAGGTCAGATTCATCAGCTCTTCATCTTGTTTGCTGGACGCTATGCCGTTAGCCGAAGAAGGACCCATGATATCAGCGTTGGTCGTCGGACGACTGTCCACGTCGACAAACTTGGAGTTTCGAGTGATAGCGTAATGGATGTCAAAGGCCACTGGAACTCGGATGAAGACAGATATTAGTACTCTGTATTGCCTTCCTCTAATGCGTGCATTCGGAATGAAATTCCGTGAAGCACTAATCAATTGGCTTAAGCTACGTATTCATTGGCATTTATGGGCTCCCTCATACTCTGTTGTGTATGTACACCCCATGCATCTCGACTCATCGGCACTCTGATTGATTGACTGCTTGTGGAGTGTGGCGTCTGATATCGTGTGATAGTTCACAGCATATGAGTGGTGGATGAGACAAGGCCTGATCGAGGTCAATAAAGCTAAACCTCAGCTTGCCAGTTTCTACCATATCGGGAGTCTTACCTGACATTGCTGCTAACCGTTGGCGACTAGAGTATTACGAAAAACATGCTGAGAGTGGAAGCTTTTGGTGCATTCCGTGATAAAGTTGGGCTAATCATGCCAGCCGATTCTTGGTTCGACCTTGTCACAATCACCTATTCAGCCACTTCCCGTTTCATTCACTCAGCTCGTTCCACGAACAACCAACATCACCTGTGGCGGGCTAGAGAGCGAGACTAGTCCTCTGCTAAGAAACCGGCCCTACCGACTATCGCAGGTTAAATTACAATGATTCGCCTCAACTACTCTTGCGTACGCCAAGACAGGCATCGATTTCGAAAAACGTTTGGGATTATCAGGTGGTGGCTGGCTGAGCATACCTTAAAGGTAGTAGTGCAAGGGTCAGCCTTAGTCGCCCGGCTATCAACTCCCGTAGAGCCACGTTGAGATGGAGCCGTACGTAAGCCAATATGAGACACTAGAGGGTGGGTGCCCAGCTAGCCTCTTCACTCTATGTAGTTGCGTGTGTTGCTAAAACCGGCGAACCGTCAGCCACTAATTTTTGGCAATGCAATAACACATGGGGACAGGAAATAGCCCCGCATGAAGACGGTTTGGTCTTGTCTCATCAGTGGATGTGGCTCTCATAGCTCTCCCGCTTGAACTGCCCATTCTGGGGTCACTTGCCGTCGGGATACATATGCGCAAGGTTCAGGCCAATGCCCCGTTTAATTCAGCCTTACAACGGTGGCAAAGTCCCGGCAAGGTCAGAACTCAGGGTCTTCCTATAGAAGAGGGCGTCTCGCTATCAGACGTGTACAACGCGCATGCTCTAAACCTTAAGAGCTGGTCAAGCCAGGTCGAGTAATGCTCACCCAGGCATTGTTCGTCTTCCTAGTGTCCTGATTCTCAAATTTGATCTCATCGAGATCCTTATTGTTTCTTCTGTCCAAAATGTCTCCCTGGAACCGGCCACAGGAGAGTATGTGAGAGCTCCTAAGGGTGCGAGCAGGAGTCCTTGCCCTGTTGTCAATGCCCTCGCGAACCATGGCTACATCGAACGCAGCGGGTTCAAGATCTACATGAAAGATCTTAATGCTGCTATGAGGCATGTCGGGATGAGCCCGCTTTTGGGCTCTGTCTTCGCCATACCAACCTATTTCGAATATCAAAGCGCGGCCAAGAAGAAACCAGTCGGCATCCTTCAGAGAATTTGGAATCTTATAAAGAACCCTTACAGCTTTTTCGATTATTTTGGCTGTTGGAAAAAGGGCCAGGAGGATATCAAAGGGAGAAAGTATCTTGACCTCCAAGACCTCGCCAAGCATGGCGCCATTGAGCATGATATCTCTCTCTCCGTCGGGATGTAGGCCAACGCGAGGGCAACAATGATCCCCAGCAAGATTTAATTCATGACATGCTGGAATTCTCTACCGATGGCAACAACCTCACCATAGACGACCTGGGCGAATTTATCAAGGCTCGTATCCAACAGCAGCTCCAAGATAACCCAAATTTGTCTTATGGACCAGCTGAGCATCAGGTTAACTGCGGCCAAGTTGCATTGATGATGGGTTGCTTTGGTGACGGAAATACAATCCCTATCAGTTATGTCAAGGCCATATTCGAGGACGAGCGGCTCCCGATCAAAGAAGGCTGGGTTAGGAGAAAGTGGTGGACTATGGGCATGCTTGAGTTCTTTAGTGCAGTGAATAGGATGACCAAAGCGGTGGGTGTGCAGTTTTAGATCGCTGAAGTGTTTATTTCTTTACAGTTCAGTTCAAAACATAGCATGTCTTTCTCAACAATCTATTACCCATGAAATGTATGTACACTGTTCTCTGTTCTCGCCACCTCTGTAATTCACAACACTTGGCGCAAGAGTCTTATGGAACCGCATGAAGAATCTATGTACTAGTGTGCTTCAAATTTGAATCACGTTGTAACGATCTGAGCAGCAGCCTCACGAATGGATGGAAGATACTCCAGAGTCATACTCGGCATATCCATCAAGTGTGCAACAGAGATGGGAACTTGTATTTTGGCCAACGCACTGTGTAAGGCTTACCTCTCATAGCTTATGGCTAAGATCCAAGAGCTTTTGATACGTCAAGTACGGAGTAAGGGCGTCAGCGGAGATTGCATCTCCATTATACCCAGTTACCACAGCCAGCCACATCCAAATTCTCTCTAGATGGTGGTAAGACGAGCTGGATGAACCATCAAACCCAATTTGAAGCCAGCTTATCAGGCGAGCAATCACTAATTAGGTGAAATGGCTTCCAGGAATCTTCTCGTTCTGACCCTGGTGTGCGCGTAGGGGTATATTTGTATTTTAATCCTCCAGGAAGATTGATGTCTTTATTTCCTAAAAATCGCGACAATTGAGGTTCCAAGGTCATTCGTTTGTGGGCTTTTGTGGCTGAACTATCACTATTGTTCTTTACCAGATTGGGCATTCCAGCGCTGACTGGCTTATAACTACACTTTTGAATGTGATCAGCTGAAGTGGGACGCGGTTCTTACCAATGAAGACGGGCTCAATGACTGAGGAGAGAACGGGCTGTGCAGAGGTAATTGTAAGTCGCTCCTTTATATCAGGGCAATACGTCTTCAATGTGACTTGACTTTGTAACATTCCTAAATAATAGACTGGAATGTCGTACGCTTTATTTCTTCCTTAATAAAAAAGCTTTGAGGATCTTTGTTCTCCGGATTGATTGATTTTCAGTAACGTTTCCGTCACCACGGCAATTTAATATGTCTTCCTTTTATGAATTCTACTGCCTTCGTTATCTCCCTGCCTTGAAAGGTCTCGCAATCGCTGGTAGCCTTTGGAATGCTGGAGCTATGACAACAGCTTTCCGCCTACTTCCTGCAATCTATCCAGTGGCAGAGAAGTCACCCAAGGATGCGGCAAAACAATGGGAATTTTACTACTGGTCTCTCTCTGCAACCGTGCCAGTCGTCGACTTGGCCACCATCATGATCATTAGTGGGGTCGCTTACGTTGATTACAACGAGAACAAGGCTGGCTTAGCCTGGAAACTATGGGCTGTGGCGGCCGGGATAATGCCAATTGGATGGGTATGGGTGCGGAGAGTCATGTTGACGCCTTCGAATAAATTGCTCGCATTGGCTGGAGAGAAGGCGGACACGAAGGTTTTGCTCCCCAATCAGCAGAGTACGATTACTCTCTTGAAGGAGTTCAACTCACAAATGGGTGTAAGAATGCTGTTTCCATGGGTTGTGGGTGGACTTGCTCTATGGGCCTCTTTGGGCGCTTAAAGCAGTATCTGGATTGCCAAGCCAGTTTTGGGAAAGGGTGGCTCTGTAGTGGTCACGGTATGGATTAGACTCATATTAAACGTTGAACATTGAGAGCTTTCATCTGCAAAACCCAACTTGGAAATGGTAGCATGAATTTATATGTATAATACCTCCATTTCAAGTAGAGAGTCACATACAGCCAAGGCTGACGCATGAGCAGATATCTTCAGCAATATAAAAGAAATATGAATACATTGTTCATTACGCAAAGCTTAACCATAGAGATATCAGACATATTCATAACACAGATAACCACCCTTAGTGTCCATGATTTCTGCCACAGTTGCGTTGGGAATAATGCCAAGTGAAGACAGCACATGATTCAGGGTGATATTCTTCCCTCCATCACCAGCTTCAGGGTCGGGTGTGACGGCCAGCATCTCAGCCGTGGGATGGCCCCACATCTTTGACTCCGATTCCATGTCTCCAGGAAATTCGGAGAAACCAACAGCAGGATCCTGGGCATTCAAACCAGCAATATCTTTAAGCCTAGCAGCATCCTTCTTCTGCCAGTCAGCCCACATCTTGTCGACAAAGCCATGATGCATCATAAAGAGCGGATCACCAGGTGATGTGATTGAATCTCCATTCTGATGTAAAAAAAATGATTAGTATGGTTCGGTGAATTCTCAAGAGTTAAAATTTTGGGCTGTGTGATATAATCGATAACATTGTCTAGAAACTGAGACATACCATCATTGCCAATGCTATGTGCCCCATTAAATGCGGACCAGAGTAAATACCATCTAGTGCAGTGAGATAAGAGGTGCCATTGAGAGCTGCATCGACATAAGATTGCCCGCACTGGGTGCTGAAAGAATCAGTAATCTTTCGATTAATGCATCGTGGCTGCGTGGTGAACCCTGGTCCGATATTTACTGTCATATTGACGAATGGACCATCAGTAAGGCAGCTATTCGTCCCTGAGCCGCTGCCGCCGAATCCAACTACAGGGTCAAGTAAGGGACTGCTGGAGAATTTGCCGGCATCTTGAGTTTCGTCCCAATACCTTGGAGAGAGTTAGTGTATTTTGATTTGCCCGCTGATGGCCCTTATATACATCAAATTCTATGTAACACTGGGGATGTGGAATGAACGAATAAAACTAAGTACTTACGGAAGGGCATCTTTGTAGCCGCACTCCTTAGAAGACTCTCATGAGCGTGCAGAAAGTATCGATGATATGGCAAGAAATTTCCAGTGGTATGAATCTGCAGGGCATGAATTTGATGGAGCGACGCGAGCTCATCCCATCGAGTTTTTGCCCCGGAAGTCTGTTCAACTTTTGAGGGCTTTTTAAAACGCATACTTGGGCGTCCAGGTACGCTTTCTTCTGACCCTTTGATAGCGTACGCCTAACCGTCAGGTAGAATTTTGTCAGTTGCGACTGAAGACCATGGATGAATAACAACAAAGTGGGATAGAATTCTCACCATTCATGTCGCTTTTTAGGAGTTGCGCATTTCGGTGTGGCCGGCTTCAATGGTGCAGACTCTGACGCTGTACAGACAACAAGCACTAAAGCAAAGATTTGTGCAAGTGTGACCATGGTGACGCTTTGGTTTACACGTATTTATTTGGGTGCCGCCTGTAAAGATTGGGCCTCTTGGGAATTAACGCCCAGCAGATTTCTCCCTTTTATATGTGCGATGTCTCAGGCAACGGTCTGAGGGGCCCTGCTCCAGATATTACTGCATATTGGCAGAAGCAAAGGCAACGGGTAATTGGGTACATAATGATCATGTCTTTGAATTGAATCGGGCTAACCGGCAGCCACTAGAAGGTGATGTCTTATGGGAGTAATTGCGGTGCTATATCCCGAGGGACTGGGCTTGCCAGCGCTTACGGGACAATGAATTTAACCGGGGCCCTTGACCACACGATAATAAATATGTGTATAGACAGACTACCTCGACACCGCTTCCAGTGCGCCGCTCATTCCGGTTCTGGAACGACTTCTGCTGAATACGGATATCAGGCGGAAGTTCACGCTCTGGCAAAATGAAAGAATGAAACCCTTTTCCCGGGGGCTATTTGATGATGATGGAGGGATTTGGATCATAGTTCTGACACGGCAATTAGCTCGGTAATTCTGAAAGTGAAAAAATCCCAGAGCCATTAATAACTTTTTAACCAATCAAGTATTCAATGTAGAGGTATAATCAGTAGGCGGATACAGATAGCATATGCTACTGCGGTGGTTATTCTTGACTCAACGATGCCATCGGGGTCCTCTACTATCTTAACTTCTTCAATTGGGAATTCATTAGAGGTATCAGACCTTTGATATCCACGAAAAAGAATAACCGCCATTTCAGGAGTCTATAGCGCTCAAATCTTTTCATAGGCCCGGTGGTTAAGGCCCATGTTTAGGGCCTTCGAATGAACTCAAAAGACAGTAAACTTGGATTCAACTTGCAAATAACCGACAGAAACGAGTTAAGCCACCTATATCTTAATTATCATACTAACTATTAACTATATGTATGTATCACATAGTGCACTAGGCAGTGTACTTGGCAAGTTTACATATACATAAATAAGACTTAGTCAAAGCCTAAAGATTTGCTACTAAGGTGACTAAAAGACTCAGCCGATTGTGCAGTTTAATATTTTGTGAAACTATCTTACAATATGTAGCACAGCACTATTCATCATTTGAGTCTTTAATGAGGCATGTGGGAGAATCCTTTCTGGAGATATGGCAGTTGGCACTGGTTCCTTTTATCAGGAAATGGCATCTCAACTGCTTGGGCTTACAGATGAGTTCCTGGACTCTTGTGATGGTTTCATCGCTACAAAGTCTTGCCTAACGGGTCTATGACGAGAGTCTAGAAAACTGCTCTGGGCCTCAGGCCTGTTTTGAGAAAACGTGCAACGAGTACACCCGTAGTTCCACCCAGCATCATGACGCCAGCAAAACCTTGAGGCCAACCCAACTTCCAGGCCCTTCCAAGATGGCGCCAGCGATGGGCGAGGTGACCAATCCTCCTATTGCGGAGCCAAAGAAGATTATGCCGTTTCGATAACCCAGTTCCTCGATCGGCGATATTTGTGCGACTAGAGCGGCCATGAGAGAGATATAGGCGCCTGAGAACAAGCCAAACAAGACAGCGAAGGAAATTGTCAGTGCTGAAGTATTTGCAGGAATCCACATTGCTAGTATCAATATGCCAGATACGTAACATGCGGCAATGAATGTGTTGAATTTTCCGAGCTTGTCTGAGATATAACCGGAGCCAAGACGCCCAAAAAGACTACAAGATTAAGCGTTAGCACGCATCAAGCCCTTCATATTTCAAGAGTAAGCAGCTCTCACCTTGCAGCGTTATAGATAGCGACCAGGTTTTGGGCCATGTCGTTGGACATGCCGGTTCCAATAGCTACTGTCGGGATGTAGGTAATAGGAGCGTAGAGGCCAAATGGCACGAGGAAAAGGCCAATGAAGAGCATCACAAATGTCAGCTCACGCAATGGCTTGGTGAGGGACTCTCGAGGAAGCTTGGCCTGTACTCGCACACGCCGAGACCGTAAGGTTAGGTTAGTGACAACCAAGAGGACCAAGATGATGAAGGCGGCAGTGCGCATAGCCCATCCGTAGCCCACGGTTTGAATCATGTTATTCATCATAATCGGAAAGACGACGCCGCCTACGCTGGAACCAGTAGCCATTACTCCGAATGCGAGGCCACGTCGTTTGGTGAACCACTCACTGATAGTAGTGATGGCGCACATGAATACAGCTGCAACACCGATGGCGCTGCAAACTCCTTGGGACAGGAGGAACTGGTAATACTTGGTGGACAGGAAGCCATCATCAAGCCAAATACATGCATGAATGACCCTACGCCGACCAAGAGGCGCAAACCATATCGATCATATATTCTACCAAGGATAGGTCCCAGGAATGACATGAAGAAGATTTGCAAGGATGGGATCCATGAGATTTCGCTCGAAGAATAGTCTTTCAGGGGCCAGTCTCATAATAAACCTGAAAAGTTCCAACAGCTAAATCCGAACGAGTCAGAATTCCCTTACAAGAATAGTTTGATTCTCTCGATTGGGACATGTTAACTCACTGTTGATCCAGCCGTAAGCGCAAAAGACGCACACCACGCCCCCAGGATGACCAGCCAGGCGGCTGTACCGCCGTCGGGTATGTCATTGTCATTGCTTTCCACTGAACTCTCGCTACTCGTCACTACCGGGGCCGTCTTATCGGAATCAAAGACTTGCTCCGAGTTGGATCGCTTAGTTGAGTCTTGGTTGCCGTTTATAGAGCGCTGATCCGACGCAATGTCGATGTGACTGTCATGCTGTCTTTCGGCGCCTAGCTCCAGGCGAGACGGTTCAACGGAAGCCATGCTGATTCCACCAAGTGGAGGAAGGTTTCCAAGAGCCTGAGACGGCTCGTCGTGTTAAGGTCAACAGTGTACAGTCCAAGCACGGACAAATGCACGAAAATTTCCTCCACATAAGGGGATGTGAGCGGGTCCCTGGAAATTCTTTGCGCCCATCTGAGAACATTGCGGATTTGTCAGTTTCCCCAGGCTGCTTGCATTTCATTTGCCAACTAACTAGTAGGGGTGCAGTCCTAGTTCCTAGAGGATCCGCCGAATAGCCGATCCTACATTCCCGAGGCAAACAGAGAGGGTCCTCGACAAGAGAAATGGCCAATCAAGGCCAAGAAGATATATCCGACGCGAAAATGGTAGGAAAAGCAGGTTTAAATAACATGACCACATATTGCCAATCGAGAGAAAGATTGATTGATGAAGCTTGGTGATCATCACTTACATCCGTGAGTAATGATTTGGTTTCACGACGACATACTCCTGCGAGTACTCGAGAGGGCTTTCTCGTGAGCACCGCCCAATGCCCAGCGTACATTTTAAAATGACGGAATTGTTTCGGTATTGCACGAGATGCTGCATAATTTGCCCATTCACAATGACGGTACCATCATTTTAGGACCTGGTCACGGTCATCTGCACTTTTGCGGCTCCACTAGCAGAAAGAGTAGCCGAGGTTTATGTAGCCATCTAGTCCCAGGGACTGTGACGTCCGGATTGCTGGCCAAGGTGAATGAGATGAAATGAGTAGAACCATGGACCTAGACCATAGAGCCTTTGCAGGGGATCACATTGGGCTGCATTGAATGGATCTGGTGTTAGTGAAGTTCATCGAAGGCTAATTGCAAGTCCTCGATGTCAGCAATAAGGTACGAAGAGCCGCTTGACATTAAAATGTAATCGAAAGGTCCTGACACAAAATTTATTCCCTTACCCTAGACTTCTAGACGAAGTAGCGTTACTGTTTTACCGACTTTAGCTCACATACTGCGCCGCTCACCAGAGACTCATAGAGTTGCAGAGCTGCACTTAGAACGCTGACTAGGTTACAAATCTCCATGATCGAATGATACTCCATCTTGTATTGCTGTAGGTGGCAGTCATTGGCTGGCTTAGCACTGCGTGGCGGCAGGGAATGCTATACTAGGATTCAAGAGTACTACCAACACAATCCCAGCCAACACGCTTGAAGTGACTTGAAGTGATTTTTATCGGTCCCAAATCATACAACATTGCAATAATATTGGCTCTAGAGTAACAAGGAGGGTAAGATGGGACTGCAAGAGATGCACAGCCTCATTCTTGGCTCATATCACATACAGCGAATTGGAACCCGTAGCTGCCATTTCGTGTTGTCAGCGGTGCTTATATCATGCAGGCTACTGGCAACGGTACAGCAACCAACACTGCGACCCTTGTTAAGTAAGTCAGAAAAGATAATGATTACGTTTAGGTGCTGGTGAACCCCGCACCTCTGAGGGTGTTGGTTGTTTCTCTTGCAGTTATGCGACATCGTATGTATTACACATTACAAATCATGTCAGTCTCATGGATTAAGGAGGCGGGCAAGGAATCTGTTAAAAGCCATGGAGAGTAAGAGCTTCTTAAACGCGACATTGCAGATCTTGGCCGCTTTCTTAGAGTGACAGTGCCTCTCTCCTTGCGCCAAGTGTCGTTGGCGTCTGCCCTAACCAGCCTCGAAGCTTGACCACACCTTCGTCCACTTAAATGGAAAGCATTCTGAAAGCTCTGTCTTGGCAGACTGTTGTAGTGACAACTGTCATTTATGCGCTAACGTTGGCCTTCTATCGAGTCTTTCTACATCCTCTTGCTAAATTCCCTGGGCCCAAGCTTGCTGCCATTACACGGTACTATGAAGCCTACTATGATGTTGTTCAAAACGGACAATATGAGTTTCGAATAGCGGAAATGCATAGAAGATATGGTAAGTTGACTCTTCCGTTGCAATAGCCCAAAACTTTCAACACCCTAGTCCCGTAAGTGGTGTTAAACAAACACGATTCAAGGCCCGATTGTACGCATCAGCCCTCACGAGCTACACATCAAAGACTCTTCATTTTACGAGAAACTCTTCCGCCACGAGGGGCGCTGGAACAAATACGACTGGAGCATCAATGGCCATAATGCTAAAGGCTCTATTCTCTTCACTGGTGAACATGATCTACATAAAGCACGGCGTCAACCCCTTAACAGCTTCTTCTCGAAAGCCAGGGTCTCAAATCAGCAGGACCTTATTTTGAAGCATCTGAACAAGTTATGTGATCGAATTGCTGGGTTCCAAGGAACTGGACGAAGCCTGGATCTCGGCGCTGCCATTAGTGCTTTCCAACGTGATGTTTCGACAGACTTCATCCTTAGTACGAACCACAATACTTTGGACCAAGAAGATTTTGGCATGGGTATGACACTGTTCATGCAAGAGGGCGGCAGAATTTGGCGTATAAACAAGCACATTCCTTGGTACAGCCCGCTCATGTTGGCAATTCCAAGGAACTTTTTAATCAAATATAGTGGTGATAAGGATTTGGCCAACTGGTTGCGATACGTAACTGTAAGCTTGTTTGCTTCCAACATCTCTGCCTCCAAGCCGGGACCTTTAACTGACATGAATCTGATTGCTAGGAATCGGAAAATGAAACTGATCGACTCCTCAGGGCTGCAGCGAACCCTTCACCGAATGATGTCGATCCTCACACTATCGTCCACGAGATTGTTCAGTCAGACCTTCCCCGCAGGAGAAGTCGCTGCAACGTGTCTTCGCTGACGTGGTTACGGTAACTGGCGCAGGCTTCGAGACTACGGCTAGTGTAATGCGAATGATTCTCTACAATGTTTGGAGCAACCCTCAAATTCTCCAAAGACTTCGCTCTGAGCTTTCCAGTGCACAGCTCGACTCGCCACCAGAGCTGCGCGCACTTGAGAAGCTTCCTTATTTGACAGGGGTGTTATTAGAAGCCATGCGATTAAGCCCCGCGCTGGCGACACGGCTCCAGCGAGTCGCCCCTGATCGAGACGTCGTGTATAGAAACTGGCTCATCCCAGTAGGGACGCCGATTGGTATAACTACACTTGATATACACATGGACGAAGAGTTGTACCCAGAGCCTAAGCGCTTTAACCCAGATCGCTGGACCGATCCGGAGTCCCGAAAACGGGCGGAGAAAGTCTATGCTCCTTTTTCGCGTGGATCTAGAATCTGTCTCGGTATGCAGTATGTCTTCCCAGCTCAATGCATCACTCTTGAAGCTTGGTGATGCTAGAGAAGTCGTGTTGCTAACATAATAATGCTGCAGCCTGGCCTGGGCGGAATTGTACTTGGTTGTCGCGGTGCTGGTAAAGAGATTCGACTTTGACTTCTTCGGTATAGCCCCGGACCATTTCGAAATCGAAAGTGATTCGTTCATGATTGGTATCAAAGGTAAGGCAAGTCTAGAGGGTACTGTGACGGCGCACGAGGCTTCTACTTGCTAAGAGATTCTCACGACTACGGGCGCTATGAATATATTAGTCGCATTCTACCATTTATATAGTCTTGAGTAGTTGAGAGCTTTTGAGTCTTCTCTGGGTCACCCTTTACAGGCAATACTAGACAGGAGTTACGGCACTGCAATTATCCGTTGTATTAAACTCATGTCATTTCCTGGCCATCTTTTGGTAGCTTAACCATCTTGATATGTAAAAATTATTTTTAACGCTGTACACGAGTGACCTCTATGTAGTTTTTACACCTTGCTCGAGGCACGGAGATTCTCTTTTCAAATTTTAGCATTATCCCCAGATATTCAATCGTGACATGGCATTGGATAGAACGATAGGGATCAGATATCAAGAAAAAGGTTTTGGGATTCCAAGCAGAATGACGTTCTGCATTGCCACTATTATTAGCTTGGGAGGCTTCGTGGAGGTAGTGACACTTTTCAACAAAATTTTTCATGGAACATTAGGGTTAAGCTCGACGGTACATTAGACGATGATGAAATGGATTGTTCATTTCATCTGCACCATCACCTTAACCTGTTGTATTGCTAATTGATGTTGTATCAAGCCCTGTAGCATGTACCTTCTGGAACCATACGATCCAACAATCCGTCCACAATGCGGGCTTGTCAAGGATGTTTGCGGTGTTTTTGATCATTATTTTGAACTAATTAAGTAATTTGTCTTCTGCCTAATAACAATTACAAGCAGTAAACGTAAAAGTGTGGCCATTTTCAAACATGAAATTCCAACTTAGCAGAGCATCTGCTAAAATATAATTTTGTGACTTACAAGATCGGACTTCTGGATAACGTTTGACTGTGACAAACCATGCTGTATCTATTGCAGGTAGTCATAACCTTCATCATTGTGCCTTTGCCAACCTCCACCAACAGCCCTCCAATCCGCTTCGCACTGTCAACATTCCCTTTGAGACGCGACGCGACGAATCCATCAGTCAAGTTGTTGAAGTATTAAATATTTATACACTTTTCTAATACCCTTATCGCCTTTTACGCACACAATTTCTTGGGATACTAACTACACTCCTTCTTGTAATCAACTTCTCAAGCTAGAATTGCAACACCACAGCCAAGAGGCGGGTGAAGCAGGTGCGGCATTCAGGCAGCCTCAACTATTACTAAGGTTGTCTTTGATCTGATAGCCTCAAAACTATCTTCTTGAGTTCTGTTAGCTTTAACAACGTAGGAGGTGGTGCCCTGCACTTCAATCTTTTCTACGCAGTTTATGCCGTACGGCCAAGCTAAATTTTCGTCTGAAGATGGAATGCAATTGAAGTTGTGGATAAGTAAGAAGAACACAGAAGGTTGTCGCACTTCCTTTGTTGAGCTTTATGGGCATAGATGTGCTGGACTAGGTCTCACCCTCCCTTTAAGGCAGAAAATCAGGTCTTAAGGCTGGGTTGGACCGACAAGAGCCATCTTTAGCATTGAATAGATGGTCTTTATTTTGGCGTATTCACCCGGCTTCCCCTCATGAGTGGGTTTGTGAAAAGAAAATTTTGTATGATGTACATGTCCATGAGAAGATACATATATCTGATCTTTTCATAAAAGAGCCGCTACCTTTAAAAATTGGCATAGCCAGCAGGCGCTGAAAACTTCATCCTACGTACAAATAGAGTGCTGATTGCAAAACTGTAGTCAGATGCCCCATGGCCTTTACACACAAATGGGGCCCGTAGGGTAGCTACTTTACAGTAAGGCCACAGGATTCGCCACATCAATTCCAACCACATTGTGAAGGCGGGAGAACTTACTCTTGAAACCAATTAAATAGGTATTGAATGATTAAATTTTAAAAGCAATATATTTCATACGTTTGAATATTTAATATACCGAGTAATGCGTGAACGTATAAGAATGTCTCGCCCACAATCCTTACGGCCCGTTGTATTCAGATATGGGTTATTTCACTTTTACCCCTCGATTCTTCATTACGTGACATAACCCAGATTCACTCCAGTTCTTGTTTCAGTAGAGAAATAATAATTAACTGAAGAACATGGATAATAGACACTGTTGGTCACCCAAGCTCATCTGACAAATAATTCAACAGGGGTCAGATTGTACCTATAAATACTCTTTCCCTCATTTCAACAGCCAAACTCCGCCTTTATGCAAACAGCAGAGGAAGTTAAGAAGCAAAGATACATCTAATATGACAGGGGAAAATAGAGATCGCACCGAGGCCGCTGCTATGCCGCCGCCTGAAACAGCGGCCGCTCCAGCCAATGCTTCTAATTCACCAACCCAAGCCGAGGCAGACGCTGGTGCGGGCATTCTTGGACCCGATCATTGGGCAGCGCAGCACGCACAAGATGATGAAAACGATGCAAACTCGGCTCTGGGTAGCACTATAGAATCCTCGACCGCTTCGATAACCTCCACCATCCTCCAGTATAGGAAAATTCATGGTCGTTCGTACCACAGTGATCAAGGCAACGCGCAGTATTGGTGAGACGCTCCGATGGCAAACATGGAGTATCTGAGACACCTGTTTATATTTCTATCGGACAGGGCGAGTAATGACCGTCCACAGCAGGAGGTCATGGATGTCAAGTAAGATCTGATATAGCTCTATTTGACATCGTAGGGTCTAACCATTTCCTGCCTAGTCACCACCTCCTAACACTCGGCATTGGAGACAAGCTACACCTTGCGCCCCTAGACTCGAAGACTCTTACAGTGGGACTCTCTATCTTCAAATTACGCAAGCCCCGAAGAACTAACCGAAGAATTGTAGAAAGTACTTGATATTGGAACTGGAACTGGTACGCTATACTTGAGCGTCGTAGCCGAAAAAACTAGCGCATTCTAATTAACCATTTCCTCTTGCAGGTATCTGGGCAATGTCCGTCATCCCTTCAGCGCGGGCAAACACATACGAGCATGACTAATTATCCCCACTGCAGTGACTTCGCAGATCAATATCCCAATGCTACTGTTGTTGGAACTGATATATCACCTATTCAGCCGACATGGGTCCCGCCCAACGTTCAATTGTCTGTACTCTATCCAGCGCATCTCTCTTCTCCAACTGGTAATCAACTAACCTAGTCCCCGTTTCTCTTAACAGCGAGATCGAAGATTGCACTCAAGAATGGACGTTTAAGGAGAACTCAATTGACTACACGCATATTCGTTGGTTGGTCGGTAGTATCAAGGACTGGTTTTGGTTCATGAACCAGGCTTACCGAGTTACGCGGCCTGGCGGGTGGGTTGAGAGTTTCGAGGCGTCTGCCGTACTAACGAGCGACGACAATACCGTTGCTGACGATTCACCTATGGGGCAATGGGGTAGGTTTTTCATCGAGGGTAGCAAGAAACTAGGATCTACCTTTACAGTCTTGGAAGACAACTTGCAACGAAAGGCCATGGAAGAAGCTGGTTTTACGGACATCCAGGAGTTTAACTTCAAGGTGAGTCATTGTTTTCTATGTTTGGTGGTAGACAACAGCTATATAGATCCTGGGATCTACTTGATTAATCAGAAGTCTGACTAACTATAATTTTCAGTGCCCTGTGGGTGATTGGCCAAAAGATCCAGTCTTGAAGGAGATGGGGCAATTCACGCAGTACAACCTGGAATGTGACACCGAGGGCTTTGTTTTGTTTATGGGTCACACACTTGGCTGGTCAAAGGAAGAGATCCAAGTCTATATTGCCCAACTCCGGGCCCAGCTTCGCTCGAAGAAAGCCCATGCTTACTATAACTCCAGGGTCGTTTGGGGCCGTAAACCGGTTTAAGTGCTTGCTGGTATGGATACTTTAGTCTTTATATGCTACCTTATCTTCTAATTAGTATATTGAAAGACCCAACAGCATTATCAACGTCTTGACACCGATGTATGACATAACCCCTAAGTTAGCAAACACAACCTATGTCATTCAGACTATGCAAGAGTAGCACATGAGTAGCCATTTATTAGTTTCCCTTTCCCATCCAAAGCACCTAATGTGTCGATCAGATTGAATCCATTATCAAGTGCAACCTGGAAGTCCTGTAATTGCGCCAGCCTTGTACCATTTACATGTTCCAGCCGCCCCTTGCAACTTATCGAACTCCTCGAATTGTATTTCAAAGCATGGATATACTTTGCTGCAGCTGACCTCTCCCAGTCTTCCAGATGGCCTACGAAGATTGCCGGTAAAATTGCGAAATAGGATATTTGAAATTTCGATCTTACTTGTCCCCGCAAATGAGCCATTGTTACCATTGTCTTGGGTGATGTAGGGGCCTCTGGACACATCGTCCAGCACAAAGTTAGTGAAAGTCAAGTTGCGCACTTTTCCCCAGCCGCCGCCGCGAGGACGCCCTTCGCTTTCGTAATTCTCTTGTGGGACGAGGAATCCAACCCATGTTTTGATGTATACGCTCCATCGCATGTCCCAATCATAACGGATCATCTAAAGGAAAGTTAGCAGGTCGCAGATTAACTTGATAGAACGATATAGGGCATCCCTTGGCATTATTAATATGAATGTTCTCAACTGTATTGTCCTCTAGGTACTGTCCCAGGCTCCCTATGGCGATGCCATTTCCTCCATGGCACGTTAAGTTTTCAATTCGAATATTGAATGATCGAGGCTTGATAGCGACGCAATCGTCACCTCCACGATACATAAAGTTCTTAAGAGAGATATTGTGTGCGTCCATTGTATCTTTTTCTATTAGCACTGCTCATGAATCCCGGTCGCTACGCATGGCAACACTTACTAAACCCATCCGCATTCTGCACCCAGTTGACCCCAATCGGAGCGTTATTGGAGACCGCACTACAGGTAATATTCTCAAACTTTAGGTTGGTACCGTTCATAATATTAACACCCCAGAACTGGGACTGCTGGACATAAAAGTTTTTACCGATGAGTCTGTGATATTCCACAGGACGAAGGGCTATATGCAACATCAGTCAGCAAGTACGGCATTAGACAAATGCAGTCAACACACCATTGGACGCCCCACCGTAGAGACACCTTTGTCCTCGTCGTACCACACATCGCCGTTCCCATCGATCCCACCTGTATGGTAGCCGTCGATGTTAATGTTGCTTCCTGAGATAATGAAGCCAGCACGGTGGTTTTGAAATGAAATATAGTATGAGTTGTTTCGCCAGTATCCAGTATCTTTGGAGAACTAAGATAGTTTAATGTGTATCCTAGGGGTTAGGATGTAGATTCAACGCACAAGCCATTGTCCCTGCCACTTGATGTCAACATTGTCCAAACTTACATGAAGCCTTTCGCCAATCCAATATGTCTGATCTCCGGGGAAAATGACAGTTGCATCCTTCACGCAATTCTCAAAAGTTTTCAGAATATTGGAGGTATCGCTTTGACCATCACCCAATGCAAGCACAGTGCATTCTCTGCGGCCTGTCTCGGTAATTGCGATTTTGACACCACCTTTGGCAATGGTAAAAGGCAGGAGAGCGCCAAGATCAAATATTCAAAAATCATGGCAATGGGCATACAGAACGGCTCTTTACAAAACTCGTTACAATAAAGCAAACTGCAAATAGATTAAATTGCTCGCGGGCTTGTCATTGAACATAGTTTTATATTCGTGGCTATAATCCCAGGGCTGACAACTCAAAATGCAAATCATGCTTTATGAATGCCAGGCGCGACCAGCTCGCTGCTTGCTCCTCCGAAAGATATGGCGATCATACTCACCATAACGTAACATGTCTGGAAAGCGGGGCTTGCTTTGACCCCTTCACCCGAAATGCATGTCCAGGCGTTTAGCATTGTCACGAAGGGTCAAGGTTCGCCATAACGTTGACCGAGATGTGAAACGGCGTGCATGGAGCAGTAGGTGGTTTTCATTAAACCATGAGAATACCCATTCAAGCTGATAGGAATTCCAAACTTACAATGCTGTATTGTTCCGTTTGATATTTCAAGCCTCTAGTGCTGGAGTAACCATAACCAAATCTTACAAAAGAAGATTTACAAGATACCTTAAATAACCAAGCTGAATGCCAATCAAATTTAACTGGCAAACTGGAAGTAACCAGCCGGTTGTATCTTGTGGCCTAAGTGGAAGTCGACCTTGCCCTCAATTGCAATAAACAGGAAGAATTATCCGCACTGGCAGGCTCAGCATGCTGATTCTTCATCGGGCCATTCAGGAAAATTCATTGAAGTTTTAATATCCTACTACAGCTCTTCAAAGGTACCTACATGGTTACATGGCTCCGTCAGTCCCTTCAATCTGCAGTAGTAGCAGATTCACACTGACGCATTGCCCCCATAATTACTAATAAATAGTAATCTCGCCATATGGATCCTTTTCCAGCCAGCTTTGCAGAAGATCTTCATCTGCCTTAGTTCGCAGCAGTCCGATTCTTGAATATGCTCCGGGGTCTCCTTCATTCTCGCGAGAACCAAAAACACACCCTGTCTTGACCCATCTTGCTCCGGTTCCCATCCAATATGTAACCCTAGAACAGTAGCCGAGAATACGTCTTTAGGTATCTCGGTAGCTGTGACAACTCGCCTAGCTGAGGTATACTGTTCCCCTGTAGAATCGACTATTGAACATGGTTCAATCCAAGTATCTATACACAGATTCCCTGTCTCGATGTTTACCGTAGTGGTACCTTCAGCGCCAACTAACTCCAATCCGGGCACCTCGGATTCTTCAGAGACATACTGACAATGCTCGTCCATGTGGAGGATCATAGTGCCTGCTGGGGCTCGGAGTGTGATAGAACCTTGAGCTGGACCGCTATCTTCCGCGCCACCATTCTGAACAGCAACCGATGAGATCGTGCAGGAAGCTATCGGCTGCATTTGAGACATGAAGACCCGTCTCTCCGCGGAAAGCCAGCTCCAAGATGGGAAATGGATATGTGATCGATTGCTTGAGCAGTTGGAATGCTTAATTCTGGGCGATCTGTCTGCATTATACCACGCAAGCCCAGGAAGGAGATTGCCCATCCATATACCAGCAATATATGTGTCGTCGTATCTCTTACTTAACGTGCTTGCAATAGCAGATATGGCAACCTGTCTATCGCTTTCAAAAGTTAGTTGGCGGCCTGAATACACAGTTACCATGTCCCCCACAAAGAGTACATCTTCTTAATATCCGTCGAATCCTCTTCCAGCAAAGATTGGAATGCTCTCTTATTATCGACGCCTCTGAGCATACTGATTGACGGATACATAGGGTCTGGATACAAACCATGGCCGCATTCACAGACATCTGATGAGGCACATTCTAGTGTGATAGCCGATGTGTAACTAAGTAGCCGGGAGGATACCACCCTCTCCTGCATTGTCCAGCCTCTTGTGGAAAGTGGCTCTACAATGTCATGATAGGAATGTTGTCGAAGATCATGTGCATTACGGATCCAGATATTGTTGAAGGGTTTCCCGAAAATTGAACTTAAGACGGGTTGCAGTGTAGATCTGTCTCCCTTTGCTTGGTTGCAGAAAACCTTCATCATCGCTGGATGCTAGTGAAGCGGCGATGGTAAAGTAGGCGCTTCGATATATCCCCGCCATTTTGACGGATTCTTTCTTCCAGTCCGATCTGAGTCGTTAGCAGACGAAGATATGTGGTTCCTAGACTTTCTTACATATCATTTTGAATTATGCACAAGGAATCGATCCATAAATATCGAACTCCCATCTGTCTTGTCACTGTTACAGCGTCCTGGAAAGTCTTTGCTAAACTGTTCCATGGGATACTGAGAAGATGACTATCGAAATTTTCCGTGGTAGTGACGCAAGGTACCGCACTTCCCCACTGATGAATGTTAGTTTTCGACTGGGAGATTAATGAAATGCAACCATACACAATGACTCAGTGCAACAAACTTCTCAGGCTTTACGCCTACAACCAGTCTTATTGAGTCTTCTCCTGGGTTTTCTAAGTCCAGTAGGCGCGCTGGATATTCCTGTACAACATTGAGGCATTTTGGGTGGCTTTTCGTACAAACCTCGAGCCATTCGAGGATCATTTGCTGAAGCAAAGGCGTGTTTGGCTCTGTGGAAATGTCTCTGGCCCAACCAAGCTCTGGGACTATTTTTGGGGTCGCGGTGGAGATGTTGGACGCGGGATCATCTTCCTCACATTGGACAACCGTCGTGCCGTTTTGCCGAAATATCTCAACAATTGGAGAGAGCCCTGATTCTTCATGCCATTTGATGAAGAACGGTGTGTTGGGGCGAGCTGTTGCAAAGATAACGTTGGCACGTGGTACCGTACATCCATACTGGATGGCGGCCGCATAGATAAGTGCACAGGTTAAACAAGTCTCTGTGCTGGCACTTGTTGCCAGTTCATCGAAGTTTAGGACCCGAGTTACTGCGCCTGGTTCTATGCGGAGATTATTGCAGACATGGCAAAATGGGGAGTTAGGATCTGAGATATCACTCATTGCTAGGGCGACAAGAAAGTTATGAAGATATGGTGAAGTACTTAGGAGTCTGGCTATTGAGAGCCAAATGCTAGCAGCAATTTAGATTGTAGATCCAAATTAGCATATGTAACACGTGGTCTTATGTGGGGTCTACGCTGATTTCTTCTACCATGCAACTGTTAACGTCCGGTGCATCTGGATTTAGCTTGAGCCAAGCACTGCACTCCACATGAACTGTAACTTTTTGAAAGCCTAAGATTGAGCTGCAGGGTCTTGCATCTGTAGAATCGTACTTCTTTCGCAGACTAGTGCTATATTTGTGGCATATGATCACATTGGGACGAGTCATTCGTATTATCACGAAAACCATAGATAGAGCATCAAGAAGCTGACTCAGTCTTCATTGAGGCCCCAGCAAGGCACCTCCAATTATCTGTAGTGTGATGAATCATCTCGTGCATGGTACATATGGGCCCGTGGTTGTTGGGGTCAATGGACATGACTATTTAATTCCTAGCTAACAAGGATGAAACTGAACGAGTTCACTACTTCTCCTCTGGCTGCAGTACCTACGGTTTGTGATGCTAAAAGAACCTTGCTCTTACAGCCCCTGATTCATAAAACATCAATAGCAAGAACTTGTCCGCCAGTAGTTGTTATATACAATGTGCCTTCGTCCACGCCAGATCTTCTTCCGAATGCCGTACTTGTTCCGCCGGTCACAGAAGCGAGCTTATTCACTTTCCCGGAAGCCAGATCAACTGAAACCACAGAATTCTGTGTGTTCAAAGCAAGGTACATCAGCCCATTACGGCCGATTACAAAATCGTCGCCTTGATTGTTCCGTACAAGCGTTTCTACAGCACCACTTGATGTAGAAATCGGAAAACGTAGAATGTTGCCCGTGCTAATGTTGGTGAAGTAAAGGTAGCCGTTATACACTTTCATGCCATCGATCCCGAAAGGTATGAAGCCGGATGGTTTCATAGTGGCATCTTGTTTAAACACACCACTTGTTCCCGTATTGACATCAACTATGTATACTGCCCCGGCGGATGCGTCACCAGGCAAAACATGTGTGCTATTAAGCACCGCAAGCCCATTGACGAGTTGAGCCTGTGAGAGCTTGGCCACGACAGATGCCGAAGGAACCGCTCCTGTAAGGTCTAGTTTGTGGATAATCCAGCTGCCAGGAGTATTGCCTCCACCGCTCATAGAGTAACGACCAGAGACAATTGTCCATATATCAGGGCTGAGCTCCGCAATTCCAGCTGCTGCAAGGGACTCAGAGAAGACTGCAATCCTCGTGGCCTTGGAGGCAGTGAAGTCATACTCCCATACTTCAGGAAGGTCCATTCGTGTCAGAAGGAGATTGCCATTAGGCCGAACAGCGATGTTCTCGAACCAAGCCCCTTGCACAGACACAACCTGCCTTGGGGTGGCTTGACGAGGGACAAGGCCACCTAGTGCAAATGAAGCCAGAAATAAAGCTTCAAGAAAGAGTATCGCAGAATACATGACGAATTTGATGTACTGGCAAGCAAATTTCGAACCTGGAATGGTAGATTCAAATTTTTGCCCATATCATGTCAGTCCCCAATTTATAGGTTAACGGTGCACTATAATATGATCAGTCTCTATCACTACAAATGCCAAGATCTACCCCTAAGAGGCAATCGAGCTGAAGAACGACGGTAAGGATATTAAGAATGACGACCTAGGCACCTCATCTATTTCACTAATACTACTTAATTTCGGCCAAATTGGCCAAGAGTTGCAATGGCTCGGCAGATGTACTTGTAAGCTCCAGTCAATCGGCACTTACTTGGCCAAACAATGAAGCACCCCGCATATTTTGAGACTATATTGTTGATCTTGCTTTCGATTACATTAATTGTTTCCTTGTATTAGGCTTCAGAGTTTAGCCGTACCGAGACCGGGACATTTGTAAAAGACAGTTTGCTCGATGCTAATACGATGATTCGATAGCCACAAACCAAGGATATTCCCTATATTCTTGACAAACTGTCCATCACTTTATTATCACACAACCAACTTTACTTTCAACTTATCACCTGACACAATCTCCTCTTTCTTAGAGAGGAGTTCTTCCACATCCCAAGTAGCCGAGATGTATCTAGCAGCTAACCAATCGATCCTCTTCTCTGTTAAATATACGATGGTATCGGCCGCCAGTTTTGGCGTCTCGGTCACGGCAGCCTCACGCAGCGAAGCCAGGCGCTTGCCCATATCTGTAAGTACACCCCGGGGTGTAAACCGAATGCCAGAACCCCGTCGGCCCCATAATCAGCGTCAATGAATTGTGTAAATCTTTGAAGAGCAAGCTTGCTAGTCTGGTATGCGGAACCACCGGGAGATGTTAGGTGGGCGGCAATGCTGCTGAGGTTCACGACAATTTTCTCGCCACCCTTGTTTAGCATGAATGGGAGAATGGCACGGGTGACAAGATATGTTCCCTTAACGTTGACAGTCCATGTCTTCCACCATTCGTCCGGATCACTGTCTATGATCTTTTGCCTGAACTCCAAGTATCCAGCATTGTTGATTAGGATATCAAGGCGTGGAAATGCCTCCTTCAGAGTCACGGCAGCTGCACTGACGCTTTCTTCATCCGTGACATCCAGCGAAATGGGAACGATCACGGGCTTGGGCTTTCCTGCAGAGGCTGCTGCTTCAGCGAGACGGGGCACAAGCCCGGACAAGTCGGATCTAGCCGCAATGGCAATCCCGGCGCATCCCGCAGATGCGTACGATAGAGCAATCTCTTCACCTATTCCTTTTGAGGCACCTGTAATGAAGACATACTTGCCACTGAAATTGCGCTTGCTGGGGTCAATCGTTGGATATGTGTCGCTGTGCCGTTTCTCTGTAAAGAACGCACCTAGGCGGAGTCAGTACTGCTATTCCGTGAAGAGGAAAGGGAGGGCTTCGCACCGCTCTGAGGGGTTGCCGACATGCTGGGAGGCCCAATTTGAGAATAATGAACAAATACCGCAGTTCTCCAATGCCAAACTGAAAGACATCCTGCAGCATCAGAATTACGGGGCCTTACAAACGTTATATACACGGCATTGCGAAGAGTTGTTTATGACTCAGCAGTGGCGTCACCAAGGATCTTCATAACTAAAGTCAGCACGGGTAAAGTGCTTCGGTGTTCTCGGAGTTTAGATCATTAATCACCGCTAGGTACGCATAACAACATGTGCAAGTGGCGGACTGATTTGGAAAGTTATTGATTTGAAATCAAAGATTTTGATCATAAGATTTTTATGAGCTGATTCGACCACAGTTACAACTGCTAGAACTCCCCACGTTGCCAAGTATAGTCCAGAACCTGATCCGTCATTTACAATCGCAATATTATTGATGTCGCCAGCATTGCCATTACTGATGAAAAAGATGAAAAAGAGGGAAAAGATGGATGAATCAAGATTTGGCATTTGTAGCCTCATCATTCCCATTGGGAATACGGGCTTTATTCAAGGCTGACAGGGGTTCTGTCAGATTCAAGTTAAATTTCCATTATCTCCTCGAGTAGTATCAAAGAATCAACTTGTGAAGCAACATCAAGAGTGAGGCAGATGATAAAAGATAGAACGAGGATGAATTTAGCCAGAACCACATACTGTTGAACCGATTTTAAAGTGTAGGAAAAGACGGTCTTAGAACCACCTATCTTCTGGCCAAATGGCTTAACACATACTGTGTCTATTTAGTTTAGATGCCAATACTGACATGTTCAAAATGCGAGAAACTGATGTGGATGTTATAGAAGTGAGTAGGAGCAATTTATTTAATGTTTCTTTTCTAAATACACCCTGAGTAGTAGTATTATCCTTTCATATATATTTCTGCTTAATACTGAAGAGTCAGCAGGGGTATATTTAATCTCTATTACAGTTGCAATGTTATTGCTACGTAAAGGAATAAATATTTACCTTACTATTTTATTTTTTCCTATACCCTGTCGATGGTTAAGACTATAGTAAAGCTATAATTATAACATCGGGAAAAACTGAAATGCTTCTAATGTAAATAAAATATAAAGAGAAGGCACCTCTTTATAACACTATAGCTAGGAAATTTAAGCTATTACAAGATACTACTAACTTATACATTCTCTAATAAGTAATAGTATTAGCAGTGCTCTTAGGCTTATACTCGCTGTTGATGTAAATACAGTGTATTATCGACTAACCGAGAACCTAGGGCAGTCTACTCTCGGCTATGAGAGGGATTGTGCTACTAGAACGCAGGTGATCTTGGTCTGACCCACGAAAGAAATTAAGTAATAGCCTATTTTATTCCTCGAGGAAGCCCTAGCGTTTTAATTTAGTTTACCTCTATTATAGCAAGGGATGAATAGAAGCTACATTAATCAAATGGGGCCCCGATGTACGTCGCTGCAGTGTTGTCCTCATTGCTCAATATGTCCTGGTTTGTCATCTGGTCTTCCGCCGGTGTTGAAAACCAGGAGGGAGAGACCCTGGCGGCCAAAATGGCGGTCGCCTTCTGTGCCAATGGCTGTAGATACTGAGACTCGTGGTTCCGAAACCTTGCGAGAAAGACCATAAAATTGTGAAGAAAGTCCTGCGCAAGGAAGAAGTCGGTAGTGAGTTCGTGCTCGTTTAGATTCCCCACAATGTCGCACAAACAACCCGCAACATCAGAAACCTTTTGCTCCTAGAAGATCCAGAGTTAGCTGCGGTTTTGATACATATTACAATATGCCAAGTGAAGATTGTGTCAGTCTCCTCGCCAAACTAACGCATTACGTGACGTACCATGCCAATGCCGTGAGACTCCAGACATTTTGGACTGGCGGAAGATATAATTCGAAGTAAACCACCAGATGCATCTAAAACGCAATTCTTGCTGGAAAAGTCAGAAGGCAATGTCGACTGCGGTGTCTGACCAATGTGCAGTTGACATACGAGCACACGGAGCCAACAATCAGTGACTAGAATATCGAGACGCTGGGTTTCATCGATTTCGGAGTGTATTTCTTCTATGCCACTACGGCGTAGAAACCTGGCGATGGACTGGCTTGCGTATTGGGATCTGCTAATAACGCCAGGCGTTGGCTCATTCTTCAAGGCTGCAATCAAAGGCTCATCCATCGCAGAAAACATCCTGGCTAAAGTTACAAAGCCATATGCAAGCTTTGGATCTTGAGACTCAAAGATGCGAGGTAGGTCAATGGTCGGCCGCAAGACGGCTTGCCTTCGTTGTTGGATAGCATAAGCCCTTTTCAACTACTTAGCAGGCCTGTGATCTTAGCAATAATATGTAAATCGATACAACTGACCTTTCAGTGACAAAAGAAGCCAGAAGATGCGCCGCTGGCGCTGTCCTGTCTCCGTATCCAGCTTCGCATAGGTATGCGTTTTATCTAGACCCAACGCTTGGGTGAACCCTATCGCCTCTTGAAGATAGTACCAAGCAGACCGGCTGTGGTTTAGATTCCCATAATATGCAAAGAGAAAGAAGGACGTCAAGATTGTCCACTCATCGGGCTCTTCAATGAATCCTGATCTCTGGCGTGCCTGCAAACACTGAGCCACAAAGGCCTGTGCAGAAAAAGCGGTCAGGGAATTAAGATTTGGCAAAATTTCAATCTCCCCATGATCCGTTGTTAGGGTATGTATCTTGGGGTTAACTGATTCGGTAAGGTTTAGTTGCGTTATGACTGCAGCGGAAACAGCAGCGAGGAAAGAGTAAATGTTAGCCGGCAGTGGCTGCTCCTGTTGTTGTTCTGATTCCAGCAACACAAGAAGGCTTTCTCTGTCGACAACAGGGAACACAGGAAAAAGTCGATCAAAGAATATGTAGACATAAGGGAGGAAAGTCGAAGGCGGGAGCATCAACAAGACGGGTTGAAGACCAGACGCTGCCCCATCACTGCTCGTACATATTACCGAGTCAGATGCGTTTAGATGAGGGTCTCTTGCACCGGATATGTCCCTCCCATAATGTGATTCAACGTTCGAAAACATTGGAAAGGATATAGGGCTCGTGCCATCGGAAGATATATCTGCCTCGCCGAACCCCGGGGACCTAATGCATCCCCCATAGACTCTGGGTCCATGTCCGGTACAGAAGCATGATTCGATCCGTCGGTAAGTTGCCTAGACTCGGTAGATGTTTGCTCCATGCTCAGGACCTCTGGAAATACGTCCACAGTCTGCATCTGTGCGTCAGTTCCCCAGTTGACGGGATCAGAAGTGCCGGTAGAATCAGGGAGCTTGATGACACCGTTCTGGATCGAACTCGAGGTTGGCGACCCCTTGCCTTCGGGATTGCATCGTAGGAACAGGGCGTTTGTACTCGCCTGCAACTTTGACAGGGCTGTCCACGGTTACACTTTATTTTCTTCCGTCGGCACGCATCACAGGCGGGTCCCGGAGCCAGTTGCATTGGGGTACCGTGTTTTGGATTTTGAAATCTGAGTAAGAGTATGGCGCTGGGAATGCGCAAGTGAGTTGAAGGCTCATCTCACATGTAAATCCGGCGGATCAAAGGGATCGCGATAGGATGAAGACAAACATATTGGATTCAGCAAGTTGCAGCCAGCCACGAAGAGAAGATTGAAGAATGGTCGTCATTGTTTGAGATCGGAAAGCGCACATTGACCAGTGAAACGAAATCTACTGGCTGGTTTGAGGATACAACGGTAGGAGGAACGTGTGAATTAGGGTTCAGATCCAGACCAAGGGGTTGGCTCTGTGCCATTTCCCGCCGCACGAGAGCCTATCTCGTGCTTCTGGGGTAATCTGGGGACTCCATCACATGAGGATGCAGAATCTGGCTGCTAGCGCGCCACCATCAAACCAAGATGAGCCTATTGCCTGTTCTTGCAACGCCCAGTTGAGCCACGATCTGGGCTACGTCGGTTCGTCCTTCGAAGTACCACACAAGTTTGGCCGATGACCCCGCAAAAGCTGCGACCCTACCTCTGCGGCTATTTACTTCAAGCAGTTAGGCGTCAAAAATGACTCCGTTGTTATGATGCTAAAGAGACCAAACCAGACTAGAGATGTGGAGCCCTCCACGATCAACCACTCCTAACTCCATGTGACCAGCGGGAGTTTAGAGGTGACCGACAGCTCAACGGCTCGCTCAAGCAAATCAAGGTTCAATGAGGGTCGAAAGTGTTGTCATAGACGTTGGCGCACGAGCACTTCTGTTTGAGGCGTCTCGCAGGAGGAGTGGTGTTTTCCAACTAGAACCATCTAGATCCCTGGCTGGAGCGGAACAAATACGAAGCTGGGACTTTTAAAAGAGACATTCCCGGTTTGGCCAGGGTATGTGAGTGAGACATCCAATTTGAAAATCATAAGCCAGGGTGGAAGTCAAAGTCTGCAATGCTCACTTAGCTCTAGGGTAGCGATAGCCATAAGCTATGGGGAGCTACAAGCGTTGTAAGGGTCATGAGAATTGACAGGAAATGCGCGGTCTCGAAGTCAGGGTGCGCTTGGCTGTGACCGCCTGAATGGTTTGACATGAAGTGCTGACGGCAGAGTAGGCCTGTTGGACTGATTTACCAAACATTTAAAAGAAACCAGTCCAACTACAACAAATTCTGGTTGGGAAGCCGCTACTTTAGGTCACATATCTGTATACGACAAGCCAGCAACCATTGCAAAGCAGGGTGTAATAGCGTCAAACCCGGCAAAAGAGAAAATTTCATTGTCAAGTAGCTCGTAATATAAAGTATCTAGCCATCTTGAGTTGTTCTAGGAAGCGCAACTATCTGTGAAAGTACCCTGCCATCAAAGTCAACCCTTGTTGCTTGCACCCTTGTAGTGTGTCTGTCTCTATCCGAATTTATGATGCAAAGAGGTATCGTAGATTTATGTTAACTAATTAAATATAAAGAAATCTTTTTACTATTGATATATAATCTTTACTCCGTTTCTAGGGGTCCAAATAGCCAGAACTACAGTGGATATATATAATCTAAATATCTTTTATTCAGAAGCCTTACCTGGACGTGTAGGTTGGAGAATATCATGCACAATGTGGCCAATATGGTCCAATGTACTGTGGCTTCATGCCCTGATAGTCTCTCCTCCGCACGGCGATTTCCTTCAAGAGGTCTAGCGTAAGGCCAGCAAATCACAAATACAAGCCCAGCGTGCTTGGCCGCTAGTTGCGTTTAAACCGTCTTTGAACTAAGGAGGTGATCGAGGTTGTTCGCGTGGCCAGCATCGCCAACATCATTTGGACTTATATATGAAGACGGCGCCTATTCATTGTGGTCGGATCAAGTGCGCGTGTGACATGATCTCGAAGTAATGAACGCTCACACACCCCAGCAGGAAAAAGTTTCTCCCTGTTGCTCCAACATACCCTTAGCATCAGACACTCTTTTGTAACGAAGCGGCTCCATTCCATCGACTTACAAGGCGGCCGAGCGTACTCGCGATCGAAACGACGCTGCGAATTAAATGTTCTCGCCAGATGCACAAGAGGAATACGCCCTTCGACTCCACAATGAATCAGAAGTTTTGCCTGCGCAACGAGAGTCACAAGCTAAAGGCCAAACATTCTCACTTCTCATCAACTTGACATGTCAAATGGAGGAGAGGAACGCCGCGCAACGCAAAGGCCCCATATACCCATTACAGTCAAGCCGCCAATATTCCAGTTAGGAGGCTCGCCTGATGGGAAAAGCTCCCGGAGCATAGCTCCAAATGCTCTCCGTTGAATTATGGGCACAGAGTTTGGAATTACCACAACTCCTCAAACAAGGATGCGAGCCAAGGCGGTACCAAGCGCCATACCATGGCAGTTGATTCGGATACCGATGCACATGATAATGCCATCGATAGCAGTGACGATTCATCCGACTGGGAAGACATGCCAGATGCGCCATTGAGTCGTCAGATGGACAAAACTTTCTTCCAACGGGTTGATTCTAAAGTCAGCCTCACATCACATCAATCACTTCTCACGCTTATGCTGGCACACAACAAACACAATACAAACCCCGAAATCCAAGCTGCACAACTGACACGAGATGTTCATGAATCGCACATGGCAAACTCGACGAGTCCTACTTTCGAGCCTTCAATCAAGGGCTCAAACAAGTCACATCCCAATGTTCAGGATGTTTCCCAATTCAACCCACAAGCGTCGCCAAACTATGATCCGCAGCGACAACCCATCATCGTCCTGCCCCCAAAATAAACCCTCGAGCTGCTTCTTCACCGCGCACGACGCGGATGAATATGCTCTCCGCCGAGCTGACGGAACCACTGCGTCGCCAGATCCTCTGGGAACGACAAGAAAAGTCGTTACAAACCAACGCCCTTCTCAAACGCCATAACATATCGCACCATGTGTCACACACAAAGCAACGCTCAGCAATGGGTGGCAGAGAGGAAACGGATCATTATAACGCAAGCAATTGGAATCAGTATTTCTGTATTATATCATGTAATGATTACCATTCCAAGGGCTGGTAGCCAAGCACGCTCTCCGAGTATGATGTGACTGTTCCCAAGCTTTCTCATTTGATCATCCATTTTGCTTTTGCAGGACGTAAATATCACGAAGAGAACCATGAACCATGAGTGGTCCTGTATTATTAGACATGCTGTTGTCTTTATCCCCTACCTAAAGTGACATAGGATTGGTTGACCTAGCCAACTGTCAAGAGAACGCCTTAGCGGCCAATTCCTTCATTCTCACGAGGCCCACCATTGTCGTGCGGTGTGTTCGCAACTGCTGCCAACTATGGAGGGTGACATGGCACATGAATTAGCGCATATGAAGGACCCATCCCAGACGCTACGGGAGAACGTTCCGCTCACGGCTAGAGAGAGACAGAGAGTTAGGCGGCGACCATAATGGAGCCCACTCTAGCTTGCTGGGTGGGTGGGGAGCGTGGACGCGGCCGTACTTCGCCGTTTCTGGTAATTGACCGGTCGTACAATACTACATTCAACACGGGTCTTTTATTTTTCTGCATGATTTCTCCCAAGCCAGTAATCAATTCACCATTGACTACCTTTGGGCACTTTCATGAAATTGCATATATATTGCTTTGTAGCTGGAACTTCTTCCCGGCTCGTCAACCCTAATCTTGTCCAGTCGTCTCATTAAAGGTTCGATCTCGTTTCTGCTCTACATTTCTTGTTGAGTGCCGTGAACAATGGCTAGCAGCGTCTTCTCTGGTTCTTATACCAGCCCCACCAACGAGCAGAGCACACGAAGGCTTTGGTGGAAGGAAGCCTCGGTTTACCAGATTTATCCCGCATCCTTTTGTGACGCAAATGGCGATGGCATAGGAGATATTCCCGGTATCATAAGCAAGCTCGACTATCTCAAGTCTCTCGGCGTAGATGTTATCTGGCTCTGTCCTGGTGAGAATCATTTCAATCAAATGACGAGAACCGCTCTTCACCTAGCTTGGCCCGAAGTATTCCTGCTGACACACGCGCGAAGTGTATAAGTCTCCCCAGGTAGACATGGGATACGATATTTCGGATTATCGGGACATACATGGTCCCTATGGGACGCTCGAGGATGTTGAAACTCTTATCGAAGGCTTGAAAAGTAGAAAGATGAAACTAGTCATGGACCTAGTTGTCAACCACACATCAGACCAGGTAAGCATGTCTTGCAATGTCATAGGCAAATAAGTAATAACACTGATGGATCCCCATAGCACCCATGGTTTCGAGAATCGAGGTCTTCTTTACGCAGCAGTAAAAGAGACTGGTACATTTGGAGAAAGCCAGTTGTGGACAAGCAGGGCAATCGGTCCCCGCCTAACAACTGGGCCTCCATATTCGGCGGTAAATATGATGCCTTTCTTTGTCATGGATCATCTCTCACAACGTCTCAACGAACATAGGTAGCGCTTGGTCATACGACGATAACACCGGGGAGTACTACCTGCACTTGTTTTGCAAAGAGCAACCAGATCTGAATTGGGAGAACCCAGAGGTCCCCAGGGAAGTCCACAACATCATGAAGTTCTGGCTGGAGAAAGGAGTGAGTGGCTTTAGGATGGATGTTATTAATCTCATCAGCAAGACACCAGGTCTCCCCAATGCTCCAATTACAACTCGCGGCCAGCAGTATCAGCCCGCGCATATGTATTACGCTAACGGCCCTCGACTCCACGAGCATCTACGTGGTCTTCGACAAATACTCGACCAGTATGATGCCTTCGCAGTTGGAGAAATGCCATGGGCAAAGAACGAGAGGCAGGTGATCGACTCTGTTGCCGCTGATAGGTCGGAGCTGAACATGATTTTTCAATTTGATATGTACGTATAGCCGCATATATGGCTGGGAGGACGCGCTATTTTGGACATTGAAGAAACAGAAGACTGACGAATATTTGGCGCTTGGTAGTGTCGACATGGATAACGGCGAAGAGGGCAAGTTCTCACCCAAGTCATGGTCACTTAACGATCTAAGGGCTATTGTCGAAAAATGGCAGACTTGCATGTACGAGTCCAAGGGTTGGAATGCTTTGTTTTTGGAGAACCACGATCAAAGCCGTTCCGTGTCTCGTTTCACTCCTCACAGTCCGGCTAATAGGACCGCTGCTGCAAAGATGCTAGCAACGTTTATCAGCTTGCAAGCCGGAACGCTCTTCATCTATCAGGGTCAGGAGCTGGGAATGTCTAACCTGCCCAAAACTTGGCCCATTGAGGAGTATAAAGATATAGAAACACAAAACTTTTACCGACTGTTTGTCCTGACATTCAACCGTCCCTACGATTACATGCTGACTTGAATATTCAGTGCCATGAGCCAGTTCGCTGGTGACGAAGTAGGTATGAAGCTCTTTCTAGAAGAGGTTCGCCTAAAGGCACAGGACCACTCTCGCTCCCCAATTCAAGTAAAACTTTCTTTCCAAGAGACTCTAGTGTCAGATGCTAACCCTTTTGAACAGTGGAATTCACAGGAACAAGGGGCTTCAGCAGTGGGGTTCCTTGGATGCGTGTGAATGACGATTACCCACAATGCAACGCCGAGCAACAGCTTTCCGATCAGACAAGTGTTCTTGCCTACTGGCGCCGGCTCCTGGAGCTGAGGAAGCTGTTCTGGAGCGTATTTGTATATGGTAAATTTGAGATGGTTGAGCGCGAACATCCATGCGTGGTGTGCTATCGACGGTCTGGCAAGGCTGGCGTTGCAACTGTTGCCTTGAACTTTAACGACAATGATCAGGATTGGTCAATGCCTTCGGATATCGCGGCTGGTTGGGAAAGCGGAGTCACCTTACTGGCGAACTATGGAGAGCCGAGAAAGTTGTATGGCCAAACCCTCTCTCTGAGACCATTTGAGGCTATTGTAGTGTTTGAGCATGGAGATGCACACCATCTTTAGCCAGACAGACTAGAGCATTCTTAAGTCTACATACAATTCCAGCCTAGAAACCTGAGTCCAGAGACGCTCTCCTTATCGAGATACAGTGTGAACCTCTTTTCGTGCATCTTTCACAGCATCACAACACTGTCGCAGGCAAATTGATAAGGGTTGCCACTGAAGGTGGCCATTAAGGCGATTATGTTGATGCCTAACGAGGCCCCGCTGGTGTCAAAGAATATCATGGCCACTGTGTATGCACCATTTTAAATGATGAGACAAACTAGAATTACACTATTTCCCTAAACACAATACATCGCTGACCTAGGCTCGATCCGAACTATCGAAAGTATTGTCTATATCTAATGCGTGGATGGTGCTATAAGTTCCTGCCACAGCCAACCCGTCGCTTTGTTGTATAAACGTGCCGTCTTGTGCTTCAACATGTGATGAACCTAAATCTTCTATCTCTTTGTCCACTTGCGGAAATGGTCGAGGACTGACACTAGCGGTCAATGCAATGCTTGCTTTCTGAGCTAGAGGTTGAAGATACTGGGACTCGTGGTTTCGGAATCCGGCCAGAAAAACCATGAAGTTGTGAAGAAAGTCGGAAGGAGAAAAGAGATTAGTAGAGGTTTCACTACCACTAGTGCTCATAAGAACATCGCACAAACAGCTTGCAACATCTGAAACTTTTTGCTCCTTTAGTAGTAGTATTTGTTAGCTGATGTCCTGGTATATGGAGAGAGTGGATCCACTGGTATGCTTCCAGGAAAGCTCTGGACCAAGAGATTTGGGCACAGTCTCTCAGAGAGAATTATTACGTACCATGCCAATTCCGTGAGCTTCTAGGGACTCTTGGCTACCCGTTGTAATCGTGTGTAACAAAGTTCTCGATGTATCAATGACGCATCGCGATTGATCATCGTGGTCGTGGTTTAATGAAGATGGTGGGTTGCGGCGCATGTGTAACTGGCAAGCCAACACGCGAAGCCACTGCTGAGTTACCACTATATCCAAGCGTTGCACTTCATTGACCTCGGAGGGTGATACTGTGCCATCAATGCATGCGTGTTTGAGAAACTTGGACATCGACTGGTTGTTTCGTACACGGTTGTCTGTGTCAACCGGACTCTCACGGTCCACCCACTCGGCTATAAATCCTTCATCGACTGCAGAGAAGACCTTGGCTAGTGTCACAAAGCCATAGATGAGCTTCGGACATTCCGAATCAAAAACGCGGGGCAGGTTGATTGAAGGTCTCAAGATGGCCTGTCTTCGATGTTGGAGGCAATATGCCCTAACAATCGTTAGCTTTTCAAAAGGCGGACGACGGGGAATGAGTGAAAAACCTTTCGGTGACAAAGAGAAGCCAGAATAGTCTTTGTCGCCGCTGGTGTGTCTTCGAATCCAAACCGAGGTAGCAGTTCATATCATCCAACCCCAAGATTTGTGCAAAACTGATTGCTTCTCTCAGGTAGTACCAGGCCGACCGACTCTGATCCAGATTACCATAATAGGCAAAGAGGAAAAAGGACGTCAGTATTGTCCATTCGTTTGCATGCTCGATGAATCCATTTTCCTGTCGCAACTGTAGAGATTGCAAGACGAAGAATTGTGCGGAGAAAAGTGGTGGCAGGCTGACGCCTGCTTCGAAATTGCTCGTCAACGACTGAGTAGGCTCCAGGCGCGTATCGTTTAGTTGAACTATCACCGCCGCAGATAGAGAAGCGAGGAACGAGTAGAAGCCAGCTGGTAGTTGTTGTGATTCGTCATCAACCGACAACAGCAGGTCCATGATTGTTGCTTTATCCATCACAGGGAATACAGGGTAAAGCCGTTCAAAGAATAACTGCACATACGGTATAAAAGCCGAGAGGGGAGCAGGTTGGTTGCTTTCGTATCGAGGATGCCTCCGCTAGACTCTTAAGGCAATGTAAGGTCTACGGAAAAGTCGGTTTTTCCCATATAGGGTTCAAAGCTGCCATTCTGCAGGCTATCCGTGAACCCTTCAGTGTCTGGTGTTGTTTCTGCATTATTATATGCCTGTGGAGAGCCATTGTTTTCGAACCAACTCGAAGAGGTCGTTTCGACTGAAGGCATGTTCAGATAATCGGTCGCGTTCTCGGGCTGTAGAGCCGACCAATGCTCGCCAGGGCTGTTCTCAATAGGGCTTTCCAGGTGAGGCGGACTCGGCATCTCAGTGTCCGAATGTACCGTAGGGTGCCCTGCTCCTAGAACAGCATCGTCGGATCTCGTGCAGCTCGTTGAAGGAGCTGTTTCTGCACGAGATTGTGCTCGCGGGCGACGACCCCTAGGCTTTGGGGGCGGCATATGTGCATGCTATACTCATTTTTGCGCAGCAACTGCATGGCTTTTTCGATCGCACCTCGTCCGCTTCCGCCTGCACTGATCGCACGCACGCACAGGTGCGGGACCCAAAGCAACGCCAAGCCTTTGCTGGGACAGCTTGAACGTGAGCATCGCAGCTGACCGCGTTTCGCTGATTAAGGTAAATACCCGCTCCTTTCCTCGAAATCAGGCCAGTTGATAAAGTACGGCGCCAATGAAGAGAAGGTTGAACGGTGACTAGAATCTAGGTAATCCGAGCATGGATGAAGCCGTTGCAACCCCTCAGGCTTATTGACTCCTTGCTGTAACCTAACTTGGTAAAGGACCGAAATCTAGACATGTTGGTGTGCGGCTGAGCTCTCACTACTAACAAGGAGCGGATCACACCAGTTGGAAAACCATTGATTGGCTATGCCGCTGCCATGACCATGGACCAGTGATTTGGATTCCTGTTTTTTCTTCGTTCTCTTAATGTGGCCTTGTCTTTAAAGGTAATTGCCCGCCCATACCATTGTCAGTCCTAGAGGTTTAGCCACAACCAGTCCCCCTAAGGAGCTGGTTCTAGGCAGGAATGCGGAGTACGAACCTAGTCTAGTGGGGTGATGATGGAGCAAACATCTAGGCTTAGGGGTGTACTTTTCCACCGTTTTGGCACCGGTTTATGGAGCAAAACAATGCCCTATAAGACGGTAGGAAGAGGCATAGGCGGTTTATACCATAATAAAGCCTGAATTCCCAGGCAAAATCCCTGATAAGCCGGCTAAGTATTCTTTCCTATAAGTTTAACTAAACTATTAATAATAGAGTTTATAATATATAGGGAAGGTATATAATACTATAGATAGCTATAAATTAACCTTAATCTCTCTCTAGTGCCTTTATAATATAAATCTTATAATAGCTTTACTTCCTATATCTTAGGTTAGCTTATAGGCGCTAAGGAGGGTAGAGTAGATTCCTCTATAAGAATAGACCTTCCTTTAAAGTCTTATTAATTTAATAAGGGCTAGATAATATACTATAAATAGATTTAAACCACTAGTATAGATTACTATATTAAATACTATAAATAAGGAATATAGAGTTCTATATATATATTATTAGCTTAAGAATAAATATAAAGGCTTTTATAAATATTAAAGGATATAAAAAAGCTTATTAAAGTTTCTAAATAATTAAGGATTATTATAAAAATAAAAGCTTTTTTTTAAATAAAAATATATAATATAATTATATAAAAATTAATTAAAAATATAAATAATTTAAAAGAAAATAAAAGCTAATAATTTTATTAAATATATTTAAGAATATAAGTTTTTATTAATTAAAGCTATATTTTTTTAATTATTAAAAAAATTTTCTATAAATATAATATAAAAAAATAAGGCTTTTAGTATATATAAATATTATTTTAATATTAAATATAATAAAAATCTAAATAATAATAATATTAATAATTAATAAAAAGTTTTATAATTATTAAAAAAAAGAATAAAGAAAAAAATATAAAAATTATTAATATATTATTATAAATTACTTTAAATAGCTTATTAATTTATTATTTATTTTAAAGAAAAATTAATAAAAAATAAATATTTTTATTAAGCTATAATAATTTTCTAGGAAATCTAAAGGCTAAGAATCTTTAATTAAATTACCTTAGCTATAATTAAATATTAAATAATAAATAATAATAAAGCTAAAGCCTTTTATATAATAAATATAAATTTATAGAAATTAATTCTTAATATTTAGATTAATAAAATATTTTAGGAAAATTAAGAGAGTTTAATTTTAATTTTTATAAGCTTTTTATATTAATAATTTTAAAATTAAATAAAGGATTAATAGAATTATATATTAAAAGCTTTAGGGAAAAAATAAAAAGAGATTTATATATTATAGATAATATTATTAAGGAAATAAAAGAAGAAAAAGATAAATTATATAAAAATTAAAACCTTAATTATTTTTTCTATATTTAATAAAAATATAATTATTAATATTATAAGGCTAAAGGTTAATAAAATTATATTTATAGATAAAGGGTATAATAATATTAAGATTATTATTAATAATAAATATATTTAAATAAAATTTATATTATAATTTTAATATAATATTTTATTATTAAAACCTTAAAATAATTAAAATAATTATATATAAAAATATAAAAAAATAACTAAGCTTTTTAATAATAATTTTTATTTTTTTATATATATAAATTAATAAAATTTTAGTATATTAAAATTATTTTATTTTATATATTTATTATATTCTATAGGAAATTATTAAAGTAGATATTTAATAAGCTATATTAAATACTTATTATAGAATATATTAATATAGCTTTATAGTATTAAATTATAGATACTAGCCTATTAAAAAATTTAAATATTTTTAATATATAGATTTTATATTATAAGGGTTAAGTAGCTATAATAATATATTCTAAATATATTTATTATTAATTAATAATTTTAATAGCTAAAAATTAATATCTATTAAAATATTATATATAAATTATATTATAATAGAATTATAATAAATTAATATTATAATATAATAAAAAATATATTAATTTATTTAGCTTCTTTTTAAAACTTTAATAATTTATTTAAATTTTTTCTTATTTATTAATTAATAAAATTATAAATAATTAAAAATAATATATATTAAAGATTTATTAATAGCTTTATTTTATATTAAATTTTTATTATTTAATATTATTAAATTAGCTTATTATAGTATATTTAATTATAATATTTAAATATCTTCTATAGAAAAAGCTATATTTTTAAAATAACTATAATTATATTATAAAAATCCTATAATTTATAATATATATAATAATAACCTTCTATTATTATAATATATAATTTTTCTTTTTTTTCTTTATTTATATTCTAAAATATTATATTATTAATAATAATTATAATATTATTATTATATTATCTTTATAATCTTTATATAAAGCCTTATTATTATTCTCTTAAGCTTAATAATAAATTCTTTTATTTTTAAATATTCTAAAGAATTAAGATTATTAATATATTAATTAAAATTAATATTTAAGCTTAAGGAATTTAATATAAAATCCTTTAATTTAATAATTTAATTAAAAATTATTATTAAAATATAGATTATTTTTATTTATATTTAGATTTTAAATATAAGCTTAATTTAATAGATTTTAAATATATTCTTTAGCTTATTAAAAATTCTTTTAATAATATTATAAAGCTAAATATACTAAAGATTAAATAACTCCTTAATATTAATTAATCTTAATTTAAATTATTTTATTTTTTATAAATAATATTTTATATTATAAAATAATATAAAAAGCTTTTAAAAATTTAAAAAACTATAATCTTTTAAAAATAATATCCTTTTAATATATTTAATTTTTAATTTTTAATTATATTATTAAATATATATATATTATATATTAATTCTTTTTATTTATTAAATAAATATATAAACTAAAACTTAAAATTATAAATAATAAATATATTTTATATTATTATTTATTTTTATTTTTTAAATACCTTATTTATAAACTAGAATTTATATTATAAAATAAAATCTATTAATTACTCTAAGATACTTTAAGAAAAAGAGTATAAACTTTAAATTATTTTTAATCTTAATTAAGATTTATTTAGGTATAGGAAATTAAATTAAATACTTTATTAATAAAATAAAGATATTTAATATCTTATAAAAAATACTATAAGTTTATTAATCTATTTATATTAATTTTATTTTTTATTTATATTAATAATTTAATTATAATAAAACTATAATTAAATTTATTATAAATAAGCTAATAAATATAATTATATATAAGAATATTAAGGAATATAAATACTTTCTTTTTAAATAAAAAGCCTTATTTTTTAAATATTTATATTTATTAATAATTAATATATAAACTAAATAAATATAAAAGGCTTTATCTATAAAATCTCCTAAATATATCTCTTATTATTATTAAATAGAGATTTAATTTAATTTAAACTATAATCTAGGCTTATACCCTATAGAATTACCTTTATATTTATACTATTATTAATTATAAAGCCTAAGAATATAAAAAAAACGCTTTCTTTTTCCTCTTCTTTTTCTATATTTATTAAAGCTATATAATTAACCCTAGAATATTTATACTTTAAGGTATTATTATTAATTTTTATTAAGAAATTTATAATATTATTATAAGCTAATAAATTAATCTAAATATTAATTTATATTATATATAAGGCTTTAAGGCTATATTAAATATTTAAGATATTAAATTAATATTAAAATATAGCTTTTATCTATATTTTAATATCAATAACTTCCTAGGGATTTTTATTAACTAGTATAAGCTTCCTATTATTATCTACCGGTTTGATTCTAAACTGGCTGTTTTAACTGACGGTGGAAACGATTATATACCCATTTGGGATACTATTTCTAAACCAGTTCCACTCGAAACGGTGGAAAAGTACACCCCTTAGATGGCTACTCTGGTTCCGCTATCGATATGGTTAAATCAAGCATTTTGTGAGGCCGGTGAATGACTCGTGATATAGCCGCCTTCCACCCATATCAGTACTTTGCCCTAAATGTAGGACCAACACGGCCAGCCACCAAGCTTGAATGCCGGGACGCAAAGATAATTGACAAAAGCATAATTCGGATCGCTGTTTGCTATGTTATTCGTTAAAACTGGCATATATATAACTGTACTTTCTGCAGGAGCAAGATAATGTGTAAGATATGTCTACACCAGATTGCCGTTGGAAATTAGAGCAATAATTGCCAGCATGGCGTTTCACTGCATCAGTACAAACCCCAGCAAAAGAGGTGAAACGATAGAGGATATCTTGAAAGAACATACCCGACAGGTGAATTTGATCAGACATGAAATAGCGCAGACGAACTCGGCATCAAACGCTGCGTCTTTGCTGTGGAGGGGAACTACAGCAGATCGACCGGCACTGAACCACCAAGGAGGATTGTAACAGAACAGAACAGCTCCCTGGGGCGTAAGTCTTCATTTGAAGAGCCAAATAACAGACTACGCAATCGCCGGTGGTTCTTTTCAGCTAGGCCCAAGAATGTGATTTTTAGAGGCAATAAGCAGGCCGTCGAATCAGCCATCGAGCAAGAAAATCCAAGAAATGATAAAGATAGCCAGGACAATGTCAGTCATAAGCATAGGGCACTTGACAGAAACTACACTGAGAATTTCACTAATGTACGAGAACATTTCTGCTAGGTCCTAATCACATCGTTCCAGCCGCCACTGGGTCACGAACCTGGTGCATTACACACGCAAGATCGAATCAATGAGGTGAATTGAAGTTAATCAATGTATAGCTTCGTGCCTCTTTCTAACCTGATTCCCAACAGATGCACGACGTGGTTATTTCCGTGCCTCAACCAGTCTCAACTTCAAAGTACCCAGCGCATGAAGATTTCCGAGCTTGCGCAGGCGTCCTTGTAACTCCACTGGCGGATGATTTTGTTCTTGACCCTCCCAAGCTAGGCTCGCCCGGACTTTTCTTTGAGGCTGCAAATCCTATTGCCACACAGAGCAGGACCCTCAGCCCATTCTAGTCCTGGACATAGGTGGGCTCCAAACAGGTATGGCCATTGAGATGCAAAATGGGATGATTGGGCTAAATTGCTGTAGATGCATATACTGCATGCTTGGCTACAACACCGGGCTGCAAACTTCAGAAAGTGGTTCTCAAACCGGCTGGAGCAGTGGCTATCGTACGTCGAACGGCATCTGACAGCGCATTGTCACTGAGACATGCTTTCAGCGATACTGATGACTACAATTTTGACACTGTGGTATGTCATGACTTTAGGCAACTCCCGTATGTTAATTCTTCTGTTCACTTCATTTCCGCCCGATCTCTCCATCAAGGAATACGATATATGCCACTCCGCACAGAAGCAACCGCTAGCAGAGAGCGGTCTGATGTCAAACATTGCCTCATGGAGTTCAATCGCATTTTGGTACCTGGTGGACGTCTGGAATACATATACTTCGAAAGAGAACTCACCAATAGCGGGCCACTCACCCAAGAAGTTCAAGACGTTCTCTGGGACACAAGGTGCCATGCCATGGTATGTCAGCGTCATGAAACATTAAGGGAAACAGTATTGGTTAATATTCTCTTACAAGTCCGTGCTCGGTCTTCATCGGCCGCAAACTATCTGTTCCACTATCTCGGCAGAAGCGTTCCTCAACTTATTGAGCGATGCAGGGTTTCAGCAGGGTAAACACTTAATAACTCATTTCCCACTGCTCACTCTATGCCAGTTGTTCGACCAGAAAGGACGGAGCAGAGCGTCTTCACAAGTTTTAGAGAGGTATTTTCCCCAACCCAAAGTCCATCGGCTACACCCCAGTGCACAAAAGCGGCTTCCTCGCAAATCTCAAGCTGAGGAGCTTCTGGCCAAGATCCAGGAAGAGTGTGTACTCAGAAATACGGGATGGAAATGTGTGACAGGTTGGACCATGAAAGTAAAAGACAGCTTTTGAACCATTTCTAAGACTGAGAAATTCCGTTGAAACCTGAAAATTCCCCATAACGTAGCAACCACTGAATACGCTTGAGTGCCAGTAAGTTGACAGCAGAGTTGTGGGCGACAGCACTGTTGTTCTTACGGCATTGAACCTTCAGAATTAAATTTCGCGCCTTGGTCAATTTTATTAGCATTATGCTTAAAGATGCTTACCATAGATAAATTCGAATTGGCAAACCCATCAGTCACGCAGTATACCACTCACACCTCGCAAGCATGCCAGATATATCAATCCCACCAATACAGGTGGCTAGCGGATAACAGAGTTAAGGAATCGGGGTCATGGGTATTTGAGGCCGCCGGTGGATCAAAACAACTTTGGAAATCTCCTTCATTACGAGACTGAGAATGATATAAGAGTCGACACTTCAGGATACAGGCTTTGTGACCCAACCTACTATGCACTTCCACCCTGTCCTTCTGGAATCGCACTCCTCCTGAATTTTTTCCAGAAGCATTTGCGCTTGATTGTCGTGGTAGGCATGTTTTGGCTGCCTGATTTGTGACGTGGTGCCGAAATCATAGAGTTCTGTAGTAGAAGCTGGCGATATGAATCTCTTAGAACCTCTGTGATCGAACAACTTGCAGATAGTGAAGAGGTTGAAAGTGGCAATAGCGCATTTACCCTCTTTGAAACCCGCGCGTGTCAAAATGGATGCAAAATCCTCCACCGAAATTCGGGAGGGCTGCTTTGATAGCGAATTTGAATCCATGTTGTAGGTAGGCTATAAGGCGGAGGGTCAGTACATATATTCAGGGATTGTTTCTGCACTGCTACTGAAGGCTCTTACATTGAGATGAGGCATCTCATCGCGTGCTCCTCCTGGAGTCCAGGTTTCCCAAAGGTAGTATTCCAGTTCAGTCGTCAAGGGTCCACTATTGCATAGTTCGCTTTCAAAAAAAATATAATCCATACGCCCACCAGGCCGCAGGACACGATTGCATTCCTTCAGGTAACTCTCAAGCCAATCTTGTGAGCCACCAGATCGATTCTGCACATCTTTATGCAAACACGGAGCTGATATTATGTCGATAGTTGAGTCAGGGTAGCACAGCCGGGGTAAATTGAATGCGACCGAGCCAGATAGTTGACGTTGAGTCGCGCAAGCCATCTCCAATGCACATTGTAAATCTATATGAGTAGACACGTCTATAGGGTGTGAAGATTGCCGAGATACTTGATGACACCTGTTAGCTGGTCTTGCACTCAACTTGCCAGTATAAGCATCTAAATTCCATCAGCATATGTCCACTGATTTGCGCATCATCATACAAACCTGTATCTTTGCCGTCAAGATCAAGGATTATTGTAGGGATTTCACTGATAGGTGAAGACGCGGCAGGGGCAACTGGCGGATAAATATCCAATTGAGCAGGGTCGAGAACAAAATCCTGTCCAAATGGGGTAACCAGCTCTCTCGAGCATAGACGAAAGAGTTGCGTAGCTGGGTATTGGGGAAGAGGAAAGTCTGAGTTTTCTAAATCTTCAAAGTGCGCTGTGGATGTCGTTGGCGAGAAGGTCGTATTATAGCTCGAATATGGTGCCCAGGGTGCAGGGTCTTCTCTTTTGAGGTTTGAGTGCCTTCCTTACGCTAATCGAATGTATCAATATGTGAATCATGTCATTTGCGAGCTCTTGTTTCAGGTTTCAATGACTTACTTTGTCGCAGTACTTGTCACAAGTACGCCGAGCCGACGGAGCCGCCACTTCATAACGCTTGGTGGTAGAGGTCAAATCTTGAAAATTTCTTGAATTGGGATATGAAGATTTAGTTGGATAATGGAAGCAGTTAGCCCGTTTCCTAGAGGCTCTGTGTTCTGCCCCGGGTTGACGTATGGAATCTGTTGGTGATAACTGTGTCCTACGGAACCAGCGGCGCTTAGAAACAAGCGCTAAGTACCGCCAACAGGAATGGGCCTTATGTGATGGATGGAAGAGATCCGTGAGAATATCCGAGAGGCCTGCCTCATCTGTTGTGTGTACCCTGTATTCTTCGCTAAATAGTTGTTTTACTCCTGATTCGACCTTATCTGATCTTGCCGTTTGTCTAGCCACGTCGATTGGCAGCGTACTTTCTTGTAACAGGTCCATTGCTGTTTCATGTCTACCAGTGGCAGCTCCTGGTATAAACGGGATGGCCATTGTCCAAGGAATCAATCGCGTTAAGTAGTGAACATAGGATAGCAGCAGCCGCTGAACGCAAATCTTAGCTGCATTGGCCCTGGAAGTAAGAGCGGGATCCTGAAAGAATTTGTCTGATATCATATCAGCTGTGGTCTACGCACTGTCGCTGTGATATGGTCATTGAGGTCGATTGAGTATTCACACACGTCCCCATCACGTCCCCGTCGAGGCCGAAAGTATGATTATAGCTAGGCAATATCGGGTAATCCCCGTATACCGCCCATACCGGGCTTCCGCGCCGAAGCGCTGCCGCCATCATGGTTCTACTCGGTTTCCAGTATTTGGTCTTCACAGCCGCCAGTCTCCATCACGCTCGTGCAACACAATGTTTCAAGGTTTCTCTAGTGCGGACTCATTCATCCGTGCCCTGTGTAGATGATCTCCACCCTCTGGCCCTTAACCGGATGCCAAGACGAAAATAACGGTCCAAGGACAGCCCGCATGACCCCGAAAAGTTTAAAAATAATGTTCTAGTCCTATGGAGGTTTGGTGACTGTGGTAAACTACCGAGGTAAGCTATAGGGGCGGCCTGAGCTGTGAAGCATTATCGGTTAAGAAAAATATGGTTTACAATGCACTTGAATAGCTCCGCGAAGTTTACTTTCCTTCAGTTACTTTGACCAGGTTTGGTCGAAAACATAGCTCACCTGCTTGAAATATCCAATATTTGAACCGCATCTAGTTTGTGGTACGAGAGGGTTGCTGGCCTGGAGAAGTACTGTGTATTTTAAATATATGCTGTGGGATTGATGACGAACGAACACTAACAATTAAACTCGTCTTCTTACTGAGTCTGAGGTCCCACAACAGCTGTTCCAAGCATGGGTAACGAGATATGACAAAACCCCGCAAGGTCTAATACTCCGTCAAATGATTGATCGAGAAACCCATTCTGCCGTTACATGGCGGTCGAGGCGTCTAACCCCTTGTCTTGTACGAACAATACCGAGGGAGACACCCGATGCTTCGCATGATGAAATCACATGTCAATCAATCAATCATTCAGTCTATCAGGTGGTACACTTGATCGTGCTTGAAGGAATGGAAAGTTTCTGCGTTGGTTTCGCTATTCAAACTGGTCGCTACTTGGATCCCTTGCAATATTTCCTTGTAATGTAGCTTCAAAATGGGTAAGTGTGCACACACTCTTTCCTGCGTCTGCTTAAAGTGCACCATCCAACCATTAGACACGACGACTTGACATGTATGAGACTCTGTTATGGGCTCCTAGAGACTTTACTAACGATGTCATCCTGCCGGACAGGAACTCTTGTTTCCCTATTTACCCCAAACGGGTGGACCAGGAATGACATAAGAAGTTGGCTGTGTCCAATAAGCATGATTCCTAGGATGGTCTTGAGATTGGGATAACTAACATTGGGATAGTAATTGTTGAAGTAGATACCAGGATGGTCTGGCTTGTATTCTCCTGGAAATGCAACCAAGGGGCCTGGTGTTCCTGAGCCGCCTCCTGTCACCTCTACTTGGCCGCAAGCCACAAAGAACTGCGCGCCACCGTAATTCGCGGCATTATGCACGCCAATATGCTCAATGCGCACCAGGTATTTGCCGCTTGGGACGGCAGCGGGAATATTGAATTCATATCTTTCGAGCCCTGTTTGATCAAACAAAGCAATTCAGTAACAGCCTACCGTTTTGAGATCTGCCATGAGACACTTACCGAGTTGAGGCCACCTGATAGAACCACCGGAGAAGTCAGGTCCCCACTCATTGATCTTGAACCAGACTTTACCAGCTCCGTCCCATTGAGATGGATCTCCGGGTGCTTTTGCCATGTAAACTAGCATTGGACCTATATGCCCGATGGAGTTACTGAGTGTGAATCCAATCTGGAACCAATCAGTCAGCCACCTGTTTGGTCAATAGACGCAGGGTTCGGGAACCAACCTTGGATCCTGCGGCGACAGTAACCGTTTTGGTTCGCGGCCCTGAGGCCAGTCCGCCTTCGTTACAACGAAGGTCGGTCGAGGACAAGTCCATGAGTGGGTTGATGTTGTTAGTGTTCTCTCGCACGTATTGCCAGTCTCCCGTAACTTGGCCATTAACAATCAAGGCAGGCCACTTGTAATGGCCGAGAACGGGGGAGAATGGACAGGAGCCCGAACAGTTCAGCCGAAAATTTCATTTTGTGTTTTGTTTCTCAAAGTATGTGTAGCACGGTTTTCGCAAGAGACAAATTGATATTGGTAGAACATAACAGAGCTTAAATAGACTCATGATTCCACGTAAAAGGCCGCCGCTGTGACCTCGCATAGTTGACGACAACATAACTATTCCGATAACGTCAATAGGCCGGTATTACGCATGCCACAGGATCTAATCATCTCTCTCTCATATTGGACGGGAAATCCTGGATGGCACATCTGGCCCGAATGACCTAAGCCCTGGACCCTTCGCATAAGGATCTACAGGTGGGAATTGTTTCAAGCAGGAACAGAAACATCATGTTGACCGGTTTTGGATCCGATAGAGTAAGGCTCCATTCAGTAATTCGCCGTTTCTAACCTACGGGAGGTGCAACAAGCATGCAGTGAGTGCTTCATGCGAGATCGAAGCTTGTCCACGACCAAGGAAAGGACGTATGGATTACAGGGAGCATATTCCCGCTAACGTACAGAGTAAGGTAGTAACATACCCCGCACTTGGACGCGGCCACATGAAGAAACCTGGGGTAATTTCCCCAGAGAGAAGAAGCCAACCTCATTGACCCTGGCCACATAGTGGATCCCAGATGGTCCTCCGCAATTCCGCTGCGAATAGTTTAAATCATTCTAAAACACTCGACGATAAAATCTGATTTAGCACACAGACTACTCTGTGCGTGCCGGCCTATTACCCTGTTAGGTGAAGTAGCAGCCCGGCAGGAAACCTGGCAACAGTGGTGACGGCTTCATGTATGGCACTAGGCGAAAGCTCCATTCGTCATTCAACGCAGTAGACGGCGGAGTATAGGTCCTTTCGCGGGCCGTGTGGTCGCGACTCACATTCGCCCTACACATCTGTCCCTGACTCTACGGAGCATGCTCCAGAGAGGGCACCAGTCAGAGTAAGGGGATAGTATCAAAGCACCGGGGGTTGGCTGGCCATTCCTATGTTGCAACATCAGCCGAAGAACGTGGCGCTGAACTTTTCAAGCCGAAGGTAGGCTTAGCGTGAGACTAGTAAACGATTCATTTCAAGCAAAGGTTTGGTTGACCACAGGCTGCGTTCATCACCATCTGAGCTCTGCGTATGAGTGGCGACAGTCGCTGATTTACCTTTTGGGAAATGTTTGGAAACGACAAAGACTTGAGATATCTTGCCCAGAGACGTGTATTTAATACGAATGGGGACGCACAATCATTCAAACTTTCCTATCTTCAACCCAACCGCCCTCGTCTCCAGGCCCACTGTCTTTAACTCTGTGTATTAAACCTCACCATGCGCAGTGTCGCTCTTCTCATGCTAGCAGCCTCTCTGCAGGCGCTAGGCTCTTTCGCTTCCACCACTTGCCCAGGGGATGGTCCTGTGGATGGCCCAGGGACACTCAATCCTTACGTACCTGGTGGCACAGCAAATACAGCGTCCGTAACAACGGTGCTGTGGCAGCTGATGAGGTCCGCCAATCCCGCAAGTACAATGTGTCAGTCGCGGTTACTGGTAGCCAAAGCTGGAAGGACTCTTTTGTCTATGAAACGATTCCAAGAAACGGCAATGGGAAAATGTACGATCCAGCGAACCCAGGGCAGGAGTATAACCTCGCTGATGGAGATGGCATCACGGTTGAAGTAGATGCCGGGATCAATATGGCCTGGTCTCAGTTCCAGTATACCAAGGATGTTGAGGTCCGCATCACTTCTAAGGATGGCTCCCAGCTGGGTCCGGTTTCCAATGTCGTCATTCGCCCGACTGACGTTCGTTACGAAATCACCGCTCCTGACGCGAAAACTGTTGTCATCAAAGTCCCCTACGATGCTGCAGGTAGACGATTCTCGGTCGAGTTTCAAAACGACCTCTTCGCGTACCGCTCGGACGGCAGGTCTTACGTCAAGGACGGTGGCCTCCTCGTGAGTCAGGAGCCTAGAAATGCGCTTGTCATCTTTGCCAGCCCACCCATACCCACAGACCTTGTTCCCTCGAAGACGTCCTCCAATACCCAAGTTCTTAAACCCGGCAAAATTACCGACTCAACGATCCAGGCTAAGCCAACCCTATACTTCGAAGCCGGTATCTATTGGGTTGAGAAGGACGGTCGGCTTGGAAAAAGTCACATCAAGCTGAATTCCAACACTCACTATCTGTACATGGAACCGGGAACTTACATCAAAGGTGCCTTCGAGTACACCACGTCTAAAGACTTCTATACCATTGGCCACGGTGTTGTGTCCGGCGAAAATTATGCCTATATGGCCAATACAGCAAGAAACTACGTAGCAGAAAAAGACGACCGGAAAAGCCTGAGAATGTTTTCTCATCAATCGGTCAATGACAATCAGAAATGGACCTGCGTTGGGCCTACTTTAAATGCACCACCTTTTAACACTGTGGATCTCTTTCCCAAGAACCACACACCGCATGAAGAGGACAACAAGGTACAGAGCGACATCTCGGACTACAAGCAGGTTGGAGCATTCTACTTCCAGACTGATGGTCCTCAAATCTATGCTGGAACCGTTAAGGACTGCTTTTGGCACGTCAACGATGACGCAATCAAGCTGTATCATAGCAACGCCAAGGTCCAAAACGTTGCGATCTGGAAATGCCACAACGACCCTGTCGTTCAAATGGGCTGGAAGCCTCGTGGAGTTTCGAATGTCATTCTCAAGGGTATCAAAATCATCCACACCCGATGGTTCAAGAGCGAGACTGTCGTTCCTTCTGCCATCATCAGAGCTTCTCCTTACTACGCAGACCCGAAGATTGTTGATGCATCGAGGACAATCAGTGCTAGAATCTCAGATATCACCTGTGAAGGCAATTGCCCAGCATTACTTCGCATTGCACCCTTCAAAACTACGACTTGGTCATTCAGAACGTCAAGTACGACAACATACTTAAAGACAATAATGTTGAGCTTGGCCAGAGCCTAGTCGGGATGAAGATCAGTGGTAATGAGGATTCTTTCACTCCTGGTCAAGATCAGCTCAAGTTCGGCATGCGTCTGGAAAACTGGTGGATTAATGGCAATAAGGTTGACAACTCTAACTGGGAAGCCAATCAGCTTGGGCAGCTGAACATCCACCCCGACTTTTGGAATGATTGGAGTATTGCCTAATGGATCCCTCTGAAGTACTCCTCGTGTCCTGTTAGCAAAGGAGCTCGGGAAAGGCCAAACAGATACCGGAGCTCTATTGGCTACCGCCATCAAGAGGGAGGAGTAGTAGTGGGACAAACAGGCGACACATTGGATAGGTTTGAATTAAGATGATTCTGTCTAATTCTACACGCAAATGGAGGAATAAAACCCCTTGGGATATCAGGCGTATTACATAGCAAGACTCTTCAATACACCTTCTTTCCAAGGCATACGCGCTGTCCTGAAAACGAACCACCACCATGGAGCATCGAGCTATAGTGACCAAGTTGACCAAGTAAGAGTCGTTCAATCTCAAGTTGTAAACCAAGTGATGTACTTTGCATACAAATCTTTTCTGGCATGTCAAGAGGGCCCCACCGGAAGGCATATCGCTGACTGGGCTTATGATTCGAGAGCAAATGGAAAGATTTAGTTTTTAGATGTTAGCCCAAGAGGAGTTACGTCTCGTGATTTACGTATGGTGAGAACTCTTTGCGCAGGCATTGGATTTGCTGGCACTATCGTGAACCACGTCATCAAGAAAGAAAAATAATACAAATCTTCGCTTCAATGACACAGGCGCGAGTTTCAATAACTTTCTCCAGTGAAGTCTGTGATCATATTTCACGTGTGGTCTCCTGTGCAATTCAACCAAATATGGTCGTATTTTCTGTGAGCGCGAAGAATATACCTAACTTAAGTCTGCCTATTATCCATCGACAAGCCACCTGTGCACTCCATTCTCAATCTCCTTACATCACCTCATATCTTCCTATATTCTACACCACTCATGATCCACCATGGCAGACCAAGATTGCACTGCCAGACCGATGATCCATTGCCACAATCTTGTTCTAAAGTACAGTTCTACAAGGCCTCGATTGTTTTCGGCTCCTCGTCAAAATGGTTCTCAAACGGATCAACCGCCGTCTCCTTGAACTTCCTGGCGCTAATTCTCTTCTGGAAGAGGACATCCAGCTCACCATACGTACGATCCTTTGGTTCGGGAAGGCGGAAGTACGCCCATACGACACACAAGAAGCAGAAGCCAGCCCAAAAGAAACCAGCTTTTCCACGCCAATTCCATGCGGTCGGGTTCAGCATGAAAGGAACAATTACTCCATTGACGACACTCAACACGTTGTAGAGATTTCGAGCAAGGACGATGGTTTTGGCGCGGAGACGGGTCGACGATAGCTCGGAAACAAGAGAATAGCAAACAGGCCCTACAGTTAAATCGTAGAAAAACGTGTAGACCAGAAGAAGCGAGCCCGTAGCCCATGAGGCAGCTATGTTCTTACTTCCGGCTAGTGAGACAAAGCCAATTGATAGAAGAAGGACGTTCAGAGTGGAGAGACCTGCGACGTAGAGGGTCCGACGCCCGAAGTGTGTCATGAGAAACCAGGAAAAGAGGGTGCCGAAAAAGCCGAGGGCATATTGGCCAAGCGCCATACTGAAAGCATTTTCTCCTGCTAGACCGGCCTGGGTATAAAAGTATGTCGAATATCCCATGAGGCCAGCACCGCAAAGGTTTTGAGCGGCCCAGGTAAAGCAGACAATCTCAGTCCGGCGACGATCTACGCCCCTGAAACAATCAATGTAAGAAGTTCCTGCCTCAATTTCCTTCTCGAGCTCGTTCGTATGTATCATCATGGCGACAGTTTCCTGGGCGTTGAAATTCTCGTCCGAGCTGCTCGTGAGTCGGACCAAGGCAGCCACCGCCTCTTCTTTGCGTCCTTGTCGAACAAGCCACCAAGGGCTTTCGGGGCTAAGAAGACACCGACGATGATAGGGATCGGCCATACCCATTGAATAGCAAAGGGGATACGGTAAGCCCATTGATCCGATCTCGTGACAAGGCCTCGTAGAACACCAGAGGCTATGAGTTGCCCCATAACCCAACAAAGGTTGACATATGTTGTAAGATAACATCGCAATACCACGGGGCAGACTTCGGAGGCATAGGTGACTGTCAAGGTCTGGAAGACGCCAAGCGGGATGCCCATTAACAATTCACCAACGAGAAGAACGGAAAGACTTGGGGCAAAGAAGAGGATAAAAATGAAGCAGGTGACCGCAGTAAGTGCCGCTAACATGGTCTTTCGATATCCGAGGCGCTCGGAGACAAAGCCTGTGATGAACAAGCCGATGATTTGGCCAATGTTCATGGCATTGGACAGGCCAGCTTGCCAAGAAGCGGTCAATTGATATGTACCATCAGACTGGAGTGTCCCGTATCTCTTGTTGAAAGGCTCCATTGCGTAGAATGAGCCCATGAGTACAACATCGTAGCCTTCCATGACGATGGCAGTGGAAAGAAGGACGGACCATCCGATGGCTTTGGGATAGAGCTTGACACCTTCCCAGAGTGACATTGAATGTTCCTTTGCCGTTGCTACTTGGGCATCGCTGATTGTTGCTTGGAAATTCCGTCCCCATGGTACCGAGAGCCGGAGCTTCAACCATCGCGACAGAAGGCTTTTCCGCCTTGTGATGATCAGAAGCATCAAGCATTGCGTTTCGAGTCTTTGCAAGGCTAAGCGATAAGGGCGTAAAGAGAGCAGATGAGTCTGAGTTGCTGATGGGTGGCCAGGCATGTGTTGACAGATAGAGGAGTAGCCAGCCATATATACCCGCCCGGACTAACGTCCACTTAATCTTGATGCTCCTTCGTACCTAGCACTCGTCTGTCCCGTGGTTCTGGACCGGGCCAAGACATCAACCAATCGCAGGGCATGTCAAGATTTCCCCAAGTACCCCAGCATTCGTTCAGCTAGCAACGCAAATACCCTGCGCTGCTTCTAGTGGTGCTTGAGGAATGCCTCGGAACTCTGCGGCCCTGGAGTCTTGAATTATCGGAGCTAAAGTGAACTAGCATAGTGAAATGGGAACCTTAAAGGACCATGTGCCACTCTCCGGGGATTTACCTGATGCGGTTAGAATTGAGCATCCGCCAATACGCCTCAGCGGGAACAATCAAACCCTCAGCTAACAGTTGCAAGCAGGTAGGCTCGAAATTGTCGTTTTAACGAGCTTTTTAAGCATAGCTCTTCTTTGCAAGCACCAAGTTAAAATGGCCATCCAGACGCTCTCCAGCAAGACAATTCACGAGGTCACAAGGAGGGAGTTCCTGCGTAAGTCTGGGACGGCTTTCACATCAAATGTGTCAGCGGAGGACGGTCATGGGAGGCATCCAATAACAAGGGGAGACGTAACAGCCCGCATCGAAATGAAATGACCAGGCCCAGTCCCCTGGCTGGGTCTCGGCTATTTACCTAAATGAGAGTACTAGACTGTTCGCCACCGGCGCATTTGAGTTCTCTCAGTCCCAGTATTGCTGTTAGGCAGAGGCGGGGGCAGGGGCGGGAGCGGAACAAGGCACGGGGCTTTAGTGGGAGATTCCAGTCTGGAGAAATAACGTGGGTGACACTCTTGTCCCCGGCTCTCGGGTCATTGGCTTCTAGATCCACTCCATTCCTTGTCGTGCAGATGTAGCAGAATATCAAGAATGCCAAAGCTAATGCATCTTGGGGTACTAGTCATTCCTCAACATCTATTGGTTCCTCTTACTTCGTTTTGATGCAGCCCAACTTCAGCAGGGTCCATGAGAATCCCAATAATGGTTGTAAAGAGGCATCTACATGGCAAACGATGGGCCTATTTCCATAGGAGAAAGGTTCACAGCAAGCTAGCTGACATGCTTCGTATCACTGAGGTCAAATCGGCAGCTACATCACACTAAAAAGTGCAGTCCCTGTCGCGCAAGATGTGAAACATGATGTTGGGTTTTAAAGCTACAGCATTGACAGAACCACCAGATAAATCTAAAGTCTTAGCATAGAATAACCCAAGTGTTCCAACTCAAGCATTTGTAGAGAGTCGTCCCATCGCAGTTTGCCCCGGGCTCAAATGTTGTCTACTCTACAGCCTTGTAACCCGAAAGCATTCTGTAGCTTCCATCTTCCACCTCAACGACACGCATGTATGAGAGCAGGGAACCCAGGAAGCCAATATAGATGCTAGCAAGCTACATACACATCATGCAAACCGCTGAAGCTTACCATCCGAATTGTTCGCAATGCAATTCGACTAGTGGTCCACCTGGCCTAATAGATGCTGCCGTCGTGTTTCTTACTATAGTCATCAGTTCTTCTGGACCGCATCCCATAACAAGCACGCTCTTGTCCACGGGCATCTTATTCACAGTCTCTTCAATGAGAACTCCAATATCTGGCCTTGCATAGGTTATCTCGATGGGCTCGTGAACATCAGAGCCATCTCCTGCTATCTCTGTAGATGAGGTTCCTCCGCTATCCAGCGGCAGGTTCTTCTCCACGTCTCCTGAGAAAGCCGCGGGTAGATGAAACTGCATTTTGTTGACAGTCTCATCGTCTCCTGCAGTAGGGCTGAAATGGTTTATTTCGTAGTGCGTTGCAAGGCTCCCTGTTCCCACCTTGTTCGTCTCTTGTGCCAGTTCCCGCGTTACGAAAACTTTGACCGATACATTTTGGTTTTTCTGAAGGACACTCAAATGGGTCGAGAACCACTGCAGATATGCTACATGCTGTCAATATAGCACCTAGCCATTAGTTCTGCACTTTCAACTTACAGGTCTTCTTCACCGCCCAGATAAACTCAATCTGAAGGTTCCCAGTTCCCTTTGTCTCTTGATCAAGTTCAGAGCCATGCCAAATGTGAAACTAGCACCACTGCCACCCGATATAAGTACCAACTTATCAAAGCTTGATAATTGTGGGAACCTCCCATACGGTCCATCTATCGAAGCTCTCAAGCAGATTCCTGGATTTCGCACAGCATGTTCATGTAGTTTGCTTGTGAAGCCATTGTGTGAAGCAATGACAAACTCAATCGGATCGGTTGATACAATTGTAAAGGGATGGGCCTCGAACGGACGTAAGGATGGAATAGATAGGAAACAATGTTTTCCTGCTTCAGCCCCACGTAGCGCCATAGCCATACGCACATGCGTGCCTCCGTTGGGCAGAGGAACTAAAGTCGCATTGTTGCGTAAATTGTAGGCCAACCGGCCTAGGCGAATAAGGCGGTCCACAACCCAAATAATAGTTGTAGCTAGTGTGATAACGATGACGTTCCGGCTCATATCTGGTTGGTGTAAGCCTGTCGTGATGATGGCGAGAATCCAAAAGCCACCATGCAGGTAGTAGAAAAGCTCATACCACCACCGCCTAATGAAAGCTCCGCTAAACACAAGTACTATGAAAGCTGCAGTTGCAACTATACCATATATAGCCTCGACGGCAAGAAGCCTTTCCATGCGTCCAATTTCCGCGAAGTATGAAGAATAGCACGACAGGTGGATGATGATGAATGCTAGAGTCGTGTAACCAGTTACTTGGTGGAGAATATTCAACCGCTCATAGGACCACAACGTGAATAGAGATATAGGTGTGTTCTTTAATCCCAGTAAAATCACCACGACAAGATTTGCCATGGCCATCCTTTATGACAGTGAGATTGATTTTCAAAAATGACAGTGGTATTTCTGACTTACCAGCCGGTTCGTGAAGCCATGTTGGCATTCATTGACATATTATCATTATCCATGTTCGTGGTGGTAATAATGATGTTAATGGATAAATACAAGATGATGAAGCATGCGTAGCCAGTAGATGGCAGCATCGGAAACTTGTATGTAAATATTCTCCTAGGTATCCTTGATCAAGTTGTCAACCGAAGAAGCACTAAAGTAAGAAATAATAACATGAGATTTGGCATATCGAACCTTGCCAGGCCGCCGGAAAAGGACGGCTTTTTCGCACCAAAATACTGAACTACGCTTCCAATTCGGTGAAATATGATAAATACTAGGGCAAGTACAATCATGGCGCCTAGAAATGCGAACATGGACTCGTGGTTCAATCTGGCTCGTCGGGTGAACATGGCGAATCTAGCAACACCATTACTAGTGGTGCTAGGGAGGAGATTCCCCGAACGAACATCTGCAGCAGTTTGAGACATGAGAAAGAATAGAACGATTGGAGAAGTTCAGTTACCATCAAACTGACGAGACGGAATCTATGTATTTGTGTGTAAATCGTAAGCAAAGAGAAAATTACAAACATAGCATCACCATGTGCTGGCACTCTTTTATATTATCCGCTTCTGCTCGGGTTCATCGATCACCATTCCTCATCGGAAATCATATATTTGGCGGCTCTTCTCCACAAAGTGATAATGCGGGGATTGGGGTTTTCCACGGAAACGCAACCGATAGCATCTGTGACCGATTGGTGAACTTTGCTGCAACCTTCAGCATTGCTTGTATAACAGGCAAGTTTCCTATCACACACTTGCATCGCACCCTCTTGTTGACTGTGGGGTATTATCATTTCACAACAATACGTCCCTCGAACCAAGTTGCCCAGTCACTATGCTTCATCCACCACCTATCCTTCTCGTGAGTATTTCCTCCCATGCCATCTTAGCACTCTGAACCCATGGTTACATGGTCTGGAATGCTGTTGTAATCCGGAAAAGTGTTATTCCTCGTGAAAAGGATTAATTTAGCAGCTTTGAAGCGAACGATGACTCTTCTTCTACTACAACTACAGCAGCAGTCGTGGCAGTTCTCTTCCAACAAGCATCTAGATACAGATAGTGAATGCAGATTCTGCATGCTTCAGCCCTTATGTCGTGCATACTAGGTCATGAAATTTTCATCCTTCTTGGTTGCTTCTCTCATAGATCTTCGATTTCACCAATGACCTCTGCTTTGCTCAACTCCGAGCATATCCGTAAGAAGTAATTCCACGGTTATCGACACACCCTAAACTACCAGATACTCTACTTTATGCAGTTTGTGCTGCATCTCCCACCTTCCCTTATTAATACTGGTTGGGCTGTAATACCATGTTTGCCAAACTTGGTAACTCACCGGCCACTCCCTATGCATGCGTGCGTAAATTCGAGAAGCGTGGTCGAGATGACAGTTGACAATTTGTCAATCATTGTTGAGCAAAAGGGTCCGACACACCTTCCCAGTGATTTATGGACGATGATTAGCCAATGGTGAACTGAAGTTATGAGTACAAGGTAATGTTGCCTTTGGGTTCGCTATTTTAATCAAGGTATTGCAAGCAAATGCTGTTCGAATTAGGCCGCCCTGGTAAGGACTCGTCGCTTAATTACTTTATACGGCCTAGTCATTATAATTTAGTAAAAGCGCTTGTCAATCTAACTAGTGTCTGTTAGCCTGAAGAAAATCCGTGAACTTGGCAGAGTCATTACGGAGGATTTCCTCCAAGCCCCTAGTATACGCCTAAGTTAATGTTTAGAGGCCAATTCTTACCCCGCGAGAGCTTATGTCTAGAACTTCGCTTTTGATTACAATTCTTATGTATCACGTATTAGAGATTATTTTCGGGTTCAGGTTAGAATGTGGATTAAAAAGCGAGAATTAACGTCGTGTATTCTTTTTATTATGTAATTCTTTATCCCTTATTTACACTTTTGTAGAATATTAATTACTTAAATAATATTTAATATTTAATTCTACTTCTTATCTCTTTTGATATTATTATTGTAATTCTTAAAACAACTAACCTTAATTATATTAAACAAGTAAGTTTTTAGCTAAAGAGTTGTAGTTTCTTAGGGCTGTCATTGGCACCTACCCTGAAGCCCAGTTAAATCGGTGTTGGGGGTAGCAGGCCAACACAACTGTGAACCGCCTCAGCTGTGATAGCCGCATCCGACGTCCACACAACCGGTTATTTCCTTGTCACAAATCTTACAGCGGCTTCATAACGATATTGCTGCCAGATGCGAAACGTATTGGCTGTTCGCAGCAGACGATAAAGGCCTATAAATTAGTGAGGCTTTTCCGCTAGAAGATGGAAGGTTGACGATTAAAATAGCCATCTAATCGCCCTTTTGGTCACCATAGTAGTCACTCGTTCATATTTGTAGCTAGCTGCTAGGTAAAGGAAGTGCTGTTGTTGTGTCACTTTGTATAGGATAAGCTATTCAATAGCTAACCCGCTGAGACTCCCTTGTGCATTGATTATCTCCGTAAACCTTGTCATCGAAATCCCCGGTCGAGCATTCATGAAGGATTCATTAGGAAAGTAGTATAGCAGCTGCTAAGCGTGCGGAACAATTTCCGTGTGCCCATACTATTAATTGATGGGAATAAACCATGGGTGAAAGAAATGTGAAGTGAAATACCCTTGAATCGTCTTTCCACTTCTTGTCGAAGGGTTGTTCTTCAAGAAAGCAAGGGAATACCAATTATATCCGAAGTCCTAGCAACTACCTAGCCAGACCGGGCAACCAGTCACAACCAAGAAGGATTTGCGGAGAAGTTGAAGAAGTCAATCGCTACTTGAAAAGAGAGGGCAGGACATCTAAAGGCAAATGCTTCATTTAAATCCAAAGACTACCTCAATGAAATGAACACGAGAGTCGTTAGTAACCGTCGTCTAGGAATGTCTGGAAGTTTGTGTTCCGGGGCAGAGACACGACTACTACATATCATACTGATTACCATACATGTGTAATGGTACATCATTTTTATTGACCAAGATGCGGATAACTGGTCATGTACACATCGTCGTAGCGTCAGCGTGGAACTTGGAGTTGAGGCCCAGCAAGGTGACCAGGGTCCTGTAACCCTCTCTCATGGGCCTTCCCCACCCCCATGGCTGGCCACACTGGCCGCCATGGGTCCAAGAGGACACGGCTCCGGCCGGCGGGGTACTAGGCTATATTTGGATGCTAACTCCTTGTAAGCAATTCCCCAGAGTGAAGCGGCGATTTGTCGTCTTGTAGGACTGATTACACTCCTCGCGTGCTTATCATAATTTGACGGCACAAGGCCGCTGCAAAGTGGTGGAGTACTTAAAAGGATTCAAATCCGCCTTATGCCGAGAACTGCAGTGATTCTTGCCTTGAACCTTTTGAAGCATTCGTTGGATTGTAGAATTGTGCCGTCGGAGAAAAGTGACGATAGTATCAGTTTTATCGAGAAATGGCGCCGCTTAAGGTTATTATCATTGGTGGCGGTCTAGCTGGATCTTGCCTGGCTAACGGTTTGGTAAACAATTCTCCTGGCCAGATCGATGTAACAGTTTTCGAGCGCGATAACGAAAGCGAGGAGCGAGGTGGCTACCAGATTCGTCTGGGGGCACATGCACTTATTGGATTTAAAGCATGCCTGACAGAGAAGCAGTATGCCGATTTGCTGCCATGCTTTGGCCGCTCCGGAGGCCTTCTCTCATCGGCACCTTGCATCTTCAGCCCCTCCGACCTGAAAGTCTTGATAGACCTTAGCAAGGCCCCAATCTACGAGAAGAGTGCCCCAATTGCGCTCATACGACTTCGAAATATCCTTCAAGCCCCGCTTCGTGAGCGGAGAATCATAAGATACGGTAAAAATACATCAAGTATGAGGTCTTGGCAGGCAATAGGCCAGAGGAAAATAGCATCAGAGTTCATTTTGCAGACGGATCTCAAGAAGATTGCGACATCCTTGTGTCTGCTGAAGGAAGCGGTAGCCGCACCAACAAGCAACTTGGGCTAAACAACATTATTGAAGACACGAAACCAGGGCATGGTGGTTATCTCGGTAAATGCCACCTATCATGGTCTGTTCTTCAGACTTTACCAAAGCCGCTTCTTGAAAGAGGGACCATATATACAGGTAACTCTAAGGCGCTGGTTTTCGCCGCGGCTTACTTACCCAAGAACTTGTCCTCTACCAGAAAATCCTCAGATACAGAAGGCAAGGGTGATGTGGAGAAGCCGAACGACTATGATGAGGAACAGGCGTCGCTTTTCTTTGCAGTGTCGTGGACTACCGGGCCTTCTGTGTCAGAGTTACCACAAGTGCAAGACAAAAACTTCTCATACGGCAAAAGCTGACCGAGGCTGGTTTTCACCCTGACTTCCACAAGCTGGTCGATGCGGTAGATGACCAAGCGCTCCTCACAACGCCAACAAGGTACGCAAAGAGTGACACGCCAGTTGACTGGAGACAGAAACTGTTGGTACAAGACAGAAATAAATCGGACCGGTGCATTGCCAACCCACGCGTTTGGTTGATAGGAGACTCAATTCACCCAATGCTGCCATCGAGGGGCATGGGTGCCAACAACGCGATCCACGACACTGCCGACGCATTGGGTCCCCTATTAGAGCTTGCAAGCATGAAGGATTTGCACGACAGCTTGACGGACGATGAGGTCTCTGCTCAGTTAGCTATATATGAGGAGGCTATGATCCCTCGAGCCTTCTCCTGGGTAAAAAAGCAGCAGTCAACAGGTATGATGCACATACGTCTATGTTGTGAATATGGCTCATTGACCGGATACTTTAGTTACCCGACCTGGATAGCCTCAAAGGAAGAAGTATTATTTGGGGGCTTCGTCTAGTGTTACTTGTGTCTAGTGCCTTCATTAACTGTCTTAAATGTTTTGGTTGGAGACCCAAAGACAACGCCCCGGAGCTTCGCTAAGAGGATCTTAATTCCGGAATAGAGTGTTGTGGATGCAAATTCGGACGGCGTTACGCTGCCCCTTTTGCAACCATGCCATTCTTTCAACTATGGTATTTACTCTGAATAAGTCTAATGTAGTTCTTATATTCATGTTACCCCCTATTTTATTCTAGGTGCTTTTGATTTGGCAGACTGAAAGTTGGTCTTGCCTGGACCTTCATGAAGTAACGTAACTTGTGATATAAGATGGAACGAATTTGTGACTAAACAGAGGGGCTATGAACAGTCATAGGAGTTCTCAAGCAGTAAACAAGCGCGTCGCTTCAAAATGTACATTGATTTCTTGTTCTGATCGAAAACAATAAGAGACATGTGATATGCGGACTCTTTCGAATCCCTTGAAGTTTTGCGGAGGTGCCTGATACATAGCACATCGGTGAACAAGTAATAACGAACAAAAACTTCTTATTCAGGAGTCCTACTAGATAAGCTGATTAGCGATGTATCAGCCCTTGAAGCTTGTGAACCACCTGATTGCGCTAGGACTGTACATGGACAGTGGCCCCGATTTGTAGTGTTCGAGGAAGACGCCAATGCCGGTGAGGAGGCCGAGTTGCAGAACAGACCAAACCATCCTCCAAGAACGATAATTAATGCTTGTCTGCCACACTCCGGGAATTTGAAATCGCCAGCAGCAGGTACTGGGGGTTATTTGCTGCAGCGCAGATGCTGCGAAGGTTCTCGCAATTTGGGTGACACGTAATACGCCTCAACGACGATGCCTCAGACACGGACACGTTCGCTATGGGCTGGACCGTGGCGAGAATAATATTTTGACTTGTTTGTTTCTCCATAGATGGGCCGTGCTTCAGTAAGGATAGTTGAGGGTGGGTGGTGCTAGATATATTCACCTTCCAACAGCTTGTCTGGCACTGATGCAGAGCTACTCAAATGAATTGCAGGTAAAAATGACAGTACAGAAGGCTAAGATGTAGCGACTGTACAAATATATCAACGCAACATCACAGCGTTGGTAGTGATCTTCCCACAAAGCCAAGAAGACTGCCCAAACTCTTGTACTATACAACCCCAAGACAAGCACTAATGCCAGTTACAATCGTTATCAAGGATAAATGCTGTGATTTGGAGGAGGGCCATGGCAAGCTACTACAGTGTGAGTCATTTTGTAGCACGCTGTAGCACGCGATTGGAATTGATCCGTCGACTTCTGAAGATTCATGGAGGTCTGACGAGAGAGCGTGGGGTAAACAGCATTGATCATCACCTAAACCCACTTCAAACCGGCGGCGGGGCCGTGTGGGGAAGAGGGGTGAAATACGCAATGTTGGAAGGCGCCGCGCTACCTACCGGAGTTGCTCACGCATCTTAATGTCAAGTCAACGACCACCTAGTGGAGTGACGAAGCCTATAGTGCCCAAGGTAATACATTGGTCTCTGTCGATTCCTAGCAATAGGAAAGCAGTGCTCTCTTATACAGCCAGCTGTGAGTTCTCAGCCGCAGCGGCCTGTGGAGGACCCTACATTGCATGTTCCCGTGGCGTCCTGTAGCATTCACTCTTCGACTTCTTAACCGTATTCCAAGGTGAAAGTCAAAGTTACTCGAAGAGCATTGCCAGCTGGATCCGTGTTTCACTCTAGGCTTACAGGCTACGACGGCTAATTGGCTGCTACTCGGGGTGAGATGGTAGTCTCAGTCGCAGCTGAATGAAAATGATTGGGTCCTGAGACCTAAACTCAGTAGCTTTTGTTCAATTTAATATTACTGAGCCCTTGTTCCCGATTCGTTTGTACATCTACGGAGCTTCCAACAATTGCAGAGATAGTACCCGGCCAGTCACGGTGAGCCGGGAGGGTGTGCTCATGTGGATAGGCTAGAGTCCATAAGACAACGTATAGCTTAAATAGAAAGCACTTTACCCAATACAACTGGCTCCGCATGTGTCAAACTCAACACCTTTGTCTTGCCGTTCTTCTCTACGGCCTGCGTGGCGGCTGCCGTCTCGATTCTCCACGGTGGAATGCAGCTGTACAGGCTCATTAGTCAGTCGTCTATGAATCTTTGAATCAGAAGACTTTGGTTGAATGGGTTTCTGGAAATTGAACGGGATACATACGCTTCGTCATGCAAGCACCAAACCACATGATCAGGGCGACCTAACCACTCGACCTTCTTAGCAGCGAACTCGGCAGAAGAGCCGTCAAAGGTCGCCCGTTGAGATTTGCCCGACCGGCAATGGCTAAAATAGCGATGGTGGGCTTGGGCTGCATGTTTTGGAGAATTCCTTCGTATCCTCCGAGATGTGCGCTCCAGAGTAATGATTTGTCGCCCATGATGATGTTGAACATCAGCTGGCCACCATCGCTATGAGAGAAGACGTTCCGCTGCCGATTATTGATGTAATCTATGAAGGAGTGGTGACCAGGCGTGAGCTTCTCGGGGGCATGAGCTCGCCTATTCTGAGCAGGCCGTATTTCATGCCCATGGTGATATCGAGCGTGCAGCTGTAAGGGCTCGCGGCGCCCTCGTAAGTTGTCGCGGTGTCGATGGTCTCGGGGTGACCTTCAGGCATAAAGCAATGTAATGATGGCCATATATCCACCGAGAGAGCAGCGAGTGTGTGCAATGGGCGTTTCGGCGCACCAGGAAAGCTGGGGGCGGCGATGGACGGGTCGAGGCCGACACTGTCTCGAGTTTCGCGAGTAAACAAGGGAATACGCTCGCCTCCTTGAACAGGCATCAGCTGGTCTTCAGGTACGCCGGCTTCCCTCATGAGATTTATGGATTCGTTATTTGCTACAATTACGGCGCCGGTCTTAATGGCGATACGATCAGCCCCAGGGAGGCTATAAGGCACCGGGAATATTAGTATATAGGACATGGCTTTAAGGAGGGCAATGAGCTTCAGCAACTGACTGGTCAAAGTGCGCATGGGATATGAATATGTAGTCGGCCTCCTCCACGTCATCAATAGACAGATACGATGGTAGTATCGACGGTTTATCAAGCCATGAATCCAGGAAGATGGTGACACCGTGGGTACGTAAACGAAACGTTGTCGCCCCTTTTCTCACAATGTCAATGGGGTTACTCGTCCAGCATGAGTTCACCGCAACTTACCAAACCACTCGAGAGTTGATTCTTCCATAGCCGCCTCTAATACAATAGCGGAAGCAGAGAAGAGATAGAACGCCGTGTCAGCCTTGGAGTGCTTTGTCGTTAGGAAGAGCCACGTGCCTCATCCTGCTCAAAGTTGAGCCACTAAGTCAAAATGGTGAGAGAAATTGACGCCATTTTGAGCAATAACGGCTATGGCGAGCAGCCCAACGTTTCGTCAACATGCTTTCCACAGCCCAGTTATCGTGAGGCACACCTTTGCTCGACGTCTCCAAAACACTGACACCAAAGGGCGGGGCAAAGAGGGGCCGACGGGGTAACGGCCATGACCACTACGCTAAGTGGTTCACAAAATTGCAAGGCTATTTGCCCTGTGTACAGTAAAGGAAGGTCCTTGAGCGTAGCGAGGCACCGCCTATTTGCATCACGGCTACAGAGTACGGGGACTACGATTGGAGGCAACCTGCCTAGGTGCAAGGGGTTTCCGTCTGAACCTCGGGCGGACCTTCGGCTTGGAAAGGCCGGTGATTACAGGAGTGTCAGATTTGACGGCTCGCAATCTCTTACCGACGGGGACTGAAATCACGAGTTGTCTGGTGACTGCGGTATACCGCACGATGCAGCACGAGCCGAGCCCATTGTCCTGTGAGCACTGCGGCGAGACCTTCCAGCGCCGGGAGCATCGGGACCGCCACGTGCTGCGGCACACGGGCGTCAAGTCTTTCCGCTGTCAGATCTGTTCCAAGGCTTTCTCTAGAAAGTGCATCTCTCCGAGCCGCCATGTCACGGTGCAATGGTGTCGTTAACCTGATCTCTGCAGTGATACTCTTATCCGGCATCGTGCCTTGCATAGCAGTCATCATCATCCATCTCGAAGCCTAGGGCGCCGCGCCGCCCAAGCATGTTTGCCCTGTGGTAAGCTTAAGCAGCGTTGTGAGGGAGGAATCCCTGCCCACGATGCCTGCTTCGGGATACAGAATGTGTTTACGCTCCGTTCAAGCCGTCTCGCCCAGAAACTTTGCCCCATTCCACCGTAAACAATGACTTGGCTAGAATTAACCCGACATCTACCACAGCGCTGCCCCAGGGGCCGGATAACCTAATGCCGCGGGTTTCTTCCCACCCTCCACATAAAGCAACAGAAACTTCGGAGAAGGACCTACTGCCCCGAGACCTAGGCCCCTCGCTAGAGGAGTGGAACAATGGTCATCCAATCCCTCAAACACTGGCGAGGTTCCGGCCGTAGCTAATGAGCTGTTCCGTCCACCTTCGACAGACAACTCCGCTAGCTGGCATTCAGACTTTGTCCTTACTACAGGCTTTCCTTTAGACGGCGGCACGGATATCTATGGTGGCACCGCGGATGATCTCAGGATATCTTGGGTCCCTGTGGTGTCTGGCTTCCCGTTCCCATGGACGATGACGGATGGGTCAGAGATGTCCCTTAATGAAGTCGAAGTTTTTGGCGCATATGGTCAACCGCAGACCCCGAATCTAGTCTTGGGTTCGTCTCCTTCCGTATCCCAGAGCAGTACGGCGCCAGTGGTGGCTGAGGGTTGGTCTATCAAGGCAGCTCCCCAACCAGCACATCAATGCTACTTGCGCCCGGAGAATGTATGCGCAGCGTACACAAGATCATGTCGGTCTTTTCCAGAGACTCAAGCTTGTAGCTTACAGGTGGCAGAAACTGAGATGTTTGGACACATTGAGGGTATCTCCGCACGCTCATGTGAAGGGCTATATGGCTTCTATAGGACGCAGCGACAAAACCTCGCATCTTCAGTCGTCCCGATGCGTATGCTGCACTGCTTCGTCGAGCTTTACTTTGAGTATTTTGATCCACAGTTCCCTTCCTGCATCCATCTCGTCTGGAAGCTGAAGATGTTCCGTGGATTCTGCTGGTGGCCACAGCGGCGGTTGGCAGCCACTACTCCGAAGTCCAATGTGCAGAGGAGTATAATCTGGTTCTTTGCGATCTGCTTGGCCGAGCTGTAGAGTCTGCTGTACGTTATGCCATCTATGTCTGCCTTGTATCTGTATGCTTACCACTGATCGGCTGATGTCAGATTCAATCCCAAATGATGGAAACGGACGTAGTCTTGGCACAAAGCGTGTTTCTGCGTCATGTGCTATGGATGTTCTCCGGCTCGCACAGGGAGAAGATTACAATGCAGCACAAGAGAAGCGTCCTTGCAACTCTATGTTGGGATTTGCTTGGCAAGATGGACAAGCAAATCAATCCAACACCAACAAAAGCCGCATTGAAAAGGACTGGCAAGCCTGGCTTGCGGCGGAGGAAAAGATTCGCATTGTTACTTGTGTTCGAGGTGAGAGATATGGTGACGACCGCCCACGACAACAGACAAAGCTAAGTACTATAGCATTGGAATGTTTGGGGTGCCTCTTTCTAGACACTCAACCGATCTTCAATCTCCGTGAATACACACGCCAGCTACCATGTACGGAACTTTTGTGGCAGTGTCGAGATTTTCAGAACTGGAAAACCCAATACCATGCCTTGCCAGGTAAGAAAACATTCTATAGCATGAGATAAGAGATGGTTCATATGTTCTGACTCCTAGCAGATCGAGCCGAGCGAACCCGCATGCATACGGGCGAGGAATGGTCTAGAATGATGCTAAGCTCTGGGGAATTCACGTCTAAGATTATGCTCCTTGAGCTCTTCATCGATAAGAAAAGTGCTTGGCGCCAGTTACGTTCTTCGCAGCTCTTGTGGTCCTCGTTTATGGGAAAGCCACTGGAAAGTGATGTGCAGGCTCCAGCGCAATCACACTGGACGGGAACGGGCATTAACAAGGGTGGCGAAGCTTTCTTAGAGACGTCCATTGACCTGCTGGTGTTTGCGACTCTCGATGGCCTGGCCACCGCCCGAGCAGGTCGAACCGAGACAATATTTCACGCCCTGGATATCTTAGGACGCGTGCCACTGGAGTCATTGCACTCAGCCACTGGTTGGCAGACCAACAAGGAGCAGATGCTCAAATCCAAGATGAACTTCAGGAGCTTCTTCCAACATGACGATACCATGGCGCGCAAATGTCTGTGGCACGCTGCCTGCATTCTCAGAGCGACCCGCAACTCTCAGCAGCTTGCGTGCTACGACACATTTGCCCTCATGGTAGCTACTTGCTATATATACTGTTATAGCGAGTTGCATGAGTCGACAGCTCAAACACCCCAACAGACGCCACCAAACCCAACCGCTCACGATGCCGGCCCAGCGCTGCCACGACCACCCGTCGTGCGGCTTGATCAGCTCCGTGAGAGGTCGACGATTGAGGAGTGGTTCCAAAACGGTGCAGGCAAACTTATCCACCTTACGGGTGTCGGATTGCTATACGGCTCCGACCGCTCTGTCCGCTTCCTCCAAGCCATTGAGAAGATCCTACTATCCCAGGTGGCCTGGCGTGGGTTCTGCCACGCCTTCGCCGGCAGCTTTGCTCAGCTTAGACGTGGTGAAACTCCCACGAAACAAAGCAACGACGGAAGCAAGGTTGACTGAAGTTCCGGGTTTCCCTCCGGTGCGAAAATGTACCTGGGGCTTCGTGTTACTGGCCAGCCTGTTAGTATTAGTGTGTGGGCGGGAGAGCGACTGTAAGGTTCACATATCGGAGAACGCTGCCTCTGCGCTTTTCCTGAACCTTCATTGGTCGCCGGGGCCTTTGGGACATTGAACTGAGGAGTCGCGCCCCGTTGCTCGCTTGTTTATCCTCCACGCAGAACGCGCCGACGGGCTGTTGATTCTGACGTGACACAGCTACAGTGTGATTGATCTTTTGAAAGCAGTAGACCAAGCGCTGATACTGCATGTCATAGAAAGCTTCTTGGCGTTGGTAATCGGAGCACGCGCACATAGCTGCCTCATCCACCCTAGTCCAGAGACATCCTAGCATCTGACATGGACAATCCGCTGGAAGCAAGAAACTTGCCCTAATTGTGGTTACAATAGGTCACCGCATAGTGTAATGCGCATGAGACAGGCGTCGCCCATGCGTTACCGTGTTGTGTGAAACCAGTTCAAAAGCGCTGGCTATCGTGCTTGGCTCCTGCCCGCTCTGCCGCGAGTGCCGGATTGCTTGGCGGCGCGTTTGCAAGAATGTTAGCCTAGCGTAATAATTTAGCTGGTAACTCTCTGTCGTATGACAAGCTAGTAGCGGTCACCGGTACCTGGACAGTGCCCAGGTCACTGTGGGTATGCCTTCTCCTTCGTTGACGACATAGAATAGCGATCAGAAATGGGGCACTAGTCGACGTCACCGTGATGATGTAACCTCACCCGTCATGACCTGGGGTATTGGAACCGGAATTTATATAGACATAGAAGTACTGCCATTCATCCCAATTGCAGACAGGAACTGCAATTAGCATTTATGTTCCCTCTGTTCATTTGCATTTTCACTACAATCGCACTAACACGCAACTACAACGATCTCCACTAGACCATGATGGAACCACAGATTGTTGTGCCCTCAATAGAGGGAGGAATGAACCGGTCACCCGCCATAGGGACTGACGAGTGTGAGCCTCCTTTGGCAAAAACGTCTACCGCATCACCCTAATCACAATCTATAGCTCTTTCCACGCCCCAGCAGCCACTGCACGAAGTGCCTGTCGAGCAAAAGAAGTTTGAAGATAAATCCAGTGGGCCGTTGAAGCAACTTGGTAGGCACGACCTGATTTACACGATAAGATTGTTGCAAGGAGTAATTTGCTAATATTGCCAATGGCAGTCAACCCTGATAGCCTCTACAAGTACCTCAGCGTGAGTCGCCTGCCTGGTGAATACCTTTATCTTGTCGATTAACAAGAATTAGTGGGAAGACCCAGCTCGCACTCTTAGCTCGTACGCGACTGTTATGGCCATTCTTCTCGGCACACACTATCTACCTCTTACACAGACGGCCTTGAAAGTAGGAGCTACAACCCTTGGAGGTGCGTAGTGACTTTTGTCTTCTGCTCACTGGATAATGTTAACAATTCCACTTAGTTGTTGCAACTCTTGAATATGCCCACCGATCGTTTACCCCGAACACGCTGATGGCTCGCCTGCGCCCTAGAGAGTACAAGAAGGTTCCAGAGCCGATTCTCAATGACACACTCAAGGACATACATGATTTTGTGCAATATGCAGTGGTCTTGGTACAAAGGATCGTTTTTGGCGAGCAACTGGAGAAAACATTTGCGGTAGGTCAACGGCGGCAAGAAGTGATCAACTTCGACTAACCGAAAGTAGGCCTTTGTTGGCCTGTCCATTCTGTACTGGCTTGTGAGAATGGTTTCACCCTTTACATTGGCTGTGATTAGTATCAACATGCTTTATCTCGCTCCCTCGTTAGAACACGTCGCGGCCGCGAGGTGGTGCAAGAGACGAAGCTTCGTGCCAGCGAATTAAGTAACACGGCCGTCGAAAACGCGCAAATTCTTGCCAATGACAGCAAGGTAAAGGCTACAAAACTTTCCTCACAGGCACAAGAGTCCGTCCAGGCTGCTCAGCGCCGTATGGGAGAGCTGGCTCAAAGCGGAAGCCAAGCCGCGGTCGATGTCTCTGCTCAAATCAAGGATAAGGTATCTGATCTATCTGGAAGTGTGGCTGAAAACGCCAATATGGTACCGCAGTTGGGCAAGAATGCTGCCAGGCAAGTATCTGATGTTTCCAAACCAGCTATAAACAGTGCCCGCAACACTCTTGGCCAGGTTTCAGGTAACGCCACCTCGACCTTGGAAAATGTGAAGCAGCAAAGCTATTCCGCCGCCTCAGGCATGGTTGGCGACAAGTCAAAAACGGATGGTGAGGATTCGGATGTCAAGCATTCCACTACCACTGCTTCAAGTACCAAGAGCAACATCAACCGTGATGCAGCAAATTCTGTTCAGTTTCCTGTCATTGATGCGTCTGCACCAGCTAGCACCGGCTCTAGCTCTATGGGTGAGGCGAAAATGGCTGTTGATTCTAGCAACTCTCATTACGAGTTAAAGAACACTTCAGAGGGCCTGCAAGATGTCACAAAATCGACTCCACGACAGCTCACGGATACGAGCAACCCATTTACCAACACGACGCCTAGCAACTCTGCGCAAGGAGATCATGATAATACAACTGGTATTATGGACCGCCCTCGCGCAATTCCTCTGGCAGATATTGACGGAGCACCTGTATTTGGAAAATATCATGAACCCGGAATGTAATTGGATGTCTGTGCTGGGAGGCACAGATGATCAAAACCTATAATTTGGAAGGATGGCTCGGACGGAGCAAAATATTTTCATTACTCCTCTGTTAACTCTGGTATTTCTTGATATTATGGATAAAATATAAATATGGTAAAATTTCAAGTGCTTCTGTTAAAAGTCAATTTGCAGAGGGGAGGGAAGATGTCTGCGTCGTCATCTAAGCCCTTCCTCCCCACCGACAAAGTGGTAGCCTTTAGGACTCATGGCATCCTTTTAGATCCACCACTTCTAAAACTAATGTCCAATCCGGATGGTTACTTTCAGTTGGCGGTTTAAATTCCTGGCGGCTACTTATCGTGGAAATATCAATGACTGTATATTGTCCATTCAAAGGATTTAACCATCGGGCTTCAACCTTTTACCTCTAAAGCCAGGGGTGTCAAGGGTAAATGGCTGACCAGTCGGTGTGTATACCATAACCCATGACCACTCTTTGTCACGAAGTGCCGTCACTCGAGCGTCATCGATACCTACAACTTAGTTAATATCTACTGATAGTATTGTTACTCACATGTACTTACCGGTATCTCCAGAAATAATATCTTGAGCTGGGGTCCTGTTGAAGAAAGTGGATCGACACCGGTCCATAATAGCTTGGCTAACGAATTGCATCATGACTGAGCCCTCATCTTTAATGCTATCAAACCATGGCACTGGTATGCCACCGCCTTCGTGCTCGTATAGCCCAGGGATGTAAATCTGCCATACATTGTCGTTTCCATGCGTGATGCCTGCCGCTCCGCTGAAAGCCGTCTGCCATGTGCCGATTCTGACATCTGAAGCATTCCAGGGGCGCTTATCATTCACACTATCCTTTCGTGACCATCTCCGCTCGTAATGTGGCTCGTTGTCTATCACGGGCAACGGGCGTCCAGATGTGCTAGCCTGCCACATCAACTCCACTGTTTCGTAGCCTCGCCGTGCATTCCACCAGGGAATTGGGGGTGTGGGGTGTATCAGCATGCCCTGACTGTGCGGCATCAAAGGTAAGCCAATCTCTGTTCCTAAAGTTGGAGCTTGCGAGGGCGAGAGGAGCATCAGGCACCCACTGATTGCGTGGGTGGATTGTAATGAGGGGCTTGTAGGAACGTTTTCCCGTAATGGCACGCTCACCTGCCACAATGCCTCGAGCAACAGCATCATAAATAGGTGTGTAATCAACGCTTGGGTGGTGCCTTGGGACGCCCCAGCCTTGTATTCATTCTCAATGGCCTTGCTATCCGCCCAATAGGGATTCGTGTCTCCAAATAGTACCTTTGGCAAATATGGATACCGCTTGCCGATGAACTTTCCAAAGGCTACCCCATTTTTAGCCGTGATTGGGCCAGGACCTGTATCTGTGTGTGCATATTTCCCCAGGCAGGGATCAAGCCAATGCGAATGTGGTACTTCTTCCAAGCTAGCTCAGCAACATTGTCTATGTGACTCCAGTAGGCCTCATTAGGACGAGAAATATCATTATCATGAAAAGTGGAATCTCCATTACGATTAGGATCGTCAATGGCCTTCAAATTAACGCCTGCTGTAAGTACGATGTTGTAGCCCTTCTCAGCTCGGTCGGCGAGATACGTTTCAACTTCGGTGATATTTAGTCGATGTGTTAGCATCCAAGCTGTGTCAGCTTGCCAGAAAAAAGGCTTCCCAAACACGTCTTGGAAAAATCGACCATTTTTAGAGATTTGGAGGGCATACTCGGGAGGAGGAACCCAGGCAGATTGTATGCTTTGTGCGAGGGCTAGAAGGCCCATAAAACGGAGTTTAACCATGGCGATGTTGTTAAATGATCATGGGTACCATAGCTGTTGGGTTTCAGCTTCCACGAGCCCCTTTTATAGTTCATGGCCTCGGCTATTCCTATTAGATATTCAGGTAAAGATACCTTTTCGATACCATCCAAATAGTATCTGCAAGCATCGAAAGGTCATATTACTGAAAGGTAGAGTTTGAGCCAACCATCAACAGGCAGCCTGTTCGAAGAGGCAATTGTAAGCACCTGTTTTACTTCTTCTGGCATGGAGCTGGTTCTTGGGAAACATGTGCGGGAATGCAGAACGTTCTTCCACTGCTGTGGCTGGAGGAAAATTTCAACCCTGGCTCGACCGACCGGTTGCGATTTCACCGATAGGATTAGATTTCAAGAACAGAATGACACTCCGAAAATGGTGTTAAGATTTTCCCTTACTCGCCCTATAATCCTGAGCAACGTCACGTTGACCCGAACGGATTTCAATTGCGGTAGGCACATCAGTGTGTGTTAATGTGGATGGGCAAATGAGATGACCACAACAAAGTTCGGATCACTGAGGCAGAGCTCCTTCAGTGTGGCTAAGAAGGATTAGGAGAAAACACTTTGAGAGCATTACTAGCACCGTGGTTTAGGACATACATGGAACGCAAACTCTCTTTTCTTTATGCAATTTATGTGCCCCTGTCCATCACTTCATGCCATAGTGTGCAATGAGGTAATTGGGGGAAGCTGGTGCTCTAACCAGCACATTCGTATCAGTCAAATAAAAGTTAGAAGCTAGTAGTAGCATACACACTCAGTAAGTTTAAGCCTTGGATGCAGCAAGTCTACTATTTGTCACAGAGACAGAGCTGGCATGCTTTAACAGAGATATACAAAAGCCTTAGAAGAAATGTAAATGTTAAGGTTGAATTATCCAGCTGTACGTAGAGCGGATCATATACGATTCGAATATGCATTAATCATTTATTGCTCCTACTTGAAATTACGTACACTCTACAAACTCTCTCTTCAAAAGTGGATCCTCTCTAATCATCTCTAGGTACCGCAGAACCTTGTCCGTCAAGCTATCGATATCAAACCCAAAGTACTTGTAGGCAGCTTTTCCTGGAAGGCTGTGTCCAAAGGTCTTCATACAAGCCGCTGCATCAGCGTATCGCTCCCAGCCATTAGAAGCATATGGCTCAATAACGAAAGCCGGAATGCGATCCCTTCGTAAGACATTGCGCTGATAAGAGAGGGGTTGATTGTTGAATAGTCGCTGGCAGGGAAAGCTTACGACACGACACTCGATATTATGCACCACCTTGAGGCGCTCTGCCACATCTGTGGCGTGGGAGAGCTCAGCTCCAACGCCGATGAGAGTCAGGACGGCATTCTCGTTCTCCTGCAGCACGTACGCGCCCTTGGACACGCCGTCACGACTTGTTCCTTTTAATTGTGGTAAGGCATGCCGACTTGTAGAGATAATGGACGGTGTGCCCTTAGCCTCTATGGCAGACTTCAAGCCCCTGCCGTCTCCTCATTGTCGCCGGGACGGAAGAAGAGAAGGTTAGGCATGGCTCGGAATAGAGCAGCCAATTCAATCGGCTGATGTGTTGGTCCATCTTCTCCCATGCCAATGGAGTCATGGGTGGCTGCGTGGATAACTTGTAGTCGTTGTAATGCCCCTAAGCGAATTAATCTGTTAGTAAATATTGATTTTCCAACTGATCCATGCTATTATAGATGGATGTCTGAACTTACCCATACGGACAGCCGGGGCTGCATATAGATAAAACATGAAGAAAGAGGAGGTGACGGGAATGAAAGTGCCGGGGGCATATGCTGCAAGGCCGTTTGATATGGCCGCCATGGCATGCTCTCGAATCCCGTAGTGCACGTATCTGCCACTATAATTTCCATTGATGCCACATGCGGTTCGTAGGTCAGGGTGCTGGAAATCGACTTTCCCTGGCCAAGTCATATGTACCGAGGGCGAAAGATCAGCTGTGCCAACGATAAAACTGTCAATCTCCTGTGCTATCGGGTTCAGACACAAGCCACTGGAAGCGCGAGTAGCCATGGCCTTTTCGGGGAAGGATCCGACCTGAGGCATAAGTTTCATCCACGAATCTGGAAGTTCGCCAGCCATGCGTTGTCGGAAGCGCGCGGCCAACTCGGGATGTGCTTGATCGTACTTCTCAAGCAGCAGGTTCCATTCTTCCACCCATTGCTGCCCCCGAGAAGGAAGTTGTTCAAAGAATTGACGAACTTCATCTCCAACAACAAAATGTTCATCGGGGTTGAAACCTTCGGCGGTTTTCATGTTGGCGACATCAGCAGCACCAAAAGCAGCACCGTGAGCAACCGCTGTACCTGCAACTTTGCTTCCCAATCCGATCATAGTCTTAACGTTGAGAAACGTCGGCTTGTCTGAAACCTTTGCCTGCTCCAGGGCTTCAACTATGCCCACAATATTATAGTTTCCATCCTCGATTTCAATGACTTTCCACCCGCAGGCACGCATTTTGTCATTGACATTCTCGGTATTTGTGAGCTACAGAAATATTAGCTCCTTCGTCATTGCGTTTCCTCGCTGCGGTTTTTAGAGGCGAATATGGCGGAAACTTTGACTTACGTCGACGGATCCATCACATGTTATCTGGTTGTTATCGTAGATGATGGTAAGGTTGTTCAGACGAAAATGGCCAGCTAAGGAAATGGCTTCCAGAGCGACACCTTCTTGTAGGCATGCGTCACCGATCATACACCACGTGTGGTTAGAAACAACGTCGAAACCAGGCTGATTAAAGGTTGCTTGTAGCTGCTTGGTGGCCATGGCCAATCCGACTGCATTTGCTACACCCTGGCCCAAAGGGCCCGTCGTGACCTCAATGCCTTCATGTTCGATTTCTGGGTGCCCAGGACACAAGGCGTCGACTCTTTCCGAGTGGTATGATTTTAACTGGTCGAAGGTCATGGCCTTGTAGCCTGTGAGATGGAGAAAGGTATATTGGAAGAGACAAGTATGGCCTATCTAGCATGTTAACCGGCCATCTTTTCCGCATCTCCAGTGCGACTTTGCTTACCATTTGACAAAACAAAACGATCGCGGTTGAAGTAATCTGGTGTGTGCGGCGCATATCGCATGACATACTTCCACAGGGCGACGCCAATCGCAGCCATGCCAATCGCACCACTATCAGTCGCTTTTTTCAGTATCTTCACCATTGTTTGAGCCTGATACAACGTACCCTGGGTGACCGCCATTGAACTGTTGGCAGAGGTCGGCGATGAGAAGGCGGAAAGTTTTGAGGACGATAGAGTGAGTATCGCGATCCTGCTCAGCAAGCCTGGTCGGTGGTGGCTGGATTTTCTTCGAGGCTCTATTTTGGACCTCGTGGTCATGGCTGCTGACGAGCATTCCGGGCGCCATTGTATCTAGGGGTCGGCAAAGACAGCTCGATGCTAGTGAATATCGAATACCTTGAGAAAGATTTGACACCTTGACCTGCTCTTCGAGCTGCGGGCGAGATCTAAATAAAGCTGTTGGATTCCTCCCCTACTTCTAGATCGGCCCGAGTGAAGAAGAAAATATCAGTTAATTCATTTGTGTTTTGGTCATCAATCACCCCGTCACACCCTGGTGGTGTTGGGTTGGAGGGGCATGCGCAGGACCTCGTGGTCTCCTAATTAGGAAATTATAACCACCACTGGTGCCGAGCTGGTGATGCTGGGCGGAGCTTCTCCACCCAACCCTCTGGTCATGGACAAATCTTGATTGGCATAGCGCGCGTTACTATCCGTCCATCGGGAATACGCCACCAAAAAGTCCATGAGGCGCTGCAACTCTGAGATGGCTCGAATTGCCTCGGACATTCCAACCCTCCTAAACAGGCAAGTCTAACCATTACGCTATTTGTCCAGCATGAGAAGGCCCCGGAATGAGACTTCTCGGGTTCTATAATGTCTCCGGAAGCATTTTTGTAGCTGTAGTCTGGGAACGAAATTATCCACGACGAAGCAGGCGCTCGCCCATCTTTCATCTTTAACTCACTCGGCTGATCTCTGCAATTGCAGCATCACCTTGAAATAATTTCTTCCCTGTAATCGCTGCAGTCTTTGGCAAGGACGCTCACTCATCTTGAACAACCTTCTAAGTCAAGGCCACATGCTCAGTGCCTCTGGCAAAATGGCAACCACTACCACATCCACCACTCGCATCGACAATGCTTTCGCCACGGCCTTCATTCCTGCGACGTTCACGACCATCCGGACCTCTCATCCCAACCCCTCGTTGCAAGTGACTGCAGATCATCAGATCAAGATGGTGGAAGCGCCCGTCGAGGAGCCTGGCCCTGGTGAGGTTCTGCTTCACATAAAAGCTACAGGCGTTTGCGGGTAAGTATCCTTGGACCGCAGATGCCTGAAGATTGCCTAGGCTGACTGTAAATGGGATTTAAAGCTCAGATATTCACTTCTGGAAGACTGGCAGAATTGGCACATTGGTGGTAGAGGGCGATTGCATTCTCGGACATGAAGCGGCCGGCATTGTCCTCAAGTGCGGCGAAGGAGTAACCCAGGTACAAGTTGGTGAGTGGAGTGGTTCCAATCTTCTTGCAGCCACATTGTCTAAGTTCGTATGCTAATCATTTCTGTTCATCTGTACAGGCGACCGAGTCGCTATTGAGCCCGGCGTCCCCTGCGGCTCTTGCTTCCTGTGTCGAGAGGGACGATACAACCTTTGCGAGGACGTTGCATTTGCAGGTGTGTATCCTTATGATGGAACTATCCAAAGATATAAGAAACACCCCGCCAAATGGCTATATAAGTAGGATTGCCTGATATCCGAATACACTAACGAGTCGCCACTAACATTTCATGCCGTAGGCTGCCCGATAATGTCAGCTGGGGTGAAGCAGCTTTACTCGAGCCTCTTAGCGTGGTATTACACGGAGTCCGAACAGGTGGCCTAACGCTTGGCCGACCAGCACTTATATGCGGAGCAGGTCCCATTGGCCTGATTGCCCTTGCTGCAGCGAAAGCATCCGGAGCGTACCCTATCGTTATCACGGATATAGAGCCGAAGCGGCTAGCTTTGCAAAGGAGTTTGAGCCAACCTGCATCACTTATCAAGTTAACCCGTCACTGGATGCTGAGGGCAACGCTAAGCAAGTTCGAAAATTGTTTGGGACGGAAGAATACTCTGCTCCTTCAACAGTCCTTGAGTGCACGGGGTAGAAAGCAGCGTTGTGTTGGCTGCTTACGCAGTGCGAAGAGGTGGTGTTATTTGCGTGATTGGAGTCGGACGATCAATCATGAACAACTTGCCCTTCATGCATATCTCTTTGGCTGAAGTAAGTTCACCTTCTGAGATCATTCTCCACACATTTTCTTCTACGAAGGAATTGCTGACATCAGGATGCCCTTCTACAGATTGATCTCAGATTCATCAACAGATATAGAGACACATGGCCTGCGGGTATCGCATGTCTTGCTGGCAAGATCCTTAACCTCAAACCACTCATCACCCACACGTACCCGCTTGAGAAGGCAATAGAAGCCTTAAGTATCTGTGCCAACACCGGCAATGGAAGTATCAAAGTACAAGTCGTTGACGAAGAGGAAGCATCCTTGCTTGCGTAAGAGATAAATCACGTTGACCATCCGAAGGGGTCAAGGATATACGTACCCTATAGAGTATCTTATTCATTAGATTCATATACAAAATAGCCTCTTAATGCATCATATATCGAAAGAAAAAAAAGATTTATGAAGTCCGTATCCCAGAAAGGTCAAACAATGTGTGTTCATCATCAGCTAATTTGTAAGGTCTTGGAGGTTTGATTACTTAAGTGAGTATTTACTGCTCTTTAGCACCTTAGATGTCGAAGGATACCAGTTCAATTAGATTATCTATCAGTGTGATAATTGATAGACGAGTGAAGAAATGAATAAAAAAACCGCATTCCATGTCTCATGCTAATTCTCATCCCTGACACAGATAGAGAGGGAAAGAATGCCATTCTATTTGCATGGTTGCCAATCGCTCAATTAAAGCATTGAGGCTGTTGAGGGAGCTGAGCCTGTTGGTTATGCCTTCGTGGATTGGGGTAGTAGTGGACCTACCCTAGACTACTTTCGTGTCACGTGTGAGCTGCTTCAATTATACGTGAGCTCTGGCAAGCGGTTTAGCAACACCCCAGTCTTGATCAGACAGCCACACAACCGAGACACTGGGGGTTATGCGCGACACGTGAATGGACCAATAGCTGAATGGTGCCTTCATAAGCTTAACGGACGCTGTTACACAGCTCGAAGACTCTTCGATTTAACATCCTGTTACTCATCCCAGTAAGGTCAAGGATGAACTCTACAGTTTTGGCTGAAAATGGCCCGAGGTTGCCAGTTTGGTCGGCTTCAAATGTACTGCTAGACCTTGAACCGACTATAGACGATGCGTCAACATCTCCACGGTTTCATCTGTCTGCTGGCTCCATCAACACGCCTTCCGGAACCTCCGCTGAGGCCACATCACCCATGACAGCATGGAAACCGGACGAGTTCACCCTGATTCAAAGTTACCAGGATTACCGCGAGGAACTGAGAGGATTGATCTTCCATGCAGCACAGTCCACGGCGCCCACACGAGAGGGAGTCCCGTTACCGCTGCTGCCGATCAGACATGGTTGCACCAAAACCAGCGAGGCACGACCGCGCATCGGAGCCAACGAGACACTGCCAACATCCTTGCTGCCAACAATCGGGTAAAATATCTGAAGAATTACCTCTCGTCTGTTGCACCATGGGTGAGTAAAAAGAAGCACATTTACCATTTACTGATTTGTCTCTTGCTAACAGTCCTTCACCCTAGCTTGACATGTTTGATAGTGACCGTGCCTTTGGTCTCCAAATACCGGTCATTGCTCGTACTTCTCCGCCCTTACTCTACGCGATACTTGGTACATCTGCACGCCAGTTGGAGCGTAAAGAGGGACGACAAAATCAGTTTGAGAGCCTCGAACTCTACCAAGAAGCCATCCGATCATTGGCCCCTCTGCTTCTGAATCGAGACCTCGTCGTCATTCCTACGTGCGTGATGCTCTGTGTGCTCGAGATGTTGTCAGCTAGAGCGCAAGATTGGCGTAGACACTTAGAAGGCTGCGCTACTTTATTCGACAACTTCACCGTTCATGGCTTCAGCGGTGGTGTGATACAGGCAGTCTTTTGGTGTTATGCAAGAATGGGTACGTTGTGTTCAATTGTTCATCAGCCATCGCGATGACTGGGCTACTGCTCTCTATCTGAATCTTTACTGATCCGGTCTGCTCATATGATAGACTTGTGTGGAGCGCTCATATCGGATGGCACCCAATCCACACTTATCCCCCAGACAAGTGGTTGCCGCCAGACGTGGCCGTGACAGAAGCGCGCGCTCTATTCACGAGTACCCAAAGCCCAGATATGTATGCTAACTATGCTGTGTGGCTCTGCGCCAGAGCTTGTGAGCTCGTTCACGAACGTATCCTTTATCTTGAGCTTGGAGAGCAAAACGGCTGTACGGGCGATGAGTTCAACGAACGATGGCTTTGCTTGTGGCAAGAAGTCCAAGCCTGGCTTGCGGACATCCCGCCTGAGTTTCACGCCATCAGAACCGTCGACACAAAACCATTTCCCCAAATGCTCTACCCGCACTGGGCAGCTATTTCCTCGACACAACTGCATCACACAGCTTGCATGCTGCTGCTGGGCGTGATGCCCAAAGTCTCGATCCACTTGGGCCTGGCTGGTTCTGTAGTTTGGCATGCTAAGCACATTTGTGGTATTTCCTCGCAAACGAACATCATGGCTGTCTTAACAATGCACTCCAGCCTATATGGCTTGCGGGCCGGGTTCTCAGCCACAAATCTGAGCACAATGTAGTGGTGCGACTCATTATGAGTATCGAGACACTTACCGGGTGGGGAACCTGTTGGCGAATTGCCGACCTCGAGTCTGCATGGGGTTATAAAGTCAGACGCATCAATGACTCTAGGAGCTAGATGCGGAATGCGGTGTTGCTTTGGCACGCTCGCTTATGTCCTCAGCTCGAAACATTGCCCCATTCCTCTTGAAGAATGGTCTTCCAATAGCTCGTATCCCAACCAGTGATCTCAGCTACCCGGTCGAGTCCCCAAGTATCGTTTGATGCTGGACCTCGTGGGTCAATTTTTTGCCGCCATTACAAAGGATGCCAGCAGACTAAGATCCCAGCTTGAGCGGAGTTCATTGTTCAAGGCTATACCACAAATTCGACGGATGTGCCAAAGAAAAGACGTCGATGAGGCTCGATAGCTTTTTGTAATCTGGGCTGTCCGCGGCTTATGCAAGAGCAGCAGAAGCATTGCTGTGTGATAGAGCTGGTTTGCAAAGGTACTTGCACCATGGGAGAAGAGCAATACCGGAAATTCGTCATCAGAACCCTCTATCTCGAAGATGGAACGAAATTCGCTTGGTCGTCGACTATACCAGGCATCAAGCTCTTCAGTCAGCCCAACCCACCTGGTAACTCTGATCCCAGGAGAGGCACTATCATGCATCTCGCTACCATGACAGAACTGTACAGCTTGAGCACATAGCACAAGGGGTTCGCTAGCACAAAGAAAGCAATCCCGAGCAAGCTGGGACTTATGCCAAACTGTGACATAGCCCTTGTGGAGCGACACTGGTATCCCAATCAAGGGCCGTTCCTCGACCAATGCCCGGCTTAAATCTGGACAAGTTTCAGTTACGGTGGATGACGAGCGGAGAAACAGGCAAGTTACCAAGGCGTAGCTGAAGATGACTTCCTAAGATACCAATGCTCGTTATCGGTTGAGGTATGTCGATTCTTGGGCAGAAGTCATTAGATCGATTGAGGCAAAGACTTCTAGCATTATCCAAGACTGCACAAACAAACCCAACTTCTGGTAGTACGCCTAGTGATTCAAGCCCAAGAACTTGCGCTTCGGCGTCATCGCTTATCCGCCGTCTACCAGTTGGGAAAAGTGGGTGAGTCGTCTCAGAAACGTGGTCTAGACAAGCGGCGGTCAAGGCCAGGACTGCTTGTAGAACAGACAATGAATACGTTGCAAACCTTGAGATGAGGATACCGAATCCGTGTCCGAGATCACAAATGTCAAGCTGTGAAGTTGTGAATAATAGAAAGTCCCAAGCCTGTCGCTCAACGCACATACCCAAGTGGCAACTTCATATCGCCAATATCTCAGGAGGACTAAGACCCTCTCTTCCGACATACCATGGGGAACAAGGTTGACGGGTGATAGTCTCGAGCTGAGTAACAGATCGTCCAGTAGGTGCCCATTGCCCGGCGTAGTGAAGACTTCTAAAGAAGTTTCAGAGGGCAGACTTCCTGATACAAAAGCGTCTTCCGCGCGCAAGGACAAGAGACCATTCAAAGCGTCGTGAAAGCGGCCGCCAGGTGTCTCGTCATCGGCGCTATTCGAGGCATTTGCTTCCTGTGCTATCGAAACCCGTAGCTCGTTGCTGGCTGGCATCTGCGAGTGGAGGCTAAAAGAGTTGTCCTCATCATCTATGGCTGGAGAAGCATGCCCCGCTTCGTCTGGGTTCGGTGTTGGGTCACGTTCGGCTTCGCTTCGACGAGCGGTAGGGCTACTGCGTGTACCTTTAGGATTTGGGGTCACAAACTACATGGTCACATTGTGTGAGCCAAGAGGGCAGTCTTGATCAGGAGAGGGCCGCGAAGAACGCCGGCAAGTTCTCGCACATACCTGAAGCGTACGATACGGCCGCCGGCTTTGGGACGGGGTATCTTGGTCAAGAGACCAAGAGTTCTTAGGCAGGAATGATAATCGCGTGCCATACTGACACCGAAAGCCGCCGGCAATGCAGCGTTGGCATTGTGGTTTTCCTTCGTCACCTAATATTACAGAGTTAACCCAGAACCGGACAGGTTTACCCAGCCACACACGCCCTGCAACGAAGCATAACCGTCCCGGCCATCTGGAGCGGAAGCCAAAGGTGGAACGGGTGGAGAGAGCACAGAAGGCTTACACTTGCGGCGTCGGGTGCGGCAACCCAGGCAGCCGGTACGGACCCTCTTACCCGCCATGAGGTACAGGCATACACTGCGAGCTTGCGTCCATTACCCGATGTAGGGAGAGTGAGCGAGTATTGCCCCAACGGGAGACCCTTACCTCTGACGACTGAGAAGATGACAAGGCAAAATGGAGATGCAAAAGGCATCTGATTTCCCATCCACAATGTCGGTGGCTAGTGGACCCAGTCGGCAAGACTAGAGTGGGGAGCTTGAATTCAAATGGTTGATTTCTTGCTGCTCTGTGGCTCCAGGCTCTTAGTGTGACGGCTAAGAGATCGGATGACGCAAGGTCGTAGCCGGAACAGGCAAATTGTGCCGCCCATTGTGAGCCAAAGTCCGAACGTGGCAGCCCTAACCACTGAACTGCTCTCAAACCATGGACTTGGGCCTAGCCAAGTTCCACCTCTGAGTCCCACGCGATGAATGTAATGGGGTGGAGAAGGATTCAAACGATGGATCAAGCTGGCTCTACGCATTGTGGATTGTAGAATTCCCATATACGGTAAGCATGCGGCTTTTGGGTGCTTAAATGTGCCAGCAACGGCAAAAGGAGCCATTATTTCCTAGGCGGGACCCAACTTCGCTCCAAGATACTAAGTTGGGTCTGAGTGACACTAGATGGAGACACATGAGTAGGAATTTGCCCTCAATCCTGACGGCTTAACAAAGTCTTGTTCAGTAGAATCACTTGCGCCTTTCGCGTGCATAATGGGATTTAATCTAGTCATAGTTATGGGGTTTATGGGTTACGGCAAGCACCACAGCCAATATTAAGCTAGAGAAACATCTCAGTGTTCCTCAGTAAATACCACGCAACACCTGAGCTTGGTGGCTTTTCCATGTGCACAATCCATTTCCAGGACTGAAGTAGTGATTTCTGGCCAGCAGACTTGCATCGTATCAACTTAGTCCATCAAACTCGTCCTAACCATGTCTCTTGGTCCGTTTACTACACTCAGCTTCGATCGAATCGACCGACTAAACGGCATGATAGGCAAGCATTTTATCAACGGTGTTGAGGACACCATAGTCCGCGGTCTTCGAGCAAGCCTTTACGGGAACCCCGGTTTGCGTTTATTGGAGGCTGAGAAGGGTACGTCAGTGTCGTCGGAATACAGATTGCTTTCGTGACCTTGCCAATAACAGCGACACTGAGATGAATCAGCCGAGATGCTAATCACACAAATACAGTTTTGTATCGGCAACCGTCACAAAATGAGGATAAGGTCCTGCTTCTAGCCGGAGGCGGCTCAGGCCACGAACCTGCATACGCTGGGTACCTAGGGGACGGAATGCTGGATATTGCTGTTGCAGGCCAGATATTTGCCTCTCCTCTGCGACCCAAGTTGAGGCAGGTCTCAAAGCAGTAAATTCATCCAAAGGGTATACTGGATACACGTTGCCCCAGCACTCGAAAGTGCTTTTGCCACACCATACTGACACATGATCAAGGACATTGTTAGTAGTAAAGAACTACACTGGCGATAAGCTAAATTTCGGTCTCGCTGCCGAAAAAGCCAAAGCGGCGGGCGCAAAGGTCGAAGTAGTTTTCGTAGACGAGGATGTGTCCGTCGAAGGGAACTCGCTTGTCGGACGACGAGGCCTGGCGGGCATTGTGTTTGTCCTAAAGATTAGCGGCGCCTTGGCAGCAAAGGGGTAAGCAAAGAAGAAGATGGTCAAGGGAATACGCAGCAGTGTTTACGTAAAGTTCTTGGAAATTGGCTAATCAGCATGCAGTGCAACTCTGGAACAGGTAGCATCTATTTCCAGGCATACAGTTTCTCGCATGTGCACTGCTGCAGTAAGTCTCGACAGATGCAGCGTACCCAACAGAGGACCACAAGATTCACTGCCTTATTCGGAGTTGGAATATGGAATGGGTAAGTGAGCGCATCATTCATATCTTGTATGCATATCGAGCATATACTTATAGCCTTTAGGTATTCATAACGAGCCTGGTGTCGCACGAGAGGCTTTCGTATCTCTGCAAGAGAGCGTTAAAAGAGTAGTAGACATGCTGAAACGGTCATCAACTCAATGAACGTGGCACGGCCTTAATGGTCAACAACTTGGGAGGACTGAGTGTCTTGGAGCTCAACGTCATTGCCGAAGAAAGCATTCAACAGCTTAAACAGAGAGGACTACATATTGTTCGTGTTCTCGTTGGAACCTTTCTCACGTCTCTCGATGGCCGTGGATTCTCTCTGACGCTGCTTGAGCTGGACAATGACCTTTGCCGCTCTTTGATGCCCCTTGCTCGGCGCCAGCTTGGCCTCGGAACATCCCCGATATCCCGAAGGGTATTGAGAAGCAGATCGTTGAGAGCGGCATCGCAGTGACCGAAGAGAACAGTCACCCAGTTGCTCAGCTAAATGGTAAGAAAAGCCCAATATTCTGGCTCCAGGTTAAATAACTGACACATTCACCGTTTTATGAGTAGTGTCCACACTCCTTCTCGAGAAGATCATCCAGTCTGTTATTAAAGCAACTCAGCATGACGAGCCGATGATAACGGAATACGACACCCTAGCGGGAGACGGTGATTGTGGAGAGACGTTACTTAATGGCGTGCATAGTAAGCCAACTGTAGCAAGTTAAAATGATGCCAATTTTCGGAGCTGACTAGGTTTTCAGAGTTGGAAGAAGAAATAGGCACCATAAAAGGAGAAGAAGTAGCGGTGTGCGAAGTCATTCGACGCGCAGCAGTGGCAGCAGAACGCGGCATGGGTGGGACATCAGGTGCGCTATATGCCATTTTCCTAAATGCGCTGGCAAGTGCCCTCCGCCAGAGAGACCAAGAGAGTTCCTGGAAAGCACTTGCAGCAGCCCTTAAAGACGCCTTGTCAGAACTGTGTAGGTACACTCTGGCACGCAAAGGTCAAAGAACGTTGATGGATGCTCTAATTCCATTTGTCGAGCACTTCCAAGAAGGAGACCTGGACAGAGCATACGAAGCTGCGAAAGCAGGCGCTGAGTCCACTAGAATGATGGCTGCCGCTATGGGAAGGGCAAGTTACGTGGGCAGAGAGGTTTTTGATCGTGAGGGCGGCATCCCTGACCCTGGTGCACTGGGGTTGTGAGTGTCATCAGGGGCATTTGTGAAGGATTGCAACAAGGTAAGACGGCTTGAGATGATGATTGTGTTGTAGGATTATGCTTCAGGCACTAGTCAGATAACTAGCAATGTGTTCAGTTGCTAAACCAACTTCAACCCATTTGGTGAATTATATGACTCTTCTCTCATCAACTAGTTCACCATTGTTGGACTTCGAGAATAAAGGACACTGAAGTGTTATCAACAAGGACGTCCGGCAATGTCTAGAGTAATCCAAGGCTCTTTGAGATGTGGTATTTTATGGATCCAAAATTACTCTTCCAACGTAGATTTCTGGCAAATGGAGCAGTGTCTAGCGTTGGAACGTCTAGCAAGTTTAATCTCTCGTAATAGCCACCTCAGCAGAGCATACTATGATTTAACTTCAGATGAAAAATTTATCCATGGCCATCATCAACGCCTATCGGAGGCAATTGTCTTGTAAGTTTCCATCTCAAAAAGCCCACAACTCAATAACCTCATCCAAGCAAGCCAATCGGTTGCCGGACTCAAGTCTGCTCGCAGTCGCGGGTGGTTAATCTTGCTTTATTTGGTAAAGCGGATATGATGAAAAGATAACCCTACTCAAAAGGAAACACCAGCCGCCTCCTCCCCAAGAGCCCACTTAGTCGGTAAGCCTTTCTAGGGCCAAATTCTTGTCTCCACTGCCGCTCCGGATCTGCACTGCAGGCTGCCTTGATTTTACATTTTCCCACCCTGCCACGAGGTCCCCATGGGGAGAGAAGGAGGAATTCACGGCAGCCTTAGCTCAATTGGTTCAAGTTGTGGTATGATGAGGTATTACGTTTCTCCTTGGCAAGCCACATCCTCAACTTGCCTCTCGATATTTAAACTTCTGTGTGCCCATTATCAAGCACGATCATTGCAGAAGCAAGCTGTAGAAAGGGTGTTTATTCAGTCTCACCGTGCGCGTCACTACTCTTTCTCAACGCATGCCACTTTCTTCCCCGTCTCACCTTGAAGATGCGAACGTGGTTTGGGCGCGGCAAAAAGCTGCAGAGAGCAGTCACGTCCTGCTGCCTCTGTGCCTTTATTTTGTACGGCTACGACCAGGGAGTGTTTGGAGGAATTCTTGAAAATTCGGATTGGTTGGACCAGTTTCAAAGACCTGGAGATACGTTGACAGGGTTTATCACGTCGAGTTACAACCTCGGCTGCTTGATCGGCTGCTTCGCCAACTTTGTCTTTGGTGAAAAGCTCGGTCGAAGATGGACAATATGGGTCGCCATGGGGTGGATTCTAGCTGGTGCTGCACTGCAGGCGACGGCATTCAGCCGTGGGCACTTGATTGTCGGACGAATCGTCACCGGCGTGGGAACTGGTATGAAGACGTCAACTGTTCCCATGTACCAGTCCGAGCTGTGCGAGGGCAAGCGGAGAGGCCGCTTGGTGTCTGCTGAAGTCATGTTTGTTGGCATCGGTATTGCATTTGCATACTGGTGGGATTTTGCCTTCAGCTTCGTGGGCGGTTCCTTCGCCTGGAGATGGCCTATAGCGTTTCAGGCAATCTTTGCTTTTTGGGTCATCTTTGTCGTCTTTGGTATCCCAGAGTCACCACGTTGGTTGCTAAACCATGGACGCAGGGATGAAGCCATCCAAGTTCTTTCGGCCGTGTACGATAAACCCGAAGACCACCCCGACATCATCCGCGAAGCAGACAGCATTGCGCAAGCCCTGGCGCAGGAAGCTGAGGCTGAAGAAAACACCTCTTGGATGTCAACATTCAAGAATGATAAAGTTCGCACTGGTTATAGAGTTTTCTTGGCTTGGTTCGTCCAGTTCATGAACCAAGTTGGTGGAATCAATCTTGTCGTCTATTACATCCTTAGTGAGTCATTGCCATCCTCCGAGATTGATTTACTGCCCCCATCTTCCAGGCTATCAGGCTCTAACATCTCAAAGCTGTTCTTCAGAATAACGTCGGCTTGGAGCATAGACTGGCTCAAATTATTGCTGGATGCGTACAAATCATGTTTCCCTGGGATCCTTGTTGCCGTCTCTCGCCCTTGACAAAATGGGCCGTCGCTCCACTATGATGTGGGGTTCAGCTGGCTTATCCTTCTCAATGCTCATGGTCGCGGCCTTGCTTTCCCAGGCCGACGACACACCAAGGGGCGAGCTTTTGCGTCAGGTTCTGTCGCTTTCTTCTTTACCTACATGCTGACATTCGGCGCTTCCATGAACTGCGTGCCGTGGGTCTATGTTCCGGAAATTTTACCTCTCCATGCCCGCACCAGAGGCACCGCTATCGGCGTCAGTTCTAACTGGCTTTGGAACTTTACCATTGTCATGATCACACCCATCATCATCAACCGACTTCAGTGGAAAGCATATCTTATTTTCATGGTGACAAACTTTGTCTTTATCCCCGTTATATATTTTCTTTATCCGGAGACATCCAATCTCGAGCTCGAGGAGGTAGATTACATCTTCTCTCGTGGAGGAAATCCTATCAAGATGGCCAAAGAGTTACAAGAGGAAATGAAGCTTCACGGACACATTGATGTCGATCGTGTTTCAGCTGGGGAAAAGGGAATGGCCGACAGGGTTCAGCCCCTGGGCGAGCATATGGAGACTACATTGAGGAAGGGCTGATAAGCTAGGGAGTGTATATAGTTGAGAACAAACTCAGAGTACCAGTCTAGAGGCAGACAGCAACTAGTACACAAACATGGAAGATTCCCAAATTTTCTTCTAGAGCCAAGTAATTAGTTGCTACCTCCAGAACTGTATGGGCTGAGCAAGGGTGCTAGGAGGAGCCAAGATATGCTAGAAAGTAGCCTGGAACATGCCGCCATGTATTTGTTTGGCCTGCTGCCTCGTGACGTTGCAACCTCTTGTTCGAGGAGCATCACATCCAGCTATCCTTGCCTTCCTCCCTGTTCTGGAAGATGTATGCCGCGAACCTCGCGTATGGGGAGACTGGATTGACTAGAGCATGAGTTCTGGCATCTGAACAATAGCCATGAAGAGGAAGCAATCTTGAGTAACCCTTTCGAGAAGCTCACATGAGAAACTCGTGTATTAGTACCGCCGAAAGTTAGTAACTAAGAGCTAGGGGAAATTCAGAATGCCCGAATCAAAGAAATGGTAGGATGGGTGAAAAGTGATGATGACATTTCCACTCTACCACCCAACGCCACTATTGATCGATATTGTGAGTGTTCCACATCAGACGCAGAAGAGCCCATTGACACTGTATCGGGAAGCTCAGAAAAGTGCAATTGGTCTTAAGTTAGCAGCAGTAAGAGATTCCTCTTCTTACTATTGACAATCTGTAGGAGTTCTGTCCCAGTACCATACACTTTAATTTTGAATACATTTTTAGTTAAATGATAAACTCAGAGCAGGCATGCTATATCACATTGCTAAGAATTTGCTAACATTGAAATTCCATTGATGACGGCTGTTACGTCCCTTGTTGCATTCCCATGGCCGTGGCTTTTAGACAACATCCCCATTATCTCTTTAACAACTAAATCGAGTTTCAACTGTCGTCCCATATAGTGAGACATTACTCGCAATAGCGGGGCTTCGACTTCAGGTTGTGATATAACGCCTCAATATGCAGGTGTTCAGCCGGTCGTCATATGTCGCTTCAGAGTTTAGCATTGTGGCAGCGGACACAAGCGAATTGGGGAAAGCTACCGACCAGGTTTTCCCTTGAATCTAGGAATATCCTTATGATTGGCCATGGTTCACGGACGTCGTGCGGTGGCTGCGCAAGGCTGCATTAGGTCGTCAAGTGTCATTCCTCAATGGGAGCATTTGCTCCACATTCATGCTGGTCTTCAGCTGCCTTGTTATCAACGTCTTAGACTCTATTCACTTCTCAATAAGCCTCCCTGCAATGCACAGTTCCTAGAGCAAAGAAGCGCCGTCCCACAACGACCGGCTGCCACCCCCATGTGTCCTCTCAATGCCAAAGTGTTCCAAGATTCTCCCAATCAGTTCAGCCAGAAACTCGAAGACAACCAAAATCAAGGGTGTTAGACCCATGTGACTAGTGATGGAAACAGAAATAGCCACTTTGCAAGCTAGTAACTAATTATGGTGCAAGGAGATGCCGTTGTTCGCTCACTCCTGAGCCATATACCTGTCAGCACGCCAACCATTCCCATTTATGATCAACCTGGTTTTCAACAGAGCCCAAGAGGCAATATTACCCAATACCTATAGGAGAGGGCACTGACTGAAGACTATTTTCCAGAAACACCGTCGGAAAAAGAGCTCCGGGACTCTCATGCTGGAGGAGCAAATTCAATGCGAGTCTAATATGGAGACCATCCCAAATTGAGACTCTCAGTCCTCACTCCAGCCCGCCACATTCAATAAAATTTGAAGCCAGTTGCGTTGATCGGGTTTGTCCCTGTCTATCAGCTGAAGTTCTCCAGTAAGTCTATGAAGAACTGTAGTACATCTTTGCCCGATCACCAGGAGTAATTAAGAGTCTGTGCTTTTGGTTTCGAAGCCATAAGCACCTGTGGCGTGGCCATGTACTTAAAAGGCTTTCCTATTCGAGCATCTATATTGGCTTTTATGGGCTGAAACGAAAATCTGACCGAACTTCCACTTTCACGGAACACAACTACCACTCCTAGCTTCGGACTCTGGTACTGATGATTCTATAAGTACACACTTTTCCTCCTTCACATCACAACTACTACCACCACCGCTCCTTCTACTCAGTAATTCACATCGCAGCTCGTTCTGAAGTCAAAACCTTGACTCAATACCGTCATTTTGTGTCTTTCTCGCCTCCTTTTCACAATTTCAGAAGCCCCTGTGGGAACCTTTTTGATCTGAAAGGTTCAAGCTTGCACTCTTGCCAATCTTGTGTTCAGTAGCAGTACAGCAAACCATGTCTCTCCTTCGTATGCAGGCATCGCCGGAACCTGGACCATGAACTCGGGTTCCGAAGTTCCTCCTGCGGAGTCCTCCTTATTACTGGAGGCCACCCACGAGTCTTTATTCGACCCCGATTATCGCGCTCTTGTTGATCCCACCGACTACAACGATGGTGGCAAATATCGATGTAAGCTTGCTTCATACCTTTCATTGCCGCTATCAGCCTTTCAATATTGCAGATTCCTGACTTATGAAACAACGCAGCCATTGTCAAGCTTCAGATGCGATTTGAGCGCCAGGAGGCGGATGACAAGGCCTACGCCATGGGCACCGGCTGGTTGATTGCCCCGGACATGCTTGTGACAGCTGGACACAATGTCTTTGATTGGTCCGGCTACGGTATCGGTCTCGGACGTGCCGTTCACATTAAGGCATATATCGGCTACCACGGCAAAGGGAACATTGACTCTCCCGCCGTTCAGTTGCGTCTCGCCAAAAACGTCGTGACAACAGGCGAATGGCTGACGAGCCGCGAAAACCGTCACCGAGACATTGCCATTATCCAGCTTGATCGACCCTTCACCGGCAATCTTCGTCTCTTCAGCTACAAGTCGACTCCCAAACAGGCTGATGAGATGATTGGCGTCGTAGGATACCCTGCTGATAAGGTCTTTGTTAATGCGGATGAAACCGAGGAGAAGGGCGCCATGATGTATGAGCAGTTTGGTGGCATCGCTTACAGCACGGAGAAAAACAAGGGCAACCCGCTCGGAATGCTCAAATATCGTATTTCCACCTTCGGTGGTAAGTGCTAAGCTGTCTTTCTCATTTCGCTAGCCACGAGTTACGAGACTAACATGCATCTCCTAAAGGCCAATCTGGAGCACCAGTCCTCCGGAAAGGGTCCAAGCTGATAGCTATCGGCACTCACGTATATGGTGGCGGTGACAAGAACTCGGCTAGCACCATTGGGGGCGACGGCAACAACTACGAAACCCTTCTCAAGGTACTGACTCAGCAGCTCCCAGCTATTGGCGATTACAACGGCATTAAGCTCGTCAAGCAAGATAGCGACAGCTTGTCTCCCATCGGCTTCCAGCCAATCACTGCTTCAAATGGTCAAGACTATGAAAATCATGAAGCGGAGGGGTTTTTCGACACTTTGAAGCAAGTTGGACGGGTTGTTGGAGGCACTATTCCCATTGCATCGCCATTGCTCGGCATCATTGGTGGCCCCATTGCTGCCGTGGCTGGTTCAGTTCTGAACAACCTGGCGGCTGAGTCTTCTTTCGATGTCTCCAGTGACCTCTCTGCCACGGGCCGGGCAGCTGGTGCGACTGAGCGGGCCATCTTGGCCGAGGCAGCATTGCAAGCCGTCCTCAAGCTAGCTTCAGACAGTCCCACTGCACAGAAGGTGCTCGGAGATATGAAAAACACATACACAACACATGCTCCCAATCTTAAGGATATCGCCCCTAAAATCGCGCCTATGCTTGTCCAATCAGCTATCCGCATCAAGGGAGACCAGAACTACATCGGGAAGCTCAGTGGCGGACAGAGGACACTTCCTGCGAGGCCCCTGATTGGTGTTGATCATGCTGAGGCTAGTTTTGGATCTAACGACTTTCTCGCCTGTATGTTGGCACCTACAAAGCCTGTTGAGGGTGAGGCGGAGATGTTCGGCCTCCTCGGGCCCTTGATCGATATTGGCACGAAATTTGCCACACCATTGCTAGGACAAGCCGCCCAGAAAGGTCTAGGCATGCTAGGAGGTTTACTTAAAGAATCTGCCTTTACGAGCGAATCTAACTTTGCTGATGGCGACCTCAAAGCTACTGAGCTTATCAGCAAACGTGCTCTACTCGGTGAAGCCGCGTTACAAGCATTTTCCAAACTGAACAAGGCCGAGCTGGAGGAACTTAAGATCGTTGACACACAGGACAACAGCTACGAGGAAGGATTCATTGATTTCATTAAGAGCTCCGTGCAAAAGATTGGTGGTATTGTCAGACAGGTGGCCCCCAGAGTCATCGAGACTGTCATGCCCATCGCGATTGGTGCGATGAAAAGACGAGCCAGAGCGGTCCCAGTGTTGCAGGCCACCTGAATGTTCCTCCAGGTCCGGCTCCCGTTTTGAGAAAGAAAGCTTCGTCCAGCATTCTCGACGATCTCAATAATGGAAATCTCAAGGTGAGCGCCCTCGGACCGCCCGCTATAATTGACAGGCTCAGTGCCACAAATCCTACGGCGCATATATATTCTCGTGTGCTAGCAGAGGGTCCAGACCCGAATGAAGACAAACTTGTGTTTGAAACATACTAGGGAAAGAAACTCCATAACTAACCTTTTTTCTTCTCATCCCAGACTCGTATTTCGGCCTAACGCTTCTCCGCCTGCATCACCCCTCTTATACCACCTTGGTTCAGGGTGCCCTTGCGTACATACGCAGGTTCAACTGGGTGTGGTTACACCTCAAATCGACCGTACTGATTCCCGTATTGATCTTTCCCGGTCTTTTTCCCACTCAGCCTCTCCTTTCTTGCTCTTGACTACCTTGGCTTGCTTCTTGCCTGGCTTTTTCCGTTTTTTTGATACTTCACTTCATCCGTCGCTCTCTAATTCTGCCTCTTGCTTAACACCTCTTATTCATTTATCTCAATTTTATATTGCCTCCTCCGATGTTGTAGATTTGCAACTTTGACACTGAAAGAGTGTTACAGCTACTGTTCATCGCTTCAGGCCAAAGGGAAAGAGGCGGAACACAAGTCAAGGGCAACTATTACCAGATTCTACTCAATACTATATAGATTCAACCTCCAGTCGAATGTTTATGCTCCCACTATACTTAAACACACAATTCCTCCCTAATATTCACTTGTACACCTTCGGTACCTCCTAAGTACGATCTCAAACCCTCTACCATGACCTTGTATTTGGTGATATGGTACTGTCACATTGAGCTTGCAATCGTAGTCATAGGCAACCAGAAATATCCAATTCTCGCCGCCCTTCGCCCTCAACAACTTGAGTCTTCCTCCAGGTATCTCCGGGTCTCCCTCAGGCCCATTGACGCAATACACTCACGCGCTTGAACAGATACATCTGCGAGAACTCTTCACCAAGTCCGAAAGGCTGTATCAAAAGCCAGGCAGCAACTTAAACCTTGAATGAAAAACAGGTTGGCTGGGGACATCTAAGAACGGACACCCTGGAAATTCGGAGATGGTAATAGACGGCTTGGTTCAAATATCTATTTCAGAGTAAGCCTTCAGGCAAATAATTAAACCAATATTCTTGTCCCAATTTGAGGACAGCATGTTAGGCAAAAGAATCTAACAATCGGAAAGTTTCCGGCTCGTTAGGTTAGTCAAGTCGACGTAGCCATCCAGTATTCAAGCAAGTCGCAAGGTTATCCTAGCAAAATTGTTTGAGCTGAACAAACCAGTAGCAAACATTGGTCCGAGCTTATGACCGTTCCGCCCGAGCTCAGCGCATGTGAGCATGTTTAAGCGCAATAGTCTTCTGTGGCTTCGTGGAACGGCCCCAGCCAGCCTATCGTATCATGCGCCAAGCATGTAAAGGCAACTGTGTACAGTAGCCAAACAGAGGCAGGTCAGAGGACTGCCACGTTCCAATACTTTTGACAGCACCAGTTTGTATACAAACGTGAGCGCCCAATAGGCAATGGAGAAAGCAGCGGGTCATTTCCTCTTCTTTGCAATTGCTGAATTAATGTTACCAGTAGCGAAGGGGCATGGTAATCAAATCGCAACAGAACTAACAAGGCAAAGAGTCGCCATCAGCACCATAATCGAACCAATTCTTTGAATCAGCCGAGGCTCATTGAGGAATACCCTAGCCCCAGCTGAAACTTGGTTAGGCGACTGAGCCATTATACTTTCAGTGTGGTTTGGAAAATGCCATGAACAAGAGTCAATCAATTCAGATTTCTTAACCTAGCTTGATCTTTATTTTTACTCACCCCGTAAAATCCTTTCTATTGTTCAGCTCACCTGAAAGCATGCGTCATGATTGGGTGTCCTAGGTTTGCCGTTAACACAGCCAATGCTTGTACCTGTAAGCGAACAAATAGAATGCAGCATACGACAGCTGATGCGTGCATCTTGTGCTGAACTTTGTGAACAGTCAGAAAAAAGCAAGCAAAGATCGTAACGAGAATCCAAGCGGCGAAGAACAGGGAGCAAGAGGATCAAACTAACTGCGGGAAGAGACACAACTAATCTCCGTCAGTACTAGCTCTTCCTGCCCATAGCCAATCGGGAGCATACCCTGCATGAATCCAGAAGCCTGGTCCATGTTCGTGGATCAGGATACGGACCGCATCCGCCTTCACATGTGCTAGCGTGCTGAAATAGGATCTAGAGATGCTGCCAACAAGGGCCTAGAAAGACCAAGGTGTCCACTGTCAATACGGCATGCATGGAGAGAGCTGATAGTTTTGTATTGGACCTGCTGAGTATCGTGGCGCACCCTGGGTGACCGAGCGGTGATACGCGGGCTGATCCAAGGGCCAAACTGGAAACCAGGGTCTTTCTTAGCTGCGGATAGAGTCAGGCAGCTGCACAGACCGCTTCTTGTGGGAATGATCTACAATGACAGATGTGTGGAAGTAGGTCGGGCAGACCTCAAGAGATTGAAAGATTAGTTGTGTCAAGGCCAGTCATCGTCTCGCAATGGCTTGATTTTTATATAAGAAGCAGGAGTCTAATCCATCGTGCTCCAGCATCTCAGCTTCAACAGACTCATTCACTGAGCAGTGGAATTAACTCCGCAAATTCATCATAAAATACTCTCTTCATTTGGAAGTCTTCACAATTCTTTTACTATTTAGATAGCACTTGTTCATACCGAGTTATCAGCCCTTGACAAGATGAGATTCTCTTCATTTATTGCCGCAACTATTGCGGCCTCCCGTGTCCAAGAAGGTTCTTGTTATCCTGGCATGGGCAAAACTCTCCATGAGATTGAGCTGCACGCCCGTCAGGCCGAAGACCATGAGCACCATGGGTCCCTATCCAAAGAGCTCATTGGTGACCTTATCACTCTCTCGGACAGCAAACTCACAAGGACTGGTCGTGCCATTAAGGCTGTCCTTACACTTGAGGAAGACGCTGAGAGTACAGAAACCACTCTGATCCGTCTGCCTTTGATCACCACTCTATGCAAATTAGACACTTGCTGTGTATGGCAGCATATCTCAGCGGAAATGGAGACTATATTCCGTGGAAAATCTGGTCGTTGTACCGAGTTGGCCCGTCAAGCTGTGCGCATTGGATTTCATGATGCTGGGACTTGGTCAAAGTCTGGCGGTGGTGGTGGTGCTGACGGCTCTATTATCCTCGCTGGCGAGATGGCTCGCTCAGAGAATAGAGGTATGGAGGAGATTGTAGCCAAGTACAAGGAGTTCTACGTCAAGTATCACGATAGAGCTGGGTACTCTTCCGTAACATATGCCGACATTATTCAAGTTGGGGCAAATGTTGCAACAGTCGTCTGTCCTCTTGGCCCACGCATCAAGACCTATGTTGGCCGAAAGGATAAGGCTACCCTAACCCCGATGGAAAGCTTCCCAGTCCATTTGCAGATGCCGACTCGCTACTCGCTTTATTCAACGACAAAACTATCACTCCTCGTGCTCTCATTGCATTACTGGGGCTCACACAACATCTCAGCAGAGGTTTGTCAATGTCTCTCGCAGTGGGGATCCTCAAGATAGTACCCCTGGTGTTTGGGACATGCTGTATTATCAGGAAACGTTTGGCAGAGTTCAAACACCTGAACGTGTCTTTATGTTTCCCAGTGATATAAACTTGGCTGCTCATCCCGATACCAAGCCTGTGTTCGAAGAGTTCGCCGAGCCCGGCGACCACGCTCAAGAGGACTGGAATGAGGTAATAGCATAACCTCCCCTCCACCGCCTGAGAAACAGCTACTAATAAATTATTATAGGACTATGCTAGCTCCTACGTCCGTCTCAGCCTCCTAGGCGTGAATAACATTAATACCCTTACGGACTGCACCAAAGCCCTACCTCGCGCCACCACGTCTTTTGTTAATAAGGATCAAAGCAAATTAGATAAGTGGCTCAAGAGCTTTGACTGGAGCGCAATCTCAAAGAAGATTGCGGACTTGCTGGCTAACGGCGACGAAATAACGGTTCCTGAAGAGTCAATCCCTGTTAAGGACCCTAGCCCTACGGATCCCAAGCCTCAGCGGTAGGCAATTCTTAGAACATGCTCTTGTTTTTGGGAAAGATAGTTGGCCAAAGGCACCTTGTAACAGTCATATCCTCTTTCAGGATGTGATGCAGAGGGACAGTATTGTTTAGCTTGCACATATTCGTGTATTTAGTAAACGAAAAATACAAATCATTTACCAGTGATAATAGAAACGGCTTGCGCTAGCTCCAAGTCGAGACCACCATCACTAACTCGGTCCTTCTTGGCCTCAAAGAGATATCTTCAGACAAGATTTTCTCCTGCACAGTCCGCATCTCTTTTCTGCTCATAATCCACTACAACCAAGACTGACGCCTACCCTGGCGTTGACTCGATTATTCCTGTGAAATGGTTATTTGGTACGAAGACATGAGCATTACTATGCATAAAATGTTATCGACTACCTAGGTTTGCTGCTAAATACACTCCCAACTATCTGCCGAGTTGGCATCTCCGCTTCCTTTATACACGTTCCGCAGAGGATACTTGCAATGCCGCCGTTGAAATTTAATTTCATCCCTACTTGTCCCCGCGTAAGCTGTACCCAACACGTACTCGGGCGCCTCGCCTTCCTCGACCCATTGCACAATGGCCGCCAACACATTCTCCTCGGGCTGCTCGCCCGCCAATCCCCACGCTTGGTTTCCAATATTATATGCCCCAGTACCACCAGAGCAGTGAGCCATACCAGAAATGCGGAAATACCGATAGAAGTTGTCGAGCTCTTCTGATCTCAGCTGCATAGTCCGTGATACAAGGTTGTAGTAGCGGGCGGAATTGTCGCTTGTAATGAGGTTGTCCTGAAGACCATGGTAGTGAAGAATCTTGGTACCAAAGTCCTTAACCCCGGAGAGATTGCCATCGAAAGCGTCAATACCATATGTTTCAGCGTTTCTAGCCGCCTCGATGTCATCCAGTGTCATATTACCGTCAAAGGAAGGGTCATTGTAAACTACATACTGCCACCATTCAAGGGCATATGCAAAGGGTCTACCGTTCCAAAGGATGGCCGACGATTCAGCTCCTGGCTGCATTCGAGGATAAACCAGTTCACCATACTTGTCATACAGTGGAGAGTAAACTCTGCGGACTGTCTCTGCCTGCACACCAGTTAGGCAGTTCGTGGTTTGGTTGGCGCTGCATAGCAGTCTCTCTGGACGGTAGTGGCAAAGATCTGGATCCTCGATGACCGTATCCACATGTCCGTCAAGACCATCGCACTGCCTCAAGGTATCTTCAAGAACCAACCGCCACAAGTCTCGAGTAAGAAATGTGGGTGAACTTGGTGTCCCGACAATATTGTAGTACCATGCTGATGAGGACTGCAACCCGGTGAAATCAAATGCAGGTGCTCCGGCTACAATGCCATCAAAGTCTTCAGGGAACCTTTGAGCCTCCATAAATCCTGGCGACCACCGGTTGAACATCCAAGGTAATAAGACTTGGTATGTTTCCTCCCGTACAGCGCTTCAGTAATCTGTTTCCCAACACCACACCTGTGTGAACTGCTCGATAGGCAAAGTCCTCAATAACTCCGGGCTTGTTGTAAAACGGACGACCCACGTTCCCGTCATGACCATTGTTGGTTCCAACGGCGGCAAACCCTCTCTCAACAGCATAAGCCATGTCAGAGTAGCCAATGCAACCGCCCAACCCGCCATTGCCTGTGCTCAGGAACCGGCCAGTCCAATTCAAAGGCAGCCACGTCTCAATGCTGACATTGCTCTCGGGGCCAGTATGAGCTACCAGGCTAACTCGGCAGAAACTAAAGTCAAAGGCGGAGTTCACACTTTCGCATGTTGGATGCGTGGAAGGTATGCTGACGTTAGTTCCCGCCCCGACATACTTTGTGAAATTTATTGTCGTGCTGGACGTCTTTTCCACAAGCGCTTCAGCAAGAGACGAGCATCTTTTGGCGAAGGAGCATGACCCCGACACCGCTGAAGCCAACAGCAAGGATGAGTAGAAAGCAGCTTTCATGGTGCCAGCTTGATCGACCATGGAGTGACCTGGCGCAGGGCAGACGTTTCGGGCGAATATATACTTGTGAGCCAAGCATGACATTGCCTCGGTATTTTCGATGTGTCCTAGAGCTGCCATGGGGAATGTCTGGGGTCCATGTACCGCTCCCGAAGCCGAATCATCCCAGTCTCCACAAGAGCCGGCCAGACTGCCTAAATTTGAGGAGAATGTGACCCTGGCTAGCCCGTCAACCCCGCAACCTCCGCTTAGACGGCATGATTGGATCGACAGGCAATGTTAAATCGTCTATATGACGGCCTCTTAACTAGTAGCGTAGCGCGCTTCCCACATGGACCTAAGCCTCGTCCTTGAATTGCTGGATGGCTCAATTGGAAAAAGATTAACCCATGCCTGAGTCATTTATCTAAACAAGGTCCTAGCCATGTTCAACAGGCTCTTATACCTCCGCAAAGGATCAACGGCGCATCGGCATCCCTGGGTAATTTCCCTTTACTTAATTGACGGGTGCTATAACAAGGCACTAGCAGCCATAAGCTGGACGGAACTGATTCTTGAGCACCAGAATATAATACCAAACGCGTTTCATGACCAGCAGTTAATTTCGAGCTGTTTCTCATGTCATTTTGAATTACTCGCGGGCTGTTCTCTCGATCATGAAGGCCAAGGTTCAGGTTCCCTGTGACAGAGACACTTGCGAAAATCATGTTCACAAGCCTCCGTCAAAAGAGCATTATTTGATAGATCTTTTCACAATTACTAACTACTGAGACTTTTATTAATAGCCAGTTTGCTAGCTAATCAAATTATTGACTTTTTCTTGGTTTAACTGGAACAGGTCTTTATTTAATACTTAATCAGAGCTTTCGGATATTCAATGAGATAAACCTGCCTAAATCTTAATAGAAGGCTTCTAGGTTATGATAAACTAGCTGTAAATACACATAAAATTCATTGCTGAAGAATATTCGATGCTTCAATGCAGGTTGCGTGAGCGTTGATAGATATCGACTGCGCCTAGTCATTGTGGCCTACCCTGTAATAAAGAGTAGGTGTGGTCTAACCTATGCAGGGTTACTAGTGGGACGTCTCAGTTCATCTACTTTGTCTGCCCTTTCTTTTGGAAACCAACCCGACAAAGATTGCTATTGACTGCTATTGCAACTTGTTTTAGACGTCGGTACGAATGCCCGGATTGCACCTGTGATGGGTACCTTGTGCCATCTCTGCATCCGAATTGGTACCCATCCCATTTGGCAAGCTTGCAGCTCAGGATACGCTGATATAAGTCTGTTCAGCTCGAAATGCCCATCTATAATCACAATCTTGATAAGTGATTGCCCCTGGTGACCGTCTGATATTGCTTTATGCAGGCCATGTTCTACTCCATGATTTTGCTGTATTCCCCAATATCTATCTACCTGGCATTATGGGCTGCCTTGGCCGGAATGAGGCTCAGCCAAACATACCTAGCTATTGATATGCGCCACTCACCAAGCTGCCCCCAGCCCACATCGGCTGTTTCAATTCGACCCTTTCGGCCAACAGCTCCAAGCACAGAACGTTTAGATCGGTTATACGCAATTTTATCACCGGCTTGTGCAGGGCTGGGTTTCAAGCACCCCTGACGCAGTGAAGCTTCCAGTGACGGGCATGCGGCCCGAGTATTGACGGACAACCGGGTAAGCAAGGTTAGAGGTAATACTGCATTAGTCATGATGCATTGAGACGAGTCTGGCGGTGTCAGACCAGAAGAAGAGTGCTCTTGAGTTATTGGCCAGTACGATGCAGCTGTTTGACCCATGGTAATAACATCCCGGGTGTTGGGTACTCCTACAGCTCGCGTTGGTTTTATCTGACACCCATCAACCAACAGTTGTTGGCGTGGGGGCGAAGGACGCATAAAGCAACATTGTGACCCTGCGCTGACACTCCATGATATCGCGTTATGGTTCGTGAAAAAATGTTAAAAATATGATTATATCACATCGGACAGACAGGAAAGATACTGAACTTGTTGTAACTCTTCGTTACTTGCATATTCTGGCAGTTCCTTGTATCCCCTTGGCTATTGAAGCGTGCTACTCTCGCCACCTTCTTCTTTTAGTTGTAACATGATAGCAAGTACACATAACAATCACTACCCGAGAATCACGTCAGATCAAAACCATTCTCTCACACCTATCTAGAATGTGGCCTTTTACTTCTTACCCAGAACACGAGCCTTCACAAGTCGATGGTAAATGTTACGACTACGTGATTGTGGGAGGTACTGTGTCACCTAGCTCTACATCTTTCCCTCCAGGAAGCTTCTCTTAATTAATACTTGTGCACACATAGGTGGGACCGCTGGTTGTGTGATCGCATCGCGCCTGTCAGAGGATCATGATGTTTCAGTCCTTGTAATCGAGAAAGGCCACACTAAGGACAACATCATCTCACGTATGCCACTTATCAGCCAGAACATGTTCCTCGGTGACATTCTTCAAGTTCAGAGCGACCGTTGGTCTGATCCGATGCCCGGTGCTAATGGAAGGAGGAATAAACTCTGGGCAGTGGAAGGGATAGGGAGTGCTACACGCATGAACGGGATGTTGTGGACTCGTGGCTATCCAGGAGACTACGCTGCCTGGTCTGAAATGGGCCTCAACGAGTGGACTTACGAGAAGATGGAACCGTACTTTCAACGCATTGAAAACGCCATTTGTCATCCAAATTCTGATTTCAGAGGTCACGCAGGTATTTTCTGGGAGACTTAGCCCCAGAAATAAATCATACCCTAATCAGCATGAGCAGGCCCCATTGAGCTACGACAGTACCAATACCCGTTTAAGTGGACATCATAGTAAGCCACCAACTCCCGATGTATAATCGTGAATCCTTGGATTCGTTCTTATTCTTGTGTTTCAGTATTGACAAAGCTGCTGAAGAACTTGGTCTGCGGCCTGAAAACGACCTCAATGATCCTGCTGCACCGGCCATGGGCTCATTCACTCTTGATGCGGCTATCGACAAACACGGACAGCGAATCTCGGCACTCTCGGCATACCTTAGCAAGAAAATAGTAACTCAGCGACGTGAACGCCTTACCATCTGCACTGGTGCCACTGCATCCCGCCTAGAGACCAACGCGCAAACGGGGCTTGCTACTGGCGTTTATTTTCGGTCATCCAAAGATCCACAAAGGGAACTCTTTGCCAAAGCGAAACGAGAGGTCATCATCTGTTCAGGGGCTATCTGTACCCCTCAACTTCTTCTCTTGAGTGGCATTGGACCAAAGGCCTCTTCGGAACAATTTGATATCCCTTTCACCGTCGACCTACCAGTTGGTGTCACCCTGTGGGATCATTACAGCATCCCTATTATGCTGGAACTCCCAAGAAAGGAAACCTTCCATATACTCCAATCTATTTGGGGATTCTGGTATATTTTACTTTGGCTGTTTTTCGGGAAAGGCCTCGTCGGGTTCACGGCCCTTACAACCACTCTGTACTTGCGCACCGACGCCATTGACAAGGCCTCCATGCATGTCAGGACTTTTGAAGATGAGAATGGGAATAGCAACCTAGATGGTTCACTTCCACATAACGTACCGGATATTGAAATCATGATAATGCCCAATAGCGCTGTTGAGAGAGCCGTTGAAGGCATGCCACTGATATCCTTGCACCCTACTCTAGTCCAGCCACGCGGTTCGGGCCGGGTAGAGCTCGCTAGCACTGATGCACTAGCACAACCCCGTATAACTTATCCCTTGCTCAATAATGAACATGACATAGCGTCGGCGAGATTGGCTGTCCGTTTCACGATGCGACTCGCTGATATATTCCAACACTCTAGCTATCCTTATCCTATCAAACTTGCTTTTGCTCCTGGGCAAGACCCCACTCCGCTTAACAGGTGGGAGAAATCTTTTCCAAGTAGTTACATGGTGTCGAAGCCGGCACAATCGTCAGGCTCAGGCATGGAACCAAAGACTTGGGAAGATGTGTCGGATCAAGAGATTGACGAGTACATGAAAATAGTCAGCCACACGAGTCTACATTTCGCTGGGACCTGTCCCATGTCCAAGGATAAGACATTGGGCGTCGTTGATCAGTCGCTCCGTGTCTATGGATTCAACAACCTCAGAATTGCCGACACAAGCGTGTTTCCCAAGATCCCTAGCTGCCATACAATGGCACCCGTGATGGTGGTGGCAGAGAGGTGCGCTGACATGGTGAAAGCTACGTGGAAAGATAAGTAGTCGCACTAGGTAGTCAGTTAAATGGTACCTAACGTAAGAAGTGCGTTTTATATAGTTGTATCCAAAGAAGATCTACACATACATACTCAATTGCATTGGTAAGCTTCATAATGTAACAAACTGGACAGCACTTAGTTCAAGTGCAATGAGGTGGATAAGATTATTCAATTTTGATACTTTCTTGATTACCGACTATGCTGCGAACTGGGAAGTTTTCCAACTAGGTGGCAACGACGTACCGCCTGCAAACTCAATCAGTGTTCACTTACAAGAACGACCCGTTGTTAAATCCATGCGTTGCTGTCAATACGGCTGAGGCCAGTGTGATAAATTCAGGTACGAACTTTCCAACTTTTTTCTGGGAAGCTTGCCATCTCAAGCGTTAATCGAAGACACCAAGCCATCAACATGCTCAGCACAGCAGACTGTAGATCTTTTTCCTGAGAAGGGCTTACACTGCTGAAAAGTAATTGCTACTTTAAGTCTTCTTGGTTTTTAAGCTGCTCTCAATGTTAGAATAATTCCTCCCACTATACCAACTATTATCGATAGCATCGGTGACGCAGCCGAGTACACCTGGGATTGCAAACTCATTCATGCTTGCTTCCTCGGCCTTGCAACCATTGTTTGACCAGCTGACCACTATCAGAAATCGGAAAATACCAACCATGACGTCCATCACGTTATTCATCGTTGGAAGCGCCCTTGATGAAGGCGCTGTCAATCCGGCTATGCCGATTTCCGGCTGAGCAATCCAGGGCGTTGGTGCCGGCGGCATTCTCTCTTGCCAGCCCGGGATTGAGTTGTTTATTTAACATGGTCTATCCAGAGGCAACACTACATGGATTATCCTTCAGATAATCACTGCCATAGGATTAAGCACAACCACTTCCAGTTTGCTGCCAGGAATATTGGCCGCTTTGCCCGAATCAGAGGCGAAATATGCGAATGCCGCCTTCTCTCTCATTAGTACGCTTAGCTTCACGTGGGGATTAATAGTTACTGCAGTTATGTCCAATGCACAATTTAACGCCAACTTGTCTACAATCTCGGATGTGCGACTGGTAGGAGATCTACTGAGGGCCATGCATTCGCATTCGCCAGCCAAGTTCGTAAGATCAGGGCTACCAAGTCCTTGTAGGTATGGATAGAAATCGCACAGGCTTACATGGGCAGCTCGAAGAGAGTCTGGTATTATGGCTTAGGGGCCGGTATTCTCGGTTTAGTATTAGTGGCATTCGAGTGGACGCTGGAGCTCTCCACCGAAATAAATACAGAACATGGCCTCCAAAACAGAAATGATGGCATGTAATAAGATAATATCCGCATCGAGCTACCAACAGTGTCCACCCTTACTCCATGGTGAGAACGGCTCGGAAGCGCACTTGCCCACTCAACATCTTTTCTAGAACCGGTCAGCCATGAGGTTTTAGAAAATGGCGTTGAAAAAAGATCCTGCTTACCAAAGGCTTCTTGGGCCCGTTCCAACGGAAAGGTTTCAATATCGCAATTCACACCCTGAAAATGGGCAAATTTGATGGCTTTTTCTGAATCGTGGCAGTTTCCAACCGGCCACGACTGCACCGAGATGCCGCGCATTATCATCTCGTTGGAGTTCACAGTAATTTGACCGTTCTCAGGAACACTCAAAATGACGAGCTTTCCAAAATGCCAATTCCCTTGATGAGAGGTGCCATGGCATCAGTAGCCATAGCAGTGGTGAGAACAAGCTTGGCATAGCCGAGATCTCGCAATGCGGCTCCGGCATCAACAGCGCCCGAGTCAATATAATCGTGCGCACCAAGCTCTTTGGCGGCCATTTCTTTTTCGGGCCCGCGCGAAATAGCCACGACCCGGTAGCCCATCTTCCTCGCAACCTGCACTGCCAAGTGGCCGAGGCCTCCGATGCCCTGCACGGCCACAGTGTCTCCAGGTTGGAGATTGGCAGATCGTATGGCATTGAATACGGTCACGCCTGCGCAGAGTAAAGGCGCACATTTGGCTGCGTCAACCTCGTCTGGCACCCGAACGCCTGCTTCTGCACGCAAGATGCAGTATTCCGCGACTGGCAATGCTCTTTAGTTCTCTGTAACCAATGACTGTTGTCTGCGAAGCAGTCTGGGAATGACTTACAGCCGCCATCTCGAGTCACGCCGTTGACAATGTAGGGCTCGCACATTTGCGGCAGGCCCATAATACACGCATCACAGACACCATCGTGTCCGCCATGGTACCCTCCGCCTATCCGGTCTCCCACCTGCCAGCCTGTGACGTTACCACCAACGGCGACCACTCTACCAATAAGTTCATGACCAGGTACTTTTGGGAAGCCTCCACCAAACACATTGTGCTGCGCAAATACCTCGGAGTGACATACTCCGCAAGCTTCAACTTTGACGAGAACCTCGCCATTATTCGGCAGTTTCAGCTCTACTTCCTCGATACTCAGCGACCCGCCCAGCTCATTGAAGACAGCCTGCTTGTAACTTTGAGGAAGTTCCATAATGATTGGCTTTGAACAGAGGTCAACAGAAAATGCCAGTAAGCAAAGTTGTGGGTGTAGGAATGTCGGGGATGCAATTCACGCTTAGTGTAGCTCTTGAACCCATAAGAGCTCCTCTACTCATATATAGTTCTCGCCAGCCTTAGACATCCGAATACGAGACAGAATAAGTTCACGGGAACTATCAAGTGGCTAAGAACTCGGCAATAGGCCACGGAGTTATGTTAATACCGCGCGAGGAACGCCGGAGCAACCACTGTTAATTCGATGGCGGTTTAAAATGGCCGCTGTCATGGCAGCATGGAGTGGCTTTTGCGTCAAAAGAACATCGCCGTGTTGGAATGCTGTGTGACGGTAAGCAGGCTGCATGCTGCGCGCCAGGAATTAAAGCCTGTGCCATCCTGTCCCACTCGACGAATCATCTTCGACCATTCCTTTAGACCAGCAGGATGGTTGTAGCAGCCACTCCTGAGGTCAGGGGTTTGATTTCTAGGCAGTTGCTGATTCCGGATTTGCACCTGTTCTGATGGACGCTCTGGTACTGGATCGTCGTGGGACTCAGGCTTGAGCAAATCCCAGGCGGAGCCCAACGAGAAGAGCTCCGGGCGCCGCAGCAGATCAAGTGTTCAGCATGCTCTAGGAGAAATTGATGGCGCACAACATATCTCTTTGATTCAACAAGAATACTTACGTCGATATAAAACTGTAGACCAAGTTAAACCCAACTTGCATTGCCAATGCAACCATTAAGTGTCCCTCAACGTTACACACGAGACAATTATCAATCAGAGCCAGCCAAAAATTCGGCAAATCATCGGGCAATCCACAGCTTTGCGCATGCCACCAAGCACAAGGCTGGTTTGGCGGGGTAGAAGCTTTACACGAGGCATTGAGCTGCCACCATGAGATTATCAGTTTGTTCTTAAGCCCATCTTCTGATGCTTGCCTCTCATCCACATTCTTTCCATTTACAACAAGAAAACACACAGAATGCGATGGCTTCTTTAACCGTGCAGCTATGATCCTGATATAAGTGACGCCATTCCCAACCGGGTTCCGTGTTAGCAAATGTCTTCATCCCCACATCTCAGATACCAAGCAGCTTCTCACGTATGCATTTTCCTTCATAATTGATTTCTACATTTTCCCGCTGGACTAAAGATTACGACAGCTAGGTCATCAGTGGCAGCGTGACAGGAAGCAAGAAAGAAATGGATGGCAATGCAATGAACTTCAAGCCCAGGTACTTAAGCATGGACAAGGATGACTTGATCTGGGAAGCTCTCGAAAACAGGGCAGACGATTGGGTTGCGTCCGCTCGTTCAAAGGAGATATATCGTGCCGTTGGCGACTTGATCTTGAAATACAAGGAAGGCCAAGCGGAAGTGATGCACCCGGCTATTAAAGGCGGATACAATATGATATACCGTCTTGAGTATAAGGATGCCTCATCGGTAATTATGAGGGTTCCTATTCATGGTAAGTAATTCGACCCTCGGCGTGGAATAGTTCATTTACCCGAGAACAGGCATGGTTGCACTTCCCGAGGAGAAAATACGATATGAAGTAGCCACGATGCGCTTTGTGGCCGCCAATACCAGCATTCCTGTACCCAAGGTATATCATTATGGAACGGCAGCCGAAAACCCATCAGGGCTGGGCCCATTCATTATTATGGAGTATATTGACCACTATCAAAATATGTCCCAGGAGCTGCTCGATCCTCTACGACCAGCTCATGAGCCTCCAGTACTAAATCCCGATATCAAAGAGGATAAGCTCGAGTATCTGTATTCTCAGATGGCCAACATTCTACTTCAGCTGTCTTCACTAAGGTTGCCCCGTATTGGCTCGTTGGTTGAAGAAAGTAAGCCAGAGGCGTCTGCCGTGTTCGTGGGAGGGAGACCTGTAACAATGAATTTTAATGACATCCTCATCCACACTAATACACCCGAGAGTATTCTCCCTCGAGTCCTTGTGATTCTGCAAACGACTGGTACAAAACACTGGCTTATATGCACGCTGCTCAGTTAGCATTCCAACACAATGATGCTATTGAGGATGAAGACGATGCTCGGGACAAGTATGTTTCACGCCACCTCTTTCGGAGGCTTGCTAACGAAGGAGACCTTGCACCGGCATTGCATGATGCTCAAGATGGATTCATGCTCTTCTCTGAAGATTTCAGACCAGCCAACGTCTTATTAGATAGAGACCTGCGGATAGTGGGCGTTATTGATTGGGAATTCGCATACGCCGCACCTGCACGATTTTGCTACGATCCACCTTGGTGGTTGCTTCTGAAGGAGCCTGAATCGTGGCGAGGTGGATACCGTGACTGGATAGAAGCATATGAGCCTCGGCTTCAAACTTTTCTGCGCGTTCTGGAAATCGAAGAACGAAAGATGGCTGATCAAAATGTCGAGTATGGAATGACAAACGTATCTCTGACTGATAAGGTATTGCTTTCGCAACGAATGCGCGAGAGTTGGGAGAAGGAGACCTGGTTGATCAATTATGCAGCTAGGAAGAGCTGGGCATTTGACTTTATCTGGTGGAAATTCTTAGACGAGACCTTTTTGGACCTAACAGCCATCAAGACCATCTGGTTAGGTTGGAGCATATGACGGATGCACAAAAGGAAGCCATGGAGGAATTCGTGGCGATCAAGATGGAGGAGAGTAAAGATAGAAAAGTTGTTAGATGGAATCATGAAGATGCCGCAGCTCGACTGGCTAAGTTGCTTACTTAGAAGAGAATTATCAATAGTGTAGATGATGATACAAGTAAATTATATCAGCTTTGGCGTATGTTAATAAATTGGTTTCTGGTTATCATTTAATAAATTTAAATATGAAGGTGAAAAAATATTACTTAAACACGTGTTTTTAGCTCTTAATAACAAGGCTCAGTATTCAAATTAAAGAGTCAAAAGATTTATGTATAAAATATTAATCGTTATCATATTCCTAAGATATTTTACTCGAAATTGATTGTCAAATAATAAATAAAGAGGCCCAGATACTTGGGGTTCAATGTTGGTAGAGTCACCGACTCCCAGAGCTGTAGGAACCCAGCTCTATCTTACCAAGCACACACTTCAACCATGGCTAAAGATGCACTAACGAGTGTGGGCTAGGAAGGAGAAACCATGATCGGGTACTGGGCCCATGCGCCTCCAGCGAGCAGCTGGTCTTTTGGTGGTTTTCCTTGAATGGGAGGGATATCAGGTCAATATGAGCAGAACGCGGGGATGCTACAGGAACCCACTAAGCAGCAGGTGAGAACGTGAATGCAGTTGGCAGAAGATCCCAACGTTACATTAAGACATGACCTCCAACCAACAATGCTTAGCACATTCGAGGTGATAAAAATGAGAAGCTGGCGTGCTTGGAGATCAGTACGCAAATGCAACTCTACATTTATTTTCTTACTCGATCCGACTTCTTAGCCCTTCGGTCCATTCCTTGTCCACAGAACAACATACCAACTATTTAGATAAAGCACACCGGCATACACTTAACAAGACTAGCAGCTTATCAGCACCAAACACGACGGAAATGCAATGCACACCCGACAGCTCTACTGTAGACCACCCGCTAGCCTCCCGGTCGCAGACTAGGCTACGGAACGCCTGCAATCGCTGCTGCGCTGCTAAGGTGAGAAGTAATTTGATCACCTCCCAGCACTTTCTAGGCTCTAGGCAGGAAATTTGGAAGATTAACGACATTCAGGTCAAGTGCTCAGGTGAGCGGACTGGCTGTCAACGATGTACGGCCACGCGCTCTTCCTGTGTGTATGCCGAGTCCCGAGCAGGTAAAGTGCCTGGCATTAGAGCTAAGAAGCGGTCAGCCCATGCCGGGCCAGAGAGAAGTCACGAATCGGCTGGAAGTGAATTGTCGTCCATGTCTTCCACCGAACTAAACACACAAGATGCCGATGATATGATGCCCTGGTCCAATGATTGGCATCTAGAATCTTCAGCTTCTGACACCATCATCGCTGCATTTCCTGTCGAGGCGCGGTCTACGTGCATCCTTCCAACCCTACCATGCAGGGCAATAGTTTCGACGCTTCTTTTCCAGAGAGTGGCTCCTATAATGTCCCTGACATTCTTGGGAAAATAGACCATCTCGTTATGAGTCCTTCTCTCGTAAATCAAGCCGCAGCAGATGCAGGAAGTGAGGCACGAGCGCATCCCAACCACAACACCAAGTCGACAAAAGAGATTGATTCATCATGCGTGCAAGATTCCTGCCACGTCATAACTTACGTTGAAGCATATATTGAGTCCGGGATGAGCGACTTCAAGATTATTCTTGGCATAATTCGACAAGTCCTGGACAAATTAACCAGCATGATCACCATACGGCAGGCGCCCCTAACTCTAGATGTTTGATGCTATTCCTCACCATCCTGTATCAGCTCCTGGCACTTGTAGAGGTTTGCCTTCCAGGCCTCGCAACGGCCAAACGACATGGGCGACCCGCAAGGTTAGGAAGCTCAGGTAGTACTTCATCCGGATTCGGCTATAGAGGGTTGATATTTGATCCGGAAGAGCAAGCTCTATTCCACACCCAAACATTAGTCAAAGAAATTCAAGAAATCATAGGGATTATCATGAGATTGAAGATGTTATCTGGGATTGGGCCGAGCCATGACGAAGTCAACGGCACAGATACAGCAACGGGCAAAGCTAGGGTTGACTGTTATGCAGACCTGCAGTCGCGATTCGAAGTGATTGTTGCCACTTTGTCTCATACGGCATAAAGGATAACATATAGGGCATAGCTTCACATGTAACAAAGGGAATTATCCTTTGATAGGATAAAATCATAGGCCGTTGGAATTGGCATTAGCACAGCCCCTTTGTTCTGAGCAATCTAGTTCATTCGTGCAAATATGATGGTACAAGTTTTAATCCATAGTGTGATGACTGCCACTGGCATTACTGGTTTCTCACCTACCCTATTGCCCGACACCATTAACAAGTGGGCTTAAAAGTAAATGGAATGGATGCACTCAGAGCCAATAGTGCTAAGTAAAGCAACAGTACTGTTATAATACAATTCTGAGAGCCATTAAAACTCCGGAAAATTGTTTCGCTATCTTGCTTAAACTTGTATGACTGGCTTCTTTACTATCTTAAAATTGAAATTCTGAGTAACGGCTGTCCCATGTCCGGAATGAGAGGTATCTTCGATACCACTACATGCCACAGCACCCTTAAAAAGACACATATTTGCAAGCTCGTGGTTCGAATCATGAAGGGTATTGCAACAATTTATCACATCCAAGTAGTCTGCTGACCTTACTTGCGCACTTGAGACCATTGAGGATGACACCTGGCGGTTGCTCGCTCAAGCTATCACAGACCCTCATGGAAGGATCAAAAGACAAAGCCCTCTACCGTCGATGAGATTGTTTGGTCAAGTCTACTACTGTCAGACAAGATGGTCAATCATGTTTCATCAGAAATTGCCAACGTAGCAGGCGCAGGCTTTGAGACTACAGCCAACGCCCTCCAACTACTCATATATTTTGTCTTCAACAATCCAGAGATCCTTCAGCGGCTGCGAGCGGAACTGGCTGAAGTATAGAACAATTCAGCAGCATCGGGATCAATTCAGTGCCGTTTTATGGAGCTTGGATTCTCGGGAAACTTCATTTCATCACCGGTTTGATCACAGGAACCTCCGCATAACTCCTGCCCTAGCCACCCATCTGCAGCATATTACCCCAAATGGTGATCTCTTTAAAACTAGCGGGCCATCCCTGCTTGGATGGCGGTTGATTTCACTTCTATTTTTATGCGCCTTAGCCCCGAACTCCATCCTGAGTCTTGTGGGTTCAACCAAATCAACGGCTTTATCCTGACGCTCATAAACAGACTGTAAAATTGTTTGGCCACTTTTCTCAAGGTTCAAGAATTCGCCTGGCCATACAATATGTACGCCTCTGCGATAGGTTATAATAATAGTGTTTGATAAAGCCTGACCGACTTACATAGGCCGAGTTATGCTTAATGGTGTTTGTACTCGTTAAGCGATTTAAACTAAACTCTGTGAAACTAACCAAGTATTATTTAACTATTAAAAGCAATCAATTTGTTTCCGACACGAAAGGAAAGGCCGAGCTGAAGGTTCTGGTTTCGTTGCGGATGGGAATGCATTATTCGCTTATTAAGAGTATTATACAGTGGGGAGAAAAAGTTCCGCCGATACACCATAGTCACAGCAAAAACAGTGATTTTATAATTTAAATGATAAATCTAAATAAGTATTTATATTTAAATATAAAATATATAGAACTACTATCTATTTTATTGGGGTAGAAAACCTTCAACCTACTCACTCTAGACGTAGCATAAGCAAGGCAGAAGATAAAGATCGAATTATTCACATAAACAAAGAGTCAAAATTGAAAGTAAAAAGATTATTGATTTCGTTCTAAAAGTAAGGTTCTAATAAACCTTATATAAAGATCGAATAATCTTTAGGTAGGTTTTATCTCTAAGGTAGCTAAAAAAGAAGAAAATTATATACAAGTCCTAGTCCTTCTCCCCTTAAACACTTCAGCTCCAACACACTATTAGAATTACTATTTATATAAATTAAATATAAAAAAATTAAGAATTAAAGCTTTAAATAATTTTATTAAATAAATTAAAGATAAATATAGTATGAATAAGGCTTATAGTGATTTATTAGTGATCTTTAGTAATAAGATTTATATTGTATATAGTAAATAAGTTATATAAAGCTAAATATAAAATATAAATAAATAGATTAAAAATATACTAACTAGATAAATATATTTTTATATTAATATTAAGCTAAAATATACTTATTATATATTTTTAAATATTTAATTAAGCTTAGTATTAAAATTATAAAGTAGTGATTTACGGTGTTACTGTGCTATATCGGCGGAACTTTTTTCTTCCCACTGTATAATGAATATCTTGGTACTTAAATAGCAGAAAGTATAAGCTTACACCTTCAACCCCTTTTCTTCCCTTTTAAAGCACTCTCCTCTATACCAAGCACCATCATTACTCCTAATCAAGTTACTTACCATGGCTCAATCCTACATTTCTTACATCGCCTTGTTCCTTTCGGCGCTGCCCGCGCTCTTTGGTCTGAACGCATGTTTCAGGCCCGAAGCAACGATGGCTTCGGTGAATTTCCTGTGCCAACCAATCCTGAAGCTCGAAAGTTGGCCACGTCTCTCATGCGGTTTTTCGGTATTCGAAATATCTGCTGCGGGCTTCTACTGCTTCTCATTTACTTCACGGGTGACGATATTCAGCTTGGTCGGGGCTTGATGATTGTCATCGTGAACGCTACGATGGATGGGTTCATTTGCAAGTGGCAGACCGGTGGCGGCCAGTGGGCTCATTGGGGCTTGATTCCGATTCTTGCTGCGCTCTCCGGGACTTTGATGGGGTTGTTCGATTGATTGAAAGGAGCTCCGTTGCAGAAGTAGCGTGTACGGAAGATCTGATTATTCTCTTGTATCGCACGTTCTTAGCATTGATTTATGATCAACTCACCGTGATTATGTATTTTGAATATGTTTTCGCCGCGTCTAATTGCTTGAAGACCATGTGGATGGAGAAGTTGAGTGGAATTATTAAACAAAGTGAACAATTCAACCGCTGACACAGCACCCTTCCCAACAGAGATACCGATGTAAGAGGGTGTGACGGTGGAAGTACATTTGGCTAGGTACCAAGGGGTAGAATGCGCTTGGGTTCCTCAGGGATGCAATGGAGGCACAGGGTTATCCTGCACAAAGATCTGTCTCGATGCCGGTGGATATGGTTCCGCACATATCGATGGCCTTGTTGGTTGCGTAGCCTACGCTGAACATGGTTCGCTGGCTCAAGTGAGTGATTTGGTAAGCCGATTGGTTCCTCGGTGTCCGAACTGATCTCCACTCCACCCTGGTTCCTGGGCTGGGATGGATAATCAGGGCCTGTTGTTGCTCTCCCGGCTTGAAGTTGAAGAAGTTCCACAGCACAAAGACGGTTGACGTTCATGGCCAGAACAAAACTCAAGCATGTACAGAGGAGATCGCTTGATTTGCGAGCTGGCACTGGATGAATCTGGAACGCGATAATTGACCGCATCAACGAGATATGGATAATAGAGCCACAGGCTTCGGATATCGACAACCACAATGCTGCCAGTATACCTTCCTTGTGGTTGGTTTTCTCTTATACCAACAGTGCGTTATTAGTCCTAGAGTAGAAAACCTGCCTGCAAACTTTATAACGTTAGCACCAGCCTCATGCCGGTTGCTGTGTCACACTCACAGCACTTGATCAACAATCACTGTGAGACCGAACGCCTGACATAACACTAGCTTAGTGACCGCCAACGTAGTAATTGTTTCTGGAATAATTTTTACAACCATGGGGCCTTCTCCCCTACCAGGACTTGCGACCATATGCGTAGATCATAGTGTACGATCCTCCATCCCTGCCTAACTCCTCACCAAGACGCTCAATGAGCCTATGCGTCACGGATTCTGGCAATTCCACCTCAAAGCCTGAAAGACCAATCCTCAATAGTCAGTGAGTTTTGCTCCACACGGTTCAAAAGAGGGGCAGAGAAGCAACAAGGAATCGATCATGGTCTGCACGTACGTTTTGCTGCTCCCAGCAGTGCCTGCCATGACTCTTGCATCAAGGCAACACCTCGATGGCCAATAATGGGGTCGTCGCACTTTGGCCCTAGGAAAACTTCATATGGCTCCTCCTTGACATCCTCAAACCCCTCTGCCCTTAGCATGCTCGCCAAGTTGTGGGCGAAATCATGGTTGGAGCAGACTGCCGTGAAGACGGCCCGGATCACAGCCATGGCGTCTACCATTGCTTGCCCACCAGATGTCGGCGCCCGCGCATCGAGCTCGCCAAGTTGAATCCAGCCTCCGGCCTTGACGAGGGCCGCAAGATAGATGACGGCCTGCTCAATCGTAGCGATCCTGCCAACACCGAGCAGGGCAAGGCGCTGATGCACGAAATCATAACGGCCGTGCATCTCTGCAGGCCATGGGGCGGCAATGCTGTGAACCGCCAACGTCGTGTGAGGCGGCGACGAGGAGGGAAGAAGCTTGGCATGACGTCGAAGCCCTCCAAGGTGTAGGGTTGCGTCAGCAGAGGCGTGATGGAGCGGAGGAAGAGGCCTGGCAACTGTTCGTTAGTTCTACCTGTCTCGTAATTGGATGCAATGCGAGGGACAGGGGACTCAGTCTCGAACCATCGGCGGTTGCTGAGTCGAGAATCTTCAACCCAGGCTTGCTAAGATCAATGGGTGCAAGAATCCGCTTGCCTTTCATCGCATGAAGGAAGACCGAGTCATTAGCTGTGAGCCGTTGGACTTCTTTGTCAGGCTCAGGAAGGATATAATCGGCATCATCCGCCTTGTTCTTTTGTTCCTGGCTCATGGTTTATGGAGAATACAGGTTTAGTAATATGGTTGATTTTCAGCAGGACGGACAGATGGAAAAAGCAACTCGTAATAAAAGTAGTGTGTCGCTGTATTGGAGTTGGCTTCAACTGGAGCGATTAATCTTTAACGGTGTGTTTTATAGGTACAATCTCATTTTGAAGCTTGGACAAAGAAATTATAATCCAGGTCATCTCCGGCATGTTTAATGCTTTGAGTCTCGTCAGCGGCATCGGAATCAGACAACATCGCTGAGCGAGGTTTTTCTGCCGGTTGCCGAAAGTGAAAATCTTTTCCCAATGCGATAGTCCATTGGAGTTACACAAAATAACCTCTCAGCCCTGGTCGGCGAAGCAACTTCTTTGTAGCCCTTGTTGTAGAATTGAAGTTACCTCTAATCTGAAGAGGGATGAGTGAGTTGTGTTCTGACTGCACTACACTACACGCAATGCGGCTCGGTGTTGATATGACCTCTTGCCTAACATATGCTGTCCTGAGCAGGAAATTCTTCAGCAGAAAGCTGTCCCTTTCGACTATCTGATCAGCAGCCGACTTTCTCCGTCCACAACAATTTCCTTTGTTAAGCTTCTCGCTGTCGCTTGTTCCACTGCTGCAAGTGACAGACTAACAGACCCATGTCTGTGCTTCATCAGCCCACATCGAATCTTTTGTTTTTTCCGCAATTCTATATCCTCTTAGTGACACTGCCGGCTTTTTTTCCTGTCAATTATGTCTCTGCATGCCGGAATTCCGCCCGGGACCGACTCGTGGGCCATCCTAGCCGGCAAGCGGCCACTAGGATTGGGTCTCGTACCGGACCTCATCGACCCTCCCACCAACACTCCCACCAACAAAGCAATCCCGCTGATGGCTTTGTCGCTCTTTGTCACTCTTGCGAAAATCTTCATAGGGATACGTATACAGGCCCAGCTTTTCGTCGCGCGGAGCAGCCTCAAGTGAACAACGGTAGGGAGGATCCAGCGGAGCGTTCTCCTAGGTGAAATCACTGATTTTGGATTTTCTAGAATATATCCTTGCTGTGCTGATATTAAACCACAAAGTTCACTCAAGAGAGGCATATTTATCATTGACAGATAGACTATGCACACACCGACATTATCATATGGTGTGTGTAGCAGTCTTTCCTTTGCGATCCTTGGTGCCTGCTAACGACTCTCCAAGAAGTGTCCAAGTCCGCTTTCAGGGCATCGGCTATTCGCTCTTTCTGGTTAAAATTTCTTGAGAATGACTGCTCAGTTCCTTGTCACAGCTAATTAAAGGTCTCGTCAAAGCCGCTCTACTCTTCTTCTACCTACGTGTCTTCGGCGCGAACCTGGCCCTGAGAGTTCTGTTAATCCTTAGTCTCGTGTTTGTTGCTGCGGTCTATAATGCCTTCGGCTTTAACTCTGCTGTTCTTCTATAGGTCAATAGCCCGGTTGTCGTCAAGTTGTCTTTGGTCTTCGCAGCCGTCAACATTTTCACCGATGTCTATTCATTCGCACTACCCTTCTTCGGCACCTTTAGCCTTGAGATCGCTACGAGACAAAAGATTCCGATCGTAGGTGTCTCTGGCATAAATCGTCCATCGCAATTTCAAAGCCCAAGTGCAGCAGAACCGCTGGTAACTGGGCATTGAGCCGTTATCATGAGCTGTCTTACATTATGCTGAAGTAACTATACAGACAGACAGAAATAGCGACTCCACCTGGCAAGCGCGCAATCTTCACCATTTCGTAAGCCTCACTGCTCTGATGTGATAATTGCACCAAAAATATTCTCTATACTCCAAAGACCGCAAATCGATGTCTGGACCTTGTGCGCCTGAATGTCCTTTCTCGTGTCGTTCCTACACATAATTAGTGGGATGGCAAGAGGCTTGTCTACTTTTGTACGATCCCAGCTCTTGCGTACGGGTCGAAAGATTGGGTTTTCTGAAACAGACATGTCCAACAACCGCCACGACTTCACATCCGATCGACATATCAGTCAGAAAATGAACGATTACCTGGAACTCTTGGGGAGGAAGCTACCAACGGAGCAAAGCAGCAAAACTAGCAAAAGAGCTGATTCAATAGATCAATCATGGCTGTCAGCTATGTTGTGCCAGAGAACAATGACGACGCGATCTTGAAAGGCAAGAGCCAGGTCGAGAGGCATAAGATTTCATGGCCGACAAGGTCTACTAATGCAATATTTATCGATTAAAGTGTGGGAAAATCCAATGTCCGCTAAATGTGTACGATTCAGATCATGGAGATTGGTCATAGGTCTAATGGCATTTCCATTGGTAATTGCAACAAATAAGAAGTTCAGCCCATTTGTTATTGCCAAACGATCAATAAGAGATTATTTACTTTTCCGTTATCATGAGTGAGAATTGCAGGGTAAGCCTGAGCTATCCCGAGCCACCAGGGCCGTATAGAGACCCAATGGTGAGGCTCGCTGAGCCCTCCCGTATCAATGCTCCTAGAACAGATTGGGGTCCTCTCGGCTCAGCTATACTATATTTAATACCAAGCCAGGAGAGGTATCTTATTGCGGCTCAGTCCCCTAAGATATGCCTCCAGGTCGGTCAATAATTAGCCAATGCCTGCAACTTGGCATAATACGGATATGCACCTACGCAGCCGCGTCTTACTGAGCGGATAGACGGACAGATTTGCCGGAGGCAATTATTGAAAAGTCACCCTTGAATCTTGCAGGGAATGCCTATGTAATACCAGCTGCTAACCCTTGCATTGTACAGGGCATGCTTGTGTAACACAAGCTGACAATCCTTGGTGTTAGGCTTCCTTGGTAGAGGTACAAGACGTCCGATCGGATGCTAGCCGGGAAGATCGTATTCTGAGGGTTAACACAGGTATCTTTTACACATAGCATACTGAATTTGATCTAGGGGCATAATATCTTCCCAGTGAGTGGCAGTATCATGGTTTTAGGTAAAGCTCTATTACTGCAGTACTCCATATTTCAGAGTGTATTCGTGGACGAAGCCCTCTCTCCTTTCAAGTCCTTCAGGAATTAACTGACGAGGCAGATTCCTTCTACATTTACATCACTCGAAGTGCCTGCCAGACACTTTCGAGCGCACATATCTTGTCTACCCCTGGGCCTAGGATAGTCAGCCTACGCTAACGCGATGTTGGCTTGCTACCCTCATGTCCTTAGGAGTTTGCGGTCTTACCGCTTACGATGGAATAAAAGCTTACACCGACATTCTTAGGATGGACGGGCCTGATGCCACTTCTTCGGATCAGGTTATGGACAAGGTCAACACCCTGAATGCTCTGGGGCTGAGAAATACTGGAGAGGAAAAGATAAACATAAAGGGACACGTTCTTCCACTTCACAAATACTACTCTGCAATGCATAATTCAATCTCTCTAGCCTTCAAACAATCCTCCTCAAGAGTACTATTCAATCTTCAAGATGCAGTTCACTACCAGTCTTCTAACTCTTACCCTTGCCATTGCTGGCGCAATCGCTGCCCCCAGTGCTGTTGAAGAGCGTCAGACTACCATCGGCCTCTTCTTCATTCAATTTTTCACCGAGGACAACTGTCAAGGCACGATGATTGACTCTCATGCTTTCGTTGACCTTAACGAGTCCAGCAATGAATGCCAGGCTGCACCAGAGAGGGTCCGCTCGTACCCTAGCTTCAGGGTCAGACAGACCAATGACCTGACCCGTCCCAGTACGTTGAATTTGGCTTTTGTGATTATTATTAACAGCAGCTTCTAATCAACTATCATAGTCTTCCTCACGAAGAACCCCGATTGTTCCACTGATAATAAGGAAGCTCCCTGGTTATCCAACCCACGGTCCCTATTTTCACTTGCTTTACGCAGAAGGTTGGAGGCGCTTTTTCGGTGACGAATGAACGAGTCCATAACTCACTCCGCTTGGAAATCTCTGGCCGGGTAGCAGAGTTAGCTCTCAATAGTTTTTCTATTAATTAGTACTATTACAATTCTGCTACCTCTCGTTCCAGTCTCAATGGCGATCTTCACGTCGGTGAGCTTATTCATTCCAGGCATACGGTCATCATGCCATTCATTCGCTGGTATCTACCAAGTAGAATCAGTGTAGGGCTTGCTGAAGAACGAAATTCCAAAGTAGAAGTTAATTAACAATTTTAACAAATCGATTCACAATCTTCTTAATTTAGTGACCCGTTTCTTATTCTAGATGCCAACGCAAGGGTTACAACAGTGATATGCCATTAAAAGATATCTTCTTAAGTTAAAACAACGACTTATGAAATTTAAATCATCTAGAGCAAGCCCACTTCTAAATAACTCTCCTTCCTTCTACCTCTCTTCCTCCTCCTCGTCCTCCTCCTCCTCCATCTCATTACAGGGCTGCTTCTTCTGCAAAGTGGCACTGCCAGCAAGGAACACTTCTCTGATAATTTGGCCCAGCTCAAGATGTACTGGCCCAGTCAGCTCCATGCGGTTCCTCACTCATGTTTGCTCGCTCTGGTGACAGTGTGGTGGGAACATTCTCAGGTGGCGAGATTGCCAACCCGGCCCTAGCTGGCTTGCTTGAGTCCGTGGCCGCATTGCCAGCAAGTGAAGTTGTGCCTAGTCGATATGCGATGCAAGCCTGCGGTCCCGCTGACCAAAAGAAAGGCACAGCCACCATGTTCGCTGATACTCGATTTGGCTTATTTGCTGATCACCACGGTAGCGCTTCCTTTGTATCATCTATGTTGAAAGATTACATCCGTAGCGTTGGAAAATGTGTCGACATTGAGGATCTGGAAAAGGAGGCAAAGAATCTGTATCGGTGACAACCTTAGTGCCATTCGGTCCATCTTCCGGCTCCACATTGACTACAGGCCGGAGGTCTGGGTCCAGAGTCACAATAGGTCGCTGGGCGGAATGTCGTGACTGGCGTGTCGAATCCAGGGACAGCTGTGCCTCTCTGGCTTCAAAATGCGGCATATCTGGGGATGATTTTGCGAAGTATAACAGTAAAACGCCCAAACTCTGCTCAACTCTCATGCCTAAATAGTACGTTTGCTGCAGCGAGGGCACCCTCCTGATCATACGCCGAAGCCCAATGAAGACGGTACCTGCTTCACTCACACAGTTCAAAAGAGCGAAGGCTGCTGGTCCATTGGTGAGGCCTTTGGTATCGACACCAAGCGAATTGAGAAGAATAACAAGAAGACATTTGGTAACACGGGCTGCAACCGGCTGCAACGAGGTCAAGTCATCTGCCTTAGCGACGGCGAGCCACCTATGCCGGCACAAGATCCAACTGCTCTGTGCGGACCATGGGTACTCGGCACGAAGCGGTCTGACAACTATGATGAAGTGGCCAAGCTAAACCCTTGCCCTCTCAACGCCTGCTGCAACGTTTGGGGCCAGTGCAGCACCACCTCCGAGTTTTGCACACCCAGTGAGGTAAAGGTCACCCTGGAACGGCAAAGCTAGGAACCAACGGTTGTGTTTCCAACTGCGGAACCGATATTGTTAATAACAAGGAAGGTCCAGCCAGCTTCTCTCGCGTCGGATACTTTGAAGCTTTTGGCAAGGATCGTAAATGCCTTAGGATGGATATCACCCAGGTTGATCTCGACATTTTGACACACATTCACTTCGCATTTGCCCAGATCTCAAAAGATGGCAAATACGAAGTTACGCTTGGCAAGGGTTCTGTAGAAGATCAATTCAAGAAGATGGTCAAGATGGACACTAAAAGCGTCAAAAAGATCCTTAGTTTCGGTGGCTGGTCATTCAGCACCGACCACGACACTGCCACTATCTTTGGGTCTAGTGTGTCGGAGGCAAACCGAGAAAAGTTTACGGACAATGTGGTGAGATTCCTCAAGGCCAACAACCTCGACGGACATGACTTTGACTGGGAGTACCCTGGAGCTAAAGATATCCCCGGATCGGTTCCTGGAACAGACTCCGATGGTAATAATTACCTAGCCTTCCTCAAGTCAGTCAAGAGAAAGTTACCGAAGGGAAAGACGCTATCCATCGCCCTCCCAGCTAGTTATTGGTACTTGCACGGATTTTCCATAAAAGAGATGGCCAAGGTGGTCGACTACTTCATCTACATGACCTACGACCTGCATGGTCAATGGGACTATGGTAGCAGATGGGCGAGCCCGGGTTGTCCTGAGGGAGCTGCCTGCGGAGCCATATCAATATGACGGAGACAATGGGTGCCCTCGGTATGCTCATAAAGGCTGGTGCGCGTACCAACCAGATCATGATGGGTATCTCAAGCTACTGTCGCAGCTTCAACATGTCCAACTCTAAGTGCACGGGTCCGACTTGCACCTTTACTGGCTCCAACACAGAAAGTGAAGCCGAACCAGGTATATGCACCAACTCGAGCGGCTACATTGCGGACGCGGAACTTAGGCGCATAATATCAGACTCTGAGGTCAACGAGGATGGGAAAGTTAAGACCTGGTATGACAAGCAGAGTGACTCAGATATCATGACTTAGAACGGCAATTGGGTAGCCTGGATGGATCATTTGACAAAGGACAGGCGTGTCAACAGGGCCATGGAGCTCAACTTGGCCGGCATGAGCGATTGGGCTGTCAACCTGCAGGAGTTCCATAAATCAGTTGAAGGTGACAAAGGCTTCATCAGGACCACCTCTGTGGCCTGCACCGAAAAATACGAGGATATTGACCAGGTTGTCGAGGCTGCCAATACAGGCGAAATTCCGTCATCTTGCCGCTCTATCTACATCATTGCCGCCATGGACAAGCTTCTCGGAGAGGCCATCACCCAATCTGAGGACGTCGACAACAACTATGACGGTAAGTTTGGCTACTATGCCGATTATATCGAGGATCTCATCAATCCCAAGCTCATCAATCCCAAGCTCATCAATTGGATGGACAACTGGGGAGTTGACGAGGAGACAAAGAAGGGAATGGGCAACAAATACTTTGACTGCAAGTATAAACGCTCCAGCAAGGGCCACTACCGCTACGAAGGACCCTGCCCCGTACCTAAGCCTATCATGGTCGACGGCACCTGGGGTGACCCGGAGACGGGCCACGAGAGCTGGATCATCGAGTACAAACTGCGTGATAAAGAAGGTTTCGAGGATGCACTGCTTAGCGACCTGGGCATGATGCCGGACTGGATTGTATGGGGGATGTCGACCTCTGGGATTTGATGGATTGTCCTGACTGCCCGGATGAGTCGCAGTGGCTCCTCGGCGACTTTCCACGCAAGGCCGACAACATCGAGGTACAGGATCCCAAGGAGATCTGGGAGAAGGCCCTGCCAGAGATCTATCTGCTCCGGGACAAGTTCTCGGCTGCCATGATGTCCATCGGCTTAGGCATGTACTCACCCAGTAATGATACCACCGATGCGGCCGTTGCGCTGTCGGTGCCTGTGGCGATGCTGTCGCAGGCTGTAGACAATATGGCGCAAGTCAAGGAGATTGGGGAAAATTGAGGACGAGAAGAAAAAGGAACTGATTCTGCTCATCGTGAGCCTGGTCCTCATGGTGGTGCCTTTTATCGGCGAGGTCGGCTTCTCCATTGCGGGTTTTGCGGCGTTGGCTCGCTTTGCCTTCGTCAGCGGGGAGATAGCCAATAGCGCCCTGTCCATTGCTGAAATCATCGACGACCCTGAATCCGCGCCCTTTGCCATCATGGGAAAGTTCTCGGCGCAGCCGGACGCGGCTTGAAGACCGAAGAGGCGTTTGGCCAGGCTGCGTTGGCCAGGAAAGCCATGGATGACACTCATGTGTCTGGCATGGGTAAATCTTTCAAAGCGATTGATGACAAGGTGCAGACGGTGATCAAGTCGTGTCCAAGACGGTGAGGCTAACCTGCTCCTCTGTATTGATACTTCTTGTCGGCTCGTTATAGAGTGTAAAAACATCAGCCTCATTAGACTTTAAATTGCTCAGGGCCTAGTAGTTTAGATAATTTGGGTCCTAGAGCTGTAGCTAACTGTTGACGATTATGTCTTTTAATTAATGACACTTTGCAATCAGTTCTATGGTCTGTTTTCAATGATTACTCTTGTGATATAACATAACATTGAAAAGTAGTAGAACTGCATTCTATCCTGTGAAGATTTAGGTATACGATTGACAACCTATTTTAGTTTGAAAGTATCTCAACATTTGGAGAGTCTGCTTGTTATTAACCGGGGTTTATAGTCGATGAATAAGCTGTCAAGGACAGGAAGCCGTTCCACACCATTCAATCCGTGGCAAACCAGTTTATGACTGCCAGATATCTGTGACCACGTCCCAGTATCTCTTCTCGTCCCCTCTAACGTGTGCCACATGCTGCGTTCCCTCAAATCGCTCCAATTTCACTCGGTAGCCCTTCTCCTTGGCGTCACGAGCATGTGCTTCAATGTCGCTGTAGGAAATAATCTGATCCGATTTACTGTATATGTACGTTCGTCTGACTTCCCTCGCGCAGAGTTATGCAACTCGTAGTACCGGGCGAATGCATTGGTCCGTCCGACATACCAGAGCACGTACAGCATAGAAATGATGGTAAGTACAGGATAGGCTACCAGTTTCATGGGAACTGACATGCCGATCGTATTGGACTTGAGAGCATGTGAATGACTATAGAGCCCCGGAGCCGAATCGAAGATTGTGACGTGTGGAGGGAGCTCATTGCTGTATGCTGCTCGAAGGTGACTCAATATAGCAGAGCCTCCGTTAGACCACAAGTGAATGAGTATATGTGGTTTGGAATCATTGCTGGCAGTTCCGATCGCAGCGCCAATGATCGAGATAGCTGGAAGGACATCAGGACTCGGACTGCCATGGTCAGAATATATGAGACGCTTGTGACTGGAGATAACTGATAATGGGGTCTACTTACGTGGAAGGTTGCCAGAGAATGTGCTTCAGCGCACTGCGGATGAGAAGAATCTGGGCCGAAGGGTAGAGTTCTTGGTAGACTCGTACGTATTTGGCAATATGGGATGCATTTGCATTCACCCAAGTCAAGAGAAGGACTAGGCTGGGTGCGTTTGCCCTGGGTGACGGCGTGCTCCCTTGCGGTCGGTGCACACTTACCCAAGGCGATACTTTCGTCATGAAGGCAAGCGGACCAGCCCCGTCAGTCTTGCGGGATGTAGTAGGGGACATTTTTGATCTGGCCACAAACACGGGAAGGCGTTGAGGGTCAAACATGAAAATATTGAGGACGAGGAGCTAGTATGAGACTAAAGTCCTTGTTCAGTAGTTGGCGTTGACCTTTATGAAGTACGCAAGAGCGAACAACAGAGCACAGCAGACACGTCCGCCCAATGCTACTTTACAGGGGCTACGGTGAGTGCACCCTGTTTTTTCTTTGTTAGGCTGCAGCCAACAATCTCACACGCATTGTATCGTAGGATAACGTTGGTTGAATCCCCGCCCACACACTGCGTCAAAATGGTTGCTTGCATTTTTGCCTGGGCTTACAGTCAACAACACGTCTGACAACTCTAGCTATTAGCACCCTCCGTAATGCCAAGACCATCAATTCCTGTTAATACAGTAAGTTGAACCACCTGTTGGTGATCAGTCTGAGGGCCGTTTCCGCAACTCTTAGTACCAGTTTCACTGCAGTGGCTCAGCGCGCGGCTTTTTCTGACCCGGCACCTCCCTACGGAGAATTCTTATGTCTTATGAGTTCACGAAGCACGAAATCGAGATCTTGCATAGTTTTTGACACAGTCCATTCAACTCCTCACAGGGTTGTCAGACTTAATTTCACTGTTTGGTAACCTATCATTTCTTGTGGTCACTAGCTCCGCAACTGTTTAAATGTTGCTGTGGCTGAGAATCTCGAATACTGTGACATCCACACTGGGTTTGTTGCAGAACCAATTGCGAACTTCTAATGCTACAAGCGAATCCGCCCCATCGTCAGAGGCGCCAATTTACCGTACTAGGTTTACTTTGAAGAGATAAAGACGAACTTGATACGCTCTTTGGCCATCACTGTGGTACAGTAAGCTGCTCAAGTGACTAGAAGTCACTAGCGCCATATAATGAACAATCTGACGTGTTCGCCGAGGTTCTGAACACGCTGCCAGATACATCGCAACATGGCGTGGCGATGGCAGTACCGTCTTGCGGCTGTACTGAGGCTCTGAACCAGATCTGTGCAGCTTAGCTAGAGACACCACAGCGTGGAGGAGTGATGAAATTCTCGCTCCTTCATCCATTATTCAGTGGAACGTGTTGCGACCTACGTCGTCCAAGCCTCCTGCAACAAGATGTAAGGCATTAGTAGTGAGCATGCAATGGATTTATGGACAACATGTTTCTGTTGGCTGTCAGAAGAGTACAAATTACTGAAAGTAAGGCTTACAGTGACTTTCTCATGCTTGAATTTGTTGAAAATAACGCGACGAGTATTCTAGCCAATTTGGATATCTGGATTCTTTCCGTTTTTCTGTAAGACGGTAAAGGTGTGGTAACTTCAGAGTGGCAACCAGCAAGAAGCTCCGTGGCTTTCGAAACAAGCCGCTTAAGAATAGGTGGGCCGTACGACTAATGTTTCTAACCACGTAGTCACCTGAACACTCCATGGCATAAATAGGTGACTTAGAAAACTTGGACGGCCACACAGGCGGTCCGTCAATGTTAGAGTGTGTACTGTGGCTAAAAGGTATTATCCGTCCCTTCCGCAGGGATGCGAGGGTGGATGTAAGAACGCTAACACTGCAATCCTTACCAGCAGGCTGTTGGCGGAAGCCTCAGTCCGCCCCCAAACACTGTTGGTCACATCGTTGTGCCGGAAAATATCGGAATGATACGGCTTGGGTCTATGGTTCTCTTTTACTAACCCCTGTATAACTTTGGGTTCGGGCCGCCAGAAGGAGAGTTAACACTGGCCCTTAGATTCCGTGAAGCATTTCGGCCTCTGACGAAGAGCCTGCATCATGGCTGTCCTCTATCTCGCCATTACAGCCGCAGTCGCTAAGTTAGCCACCTACTTTCTGCTACCAATTGTAAGTTCTCACATTGCTTATTTCATAAGTTGCCACTGCCTGCATCTAACATGGCATGACCAGATTGTCCTTTATGCTTCCTATCAATATGTTCTAAACCCTTTAAGCAAGTATCCAGGACCTCTCCTGGGCAAGCTCACCGACGCATATTCTGGCTGGCATGCAATCAAGCGCGACCTACATCTCGCTACCTACAATGACCATATCCAATATGGTAAGAATCACTGGACTGGCAATTGTGTCGAATATAATCTAACGATTCGCGATTAGGATCCGTGGTAAGGCAAGGACCTAATCGTCTGGTGTTCAATACCATTCAAGCGCTTCATGGTAGGTTGACAGATTCCTTCACAGCTGATATGCGACTCACCCTGACCGACTCAGACATCTACACCAATCCTAGGGTTGGAAAGGGTCCCTCATATGCCAAGTCTCGTCTCAAGAATCTTCCCAATATTCATAATACTTTGGATCGAAGCGAACACCGACGCAAGCGTAAATTCGTGGGTCAAGAACTCTCGGAAAAGGCCATGAGAGAGTTCGAGCCTACGCTCATGATGCAGATCGACGTGTTCATAACCCAGCTTCTCAAGTCGAAAGGGCAAGTCATTAACATGACACCACTTTGCCAACGACTTGGAGTCGATGTCATTGGTCGTCTTGCTTTTGGTCACCCATGGAACACTCAGACAGAGGAACCGCTGCGATTTATCCCTGACTCAATGGCCTCGATCACCTCGCGGCTCAATCTTTTATCCAATGGCCCGTGTCTCATAGATTCGATGGTGCTGGACAAGTCATTTTCCGCAAAAAATTGAGCGATTCCGCAAAACACTAAGGCAGATGATAGAGACACGTATGGATCTTCCCAAGGACGCTAATTATGACTTGTACTCTATTTTTGCGAACGATGAATTCAAGGGCAAGATGACGCCGAAAGATATTCAGACGAGTGAGGTTTGGGCAGAAGGTGGAATATTTCTCACTGCAGGCAAGTCTTTTATACGCCCAGCAAATTAGACCCCTGCTATTTTATCCAATCCTTCTAATCATAGCTTCATATAAAGGAGGTTCGACTACTGCAACTCTGATGGCAGCTACTTTCTTCTACTTATCGCGATCGCCAGAGGCATACAGAAATCTCGCAACTGAGATTAGAACAACGTATACTTCTGGCAAGGATATCCGTCTTGGATCTACTCTCAATGGATGTCACTATCTTCGTGCTGTCCTTGACGAGTCTCTTCGAATGTCTCCTCCAACCCCAGGCCCCATGTGGCGCATACAAGACGACTTCTCTTCTACCGAGCCATTCATTGTGGATGGCCATGTCATCACACCTGGAACAAGTGTGAGTGTCGGATTATACAGCATTCACCACAATCCAGAATACTTCGATCAACCCTTCTCTTTTCGCCCTGAACGTTGGATGAAGTCTGAGAATGAGAGCCCTGAGGACAAAGAGGCTCGTGATCTGATGCGTCGAGCTTTTGCGCCTTTTGCTTTGGGTGACCGTAGCTGCGCAGGCAAGGCTCTAGCGTACGCAGAGGCAAGTCTTGCCATCGCAAAAACCATATTTTACTTTGATTTTGAGGTGGCGGAAGGGGATGCTGGAGAGCTTGGTGGAGGCAAGAAGGGTGCTAAGGGCCCAAGGGGCGAGGTTGGTGTGTTCCAGATATTTGATGTGTTTACGTCTGACCACGATGGCCCCAACCTGGTATTCAAGACCCATGAGAACTATTGGAACGAGCTTTCTGCCTGACCTGAGCTTTACTTCCCTCTAAGAGTTGGTTATTGGGGGAGGGATGTTATTATTCGATGTGACTCTAATCGATGCATTATGCCTAATTGGGGACATTAATAATCTATTAAATGTGGTTCATAATGCGAAGTTTTATTATTGTGTTGGTATTCCCCTTTTGTGAAGAGGGGCATTCTATTTGAGCGGGAAATCGTTCTTTGTGTTCTTGGTGTTGCTCGGAGAACATATATGCGAGCTCGGCTGATTATACTATGAAGGGAAAATGGTAGGTTAACTGGCTATTTGCAAGGAATAATATCTCATCCTGTAGCTAAAATAACCATCAACCTCGCACAGGGTTGGCTCTGCAAGCATTAAATTTGTTTTTGCAGATTAATTGCAGGTATACGTTCAAAAACTTGGTCGATACAAGGGTATATGCGATAGCAGACATTTTCATTGAAAACTTGGCTACTCTAGCTCAAGAAAACGCACTATGCAGACTAGCTGCTAAATATAAGAATTAGACCCTACTTCTTCATCTAGTCACTACTGCCCTTTACTCCGAAGTCCAGTCACCGCCAGCCTTGGAGTTCTGTACCTTGACCTAATACCAATTCTTAGTATTTCTTAGTAAGAGTCGGAAGAAGACGAAAACTCACAAGGAAAGCACCCTGTTCAATGGTGTTGATTAGGATATAGCCAGACTTGAAGCCAGCGTAGCTCGACCAGCTGCCAACAAACTCCAAGACGCCTCCAGCTTCCACATTATCGTCCTCGCGGTAGACATCGAACCAGCCAACCTCGTGCACACTGCTGCCGCTAGGGTTGGAGGGAATGGACGAAATGTCAAGGATGCTAAGGCCGGCACCATAATTGGACTGGTAGCTGTAGTTGCCCCAAATGTACCTAACAAGATCAGCACCAGCAGGTTTATATGGTTGGTTGACTTACTGGTTGTGGTCAATCGTGATACGTGGGGCTTGGTAGTAGCCGGTTTGCTTGGGGTTTTCAAGATCACGAATGTCCCAGATAAACGTTGTAGCATGGCCGTTGGCTCCAGGACCGCGACCGTCATGCTCGTCGTACTCATCATCCATTATCAGGTATTCCTGGTTCTCAGTATCGAGGACCCAGCCTTGGTGTGTGTAAGTAGCACCCTCGTATCCAGTCACCGACACGAGCTCAGGGTTCTTCTTATCGGTAACATCGTAGATGGTCTAAGTTATAGAATGAGTATCAACGCTTGCTTAGATAGATAGGGGACGCGCTTACAAGACTATCCTCGTTGTAACCGTAGCAAATCTCATGCCCCTGTTTTTTGTTAGAGTACTCCTTATATGGTTATCGACATTCTTACTTGGTACTTCTCGTGAGGTCCCTTGTAGACTAGGCACTGGGCATCATGAACGTAGCCGTCCATGGCCGCGCATCCAGGAGAAGTTGGGTTTGATGGATCTAGGGGCATCAGATTGGATCTATCTTGTTAAAAGAGTAGACTTACCACTAAGATCAAGGAAGATCAAACCGCTGCGGCATTCTGACGTGCGAGGGCGTGCTCCAACAACGTAGGCAAAGTTGGTAGCATCATTAGTAAGAACGTTGTGGGCACGACCATCGGGGAGGCTCTAAGCTATGGTTAGTATTGAGCAAAGAACACCACGATCGAACATACCCCATAAAACCCGGTGACATCCTTCGTCGGATCAAAAGTAACGGGTTTCTTGTAGTCGATGTCGAGCAGCTTCTTCAGATCAAAGATCTGAATATGGTGGTTGTAGGATTCACTGCCAACAACGATGTAGTGCTTGAACACTCGGATCTCTCTCCAGATAGCGGCAGCGGCACCAGCAGTCTGAGGCAGACGGCCAAGGTATCGAAGCTTGCCACCTTTGATAACCTAGGGCGGTTAGTCTATTTATGTTTTCACTGACAGGCCACATACCTCGGCAAACGCAGCACCGTCGGCTTGCGCAATAATGGCAAACTCCTACCAGTGTCTGACGTCCAGCCCCAAGAGGACGAGCCCTGGCCAGTCTTGCTACCCAGAGCCGAATGAGGTAGGAAGTGATGGAGGTTCACGTTCTTGCATCGGAAGAAGAAGTTTGGCTGGTCTCTAAACGGGACTGACTTGCCATCACGGCACTGCGCAAAGTGCAGCTCCGGATACTCCGAATCTTCGAGACTGGACGCACGCATGGAGGCGTGTCTGTTCCATTGCTTGAACTTCTCTGCCATGATACGCTCATGCATGACACCGTTGTCGTAGAGTTCAGCTGCACGTACTTCATCCTTGGGCATTTCCTTGCCCAAGGCAAGAGCTGCAAGCGCGAGGGGAGTGAGTACTTCATCTTCATCGTCGTACTTGCGGAATTGAGACAGTGAAGAGGAGTTGAACAACAGAAGAAGACACAACAAATGCAATATTTTGGCCTTTTATATCAGCTGCAGCTATACGACTAGGCAATGCATCATAAGCAATAGTTGAGCTGTTCTGGCAGGTCTGTAGTGGCCAACGGCCAATTAGGATAAGATCGACATGGGCATTCAAAAGTGCCATGCTGCCGATCTCGTAAAGGATGACTGGTAACCGCTCTCTGGTTGCATTTATGGGGTCACGTCTTGAAGAAGAAGGTGGATTTACATAGTTATATTTACTCGCACAAAAGAAGAAAATCGCTCAACTTCAAATCACGACTTGTTAAGATTACATATCAAGGTTCCATTTTTCTTTCTTTCTTTAAGAAATAGAGAAGCGAAAAAGCCTGTCTCGCTCATTGCATCGCTTGATGTACTGTTGTTATGGAGTGGTTCCCATTAAATTGAGGTAAGTTGGGAGGGTCCACGCAAGTTGGGGGCAATAGAAGCTTATCAGAAGCGATATTTCACGTCAAATTAACCTTCCCTCTTGGGCGTGATATCTTGCATTCTGTTGGTGTATATGAAAGGGAATAGTTCAGACATTCTCAAACCTTGAAGAGATAGAAGCTCCAAGACCTGCTTTCAATTCAAATATTTCACACCAAGCTTAAACACGGCTAGTTCTTGGCCAAGTCAAATCAACTGCAGCTTAAGGTAGCTTCTTTAGCTGACTGTAAGTACTACATGCTCCATGAATACGGAGTAGAGGAGCAAAAAGTCCCTGGACGCCCTAGTAGTCTAGGGTAGTTAAGAGTTCACAGGATTATTGCCAGTCATTTCGTAACTTTAAAAACCAAGTATAAGTATATTGGTCAATGATATGTGTATCCATAATTCATATAGTTAGATATAGCTAGATATAGCCATATAATAACAGCCATAGTGTCTGGTTTTAGGATGCTGCTTTATACACCAGTACTACAACCAAAGTGATGTATGGTGATAATGCTTGCAGCTCCCCACTCTGCGCAAGGACACAATAACAGCCAATGGCACCTTACCACAGTGTTAATCAAGCCGCCTCGTAGAGAAGACAAAAGTAACTAAGCGGCAGATGATATATGCAGTAACTAGGCTTCAAGTGTAGCTTAGTTCAATTTAGAGATGATTTCAAATAAGCCTGCTCTTACACGAGATCGGTTTTCCTACTGGGCACAGACCAATACACCAGGCTCCAAAACCAAGCCACAACAGGCTACGGACGCCATCGTTTTTAAGCTTAAAGTGATTGAAAATTCGCAAAACATGGAAAATGCTGATGAGTAATCAATTCCTTATCTAAAATGACTAAAATCACCCGTATCGCGAATGACGTAGTGAGGTCAGCATTGGCCTCAGTGGCTCTGAGAATGATGTACTTTTACCTTCTGATCCTTACATGTATGCAAATTGGCATTGCTCGTCTTTAATAGTTCCAGAATTACATGATGGCGCTCAGTAAACCACCAGGTTCCGTGATTGGCTCGCTCAACGAGGTCTGTATCGTGACGCCCGACCTCTACACCACTCTGGATAACTTAACTCGACTGGGAATGGGACCCTTCCGTGTCTTCAACTTTAACTCTACCACGGTTCCCAAACAACGACTTCGCGGTAAGGAAGGGTCCGACTTATATGAGGTCTTGGTGGCTTTTGCAGAAACCTCGGATGAGCAACAGCCCGTTATCGAAATCATGCAGCCCATTAAAGGTCAAACAGTAATGCAAGACTATCTGGACGCACACAACAACAAAGAAGGCGTCCAGCATATTGCTTTCCAAATGAATGACTTGCCGATGGCTGAGCGAAAGAAGCTCATGAAGGAGCGAGGATTTGAGCCGGCCATGGAAGGCTGGTGGAAGGGCAAAAAGGAGAGACACATTTTGTCTATTTCGATACACTTGACAAAGGTCTGCCAACTTGCTTCGAAACAATTGAGTTCTCAGAGGATTGGGAGGAGCCAGAGTGCAAATGGTACCCAGTGCCGTCGTCAGACTAGGAACACAAAGAGTCGATTCTTGCGCGCTCGCTCAGCTTAAACCATCCACGAAACGGGTTGCCGCCTGGCCACGGGTCATTCTCTGCATAAAGCTCGTCGATAAAACCTATGCAGAGGACAAAATCGTGACATAAGATCATTTAGTACGTGCCTAACTCGTTTCTGCAATTTCAGCCTGGATCTCTGCTGGTTTGTTTCCTTCCCTTTCCCTTGTCACGTCAGCCACGAGTGTTGTAATGTGCTTTTTTCTTTTTCTTTTTGGAATCACGATGTGGCAGATAGTACACACTTGCAAGAAATTGACGATTTTGCAAACTTCAGTCCATAGGTGTTACTGACTGGTTCTTGTGAGTGTAATTGTGACGAGAATGTGCCCATATTCAGAGCTCGCAGAGCTTGCTCATGTAAACATGTGGCTAAACTGAAGGAGGAAGGTGAGATTTATCTTGCAGAAGAGCAAAGAGGTAAGAGATTGGGTACGATCGAGCTTTATCACCGGTCGTGTTCATGGTTACTTGCCCCACTCCAAGCCCACGTTACGGCCTCGGTCTATAATTTGGTTCCGTTACGGTGGCTCCTTCTACGACTAAATGCTATTTCACTGGGCGAGTCTTTGACAGAAAGCATAACGGAAGAGATCAATACTCTTTTCAGAGATGGTTTCCCTTACAACGGGGACAGTGGGGCAGGTTGTCTGTGTCGGTGCCGATAGGAAACAAATGACCGTCTTTGGAGCGAGGAGTCCGCTCCGCCCCGATATGACTCCTAAGACTCTGAAATCTTTGAGATCGCTCTGTCAACTTCATTTACTCCGTCATCTTTGTATTCGCCTCCCAGGATTGAAGCATTCTTGCTTGCTATGCCGGCTTGTAAAAGGGGTTTGCCTTTGACTATTCGTTTTAAACATATCTGCAATTCATCTTGCCAAAACATCAGAGGTTGGAAAAATTGCTGTGGATATGCCTCAGTTGATCCAATGCATAACCTGTACCAGGTCTCAAACTATTCACATTCTAGGTTAGCATTCTAAAATGCAGGGCTCATCGCACCAACTCAGCTAAAGCATAATGAGCTTGGTTCTTTCTAGTCTAGCCTTAAGCGCTTCAAGATGCCAGAAGCTGTAGAACTGCCAGACCACGCCAGGGTCATAGCAAAATCCTGTCTGCGGCGCCACCTGAACCGCATTCTGGCCCTTACATAGACCATCTTTGCCGCAAAAGGCAGGGAGGCCTGACTAAGTAGAAATTCCTGCTCCAAAAACCGCAAGGAGACGTCTAGCATCTCCCAACGTAACGTGAAAAGCCTGCCAACAGCGCAGGATCTAGGTTTGGCTGGGTAGTGGCTAAGCTGGACATGTTGTGAGTGTAGTAGTAAGATAATGGGGATGAGGTTGAAGCAGATTGGCTGGAGGAAGAGAACAATCATATCGGGACCAAAATATGATTGTATGTTGCGTGATAATTATTGCTGGACGAAAGGCGATTGGTTCATGGCGGCGACTTTTCTGCACATAGTTCACTGACAGAGATCAACAGCCAACGTCTCTCATGAATTCTGCAAGCGAAGGCCATGACAGCCGCTGCCGGCTTTCTAGGTAACAGCTATGGTATTTTAGTATTGCGGTCTGGTCTCACTCATGTAAGATGCGATTTGGTGGACTCATTTTAAGTATATCGCAAGGCACTGATAGGATGATCTTACCATTAAGCTGACGCACGGAAATGTATAAGTTTCACGATTTATGAAGCGATGAGAGTCTGGTAAGGGCAAAAATTCGTTGTCAAAACAGATAAACTTGGAACCGGTATATGATCAATTGATGAGCGAGGGATTGGGTTTTGATTTATAAAGGAACGACAGCAGCTGCAACCGTCTTCAAGTCGTCGCGATCACCCAAGTAACTTCACACAACAATTACTGCTCGCCGTCAAAGTGTTGCTGTCGAACTCTCCCAGCCGGCCTTCACGCGAATGAATCAAGCTTGAAAGTCCTCATGGGCCGCACAGTCAGGCCTGACTTTTCATATGCCATGTCAATCATTCTTGCCTGTGCAATGCTGTCCTCGGTGCTGACCCAGAGCCCAGATCCTTTATTGTCGCGAATGCGGTTGACGAATTGCTCGAGCTGATGACGATAGGACGTCCAGAATGGCTCGCTAGGCTGTTCAACACCCGCATCCTTGAATGTGTAAATTTTCTCGGACTTCTTTTCCACCCATCGCTTTACAACCCGACCTGCTTTGCTCTCTCGAATGATAAACTCGTCCTCGATGTCGATCCTATGCCAAAAGGATGACATGAGGAAATTGTTTAGAGTAAGCGTTCGTATTAACCATTTCTCTTGATCTTGGTGGACACTAGGGTCATTCACCACAACCTCTCTGTGTTTCACCACGATTTTGAATGTGGAAACGACGTGACCGGTGCACGCATGTCCATTACGGCCTTGCCCACCCGACCACCGGGGAAACGGAAGCTTGCCTCCGCAAACTCATCACATAACTCATGCGGAGTAGGAGTCCTGACTTTGCATTCTGTGCATTCTTCGGGTTCGTCTCCCATGATTTGCCGTATGGCATTCATCGGATAGGTTCCAAGGTCAAGCATATTGCCGCCACCTAAGTTGTAGTCGAAACGGATCCCGCCTTTGGGGACTATGTATGAAGGGAGTTTTGCGATAGCTTGAACTACTTGTATATGCGGACTATTGACCAACTGGAGGAAAAATTGCCACGTCGGTTGGAAGCGGAAGTGCATGGCCTCAAGCAAAATCAGGGCCCCTGTTGCTGCAAGATTGGAGACCGAAACAATAATTCTGCTTCAGTGGAATTCACGGCTGCAGGCTTTTCCAAAAGAACATGTTTTCCTTGGCAAGTGCTCTCAAAGCCCATTCGCAGTGTAACCCAGACGGCAGTGGGATGTAGACGGCATCGATAGATTGATCATCAAGAAGTTCTAAGCACGCCTCAGTTAGTCATTTCACAACAATCGATGAAAGACGCCTGTGAAAGTGTGATATTCCCTGTACTTACCATCATAGGTCCCTAAGACCTGGGGTATGCCATGCTTGTTTGCATAAGCCTCTGCCTTTTGCCTTTCGCGAGCTACCACCGTTTGAATGATTACATCCGGGTGTGATTTTGCTGGGTTAATGAGCGCATCCGATCTATGGACTCTCAGTATCTTATTCGGTTTTGCAACAATTCTTTGCACTCACGCGATGTTAGCTGCACCAAGTATGCCAAATCTCAAGGCGTCAGCACTCTTGGGGGCTGCGGCGGCGACGAGGCCCGCCAGTTACGGCGAACGAAACCAAACATTGAGGTCATGTTCACAATAGAAACCTGGGAAAGTTAACAGATTAGATTGCTTTTGGTTTTTAGTACGTCCAGATGGTAAAGACAAAGACACCCTATTTATGTGGCAGTAGATGCATATTGACAACCCGTGAAGCTGACACCCATGATGGTCCTGGGTGACATTTTAGCCGCTTTGGGTTTGGAAAGCCTGACATTTTTCCTTTTCCAGTATGGGCCAGCCTGACATTTTGCCCTGTTCAAGTTTAGCCGCGACCCCTTGAATTGACGTGCGCTTTCCGGTGTGTCATCTTGTCATCTTGCCGTCTTCCAACTAACTGGCATCTAGCAGGATATACCTCCTTGCCCTGACCTATCTTTTTGTTTCCTCAGGGTCGGTTATCACGAGTTCACTCTGTCTTTGGGGTCATAAACCATTGCGGTGCTAGTTGCGAATCAATATTCTTCAATTTCGCCTGCTGGTGGATAGGTGCATATGGCAGCTTCAGGCTCGAATTCTCGAGGGCTCAGTGACTGCAACGTCACTAGTACAATGGCGACGAAAGAGCAAATGAAGCATCGAAAGAGAATCCAGAACAGGCTTCATCAAAGAGCGTGCAGTACGTGTTCGCTAGCATAATTCTCTCCGACACATATACTACGGCTCAAGTCTATTACTATGCATGAAAACAGCTGACACTATTTGAAGGGTTGCGTAAAGACAGCAGCAGAACAACCACGACAAGAAATTATCGGCGCGAATATACGGTCAACCGCTGGCGTCTCGATGAAGGGCTTGAAATCGTCCCAGTTCATGGCACCTCCGCAGCGGACTGCATGCTCGATTATACCAAGGATGCATTCGCTGAGAGCCATTTAAACGAAAGGAGAAACAGTATCGTTGTCTCCAGCAAAGAAAACCAGCTATCCACAGCGACATGGTTTCCTCTGTCCTTGGATCACATGCTTCACCTGATTGAATACAACGTCTTCAGAGGACTGACGGAGAACAAGAACATGATAGGACATCGAACGGTACGGTACAGGACACCAGAACCTCTACCCGAAAACTTTATTGACCATAGAACCTTTCCCAATCACTCGGTTATTCTGCCCCTAGAACCGGATTTTTCAGATTCACTTACGCCAACAACCGTGCAAATGAACATCGTGCATTCGTCATGGATTGATGTCATGCCTTGTCCAACAATGAGAAACAATTTGATCCAGAGGGAGCATGAATTTAGTCATTCGGATTTTGTGAAAGACTTAGTCGGGACTCTGATCGACCCGAAAAGATTCACACGAACTGCTTCACCATTGGCGCTGGCTTGGGCAGGAGAGACGACAAGGCCTCAGGTAAAGGATTGCAAATACCCCACTGCTGAGACTGGTCTCATCGTCTGGGGAGCCTTACCTCGTGAACAGTTGGGAAGTGACGACGAAATTTACGGATAAATGGGGCTGGGCTCTCGTAGGTTGTGAAGAGCTAATTGACTCGACAAACTTGTGGAGGGGGTTAAGAGGCGAGCCACCCCTGCTTCTTCCGACAGTATCTTAACCAGAGCCGCCACACTACTCTTTTATACGTACAATTGGACGCTATAAGTCTGTCAGATTGTTGTTGCTGTTGTTCTGACTGGAAATATGGTGCGAGCGACTTTCATAGTTGTAGTTAGTGGGACATGCAACCTGGACATGAAGTTTCAGCAGTTGTCTACCCAAAGGACAAGCAGAAACACGTCAGAAGCATGTAGTAGCCAGATAAAAAGCTCTCATCCCATGGACTAAAATAGCATAAGCGCCCTCCAAGGCCTCCTAACTGCCAACCTCTGATTGTGCCAACGATGTCGACTCCAAGAGCGGTGGCTGCCTCATTTCAGCAGCATATCCCACAAGCTTCCAAATGAAGCGGACATGTCTTGATTCCGTCCCAACAATGAAACCGACGCCACCGACTTAATAACTCAGGTTCCGCTGTATGACCAATCCGGCCCCCTGCAAATCTCTCCAAGGTCGCTCATCTCGCGTTAATCTCCCCTTCGCTGTCTGGTAGTTAGGCAGCACTGAGGCGCCTGTCCAATAGATCTCTTCTGGCCCAAGGAAACCATTTGTCATAAATATAGGGGCTGCATTATGCTCAAGAACTTCCCCAGTAGTGCGAAACCAAGCATTCATTCACAATAGCTAAGTAAAGTATCCTACACAGAGATCACTGCCGTTTGCTTAAGATTGTGTCACTGTACGATCCGTGACCTTTGTCCACATACCCCTTTGAATCCATATATTGATATTAGTGGTCTCATCAATAGGATGAATAGGATTTGTTAGTTGAAAATCAAAATTCCGCAGCAACTATCGACTCGTCAGCAGTGGGATATATAGGGAGCTGTTACAACAAGGCTAAATCATTTGCTTTACATACCTCAATGAATATTTTGTTTAGTTCCATAAAGGCAACGGGCTTGCCACTGCAGCCCCATCTTCCGCATCCGAATATTAATTCAACTGTATCAGCCATACGGCGCCGCTGGTCAGTCTCCAAATTGAGCCATCGCTCCGGGCGGAAGCAGGAGGCATCCTCGCCGAATATTGTAGTATCCAGCATGATTGGCTTGATATTAATAGCCACTCGAGTTCCTCCAGGGACAAAATATCCATCGATAGTGTCACCTATCCATTATTAATATGCAAGCTTTCCGGGGTTCCTACAGAATTACCTTCTGGAGGAGTTTTTTTCATCATTAGATGTGTTGCGGGTGGGTTCAAACGAAGGCCCTCATAAATGACAGCCTACATTACATATCAGAGTCTAAGTTCTGACCGAATATTGCAGACTCACCTGCAAGTACGGCAATTCCTTGCCCTCGGCAGCTTTAACTGGGGAGGAAACCTTCCCTTCAGAAATAGTTTTATCTACTTCATCTTGAAGAGCACGGTAGGCATGTGGAGTTGACATGAGATGTAGGAACGTTGAACGGATTGCATGAGCAGTGGTATCGGATCCGGCTAAAATCTGGAAAGGTATCTCTGCCTCGCATTGGTATTGAGAAACACCATGCCTTATGAATGACCCCTGTATTGTTTATTAGTGGATCCAGATGAACAGGAGCTACACTAACAAGCATATCCAGGTGATCTTCAGCGTCTGGCTCGAAACGTGCAGCCACAACCTTCTGTCCAATGCTGATGGTTGTCAGAGAAGATTCCTTAGGTTCATGAGAATTCTTACTCTATCAGCCTACCAAACCCCGTTTTGTCATAAGGTTTTGGACCCAGAAATTTGAGCATAAACCGATTTAGTAAAACCTTCCTCAGAAGGGGATTTCGGAACAAAGAACGAGCAACTTGACTTGAGTATTAGATGTTGTCATATAGCCGATCACATCCGTCTCTTGTTCCAGGTTCCCGAATGCTTTGCCATAAGCGATTTTTGTTATGACATCTAACGTGAAGAACTGTATTATTCTTGAAAAATCGACAGGTTTGAAGCCTGTCGCTGTTGCATACTTTGACCGTAGCAACTGTACCAACCGAGATAGTTGCTCATCGATATCGTCCTCTATAGTTGGCACTTCTTTCCCACCATAGCCGTAAGCCATTTGACCTTTTAGTTTATCATGTACGCGACTATCTGTCAAGGATATTAAGCTGTCTACCTCGGGATTTATCTTCGAGCCATTGTAGTAGTCAGATCTTCCATAGCGAGAGCGGGCGGCGCTCATGCGGTGGAGAACGTCCGCACTGCCAGTTATAACTTCATTGGGCCCAATCCGGACCAACTTCCCATACCTATCAAATACTGCGCCGTACGTCTCATACTGTTTCCTGAAACTGTAGCTCGAAAAATCCAAAGGTATGAGAAAGACGCGAGGAAAGGCCCTTGGATATGGCGGAGTCGAAACCAAGCGACAAAATATGAAAAGAAAATGTAGAAAACAACAGCGAGCCCGACAAGGGCCAGCATCGGTAGGTTAGAGTAACTGGGAAATGCCATGGTTGGTCTGGGTTTATGCGAAGGATGAAGGGAACAAACTTGACGGTGGGCAGAATAGGTGTGTTTAGGTGTGTTTTAAAACGTGGGTGAACTAATCGTATTTTTGAGCGACAGTATGTGACATGCTGCAGACACCTGCTTTAGTAAATATGTGCGTGTCATGATTTGCTGAGAGCGTTCCGGCCGGCAGCACCACACCCCTCCGGTGTCTTAATTAATGTTCAGCTGCATAGATTTATGAGATCCCACTTCATGTAATTGGCTTGGACCGCCTGGCTTCTGTGACTTTCCCGGTGTGGCTGACGCTAGATGCGTGATGAGTTGTCATTGCTTTCAGGTGTGACGAAGCTGTTCATTGGAGCGAAGATCAAGTATATTCGGCCGCACGTTTCAACCAATTATTTGTCTCATATTGTCACCACATGATGGGGAAAGCAACTACGTGCATGAGTGGAATAAGAGACTTTCACAAGTGATAGTCTGATCTGCACTGCAAACAGTCTCCCTGTTATCACAAGTATTTACCGTGATGTTGCACCCAACCAAACAGTTTCCGAGGCAACCCTGTGGGCTATCATCCAAGATTGAGCAAGTATATGTGGCAGAATATCGAACAATACAACTCTGGTTGCCGAAGTACTATAGACAAGTGCAGGAAGGAGTTTCGGATGACACTGCGACATCCTCTATCCACACTATGACTGACAGCCAGTGGACAAATGCATCCCGGAAGCCAAGCAATCAGGATTGCTATGAGAGATTCTGCCACAAAACATTTAAATCTCATTACGGTCCATTGACTCTACATTTCTGGAAATTGCCATGCGGACTAATCGTGTCGTTCAGATGATTTAGATGAAGTAGCCGACTCGACTGAATATGCTTCAATATGCACCTCCAATACCGAGGTCTCGGCTTCAGTGACACCCTTAACTGCTCCTTCTGGCTATTTCTGCTGTTCAAGATCGGCAATGTCATCATTGAATGTGTCTGGAGGTTGCAAGAACCTATTGAACGAGTTTGACTGACAAGCCGCATTGCTTGTATATCAGATGAGTTCAAAACTGCCAATTTTCTCCAAGGCTCGTAACACCAGTGTTTTGGAAATGATTCTCCCAATTCCCAAGCCAAACTCTTCACGTGATAGTTGCCGAAGATGCAACTTTCTTGTAGCTTACCATTCCAGACATGCCTAAAGATTGCGCTTGAAAGGTTACTGGACATACCATGCCAGAGGCTCGAGAATTAACAAGAACAAGAAAACGAATGAATGGTCCAGCAATGCAGAGAAAAGAAATCTAAAGAGACTGATGACACATGTGTAATGCTGTGAATAATCTGGGTTGCAAGTAAACAAAATACATGCGGCCGTAACCTTAGACTTTTCGTGCCTGGCTCTGACACATATGTTTCCATTCCTACCTGCCAGGCTTTATCGCAAATCATCTCAGAGCAGGATTGACTCGTGCAGGCCCAGTAGCAATATTAATAGCCTCTAATTATCGCGATGCTTAAACTCAGACTCTCCCAGGGTGGTTATTCTTCCAGATGATGCTGGTGAAAGTCCGGGTTATTCTGCTAGTATAATTAGCTTTATACCCTTCAGTAGCGAGAGGTGCATATGTCGAAGTTCCCCAGTATTTGGATTTCGAAGACGGAGAACAGCAGATGCTGAAATCAGAATAACAATTCAATGGACAGTACCTAAGAAGATGTTCTTATTACGAGATGGGCGAAATGAGTCATTGGAATAGTAGTATCCTGCTTGCATATCGATGTGGCTCGGGCCAGGCATCCGTACCAATGGCTTGCAGCTTGGTATTTCAGAGCTATTGTTGTAAGATCTATCGAAATAATCGCTCATGATCTCGGAGATCTGAGTAAAATGAGGCTTCGCCTGATGGTAGCAATCATCCGTGCTGGCGTTGTTAACACCCAAGTTACATAGTTCTCAGCTGCTATCAGGAGCCTTTACCAAGAAAATTTGCAGAGAGAAACCTGAGGCGGCAATCAAAATGCCTGCAATAAGTCCAGCAAAAACAATCAATGGGAGAAGGATTGAGAGACAGCGACTGTGGAGTCTGCTCCATGCCATGAGTAACTACGATAACTCCCAGAATCTGTTTGCAGCGCTTTTCGGATTTCTAAAGGTAACTTGCTTCCAATTTTGAAAGGTATTTTGGGCTTGAGAGTTGGATTAAAGTTGTTAGAATAGTGGTGTCGTCCCTTTGTTCACTATAGGAAGTTATCGCAGATAGCATCCCGCGTGCGAGGACCTTTTTCAAAGTATTATCATTATTGTTGAGATAAGATGTGTCTAATTGAAGAGTGCTATGCGCTGATAAGCAAAGTAATCCAAAGTCTACAACACACTTATTTTGGGAGCTAATTATACTGGCTATGTTTGCGACATGTGTCTGAATCTGATGGAACGATTGCTTTTATCAGAATCATGTCAAGCCACTTGTTTTCTATGTTGACGTACTCGGAGATTAGTTAGACATCCATAGGCTGCACGACGCGAATTGATTTACACGTGTGATGGAAAAGTTCGGGTCGCCACCCCCAGCCTCATCAGTGCAGGAGAGGATGACAGTTAAAGCAAGGTACATTAGCGAGCGTGACTGCATCCTTGTCTCGGAAACGTTATCCGGAGACTTGGGAGAGGCGTTTGGGAATGCATACGAGGCTGTGAGCATGACCAGTAGGCGCTTACCGCAATTTTCCGCCCTCGGAGCCCATGATGCCCCATGACGCCCATCCCAAAGGACGAACGCACAGGATCTCGCGAAGTTGTCCAATAAAAACTTCAAAAGATCCCAAACCATCAACATGCATGCCCAACATGGCTACACGGGTCCCCTGGCTAGTGCGCTACGTAGACTCAAGGCTGACAACTAGACTTCCTGACAAGGACATGGAAGGTGTCAAGGGGCATGCGGCCATTCGCTTGTTGGTATTTTCACCGAGCGAAGCTGGGCCGGCCTTTAGGACCGCTCATCCGCTTGTCAGACAGTATTGCTTACCCATACCGACATAGTCGCCGGATTTGGGTGCTGACCGCTGTTGGCATTCAAGCTAAGAAATTCTTCACCGTATAGCTAAGCGATGAAGAGAAGCATCAGAAGGAGCTCAATGCGTATAGCCTATCAACAGCTTTGCTTATGTCTCTTCCAACAGTCGCTTAAAATGAGTGCTCATTTTCATGAAACGTAATTATCTTATGAAAATTATATATTTCACCGCCTAAAAACAGAGCGTAATCGTATTAACAACAGAAAGAGTAACAGAGATAAAGCAACCTACCATATAGAGGTCACTCTTACACGTGTATAAGGTCACGGCCTGCTTGTAACAGCCTCAGGAGTTAGGCAAGATGTAATCATCCTGTGCACACCCGCTTATTGGTTTAATTTATCCATGCACATCTCTACCAAGTCTCCAAGCGTAGACGGTAGCAGATTTAAGAAGTACTCGTTATCTCTGACCGGGGATCCCAGTATATTCATGAGCCGGTTCATACGTCCTGCCACCCGAGGCGAAGCAGGGCTCCCCGTATGCATATTCCAGATCTGTTCAACTATAAAGGTTCGGTGTCCTGACAACTTAAGACTGTTTAACTGAAGTCAGGTTTCCCTCAGACCAGTCCCTTTTGACCATCGCTCAGCAACACCATCTATCATGAAGCTCATCAATACTCTTGTTTATATTACAAGCCTTTTTCACGCCGTGAATGGTCTACCATCAAAGACCTCTGAGACCCGACAGGCATCATGCAACTCGCTCCGCCTGCGTAAATCCTGGAATGCAGGATCTGCTGCAGAGAAGAAGGCCTATATTGATGCAGCAGTCTGTCTTACTAAAAAGCCATCACAGCTTGGCCTAGACAATGCATCAAGGCATGAGGACTTTACCTGGGTGCACAACAAACTTGCCAACCAGATACATGGCGTAGCTGCCTTCCTCCCATGGCATCGCTATATTATCCATGTATATGAAAATGCTCTGATTAGAGAGTGTGGATATACAGGAACAGCGTTTTATTGGGATTTTGTGGCTGACTCGGCTTCACCCATCCTTGCTTCTATTTGGGATCCTATTACTGGATTTGGTGGTAACGGTTCAAGCCCTGATGATAGCCCGCTCAGCTTCTGTGTGCGGGAAGGACCTTTGCAGACCTAAAGCTTCAGTTCCTTGGCAATGAAACAGCACCCCATTGTCTTCAGCGCCAGTTCGCAAGGGGTTATCCATATGAAGACGAACAGGAGCTGCTAGGTGGCAACTATAGCCCAAAGTATGTTAACCCTATCATGGCTCTCCCGGACTTCCTCAATTTCCACGCCCGTCTCGAGGGAGGTCCCCATGGTGGCGTACATATAGGAATTGGTGGTGATATGGGCCCTGTCACTGCTCCCAACGGTACGTCGTTCTCGGATTTCCAGTATCGTATTATTGACTTGCTGACCGCTCTAGACCCTATCTTCTATCTGGTTCATGCGCAAGTCGATCGGCTCTGGTGGATTTGGCAGCAGGAGTCTTCATCTAGATTATCAGAGTATGACGGCAATGTCTGGCCTGAAGATAACACCGGTGCCACTGCCACCTTGGACGACATCTTGCTTATGGAAGGACTCGCAGAGGATAAGAAGGTCCGAGAAATGATGGACACAGGAAGCCCTGAGCTTTGCTACAGATACTAGGATGTAATATCAGTGTTCGGTATCTTTGACGTGGATTTTGATGGATAGGTGACAGATTGTTGAACTGACGGGTTCCATAGAAACAGTAACAAAATTTGTCGACAACGAACTAGTTTCCATGGTCAACTCTCGTAGTCTCGGCTCACATAGATTCTAATACACTCAATATGTTGTTATATAAAAATCGCCCATTTCTGGGGCAGAGCTATTCCAAAGCGCCGCTCGTGGGATGTAATGGGATTTTGCTATCCGTCAAGGTGAGATCCTTGCGGTAGTCGGTTGTAAGTCCCTCCAATGTCTGGGCGTTGCCAAATCTCTCACAGGTCTGGGACTTGCTCCAACCGTAGAAAGATTCCGCCGAAACTTGATTTGCAAGACTTAAGAGCTAAAGAAAGCTGATAGACGGATAAATGATCACAATGAGTTCCGCACGTTTATACACCGACAGTATGTAATGAAATTAAGCGGATTTTCAAATCAGAGCAATATAGATTACAATCATTATACAGTAGGTCGCACATAGTCTGGAGTCCCAACCACCATCCTCGAGCGAGCCCAGCTTTCAATGGAATCCCACTTCGCACAAACTGCCTTCGACTTAGATCGCGGTGCGGTTTGCAACCTCATTGAATCCTCCCAGACGTAAGACAATAAAGCAGTATTCCCATAACACATCAAGGTCGAACGGATTGCTTCAATACAGTGATCTACCCAAGGTCAGAGAGTCGCGTTTGGCTTAGACAGAATATGCTTTTCGACACATACCAAGGTGCTCATTCATAGAGTCCCGTTCATACGTGGTGATGTTAGGATAATAGATATCACTGTAAACAATGAATCGGAGTTTTCTCTGTGCTTTGTCAGCTCCGATTTCACCTCAAATCTTTTAGCAGTTCAGGACAGCCCCACCAGACAATGGAGTTCGTGGTAAACGCCGATGCTGGCTAGGTAACCTCCTTCGGTGAGCTCAGTTAGGTTTTCGAGTGACTCGCCCGCTCGCGTAAATTCTGGGATCGTGGCATTGAAGAATGCTCCTGCGAACATTAGAATGTGATCCAGGACGATCATATAGTATCGCTTACCCTGCATCAAGTGGTCCCATGCCCTGTTCTGTTCCATTGTGGGCGGGCCGCCAAATTTATCATGATCCCGCACGCCTGCTATATCGACGGGTCTAGTTTCATATTCGATGTAATCTTGCAATGGTGCTAGTTGGCTTATTAGAGCCGAGTTATCGGGCATGCTTTTGAGTTGGGCGCTGACTCACACCACGAGGGTTTATGCATTGCGTTTGGATGTAGCCAAATAATACCCACAGACAGTAACAGCAGGATGTGTAGAAGGGTGGTATAGGCTTTCCACAATACGAATGAACGGGGTTTGTCATTACTGCTGGGTATTCTTCCTCTAGCAGCCTGTGAGAAGCATCGGATTTCTCACCGGCATGGCGACGCCTTGTGAAAAATTTCAACAAACGATGCATGGCCTCACAGCAAAGCTTGGCCAGAACGGGTGGATAGAGAAGGAAGAATTCTCTGGCCGGCCATGGCAGAGAGATGAATTAAATAAAAAGGCAGAGCCACGGGACAGAGGAATTCGGAGGGGCGTTTATTCAAATGTGTCCGTGCGCTATTGAAGACTCCTTTCGCAGCGTATTGACAGCCACCACACGCGGGCTAGCAGGAGTAACTAAACTAGCGTCTATGCAGGCGGCGTGGCGTTACACTGATGAGGAGTTAGGGACACTATTGGTGTTGTTAGACTAGTAGGAATATGCTTGTGAACGAGTGAGATAAACCACGCCTGTCACAATTGAAGGTTCCGTGATATGCTCTACCCTAATTGAGCTATGTAAATGCTAGGAGAAGGAAGGGCAAAAATAAGAGTAAGGCAAATATAAAACACATGATTAGGTATCCTAACTTATGCTATAAATATAAGATTAATCCATACTATAGGGCCGAATCTTCGGCTGAGATCGCAACACTTGCTCCTGCAACTAGGCTGACCTATATAGCTAGATCTCCCTTCTAGTCAAGCCCTTACAAGTCGAGTCATAATAGGAATTGTGCTCAGTACATCTGGGGAGTTTGCATATGGGAGGCTTCGGGCAGTTTGAACAATCTCCGCCGCCACTCCAGGCGACCTCGCGTGACCAGCCATTGTATACGCCCAGTCCTTTCTTGCCGGTGCAGATGGTGCTGCTGTCATACCTCTGGTCCACCATGGTCATATCGACATTCACGCCGCCAGATGCTTCGTATTTGAACAGCGTGCCACTTCCAGGACCAAGGCCCGAGCCCCGTTCCCACACTTCAACTCCTGGCCGGACACGATGGTACCCTCGTAAGACTCGTCGCACGTGAGAACGCCGTTTTCCCACACTTGCACAGTCGTTGAGTCTGGATTCTCGTCTCTGTTACAGTGAACAGTAAACACGTGGACATTCAGGCAGCCTTGGGGCGTCGTTGGCTTGGGGTCCGGCTTCGGCTCGTCTGTCTTCTTGGGCAGCTCCCAAGATGCGCAGCCGCTCGTCGTCGCCGTGGCATCGCCGTGGGGTCCACCCGTGATGGTCCAGGTGGTGCTCTTCACGCAGCTGGCACCGGCCTCTGTCGGGCTCGGCGCGCCACCGACCGGGGAGGGTGGGTAGCCCTCGAGCGACGTTGGCTTCGTCTCCACCGGCGTCCAGCTAATCTTGGTAATCCAACCCCACGCAGGCGGCAGACCCGGTCTACTGCCACCGTCGTTGTTGTCGTTGCCGCCGGTGGCGCTAGGACGAGCCGCCGGTGAGGTAAAGTCGGGCGGCGTGCCGGTCGGGGTTGGATTGCAGTAGTAGCCGGAGCAGAGGTGGCCGCAGTTCTCCTACACAACGGGCCCGGAGGTCCCGGCTTATACTCAACTGGTGGGCCACGCACCCACTGGGGGCTTCACCACCCCGCCGTTTCCTGGCTGCTCGCAGGACTGACGGCCCTCGAGGCCGCGCTTCCCCGATGTGCAGACATCGCCATTGACTGGCCCACGAGGGTATCCGTTCCATACTTGTTTTTCTTGTGTTCCTTGCGGCTTCTGTGAGAATGTCACTATTCTCGACTTCGAGGTCAAGAGGAATAGTACGTCTGCAGGGTTGAGAGGCGTGGTGTACACGCTTCGTAGATAGGCAACAAGTCCAGCCACCAATGGGCTGGCTAAGGAGGAGAGCATGTTAGACTCAGGCACTTGCTGATGAGGACGATAGATTCCACTTACAGAACGATGTGCCATCGGCGTATGGCCTGTACAATACGTCGAGGCGTCGGCCATCCGGTGTCGGGGTTGTCAGCTCGTCTCCAGGCGCCCACACATCGTGGTCTCCATTGTTCTGCTTCAGCGCGACGCCTTTCCTGTCCGTGGCGCCGACTATCACCATCGACTTGATAAATCTTTTGCACATGTACGGCCAATCAGCATCTGGCTTGTCATCCTCGTACAGGCCACTGAGAACAAAGGACACGCCCTGCTCTTCCTCCATGCGAGACATGAGTAAACCTAGATGCGGCGCGGTTAGTTCAGATCCTCTTCATCTCAGGAGAGTTTTGAACTAACATATCATATTTCCCAAGTTCGTAGAACCGTAGAGTGTGTCTAGAGGTAATCCCCAGACCATGGAGACCACACTTGTGCTCTTACCACTGATATCTTCTGCAATATTCACGAATGCTTCAACATTGGCTAATGAGCCTTTCCCAGTAGAAGCAAAGACGACATTTGCTTTAGGAGCCAGGCTGAACCCTTCTCCCGCAGCGTAGACGGCTGCAAGATATCCGTGATCTTCTCTCTCCTTAGTATCCCCGGGGAATAAGCCTCAGACCAGTCAGCCGACCACCCATCCGGGACTGGGAGCTCCCTGGGGTTCGCGTTCACAATGGCCTGTGAGTCCCTTGTCAGTATTCTGGATAGGATAGAACGGGAGATTTCCAAATAGTCTTACAGTTTGGCCCTTCCCGCGCCAAAAGGTATCCATAATATAAATGGTCTGACCTAAACCGGGGTTGTCATCGAAACCATGAGAGTATTTGTCAATCGTCGGCAGGTGATCGCCAGTGTTTTTGTCTGTAAATGAGATATCTTTGTCGAACGGCAAACCCTCGGGCATAGACATCATGGATAGGAACCACTTGTCCGTTTGGACTAACTCTCGTTTCATCAGATGCATGTCATTTGTGGCATTGATGGACTCGTCTCTTGCGGCGTCGAGGTGCCTCTCCTCAGAGGGCTTTCGGCGGATGAACGAAGATCTTTTCTCAATTCCTCGTTCTCCGGGGCACCAATTACTTGTGCAATCTGGCGTGAGATTGTTAGATGAAATTTGCTAAGGGCATTCCTCATCACTTACGTCTGGGAATTGATCCGAGCCGAAATAACTCGACGACTCTGGCCCCATGCTGTACAACTGGAACAAAGCTGTAAAATCCAGCTTCTTAGAGCGGATCTCTCTCCATTTGCCGTTCAGGCCCAGGGCTCCAAAGTCCCGTTCACGATCTTTCAGGGCGTCTCGTATACCATCGACGTCATACGGGTTTTCTGGTACAATGACACCTTCCGGGCCGTCTGTCTCGCATCCCCAACCGCCGCCTTCTTCGCTGCCGCTGCCGTCGTCGCTGTCTTGCCTCTTTTGTGCCCGTCAAGCTTGGTCTCTTGCTTCGGGGAAGTGTCATCCACGACCTTAGGTATCGCCATGACTTCAGGCAATGGGACTGCGGTGCGGCGGGTGAGCTTGCAGGCATTGCCAGTCTTTGTTGCCTCGATATCGCGGAGGTGACAGCCCGTGATCGTCGCGCATTTCTCAGTGGTCTGGGATGCCGTCGTTTTTGTTACTCCCTTGGAAACTGTGGTTGCGTATGAGAGGGTCGTGAGGCAGATGGAAGCCTCCTCTGGAGTGCAGCCGTCCGGCTTGGGAGGAGGAGTGAATTTACCACCGGGTCCCACGCTTTTATGAGTCGAGTCAGAAGGTGGAGGATTCGGAAAGCAGCAGGTACTTACGTGATCTTTGGCCATGGAGGCAATGTGCCCTTGATGGTAAAGCCAGGAGGGAACTTGATTCGATTGATGGGTGGCGGGCCACTTTAACAAATAGCTATCAGTGAACAATGACATGGAATGGGAATAAATCGAACTTACGGGCCCCAGACTCCTGCTGGCATGTTCCATTCCCATCCTTGAAAGTTAATGTTGAACTCGCTCCAACTGATGCAGAGCTGGCAAACAAATGTCAGGGTATGGTTCAATCGAGGACGGAAAGTCAAGGCACACAACATACAGTGAAAAACCAGAGCTTGCATGACGCTTTGAAGTGCTCGGGATCATCATCATCGCCTTCATCAGCGACTGTGGTCGGGACGGGGTGACCTCAAAGTATCCGGCCAAGTCCCAGTTGGGAGTTGATGGCCAACAGGACCGACATATGGAGGCTTTGAGGTGATATCAAAGGTAGGTGTAGGGTTAGCTATAGAGGGAGGGAATGAAGTAGGAGGCCTGTGACTCCTGGAAGGTCTCCACCAGTAGCCCCTGGCGGCTTTCCACTATCCGGAGGACGGACACCAACGATGGCAGGCCAGGGCGGCAGCTCAAGCGTCCTGACTTGGGTTTCGCCTGCGGGCAGCGTAATGGTAGTCGTGACAGGCCGGATCGAAAGGCTGACAAAGGGGTAAAGACCGACTCCGCAGAAGAGCCAGATGGAATCATCTCGTTGTAGAACTCTAGAGTATCGGTCGTGATGGGGGTGATGGGGATGGTTAGGGTGCTCGTGGTCCCCGGTTTGATCTCGATGGATGTGACATAGGGAGGAATGGAGATGGTTGTCTGCGATGGCAGAGCCCTTGGAGGCAGGACGAACTGGCAGGGAGCGGAGCATTGCGCGGGCTTATCGGTGTATACAGCTGGGTCAAGATAAACAATCTCACCATACTCATCTTCCGCACTATAGACCGTTAGTTTTTGGATCAAAGGTTCATGGGTATTGGGGTCAACCCACTTGCCGGAACCGGTAGCTTGGAAGTCAATCGACCAGATCATAGTACCACCAAAGCAGAGGCCATCTGCAAAATCCTCTTGGCGCTAAAGGTTTCCTCATCATCATAGCCGATCCACTGATCATCCCAAGTGATTTGCTTCATCATGGAATCAGGCAGATACTTAGGCGTTAGTCTCCGTTTCTTAATTAGCTGCTCAATCTCGACAAGAGACATAACACCTTCAAAGTTAGTGCAGGGTGCCGGCTTGCTAGGCCCGGCAAAGGGGCAGAGCAGGTCTGAACAACTAGGGTCAGCCAGGGTGTAGCCGCGGCCGTAGAGGGCGAGACCAAAATTAATCTTAGCAGGGTTGAGTCCATCGAACCACAGAGGGACCGTATTCTTCTCGATCTCTCGAATATCGGCTTGGCCGCGAACCTTCTTACCTAAGGTCTTAACGTCGGCATCCCATGAACCATGAAGGTCTGTCCGCAGTTTAGCTGATAGGTCCATCTAATAACTTACGCCACTGTCATACCGTAAGCCATGAAGCCGAAGAAGTCAACATGGGGCTCCATCGCCTTAGCGTCGAACCATCGTAGGTACCAGTAGTCAGGGCAAGCGTTAGACTGATGCCATAAGCGGTACCGTATGCTGCTCGCATTTCTTTAAGCAAGAGGGAGAAGTTGCGTGTATCAGCAAGCTTATTACCACCTCGCTCCAGGGCGCCCGGGTACTCCCAGTCCAGGTCGACACCCGTGAACCCGTAGGTATCCATATATCTCTTGACCGAAGCAATAAATGTTGCTCGCCTGGCCTTTGAGGACACCATCTCGCTCCTTTAAAGGGCTTGCCGTTAGCATGGGCTAGCAATAGGATAAGGTTGTCAATAGGATCTTCACCCACCAGGTCTTGTGTGTGGCCGCCTTGGGTTCGCTCATATCAAAGCCACCAATCGCAATCCACGTCTTGAGTTTCCCGCCCTTCGAAAGGTCGGTGAACTCTTTCATCAAGGTCTTATCATCCGGGTGCGCCTCAGCCACCTCATATGTAAAGGGGTTAATAAAGGCGAAGGAGTAAAACAGATGGGTGTAGCCTTCTGTATTCAGCTGCTTAGGCGTAACCTTATTGCACAGGCGTTCTCTGGCATTCCAAGACTGGTAGTACCCGATCGTTCGGCCCTTAGAACTACCACTTCCCTTGCGCACGAAGGAGAGCCTGTAATAGCGCAGGATCCATAGCCGGGTTGGCACGGGAGGGTTCCATGAAGGGGATCAGCATTATGGCAGTAGACTTCCGTGGCTGCAAATCATTAGCAAGACGAAATCTCTATATATGCTCTGCTTGCTTTTGATACTTACTTCCGCACCAGCCAGTAGCCGAACAGCAAAGCTTCATTCCGCATGGCATTTCTCCCTCTTCGCTGTATTCACCACACATAGCGGTTGCATTACATTGCGAGGTGCAGCCATCGCCACAGTAATCGGGGCCGTACCCGCAGATACCTTGCTTGCCACAACAGCTATTCTCGTGTCAATTTGTATGGACATCTTGAAACATTGAATAAATTCCCTAAAATTAACATACCTTCCGTCAATACAAGGGCCGTCTTTGCAGTAGAGCGGGCCCGTGTTCACAGGCTGCTCGGCGCGCGAGCTCAAGTTCGAGTTCACTTGCAGTCCAGATGTTAATTCTAAAATCTCAGGTATGGCCTGAGGCGGCGCCTGGGCCGGGTCCTGGTGGGCTGGGGTGAATTTGATCGTGTCCCGCCATGCTACGGCACGTCAGTCTCTGGATGAAGGAGAAGAATGTGATGATCATACAGTCGTCAGAAGTGGATTGCTTGACAATATCCGGCTCGTCGCCAAGAGATCGAGGAACGGTGTTAGGCTGATGATAGGTACGCGAGTGACGTATGGCGCTGGCATCTCCATAGCTGGAGATTAGTAACCAGAAGAAGCAGAGGCTAGCCACGCTCCAAGCGGTCCATCGCCCGGCTTGTGAGTACATGTTGGCGTGTGAGTTTCACTGCTCTGACTGCCATATTTTGAAAAAAGAAGATTGTTGAGAATATATTGATTTTTCTTCATCGCCCTTGCTAGGATTAGAACCCGTTCTAGCCGGCAAACACGAGAGTAGGATGATATGATTAACTGCGGTGGTTCTTTTGGTTTTTGTTAGCGCATCCTTCGAGAAGCATGCAGCGGAGACCGCTCCTTCGTTATCCTAGTCATCAACATTGATTAACAGAGTGGCAAGGGAAAGTCTTACGGTCTTAGCCGACGAGTTCCATTACGTCTCAATAACGTACCGAAAGACTATGAAATAAAACTGCAGGATGGCCTCACCAGTGTGCTTTTTCCGGCATCACCCACCCTTAGTTAGACAATGAAACATGAAGAAAACATATATCGACAGTATGCTACATTCTTGCTTGCCAGTATTAGGACAAAGCAATAAATCCTTCAACATAGGGCTAGCAACGATTATCAAATCATAATATCCTCGACTTATGTTGATAAAGATAGAGGAAAGAATGCAAAAGCATCCACAATGGAATTTTCCATAAATCATTACCAAGCCTTGCCTTTACCTCAAAAAACTTTTAGTTAACAGAAAATTGTAATTGGTATGGTTTACGGAGCCGGTAGTCTAGCTGATGGTTTTTTCACCATGTGGGGAGGCCCTCTTTGATCAATCCTATTCGTTATATACTACAGCGCTTCGCGGTTCGATTTCACATAGGATCACTATGTACGCTCTCTCTTCTGATCTAACAATATTAAGTAGTCTTTTCTTGAAAAAGAAGGGATCTGAACCTTTCATAGATAACCGAAGAAGCTCCGACGGCTGATGCAGGTACTGAGTTGATCCCTGTACCTTTGTTAGTGTATTCATAACTATGTGGATATAGGCGGACACTAACGCCCGAAGGCTAACCCTTACTTAGTCCTGGTTTCCGATGCGAGACTCCGTAGCGCTGTATTTTTGTTCTAGACTACTAAGCACAGAGCCTGTACAGTAATGGCCTGTGTAGCAGTTCGGTTGTGAGGATGGAAGCAATCTCTTATAGTCCCTGCCAGCTCCATAATAGAGAAATGTGTCTTTCCTTCACAAACTAAGCGCTCTTGTTTTCTACAGAAGCAGGAGACTGTAGTGTTTGTTAAATATAACATATTCTTCTTAGCCAGGACGAACAAAGATCGTCCATAGTTGGCGGAGTCAAACAAATTGGCGTTGACCGATATGTTCCTTTGGCTGTTAACCTGTGTACATTACCCTATAGCTTCTGCAGTGGAGGCAACAATAATTACAGTAGATAGCGGGCCTAACTAAGTCGTCATGTTATGAGGTTGTTCCAATTGTCTCGTCTTGGGAGATGTGAATCATGCGAATGGCTTCTGCCATTGAAGTTACAGCTTTGGAGTGAGTAGCCTATATACACTCAATTGATCATAGCGCATACCTCTATGTCTTGGAGAAACCCTTATCGTTTCAACCCAGCAGCGATTGATATATATTGCATATTGCGATCAAATCCGAGTTTGAATGTGTCTGGACTTCGATTAACCCAGATGAGAAATACTCAGCAGCAAAATCCACTGCCCCACAAATCAAGGAGCATGATCCAAATTTACCATGGTTGCCGTACTGTTTCACGCTGAGACGGATCAAAGCTGAAAGCACAAGCCAGCAAGAAGATGAATCAAGCAAGTTATAAGTAAATCATGCCCTATGGTTCACTCACACCAGTGTATAGTTGGGCGCGTTTCTCGCTATTTAAATCTTGTACAGTGCCCAGCCATCGGTCCCACTTTCCTGAGTATTTTCCTATTCTGTTGATGCCCGTTATTAACAGGAAGAACGGTGGACGCATTTTCTACTGCAACGGATTCTGATGTTCTATGACAAGTTTGGCATAAGTTGGCTTGGCGAGCCTTGAGGTCGCAATTGCTCTCATTTGGGGTTGTTGGTGCCCCTATAACGCTCAGAGTAAAGACGCTAACCATGACAGCTGGGTTCATTTAAGGCCGAGGCTTCAGTATTGTTAACACAGTCCTAGGAGATGCAGCCTTGGTTGTTTGTACCACACAGCCGAGGAGTGCACAACCAAAGTTCGTTATCGACATTGTAATCAGTCAGCCAAGGAAATGACTCGATCCACTGGTTGGACGCCCAAATGCGTAGAAAAAGGGTCAACTAAAATGTACAACCATGATGAACGGTTACCAGATCTTCTAGGCGCTCAAGACTTCATATGGGCGATCCCGATCGGCAACAAAGCAAAGTGGGAGAGACTTTAACGTAATATAGGGAAGGAAGTACTGCCAACGGTCGAGCCGTGATTAGTCAACAGCATCCACACGAAGGGAACACAATTGCCCCTCGCCGCAACAATCGGGCATAAAATAGCGAAGAAATTGCTAGGTATTGAAGCAGAAACGAACAGGGTGTGCGAATGTGCCGATGAATTGTTCAACGAATAGCCAGTCTGTAGGTTTGAGGACAACAGAAGATGCTTCACCTTCCTATTCACTGCTTGACTTGGAAGAGATACGGGCATTATTCGTCTGCGCTATAAGAATAGCCATCAATAATAAATTGCAAGTCTGTGATCGGCTAAGGATAAAAATAAAGTGGAAGGTATTAAAATACAATACCTGAATAATTGCTATAACTCAATTTAAGTCTATAATGAATATTTCGGCACTTCCTCTTTGCAGACTTTGTCACATCTTTTCCCCACTCCCTAGTATTCCTCTGAGATAACTCTTCAATCGGTATCGATGTATTCTTTTGGTTTTCTTGCGATTCCCTAAGCCTCTCCTCTGCCTCGTCTCCAACCCTTTTAAGTACATTACCAATATATTATTTAACATTATACGGTTTATACACTGAATTGATTAGGATACAATGAGAGTAAGTTTATATTGAGGTAAGTGATATTATATAATTAATAAAATTCTCTCTGTAATATATTAGTGTCTAATATATCAATAATAATTTGCCAACTATAAACTATACTTATACTAAAAATAATATATATATATTTAATTTTATCTTTGGCATTCTTATTTTAAAGCTTAATAATATATTCTTAATTATAATAAACCTATAAATGAACGAATTATATAATGTCCAGTATTAAAAGAAATCTATAGAGTATGATGAGCATCTGAGTAGAAAATCAACGTTATCTACTCGGTAAGTAAGCGAGTCAGCTAAAGTGCTGCATGCCTGCATGGAAAACTCGTCTAAGTGAGATATTAAGGAAGGACCCCGAGAAAATTCACCTTCGCTGACTTTCATTACACCGCTGGATTATCTTGGACAAATACACGAAATGAAGAATAATAATAGCACTCGAATATTCAAGCTCGATTGAGAACATCTGGCCTGACCCACTCCAACCTACCCGAAAATACTATATAACCCGTCACGATTCCAGCGAGCAGAGATCCTGGCTTCTTTATCCCTTTCCTCGCCCATCCCAAAGCGAAGAAACCAGCCCACAATGCACGCCAAAACCCTCCTGTCAACTGCCGCGCTGCTTGGCTACAGTCTTGCAGCGACAGTGGAGGTTTCTTCCGCTCCTGCAGGTTCATACGAAAACCCCATTCCTGGAGGTCAATTTCGTGAAGTTCCTGGTGACGAAACCCTTGAACGTAGAGGAGTATATGATATGGATTGGGTACTTGTGTCCAAGGGCTGGGATGGCAACGCTCCTGAGCAGGCAATCTTTCTGATTGAACAGCCAATTGACGGGCTCTGGAGGGGCTACGTCAACCCTGGTAAGTCGCACTCATAACTTTACGAACCTCACGAAATAACTATCGACTAAAACTGAAGTCAGGCACCCCATACGAAATTGCGTATGTAACCAGGTGGCCTGCTGCTGGTGAATCGGTGAAGTGCATAACGAATTCGGGCATCAATCTAGCCCTGTATGTGGTCAATGTCTTCCCTCGCCAGATTATTGACAGGATGTGCTGCTTCTACGATACAAACCATAATGGTCCCAAGTGCTAAGTCAAAAGATGGCGGACTTACAACTTGGGATTAAAACGATCAGGAGATAGATTTTCTCTCTGAGTTTGTTCAGGAAAACATCATCCATGTAGTATCAACATGTTACTATTGCCATAGCCGCGATTGGAGCTCCTGTGGAAAGCTGTTATGGGAAAGTACGCTGGTGGCACTGGTCGCCCTGGCATGTGATCTCCATAGACCCCCATCCAATAGTCAATGTTGCGCCAACGCAGCCTAGCTGTGTTCGGCATGATGAAGTCTTGCAATACACTAGATGCCACCCGTAATTACTTGACTATCCTATACTTAACGAGTTTTCGTAACAAAAGTTTTGCCATCAACCCACTACCCTCTACTGCCCGCTAAAAACAACCTGCCAGTGACTACAGGTGGCCGTCTTCCACTGGCCTAAGCCGAGTGGGCAACCGTCTTGTCTCTAATAAACTCTACACTTCCTTCAATATTTTATCTTAATGCGTGTATGGAGTCTGATAGCTTTACTGATTATGGGGAGCTGTGGAGTGCTAGGCTCCTCCTGCAGATTTGCTTTCTGGTACTGAGAGCATCCCTACCTCGTTTTTAATACACAAGGAGATTTTGACACTGTTTCAGGTATTGCACGCTTTTGAATAGCAGCTACTCATTCCCATTATAATTTTCTGATCGTACAGCAAACCACCATGTCCAGTGGCCTCTTAAATATCATGATCGAAACCATTGCGCGGTTCGTTAATCGTATTCATGTTTGGTAACTCAAATATTAGAGACGGGACTGTATCATCAATATCGCCCTTCTCTCGGACTCGAAGCTCGGACTTACACTGCGACATTGACGGTACATGTGAGCTTGCAATTATATTAGCCTCAAATCAAGATGCACTTCCAGGCCCTAAATAGGCATCGCGGAGACATTAAATCCGGATGGATCGCTAAGAAGGTTGCCAAACACTATATGCTATAGTATTATCAGCAGCATTCTAATTCTTGATTGCTTGCCCTGCCACCTATTCCACATTCTATAGATTAAGTGGTGAATGTTTGGGTGGCATCAAGCCTAGCCATGGCCGGCATTTGGCCACTACTAGGCATTGACGAATTAACAGAGCTCAATCTTGGAGTTGACGAGTTCTCAGAGGTCGATCTTTTATAAAGACCACCTGCAGAAACTCAGATCAACACTCAGTCAACTATTCCAATCATTCAAGTCACTATGTGGTTCTTTACATGTGCTTTTATGCTTTTGGCTGGTAACCAGCTTGTAGATGGCCATAGTAAGTCAGGTTGACTCGCGAGAAGCGCTAGTGGTCTGACTTGGGAAAAGATACCTTTGTTCGTCTATCTCTCAATGGCGAATGGGCAAAACCATTTCAGTTTATTAGGTATGCTCTAAAAGTCCATTAGTGGTATGATTTCTCTGAGCATAGGGCAGGAACAAGACTGAGCCGTTTGAGGAACTCGGTACGCCGTTTTCAGACTTCCGTGAGCGCTGGTGGCATGATCCAACATGGCCTGATACGGACTTCCCGAATTCATCCCGGTGTGGAAGAGACAATATGGCGCATGCCGCTGCTACCGAAGTCTTGCAAGTAAAGGCAGGAGACAAGTTCGAATTCGTTGCTACAAGTGCACCCCAGAAAATGGCGGTTGGTTCCCACCGAAGACATATTGGGGCGGTTGCCCAGAAGGAAGAGGTATCTGTAGGACGGATTCGAACGATGCCTGGGTAAGTGATTTCATAATTTCCTTGTAAATTTGAAATCGAAATTCTGACTCTTAAAAAGTTTAACCGTGTTTATCACGATGGACCGCTCATTGCATCCCTTTCGCAAGTTCCAAGTGGGTTAAATGTGCGTGAATATGATGGTAGTGGTGAATGGGTCAAAATCCACACTTTAGGACTCGCACCCTGAGCAGGTCCAGATGAACCATTTACGTGGCTGGCGAACAACAATAGTCAGTTCCAGGGGTCTCCTCCGCGAGTGAGTCTGGATTGTCACCAAGCCAGAAAGAACTGCCTTTACTGATTTGATCTAGTACTATTTAAGTTTACCACAACAGACACCCGCAGGTCAGTACTTGCTTCGAATTGACTCGGTTTGGCCAGGTCTTCTTATCAAATATCAAGACCTGGACCACGAAACAATTTATAAGTATGCCCAGACTTATGCCGCATGTGTACAAATCGAGGTTGAGAGCAAAATCGCCGGGTCGCTACCGAAAGGAATCCGAATTCCTGAAGACTATACTACAACAGGAATTGGTAAGAACATTCATCTTCTACAGCTTTGTCCTGGGTTTACTGACTGGCTTCATAGGTATGAATATGTTTATCAACGACAGCGACCCGTTTGCTTTCTATGGAGACTACATCTATCCTGGAGGACCCCTCTGGGATGGAGAGAATCTCATTCAAGACCGGCCTTTTCCGAATTAACCAGAATATTGTAAAAGGATGTTTGTTTGTCTATCTGGATATTTACCTAGTATCGCGACTGTTGGGTATAAACCTTTAACAGATGTTCTCAGCATGGCTGCCCTGAAGCTTGGGCTGTAGGTACTTGGAATTCAGGAACTCAGTCAAATGGTTCCAGCCCGGTGCCAACCCTGAACTGGTCCGACACACGACTCTAGTTCGCATGTACTAGATCACAGATAGGGACCAGCTCAGGAGAGTCGCTGTGTCTCGCTCTAGGCATTATTGATTTTGTAAAGGCTTCACTTAAGTATCGGATATAATCTTGTTAAACCGTACAGGCGAAAAAATTGATGCTTGATTAATTATCTGACTTTTACACCTCTTTCTTGATATTTATATAGGTTAATTAGCGTAAAGCATATTTTACATGAACGTGACCCTTTGAATGTGTCCAACGTAGCTTGTCTTACTCATTCACACCGCGTGTGCATTTTTGCGCCGGTTTAACACGGGTCACGTAAGGAAGTGGCCAGTCAGTAGTGTTAAACCGATTATAAGGTATACTAAATATAGGCTTAGAACCAACCAATCTTTTGGCTGAAAGGTTTAACAAGTAGGATGAGTTGACACCGTAGCTACGAACTCTCAGCGAGCTAGCTAGGGTCTCGGAAGTGACTGGATTGAATCTGGAGCATTATCTATATCTGCTTTTCCCCTTCCTTTATATATTCAGTCATAGTATCGCGCATCCGATGCATCCAAAGCTACCGAGTCGCAGATGCCTCAAGCAGCCTACTGCGGTGCCGCACCGAGACCCCCGCCGTGCCTTGGCTTGTATTAGCCTACCCTAGGCGTTGGTTTAACTTTAGAGATAAGTCCCTATAATAATATGTAGATAATAATTATTCTAATAGAGTATTATATAATATACTTCATAATTAGTATAATAATTTACTAAAGTAAGATATATTAATATTGATTATTAATCATTTTTATCCCTTGTAATATATCTTATTCATTCTTTCGAAATACACTCGTCTTCTTAACTTATTGTATCATTCATCTTAATTTCTCAACATTACATATTTTCAACTAGTAAAGGTAAAAGAAGATGGCTTAAATACTGACCACCGATATGGACATTATGAAGACCATTATTTCCAGCCTGGAACCCCCGAAGTGGCTCGAACTCAGCTAAGGTCATCGGATGGCCAGCAACCCGCAAAATTAATCTCTCCCCTTCTCAAAAACGATTCCAGTCGGCCAGATGCCCATCTCCAGCTTAATAATCTGTCCCGGCTCTAGTAGTGCCTTCTCATCGTGGGGATGAAACGGCCAATGCGGCGACGACTTCGCCGCATCAATCTTGCGATGGCTGGCACGCAGAATACCAGTTGGGCCGATGTGGATAAGTGGATTGACAAGCGGGACCTCCTCTTCGGTCATTCCTAGGTCTTTCAATGGAATATTGATATTGCGCAACACCTTGCCGCTAGCGTCCGCTTTACGAAGACACACGAACACGTCCATATCATCACTATCAGTGGTAGAAACGTGTAGAACCACACGGGGATACCCGACAAGGTATGTGCGTCGAGTAAAAGTGTACTCAAAGCTTAGCTCTTCTTCCTGAGCGTCAATTTGCAAGCTTAGGTGATCAGACTGATAACCGAGTGTGGCCTCTGCTGGAGGCGGGCTTTCGAGGAGGCAATTGTCCTGACTGAGATAGAGCGTCTTGTACTCGGCCTCGGGAATCGGCCAGTTTGTAAAAGGCCGGTTATGCTCCGGCTCCTGCACGTTTAGTAAGATCTTAGTAGACGACTCGCAATCCAGATCATGGCATGATGATTGGTCTATCGGGAAAGAAAGTAGAAATATTTACTCACGCCATTGAAGCGCATGATGGAGAGCCTGACACGCGGCGTCTTTTCCCAGCCGTTAAGTCGATCCTTGAGGAAATAATCAAAGTATAGCTGAAGGTCTTCGACACATTCATTCGAGTATAAATCGTACCATTCTTGGGTGGGGTGTACGCGAAGCCTGTGCAGTGAGCGTTGTATTAGTTAATCTGGTGAAGCGTCGTAGCCACATATGCTACCTGTTGAGCTATATCTTACCATTTGTTGTCATGGCCTATTTCCTCAAAGGCACGAAAAGAACCCAGTGTATGGAGGCCTGTTGAGTAACTAGCCAAGATGTAGGCTGGCACACGAATTCGGCTCATGTCAGCCCTCTTATCAGCCCAGTATTCATTCTGGAGGGGTACTTTTGCAGCATTGCTACGGGATCCTCGGCCTTGTTCCGCCCTGTGCTTGACATTAGCGTTATCGTCATCTCTCTTGAACAGAGCGCTGACCGAAGAGGCATTCCTCTAGATAGCCCCAGAATGCTGTATTGGGCACGCCACCCCGGCAGAGGCTCTCTCGGTAAAGATCGCTCGAGCCTTCCAGCGGTGCTATGCAGGCTAAGTGAGGCGGCTGCTCTCCAGCAATAAACCACTGAACCATGGCTAGCCAGGAGTTTCCAACTAGAGCGACCCGGCTGTTCGGCCATTCAAAGGTTGCCAGGTACTCGACTACATCGTAACCATCACGACCGCCTGCGCTAGAATGCCACCTACCAGAAAGGATGAGTCTATGATAATTCCGACACAAAATTGATCCTGGAGTATGATTTTTACGTAAAGAACTTACACAAGATCACCTCCTGAGTCAAAGGAGCCCTTGGGATTGATATTCACAACTGCGTATCCTCTGGCAGTCCATTCGGCTGGATCAGGGGCCTCAAAAGATTCATAACCTGACAGTTTAGACTGTGAAACACCGACTCGACCTGGAACTATGTCTACGGCGAAGGCGCCTGCACGGCCAAAAACTGGTTAGCGAGTGTTATATCTCCTCCAGTCTCGGCCCAAGAGAAACATAGACTGACCAGTGCCACTTTTACCATAAGGTGACCAAGCCAGTAGGATCGGAACTTTCTCAGTTGTATCCGCAGGTCGGTAAATATCAGCTAAAAGAATTGTGCCATCACGAACAGGAACTTCGATGTCCCGCTCATAGATTGTGTCTGTGCGGAATGCCCGATGAGCAGATGTTTTCCGATGTCCACTAGCAAGCAGTATTGTCTCCCGGCGAACCCCAGAGTATTGCGCTGCGGCCTGGGAAGGGTCGGGCGAATCCCGCTGAATGACTTCAATTCCACCGACAGAGTAGGCCATCGTGTTTACAAGAAATGAGATTTGTTGAAATGTTCACCACAGACCTTAGAGAATGATAATAATTATAGAGATGGCTCTAGAGCAGTGCATCATTCACGGCGGGATTGAAGGTATTATCGAGTACTGGGCTGATGGAGCGATTATGTAAGAACATTCGGTCGAGTGGAAGAGCTAGCACTTGTTCGGTTCTTATCCTTTCTCCCACAATAAGAAGTCCCACTTAGTTCGCCCATCACAATGTGTCAGTTATGAATAAGTTAATGTTTTGCTAAAAGTTAGTTGAGTACATTATGTAATAATGTACCTACTGAGGATGCTTATATGACACCCGCAAAGCCTAGTATGTCACTCCCAAGGTATCGCCTAGATGGCTAGGAAGCTGCTGTCGGGTCTTGTTCAACCAATGTGCACGCAGTTTGAATGACTAAGATAAGCCATGTCGGATAGATTCAAATAGTCATGTTTTTTTTTTTTTTTTTAAAAAAACGCTATCCCCGACATGCCACCACCGACTCGTGTTCGATATCACACCATCGGAGTCTCAGTTCATAACGCCTGCTCTCAACAACGAACAAGACTCCCAGTCCCTATGGTCAAGTTCGAATCCTGGTCTCAGCTCCACAAATGCTGGGCTCCTAGTAGCAAGACATATCGGAGGCTGCTTGCTATAGCTGGGGAACGTGCCAAGGCTGATTCGTCAGTTACTTTTATGGTGGATCAAGAAGAATGGGTCCCAATCACTGGAGATCAATGTAACTACCTAGTTAAGAACTCATTGAATGTCCGAGGGGCATATCTACATAAGAGACATGGATCTGATCCAATTGAAATTGGGGAAAAACTAGTAGCATTAGCTAGCAAGTAAATTAGCCGCCCGCAAAACATAAAAGGGCTCTTGCGATGCTGGGGTGGTCGATCCATCACCCTGGCCGGAATGCGTACGCATCTCGCTGAAATTCAGGGGCGCTGGTGTGCGTACGAGAGGGGACATGCTTGTGATAGTGTCTTGGGGAATTACATACTTGCCTGCATAGGTGAGGGCTACATTAGGCGAAACGCGTGGCTGGCGTGCCATGACACCTTGGTGTAAGCGAACTGTTTCTTGAATCACGGCTCTGAGGTAAGGCAGTCCCGAAAGGCCATGCACGCTCGAAAACCTGGTTGTCTACGCCGTCAATGTCACCAAACACCGTGGTGTGATCGTAAGCGTGAACTTCACTTGCGTCAACAACATTTAGCTCACCATCAGGAACACGGGACACGACTTCCTCGGACGGTCGGCCGTCGCAGGTTCCCTCGGCCTATGGATGTATAACCTCAAGCACATCACGTTATTCAATTACACAGGCCGGGAATACAAGAGACCGGCCTGTGACCGGCGCCAATTTCTTCGTTATTAATGATAGCAAAGACAAGTATTGGGCGGGGCATGGCTAGACCATTTCCGCGTTTTGGATTCCATCAAAAAATAGTCGACAAGTTCTATCATTACGGCTCAAGCATTTCAGCTCGCATTTTCCCTGTTACCAGACGCAACGGCGGTAGATGATATCAGTGCCCTCTGCCGTCCTTCTGCGACAAGCTAAGAGGACTAAATTAAAAATTGTTCATGAAATGGATTCCACTATATCTAGCAATTACGCTGAATGGTTCTAGAAGTGCGCGGAGCCTATGGCTTACAGCACCAACATCTCGGTAGGCGGGCGACTCATTCCACGTTCAGCAGTGAGACACAACCGCGCCGCACTGGTAGCCGTCCTACGAGATATTGCCGAGCTCAATGCTCACGATGTATTTGGGTCGGCTATTAATGGGATCAGCCTAAATGAGGCAGATTCGAGCATTGATTCTATTGCTATGCCAGGCGCGAACGCCATCTTATCTGCGTGACGGGACGCAAACTTGACTCTCAATTTCGACAACTCTCTCGCTGAGAATGGTAGATGGGTAACTATAGAGTTTGGGCAAGCATGTATCAACGATAAACAAGACAAGCTGCGTAAGATAGCACCCGGAGGTCGCAAGTACATGAATGAGGTGACGATGAATAATCTTAACTCAAAGGAAGACTACGCTGGAGTCAACTGTAAGACTTGTTTAGCCATCAATGCAGCCCACGCTCCCGAGACTCTGTTTTAGGCACCCGCTTCAGTCTGCAGTGATGATGCATGAATGGGGACTTGGCTGCCAGTACTTGAAGATATATCACATAGGTAGACGGCTCCCACGTTCAGCAAGTTGTGCGGGAATGTGTTTTAATACCTTGTTTCAACTTGCATGATAATAGAGCTCATGAGGCTTCCAACACAAGACGAACAGCAATAAAGCAACAAGTCGTAAAACCCCGATATCCTTGTCATTACTTGCTAGCCTCTAGATACGTTTAATTAGTTCTGCGCCACGGTCTGCATTCGATGACTTATCGATATACCACTGTGGACATGCCCATGTAGCAAATCGCACAATTGTAGCAAGCGAACCACGCCAGATAGGACCCTTGTTTTGGCTTAGAATATCATCTACTAACTGTCGTGCAAAAGGCTCAACCTGCATAGACTCGCCCTGGTGTGCCATTCGCTGCTTATATGCATGCTCTTCGATGCCAGAGTAGTAGGATGTCTGTGGTAAGTTCATCTTACCACCAGGCTTGCCGAAGATAGGCGTATCCACGGAACCAACCATGATCGTCACGACTCGTACGCCTAACGGCTCTAATTCAAGTCTCATTACTTCCGACATACGTGCCTCTGCAGCCTTAGCACTGGCGTAGATACCTGCTACCAAATTAGTATTACTGATTATACGACTAAGATATTGATATTTACCCGTCCACACCATAGGAAGGACTGCAGCAATAGAGCTATGATTAGATACAATACCCTTAGCCTTGATAAGTAATGGAGCAAACGCCTGTACCATAGCAAGCGGGCCCCAGATATTAATATCATATAGCTTCTTTGCCTCGCCGATATTAGAGTCAAGTAATGGACAAACAAACTCTGCCCCGGCATTATTCATAAGCACATCTAGTCGTCCGCCTGTACGCTTTGTGACGATTTCTTTGCAGCGCAGGATGGTCTCTGGGATCGTGACATCCAGCTCGAGAATCTCAACGTTTTCCATTTCAGCAAGGTCGACGGCTTTAGTCGGATCTCGTAAAGTCGCAAAAACATAATAACCCCGCTCATGAAAAACCTTTGTCATGGCCCAGCCAATACCGCCGGTGCTACAGCCCGTGATCAGGACTGTGTTCTTCTGAATCGTAGCCATGATTTTATGGCAATGGCGGTAAACTGGCCAGTGACGTTTACTGGAGAATAGCGACTGAGGAGCGATTTCAATGTTGCGATTTAAATGCTATGGACCAGGAAGGGGGTTGAGGATAGAAACCAGGCGCCGTAGTGATCCACAGCCACCAGTAGTATCAGAATGCACGTGTATCCTATGGGGACTTGGCAAATAACCTAACCTGTTGCTTGTATTCCATGCAACCAACACGTTAATACTGACATGAAGTTTCTGGGCCGACTTTCCGGCTTATCAATTTACAGAGGGCAACACGTCATATGTTAATCCATGTCCTGCAGCCTAGACAATTCGTTTCCGTGTTTAGCCATGGGCCGGCTTATCCTGCAGAATGCCTCGTTGCCCATCGTTTCGATGAAATACCAACATGGCATGCTCAGCGGTCGCCCCTTGTTGTGTGGCCTACAATACATAGAGGCTCACACGTGCCGATGCCAATATCAACAAACTATTTGCCTTTGAAACCGTGCATTCGTTTGCCTCGATATTTCTAGGAGGGACTGGGAGTGCATCGTCAGGTCATCCAGCCATTGCTACTGAGCGCTCTATCTTCGTAAATAGACTCATTAGCGGACGCTCATCCATCGACTAGATCGGAAATGCTTAGTTCTATCCTCATGGCGGCTGCATATGCCGCGGCCATCTGGTTAGCCTTTGTACGGTCCCCGCCAATCCTTTGAGGTCCAGACAACAATCTCGTGATGACTGACTATCCAGCTTCCAGGTCGTGATACAGGCAGGTTACTGGGCCTCTACTCACCCTTTGAGAAGGTATCCAGGGCCGCTTTTCGGCAAGTTCAGTGACTGCTACAGCAGCTATCATGCGATTAAAAGACAGGGCCATCTCACGGCATACCGTAACCACCTCAAGCATGGCCCCGTGTTTCGCCAGGCCCCGAACCGGTTGGTATTCAATACGGTGAACACCGTGCACGACATCTACCTCAACCCCAATGTGAACAAGGCCCGTGTGTACGCGCAGTCGCAATTCAACGCCGAGCTGAACATCTTTGGTACCCTAGATCGCATCCGTCATCGCCAGAAGCGCCGCATGTACGGCCAGGTTCTCTCGGACCGATGGCTGCGAAGGTTCGAGCCTGTCATGATGACCGACATTAGCGTCTTCCTACAGCAGCTCTTCAAGGCAGGGTCTGATCCGGTCGACATGTCGCCGCTATGCGAGCGACTGGCCGCAGACGTGGCCGGGCAGCTGGCTTTTGGGCATGCGCTGCACACGATGACGGACGAGGAGAACCGCATCTTCCCAAGGGCCATGCTATCCATGAACGCTGTAGTTGGTTTATTCATGTCTTGGCCACTGCTGTACTCGCTATGGCCCTTACTGAAGCGTTTCAACCATAAGAACAACTCCATCTTTGGTAGAGCGGTACGGGGCTTGATTCAGGCTCGCCAAGCGCTACCAAAAGATGCCCGCAACGATTTCTACTCCGTCATGGAGATTAACGACGAGAACGAAACAGAGACCAAGATGGCCACAGTCGACCCTGATGACCACACGTACAGCGCAAAGCTTCAGCGGAGCGAACTCTGGTCCGAGGCCATCTTTATCATGCCCGCCGCGGTGACTACACTAGGCGCGGCCTTATCAGCCGTCTTCTTTACCTAAGTCGTCACCGACCTGCATACGATCGACTCGCGACTGAGATCCGTGGCACCTTTTCATCAAGTGATGATATCGAGTCTGGGCCCGCTCTGACGGACTGCCACTACCTCCGCGCTGTCCTTGATGAGTCCATGCGTGCCGCTCCGCCTTTCCTTGGCACTTTTGGCGCGAGCCGTATCCCGACAAGACTGGCCCACTGATCGTTGATGGACACGTGATTCCAGCTGACACGATCGTTGGAGTCAATCCGTACTGCATCATGCACAACGAAGAATACTTTCCAGACTCATTTGCCTTTCGACCAGAGCGGTGGCTCCCACCAGAGACTCGTGAAGAGACCGTGGGGAGAAGCAGGCGCGGGAGACGATGCGGCGGGCATTTATTCCCTTTGCCCTCGGCGAAACAGGCTGCCTCGGCAAGCCAATGGCGTATCAAGAGATGAGTCTTACTATCGCAAAAACAATTTAGCTCTTTGATTTTGAGCAGGCTCCTGGGGAGAATGGGAGGCTTGGCGAGGGCAATCCTGGCAGGAAGGATGGAAGAGACAGGGTGGAGGAATTTCAGCTTTATGATATTGCGACTGCTGATCATAAAGGACCCGTCTTAGTATTCAAGCCGAGACTGAGATAGCTGGTGACTATACCACTACTCCTGATCTGCAGACGTGAATAGGCTCGTAGAGAGACACCGGTACACTCTGGACAAAGACGATGGGCAGCCTTGTTGAGGAATGAGGTCTGCTAACCTGATTAGGTATATTTTTCGTAACTAAGGAATAATGTGAGATTTATTTTATGCTACTTAGGTGCATATCATAACAAACCGACGGAGACAAAATGCAACGAAACAATGAATAACCGGAGATTGAAACGAGATCATAGCAAACTATCGTTAAAAACAGTCAAGATTTGACACATCGTGGTATTCGAGATTGATGTACGTACGAGACGATAGAGCCAACGCCAACCTCTGGTGGTCTATGACCTAGGTAATGGAAGGGTCGATTTAAGGACAAGATATATTGGCTGCAAACTCCCTGACGTGTCAGGTCGTTCTTTCGGCCAGTCTTTAGCTAGCACCTGTAGTACAGGTTCAACTACGGCTATAAGTCCTATTATTATGTTAAGCATGTAAACCACGCATTGAATTGTCTAAAGAGCTCTGTTATAGGCTGTTGGCATGGAGGAGCTATCAGTATCGGCTCTTTGTCAGACAAACTGACCTTAGCCTGACCGCCTTGGAAACTCTTCGAGACCTTATTACTTTCCATACAGAATCATCACTACATTATGCCAGATATGGACGCCTTTGGACTAGACATATAATCGAGATCAACAGGGACTAGTCACAAGGCTTTTAATTTAGCTCTATTGTACTGTACTAACATATTACAGAACGATATTAATCTTTATTCGGATCCATAGTTTTCAAAACGGATCAGGTCAAGTATTCTAATCAAGTTCCTACAGAACACATTATGGATTTAGTTGTATTATTCTACATAATTGAGGAAGGTATTAAGGTGAGAACTGTTGGCAATGCCTATATTATGAGTCTCCGCACTGCTAAAAGACTATCAGGGTGCCTTGGATAAGTCGCTTTGCGGTTTTATGTCGCCCTCTCTCGTGGGACTTAGGCGCATATTTGGAGGATTGAATGGCGCAGGAGACTCTGAATAGCTTTTTGGAAGATAAAATTATTGCTTAGGAGTATGTAATTGCAAATTCTAGGCAGTGAATATATAAAGTAGTGACACATTTAAAGCTGCAAGCGTCTGAGACTATGTCTGCCTACCCGGGAGGCTTCCCACCATATGCAGCATGGCAAGACACCAACCCAAGATCTACCCTAGACTATCTTAGCTAAGCACTTCTGCTGGCCCCGCAGGGATACGCCAGAAGGCCAGACGTTAATACTACTACTACTACTATGACAAGACGCCGGAATCAAACAGGCCAATGCGCAAGAACACTCCTAGTAGTACTGCTACATGAGGTGGATAGTGGAGTTGCACAATATCTGCACACATTGTGGCTGGATAATGTGAACACGTGCTGTGCATAAAATTTTAACAAGCTTGTGTAAATAACACAGCAATCTTTCCACACGCTTCTGAGAGGAGCAAGGTGCGACGCACATGCACATGCGTTAGGTGCGGGAGGAGGCCCTTTTCCTACAATTCCGTAGCTGGGAACTTTGCCCTGTTGGCAGAAGCTGTTGGTTCGTGAGCACCACAACGTGTAGTCTCGTTGGGCGGTTCTTCCATGGTTGCATTGGCTGCGCATATAAAGTGGAGTGCGGCACGGACCGACCGGAAACCTTGGACGGCTCGCTGTCAGCTAGCGGCGTGCCATTAGAACGCAGGTAATGTGGGTCTGACTCACCAGGATCAGAATCCCCGAGTTACCGACCTGTTGGTTGAGGCGAATAACGTGAGGGGTAAAGGGGGTTAAAGGAAACGGGAAGGAATCTACTTGATTCGGTGAGTGCGGACAAAGCCTGCTATCGCACTTAAACAGATGTTGGCCGGCCAAGTAATACTGGACCCGTATTGAGGCTAAGAATATGTATTTCTACAGGCTGCAATTTTCTACCGGCGATAAGTATGATATTCACCGATCGTGTTGGTCCCTATGCTAGTTCGCCTGTGCCAGCCCAGTCTTTTTAATGAAGTCAGCACAACGTTCGGCCACCATTATCACAGGCCACATAGTGTGAGTACTGGGAATTCTCGGAAAGATACTGGTGTCCGTAATACGCAAGTTCCGCAGGCTGTGTACGCGTAGTCGCTGGTCGACAACCCCTGCCTCAGGACTGTTGGACATGCGGCATGAACAGGACGGATGCAAACTGACAGTGGCCACGCTTCGTATATACCTATGCAGCTCTTCTTGCGTTACCGTTGCCCAGGTTTTGGGCGTTTGTAGCTCGTTGATACCCTCTCGCTGAATGAATGAGTTATCCAAGGAAGCAGATGGAAGAGGGAGCTGGGTACTGGTTGGCCTAGCCATTGGCGTGTCATATCCCTCCACCTCAGTCTTGTCCCACTCGGCTAATTTGTCAAGGTTGTTTCCCGGAGCAAAGGCGATGGGAACAGGATGAGGATATCCAGAGGTTTGAAATTCCGCCGCTAGGCGCATAGCAAAGCGAAGAGCTTTACGCGCAATAGGCCAATCCCGTTCGTCACGAAGTGTGGGTGTGTAATACGAGGATGAGAGAGAGGGTCAGTACTAGATAGCTGTACCATCCCTGTGGAGTAGGGTTGCGTGATGCAAGGATAGAGTGTAAACAGCGGTCGTCCAGGCACGGGTCGCTTGAAAGACGTGACGGCCATGATCATGACTTCAAGGTTGGGGCTGTTCCTTGGTTGGGTGATATCCATGTTATCATCCCCAGTTTCTGGGTCGCGGGCTTGGATGTTCATGCTTTGCTCATCGATTGCGCCGGTGCGGGCAAAGATCGTACTTGTGTTTGAGCCATGACTCATAAGGCCAATTCCCAGGAAGAACCAGAGCAGCATATGCCATATACCGAAGGGTATCCACTCGAGAATGTGAATAGTTTCTTTGCGTGTCATTTCCAGCATGATGGGAAATGCGTAATGATCCGATAAAGATTTGCCTACATAAGGCAAATTGCGAATAACTGGAATGCCATGGGAAGCAAGCTCCTCCCTTGGCCCTACGCCACTGAGCATCAGCAGCTGGGGGTTTTGAACGCGCCACAACAGAGGATGATTTCCCGTTTCGCCTTGACGTAGCCATCGTGACATGTGGTGCCATGTTCAAGGACAGGCCTAATATGCACACCGCGAACGTAGCCATCTTCTTCGCTGATGTCTAGATGGGTTGCCACAACCCCCGTACAAACGACGAGATGATTTCTTCGGGCAAGCGCGATCCCCTTGTTCAAGAATGCCTGGTATGCTGTCCTCCTCTGCGCAGAACCGTCCACGGCATGGTCTAAGCGGCATATCCCCATAGCAGGTGCAGTGGGGTCGTTGACATCATCGACCAAAGGCAAGCCGACACGGACTGCAGCTTCGTCGATGCTAGTATTATTAACTGGCAGCACGACCAGGCGAAAAGGGGTTCAAGGCCAAAGGAACTTACTACTTGCCCCAAAGGAAAGGCGTCTTGTACTTGCGAAGCTCCAAGGGACCTGTGGCTGATTAGCTGGAGTTGGTCACTCAATAGAATGTGAAACGAGCCTTTATGGTTTCTGTATGTAGAATCTGGATGGGCGATTGAATTCTCACTCTTGCGGAAGTATGGCTCAACACGATCCCAGCCCCAGTCGTCCAGACCCATCTCAGCCCATGAGTTGTAGTCCGCTGGCGGGCCTTGTGTGAAGATCATTCCGTTGATACGAGAGGCGCCTCCAAGGCTCTCTGACGTCCAGAGCTTCATCTTCAAATTGTTTGCGTTGGCGACGGGCTCGGAGAAGCGATCACTGACAACTTGCAAGGCATCTCCGAAGAGAAAGTTCTGGCTCATGAGAGGGACGCGCGATAGCATGCTATCTTTACACGGCCTTTTTCGAGTACCAAGACAGAGACATTGGGATCCTCAGACAGGCGTGATGCCACGACGCAGCCGGCCGTACCACCTGTGATTTTGTTAGCGGGTAAGCTAGACAAGGCATGGGTCCTTGGTAACACCTCCGACGATAATATAATCATATGTCTTCCCATCAATGGAAGCCGCCGAAGCCTCGGGATATGATGTAAAGAAAGCCATTTTGCTCAATACCTGCGGATGTTGCAACATACTTGACATAGCACCGAAGGAAGCAGACGTTGATGGAGGAGGTCCTTACGATATCCGAGGATAGATTCCTATTGGTCCGCCTGCATGTTCGGTGACCGGATATCTTGGTCCACCGCCTCCATGCGACGTTAGTCGGACCAGAGCGGCAACTTTTCTGTCGTTGTGCCGCGAAACCCTCCTTGTTTAGGATAAGCAATTCTTAGAGGTGGGTGGGACCACAAACTGACAGTCCTATAGTTCTTGCTGATGCTAACACAAAGGTACCAAACTCAATAAGAAGTCTCGCAGCTATGTTCAGCCCTGCTAACAAAGCACGCAGTATCCCAATCAACCGTACATGATCTCTTTCCAGAATCCTACCGTCATCATCCCAGCCACTGCATTGAGGAGTTCAAGGTGCGCAGAGCCGGCAGTGGCTGGGTTGACAAGGAGCTGGCCCACGGCTTCAAGTATGACCTCACGAATGAAGTCGACAGCTTCATGCCGACGATTCAAGAGGAGATCATACTTGGCAGGGTGATGTTTGGTGCGCCGTTGAACCACGAAGAAAGTGGCTTTCTTCGTCCATCGACCACGCCGTCTATACTACGACCTATTCCAACTGACTGAGTCAGTTCCACACCATCCTGCTCTCTATAGTGACCCAACTTCTTCCCCAGAAGCTGGCGATAGAGCGGTCTAAGAAAGGCATCATGAAAGTCATCAGACTACTACTGTAGAAGCATATGGGCTGTCCATAGGGCAACAAGGCCGAGAGCATTGCATTAGAGGAAGTACGTCTCGTGAGGTGGCTGCTGAAGCGGTACAGGCCGAACAAGAACCTCAAGTTCTCACCGTTGCTCATGCGCGATCACTACTCGCTCTGCTTTGCAGCCATCCGTAGACCAACGTTCTTGCTTGGCCATGCAATCATTGACCTAGCCTCGTGCGCTCGGTACGTAGCATCTTTACGGGCAAAGATTGACCGGGAACTTGCCCTTGCCTCGTTCGCCGGTTGGACCATGGAAACGGTGGCTGGACTGGCTTCATGGACGCCTTATACAAATAAAGAAAGAAATTGCTCGCGTGAACCCGAATGGAGTCAGTAAGTTACCATATACTCCCATCTGAGGTTGCTGTCTAGCCTCTTCTAGCCCTTGGCCCTCGAGTAGGTTCGATTCTAGCTAGCAATTTCCCAGTTGTATGGCTGCGGAAAACGAAAAACCAGTCACATTGTCGACAGGGCATGTCATCCTGTAGAGACGCTTATCGCGGCCACGAACCCGCTGTATTACCCGACAACGACGCCCGGGATCAAGAGCCCGGCCAAGTTCTGCCCCGAGCGCTGGATTACAGATCGCTCGGATCGGCACCAAAATCCCATTTACCGTTTCGAATCGATCATAGTGGACTTCCTTTTTATTGGCACAGGCAAGGATACCTGTTCAGGACGGCCGTTTGGGTTCTCTATGGCTATGTCATGGCCTACATCGCTAGCAAGTGGGATGTACGTGGGGGCCAACTAAGTTCATGTGGATTTAATATATCTCTGCTGCCTCCCCACTGTGAAGTATATGAATCATTTGGGGTGAAAATGAAACAGCTGGTACCAAAGAAGTATAGTGTCCGAGTAAAGGGGAGAGATGGCCGGTGGCCGACAGGAAGAGAGATGTGCGCTTTGCACTGAGCCAACCACTCGACCGACCAACTGATTGACGAATGGATAAACCAACACTAAGAAGTGGAGTCCACCATGTGATTCAAACAGCCAACGATAAAAGATCCGAGCCAGGAGGTTCACGTCGAACAGTTGCCGATTTCGCTTTCCCGCGTCGGACTTCGGATCGAAGAATCCTGCGCTGCTGCTGCTGCTACCTTGGCTGACTGCCGCGTGCGAAGTGAAGATCTGTCAAAGCCTCCCTTAGCTTGAGAGCCAACCCCATTGCCCAGTTCCAAAGGGTATCTGTTCGATCCAAGCTTGACCCCATATCGACCCCATCTCGGCCCTCGTATTTCATAGGACTCATTGTCTAAATCCTGCTATCTGCCTCTATCTTGAACCTATTTCTATTTGCTCGGCTTACCTGACACCACTACTACTAACCTTACTCGTCTAAATGGCTTCTGAGTACGAAATTCTCATTGTAGGTGGCGGTCCCTCGGGCCTGAGCGCCGCCGCATCTATCGTGCGCCAGGATCACAAAACTATCATCTTTGATTCGGGCAAATACAGAGGTGCGCAGAGCATACACATGCACACAGTTCCCAGCTGGGATCACCGCGATCCTGCTGAGTTTCGTGCCGCCTCCAGGGGTGACTTTGATCGCTACGGCTCCATCACCGTCGAGAACGTGGAGATTGAGACCATCAAGCAGCGCGAGGATGGGCTCTTTGAAGCCGCGGGTGGTGGCAAAATGTGGACTGGCAAGAAGGTCGTCCTGGCCACTGGTGTTGAGGACATTTATCCAGACATCGCCGGCTATGCCGAGTGTTGGATTTCAGGCATGCAAGTCAAACCCCCTCAGGGTCTATTTCTTCTCAGCCCTGGCCCTGGTGGGCTAAAATGCAACTTGGAAGGCTAATTCAAATACCCTCCACAGTTTCCACTGCCTGTACTGCCACGGCTGGGAGGAGAAGGCACGCCGTCGGCCGGTATGCTTGCCGAGGGCGACACCGGCGCCGCCGTAACGGCTCTGCACTTTGCGCGACAGGCGCTGCGCATGTCGGAGAAGGTGACGCTCTACACAAACGGCAACGAGCAGCTCGGCAAGGAGCTGGAGGAAGCGCTCGCGGCCGCACCAGCGCCGATGAAGGTAGACACGAGGAAGATCAGCAAGCTGGTCAAAGCACCCGAGCGAGCTCAGATCACGCTGCACTTTGACGATGGTAGCAGCCAGACTGAGGCGTTCCTAGCGCACAAGCCCAAGACAAGGCTTCGTGGCAACCTGGCGCAGCAGTTGGGCGTAGAGATCACGCCCATGAACACGCTCAAAGTCAACCCGCCCTTCAACCAGACCAACATCAAGGGCGTCTTCGCTGCAGGCGACTGCTCCACACCCATGCAGACAGCCACTGCCGCTATCTACACGGGAACCTGCGTCGGCGGCGGTGCGCCGCTTCAGATTCAGGCTGAGACCTACAACCAGCGTGCCATCTTCTAAGTCCTTCTAGAGCCCTGTGCTTCCCTCTTCTCCCAATGCGCTGTCCTGGACAGAAGGGGAAAATGTTTTTCTGTGTGTTTTATCTGTCTGTTCTGCGCGTTCGTCTACGAAAGTGAAGGGGCTAAGGCAGCAGTTAAGTGTGTAGACTAGCGAATTGATGGTCGAAGGCTCTTGACGCACGCTTGACTAAGAGACAAACGCCCGAATCCCGATGCTTTGTTTTTCTAGCTCTACATGGAGGGTGTGTAGCTGCTGTCACCCACTTGGCCATTACAAGACATGTGCAAGGTGAGCCATCGTTGATAAAGCTCAGCCGGCTGGAAGTTCTCAAACTGTACCTCCAGTATATTTTGCCCTGCATAAAGACAGATGATACCATCATCACCCCGCTGAAGCGTGAAATGGCATCATTATGTTTCGGTTGTAGCTGTCTCAAAGGGGGCAGATACGAGTTATTGTATTCGCCACCATGAAAAACTTTGGTCGATGAAACTATCTACTGCCAGTGACTGGAGGCTTATCACCTTCCCAAACCTATCCCCGATTTCGACTTTGCCTTGACCGCAAAAACGAGCACAGGTGGGTTTCTGCTTGTGTTCATGGGGAGCTCTTCGTTTTCACTAGTACTTCACCGCGTCATCTCACATAAGCAAATGCTAGATTCATATACCGATCAATGGCTTGTTGGTTTTGATCTGGATCCGGTCCAATCAAAGCCCTGTAGCCGGTTGGCTGTGCCATGCACAGCTAAGCACAGCCAACCCTCGTCGGGGGCCGCTTACCTCGCACAAGATGGTTTAGAGGGCAGCTATCGGGCAACAAACCACTGACACACTTTGGCCTCTCCTCCACGACAACTGAATATTAGCAAAATGGACAGCATTGATTTGTTTGACGACGCTATCGTTCTTGAAGAAAGTGACATAGCCGACTACAATGAAGCCAATATCCTTCCAGAGCCCCTGAGTCGCAGGCTGCCATTATAGAATGGTTGCAGCCGACATGCTTCAACGCAAAAGATGGTGAATACCGCAAGCATCTATCATCTCGAATGGCCAATACTGGGGTTGGTTGTGGAGTCCGCTTCATTACGCAAGTGGCTTGATGACGGTGACCACGGTATGCTATGGCTCAAAGGCATTCCTGGGTCTGGCAAATCTAGCTTTGCCGCGAATCTCATCTCCGAACTATCCAAGCGGGATGTGCCGGTCCTGTTCTTCTTCTTTCGTCAAATCATCGATGCCAACCACTCTCCTATTGCCTTACTCAGAGACTGGTTGACGCAGGTACTTAGCTACAGTTCTCCATTACAGGCACAGTTGAAGAAGTACTTAACATCTTCTCGAGCACTACAAAGTGTTCCTATAGAAGACTTATGGCGACACCTTAGGCTGGCTTTGGGCGGTCTTCAAAAAGTCTTTTGCATTGTTGATGCACTTGATGAAATGGACATGGACACCGATTACGAAAAGTTTCTCCAGGAGCTTGCTAAGCTAGGGCAATGGAAAACGGCCAGTATAAAGGTGGCTATTACAAGCCGTCCAGTTGCTACGATCGAGAGAGCTCTGAGAACCTACCCAATAACTATAATTCGTCTTCAAGAAAAACTCGTTGATATAGACATTTTGACTTATGTCAAAACTCGACTACTCAACTCTTCTATACCACAGGGTCAATATAAGGCTATTGAACAAGCGGTCCCTGGCAGGACGAATGGAATTTTTCTTTACGCTAAATTAGCCATGGACGCAATTCTCAAGGAAGGGGCAGACATCACTGAAGTTCTGAAGGCCCTGCCCACGAGCCTCAACCATATGTACGAAGACCTCCTTAGAACACATGCCCAGAGATCTGGAATACCAGAAAGGCTTCAAGTTCTCATCCTTTCGTGGGCTACTCACGCGTATCGCCCACTCCGGTTGCTTGAGCTGGCGGATGTTATCAATGCTACACAGAAGTCGATATCGGCAAACGACCTCAAAAACACCAAGGAGCTCGTCCGTAATTGTTGCGGCCCGCTTCTGGAAATTCTGCCTAATGAGACCATATGCGTTGTTCATCACTCTTTGACGGAGTTCCTGACAGGCTCTACGCGAAAAGAATGCTTGGAATACACTGCCTCTTATCCTACACTAGACAAGGGAGTTACCCACGCTCACCTCGCAGAGGCTTGTATCTCTTATCTAATTGAATCCCAATGTCTTGACAATCTCAAGGCTTTAATGGAGACTTCCGGGAATTTAGCTACAAGATTAATACCTTCGATATACATCGGCCATCAAAGGACTCACTGGTTGAGAGTTTGTATCTGCAGCACCATTTTCTTAGATACAGCGTGGAAAGCTTTCACTACCACGTCAGGAAAGCCGAAGAGGAGGGGTAGTTTCCGAAGAAGTGCTACGCGGCCTGACCACATTGCTATCAGACCATTATCTGCCAGCCTTAAACAGGCTTCTGTCTCCTCGAAAATCTTTTACAACGCCTCTCCACATAGCGGCGGAATATGGTTTGTCTCAATTTGTGGCTCAATTGATCCAGAGAAGAGACATTGACATCAACGTGCTCGACTGCAAAAAGAAACTCCGTTGTTGCTTGCCGCAGCAGGTGGACATACTGCTGTGGTTGGACAGCTTCTGGCTCACGGAGCTTACCCTGATGAAGCCTCCGATTACGATGGAATGAAGCCAATACACTACGCAGCGAACAGAAACTTCCATGAAATTGTTGACATGCTATTGAGTGCTGGTGTTAGTCCCTCACAAAGAAGACCACTATCCACCCCGATGAATACATGCAACCTTATACAAGTGTTGGCGATACCCCACTGATGTATGCGGCATGTTACAAACATGTGGCTGCAACCAAAGCATTTCTACCTCATCTGAAAAATGCCAAGACTGTTAATGCAGCTCTGGCGTGGGCTGTCAAAGGTGGCTCGGAGGATGTCGTCCAGTTGATTCTAAAGCACACGGTCGTCAACGTTAATGCAAAGTTCAACGGTGATACTCCTCTCTTTCTCGCGGCAAAATCTGGTTACTTGCAAATAATGTTAGTCTTGCTCAAAGCTGGCGCGGATCCCACAATCTTCTCACTGGGAGATGATGAAGCTGATGACAGGGTGTCCGACGATGAAGATGATTCTTGTAAGAATATGAATCCTTCAGGTGGGCAAGTTTATTCTGGGGATATCAGCGGGGTTTATGGCTTCAATGCTCTGCATGCGCTTTGTGGTGCAATGCAAAGTGGCTTGGATAATGCACATACAGACCAACATCAACTGGAAGAACTTCTTTCACTGATGATCGAAAAGGGCTTGGACATTGATGTAAATGACGAAATGGGCCAAACAGCCCTATTTTATGCTGTCAATAAATCGTCCTTGCTCGTTCGTGCGTTGCTTAAATTTGGTGCCGACGCGATGGTAGAGTCTACCCGTGGCGAAACTCTATTCATGGCCTGTAGTCGACCCGATATCACGCGAATATTAGTTACAAAAATCGGAGTTTCTGACAAGCCACGTCAATCTGATGGGAAAACACCCTTCTTGTATAGTATTAACAAAACATCGCCGTCTCTTATTCCACTGTACAAGCAACTTGGCGTAAAGATGAACTCGACGGATTTCAACGGCCAAGGAGCGCTACATCTATTTCTTGCTGAAACTTACTCTGTCAACGAGACCTGTCTTGCAATGGTAGAGGCTTTACTAGATGCAGGTGTGTCTCCAAGTCATTCGGACAACATGGGAAGGACGCCATTACATATGCTGCTTCATCTCGATAATCCAAAACTTGCAGAGATGCTGGTAGAAGCAGGGGCTGATATTAACGCAAGAGATCACGAGGGCAGATGTCCAATATTCAACATATTGAGACGTGTATGCAAAACAGATATCGCGAAGACCCTGGAAAATTTTGTTTCCAATAAATTAAACGGACAGTTGAATGTGAGAGATAACTATGGAAGAACACCACTGTTTTACTGTCAGCCAAACGAAAAAGGTACCGAGATCCTCAGGTATTTAATATGCCAAGGTCTTGATCCTAGAGAGCGGGATTATAAAGGAAATACATTGTGGCATGCAATGATGATGAGTCCTAAGAACGTTCTTATTAAACTTGGTCCATTACAAGAACTGATTGGTGTCGATCTTGATACAACCAATAATGCTGGTCAATCCGCATTGCATATATACTGCGCTATGGGATCAGAGGCTACACATGATGAGATACGCTTCTTTCGAAACATTGATTGCCAGGATAATGATGGTATTAGGCCTCTTCATCTTGCTGCTAGGCAATGGGAAACTTGTGTACGTGAGTTGCTGGCAGCGGGAGCCAGTCCAACTGAGCCAACTTATGAGGGCATCACTCCTTTGCACGTTGCTGCCCGTTTCCGCCAGCCCAATATCGTTGGAATGCTTCTTGAAGCAATTGAAAACAACCTTGGTCAAGCTGCCCTAGTTTCTCATATTAACACTTCATCGCGATTATCGACGCCCTCTGTCCTGCAGATTGCATGTCGCTCTGGCATACCAGAGACTGTCGCCTTGCTATTGGCTGCTGGCGCAGAACAACATTCTGGACCCCTGTCTCTTCTATCTTCCTGTGTAGAATATGAGAAAGAGCAGAGACTCTGGAAGCAAACAAGGGAAGACATACAGGATCCGCCCAGTTTCGAGGCTTTAGGCATCAAGTTGCAGGATGGGACCCGGTTTTTTACAAGAGATTTTCCTTTTTGCGGACTGGAGAAGATATTATCATTGATATATGACTTGTGGTTCCAGAACTCTCCTAGATCCGCCGAGGAAGATTTGAAAATTCTGGACTATGCCATGGAAAAAGCAAATACAGCGATTATACAGTGGCATGCCTGTGGAATTTGCGTAAAAGCTTGGATGCTCATAAGTCGTGTAATACCCTGCACAGCTCAACTGGCTTGAGTGCCATATGATCCAGCAATTTGTCCATGGTTACACGGGCGTCCAAGATGACTCAACATTCAAGCCTTCTTATGAAGTCCTGGCTAGCCTTGGTCGATCAGCTATCACCACACGTGTTTTAGCCTGCTCCAAGCCCTGGAAAGACCTTATTATAGATGGGTCTAGTACGAAGAGTATCATGGATTTATTACAGGCGCTTATGGATCAACACTTATGGGGTGTAATCAAGATGATGTTTGAGGAGAGACCTGATCTGTTGGCAGTACTACATCCTTACCAGTCACCGATTTTGAAGCTCATTGACAACGGTCTGGACAGCCTTGTAGCCAGTATACTTACAGTAGATAAGGTTAAGAAGATGGAGGAGACTTACTATGCAAGTTGCAATTCCATCAATGAACGCCAATGGACCGATTTCACACCGTTGTTGGTGAGAGCCTGCCAAAGGCGCCAAAGTAATCTTCCTATGTTACGTCTCCTGGTTGAGGATCTTGGGGTGGATCTCAACTTGCATGAACTACGCTTTATAAACGGAACAGCGACCAAAGCTAGCTCAGCACTGCATGTTCTAGCTTCTAACGTGCACTGGTGGCAAGCAGCGGAGGGCTTGCAATATCTGCTTGTAAAAGGCGCAGATAAAAATACTAGGGACGCTTCCAATCGAACACCGCTCATGGTAGCCCTAGGCAGTGGTAACAATGCTGTTCAAGCAGCAAATCTTCTCCTCGAATATGGTCCTAATCCGAACGAAACTAGCCAAGGAGGCCAGACGTGCCTCGAACTCGTTTCGGACAACGCAGAATTGACACAGCTCCTCATTAAGTATGGTGCCAATGTTACGGTTAGGACGCTTCTTGCTGCTATTCAAGTAAATAGCCATGAAGTACTCGATATTCTATGTGGTTACTGCAATCCAAACACCAGGCCAGCTCCAACAGACGGGCGGAGCAACGATGAAATCGACCATCACGAACAATGGCCGCTACACCTTGCCGCCTGTCCCCAGAAGTATCAAAGGAGTACAATAACCAGAAGCAGAGTCGCAATAGTCGAAACGCTTCTCAAGCATAACGCTGATCCTTTTGCCACATTCAAGAAGTGGATTGATGGAGAAGAAAAAGATTCCGTCCCAGGAGTGAATGGAAAAGTGTTGAGACAACCGTGATTCATGACCTCCTCGAGTGTGGTGGCATTGTCGAACCATTCTTTAACTTACAGGATATTAACCTTGAGCGCCGAGATCCCACAGGTCGAACGCTCCTACTAGCTGCTTGCGATCATGCCGACATTATCATCGTTCGCTTGATCCTTGAACGGGGGCATCATCCACGGCCCGAGACAATCAAGGTCGGAATGCATTGCACCACATCCTCAAATCACGCGCTTATGGCGGCCATGACTCCTTAAGATTGTTGATTGGTGCATCTGGTGATGAGTTGATCAACCAGGTAGATGCAGCCGGATATACTCCATTGCATTATGCGTTGCACCGAATAGGCTTTTGTGTTGGCGTTGACACACGGGCTGTGAAATTGTTACTTGCCCACGGAGCAGACCCTCTCATACCGGATCCGCTAGGAAACACTGCCCTGCACCTCCTTGGTAAATATTTGGCCGAAAACAGTCGTAACCCAAACAACCCAGCCGAACCTCGAGAACTTTTCAAGCACTTTTTATCGCTGGGCTTACCTATAAACGGCCGCAACCACAAAGACGAGACTGCCCTTCTTTGTTTCATTGCATTCATAGAATCCACCAAATTCAACTATCCGCCCACTAGCAAAGAGGAGAACCAAAGGAACGCGTTGCAGCTCTTTATTGATGCTGGGGCCGACCTTTCCGTCGTGACACAGGGAAATAACACGCTTCTTCATATTGTTGCTGCTATATCCCTGGATGAAGAGGTAGAAGAGGACCATAAACTCATGGTTTCGCGGTTCAATTGGCTCGTGGACCAGGGACTGGATCCTATGGCCGAGAATGATGAAAATCAAACGTGTTTGGATGTTGCTAATATCAAGGGCAATCAGTGTCTCTTGGACCTATTTCAAGATTAGATAAGGTGTTTACAGGCCTGGCGATAAGATATGTCCCATTCGGAGCTTGACTGATCAGTGGTATCTCGTAGTATAATATAAAATAATTATTAAAGTTATATATTTATAAATACTTAAATATATACTTAAATAATTAAATAATCTAAGAATTAATATAAATTTATAAACTATTAATAAAAATTAATTTAAGTTTATAATTAGTTTTAATAACTAAAATAAAAATTATTAAAAACTTTTAAATTAATAAAATAAAATAAAATATTAATTTCTTAATTCTTTAAACCTTAAATATTTTTATATTTTATTTAATTTCTTAATTATAAAGTATTTATAATATATTCTTATTTTAAGTACTTTAAAATAATATATTATATACTACTATTTTAAATATTTATTTAATATTTTTAAGTATTTATTTAAATTCTATTACTCTTTACTAATATATATATATATGTATATATATATAAGTTAATTAATTAATAGTAGTATTATTAGAAATTTAGTTATTTATATATATCTCATATAGGTTATCTGAGTTATTCGCATTACGTGAACATTTCCCTCTGGTTCGATAATAACCTAATCAATCTTTACCCCACTAATTATAGATGTTACCGTGGCTCCAAAAGTGAAACTCAAATGGCCCTTGAAAATATCAACCTCTGAGCGTCATCCTTCAACATACCACGCCGCCAAAGCCACATTTTTGCGAATGCTAACAGTAGCATTGCAAATAACACATATCCGCTGGTGGCTATTTCTCGCCGGTCATGTCTATGGCACATGCACAATCGCCGGGGTACCGCCAGCCACCTCAGGCTATACTAGATGTCATGCGAGCGCCTGCCCCTCCTGTGCCGTACGTTAGCCCGACTGGAGACCGCATGATTATGGTACAATGGCAGACCCATCCGTCAATTGAGCGTATGGCAAATACATTCCTACGCCTGGCCGGCATCCGCATCGAGCCCCACAATCGCAGTAAGCGTGACGGCACCGGCGGCCACGGTATTGTACCTTCTGCCATAGGTTACAACTTCGTGGACATTGCCAGCGGCACACAAAAGCTCGTTGACCTGCCGGAGGGTTCCCAGCTGAGCAGTCCGACTTGGAGCGCAGACGGGAAATTCTTCGCCTTCAGGAATACTACGACCACAAGCGTGGAGCTGTGGGTCGGCGATGGGCAAACCGCAGAGGTGCGCCGCGTGCCGTCTGCTCAGCTTAACCAGATGCTCGGCGACGACTTGCAGTGGATGCCCGACCAGAGGACAATACTGGCCAAGCTTGTTCCCGACAAAATCGGACCGCCGCCCTCAAAACCGGCTGTTGTTTCTGGCCCGTCCACTGAAGAGACCCACGGCGAGAAGGGCCAAAGTAGCACCTACGAGGTGCGCGATACCTTGACCTGTTCACATGATGAGGATGTCTTCGACTACTATGCGTCTTCACAGCTCGCTCTGGTGGATGCTGCCTCGCTCGAGGTGACTAATTTTGCCGGGGTTGACCGCTACGCTGGCGTCAGTCCTTCTCCGGACGGGAAGCACCTTTTAGTTACTAAGATACGGAAGCCGTACTCTTATGTGACCACCTCCATCCGCTTCCCTCGTGATGTCGATCTTTGGACCATCTCAGACTTCTCCAACGTTGTCATTCGGCAGCTTGCCTCGATCCCCTCGCGGACCGTGTTCCTATTCATGGCGTCCGACTTGGCCCGCGTGACTTCACATGGAGGGCTACGGCACCGGCCACATTACTGTGGGTTGAAGCCCTCGACGGTGGCGACTGGAACGTCAATGTTGAGTCACGGGATAAGCTGATGAAGTTGGATGCACCTTTTGATTTGCCGGCCACCGAACTCGCACGCATCGAACACCGTTATAGCGGCATTCGATGGACCGAGCGCTCAGACTTGACAATGTTGATAGAATACGACCGGAATAAGCAGTGGTCTCGCAGCTTCATTTTCGACATCGACAAACCCGAAAAGGAGCACCGGTTGCTCTGGAGTGACTCCATGTATGAGAAATACAAGCATCCTGGGACACCAGTGTTTCGCCGCCTGGCGAACGGATTTCGGGTGATGCGTTTGGATGGCGAATCAGTGTTTCTCTCTGGCGACGGGTCCTCTGTCGACGGAGACCGACCCTTCTTGGACCGGCTCAACCTCGTAACGATGGCATGCCAACGCCTCTTCCGCTCCGATAAATCATATTATGAACGCTTCCTCGCATTTGATCGGCATGACCACATGACTTTTCTTACTAAGCGTCAGTCCGTTGAAGATCCGCCAAATGTTTTTCGTCGCACTCTTTCAAACCCCATAAACGATGTTACGGAAGGCGAGGCTGCTTTCGACTCTAAAATCACAGCAATTACCCATATTGCGGATCCAGCACCCATTGTTCGCCAGATTAAAAGCGGCTTGTCAAGTACAAGCGCAAAGATGGACTTGAGCTCTCTTTCATGTTACTGACCCCCTGGTTACCAAGAAGGAGTCCGTGTCCCCACCATACTTTACGCCTACCCCGGGACTATGCCGAGGCATCGACAGCCGGCCAGGTCTCTGGATCGCAGTCGCTTTTTACCAGGCTGGCTAAGTACAGCTATCTGCTGCTCGCGGGTTACGCCATCATCGACAAGGTCTCGTTTCCAGTCGTTGGCGACCCTAAAACCATGTATGACACGTATCTCGAGCAGCTCGTTGCCAATGCCGAGGCGGCTATCGAGGAAGTGGTGAGACTAGGTGTGGCCGATCCAAACCGACTTGGAGTTACTGGCCATAGTCATGGCGCTTTGATGACGGCAAATCTACTTGCACATACTAGCTTGTTCCGGGCTGGAGTCGCAACAAGCGGGTCTTACAACAAGACTTTTACTCCATTCGGCTTCCAGAGTGAGAGACGGTCCATATGGGAGGCGCAGGAAGTCTATTTGAAGGCTTCACCGCACCTAGCCGCTGATAGAATTAAGAGCCCTCTACTCATCATGCACGGTGCAGATGATGCCAATTCTGGAACACGACCGTTTCAGTCCAACCTGCTCTATGAAGCGGTCCGTGGAAATGGAGGCATTGCGAGACTGGTTATCCTGCCGCATGAACCCCACTGGTACACGGCACAAGAATCAAACGAGCATGTCGTTCATGAGATGATTACCTGGTTCGACAAACACGTCAAAAATCAGGGTTTGTAGCAACATGAAGCGTTCTGACTCCTCTGAGTTTCGATTGCCTCGACATTAGAACCCAGAGTTGATAAGAAATATTATATCATCTTATACTAAGATAATTAAAATAAAAAGCTTTCTGTATATTTATAGATAAACACTTATAAATATTATCGCTATTTGATATCCATGCCTATACTCTTCTATAAATATTTAACTTTTTAATAATCTTAACCCTCTCTAGACCCGCTGGGGACAAGGACTAAGCAAGCGTATAGCAGATAGGTTATTTGCGTTAAGATGCGGGTCTAGCACCATCGGAATGCAAACTCTTTCCAAGCGTCGGCGGCTGATGTGTAATCAACGGTATCTCTCTTCATATACTGGCTCTTAGCAACCCCGGATCCATGCGTTTCTGAGTTTAATAAGAGCTTGAATTACCTTTTCTATAAGGAGTCTTACGACATGCACAATACACAGGTTCCCGTGGCCGCCAAAAGCCACAATGAGGAAACCGGAACTCATCTCTGCCTCGATACATACCAAGACTGTTGGACAGAGGAGAAAGAAAAGGTCATCCGTGAACCTTTCGATTACCTCCTGAGCCACCCGGGCAATGGTTTCATCTCGACGATCCTCACAGCCTTGGATTCCTGGCTTAATGTGCCCCCACATAGGCTCGAATCCATCAAGCACGTCTCGACTATGCTTCATAATGCGGCCCTTCTGGTTGATGATGTCCAGGACGGTTCAGAGCGCCAACGCGGGTTTTTATCGGCACACCACATTTATGGGATGACACGGACAATTAACTCGGGCAACTACATTTGCTTCGCGGCACTGGCAGAGCTTTCCAATTTAACAAGTGTCTTAGAGGCAACCAGCATCTTCACGGAGGAGCTGATGAATCTGCATCGTGGCCAGGGAATGGATATTTTCTGGCGTGACACCTTACCTGCCCCACAGAGGCCGAGTACCTCAACATGATCTCGAACAAGACCGGCAGCGTTATGCGTCTTAGCTTGAGACTGGTGCAAATCGAGTCGAGCTTAGAGGTTGACTTGATGCCTTTTGTTGAGTGGTTTGGCCTGGCTTATCATATTTGTAATGACTACAAAACCCTCCCCAGCCTGACTAACAGCGAAGAAAAGGCTTTTGTGAAGAACTGACGAAGGGCAAGTTCACCTTTCCTCTAGTGTACAGCATACGCAACAACCGCTCGGACACGACCCTGTTGGACGTTCTAAAGCAGAAGACCATAGACCCAGAGGTGAAGCGCCATGCAGTTGCGTACATGAAGAGCACGGGAAGCTTTGGATATACGCAACAAGCGATACTGATTCTTATTGAAAGAGCAAAGTATTTTGTCCGAGATCTGGATGGCGAGGTAAAGAATAAGGATCAACTGCTTCAAGTCTTAAATCTCTTACCACGGTGGCTTCCTTAGAGAATGAGATAGAGAAATTTATTTATATAATTGAATAGGTTGATATATTAATTAGCTAGATAATATTCGCATTTTACTATAGCATATGATACAGACGATGCAAACTATTATCAATTAATGAAAAATTTAAAGTAATTATTTAAAAGTATAAAGAGTTAAATTCCTTGTATGAAGCATTATACTTTAATATATGCTTATATATATAATAAAGATACATTCTTCCTATATTATATATCTTATATTGCAGAATTATAATAGCCTATCAAGGTAGGGAAGGCCTAAGAGATAGAACCAATCATATATAATATCTTAAGCCCTCCTTTAGCTCAAGGAAGTAGTACAACCTAAACCCTCACACTGCACTTACTCACTTATGGATTTATCGTCATGTCTTGTTCCGCCAGTGAAGATAATCTTCTTTCCTAATGTAGTCGTTATTTGGACGCTCAGGAGTCTCAATTTTAGTGCTGTTAATTAGCCTCATTCGTCGAGTTCGGTTAGCGTGAAGGTTGTCTCGTTATATACCTGAAAACTCTGGATGTTGTACCTTCAACATGATTGATAGTCCTGTCCTGTAATTCATCAATTCACTGGCTCCTGGTCGAAGCGTCAAGTAGAGTGCAAAAAGGTGGTCCAGCACAAAATTCGCGTCTACAGAGTCATTCCAGGGGCAGTTGGCAACCAAACGCAGAGGGACGAGCTCTTGCCGTCCGTTTATCGTGCGGAGCCTATGCGCGGCAAAAGCTTATAACGCAACCTGCTGCCTGGGGAGTATCAAAAGTGATTGTGTTTCTTAGCAGTGATAGAGCTAGGACGATTTCTTTGTTAAACGATGAAGCAATACAGGATACTTGTAGTACATTATATGATGGCGTACGACGTGAAGCCTTGTAGAACAGAAAAAGGAGTGGCGGAATATGGTTAGCATTCCCTAACTTTATGCCCGACGAAGGATCAAATCAGCTGCCTGCCACGTAGTTAGCTTTGATCCATTGAAAGGAGTATTCTAAAGACACAATTTATACCTTCTCTCCAATCGCATACGCTGTGGCACTCGTGTGAGATCCAGGCACAAGCGGCATGATAGAATTGTCCGCAACGCTTAGTTTTCGAGTACCATGCACTCGAAGATCTGGCCCAACGACGCCGCCCAATTCTATTGGACCGAGTGATGCAGTGCCCACCTGGTGTGCCACACTAGGGTTGATATTGCGTCGAATCCATGCCTTGATCTGTTCGTCGCCGGATACGCCGGGGCTTGTTTCGATGGGACCGAGTGCGTCAACCATGGCCTTATGCCCCATAAGATACCGTACACCTTTGAGCAGCTCCACATTGAGATCCAAGTCCACCGGGTTGGTAAAGGCTCGATAGTCGATGACAGGCGGCGTGTTAACCCCGTCATCATCAGGGAAATGTGCACGCTGCCTCGGGAAAAATATGTAACAGGATGGCGCCAACTGAGGAGCGACCCCACATGAGTGATTCAAGCCACGCAGACTTAGTGGACCGAAGCTGCTTGATCAGAATTTGTTTCTGAACGTCATAGCCTCGAACCAGTGTTGGATGGTATCCGCGTGGAAGAAAATCCGTAGATGTCTGGTTTTCTAGCTTGGCGATGATCGCTTCTGTTTGGTTGGAAAACACAGGAAAGGGGAGAAAGATGCCGCTATTTACGTATGCAGAATATGGCCCAGTCTTATTCAAGTCCCATTGCCTACGTGCTTGGCGTTCGAATGTTTGATTACGAGAAAGGTCGTCCTCTGTCGGAAAGGGGTTGTTTGTGAAGCGATAAGACAAGCCAAAGCTGGTATGACTGTTGAAGTTGAAACCAACACCGGGTAACTCAACCTTGACTGTCACGCCGGCCGCTGCTAGAATCTCCCGTGGGCCTATACCACTGCGTTCCAGAACCTGTGGGGTGTGCATAGTGCCGGCAGATACAATGACTTCTTTGCGAGCTTGGACGTTTTTAACGTCAATCCTTCCGTCTCTGGGTGTGTACTGAACTCCTCGAGCTTCCCAGGAAGTGCCCGAGCCGACCAAAACAACTTGGGTTACTCTGTGACCCGGAAGAAGATGGTAATTGCCTCTTTTGCTGACGTTATCGTAGTGACCAATTTTGGCAAAGGATCTTTTGTGGTTGTCGGCATCTACGGAATTTGGACACCATACCACCCCGTACTTGCTGCCATCTGCTCCCTCCTTGGGTGAACTTATTCCTGGAATTTTCTTGAAGGCATTGAACATGCGTTCTAGACACTCGTCAGTTACTAATTCGTAACAAAGTCTCCTATCTCAAGGTTTGATCTGTAAACTCACGCTGGATTGGCCACTGGAAAGGCCGATAGCTCACCTGTATAGGCGTCGTGCCTCCGTACGCCAGTTCCGAGTCATGGGTGATATTGTACAACGTGGCAATGTCCTTAGCTGGTGGATGGAACGTGACGCTCTTCTTGAACCACGGCAGGAGATTCGCCCACCCCCACTCTGACGCGTACTCTTTTGAGTATTCGCCAGCGGCTGCAACCCAGGCATCATAGTCTTCGGCAGCTCCTCGATCAAATAACATGCCATTCACAGCCGAACTGCCACCAACCACAGCTCCCGCTCTGACGGACTTACGCTGACCATCAAGGGAAGTCTGAGGCACTGAAGTATAGTTATAGATGCGTGTGGCTGGTGGATACTCATCAGGCCCAGCGTCACTTACGTCAGGGGCTGTGACAGCAAGAATGGATTCAGATGAGTCTAAGTAACCGTATTCGATAACTAATACAGTGTCTTCAGTATGTTAGTAATCCGTACTCATCCAATCTATTTCAATGCTTATTTAGGGTGATGTTGGTTACATTTGCCGCTCTCGCTCAATCTGTCGGCCACGGTAAGACCAGCGGTACCTCCACCCACCACGATGTAGTCATACTCTTTCCGGATATCATCTTGGTTTGTTATGTCACTAGCACGAGCTGCGTGGGTGGGTAGCGAGGTCACCAACCCGGCAAGGTACAACAGGAATATGGGGACGCATCCCAGTTGGCCAAAATGGGGACCCTTCATTATGTCACTGCCACCTCTTGATGAGCTATAGGAAAGTTTTTAATAATTTGAATCTTAACTCTACTTATACTGCCCGGTCATTACTCATAACACCATAGAATAATTGCCGTCCTAACTCCTAGGCTTTGATGATATGATTTTGCCTAAATGCCGTACAGGGCCGTTTCTGCCTCGGCTATATCTGGATTGGCAGATAGTGTCAGGACCATACTTTATTGAAAGCCAGAACCAAAGTGAAATTGTGGTATCCAGTGGGACTTGCAGTCTTCACTTGGGATAGCGGGGTTGGTAGCATTCGTCTTATCGTCATACCTGGCAAATATGGAAAGATCTACCACTTCTCCGTCGCTTCTTGCGATATCGTCCCGTGTAGATTCATTCAAGAGGGGATTAAAATTCTAGGTTGAAGGGCAAGCCTGAACACGTCCTAGGAGTTGAAACCGCGTGGTGCTGACTACTCGGGGAATAGACTATCGCGAGTAACATAATGCCAGGCTATATGCGTAATGACTTTGAAAAGGCTGATGGGGTTAAGACTGACCTAATATCCAATGCCCGCCTTACCGCATTCAGCTCAAGATATAAGAAGAAATGGAATATAATATATATAAAGCTATCATTTAACGTGGCTAAATGCATAGTAAAGGGGTCTAAGATAATATAGATCCCTAAATTGGGCTACCTACTTGAACGGAGTACGGAGCCGGGATAAGTCACGGACAAGGAAAGTGACCAATTAAAATCGGAATAAATCTAGTTACATCAGAAATCTAGTAAATTAGCCAATAATAGAGGTGCCAGTATATAGCACGGTTATAGATAGCTATATCATAACAGTAACAGTTTATAGTTTTAAGGCATTGCTTCATGTACTATCACGATGACTAAGATCCTATGGGGTTGCTACATTTCAGGCTCCTTACTCCTCCAAGGGATAATATTAATTCGCTGCCCTGCAAGAATACAGTTCACTAATATGCACTGTTATTTGCTTGCCGAATAATGTTTTGGGTGGTTTTATGTGTTGTATCTGGCTAAAATATCGCCTGTCGAGCCTATGGATTTGGGGTAATCAGTCTCAGCTGAGCGCTAAGAGATGCGCAGCGCAGGGTTTGCGTGGTACGGCCTTGGCTTGAATGGAATGAGTTGCTGCTACATCAGCGTGATGCTGCGACCGTAATTTCCAGATTTTGCTGTGTTTTTACTCTTCCCTACTCTTTGCTATTTACGATTGACCTCTAGTCCGGCAGGACGGTCAGACTACTCACACTCTTCCAATGGATCTGTAGACTCCTGCCTATCCCGAATTTGAAGTTTTGATTGCCTTCGCGGTACATATTCTATCGAAGTTGCTTGTTCACTTGGGTTATTTGTTTGATGCATTTGTCTCTGAAAGAGAAGGCAAGATACATGCTAGAGAGCTGATTAGGCACAATCGGTAGGATAGTCTAGTCTGCCTAGCTTAATGTGAATGTGACGCTTATGCTTTGCCAGAGCGGCTAGGTGCAGCGCTATGATATATGAAATTGATAACGAAAGCTAAGGGTGCTAATGACATGGGGTTTGCTTACCCTTGAGTACCGTGACGGATACCTTCCCTTCGATCAGGTGCTATTTGGGGTCATTTCTTTCGGGTGTTGTGGTTGGCAACCAATACCTTGTCTTTGCGAGACTTCGATGTAGAGGCATACAGCCGGGGTGGGACTGTCGGGTCCTTCGATTGAGAGTCTGGTCATGGCAGACAGGCTTAGTGTGTTGGATGTGCGTGTTCCTTACATAGCCATCTATGCTTACAATGGTTCCTTGGTACTGAACTCTACGTATTAGTGAACTCGCCACGGGCATCCATCTCCATCTATAATGAGGCTATCACAAAATTCGTTATTCCTGCTTGCAGGTGTTATTTTCTTGCCTATTTGTGAATGCTCCTATTCCGAATTCTTGTCGAAAAGGACTGCTATAAGCATGCGAGCACCCTCAAACGCCCCATCGCTATGAATAGTTTGGCGCAAAGAGCCATACATTATGCGTACTCAGTATGGTTCTTCACCGCTATCGATATTAAGACCATTATTTCGCCCAGCCTCATGTTCGCTCTCTTCATGGCACCGGCGTCGAGCGAATTAGGCCCCGCAGGCTGGCTATCCCCACAGCTTCACACAGAGCATCGCCACCATGCTCTTCTGGCTATGGGGCAACCTCTTTCCGTTCAACATCGGGAATCAGAGCCATCCTGAGCCCATAGCCGAGGATGCCATCAATAAGCCGCGGTATATGCTGCCTTCGAAGAACATGAACCTAGACCAGACTCGTGTGCTGATGCGCATCTTCTGCCCCGTAGCAGTAGCCGTAAACTCCCATGCCTGTAGGCTGGGCAGTATTTCTCCCTTATCGCCCTTGGCTTCAGTTATAATAAGCTCGATGGCGCGGACAGCAGCTGCTGGGCCGGTAATATGATCTATGCGGTGGGATTCAATAGGCTCATGACCGGCGGGCTAGATGTCCTGCTCGGTGATAGACCACACTTTGCCTCGACTAGAATATTCATGAGGTGGTATAGTATCGCCGAAGTCTCAACCACGGACCACGGGATAAAACGGCCTCCATAGAGAACGACGTCAACCTGAACTGGGGCGCTTTGGGCAACAAACAGCTGCCACAACCTAGAGAATTGGGTGACGTTCCAAGCGTTTTTGTTCCATTAAGAACCACCATAAATGAATTCCAGATCAGACATAACTAGTTTGTGCGCTGTGTAGGTCTGAGTTACTGTATGACATGTTGTACACTTGCAGCTGGCTACGCAGGGCTGCGGGTAGGGTGCTGACGTTCTCGGGACGGAACAGTCAGGGGTGTGATGCTAAATGTGGTGTTGCTGAAGAACCAAACGGCGACGGCGCCAGCCTGGACCATCTTGGGTAAAGATGCTTAGAAATTGGAGAGCACCTTGTACTACTCGTTCTGGGGTACCCTTTCGTTGGTCTGGAATTAGAAGCCCAACAGTCACATAAGTGGTTGTTGCGCAGATGGCGCCGCGCACGGGACGAAGGGTCCGTGGAGTGGAATACCGAAACGCCTTACGCGTGACAATATCAAGGGAAGCTACCCGTATCTCCCTTTGTGAACTATAATTCTCTTATAATAGATGAATATAGCGCTTGGCAGCAATCAATTGGAACCTCCAATTCTTGGTTCCAACAGTTGGTGATGGTGACCATGGCTCCAGTGACGGGTGCTTCAGGGTAGGCCTTTCTCGCCATGCCGACAACGACTGTACTTAGGCCACCCACCATCAACACCACCATCACAGAGCTGAGATATGCGATGGCGATGATGAGAGCAAGGGCTGCATTCGGTTACGTGCTGTGCACCCCAGCAGGGGTCTCGCCTGTCGCCTTGGCTCTTACAGTGAGACGAGGGGTGAGGCAACGGCTTGCCGAATTACAGCAATCCGATTGGCAAGGCTCTGAGTCTTTGTATTGTCATTGCATAGCTGTGCATGGGATTGTGCTGGGTACAATACACGCAGAAGGCAACCCATGGGGCTCGGCCTCACAAGGAAGGACAACGACCGAAGTTGGGGGCCGCTGGGAGCGGTTGGTTGGTCAGCAATCGGGACGTTGTAATGCCCCCTTTCATCCACCCTTTTCTCCATGGAACAAACACTAAGACAAAGGACAGTGAACTCTTCATCTTGTCCGAGATTACGGAGTTAGGCTATGGGATATTGATTGTATACCACCGCGCGATACCACATCTCAGTCGCGTAAACGGACCAAAGCAGAGCCGGTTAATCTACACGCCATCCCCTGCTTCTCAATGCCTATGTTCTCTGCGATTACTTGCGCCAACCTATAATTGGGACCTGGGATCTGTTTATCCCTTGTCAGACACTTGCACTCTTCCCCCTCCTCCCTCCTCTCCTCTAGCTGCTCGAGCATTGACAAATCTTTCTTTATTAGCCATGGCTTCTGACACGAATCCTCACTATATCATTGTCGGCGGTGGCACCTCGGGCCTTGTCGTGGCGAACCGTCTCTCCGAGAACCCCGACGTGCAGATCCTAGTGCTCGAGGCAGGCAAAGACCTCTCGGCAGACCCTCGCGTCAATATCCCTGCCTTTTGGACGTCCCTCCTGGGCTCCGATGCCGACTGGCAGTACCAGACGGTGCCTCAGCCTGGCCTGGGCGGCCGCACTGTCAAGGAGCCCCAGGGCAAGGCCCTTGGCGGCTCGTCTGCTATCAACGGCCAGGCCTTCATCGCACCCTCTCAGGTTGATATTGATGCCTGGGCCAAGCTCGGCAACCCGGGATGGGACTGGGCGGGCCTGGTGCCCTCGTACAAGAAGTCTTACACGCTACTGCCGCCCAAAGACGAGGCCACACGCGAGCACTTGGGCATTGACTGGATCGACGAAGAGTATCAGGGCACCGAGGGCCCCATCAAGGTGTCATTTCCCGGTGTCATCGAAAATCCTATTTGCAAGGCGTGGGTGGACGCGTTCCGTGGCATGGACAAGGTCACAAACGCTGGTAAGACGACCCCAAACATTTCGAATGCTCTCTGCCGTGACCCAGGCTGATACGGGCTTCTTCTCTCCAGATCCCTTTTCTGGGAATTCCTGGGCGGATACAGCAACGCCGCCACTGTTGATCCAGCGACCAAGACGCGTAGTTATGCAAATTCAGCGTACGGTGCACCTCTTACCCAAAGGCTCAACGTCCGCGTCGTGACGCAAGCCAAGGTGCACAAGATCCTCTTCTCCAGGGCTGAGTCCGGCCTTAAGAGAGCGGTCGGTGTGCAAGTCGCTGTTGGGGATGGCTTCATCCAGACCATAAGCGCAACTAAGGATATCATTCTCGCGGCCGGAGTATTCAACACACCCAAGCTGCTAGAGCTCTCCGGAGTTGGCGACAAAGAGCTACTGGATAAACTTGGCATTCCCGCAACTCTGGACCTGCCTGGCGTGGGTGAGAACCTCCAAGATCACCTCATGACCGGCCTGAGCTATGAGGTCGTTGAGGGCGTTACCACAGGCGACCCTCTGCTGCGGCAGGAGCCCGAGGCGTTCGCCGTTGCGCAGAAGCTCTACATGGAGCACCAGGCTGGGCCCTTTACCATCGGCGGCATGCAGTCCCATGCCTTCATGCCAACCCCGGCCCAGCCGTGGAGCTGGGTTTGGCGGCCTCGGACTCCAACGACGAGCTCAAAGCCATTGTGCGCTCCATCGCCGAGGACCCCATACAGTCCTCTGGCGCGTGGCTCATCTTCCTCGCCCAGGTGAATCTCCACGAGGGCGGCAAGAACTTCGTGGGCAACGAGCTGCTTCCAGGCAATTTTGCCAGCCTGGGCTGCATCCAGTCGCACCCCTTCTCGCGCGGCTCGAGCCACATCACGTCAGCCGACGACGTTGATGCCCCCGGTGATTGACCCGTGCTACTTTTCCAACCCCGCCGACCTGGAGATCATGGCGCGACACGTGCAGGCTCTTGAGGGCCTGCGTAAGACAAAGGAGCTGGCGCCCTTCTTCAAGCCCGAGGGCAGGCGGAACCATCCCGATGCTTTTAAGATTGGGGAACTCGACGAGGCCAAGAAGTACATTCTTGATACGGCGACAACGACATACCATATGTGCGGTACGGCGGCCATGAGGCCCCGGGATAAGGGCGGCGTGGTGGATTCTAAACTGGTTGTGCACGGGACGGAGAACCTGCGCATCGTTGACGCGAGCATATTCCCGCTTATTCCGCGCGGCAACATTATTTCTACAGTGTATGCTGTGGCTGAGAAGGCTTCTGATATTATCAAGGGTGCTTGAGTGCTTCCAGAAGAAAGTGGCATGTAGTTTAGTAAATGATGTTTACCTATAGTTTGTCTCTTTGTTTCCTGCTTGAATAAACCATGTTCTATTTAACCTCTAAGGACCTCCTCCGACCCAGCGACTATCATAGATACGTAGACATGTACCTTCAACTTGCGTTAGTGCACCCTTGGAAAAGCCTTCGATGGGTCGCAGAATTCCCTATTGAACAACCATTGCCAAAGGCGAAAAAGTGAAGGCGCACGCCCCACCGATCGATCCCTATGGGTGCAGGGGCCGCATCACTTTGAGTTCGAGAAGCCGAGAAGGTTGTGACACAACTACCTTAAGAGCCATCTTCCACATAAATTGCAATGATGCATCAATTTCGACAGAGATTCCTTGTTCCCTTTCCTTTCCTTCTTTCGGCTTGTTTTGTTTTCTTTTTTCTGCGAGAGAGGAAAAGAGTGCACATCTGCACGTAAGCTTACCTTGCCCTACTCCAGTGGATTTTTTCAGAGGTTTAGAGCACGATCAAGACTAATATTGCCTGTCCTGCATGCTACTTGAGATGAATTTAAGTGCTCTCATAAACGATTTATGAGGCAGTAGGAACTCGCACTACCTGCACATCAACACCATGCCTAGCTCGGACATGAGCTTGAACTGCCGGGCTCCTTGTACGCGACAACGACTGCGAATATGGAAATTCTGTTGGCCCATTTTAAAGATGGTATAGCGAACTCATTCTAGATTATAAATGTCTCATTTACCTGGCCAGCCACAGCACTACTGCAACCCATAATTCGATGGCTAGGAAGGTGAAAAATAGCTAGATTCCGCCACGCTGTCCGAAACATAATCTCGAAGCGAATAGCTCACCCAATCAATGCCAAACATAGCGTCTACTATGTTGTCGCAGGTGATAACAGACTTAACGAAAACGAGATGTGTAGTGAAGCATCTTTTGAATTTCTGCAGGCGGCACCATTGTGGCTTATGTTCTGTCTACTTCGACTTATCCTGAGAGGTGATTCCAGGCTAGGCTGCAGGCCCTGTTTCCTAAGACTACCATTCAGAACCTCGGTTACAGGCACTAGCACTTAATAATGCAAGGATATAAGACGACTGAGAGGCGGCTATTAAGTAATATTTTTGTCAGTGTCAAATAGACTTTAGACTTTTTACTTTAACCCTGAGTCGTGGAAACATCCGTATGCATATATATCCCACCCTTGATAAAATTATTCAATGAAGACAATTCCTGGGAGAGATTCATAATCAATGCTGGAAGAATTACACGCTCAAGAACTCACATGTATTCCACACCTCCATTTGAGTCTAATTATTTCACCCATCCAAAGATTTCCAAGAAAGTTGCCGCATGGGCAATGTATTCTGCTTGTGAAACTTAACAGTGGCAGCTCTGTATCTATAGCTGGCCAGTGAATCATTTCCAATTCAGCTATGAAGGTTATAGAACCATGCCGGACGATTGGATGTTTCAAATCGCTGCAGCAACAGACTGACGCTGGGCTTTGTGCTCATCCGTTCCCAACGAGTCAATATCATATCCATGCTCCTTGAGATATTGCTTGAAGCGGGCGTCCTCATGGTCGATGGTATCTTGTCCAATATGCGGGATGAAAATCATAGCAATAATACCGCCAATGATGCATAAGGCGGAGGAAACGAAGAACGGGTATTGGCCTTGCTTGACAACATCACTTGGATTCTGTTAGCATGTATCTAGATGCTGGTTGAACTATCCTTACCTTCCGGCGGCTGCGATAATATCAGGGAACACGTAGTTTCCGACAAAAGCCCCAACCTGCCTTTGTCAGCAGGTATGTGACTCACGAATTTTCCAAAAGCTCACCTTTCCTATCGCAGCAGCAATTCCGTAATATTGACCTCGAATACAAGTGGCGGATGTCTTCGAAGCAATAAGACCAATGTTGTCGCCTGGGCCGAGCTCACCAAGAGATAGCTGGCGAATCGGTCAGCATTAAGGTTCGATAATAAGCGACATAGTGAGGCTAGATAGTGACGTGTTGAGCATATGAGTATGAATCAGGAGGTGTTCACCACTGCTAATCATCAACTTGGCCAATGCGACGTGTTTAAATGCAAGCAACAAAGAAAGAAGTGAGTCCAGTTCACACTTGACCCTAGCTAGAAAAAGGTTAAAAGGAAAATTGTTGAAGACTTACGAAAATGCCATAAATGACCACAAACCCACCCACTGCGGATGCCTTATCAAGATGAACGTATATCCCAGACATGAGGAATCCAACAGCTCCTTGTAGAACGATGCCCAGTACAAGAGTGTATTTCGGTCCGATCCAGTCGCTTACGAAAGCGCCAAGAATGGCGCCAGGGATGTAAAACAAGTTGATGACTGTAGACCAGCCGAAGCTCGTCCACAGAGGCGCCGTTTCTCCTTGCAAGAAGACCAACCAGGAAGAGCTGTAAAGGCTGAAACTATACGAGGAGAAGTCGTAGATGAACCAGATCAGGGACACAATGCAAAGCCGAAATCCATAGAATTTGACGATGAGCCACCATGGATACTTAGACATCTTGCTGCGTGAGAAAGACTCAGGCTCCTTGAGTTTGATTCGAAGGTAGAGAAGTGACAGCGGCGGAACCACAGCCAGACCAAGACAAATTCTCCATGCGGCGCGGAGGTGGTGCTCTCCAGTAATGAGAACAACAATCATGGCAACCAAAGTGGCGACCCAGAAGCCACTGTCAATCATGAAGTTTGTGAAAAAGATGAACCACCGATTTCGATGACCATGCTTAAGCTCACCAGTGCTCTCTGCGCAGGCTACAGAGCCTGCTGGGTATTCGCCGCCAATGCCAATACCGAGCAGGAAGCGATAGGCTGTTAACGCGGCGAACAGACCTTGGATCGAGCCTTCAGCGCCGTAGCTGCCAGCACCAAGGGCAGCGAAGACGATGAGGATGATTGTGGAGATGAGCAAACTGTTTCTGCGAGACCAGTGGTCAGAAGTCCATCCAAAGACTAGCTGCCCTAACACAGTGCCGGCGAATGCGATAGATGACACATTCTGCTGTGCACGAGACTTGGTGTACTCATCCTTATACAGGATTTTGAGCATCGTGTTGACCGGCCCAATAATGGACTGGCAAAAGCCGTCAGAAAATAGGCCTTTTGTTATACAATTAGCGGCGATAACAAGAGCTCATTAGCCGATCCTTCGTACCAGAACCGCAGGCAATCACAGGCCAGCTCCGTTCCCAGCGTGACTTCTGGGTGATGGCAATGCTGTCATCGACGAGAGCCACATCTCCATCGCTCTTGTTGCTTTGATGAATGTTTTTGGCCTTTTGTTCGGCCATCTTGTCAGTTCTTTATAAGCAGCCAGGGTAAATTATAGCCATAGTTGAAGTTGTGCTAACGTGCTGAGCAGACAACAAGAAGAAGGGTGGGATCTTCACTTTTAATATCCGTCACGCTGCGTGACCAGTGACCAACACGATGCTGCGGAGTCTCCATTCGGCAATACGGCAAGCAGATACAGGAGGATTGCTCTCGCCTGATGTAACCTCTCGCTTTGATTCGTCGAGAGCATCTAGGATCGCTTGGACCAGGCGCGCCTGATTTGCTACAACACGGCTAGTCTCCATCCGGCTGCTGGGATACAATACTGGTGGCGCTAGAGACTATTCCCAGACTGGCAAAATGGATAAAGACAGGAGATGCTAGCAGCATCGAGGGCAGTGAAGCAAGCTTCGGTCAAGCTTCAATTCGGTGGAGAGATGGGGGTCGTTCAGACGCGTCATCTGGTGTACCGTTTATACACGCACGTGGGCTGACAGCGCAGCAGGAACTTGCTTGTTAGATATGGTATCGTAAGGTTTAGTGCTTGAGAAAACCATAATCTTGCTTATCTCCGTCATTTCAATTGATATTTGGACTGTCCTTTCAAAGTCAATGGCCACTTATGGTTGATCATTGAGCAGATGGGAGCCCTTTAGGGTTTCTAGTTCTTTTGCCTACTTCTTCTAGAGCATCAACAATGATCCTACGCCGCAGAGCTATGGACTGAGTCTGATGCCGCGTTTGGTCACAATGTATCGTATTGACTCATGCTCTGAAAGGGCTACTGGGCCTTTGATTCTATTTTGGTCACGAGAACATAGGCCACAAGAGTGGTAATCGTATCCAGAGCGGGCGTGCGGTTTGACATTTTTGCTCTCACCATTGAGTCAAAATGTGCGTGGCATTCTCTAGGAAGCTATCATAGATATGAAACCATGTTTCTATGGCGCTCTTGCTTATGTGGCTATTGAGGCATTTGAAGGGATGTTGAAGTAAAAGACGTCATAAGCAAGCTGATACATTGCCGTCCACTATGTTTAATTATGTTTTTCTGAATGAAGAGCTGCGAAGCAGGTCAAGGCTCTTAGCCTTCCACTCAATATTTTTCCATGAGATCTTGCGGAACGCTGCGATGCCTCCTCTTTGGAATGTGTGGGATAGTTGCAGAAATAATTTTCGAGACTATATACCTTTCAGTACCCCTGATATATTAGCTCTCTTGGAGCCAGAGACAATCAGCATAAGGCGAAATCGCCATTGATATTGCCAAATTAGGAATAATACCCTCCATCCGTCCTGCATTGTGGTGAGCGTTATCTAAGCTACATAGGCTGCACGGAGCACCCACACGTGCTGGAGTCGTAACGGGAGAAGTTTGTGCTGATCGCAAGGCTTGAAACTACGGGCACAGCAGCCCCCTTGCGTGAACCAACTTCGCTCCGGAACGATCCTCTGGCAAGCTATAACAACAGAGCCACAGGGAGTTATAATATGTGGCTTTTGAGGTCGACTGGGGTCCCTGGCCAGACCATCTAGGTAACATAGGGCTGCTTCACCATGGCTGGAACCCAAATTTAGACCAGAGCATCCGCTCACAGCTAGCCTCTTGTTTCTGTTTCCTCTTGTCTCGGTTAGGCAGACTGCTTGAACCCAGTTGGGCAAGCATGTGGCTGTCCTGCCTCGTGGCCCTCGACGGTATTAGAAATCTATGGCGAACAGGCTTTGGTACTATGATATCGATACTCCCAGACCATTTGCCTATACGCGCTAGAGTCACCAGTGGTCGATTTCACGGGCGCAAATGTCTGTCTCAGATTACCTCATAACTCTGTCTCCTTGAAGCCTATGGCACTTTCCACCCTCTATGGCTTTTTAGTGCTCACTAGACGCCATCTGATGAGAATTCGAGGTAGGGACACGCTTATTTGAGTACCTGATAATTTCTGCTTCCATAAATCTGTACCGATCAATCCGGCTAGCAGCGGACAATCATCGTCACACGCAAAAGCTCGGAGCCAAGGCATCTCAGAAATATCTGATCCCGGCTAATACAACACCTTATCAAGGCTTCGATAAATAATTCGGGGTCTCTCTTAATTGAACGATTGCGAAAATCTATCTGTCTAGGAACAAGATATCAACTTGTCGGTGGATCCCATTGGAAGGATCGGTAAGTGTTGTATGATAACTCCAGTTGCTGAGTGGCGTACTCATCGTTAGTAGAGCGATTTCATCGATAATTTATACATGGCTTGGAGTCTGATGTGGAGCACCGCATCGCAAAGTTGGCATAGAAGCAGTGGGGCAATTGCCTCCCTGGAGTCCGAAAACCAACAACAGATTACTGATAGCGCGAAGATCGCATAATGACTCGCTCGAGTCCGTTGTTGCTGCTCTGCTGCTCATTAACAACGGAACTATAGCAATGTCCCACCAGAGCGACATAATCACCAATGCCATTGTTACAGCCACGGCCAAGTTCTCTGATCTGATCAAGGCGTCGGAGAAGACATGCTGTGGTTGGGCCTCAAGGCTGGAGGCTGTATATAGCTGGGTGGTAGTGCTGGCCGCTACCTCAGTAGCTTGAGCTACAAATGCGACGCTCTATATGACATGGCCCGGCATGCCTTGGCCGTGGAGCGCACGCATGGCAGTACATCCAGAGACAAGATTGACGACGAAAGGACTTGGGGCTCGCAGAATGACGAGGCCGAATTTTTGTCAATGTGAGTGTAACATTTAAGTTTAGACTTTCTTAAAAAAACTCATTCTCTAGCATGTTTCTATTTGGTACATGCTAAGGACTTTGGGAATTACTTCCTCGATGTCTCCGACCGCGGTGTCATGCGAAGAGCGAAGCGGAGTCTTAGGGTGCTGATGATGCTCTCTTGACAACCTTGATCAGAAAGAAGAGGCTACTAGGTAGAGTAACCAATACTGGCAACTAGCCATGGCGACAAAGAACGCCAGTGCTGCCGTTTAGTCTGAAGGTGAAGGTTCAAGAGGCCCCTGGCAAGTTCGATGTCGAATACAAGGCCGTCTCCGACGCGCAGGATGTGGAGAACAAACCCTGTGTGGGCTTTCTGCGCCTTAAGAACTACCCTCTAGCCGGGGTTTGGACAGCCGTGAGGGACAGGTTATTGCAGGTGGTTCTGACTGGTTAACTTCAGATGATGAAGTATTCAACCGGCAGACGTACTACAACGTCAAAGAGAGGAGGATCAGGGTCCCATTACAGCGAAAATAGGTAATAAGGTAATGAAGAAACTCATATATGGTGTGCCAACGAGTGATGGCGCTGTGTATGCCGCCTTTACATGCTAGTATAGCACAATAAAAAGATCGGACCTATAGTGAACTTGCAGATGAGCATGTTGTGAGCTACACCGAAACCGACAGAAGCTTTCTTTAACTGAATACGACTGTTCTTTGAATTTGAAATAACAAGGCAATACAATTCCTATCCTTGCTACCCTCCAGGTGAAGTATAGTGTGCTATGCTTTGTTAGCCCCGGTAAAACTATAGCTTGATATCTTGAAAACGCCTAATATGAAGCAACCGGTCGATGAAGAGTTGCGTACCATGCATAAGGGAAGCAGATAGAAGAGGCAGCGCATCAACTATACATTTCTAACAGCTATAAGTGAGTGTACTTCGAGGTCTTCATTAAAATTTTGCACGCTGCCCACCTTCAACGCGCAAACTAGGGACGTCTTTGCGTTGGGTTAGCAAGCTAGCTATATGGTGAGTCAGTGTGCAGGGTAGTCTCGAACCTGAGCCTACCTCCCTGGACTGGCTACCTATGCTTGCCATGCTATGTGGTGCGGTGCTGTGCCTTGCCTTACGTCACTTTACCTCACCTCCTACCCCTGTGCATCCCTGTCACAGAACGCGGGCTTACCTGGACTTCCCTTGCTTTGCATTGGCTTGCGCGTCAGACCAAACACCACTATATCGAGATACCGCGATAAGCTTCGTGCAACTCGGTTAACGATCTTCATGTAAAGATTATGGCTGTATAGCTCTACACTTAGGTCCTTAAAATTTTGCCAGAACATCTGGTAGAAGCTAAGCACACTCCGGTTATGCTTGTAGCAGCTTATACAAGGGTCGTTTCCATAGTGAATCTGAATTGCTTCAAAATGTACCTCTAGAGTAGCAAGGAAGTCTCCTCAACGACACTTGTGTGATCTTCGGAAGATGCGTTCCTTCGCCAAAAACCAGGCGCTTGGTCGAAATCGTCCTCAAAGCGCATAAGTGGCGGCCTAACATACATATCTGCCCAGGCACTACCATCCTGCAAGTCGTTCTGAACATCGACGTAGTCGTAGGCGTTGACGTACATCCAACCAACATCCTCGTATTCGCTGTTTGTTTCTCCACCCTCCCAGTTGAGTCTGTCCTCCTCCTCCTCGGGTTCGTCATCTTGCGAGTCAGGTGTCCAATCTCGGCTGACGATTTTGACCACTGGGTTGGCCATTCTTTCGAGCGATTCGAGGCAAATGTCATCAACGAGGAAACAGAAGTTGTAACGTGGACCAGCTTGTTCCAAGTAATTGGTGCTGCCGCTCATTTCATCCTCAATTGCTGGTACAAGACCTGAACGCCAATTGCGTCGTAGCTCGTTGATGCACCAGCCAGTGAAATGATCACGGATTGTCTCCAGGTTTGCCCCTGCGAATTTTGCCTTATCATCCATAATCACCAGCTGATGCCTCGAAGAGAGCTGCGGCTGAAGCTTCTGATACTTTGCCAGCGTAGAGTCGATATCCTGGCGGAGCGAGGAAATCATGCGATCCCAGGCCGCATCATCACTGTATGACACGCGGTATACAACTAAGCCCCAAGGAGCATCGGGCTTGAGAAAATTGCACTCGTTCAAGACAGTCAATGGGTCAGCCATTCTGGCTTCGAGCTCTGCGCTGTAGGCCTCTCGAAGGGCGTCGTCGATGGGGTGAGTCTTGACCACCGCTTGAAGAGCCGCCTTGACCTTTTCAGGGTCGTATTCTGGAATGCCGGCCATAGCCTTTTGCATCGCATCTAAATATGCTTGCGCGCGAGCTTGGTCCTCATCTGTGAGTGGGCGTGGCATGGCTGAGACTGCGTGGATGGACCTGGTAATTAATGAGCTGTTGGCTGATGTGAAGCACTTGTATGTGGTCCTTACGATAATTGGAGGTATACGGAATTGCGGATTAGACATGAGTGCTAGCAAGAGTCGACAAAGAAAGAGACATGGGATGTGTGGGGATTGTCCAGCTATTAAGTAGGTAGTTACTGTTCTTGTTGATGAGGCAGGTGGCTTACTAACATATGATCACGTTACACACAGCACGAGATGATGACTGCTTTTAACTTGACCCACATTGCTACACAATAATGCCTACCTATTCTTACGACTTCTGCCACTTGGGGTCACTGACCTAGTTGGCATAATACGAGCACGTATAGAGCAGCCACTGAAGGTGAGGGCTCGTAGCGGCGTTACCCGTGGCACGTTGAATGTGACGTAGTTGTTCATGTTAATCACAAACCAGCGCACCCTCTGGATGACGGCATCCTTGTACGCGGGCATGAATTCGTCGAATATAGCCTTGATGCTCTTCAACTTAGCTAGGACTGGTTAGTGAAGTGATTCAAAGTGGATGGGAGGCACGAACGCATATGATCCTCCCTGTTTTGAACTTCTTGCTTGATGGCCCTCATTATCTGGTCCTCGACAATCTCCGAGGTTGCGTCGTTCATGTAGTTGAAGGCTGCAAAGATGTTCTTGATGACAATGTTCATCTTCTTGGCGCTGTCGGCGCTCCCTTCAGCGCTTCTGCGAGGTACTTCTTCTTCTTCTCTGTGGTCATGGGATTATTGAGATGAAAGAGCCAGCCCTTAACCCAGTTGATGTCAACCTTGATCAGGAGTAGGTTCTGCATATTGCCCGAGTCGCCCGGGATCGTCATGAGGCGATCAGCTGGCGTGTTGAGGGCGCCACTCACGACTTATCCATGCCCGCGACGACTTGGTAGAAGGTGTTGAAGGTGATGCCAGCAGCGTAGCCCTTGTTCCAACCGGTTAGCAAATCATTCTCGGCCAGTTTCATGGCCTGCATCGGGATCTTGCTCAAGACGCAGGGCAACAAGCCCGTGACGCACATATCGAGGAAGAAGTCTGGCCACTGGACCTCAAAGAAGTGATTCGCTACCTTAAGAAAGGCGAGGGGTGTTGGTGCAGATTTTGTCCGGGAATCGTAGCCTCCCGTGGGAGCCTGACCATAATAGCACTGAAGAAACACCTGCCATGGCCTCGCCGAAGATGGCGTCAGCACCAATGACACTTCCGCCAAACTTTGAGTGGGGATTTGCTACAGCCGCTTACCAGATTGAAGGCGCTGCTAATAAAGATGGACGGGGACCTTCTGTCTGGGATATCTACAGTCATTTAGAACCGTCGCGAACGAGCAGGGTTAACGGTGACGTTGCTTGCGACCACTACCACCGGTATGAGGAAGATCTTGACTTCCTTGTCAAATATGGTGCCAAGGCATATCGTTTTTCCCTGTTGTGGTCACTGTCGTGGTCACGCATCATCCCTAACAGTGGACGAGATGACCCGATCAATGAAGCGGGTATCGCCTTTTACAATGAGCTACTTGACGAGCTACTTGCCAGAGGCATCGCACCCTGGTTGACTCTATATCACTGGGATCTGCCACAAATTCTAGAAGAACGGTATGGCGGCTGGCTTAGTATCGAACAATGCCAGAAGGACTTCGAGCGATATGCAAGGTTGTGTTATGAGCGATTTGGGGACGGTGTGAGAAATTAGATTACACTGAATGAGCCGTGGAACACTGCTATACACGTGAGTAACATATTATGTGCATCTAAACTTGCTGGGATATCCATACTCTGATCATCGTCCTAACTACACTGACACAGGGATATGTGGAAGGCACTGAGCCACCAAGTCGCAGCAGCACGAATGACTCTTATGCCAAGGGTAATACAAAACGGAGCCTTGGATCGTTGGCAAGTCCTTCATCTTGGCGCACGCGAAAGTAGCAAGTTTATATAATAAGGAGTTCAAGCTGCGACAAGGAGGCCGCATTAGCGCTTCTTTCAATGGCGACTACTTTGATCCGTGGGATCCTACAAACAACAAGAATCATGAAGCAGCTGAAAGGAGGATGGACTTTTGCATAGGCTGGTTTGCCAACCCCATGGTATGAGTAGCCATTCCGCAACACCCGTTGTGAATTCGGAAACTGGATTTGGCCCACCCCGATATGCGTGATCTTTCTAAAATCACACCAAATTCCAGGCTTGCGCAGGATTATCCTGCCCCTATGCGTGCGCAGCTTGGCCATCGCCTGCCTACTTTCACCGAAGCCGAGCTCGCCTTGCTGCGCGAGGCCGAACTTGACTTTTATGGCATGAACTACTACACTTCTCAGTTCGCGCGGCACCGCAGCACTCCGGCTCCAGACACGGATTACAAGGGCAATTTAGATGACCTGCAAGAGAACAAGGCTGGCGTGTCCATTGGCGAGTTGAGCAGCATTGACTGGCTGCGGTCTGCGCCGCTGGGCTTACGGAAGCACCTTGTTAGAATCTCTACTAAGTATTGAAAGCCTCTTTATGTTACAGAGAATAGGTGTCCATGTCCTGGGGAAGACTTGACGAGCAGAGAAGAGTCCGACAAGGATGAGCATCGACAATGATAGGTCTCGAGCCACTTGGACTCTATTGCTGGCGCCATACAAGATGGAGCAAACGTAGCCGGATACCCTGCCTGGTCCCTGTTGCATAACTTTGGTAAGTTAAGCCTACTCTCGCTGCCAGCCTCATGTAGATGATGTTCTCTCTTTTTCCCTCTACAAATATTTACTTGTTCCTCAGAATGGGCATCGGGGTACAGCATCAAATTCGGCGTGACGTACGTCGACTACAATACACTCGAGAGAACCCCAAAGAGTCGGCATTAAAAATTCGAGGTATGATTGAAAGCAAGATGAGCACAACGGTCCGAGGGCAATAGATTGGTATAGATGATTAAGATACACAGAGATAGTGTGGCAAGATTGGACTGAGGACTGTATAACTCTAATTGCGGAAGTTACAGTTAGTCTCTGGGGACGAGTATACAGGAGGGCAGCTGAGCCTACTGAAAAAAATACAGCTGAATCTTGCCGTCATTGATGCGGATCGAGGAGAAAGAGAATCGTACCAAGACGCGTGCTGAACGATGCAGAGCGAGCTTCAGACACTTTAGTGCAACGTACATGACTGGACTGTCAGGGCCGCTCAATCACCTGAAGAGGCCATGCGAGCCACGGTCTCCAATAGCTACCGAGCAGCTCGTCAACGACATCAATGATACCTTTCCCCATCCTTTCAAGAACCAGTAGCTATCGAGGCCATGTAAGAGAGCGCCAAAATAGGCATATAAGATTAATGCGGCAGGCTGACGCTGGTGTAGTAATGTAAAATACTTTTCCGGGGCAAAATAGATAAAAAACATGGGCCCGGCCCAGGCTCTGTTAAACCCCATTCAGCCAGGGTGGCTTCATCCATGGTAGAAAACTGATTGACATAAAGACGGCACTTTCTCAGCACGCAAAGAGTTTCTTCATACGTGTCGGCGTCACCGCCAGCTTGCCATGACTCTCGTGTTCGACAAAAGTAACCATCTATAGGCGAAGACTCAGACTCGGCCACAGCCAAGTCCAACTCAAACCAGTTGCCTACGCTCATCAAGCTTTTTAATCGGCCAAATCGTAGGAAATTGTGCGTCGGTCCTAGAATGGCGTGGACGCCACGTGCCATTGGAATCCATTCCATACCGAGCAGTCGATCTTTGTTTGAGCCGTGAGATGTTTCGACCTCCATAGCGTCATCACGTGGCCTCGAGACGCCCCAAACATATAGCATGTTTAGTATAGACCATATTAGCAGTGCCTCGCTGTTGTCGTCCGAAATGTGACTAACGGCATGTTGAAATCCTTTTAGTGCCTCGTTATGATGATCAGTGGCCTCCATCGTATATGGCTTTACTTTCGAGGTCTCGATGCTGGCGAGATGTAGAGCAGCCAGGCCGAGTATGGCACGGGCGACAAATTGATGCTGAAATCCAACTTGTGGAAATGTCACCTGCCAAATATGATTAATGCGAGGATCATCGTAGAACCCGAGACTGGTAGAGACAGTCCAGTGATGCAGGAGCGTCAGGTCCTTTATCCCAAACCCGCCAGAAGAGCTGAGAACCGAGCGTGGAACGGGAGTTACATAATCCGTGCAGACGGACGCGGAAGCACATGAAGATGCCGGAGGCGTGGAAAGAACTGTTGCTGAGCTCGGAGCTGACACTGAAGGGAAGATAGTATTGGGGCTTTGCACTTGGTCACTTGCAACGGGAGAAACGGAAGTAATCGGCCGAGCACTTGTGATGAATTCGGATAGTGACAAGGGATTTCACGGCGCAGGCAAGCCCGACACTTCGGTCTCTCCTGAGTGCACTGGAAATCTTAGCGGCCATGTTTGAGGCCGTGAATGCCGTACTGGGCAGCGAGACGAAATGGGAGCACCTGACCCACCTTAACGCGCCTTTTCCGGCAGTCGACGCATCCTGTTTTTGTCTTTGGGTGAGGTCTGCGAGCCATCACCTGACCATTTCTCTGTGTCGGCGCTGGGGTTCGGTACGAGATTGGGATCCTGGGAGCGAAACGCGCCCAAGCGACGTGAAAACGGGTGCGATAATTGGCGAGGGCGATGGGAAACAGCAAGGCTGTGTTTGTTATGGACTTACGCACATGACCCTGTGAGATACCCGTATGCAGCGAAGAACGAGGAACGAGGAACGATAAGCGACGAACGGGAGTGAGAATTATGGACCGTTTAAGAGGCAAACTAAAGTAGTGACGCCCTCCCGGAAGAGTCCAGCCCGACTGCCGGTGCGCGTGTGAGGCGGTGCCGTCACGGTCGCGCTTGATTAGTGCAACAACGAATCTGTTAGCTCAGACGAAGTCCAACCCTCGCTGTGTTAAGGGTCCTCGGGGGCTTCTGTAAAGCTAGTGGACAACTGCCGGCGTGTGAAGTTGGGTTCAGCCGTGGTAATGCATGGCATGCTCCACATTCCTAGTTCTTGCTCGCCGGCAATGCGTGGCATCTGCCGTTCACCCCTTTGGCAAATTTAGCTTGTCTACCGTTGGGGTGTAGTGATCTTTTCTTTGCGTTTGTCCAGTGTACTCCATTCACTGCGGACCACGGAATAGTAGAGAAGAATTGAACACTCCATACGGTTTGCAGAACAGAACATCTCGCTCGGTATCGTATCCTCAAGTGCCGTTTGCCGCCAAAGGTGTATCCTCCCCAAAATGTGCTAGTCAACCGTATTTGTTGTACTGTACGTAGAGCTCAAAACATGCTCCGTAGCTAATTTTATCTGATGCCACCGCGCCTAATATCACAGACAGCTCCCCAATTGACCAAGATGTCTATGATGGAAACCCACTTCCTAGGTATCTCACCTGTCAGAGTATTCAAATTGGACCAGATGAACGCCTTCGTAAGCGATGTGCCCATGAATATGTTTATCTGATTAGGCTCAATAGCAGGTACGGGCCACAGTCGAAGAGACAGAGGGTCTGGCGTACGAACACAAAGCTTGGAATGAAGCCCTTCAAAGTAAGTTGAATGCCAGAACCCCTATTACCAGCCGATTGATTGAGAATTTCATTTGGCGGCAAATGGCACTCAAGGAGATACATCAAACAGACTATCATCCCTCCAAATGCCCATCAGCTCTAAAGGGCTTGGGAGGGTCGACAAAATACTGAGAGAAGTGCTTTTTCTTCAAGGTAAAATTCAGGATCTTGAGGAATGGTACCAGGCCCTCTAGGACTTCTCTGGGTGTAAGTATCTGGCATAGGTTAGGGTAACCTTCTAAAATTGAAATACGTGACGGAGAAGTCTGGATGCAATGAACCATACCATTCCATGATTGGCTTTAGGTGAACGACGATGTATCTGGACTTACTCGAACAACATGACCATATTCCTCGTGAAGTCGCTTGATCTCGGTTGTTGCGGTTCCTTGCAATGACTAACTTCATATCGTGTAAGGCAGGCGATTCGCCGCCATCCACCAGGGAGGAGCCGGGATAACTCCGAAGTGGACGAAACCAGATATTGTAAATTGCACTTGAGATCATATACAATGCAAACTGTGCAAATGAATCAGTAATTGCTTCATAGCCAGTGCAAGATGATTTTCGAACGAACCGTACTCAACAATGCCACCAAGATCATATTGCACATCGTGCCAAACAGATTAGAAGATGCCAAGGACCGCATGATTAGGAAGCTGGCGTCTCGGGGCTACAAAGGCTCCAGAGTGGTTCCTCTCACGGCCTTGGCTTTATGCAAGTCGAGTAAGCAACAAAGGCAAGAAAGGCGGCAGCAATACCTTGTCACGAAGCCTACGATTTTTCTAGCTCTCGTCTCGCTTTCGCTCACCCCTCCCTTAAATGAGTAGTCCAAGTGGCCTGGACCCACCTAGATCCACTGCGCCCATGCACAACAATTACCCTGCACTTTGTTGATAGTACCATTGCCAAGTGGAGACTATGACGGGCTGGCCTTGGAACTATTAAACGTGTTTAGGTTGCTACTTAAGCTGATTTGTGACCGCACCTGTAAACAGACATCTGAGGAATCCGGAAACATTTCGATCCAGGTACAACTAACGGAAACCGTAACCTCTTGACATTACCCTGCTGAGAAAATGGTCAACGGATTTGATGATGAGTCTATGAGTGCTCGACACGAATCGATGTGCCACAACCGGGATAATCAGTGGATGGGTATGCGCAAGCTCAGGGAGGTTCAACTTGCTGTCAGCGGATGTAAAGAGGAGGGACTGCTTGCCCCTGAACTGTGCTGAGAGGGGCTGGGATTAGCCTTGCATCAATACCGAGGCTATATAATGGCTTACAAGAGGAGGTTCTTTCAGACCAGTCATTACATTATGACCATCCTGTCCTCTCCATATTGATGTTTAAATACAGGTGCGGCGTGCATTGGAGTGCTCAGGAATGAATGACACATTATATTCATCTGCCCTTAGGAGAATCTGTTTTGTCTAGTACTTCTTAAGCAAGGATCAGGCTGAGTCACAAGTAAATAGAAAGATGAAAGAATATAATAGGTTCATTGTTCAGAAAATAAACTCAACCTGGCAGGACGTTGTCTATGCCAGTGGTATAGGGACACTGTATTTTGTGTAGCTATCTCTAGGAAGGAACGAAAATGATGGAAAAGCTATACTATACCAGCCGGAGCTGTGTTGGTGCTATACCTCACTGCCTTACAAGGGCTCGGAGCCCCTATTTTGAGTTAACGAAGTCTTGCAGGGCAGCGTGGGTAGCGTAGAAGGCACCCTTGGGGCATAGTTTTCGTCAAACATCAATGGCTTCGCGCCAGGTACCCAAGTGTAGAGGTGCTTGTCTGTGAAGCCCCAGAAGCTGATGTCAGTGATCCCCCTCGCAAAGCCTCATCGACGACAGCGCCGTAGATATCGGTCATCTTTGCGTCGTCAAGGGTATGAACATCTAATTCAGAGATTGTAACTTCCAGTCCCAGCGCCTTGTAGGAATTGAATATATCCGTGATTACGCCTGGCACTGGTGCCTCCTCGGTAATGTGCATCTGAAGGGCTACTCCATCGATTGGAACGCCGTCCGCGACAAGCCCGGAAACCATATCGTAAAGTTCTTGACGTTTTCCTGGATAACTTTCGACGAGGTTCTCGCAGATGAACAGTTTCGCGTTCGAGTCAGCTTCTCGCGCCATACGGAAGGCATCCGCGATATAGCCAGGCCCAAGGACTTTGAAGAACAGATTGGCTTGCAAGCCACCGCCAAGCGATTCGAGGGACTCAGTGACCACATCCCAGCGGTCCATCTTGCCATCGTATCGGTGCATAAGCATCTCAAAGTGAGCCTTCATTTTGGCCCGAAATATCATAGGATCGGTAATATTGAGCATGTAGTCGGGGTTACAGCAACTTGAGATGAGGCCGTGTCCTTTTACCACCATATTATTATCTTCCGCAAAGTTGACTAAACGGTCGAGGTTTTCCCAGTTGTAGTGTCCTGGAGTTGGATTGATAAGTGCCCATTTCATCTCGTTTTCAGGAGAGAGGCTGTTGAATTGCTGGGCAAGGACGGCTGCGAACTGGGGGTCATCTAGGTAATTCGGGTTGATAGCTCCAGAACCGAAGAGGATATTCTTCTTTTCCGCCTCTTCTCTTAGCGGTGTAGTTCCTGTATCGAGACATGCATAGGTGACCTCTGCAGCACCGAGAAGCGCGATGGAAAGTGCTGTGGCCTTCATGATTCTATAGGATGTAAAGTTGTGATAGATGTGGTGGCTACCACTCAGTATCAATTGTCATTCCACTACCATCTCCGAACTTTATAGTTCACTGTGAAGGTAAGTCGAGTTGGCGGCCGCGTCATGACCTTGTTAGCACGCCGAGCCTTATACAAGCCGCGAAATGGTAAGAGATGTTGATCCTTGCCTACATGAGTCTGATCCTTGAAGACCTATCAGACCGAGAAATAACGAGATTGATTTTCATGGCTGTCACAAGCGGCAAAACTCTATGATGCCTTTTGCCAAGGCTAAACCAACTCTAAGCGTAGCAGTGTATAAGCCTGTGAGCTGACAAGAGGCTAATTTAGCCCGCACGCCTATCATGCGGGGAAAGATGAAAAGAAGGAGAACGAGGAACGAGAAACGGAGGCCACAGGGAAAGGTGTGGGCCATTCAACGGAAGGCGTCAGCAGTCTGGGTGCTGGCACGGGAGTCGATGCTTGGGCGCGCCACAATTAGACTATAATGGCGCATTCTACTTTCTTAATTGGAGAACCTGGATGTACCTCAAAATACAATAACCGGTAGATAATGGTTCCTAAAGGTGCTACCCAAGAGTATCGGGAATTGAGAAAAGCCTCATCCCAACCTGAATCTTGGTGACTTCTCCCATCATCCATTTGCAAACCTCGACGCATTCACTTATCGAGAAACCCCTCGTGCTCTAGGCGCGCCGAGACCGTGCGGTCTTGGTGCCCGAACAGTGGTACCGTCTGTGTGGATTACGACCCACTTTGACGTCTTGCTCTAACAGGGAAGTGGCTGATCCATTCCAGCCTAGTTCAGACAAGTGCCGAGGAACGAGGAACGATATACGAAGAACGGAGCATCGCGATTTATTTGGAGCCCTTTCCTAAGTCGGGGCTTAGGAGTAATCTCGTTCTGGTATCAAACTTTGAGGTGTGTTGACGCGGTTGTTTTCCAATTAAGAGTTTATGGCCACTTCTTGTGATACGCGAAGTTCTGTTGGACACCATTGATTACTTTTGGGCAGTTGGCGTCGAGAATCCGAATGTTGCATTTCCCAGTCACCACCCTGAGGTAAGCTTGGCTTGTGCACATCTATAAATCTGGGAAATGCATAAAACGTGCATGGTCAGGTTGAGTGACAACTTAATCACTGACCGTGCTGAAATTATTACCGCTTGTATAGGTCCCTTATTGTACTCTCATACACCTATCGATTGTTAGCCAGAGTGATTTAAGATAGTCATGGCTACCACCTACCTTATTCCAGGCGTTTTACTCGTAATATCCCTCTGGGTTCTTACCAGATTCCTCGATTTTACTCTTAGCTTCGTAAGTGAGAAAGAACCTTCCAATACCAGTCTCTTACGCAACGCAGACCACAAAAAGCTTTGGCGGGGATGCATCATTTCGGAGAATCCGGAAATTTCTCATACGTTATCGATATCTGTACAATGGCATGCGTATGATTGATGAAGTATACCACCAGGTCAGGAAAGGTGCTTCTATATAAAGATCGCTGCTACCTTATGAATTTTATTAGGGTTCTGGCAAATCCTTGGCCGTAGCCACACTTTTTAATCAATAGTTGATGATCACGTCACCGGAGCTTGTTAAGGAGCTTCTCTCCGCGGCGCACGGGAGTTTGTCCCTACACGCCGTGGCGAAAGAGGTCAAGCATATTTCAAGGCACTACAAGATCTTGACAAACGCTGAGACTCATGTAGTTACTTCAACCGTATACAATGCATGGATTTGAATAGCAATACCAGCCCGGTTTAGAAGGCACGTGGTTTGTTCGCGCTCTACGCTGCCTACTGACGTCTCGTCTTTCGCATTTCCAGCCCGAAATGGTTCAAATCATTAGGTTACAGATGGAAGCAGAAACAGACAAAGTAGACAGGAGTGGTTTGTTGGTCTACACTCTCATTATGATGTCACTAAGATCCTGGGTATACTCCGCGTATCAACTTGGGTGTACTCGTACGTATAGTTTTGGGTATCCTGCTGAGTCTCGTTTTGAGCATAGTCCTGGGTATACTCCTGCGTATCAACTTGGGTATACTCGTATGAATAGTTTTGGGTATCCTGCTGAGACTTGTTTTGAGCATAGTCCTGGGCATAGTCCTGCGTATGTCCCAAGCCTTTCCACATATGGTACAATTTGGATCGAAGAAATCTTTTGATAAAGTGTCTTTGTGCTGTCGATAGATCCTTCAGATTGTTGCGTTGCTCAATCAGCATAGAGTCAATTTTTTCCCCACTAGGGATTCAAAATCAACAATGGCCTTCAAAGTCTTTGCTTTTGCGATTTTGGATTTGACCCTTTGCTTCATTTCTCTTTGTGAGTACCCTAAATCTTCGACGGATCGCTATGTAATATCTGGCAGTGTCAACTGGCCAATGACTGTCCGCGGCAAAGGCAAACCCCTGACTTGACAGTGATGAGCAGTTCTAATATTTGAGGCTCCTGCGAGTATGTGTTGCGGGGAGAAATCAGCGTCACCTGGCGAGGCATGCTGCTGCCTGCCTCCTTGCCATGGGATTGCTCGCATGGCAGATGCGATTGGGCAGAACTCACACAAATCATGTTCTTTGGCTCTCTGTATGCGCCACAATCTCTACGCCTTTAGGAAGGACTGTTAGCCAGACTGTGTGAGCAGCAAAGGCATCGGATTATTTCCCAAAGCTCACTTCGGTCTTTAGTCTTGGTATACGCAGCCCTCTTTGGCCTCCGCGGCCGAAATTATGCTTATTCATGTTCCGAGGTCGAACGGCTGAGTGTTACGGAGCTATTCTACGGGGTCATTGGGGTTACGGCGATCCGGCCATTGCCAAAGATTAACACGGTTGCAAGCGGGAAGTGCAGCTCCCCGCAGTGGGAACAATAGACACATGGGAAGCGATTGAAGTGCGACTCTCCGTTTAGGTCTTGTGCCACAGCCGTTTGACGTACAGAAGCTACTTTGACCGTGGTGTTAGGGCTCTTCGTATGTGTTCAAGATAATATGCATGGCAAGTAGATGGATTCGCGGTCTTTCGCAAAGTGACGGGCTAAATATTTAATGGGTATAATCAAATTATCTGTAGACAGGCTACGGACTATTTTAAGTAGCGCTATTAAGTAAATACTCTATTTATATAATATCTATTAAACTGTAGAACTAAAAGAAATAATACTTAACTTAATTATTTAACTTTTATCTATTTTCTAAGGATATTTATATAAATTAATTAATATAAAGTATATTTAATGTAAATATAATTATTTAAATATATTTAATATTACTTATTTTATATATTAAAACTATATATATATATATTTTCTTATTAATTTAATATACCTCTTTAAATTGATATTTTATATATATTAATTTAAAATTAAGATTTAAATTATACTTTGAGGAATTTAAATTATAAACTTTAGAATTATAATTTTTCTAATTCTTTTTATATTTTTATAATATAAACTCTATTTATTATGTTAATATAAATATTTTTGTTATTATATAATAGGGTGAATGTAAACTCTACTCGTCCATCATTTACTTCTGGGCTTAACTCTTTTCTGCATTCCAAGCTCTCTGAACCGCAAAAAGCCATCATGGAACATCGAGTCCGATTTAGCTCAGCAAGTGCTGGTTACTTGTTTTCCTGGTCTTGAAACGCTGAATCAATACTTATATATTCTCAGGGATTCTCGCCTATCGTTGTTTAGTATGATGTCAAATCCGGAATTGAAATATTTGCGTCGTTGATTTCGTCGGTTTCCTTATATATATCTGGGTTACCGTGTTGTGCGGCGAGGTGTGTAAGAGAAGACTACATAGAAGGGACGGCAGGAGGAGAAACCATTGTTATATAAAGAACGTGTGTATAGGACGAAGTTATGTAAATCTGAGGCTTAAGGATATCCCGCAGTTAAAGAAGGAATACCTTGAGTTAATATTGATACTGAGCTAGCTGTGGCTCGCCTAGACCACCTTATGATATCGGTCCCTGACTGCCATGAAGCTGGGCATAATCTCGCCGTGATGGCAGAAAAATTCTGCTTTAGCTATAGAGCACCCTAAATATATTAGAAAAAATATTTTATAGGAATTGCGGGGCTCGGTCATGTCCGCCAAGGTTTGCCTCGCGCTGTTACCGGTACATGAGGATAAAACCATGGGCATGGTTATTCCGTAACGGTTTTCTCAGCCCTAGGATCCGTCAGTGAATGTCTCCATCATCTTGGGCAAGTGTCGGAAGCCTACTTGGTTTGGCTAACTACCCTTTTCTCACTGGCCCCATTGCGTTGGTCCTGTCCGCCTGCCTGCCGCTCCTCCTGATCCTCCTCTTCCATCTGCACCTCCACTCCCAGAGCAGCTCCTACGGTCTGTTGTGCAGCTTGCCAGGCTCTGTATATTTCCGCCGTCCCGAACTTGCGCAAGATTCCGACGGAGAGGCAAGCAACAGTGTTATGGCCATGAGCCATATCCCCAAGGCAAGGCAAGGGACGACGATGACGAATAGGATAGAGAGAGCCTGAGCGTCTGGGGTCCAAACCACAAAGTCATTTGTTCCATCGTACAATTCGTTCGTCTCGGGGTTAAGCGCGGCATTCGAAACTCCGTCGTGGGTGAGGAATTGAGTCATGTCGGTGAAGACATTGCTGGTCAATATATATGATGCCAGGACAAGGCGCTGGAGATCAGTGTGCATGCTCGAGGCACCCGCGTCAATGATCTGACCTAGAGCCGTGCCGCTGGATACCAGTGCAGAGCCTCCTAGGCGAGTTCCCAAATTGACGATGACGGGGTGGACAGCCAACGCAAGATGACATTCTCTATACCACTTCTCATGTTGAGTCCTGGCAGATCTGTCACCTCTGTCGCAGACCGCCATTCGTCATGGTACCACCAGGCGTCTCTTTGCCAGCACGACAGAGCAGGACGGCCTTCCGCGACGATGTTGGCCGCAGTACCAGGGTCTGTTACATCGGATGGGACGGTTAGGTATAGCGGATCCGTACCCACCGTCCAGCTGTATCGGTTTACTGATGAGACAAAAACAGCCCATGATATGTTGCCTGATGATGCTTCGTTGGTGTCCCTCTGTTGTGAGAAAAGAGCCACAGGTCTGGGCCCATCAAACAAAGACCGTCGAACTTCAGACTCATCGAATGGGTCCTCATAAATATCTATCGTCGTGCCGCTCGCCTCTACAGTGTCGACATACCAGCCGTACTCGGTAGTGCAAGCTCCTTCAACGCGGAGCTCCAGGTCCGGGTGATGTTGCAGACCAAAGTCAACACCGGTAACATTGTAAGAGTATTCAACTCTTTGGACCGCCTCGCCGTCACCTAGGTCCTCTATCAGGATAGGCTCGGAGACACGTACACGGCTTTGGAGATCTTCGTCCGCAACCTGGGCGCTTCCAGCTGCGCGGAAAGAAGGGGCCACCTCCAGGTTGAATGTTGCGGTAAGACGTTCCTCTGTATCTCCGTTTAGCGCCGGCATGAATATGGCTTCGGGGTTGACGGGGCGGCGTTGTCGAGGACGATGTATCGGGGAATAATGATGGAAAGAGCCGTGTTGGCAACCCAGAGGAAGACAAGAATGAGAAGGACGAGGTAAAGCCATACGTGGCGGAACCGCTTCTTGGTATACATGTACGCTACAACGTCGCGAACGGCGTTTCCTGGCGTGTCTCGTGTATTCCACAAAGAGACGGTTAGCTCGTTGTTGTAATCCTCTTTCTTCTTGGCATGTCTGACGGCCCAAAGAGTTCCCAGTGCAATGAGAATGCCCCAGGTGTTAACGAAAATCAGCCCAACCATTATGGTGTAGGCGGAAATTAGTTGATTCCCGACGTAGCTAGGAACGGCGATTGCGTCTCTCAGGCCACCTCGGTTGGCATGTTGAACCGCTCCCACAGGAGGTAGCTACTGCGAAGCTGGGGAGCTGTCTGAACCACCATGATAGGCTAGATGTAATAGGTTTCGGTACAAAGCTATGGGAACAAGTGTTTCGCAACTTGTTTGGAAGGATAAGACGAACTTGTCGAGACTTAGTTACTATCCTGACACTCCCTTATGTTTTCCAACCAGGCCATTGCCTGCACTTATCATGCTACCTAGCGGTCATTTCTACAGCTCAGGTCAGCTTTACTATCTGATTTAGGCTTCGTGAGGGTGGGGTGGATGAGAGCTTGGTTTGTGGCTTCCTCACAGCCTGATAATTCACCACCGTAACCTTGGCCATGGTCCTTACCTCAGCGACCTATACAATAATTCGATAATTGGCATTACGTTAGCTTCAGCCTATCGCAAATATGCCGAAATCATGTATCAATGCCATAAATCATGTGCAGCAACCAAACAATGATATGCTATGTCCTTCGCGCCTCCCAACAACAACACTCTTATCCCCCTCATCGTGGTTGCCGAACTGACTGCTTCTCCACTCAACTACTACGCCAGACGGTAGTACTGCAGCCTACCACCTAAGTGAGACATAATGAGAGAAACGGAAACTTATTGGCGCACATTTATGGTGCCATTCATTCAGCTGCTGAGGGCGGAAAAGTGTGCTGATTGCAGCCTGTTTTGGGAAACTGTCAGAACATAGATACCAAATCTCGACAGTGGTGTAGGGATGGCCAGCATCACGACCGCGCGCCACGTATCAGCCGACATCAACAAGAGCCCGAAAAGCCCGAATCACATTTTAAGTCACCATGTAAGTCTAATTTCCCTTGAACCGATTGGTTGGGATGGAAACTTTGCCTGTAACCTTATCATTTCAAACCTGGCAACTGAGGCAACATAACCCGTAACTGACGGTGCCTAGGATCACGATTCAGCCCTGGTCGATGTTATGCGAGACATGGTTATACGTATTGTTATGAGGCTGAACTGCTATCGAAGTAGCCAACTCGAATTTACGGTGGACCACAACTGCTCGGGGACCAGGGAATCATGGTACCTATATAGCTAGACATGCCCAGTCCCGTGCCGCCTTTCACGTCGTTATATACCAACACATTCACTAGTCGGCGCACAAACACCCCTCTCCACTCGTTTAGCCCTGTTCCTATATTACAATGCATCTTCTCATCCCCGCTTTGCTCCTTCTATCCTCTCCGACGGTTCTCTCGCAGACCCTGTATCAGGCACTCAGTAATGCCGGTGCTGCCCAGTTTGCCGTCTTCATACAGTCCGACCCTGAACTCGCAGCCCTGTATGAGTCTGGTAGGGTCCGCACCATATTTGCACCCTCTGACGACTGCCCTCGCTGGAACAAGCGACAGGGTCTGTCGCCTGAAGACCGGCAGCGTGCCAGACTTCAAGCTTGCGGGCGAGAAACCAGCATCCAGCAGGCGACTACTTTCCCCAGTATAGTGCTTCCGACGGAAGATGACTCGGCCAACCTCGGTGGTGAAAACCAGAGGGTTGTTGCCGAGCTCCCCGCAGGGCCCCCAATTCCACGGCCAATTCCCGGCGCGCCGTCGCTAGGGATCAGCCACCACCTCCGTCTCTGTATCGGGTTGTGTCTGGCCTTGGTGCCTCGGTGAACGTCATACAGGCCGACATCCCTTACGAAACCGACAACGGTACCATTAATATCAACATTGTGGATGAGTAAGTGTGTTTAAATGTCCATCTTGGAACCCATACTAAGACCCCGTAGCTTCTTCACGATTCCGACAAGTCTATCAGATACCTCTCGACAGACGGGCCAAACGACATTCGCAAGCTTAGCCAACGGAACCAATCAGACCGCGTCGCTCGATAGCCTGACTCAGACAACATACTTTGTGCCTTCCAACGAAGCTTTTGAAAACGCCGGTGTGTCTGCGGTTGGGTCCGGCACTGCGAGCCTTCTTAGGGGACACGTCATCCCCAACTTCGCCGGCTATCTGCCCGATCTAACTGACGGTCTTCAACTCACTGACCGAAACGGGAATAACGTGACCATTCATATCAGGAACGAAGAGTATTTTGTTGGAGAGGCTAGGATTATCCGGTCTAACCAAATCCTAGAGAACAGGGTTGCCCATGTCATTGACCAGGTAGAGTGACTCTCTTCAAAGGATGGAGAGTGTTGTTGCTGACACATTACTGCCAGGTCCTCACGGCAGCGCCCATAGTAGTTCCAGGCAACTTTGCTGCTCCTTCCAATAAGGTTTTTGGCCTACTGCTGTGTCATTTGGTCTATTTGCCACCATCCTGGCCATGTAGTCAGTTGTTGGATGGAAGATTACGCGTCATACTAGGATAGATGAGTTGCAGAAATTGATGTCAGCATTGTCGTTGTCCGTCACTCTATATCACAGACACTATCCCCATCATATTCTGATCTATTTACTATGACTAGCTTAATAAAACGTTTCGCCTATTTCTGTTGATGAGCTGCCAGAGTAGCTGCTTTGTCCGATCGTCGTCATTCTTCTGTATACGCTGAAGGAGCGGTTCCAAACAGTGATCAACGTTCAAGGCACCGGCTCCCAAGAGAGTATTGCATCTCAAGTATAAAGTATCGTCAATATATCTTTTGAGCAACGACTAGGAGCAGATTGACAGAAAAAGAACCTGCATGAGTGGAAGGTGGCATATCAAGAACCGTGCGCGGATTTGCGGATAGATCGGCCGCTCCCGCCTTGTTGTCTCTGTTTTAAGCCGCATGTTGTTGTTGTGTATTTTCCGGTAAATCTGGCAATTTTCACTCCAGAATCACCGCTTCTTTGCTTCAATGATCAAAATCTTGGCCCAAGATGTTACCAGCGGACTTTAGGATCGTGACATCTACCAACTTGAGTCTGTTTGATGTTAGTATCGCCGGGTTGGCTACTATTTGTGGTCGGTAAGTTATCCAGTCTGGTTTGCGTCCAGTCTCTTCGTGTCCATGGCGAACTTAATCGCTGCCTGTGCCGCCTGCAAGTTTGGTGCCCATTTTGGGCTATCCAATGGCACCTTTCCTCCCGTCAAGAACGAGAGGTCCCCATCTCTGTTTGGCCGACACGTCGCATGCCTTCTCGCTCTGCGTCTCTTAGCCGGCGTAGGTAACGACCTGGTACCAGAGCAACTCGTTGCCAAGGCCTAGGGCAACACCAATCAGAATCACCTGCTCGCAATTACTTGCAGTAAAGCTACGCCCATTTAAACCACGGCAACCCTTACATTCCGAGTTGGAGCCATGCATCTGAATCTCTTGTCTTTAGTAGTAGTTCTTAGGACTTTCAGCATTTCATACGCGCACAATCCTCCTAAATTGAAACTGTTGAAGTAGGCAGATAGCCAGGAGTAAACGCACCATAGCCCTCCGAAATTGGCGTGGTATCATGTTCCATTCCTCGCCCGCCAAGGCCTATATACCACTCTCTCTTCAGGAAACATGTCGCACAGAGCACTTCTCTATTTCCGTACGAGCTCAACCATCCCCTGCCTGCGCTCGATAGAGTAGCGCTGCCACACCCTGGAAAGGATCTACCGCTGTACCTTGCAAGTGCAATGCGTCGTAGGCCTCTCAAAGCCGATCCAGCGTGTCACTGCTCCCGGAAATTCCTCATCCACATCTGACTCATGATCAGCCCCGAGTCCTGTCGCACGAATCTCCGTGGCAACTCCTGCCTCGTGCAAGCAGGCTGTGCAGTCACATCTTGCCTTGTGATCTGTCTTCCGGAACTCATTGAAAGTGACCAGCCGCGGCCGAACGAGGCCAGCTAGGCTGTATTCCTACTGATCCTAGTCGTCGTTTTATGTCACAAATTCGCTATCCATGCTGCTAGTTGTCGGCTCCGAAAGCGGTTAAGATTGGCATTTCTATACGGCTGAATCGCTTACTACGTATATTGTTTTGACGAAATTGGTCGCACCGCAATGCAAGAAGCGAGCTGAAAATTGCTCCACACCATCCCTGCTATTGCATAAAGGAGCACAGGAAATGGTGCTCTGCCAGAAAACGAGGTGAACAACTCACCTCCACATATGCAAGCATTCAGTATCGCCAAGCCACGTCATACAGCCGCGGGCCTCGGCCCGAATTTAGCGTATATTGTAATCCAACTCTGGTAAGTACCGGAATAAGCGTTAATGGGGCTTAAAAACAAACACATCTAGATTCGAAATAACGTGTAGCTGAAGACCCGGCATCGAACCAGCCGCACACCTGGGTTGTCAAGACAACTCCGAGTGGCTGGACTGACCACGGTACAGGCATTGAATGGCTGAAGCACTTTGAACAGCAGACAAGAGCCCGTCAAAAGGGTCAACATCGGATGCTTGGGCTTGATGATCATGAGCCACATATCAACGCGGAACTTAATGAATACTGCAAGGCCAGCAAGATAATATCACTCTGTCTACCAAGCCATTCTTCGCATCTAACTCAGCCGCTTGATGCCGGCGTTGTTGGCCTATTCAAGAAAGAGACCATGTAGATAGCTGATAAAGGCCTTTCCGACGCAAGTCACCGGGCGTAATAGACTCTATACCACCTTGCCCCGCGACCTCTTGTAGAAGGATACAGCTCTGGGCTTTGACCATTGAAACTCGAATACGGACCAATAGGCTTGTAGTAAATAAGGGAAGTTTATAGCCTGAACATGCATCATTTCATTACCAGATTTATCTGATTGTCGTTGGGTCCGGGAAATCCATTTATCCGAAGATTGCCTGGCGACTGCTGGTGGAGGCGAGTATTAGGGGTGTACTTTTCTACCGTTTTAAGTAAAACCGGTTTTAAAATAGTATCCTAAATAGGTATATAATTATTTCTATTATTAATTAAAATAGCTAGTTTAAAAATAAACTAATAAATAATAATAAAAAGCTTATATTAATTAATAAAAATCCCTAGGAAATTATTAATATTAAAATATAAATATAAATTATATTTTAAGATTAATTTAATATTTTAAATATTTAATATAGCCTTAAAGCTTTATATATAATATAAATTAATATTTAAATTAAATTATTAATTTATAATAATATTATAAATTTATTAATAAGAAATTAATAATAATATTTTAAAATATAAATATTCTAAGATTAATTATATAATTTTAATAAATATAAAATAAAAAAAAAGAATTTCTTTTTATATTTTTAAGCTTTATAATTAATAATAATATAAATATAAAAATAAATTTATAAAATATAAATTTAAATTATAATTTAAATTAAATTAAATTTTTATTTAATAATAATAAAAAATATATTTAAAAGATTTAATTATTAAAATTTTTTATATTTATTTAATTTATATATTAATTATTAATAAATATAAATATATAAAAAAATAAAGTTTTATTATTTAAAAAATATATTTATATTTTTTAATATTTTTATATATAATTATATTTATTAATTTATTTATAATTAAATTATTAATATAAATAAAAATTTTAATAATTAAAATAAATAAATTAATAAATTTATAATATTTTTTATAAAATATTTAATTTAATTTTTATATTTAAATAAATTTTAATTAAAATTAAAAATAAATTAAAATTTATATTTTTTTAAATATTTTAAAATAATTAATAAATTTTATTTTATAATATAAATTTTTATTTATTAATAAAATATTTTAAAAATAAAAAAATAATAATATAAAATATATTTATTATTTATAATTTTAAATTTTAATTTATATATTTATTTAATAAATATAAAAATTAATATATAATATATATATATTTAATAATATAATTAAAAATTAAAAATTAAATATATTAAAAATATTATTTTTAAAAAATTATAATTTTTAAATTTTTAAAGATTTTTATATTATTTTATAATATAAAATAATATTTATAAAAATAAAATAAAATAAATTAAAATTAATTAAAATTAAAAAATTATTTAATTTTTAATATATTTAATTTTATAATATTATTAAAAACTTTTAATAAATTAAAAAATTTATTTAAAATTTAAATATAAATAAAAATAATTTATATTTTAATAATAATTCTTAATTAAATTATTAAATTAAAAAATTTTATATTAAATTCTTCAAGTTTAAATATTAATTTTAATTAATATATTAATAATTTTAATTTTTAAAATATTTAAAAATAAAAAAATTTATTAATAAATTTAAAAATAATAATAAATCTTTATATAAAGATTATAAAAATAATATAATAATAATATTATAATTATTATTAATAATATAATATTTTAAAATATATAAAAAAAATTATATATTATAATAATAAAAGATTATTTTTATATATATTATAAATTATAAAGTTTTATTAATATAATTATAATTAATTTAAAAATATAATTTTTTTATAAAAATATTTAAATATTATAATTAAATATATTATAATAAATTAATTTAAGAATATTAAATAATAAAAATTTAATATAAAATAAAATTATTAATAAATTTTTAATATATATTATTTTTAATTATTTATAATTTTATTAATTAATAAATAAATAAAAATTAAATAAATTATTAAAATTTTAAAAAAATTAAATAAATTAATATATTTTTTATTATATTATAATATTAATTTATTATAATTTTATTATAATATAATTTATTTATAATATTTTAATAAATATTAATTTTTAATTATTAAAATTATTAAAATTATTAATTAATAATAAATATATTTAAAATCTATTATTATAATTATTTAATTTTTATAATATAAAATTTATATATTAAAAATATTTAAATTTTTAATAAATTAATATTTATAATTTATTATTATAAAATTATATTAATATATTTTATAATAAATATTTAATATAATTTAATAAATATTTATTTAATAATCTTTTATAAAATATAATAAATATATAAAATAAAATAATTTTAATATATTAAAATTTTATTAATTTATAAATATAAAAAAATAAAAATTATTATTAAAAAATTTAATTATTTTTTTATATTTTTATATATTATTATTTTAATTATTTTAAAATTTTAATAATAAAATATTATATTAAAATTATAATATAAATTTTATTTAAATATATTTATTATTAATAATAATTTTAATATTATTATATTTTTTATTTATAAATATAATTTTATTAATTTTTAATTTAATAATATTAATAATTATATTTTTATTAAATATAAAAAAATTATTAAAATTTTAATTTTTATATAATTTATTTTTATTTTATTTTTATTTTTTTAATAATTTTATTTATAATATATATATAAATTATATAATTAATAATAATTAAAGCTATTAAAGATTAATAAATAAATTAATATTATATTAAAAATAATATATATATAATTAATTATAATATAAAATAATAAAGCTTTATATCTTAGGTTTTATATATATAAAATATAGTATATAGAGTATAGATTAAATCTATTTTATTCTCTCTAGGAATATTAATATATTCTTAAAAACTTTAGTTTTTTTATTTTTTTAGCTTTTTTAAAGAAATAGAGAGAAAGGTATATTTAGAATAAAGGTAAGAGTAGGGTATTTTTTTCTTAAAGAAATATTAATAATATAAAAGAAAAAAGAAATTAAATTATTAAATATTTATAAAATATTAATATATTTAATATATATATATAATAAGAATAATATAAAAATATTAAAATTTATAATAATAATAATATTATTATTATTATTATTATTAATATTATTATTATTATTATTAATATTATTATTATTATTATTAATATTATTATTATTATTAATATTATTATTATTATTAATATTATTATTATTATTAATATTATTATTATTATTATTATTAAAAGAAAAAATTATAATAAAAGTTAATAAAAATTTATTATAAAATTAAATTAATTTAATTATAAATAAATAATATATAAAAAAAAATTAAAAATAGTTTATATATTAATTAATAATTTAAATATAAAAATAAAAATATTATAAAATTATTATATATATAAAATATATTTATAAATAAAAAGCTTATTTATTTAATAATAAAATTATAAAAAAAAAAAAATTAAATTTTTAAGATTATATAATATATAAATTTATATTAAATATTTTATTATTTTATTTTTAATAGCTATTAATAATTAATATAATAATAATTATTTTTATTAATAATTAATATAATTATTATTTTTATTAATAATTAATATAATTATTATTATAATTATTATTTTTTTATTTTAAGAAATTTATTTTATATAATATTAAAAGATTATAAATTAATAATTTTATTTAAAAGCTTATTATAATTATATATTAAAGCTATAATAAATTTTTAAATAAAATTATATTTATTAATATTAATATAATATTATAAATATAATTTTTTTAATATATTTTAAATTATAAATTATATTAAAAAAATAATTTTAATATAAATATAAATTAAAATTATATTATAAATAAATTTATTTAAATTAAGATTTTTATTAATTAAAATTTTTTTTAAATATAAATATTATAAAATATTTAATAAAAAATTTTTAAAATTTAATATATTTTTTAAATTTTTTTATTAATATATATTTTAAATTTTTTAAATTTTTAATATTTAAATTATATATTAATAAAAATTAAATTTTTTTATTAATAATTTAAATTATATAATTTTATTTTATAAATTTTAATAATTTTATTTTAAATTTTTTTAAATTAATTTTTATATTTTTTATATTTTTAAAAAAAATTTTAATTAAATTTTTTTTTTTAATTAAAATTTTTTTTTAATTAAATAAATTTTAAATTATTTTTAAATTTTTATTTTTAATAAATTTAAATATTATTTATTTTTTATATTATTTATTTTATTTTATTTATATTAAATTTTAAATTTTATTATTTTTTAATTAATATAATAATATATATTTTATATTTTTATTTTTTTAATAAATTATTATAAATATTTTTATTTAATTAAATTTTTTTAATTTTTTTAATTTTTTTAATTTTTTTAATTTTTTTAATTAAAATAATTTAATTAATAATAAAATTAATTTTTAAATTTTTTAATATAATTATAATTATTTTAAAAAAAATAAATTTTATTTAAATAATATTATAATTTATTTTTATTTTTATATTTATATAAATTATTTTAAAAAATATATTTATTTAATTATATTTTTATTATTATAAATTAAATAATTTTTATTATAATTTATTATTAAAATTAAATTTTTTTAATAAAAATTATAATTAATTTATAATTTTATAATTAATAAAATTATTAATAATATTAATATATATTTTAATAATTAATTTTTATTTTATAATTTTTATTTTAATAATATAATATAAAAATATAAATTTTTTTAATATTTTTATATTATTATTTAATTTTATTTTTAAATTTTTTAATATATTTTAAAATTTTTAATAAATATTAATTATTTAAATTTATATTATTTTATATTTATTAATTTATATATATTTTTATTTTTAATATATAAAATTAATTTATTTTTAATTTTTATAAAAAACTTTTATTAAAATTATTTTAATTATAAAATATATTTTTTTAATTTATAAAAAAATCTTTTTATTATATATATTTTTATTTTAATTTAAAATAAAATTTTTTAATTATATTATAATTAATATTAAAAAATAATTATAAATATTATAATTAAATAAATAAAATTTAATTTAATTTTTTTTTTTTATATAAAATCTTTTTTAATTAATTATAAAAATTTTATATTTTATATAAAATAATTATTTTTATTTTATATAAAATAATTTTTTTATTTTAATTATTATTATTTTTATTTTTTTAAATTATATATTTAAAATATTTTAATTAATTTTAATTAATAATTTTAAAATTTATTTTAATAATTTATATTATTTTAAAATTAATATATTAAAATAATATATAAAATTTATTAAATTAAAATATTATTTATTTTTTAAATTAATTTAAAATAAATTTATTTATTTTTTTAAATAATTTATAATTTTAAATAAAATATTTTTTTATTATAATTATAATAAATAAATTTTTTTAAATTTTTATTTATTATTTTTTTATTTAAATAATATTTAAATTTATAAATTTTAAATATATTTTTATTATTATTAAATATAAATATTTTTAAAATATATTTTAAAATATATTTTAAAATTAATATAAAAATTTTAAAAACTTTTTTAAATTACTATTAATTATTTTTATTTTTTTAATATTATAAATATTTTTAAATTATTTTTATATTTATTTATAATTTATTTATTAAATTTTATAAATTTAATTATATTTTTTTAAATAAATTAATTTATTATTAAAATTTTAAATAATATAATTATAAAATAAATTTATATAAAATTAATATAATTATTTTTTAATATTATTAAATTTTTTTTTATTTTAAAGATTTTTTTTAAATTTAATTTTTAAATTTTTTTTTTTATTAAAATTATTATATATATTTTAATTTTTATTAATATTTATTTTTTTATTAATATTTAAAATATTTTAATAAAAATAATATTAAAATTAATTAAAATTAATAATTTAATTATAATTTTTTAATAATTTTAAAAATTTTTTTATTATAATTATTATTTTAAATAATAAATAATATTATTTAAAATAATAATTATTAATATATAATAATTAAAATTATTTTATATTATATAATAAATATAAAATAAATAAAATTAAATAATTATTTTTAAATAAATAAATAAAATTTATTTTTAATTTAAAATAATATTATATAATTATTATTAATTAAATAAATTAAATAAATTATTTTTAAAAATTTTAATTAAAAATAATTTAATAATTATATATTATTAATAATTAATAATTTTTTAATTAATAAATAAAAAAAAAACTTTTATTTATATATTATTTATTTATATATTATTTATTTATATTATAAAATAATTATTTATTTTATTATTTTAATAATAATATTTTTTTTATTATTTTAAAAATAATATTTTAATTATTTATTTATTTTATTAATAAATTATTTTAATTTATATATTAATATTTTATTAATATTTTATTATATTATTATATTAATTATATTAATTATTTTTATATAATATTTTTATTATTATTTATTAATTTAATATTATATATAAATTCTTTTTATATTTTTATTTTATTATTTTATAATATATATTTATTAAATTATTTAATATATATAAAAACTTTTTTTATATAATTCTTTATAATATAAGCTTTTATATTATTTATAATTAATTAAATAATAATATATATAATTTTTAATTATTTTATAAATTTTAAAATAATTTATTTTAATATATTTTAAATATTATATTAATATAAATTATAATATTTAAATATTATATTAATATATATTATAATATAATAATTATAAATATTTTTAAAAATATAAATTAAATAATTAAATTAAATATTATTTTTTTATTATATAATTTTATAAAAATAATTTATAAAATATTTAAAAATTAAATATAATAATAAAATATATATATATATATATATATATATTTATAAAAATTTATTAAAATTATATTTTAAATATATATTTTTATATAATATTATTAAATATATAATTTTATAAAATATTATTAAATAAATAATATATATATAATTTATAATATAATTTTATATAGTATTATTAAATAAATAATATATATATAATTAATAATATAATTTATATTTTTTTATAATATATATATAAAAATTAATAAATATATAATATATTTTATATAAATTTAATAATTTAAATATTTTTATTATATATTATTTAAATTAAATAAATTATATATATATATATATTAAATATAATATAATTAACTTTTATAAGTTATTATTATTAACTTTTAAATTATAACATATTTTCTTAAACTTATATATCTTTATAATATATAATTTTTTAATATATAAATATAATAATTTATATTTAAAAATACTATTAATATAATATATTTTTAATTAAAAATTTCATTACTATATATAATAATATTAAATTGAGAAAAATTCAAGGCTATAATATATTAGTATTTTAATAGTTATATAATACTAAGGTACCCAAAGCATAAAATAATAAGGTAGAGTTTAAAGTAGCTATAATAGATTATCCTCTTAAGGCTCATAAGGTAGAGACTAAGTAGCAAACGAGTAACTTAACTAATTAAAACCGGCGTAAAACCAGACACAGAAAGCTTAGTAAATTAGTTAATGAAAGATGTGCCAGCATTGCCCCGTGTTACCCATAGCTACATCTCGATGAACACGTCAACTTGCCGTTTTGAAGTTACTCTATGTACTGATATATGGCTAAGAAGTTGTGGAGCTTCTACTTAGTCTGTGCCTTATGAGCCTCAAGGGGATCCCAGGTGTAAGGTTTCGTAACCAACATCCAACTGCAATGTTGCGGAGTGGGATTTGACTCACTCCTCAGCCCATATTGCGCTTCAAATCTTAATATACCACCCATGGTAACTGCAACAATCCCTCCAGTCACACTCCTTGAGTTCCGATGGCTATAATTTGTGTGTGCGACTATAGACTAAGAAAAATTGGGTATACCATAGTAAGAAGCATAACACGGCGGTGTTTTATCACACTTGTAGTCATCACACATGGAGCCATCACACTTGGAGTCATCACACTTGGAGTCATCACACTTGGAGTCATCACACTTGGAGCCATCACACTTTGAGTCATCACACTATGACATGACTATGATTAAGACTTCACACTACGACGAGAACATAAAGGCACTTGGATATATACCCGTGATCTTGTATGGCTCCAGATGGTTTCCTGTCTGTGATAATACCTATATTCGAATTAGCTTAGCCTTTGTCTTAGAAAGGTTGCACATTCCGTATTTCCTTGACCACTCCCATGTTTCAGCTATAAGTCAATACGCATTTAGGTGACATTAAATGCCTTGGTAGTAGGTTAAGTACGACGCAGTAATAACTGATGCGACCTTGGCTGAAGTATATAAAACGCTTGCAAGACGATCACTCATCCACATCTAAACTAACAAATTTCCTCTACCAAGCAATATTCTCAACCCTGACCACATATTGCTATCTAATACTACATCTTATTGTTTAATAAGATGGTCGCTATAACTCGACTTCTCTTCACGGCAGCCGCAGCCGCTTCTACTATCGTGTCCCGGGACGATATCACAGTTCGCAATGATATAACGCAGAAAATTGGCCCTCAGTTCACTACACTCAATAATCTGATCAACAACTTCCCTGCCAGCGGCGATGCAGGCAGGGAATCCATCCATAACGCTTTTACAACCCTTCAGACATCCTTGAATGGAACAGTGGTGGATATTCGAAATGCCGGTTCTTTTGGTCTAACAAGCGGCATTGCAATCCTCGCAGACATTCAGTCACGTATACCCGTGTTTCTCGCCACTCTGAATGCTGCTGCAGCCCAGGCCTCCTCTTGGGCGGCTATTGAGGGTGGTACAAACCAAATGCGGAAAGATCTCAAATCCCTTGCAGATGCTTTTACTACGGTCATGAATGCGATTATTGCAGCTCATCCCTTTCAATTGAAGGCAGGTGGTCTCACGATACAGACACAGATGTCTGGTGCATTCGCTACTGCAATAGCAGCCTATGATGCCTAAATATAAATCATACTAGATATTACCCTATAACTATTGAAGGACTATAAGATAAATAAATATAGTTTTATATAATTTATTTATTATATTAGAGATTATAGTTATAACTCTATAATATAATTAAATAAATATATTAAGTAATTATTCTTTTAAATTATATTATATTTAAATTATATTATATTTTTAAAAATAATATTTTAATAAACTTAAATTTATTAAATATAAGAGAATAAAATAAAAATTTATTTATTTATAAGAGTTATATATAATATAAACTTATAAACTTATTATTTTTATTATTTTATATAAATTATTTAATTAAATTTTAATTATTAATTTAAAGATTAAATAAAATAATAATAATATTATTATTTATATATATAATTTCTCTTATTTTATAAATTTATAAATTTATAAAAACAATAAATATAAATATAAATATTTATTTAAATAAATATATAAAAGTAAGATATCTTTTATATAAATATTAAATAATATTAAATAAAAGTTTAATCTTTAATTAATTAACTATCACTTAGCTTAGTAGCTATCCCTAACTATATCTAGCACTGAAAAAGCTATTCTTCTATAACCTACCCATGAATAATCAAATGAAAATTACAGCATGCTCAATTCTCACACATACGCTCGCACAGGCAAGATGACAAGATAGAAATGAAGAAATACCTTCTCCCCATTGATGAGGTGACGAACACCTTTTATTATCTGCATAAAGGTTCCTGACGACTCTAATAAAGAAATCTACCCTCTCGATATAAAACCTTTAAAGTACCAAACTGCTCCGTGCTCTAGATCTCGGTACTGGTACTGGCATCTGGTCGATAGATATGTCAGAGTATCTGTTTCTGGGCACAATTTGATGGGCTTCTAGTATAACCCTTAGAAGGCTTCTTACCACTAACCTAGCATACGATCTCACCTATCATGGAGCGCCCAAAGCTTTATAACATTGAAGGGCCGTGTAACACGCTGGGTCAGGCTGGAATTTATACCAGGACGCTCACTGTATGGTAGCATTAAATGCTGGCAGAGTTTATGTTAAAAGAATTCACGTTTGCCCACGCCTCTCCTGGGATGCGTTTCACTAAACTAATCAATCACAAGCCACTTTGAACCTGAGACAAGGCGTATGGGGCCTATTCAGATTGATCGCGATTCAACCGGTGATGATGATTCCATCAAGATATATCAGAGCTACAGTGCATCTACATTTTGCTCGGTTTCAACTGGTCAAAGTTTTAGACCGTTGTATATTCTCTGCGGCTGGAAACCATGTCTGAGCTTTATCATCTGTCTCTAAAAAGAAGATACTAAATATCTCCGTCAAAATGCTCAACCTAGCAGTCAGGGCAGGTACGGCCTGTCATCACAACTTAGTAACCGGATTAACCATAGGTTATCCGCGCAAAGAGGTAATGGACCGCAGGAAGGCTCCCAATCCGGAAACAAGGGGAGGGGAAGAAAAGGGAAGAACTTACGGGCATCTTCGGCATATTGGTTGAAGCAAGCAACCTGGCAACCGATACAGTTGGGGATGTTGCAGAGGAGACCGAAAGGGTTGTAGATAATGAAGTAGCAGTGATAGGTACATTCAGCGACTTGGCTCACGTCCTCTGCGAAGAGAGAAAAGACATCTTTGCCTTCAGTGGGAGCCGCCGTGGCTACGCTGCTAATGACGAGGGTGGCAAGTATGGAGGTGAGCTTGAAGTTCATATTAAAAGACTTGGGTTTGAGTGGAGATTTGAAATTTGGTACTGAAGTGATTGCTAATGGAAGTATATAGAATTTCTTGTCTTGTTTTAGGAGGATTTGCTTCGGCACTTATAATAATTTCCTCGAGTCCTGACTTTCGGTCGACCCTCGATAGGAGGCCCAAGATCTCTTTTATCCCAAGTCCTAACTTTACCATAAGTTTCACTTAAGCCCGGACAGAATCTGTCCTGGATCAAGCTGAGCCTAGTGAACATAGGTAATGCCATCAATTGATCAACCATATTTATTGCCACATGCAATACCTCGCTCACATTGAATCCTACGCGATATTAACAATAGGAGGTTCGTATAGTGAATCCCTGGATCCTATAATCCTCGGATTGACTTCATCCTATTTCCAGGATGAAGGAGTCCTGGAACGAACTTATCCTTAACCAGAATACCGTTTTTTAAAGACACGCAAAAGCTACCGATTACTGAATACTTAGAATAAACCGAACATGCGATCAAGTACGATATAATTGTTATTCAGCATTATACATAATCCATCTTGCTTAAGGGATTGTTCTTCAAGGGCATTCCAATCAATCAGTTATTATATTCGTCCAGATTTTCAGGGTCTGGATCCTTTGTCGGACACCTAATAATCATTTCGGCTCCGCAAAGCTTCTTTCAGAACCCTGTTCTATTGAGTCCTACTCGGTTACGGATCCTGGCCCCCGAGGAACCGATGCATCACTCAAACGGCTTGGTTGGGGGCGATCGTCAAGATTTTTCCAAATGCTAGACCCTTCATGACCCTGCGATCTGTGATATCTATGTCAGCGACTAAAAGTAGCCGTGTAACCTCTATTAGTAAGGTTTTCGAAGGATGGGGATTGCATAAGCCAGTGATCGTACTCCCAAGCTTCTTGGTAAAACGTTCTTCTTGCAAACCCTGTCAGAAGGAACTTTCAACGGGCAAGCTAACTTAGAGGTAGTTTGGAAGATTCATCCTTTGTGTCAAAGTTGCCTGGGCTATACGCAATTCGATATACAATACTACCCTATTCTGTTCGTTCGTTATAGTCTAATAATTAATGTATAGTACAACCTGACTGCAAAAATGTCAGGGCACTGGGGTCAACCTCACAGATTGCATAGTACCACCGACAGACGGAGAATATTTAGCTAAGTTGGCCGCGCATGACAGGGTCAGGAGTTCACCCTTCCTCGGCTCAGCCCCATTTATTAAGAGCCCTTGGCCATTACAAGGCAGTCATTAAGCCAGCTCCTCCTGACCCGGTTATCAGTAAAGTTATTTCTCGCAATCGATACTAGTGTCAAGGGGCGGATAATCTTGAGGGCATGTTCTTCATGCAACCAATTTAGGGAGTTCATAGAGTACTCCTATGGTGTAATCTAGATAATAACAAATCAGAAATAAGTCCTTTTCGAAGAATCCGCTCCCAGAGAAAGAGTCACACTCAAAAGGATTAAGACAAACATCTAGCCTAGCATTGAGAAATTGTAATCAGTAAACAAGCTACCCTCCGATCCTTGGTGCGACATACCACGAAGCCTTCAGGGCCAGAGAGACGTTACTTGTACAAAAAGGGGCTTCTGCTGTGATATCTAGACCGACAGAATGCAAGTCTTTCTATTATTATGTAGAATAAAAAAACAAAGGAAGATCAGGCAGTATAACCTCAAGTATCATGAACGGGTCTTCGAGGTACTGGACAAATGAAGGCGTGCGCGATATCAATGGGTACCTAGCCATTCATAACCAAATCAGACCCAGTATTGTCGCGCATTATATTACAGTTTAGCGTTTAAACGGGTCTGGCATACCTACCAATGTATAACCAGGGCCATAAAGCTACCATACAACCGTACAGGCCTCATCTCCTGTAATACAGAGGATCACAGACTGGACCGTTACACCTTGCTCATTGTTGTTAACTCTGATAAAATTACATGCGATGGTAGCGCATGATATCACTAGACTCACTGCTCTAGTGTGCTAGTACAATATGCATGAGTCCTCTGGAATCAAAGACGAGATCCATTATCGACTCCTACTCTGATCTCCCTGTGGCGCTATCATATGGGGTACACGGAGAAACCATATCGATTGCCTCTGCCGCTCGAATATAATAATCCAGGTTGGACACCTTGCTCGGATATTACTCCTGTCGGTCTAGTGCATTTGAACGCGGATTCGTATCCATCGACAAGCCTGGTGTATAAGCTGATAAGGTGGCCCCTCACAGGATCGTATACCGGCAGACAACCGCATATTATAGCAGAGGTTACATCAAGTTCGTTCCATTTTTCTGTATTATTTTATTTAACTAATTGCCAATTAGCGTGAGTCAATACTCTTTTCTTGAATGCCTTCCTATATTCCCTGTTAGGTATATAAATATAGTAAATATAAAGACAGTTTACAATACTTCGCTATGCCACTCTCAATCATATACCTGCTATAAAGCGAAAATACAAAACCTACAAGTCACTTAAAAGAAATATTCGGCTAATAACTAGCTTTATCCTAGTAGGCATTTACAGTCCTAGCACTATAGGGACTAGAAGTAATAGAAAGGCCACATCTATTATATTCTCGAAGACACCTTTCACAAGGTAGAAGGTATTGAAGTTAAGGCGCCTTCCTTGCCCGGGCATCTCTGGGTTAATCCGGTGCCTGAATATATCGATGGGTTTGCATAAACAGAAAAGGTAATCTCAGGAAGGATCAAGACTTAAATTTCCGATGATGTGCTAAAGACGCCTTGAACAGTAAGCTGGTATCTATGCAATCACTCTTGCTTTGTAGAACCAAAAATTCGATGGGACTGATATTGCTAGGCCACTGGCTCGATTTGCAAAAAGGGATGTTAAGATAATACAGACGATGTAGAAAGCAGTTATCAGCACGACTCATATCCTTATCAAGACACTGGCTGCCTTATCTGCTTGAAATGTGGGTAGCTATAACACTGGGATCGAAACTCTCAATAGCAAAGCGCTGGCTGCATATAGGTCGGTGGAAGCATCAGTTCCCTGAATTTGCACGTCATCAACAAACGGCTCCAAAATACTTGCAGTTCAGTAATAGGGATACTTACCGAGATGTACTTGGGCGTGATCTTGCTCAAGGGAACATTCCACGTGTGAGGTTCCATAGAATTGCCAAGGACTATAACAGAGGGTCAATTCCAGTTCCTAGATGACTGCGACAAGACATAATCGACGGTGTGACAGCGCAGTAACATAGTACACTTGCCTGTCCAAAGACGTAGCTGGCAGAGGATGTGCATGCGCTTATTTGTATTCTTACGGAGGCCGCGATGCAGAGATCTATACAATTACAAAAGTCAGGCAGCCAAGCCTGAAATCAAGGCTGAGGCAGGAATGGCCCACAGTCGTCTACACCAGTAGCACAAGCCATTCGTAGATGAGTGTAGAATCGTAGGGCGACACCAGATATCATCAGTGGCAGAGTAATAGCAATGACTATTCTGCCAGGTTCGGCGAGAGTGTATAGTCTTATCAAGTTGGGAATCACATCCTCTGGCGGTGCCGTTGCCGGAATCTTGTCCAGTATTGAAGGTTGGGTTTTGGTAGGATCTATCTTGTCCAAGGTACCTGCTGAACCAAGTCGAGAGAGCGATATACTTGATTCAAACACTACAAAAGAGATGAGTGGAAAATGACTTCTGATGAGAAGCATTTGGAAGACAGTTAAGCATTGTAAAAAGACAGTATACTTATTAAATTTAGTTCAATGTTTCTTGCACTTCTCATGACACATCCTGCAAAGGTTTCTAGACCAAATAAATATGCAAGTTGGCTAAGGTAGGCTGAAGATTACAACACGACTGAGCAGATAACAATGGTACCTACGACGCTAAGGGAGATTGAAGTGATTTCGTCTGGCATTACAACATGTCATATAAATATTAGGGAAAATATCTTGGTTAAGCACATTTTTGTTTGTTCTTATCATTTTATAAACAGTCCCAAGTTTACATTTCATTTCAGTTTGCCGGCAACCATTGTCGATAATAAATCACCGTGGTTCCCTGAGCATTTCCAGGGGTTGAGCCTTATGATCAGACTACTAAGCCTTGTAGTAGCTCTTGTCACCACATTCAAGTTAATGCAAGAGATCAGCAAGTGAAGAAAAGCTATCATTTTGGCCTATCACGTGCTTTGTGTCCAATAGCTCGTGAGGAACGAACTTTCCTGCGTGCATACCATATACTAATCTATCAAGTCAGGTTACCCAAATTACCACTGATGATCATGTCTTGATAGCTCCGCTATATATCACACAAAGTCCCTGGGACGATGATGCAGTAAGCGAATTGAAGAGTATGCCGTGACTCAGAGCGCACTGGGTCCATTGAACTGTGCATTTAATTTGAAAGTAATTGCAAAACGCCAGGCATGAGCATGACAAAAATAAATAAAGTGATATGTAAATCGTCTCCTCGCCATAGAGAAAAACCGAGGAATTCTTTTATAATATACCCCAGCATATATATACAGATCGCGGTAGAAAGGAACGCCCATTTTTAACAGAAGCTTTCCGAACTACACTAAGCTCAAAGTATAATCTTTTCAGTACCAGGCATTATGGTTGCACATTTCTTAGTGATGATATTGTATCTTTAATGCCTTTTCAATTTCATCCTCATATTATCTACGGGTCTTGAGTTGACCTGTCGTGTCTGTAGAACATCATCTTAGTCTTAAGCCTACAATATCGTGACCATTTACCTCCAATTTCTAGAGACACTTACATTGTAGACCTGTGACTTGACATGGGCCATGTCGTAGTCATCTAGGGTCGGTTCATTCCTTTCATTGAGAGCCAGCTCACCAAGACCGACCTTGACAAAGTCAAAGCGGCGGGCTATCATGGCGATGATGGCGCGCAGTTCAATTAATGCAAAGTCCTGCCCAATACAGCCTCGCGGCCCGCGTTCGAATGGCCTCCAAGAACCAGCGGGGAACTCTGAGCCTCTCTTCTCTGGCAGCCACCGCTCTGGCACGAAAACATCGGCTGTTTCGCCAAAAAACCGCTGGGTCACGCTGGATATGACTTTCGGCGTTGTAGATGATCATCCCATCTAGGCAGTGTTCCTCACCGCTGGGCGTTTGCACCGCAAATCCAGTGCCTGGTTTTGTGTAACGCGCCGTAGCGGCTAGCGGGAACAACCGCAGCGTTTCTTTGATCACAGCAGAGATGTAGATCATTTTGCGGAGAATCTCCGGGCCATCAGGCGAGAGAAGCTGTACACGTACAGACTCTGGATCAATACTGGGACCCAGAAGGTCGTCCAGTTCATTGCGCACTTTTGTGAGGGCCCGTGGGGTGCGTGAAAGGAGGTACATGCACCATGCAAGACTAATACTTGTTGTGTCATGGCCGGCCAAAAGGAAGGTCTTGATCTGGTGGCATGTCTCGTTGAGACGCTCTGGGGTGAGATCCTTAGTATCAGACAAGCTAAGGTTGAGTATACTCTTCATTTGCGTATCTCCTGAAGCTTGTTGCTCTATGTGCTTACGGCCAATCATGTTTTTGGGCAATGAATCGATACGCGTAGTGAGACGGCGACGTGTCCAGTGAACTTGGGGACTAGCCACCAAGGCCAATCTGCCTTGTCATCCCAGTAAGTGCGAAATAAATCAATGTATAGCCGGACCAGTTCGCCCTGGCGTGATGGATCTTCAGCCTGGGCCTCCAAATCGATATCCATAACAACAGCACCAATGATATTGAAGGTGAGATTAATGGCAAGGTCAACAAGAGGAAACTCCTGGCCGGAGTTTGCCTGTATGTCCAGTCGCTTTGCAAAGACTAAGGTCTTGTCCAGAATGTATGGTAGAAGAGTCATGATGTGCTACGGAGCAAAAGCATTGCTGTATCTCTTACGCAATACCTTCCATTCATCTCCATGTGCCAGAAGAATGGAAGTCTCGCCCGTTGGAGGATGAAGATATGCCATATCACTTTTAGGGTACGCTAGTCGTGAAGAGTTTTGATGATCGTGAGACCTGTTCAGCGATTTCATGGCTGCTGATGAGAACCATCGGACGATTGACAGGTCGGAGGTCAACGTACATCAAGGGCGGCCGGCCAAGTTCGTTGAGCATCTCACCGAAGATATAATCTAGCAAGGAGTCTTAGACGATGGAAGGCACGTATGACCCCGAAAGAGGGCTGCTAGACCTGAATAAAGGGCATACCTGGGTGGCGATCTGCGGGGCCGCTTTTAATGATGGCATCTAACTTCTTTAGATGACCCAAAATCAAGCTAGGGTGGTGCTGTGGCAAGCAGCCATGCTGTTCAAATCGCTTATATTGCAGCCTCTTGTACAAGTAGGTTGTGGCCAGCGCAACGGCCGCGATGATGATGGGAGTCAACATGACGGCATAAAATTGGATTTGGAATGGCAGTGCAAGTGACCCAGGAGAGTAGTGGAGGAGAGCGACTTGGGAAACTCCAAAGGCATGTGCTGCGAGTTCGTAAAGAAAATTGTGCTTCTCGACGAGGCACAACGGACGCATTGAGATTGAGCAATTGGCATGCGACGACGAATAGGTTCGAGAAGTGGAGAGAGGCAAGGGGAGGGGGGCCAAAACGAGGGCGGAAAAGGGAGGAAGCCTCACAGTAGGGAGAGGGATGGCCCAGTGACTGTTGGCTCGTACCTACATCCTCTAGGACAACCGGGTTTGGAGCCGAGCCGGAAGACAACGCCCTCACTACTGTCGTAGGCCAACATCAACCTCCTTGTAAGGCTGGCGGTGCTATTCAATCCTCGAGCGGCTACTCAGATGATTGGCGACAACCTCTACTCTAAACCCCGCCCCTACCCCTTGGCAATGGCCCCTGACGCAGAAGTTTGTTGGCTGTAGCACTCGGCAGACAGGGTAGGTAGGCCTCACAGATGCGCCCGAAGGCAAGAGGAGCCTTATACAACCCCATCAGAGTTATTAAAGGTCTGAATAAATAACCTACTTCCAATGCTTTCTCAGGTCTCCCGCACAATGTTGCAATGCTTCAGGACATGTTCACTATATGGACGGAAAGCCCAACACTACGTCACCTCATGCGTGTCTATCCATTTTTCCGGGTAGCTTCCAAGACCCTGCCGTGAGCCTTTGTGGAGGTGTGTCTTCACGGCGGTGCAACTTCCTTTTTCTTGTAATTGCAGCTGCAGGTTGGTTGTTTACTGTTTCACCCGACACAAAATTCCTCAGGAGGGAAACGTATGCCAATTTCAGCAGGCTTATCAACCCTAGGACACAAGTGGGCGACGGTTTCTCGCTGTAGGTCCGGCGCTAGGCCGAAGACTTTGATGAGGCGAGCATGCCACGACGACCTTGTTTGAAGAAGTATCCAAGCCTTCTAGGTAATTGTAACCTCGGATGCACTGTGATTCGTATAGGAAAGGTGTGCAATGGTACTTTAAGTTGAGCAGAAGGGGTCAAAACCGCTTCAGCTTGCTACGTAAACGAATTCACTGTGAACATTATAAGACTATACAAGACTACTGCTATTCTCAGATTCTTGGCCAGGTACCCTGTAATTTTGGTTGGATTTCGCAATCCCTACTCTCGTTTCCCACGTTTGTGACAACATGTAATTTCACGAGGGTTTTCTTGGTTCCCAGTAACTGAGGCCTCCAAGGTCGCAGGCGGACTGGCATCCAGCCGCAGTGTGTATTGGGTTACATCGCACTACATACAACAAGAACCAACATACTTTATTACCAGGTAGTTCGGCACAACAGCTCTACCTACTCTTTCACGGCAAGAGCGGCTTTAATCTCAACGTCCGAGGGATATTAGGTGTCAGCCGTTGTGGCTAAAAATGCTACATACCTTACTTATATTGTCTGTAAGCTCTGCCGCCCCCAAAGTCCCTTTTCTCGTGCCGTTATTATTCTCTATTGTATTCTTTTCCAGATTTGACAATGAGCTTAGTAATTTTCCTCAAAATTAGGCCGCAATTTAATTATTCCACTATATTTATATCTTAGCGCTGTATCTTCTCCCTGCCTCTCTCAACTTACCCCTTAATAGCCCTTACAATAGCGGATATATGTCAGAAGTCGTGCTGGTGTGCACTCGCCATCCTTCGAGCTACCCATATTCTTGTCAAGTGGGTTATGCAGCTCACAGTGGACCCACACTGCATATGCAAGACGCTGTTTCTGCATATGATAAGCACCTGACCACTGTCGGATTAGTTATAACTTAAAACCAACTGCATAAAGCCCCTCTTCACCTCCTGTGCAAGGCATCAGACCAAACTAATTCGAGAACTTTCAATATCTATTGGCCACTCTGCTGCTATGAACAGCATACCATGAGTGGCTTATCTGCTTCTTTTTCAGCTCTAGGCAGGTGCCACACCTTTTGGTCACACCCGTTGGGGAAGACGGCTTACCCCTGCGATTTCGCACGGGTAAACGGCTCACTCTTGGCTGCCTTGATGTAACATCAAGTTCCCAGCAGCCCCTGAACGTTTGAAAACCTGAAAATCTCGGCTAGCCACAAGGCCGCCTTCCAGACATGCCAACGGCTTCAGAGCTTTACCATGACCTGTGTCCGTCCAGGAGCAATTAAATTTTTAGAAGAGGTTGAAAGCGATATCCAAGCTCTGGGTGTGCTGAATGCGACGCAGGGACAGATGCCTTACCCTGCACCGGCATTAAGATTATTTGGATTTGCATATTAGGGCACAGATCTTTAAAAGAAACAAATGTGGTGTATGTTTTTGACATATTCCAAGAGCTCCAATTGCGACTACAACTCTTTGAGGTGGGTGAATCAGTATAATATATACTACTTATCAGATTAAATCTTAGGCTTTCCAAGCCTTATCAACGCTTCATGATCAACAGTCGCAACTAGCTTTCCCGTTTGCGCATTCCATAATTTTTGAGAAAGATGGACTCGACCTCCAGCACCCCACGATGTTTTCCGTTCCAAGAAAACCCACTCGTCGGCTCTCACCTCGCTGCTGTGGAATGAGATATTATGAGTAAGGAAAAAACCGTGGAGACATGACTCATCATCGTTTTGCCAACTGCATTCATATTTGCGGCTATAGCAGGGTTGGGGAGAACTCATCAGTTAGGAATGCGAGCGCTGCGAGATGAGTAACGGGGCTTGAGGTAGATATTGGAGGGAACGTGCAAATGTCCGAATGCTAAGATCTGACGGCTCATTTGATGATTGCTCCACACTGTGATAACGCCATTCAAATGGCGCGTTATCGCCTACGATCTCCCATCTCTTCGGCTTCGACTTCCCAGACATCAAGCCGGTAATGAACTTTCGATAGTCCATTAAATCCTCTTTATCTGGATGCGAACCGTCAAGGTCAGGCATCGGTGTATCATACTGCAAGACATCAACGGGTAGATTCTTGCTATTTTGGAAAGAAATTATAGCGGAGTAGATGTGGCGGCCGGCTTGGCTTGCGCGGACAATCCGCGTGCAGAAGGCACGCCCATCGAAAATACGTTCAATGGTGTAAAAGGACTTGTCTATGAAGTTGGGTGGTCGTAAGAAAGTAGACTGAGATGAATAGACGTGATAGCCATGTGGGACTGTATTGGTGGCCGCTGAAATTGCCTGCGCCAACAACGATCCTCCGAATGCTGATGGACCAGCACCATGAGAAGCCAAAGACCTAGGCAATATTAGCTAAATTATAAACCGCTTTGAGTGAGATTTACCCTTGGTTAACATAGGTTTCTGCTTCTGAGTCAGGATCAGCGACTACAGAAATGAGGGATTCGATCGTAGCAGGAGGCGTCATGTTGCTGTATGTTCCACCTGGTGACGTTGGAGTCTCTCCCACGCCAGTTTTTCCTCTAAAGAAGGGCACTAGAAAATAGGTAGGCCCCAAGACATGGAATGGCGGCGGAACACTTCAGTGATATCACATAATATACCGAGGCTCCCAAGGAGGCCTCGGAGGTGATTGTCACGGCTATGTATCCTCAAGTATCAGTAACCCTAGCGACTGTTCCGCATGTGCAGTAATTGTGGTTGCATGAGCCTTTTACGCCGCATTACATAGGGTAACACGCGCGTAGACGGGCTATGGGGCCGATGCAATGTCCAAGATTTAGAGCTTCAGGCCAAATGAGACTGTAGTTTCGACTGGGTCATGTGGAGAAAAATTGACCAGGGTGGTTCTCCCTTGGCGAAGTTGTTGGTTGTGTTGGCTCCAGAAAGGAAGGAGACGCGATCGATAGGGGTTCTGACAGTCATCCTCATGTCTGCCTACTACTACATGGCACGGCATGATCTCTGAGTGGTCGAGGCCATAAAAGATCAGCCAAGGCCAAATTGCTCATGCATGTGTTATCATGCGTGTATGCTTGACCATTATTGAGTAGCATTTAACGGGTGTCGACCATTCTTGGGTCGCATTTACATCACTCTTGTCAGCACAAGCTAGTCCTGTAATCGTAGTGGGTGAGAGCGAGGCAAAGGCACAAAATGCCGTGACCAAGTCTCTAGTCCTGGCCATCCCCTGCACCAGGCACCAAGGCGCAGAACAAATAGGGCAGCGGCTGCGAAGACCTCTGACAATGGCAAGCGATCGTCTTCAGTCTCCCGGCCTCGGCGCTAGTATTTACACACTAATCGCGGCGAGAGTCTATGGTCAGTGGGTTCTTCGCTTCAGTTTCACCAACGCCTGGAAGTGCCCAACCGACACTCATCTGCTGCCGTTGTTTCGCGATAATTTTTCGCGGCGGCATCTTAATTGTGGGGTTGCCGATGGCTATTTTCCTTCATACAAATTACAGCAAATGTCTAGCGCGAGCCACAGAGATTATAAAGTCACCCTTCTTGATCTCAACACCACATCATTGCATGTGGCCCAGCGTGCCATCACAGCGGCAGCACCCAACTGCCACACTCAACTGTTCGCGGCCGACATTAGGGCTGAGATTCCGAAGGCTTGCGACAGACCAGATTTGACTTCATATCCATGTTAAATCTTTTTCATTGCGTTCCTGGCGGCCTCAGCAAGTTTCATGCCCTGAAGACATACACAGAGCATCTTAACCCAGGGCGGGGTGTTGGTTGGCTGTACCATATTAGGACAACACGATTCGATGAACTGGCTGGCACGTTCGATCAGGAACTTCTATAATTGGACAGGCATATTTTACAACCTAGCTGATACGGAAGAGGCTCTCGTGAATTTCCTACGCCACGAGTTTGATGACGTGGAAACGCGACGAATCGGCGTGGTTGTTATTTTCAAAATCACACGTCCATGAAGGAACTTCCGCGAAGAACATTTCTGTCAATTGCTAGGTCGACTTAGTACTTTCTTTGATTTGCTGTAAAGAAGTCTGCCGCAACAATTGTGTGACTCAATTGCTACGCCGTGTGTGTCTGATCATCTGCCCTCTCTAGAGTACAGTAAATTGAGGTGAAGACAAATTGAAGCCTGAACACTTTATTAATCTGCCATCCGAAGCTTAAAGACCAAGCATGGCCCGTCATGAGCAACCGAAAGTATGTCATAAAGTTGATACTCATCTAGTCGTTCTCTTCCAACACCGAGATCTCTGCCGCCTCCCCAGTCTCGCCTAGTTTCCTGGCGCTCTTTCGAAATCAAAGTACCAGAATATCTTGGCTATCACCAAGCTTATTTCCAAGTAAGCCAAGGGTTTTCCTGGACAACCGCGATAGCCGATGGAGAATGGAGAGAAAGCTTTGAGCATCCGTTCCCTCTCATCGCCGGTCGACTCCAGCCACCTTTCGGGGAGAAATGTATACGAGTCCGGGAAATAATCCTCGTTGTGATGAATAGCGTACGAATTTACACCAAATTGCGTTCCGGGAGGGACGATGTGGCCATCAATGATCAGGAGCTGTCCAAACCGTGAGAGGAGCTTCCCGCCACAAAGTGCCCGGAATTGGGGGCGACATGCGCAGGCTCTCGTCTATACATGCCCTCAGATACTTGCAGCCTGTAAGCATTGAGCCATGCCGGATTTCCTCGTCACTGACAAAAGTGTTGCGAATTTCGCGAGCAAGCCTTTCATAGCATCTTGGATATTGTGATAGATAGAAAAGCGCAGCGCAGATCCCGCTCGCTGTGGAGAACGCACCTAAAACATGGCTGATTAGCTGTGGCTTTTTCTTCTTAAATAGAGATATGTCAATTGATTCTAACTTACCTGCTGGAAAAAGGTGACAGCCTCAGCCCACAGCTCGCTCTCACGGATACGTTGTCCCGTATTGACAGCCTCCAAGTTCTGACGAGCAGCCACTGAGTATAAGTCGTGCCTAGCGTCTATAGGTTGAGCCTTCCGGGTATTAACGATGTTGTCTACGAAGTTTTTGTATCTCGTTCTCAAAGAACGACTCAAGAAATGCATTACATAGCCCAGCTTCAACTGATGTATGCGGTAGAACTGCATCCGTGTATAAGTGAAATAGTTCCCTGTTCTCATGCCCTCAACAAACCAGCGACCCGACTGGTCTGTCTGAAGATTCAAATGATGACCGAATGCCAGTAGTCCAATGATGTCGCAAGCGAGGTATTCCAAGCACGGGGTCATGTTCACTGGGGCACCATCTTTTGAGTTTTGGGTGAGGAGGTTGATGAACAGATCGACCTGCTTCAGCATGACAGGTCCAAAACCTTGCATTGATTGATCATTGAGGATCTGCCCTGTAATGCGGCGTTTGGGACGATGCGCTTGTGGATCGATAACATTGAAGGAGCTGTATACCCCAGCCGCTTGCATCGAGACAGTGTATACATCGGATTTGACAATTTTTTGATCGTCGTATATATCTGTGATTCGAGATTAGCTCCTCAATAACTCTAAAGCAGTTGTATGCTTCTTTTTCTCACCATGGAGAGCCTGCGCAGTGTTGAAAACGAGCTTGTTCGGACCATGCCGCATGATTGATCCATAACGGAGATGATCGAGGCGCGTTGTAATGTGAAGGCGCCGGTGAATGGCATGATAACCATTATGAGCATTGGTCAACTTAGCCCAGAGGGGTCCTGGGTAAGCTCTCAAGGGATGCAAGATCAAGCGTTTCGTAACAATGATGGTGACCTAGTGGCATGGCTTTATTCAGTCGTGGACCCGTGAAAGCAAGTTGGGTTTCCCTTACAAATAGCACCAATAGGCATGCAGCAATTTTGCTAATCCCATCGAGAGTTTGAACGAAACCCATGATTCGAGCTGGATCATTAGTCATCAATTTGAGTAGGTCGATTCAACGTCAGGCTACTTTCAAGGGCGGAAATGATGTGAAAGTAACCTGGAGGGAGTGGCAATACGAACTGCGGAAACAGACTTGAATCAAAGATCTAATAGGAGAGCGCACCGTTTTGAAAAGGGGACTATAAGGACAAATGGAACTTTCTAAAGAGGTTTGGTACCGGTTAATGGAATAACTTGTATAAGTACATTCCTCTTCCGGGTGCAGAAATGGATGGATCAATAATTCCATGGCATTGCAACAATCAAAGCGTCTGGGCAGCGTCACATCGATAATAGTATGAAAAGTGCTACCCATGCAAGGAAGATCGACCCTTGTTGGAGACCCATGGAAGGCCAACTGTTCGATGGAGCGGAACATCCGGTGTGGAGAGCTGGAGCTATTCATGCAGTCAGCGCATCCCCTAGTTGAGTGTTACCCCAAGGTGGCGCAACTGTAACAGAAAAGGGCAGCTGCTGCCTTTGCTCTTTGGATGTTACACCGCCGTCGTCCTTCGGAAGTCTGGTTAAGTCTACGCGAGTGAGAAGGTTTTAGACTAGGGCGGAATATCAGGATCTCACATCTCCACATCTCTACAGGGTATTTGGCTACATCAAGAATATGATGGCAATGAGAATGGGAATCACGGCATTGTATCTACTGATGGCACCAAAATTGAAACAGAAACACAAAGGCCACCCCGCATGAAACACAGTGGCTAATTCTAATACGATCGCAAACAGTTTATAATAAAAAATTTTAGTATAATAATTAATAATTTAATTAAATTAGATTTTATTAATAATATTTTTAAAAAGATATATTTTAATATTAAGTTTCTTAATACATTTATTCTTTAAATAATTAATTAAAATTATGTTATTTTTTTAAATAGAAAATAAAATTTATTATAATTTATTTAACTATTATAATAAAGGGTTTTTTAAATTATATATTAATTATTTAAAATTTTTTATTAATTTAATAAATGTTATTAAAATAATATTTATTTTTAAGTATAGTATAATATCTTAAATCCTTTTATAAAAAGTTAATTTCTTTATTGATTTTAAAAATAATAAGCTTATAAAGGCGATTTGCCATCGATCATGTATAGCCGCTATATAGGTAATCGAGTGGGATCTGCCTTTCAAAATCGTCCATCTTGAACATTCTATCTATTTATATTATCCTTTGCAATTCGAAAAAGCTCTTCCTTGTCTCGGTAAGGCAGCCAACGCCCTTGGTCGAACTCCATGAAGACTTGCGGTATCCAACCCAACTTGTCCAATTTATTCGAAAGCGCATCCAAGTCTGTGTCTCTGGGCGGTGTTTGTCCATTCGTCAGAGCATGGTTCTCATAAGGATGCAGGTGCCGCTTGTATTCAGCCATGAACCGTTTCACACTGATCTGACGGTCCGTGTCTGGCAGAAGGAAGCATACCAATTTTGTGATTCGGCGCTTTCTACTTTTACCATCATTTCTTCAGCTTCCCCGTCGTCGATAACTCGTAGGCGGCTCCATCTCCGAGGTGGGGAAAGAGGTCTCCGTGAGTGATTTTATCTCGCATTTGTGGAAACACAACTGAAATGCTTTCCAACGCGACGCATTTGTCTAACATGTCTTGGGCAAATGTGCGATAGAATCTAGAGATAGTACCGAAATCAAAAGCAAGATGCTTTATACGCCTTGCTTCACCCACAGATAGCAATGCATCGATCCTTTCTTGCACATTCGCATTGTCATGCAATTGTAAACTAGAAGGCCAGTATAGGGTATCGATGGAAGGGTGAAAAGGTCGAACTGGGATGTCGCAAGTAGCTTCGGGATTCTGGACGAGTTTAACACAGCCAATTCCCCGTTACCGAGAACAAAAGCCCGTGCCTCGTGGCAGGCATGCATTATTGTCGGAAACAGTGTATAGACTATCAGGCGCCCATTGGTGTCTCTAGAGATTGGCTGAGTCCTGCTTCGAACGATACAAATTTCAGGAGCAAGAGTGGGATAAGTAAATGACCAGATTCGCTCGCGGATTTCAGGAGCAAGCTCCCTAAATCGGGGAAACATCGTGGCTTTCGTGGTAGTTGCGCTCATCGTCTCAGATATGGTATTTGAGCTATGTGACCCCTAAGAAAGGAATTGCAAATTGATTAGAGTAAAATTCATTAATGTCCCAAGCTCTACACTCTCTATATAAAACCTAACCTCTTATATTAAAGCCTTAACTAAATACGAGTTAGAGGTAAGCCTACCTGTTAGCCTAGCTTAGCTTCGCCACTCCGTGACCTAGGCATGCAGCGACATCCTTGCTAGGCTTATAAATCAGCCTAGGATTTATACTCTGACTTCTTGAATGTGCGAGGGGCAGATCTACAGATAGACATAGATCTTGTTGGGCCGTATTATGCAGAAAAAACGGCACCAATTGAATGTGAAAATGGAGTATATAAAAACGAGCGTTAGAATGTATAAATACCGCTTATATAACCAGAATGGTTATTAATTAGGTTTAATGTAGTTTAATTAAAAATCCCGAGAAGCAGGGAGCTAGATTAATTTACAGAAGATAATATAAGTAATTTTATACTAACCGGTCTAATAGATCTTATCCTAGTAAACTCGGGGAAAATAGGTAATATTAGCTAGCTAGTAAATAAGATAGTGATAGAAGTTCTATTATTTAATAATTTTATAAAAATATATATAGTATATTTATTATTATTAGAATAAAATAAAAAAAAATTATTTAAATATTATTAAATTTTTAAAAATTATAAAAAATATTTTTATAAATTATATTATAATATAAAATTTATTTTATATATTTAATTTTATTATATAATAATAATTAATATAAGAAATTAATATTTTAATAAAATAAAAATTTTAATTAAAATTTTTATTTTTATTTTATTATTTTTAAAAATTAAAATATTATTTAAAATAAATATAATTTAATTTAATTTTTAAAATAATATTATATAAAAAGTTTTAATAATTTTATTAATAAAATTAAATATTTAATATTTAATATTTACTTATTTAAATTTATAATTTATTAAATATAATATTTATTTATTTATTAGTTTAATTATTAAATAAATATATTATTATATATATATATATTAATAAGGGATATTCTATATAATAATCGAGGATTATTCTATACTATAAGATAAATATAGAGTAAATAAAATTAAGATTATTTATCCTTAAATAAATAAATAAGGCTTATTTTAACTTAAAATAATATATATTAAATTATTAATTAAATTAAATTACTCTTTAAGGAACTTAATTAAAAGATAGCTTAGTAATTATATATTATTAATAGCTAATAGTCTTTTAGTTAATAATCAGGAGAAAACTCCTATTTATATATTAATATCTTCCTATAGATTAAATAGAGTTAATTTAATTTAATTTAATCTATAATTAAACTATATTAATTTAATATTATTTAATTTATTCTAAATTAATTAATTACTTTAATTTATATTTAGAGGCCTTATTAACTTTATTATATTATTATCTTAATTATATTAATTACCTTTATATAATATACTTTTATTATTATTTATTAATTTAATAATATATATAGATTCTTTTTATATTTTTATTTTATTATTCTATAATATATATTAATTAAATTATTTATTATATATAAAAAACTCTCTTCTATAAGGCTCTTTATAGTATAGGCTTTTATATTATTTATAATTAATTAAAGAGTAAAGTATATAATCCTTAATTATTCTATAGAGCTTTAGATTAATCTATTCTATTATATTTTAAATATTATATTAATATAGATTATAATATAATACTCCCTTTTAATAGCTAAGTTCTCTAGGCTAGGGTTATTATATAAAATTACTTATCTTCTATATTATTAATAGATTAATTTACTTCCTTCTTATTTTCTCTATAATATTAATATTATATTTAATTATATTTTTAAGAGTATAAAGTCTTATTTAAAAATTTCTAAAGAATATTATTAGGGTATTATATTATTTATTATTAAATTTAGTTTTAAAATACCTTATTACTTTATTTATTTTAAGGCTAATTAACTCTTATATATAATTATTAAAGGGAAATAATAATATAATTTCTATATTTTAAAGAAATATTATAGCTATAATTTTAATAGTATCTCTGCTTAAGCCTATATATATTTATTCTTTTTTTTAATAGTTTTCTAATTATTAATTTCTATTTAAATATTTATATAATTTATAAGAAAGATTATTTAAAGAAAGTATAAAAAAGACTAAGTTTATTCTTCTTAAAGCTTTAAGCTATTTATAATAAATTTATTATTAAAAAAGTATCTTTATAAAAAGCTTTTAAAATAGTTTATTATAATTATAAAGATTTAAAGAAGCTTAAGATAATAAAGAAAAAAAGTATTTAAAGTATTCTAAGGATAAAACCTTATTTAAAATATAATTTTTAAAGGATTATAGAGTTATTAATTAAAATTCTTTAATAAACTTTTCTTCTATACTTAATTATAAAATTATTTTTCTTTAATTAATAAAAAAGCTTAATAAGCTTTTTAATATTAAATAAGTTTTTAAGGATTTTTATATATTTTTATTTTTATTATATTCTTTTTATTTAATAAAATAATATTCTTTATTTTTATTATTAATTTTATATTTTAAAATTTTCTTAATTTTATATTTTAATTTAATTAAAAAAATTTTAATATCTTTTTAATAGATTCTTTATTTAATACTTTTTTAATAATATAATATAAAAAATATTATATATTTTTATTATTTTTAAGAATTTAATTTTATAATTAATATTTAAGATTTTTATAATATAAAAAATAATCTTAATTTTTATAATTTAATTTATTATTAAACTTTATAATTTTAATATTTATATAATATATATAAATTATATTTTTTTTAAAAAATTAATCTTTTTAATCTTTTTTATTATAAAATATTTTTATTTTTTATTATATAAATAAAATTTCTTTATATAATATATTATATAATTTTTTTATTTTATTTATTTTAATTATTTTTTTTTATATTTTAATTTTAATAATAATTTTTTATTAAATAATAATTTAAATTTTTATTTATATAATATAATATTTATTTTATAGTTTTTAATTTATTTAAATTATAAATAATTTATATAATTAATAATTATTTTATTTAATTATTTTATTTATAATTTATAAAATATTATAAATATTATTTTAATATTTAATTTATTTTTTTATTTATTTATTTATTTATAAATAATAAATAATATTAAGTTTATTTTTATTCTTAATTATATTATTAATTTTTATTAAAACTTTAAAATAAATATTAATTTTTTATTAAAAATAATTTTATTTAATAATTTATTTTAAAATATTATATATTTAAAAAATAATATATTATATTTTTAATATTTATTATTTTATTATATAAAATAAAATATATAAATTTTATAAATTTATTTATAATAATAAAAATATTATTATAATTATTTTTTATTTTTAATTTTTTAATTTAAATAATTTTATTATAAAATTCTATAAAATTAATTTTTATAAATACTTTAATATTAATAATAATTTTAAATATTTATATAATTTATATTATATTAATTTAATTTTATTATATATATTATAATTCTTAATATATTTTTTTATATATTATTATAATTTTAATATATTATAAAGCTTATTAATTTATTTATAAATTTTTCTTATTTTTAAATATTTTATTAAAAATAATTATAATATTTTTAAATAATTATTATTATTATTTTATTAAATATTTATACTTTTTTTTTATTTATAAATAAAATTATTAATTTTTTTATATTAATAATATTTTTAAATATTATAATTTATATTTATATATTTATAATATTATTAATTAATTTTCTTTTAATTCTTTAATATATATATAATTAAATTTTTATTTTTAAATTATTTTTTTTTAAAGTTTATAATAAAAATTTATATTATTATTATAAATATTTTTATTTATATTTTAATTTATAATTTAATATATTAATTTTATTATTTTTTAATTCTTTTTAATAAATAATTTTATAATTAAATAAACTTAATATTTTTATATATTTTATTTATTATATATTTAAGGTTTATATTATTATAAAATAAAAAATATTTTTATAATTTATATAAACTTTAATTTTATATTTATTTTTTATAAAATAATATTTAAACTCCTTAAAACTTTTAATAATAATTATAAATTCTTTATTATAAATAAAATAATATAATAATAATTTATTAAGTTTTTTTAATTAAAATATAATAAAATATAATATTCTTTTTTATTATATTATTTTATTATTATTTTTAATATAAAATTTAATATATTTATTTTTAATTTTATTAATAATTTAAGATTAAATATTATTAAAATTAATTTTAATAATATATATTATTTAATTAATTTAAAGGCTTATTTTTTTTTTTTTAAATTTAAAATCTTTATTTTTTTAATTAAATTTATAAAAAATTTAATAATCTTTTAAAATCTTTAATAAATTATTAATAATAATTAATAAATTTAAAAAAATTTTATATATTCTTAATATTCTTAAATACTTTTTATTTTAATATTATTATAATTTCTTTTTTATTTAAATTTTATTTAATTTAATTATATATTTAAGAAAATTTATTTTTATATATAAAATTTATTTTTATTAAATTTAATTAATAATTTAATATTTTATAATATTAAAAGAATTTAATATATATATTTTTTATATTTAATTTTATATTTAAAGAATATTAAAATATTATTAAAATATATTATAATAAATTTATTAATATAATTTTATAAAATATAATTAATTATTTATTAAAATATTATTAATATATTTATAAATTTAAAAATATTATAAAATATTTAAATAATTTAAATTTTATTTAAAAAATAATTTTTATTTTTTATTTTTTTTATTTAAATTAAATTATATATTTTTTTAAATTTAAAATTATAAATTAATTTTTTTATATAAATAATTTTTATTTTTATAATTAAAAATAATAATATTTAATTTTTAATAATAATTATATTTAATTATTTATAATTTATTATTAATTTAAGTTTTTATTTTTTTTTAATATAAATATTATAAAATATTTAATTAAGGATTTTAAAGATTAAATATATTTTTTTAAAGATTTTTATTAAAATAAACTTTAAATTCTTTAAATTTTTTAATATTAAAATTATATATTTTTAAAAAATATTTTTTTTTATTAATAATTTAAATTTTATAATTTTATTTTATATATTTTAATAATTTTATTTTAAATTTTTTTAAAATAGTTTTTTATATTTTTATATTTTTAAGAATATTCTTTAATTATTTTTTTTTTTAAAATTAAAGATTTTTTTTTAATTAAATAAGTTTTTAATTATTTATATTATTTTTATTTTTAATAAATTTAAATAATATTTTTTTTTATTATTTTTTTAATTTTATTTATATTTTATTCTAGATTATATTAACTTTTAGCTTAATATAATATTTTTTATTTAATATTTTTATTTATTTTTATAATATTATTTTTATTTTAATAATAAATTATTTTAAATATTTAATTTTAATTAAATCTTTAATAATTTTATTAATTTTCTTTTAATTAAAATAATTTAATTTATAATAAAATTAATTAATAAATTTTTTAATATAATTATAATTATTTTAAGAAAATATAAATTAATTTTAATTTAATAATATTAAAATTAATATTTATTTTTATATTTATATAAATTATTTTTAATATTTATATTTATTTATTAATATTTTTATTATTATAAAATAAAGGATTTTTTTATAATTTATAATTAAATAAAATTCTTTTTTTTTTTTATAGAAATTATAATTAATTTATAATTTTATAATTAATAAAATTATTTATTATATTTATATTTATTTTAATAATTAATTTTTTTTTATAATTTTAATTTTAATAATATATTTTTTATAAATTATTTCTTTTAATAGCTTTTTAATTATATTTAAAGTTTAAGATTTTTATTATTCTTTAATAATAATATTTAAATATATTTTATTTATATTTTATTAATTATTTATTATTTTAATTTTTTTTTTTAATTTTATATATATATTTATAATATATATAGTTTAAGATATAATATTAATTATATTTATTTTAATATTCTTATAATATAATATCTATTATAAGATTATAGTTTTTTAGAGTTTTCTTTTTTTTTCTTTTATAATAATCAGGGGTTATTCTATATTATAAAATAAATATAAAATAAATAAAATTAAGATTATTTATTCTTAAATAAATAAATAAAGCTTATTTTAATTTAAAATAATATATATTAAATTATTAATTAAATTAAATTACTTTTTAAAGAATTTAATTAAAAAATAGCTTAATAATTATATATTATTAATAGCTAATAATCTTTTAATTAATAATTAAAAAAGACTTTTATTTATATACTTAATTTTTATTTAAAAATAAAGTTATATTTTATTATTCTTAGAATAATATTAATTTTTATTATTTTTAAGAATAATAACTTATCTTTTTATTTTTATTTAATTAATAAATTTTATTAATTTATATTTTAATATTTTTATTTAAGCTTATTATATTAATATATTAATTATATTAATTATTTTTATATAATATTCCTTTATTATTATTTATTAATTTAATATTATATATAAATTCTTTCTATATTTTTATTTTATTATTCTATAATATATATTTATTAAACTATTTATTATATATAAAGAATTCCCTTTTATAAGATTCTTTATAATATAGACTTTTATATTATTTATAATTAATTAAAGGGTAAAATATATAATTTTTAATTATTCTATAGATATTTAAATTAATCTATTCTATTATATTTTAAATATTATATTAATATAGATTATAATATAATATTTCTCTTTCTATAATTAAATTCTTTAAGCTAGAGTTTTTATATAAGGTTATTTATTATTTATTTTATTAATAAATTAATTCTATTTCTTTTTATTTTTTTATAATATAATATTATATTTAGTTATATAGTTAAATTAAAAACTTTATAATATAAGTTTTTTAAAAATTATACTTTTTTAAATATTTTATTTTATTAAATATTAAGATTATATTATATTTATATTACTTTTATCTTAAATAGGCTTATATTATAATATTAAGGTTTTTTATTATAAAGAGTATTTTAATTTATATTTTTTTATAATAATTTATTAATTATTTACTTTTATAAATATTTTTTATTATTTTTTTTTATTTTAATAATCTTAATTTTTTCTTTTAATTATAAAATCTTTAAATAAGTTTAAAAATTAAAGACTAAGGAGATAAAGGCTAAAAAGCTATTAAAAAATAATAACTAGATTAATATATATTTATTATTAAAAATAAATAATATATAAAAAAATAATATTTTATTTAAATAAAGTTTTTAATTAATTATAATAAAAGAGTTTTTAATAATAAAGAAATTAAATTAATTAGTTTATATTAATATAATAGATTAATTTATAATTATTAAGGATTTTTCTATTTTATTTAAAAGTAAAATTCTTTTAATTTAATTTTTATATTAAATAAATTTTTTAAGGGTTTTTATATATTCTTATTTTTATTATATTCTTTTTATTTAATAAAATAATATTCTTTATTTTTATTATTAATTTTATATTCTAGAATTTTCTTAATTTTATATTTTAATTTAATTAAAAAAACTTTAATATTTTTTTAATAAATTTTTTATTTAATACTTTTTTAATAATATAATATAAAAAATATTATATATTTTTATTATTTTTAAGAATTTAATTTTATAATTAATATTTAAGATTTTTTATTATATTAAAAATAATCTTAATTTTTATAATTTAATTTATTATTAAATTTTATAATTTTAATATTTATATAATATATATAAACTATATTTTTTTCTTAAAAAATTAATTTTTTTAATTTTTTTTATTATAAAATATTTTTATTTTTTATTATATAAATAAAATTTTTTTATATAATATATTATATAATTTTTTTATTTTATTTATTTTAATTATTCTTTTTTTATATTTTAATTTTAATAATAGTTTTTTATTAAATAATAATTTAAATTCTTTATTTATATAATATAATATTTATTTTATAGTTTTTAATTTATTTAAATTATAAATAATTTATATAATTAATAATTATTTTATTTAATTATTTTATTTATAATTTATAAAATATTATAAATATTATTTTAATATTTAATTTATTTTTTTATTTATTTATTTATTTATAAATAATAAATAATATTAAACTTATTTTTATTTTTAATTATATTATTAATTCTTATTAAAATTTTAAAATAAATATTAATTCTTTATTAAAGATAATTTTATTTAATAATTTATTTTATAATATTATATATTTAAGGAAATAATATATTATATTTTTTATATTTATTATTTTATTATATAATATAAAATATATAAATTTTATAAATTTATTTATAATAATAAAAATATTATTATAATTATTTTTTATTTTTAATTTTTTAATTTAAATAATTTTATTATAAAATCCTATAAAATTAATTTTTATAAATACTTTAATAATAATAATAATTTTAAATATTTATATAATTTATATTATATTAATTTAGTTTTATTATATATATTATAATTTTTAATATATTTTTTTATATATTATTATAGTTTTAGTATATTATAAAACTTATTAATTTATTTATAAGTTTTTTTATTCCTAGATATTCTATTAAAAGATAATTATAATATTTTTAAATAATTATTATTATTATTTTATTAAATATTTATATTTTTCCTTTTTACTAAAACTTATAGAGAAAGCTCAACCTCGACTGCAGCTACTTTGATGTACTTCATGGCCTCATGGATCGTCTCTTCTCGAACCTCAGAGAGTGAGATGCCACCAATTTTGCCAGTCTGAATATACTCTGTTCTCTACACATTAGGACTAGCGATCAATGCGATTGAGAGAACCGAATGAAATAGAGCACGGAGTGTAGGGTGGTGGGCTTTATGCAGGAGTGGACACCTGGCTGCGTCCAATCTACATACCCTTCTCAATAACACCAAAAGTAACCTCCAGAGGAGTGTTTGGGTCACGCCGAGCGAACTCGAACAAGTCAATCTTCTTCCGACCCTTCAACTGAGCTATGCAGTTATCGATGCTTCGTCGCGTATTCTCGGGAGACCCGTCAATACCATGGGTTTCGGGATTGACTCCTCCTTGATACAGAGAATAACCTTGTCGGCATCCTCAGGGTACTTCTCGAAGTAACGTTCTAATAGCGTAAGACTACTGTAGTGAGGCGGTCCGTAGTTCTCGCCACCGTTCCAACAGTTGCCTGTTTCCGTTTTAGGTCAGCGACTCTCTCTAGCAAGCCTCGTCGGGAAGAGACGAAAGTGAAATTTGAATGGTTTGAGATGGTGTACTGACATCCTTGCTCTAAGGCACTTCGCATGGTCTCGAAGGCCTGCTCTTGGGAGCAAGGTTTCTCTCGCCAGGTAAGACCCATAAGGCCGAAGCCCGTCGGGCCAGACTCTTTACCAAGAAGCTGGGGCATTCTTAATCGCTTAAGTATATAATGGAGAAGTTTAAAGGATCTTAGTGCAGGAGGTAGAGTGCTTAAACAGCTAAACCCTGGGGAATAAGTTAAAGCCAAAAGCGCAGATTATTCAAGCTTTACATATCTAGACCGCTGTTTTATCGACTAGGGGCTGTGAAACCCATTAAAGCCTGATCCCTCGCTACTGGCTGTTCTTTCTTCTTTCCCTTCGCAAAGACGTATCGCCGGGAACCCGAGCTCCAATAAGAACCCGCATCGAAAAGTGGACGGTGCGGAGAAAGCGGCCACCAACCAAGCTTGATATTACGAGAAAAGCCTTTCGGAGAAAGCCACGGAGTTAGTAAGTAGTTCGGGAATGTAATAGAGCTAATATAGCGAATAAGCGAGGTATAATAGATTTAGCGAGATTTTAAAATAATATTTAATTATACTTGAGATTAAAATAATTTAAATATATAAATATAAATATATATATATATTAAATAATTAAAATATATTATTTAAAGATTATTAAATATTATAATATTAAAATATTAAAATATTTTATTTATAATAATAATTTAATATATATTTTATTTATTTTATAAGATTTATTAAATTATATTAAATTATAATTTAATATTTAAATTTATATTTTAAAATTTTATTTTATAATTTATTATAACCTATATTAATTTTATACTTAAAATATATTAAAATAAACTAATTTAATATTTATAAAATAATTAAAAACTATATACCTTATTCTTTAATTAATTATAAATAATATAGAAGCTTATATTATAGAGAATCTTATTAAATAAAGTTTTTATATATAATAAAGAATTTAATAATTATATATTATAAAATAATAAAATAAAAATATAAAAAGAATATATATATAATATTAAATTAATAAATAATAATAAAAAATATTAAATAAAAATAATTAATATAATTTATATAATAATATAATAAAAATTAATAAAATATTAAAATATAAATTAAAAAAATCTATTAATAAAAAAATAAATAATTAAAATATTAAATATAAATTAAAAAAATAAATAATTATTCTTAAATAAGAATATAAATATTTAAATAAAAGTCTTCTTTTATTTATTAATTAAAAGACTATTAGCTATTATTAATATAGAATTATTAAACTAATTTTTTTATTAAGTTCTTTAAAGAGTAACTTAATCTACTTAATAACTTAATATATATTACTTTAAGTTAAAGTAAGCCCTGTTTATTTATCTAAGGATAACAGAAACTTAATCTTACCTACCCTATACCTATCTTATAGTATAGAACAACCCCGATCGTTATAACGGTTAATAACTTAGGGCTATCCATAGAGATTACGTTAGGCGCGACACGCACTACGGGGCCATATTCTCGTGGGCTTGCAGATTAAGGTGGTGAATCTGCATGGTCGAGGACCCATAGCTTAACAAAGTCTGAAGTAACGGCGATCTTGACTCCTCGGAACTGACGAAGCGGGTGAAGGTAGAATTTGTAAATGGCCTGCCAGACACTGTAGAAGATAGTGGCTACCACGCATGCCTAGAATGGTGTCCATAGTGAGGGCAGCAGTTCCAAAGCTGTCATTTGGTATCAGCCTAAAGGACAATCAACACCTTAACGACCTCACGATAGCAGTAGCATATAAGCTATTGCATAAGTTATCCCAATATAAGCACGAGCTACCGGCAAAAAATTATCATGTGACCTAGGCCATCGCCACCAGCGAGCAGGCGTTGGCTGTAAGCCTCAGGTCAGGGCGCCCACCCCACGCCAGCCCTCTGCCAAGAACAGTTCCATCCTGGACAGGATGCGCATTGAGCACGCCGTGTGGGGTATATTACCGCCCACCCAATTTGGTAGCAGCATAACGAACAGGATCCAGGCAGGTAGGCTTCCACACGCGCCTCACAACTCTTGACTGTCCTCCCTTTCGCGCACCGAGGGCCTTTGTATCGACATACTTTCTATTCAACTTGTCCATGACCTTGGTCTCTTTCTAGATACAAATTCTGTGCGACTCTCTCTCACCATGGAAGCGCTTGCAGTGGCCTCGGCCAAGCTTTCGACCGCTATTTTCTACGCATTCATATCTTATGTGAGCTATGTTATACCGAAAGCCATATCCCTTCTCAGATGACCCCTAGCGCATACTAGTGGCCTCTTTGCTGGGGCTATGGCCTCTTTTTACCCTCTTAGTCGATACCCAGGATCCCTTAGCTTCGGGTACGAGCTTAAGAACCAGACTGATGGAAAAGATCTCTGGTTGGCAGAGGACGTCGTCAAGTGAAACTTTGGCATCAACAGCTGTATGAATTTTCCTACACTACGCCACATGAGAATGGACCACATCAAGGGCCTCATGGCTGGCAAAGCGCGTTTCAAATACGGCGAGCTAGTCAAGCGCCTGGGCCAGTCCTGCCTGTCCGTGGCCAGGGATGCCTATCACGACCTATACGTCTCCATGACGGACGAGGCCCTGGATGGAGACATGCTTCAGCCAGAAGCAGAAATTCCCCAGGAAGCCATCTTCTTCCTACCTGCGGGCGCCGACACAGTGTCCGCCGCAATATGTGCCGTGCTCTTCTATTTCACTCGGCCCTTGAACCATCATGTGTATGAGCAGCTAGTACGGGAAATCCAAGAGACGTTCTCAAATCCCAGCGAGATCACTGGAGGCCCCAAGTTGACAGGGTGCAAGTATCTCCGTGCTCGCATCGACGAGGCCCTACGCATGTCACCTCCGATCGAGGATACACTGTTGCGGGAGCAGACGAGTCCTTCAAGTCCAGGGAGAACAACTCGTTGTGGAGGGCCAAGTTATCCTTTGCGGCGTACAAGTTAGTGTAAGCAGCTACAGTCTACATCACAACGAGGAGTACTTTCCTCAACCCTTCTCATATAATCCAGATCGCTGGCTATCGTCGTCCGAGGAACGGAAGAAGGTCATGAAGGACTCCTTTGTGCCATTTCCCATTGGCTCTCAATCTTGTCCAGGCAAGCCAATGGCGTACCTCGAGATGAGTCTGGTTATCTCCAAGCTTGTGCTGTCTTTTGGCATTCGCGCTGCACCAGGCAATCTGGAATCCATAAGTTTAAGCAAGACGCAGAATACAAAAGGGAAGCAGAGGAATACGACCTGCATGGTGTGCTTGTCTCAACTCATGATGGACCATATCTAGTCTTTAAGCCACGAGAATGGATTTTAGAATTATGGAGGTTTAAATAAGGAGTACCCATCAGTAGTAGAGATTCCAACTATGCAGTATAGGTTAGTCCATGTAATGAGGCTCGGATGGAAGGAATGTTTGGGTGCGGCTGAAGGGTTCAAGGTAGGATCAGGCTATGTCCAAGCTTACAGAGTGCCACTACAGTCGAAACATCAGACTGGAAAGTGCAATATTGGTGTACGAAAAATGTCGCACCTACATATTGTGGATTAATCAGCCTGACAAGGCTCGGCCAATATGAACCCCACTCTTTCAATTAGACGTGGACGCAAGAAAACCTAAGGAAAGACCGATTTACTATTATAATACTGTATCCTTAGCCTGGAGTATTGCCTGACGCTTTTTGTATGCATCGGATTGCAACCCATTAATGATACCATAGCATAGCATTACTCCCGCAAAGTAGTCCCTTGAAGCCTGCGAGCACAGATGTTACATCGAAGTGCAAGTGTTACTACCCAGCTGTGATCGTGTAGCCTCGACTAGTATTAGGCAATAGATTGTCGGACAGACACGGGCTCAGCTTCATGAGAACATACCCCACAGCATGATTGTGACCTTGTGACCTTGAATGGAGACTTACATTTTCCAGCCTCATGCAGATGATCATAACTCGGGAAACTCGGAAGGCTCGGTGTCCTCGCGTCAGTATCTGATTTTATGTAATAATGTAACATCTTGCCGTGTCAATCAACTTTCAGGCAGCCACAGTACTGGACATTATAAACCAATAATACCAATATGATTTTGGTTCAATACGTTATTCATTACTCATAGAGATAAGCACAGTGATAAAGCCTTTCACAGAGTCGGTATACATGTAAGTATAAATGGATTCGACCGATGCCCATTCATTCTCATTTCGGTACATGTCAGAGCTATTGTAACAATACAAATCTCAGTTCCAATAAACTATATTACATTTCGCTTAGGAAGTCTTTGATAAACTGTTTGACAATGCGTATCACCATCGCTAGTCTTATGCTTGCATTCACTGCTGCGACTGCATTTCCGAGCATGACGGATGACCAGGTGAGCGGATCACGAATAGCTAACCTATCCAAAAGAAACTTGTTGACCTTGAATAAGGCTATCTCAACAGTTTCACAAAGGAAACCACACCTCCTAGCACCGCATTCTCGAATGTTTACCTCATCAAAGAGCTTAGTGTTGCATCTCACAGAACCGAGATTCACATCCTTGATAGCTCTACTAGCTACGCTACATCAGCCGGGGATTTTGCCACTGCCTTTGGCGAGAGTGAATGGCAGTATGGTACTTTCGTAGTCTCTGGGGGAGCAACGCTGGTGACAATTTATTTTTATCAAACTACGCGACGTTGGTTCAGGTCAAGTTGAAATTCACCGCGCTACGGCGGCCTCTGGTTATCAGAGCTTCAGCAATCATGCCCCAACAGCCTTTGGGCCTGCTGATGCTCTTAAAGGGACATGGACTATTGACGATGGAGACCTTTATTTCATTAAAACCAAGGACACTGGCTCTGGTTATATTGAAATCCACCGCGCAAGCAGGCTTAACTACTCGGTTTTTGACCTTCACCAAGCTACATCAATTCCGCAGTCGCAAGCTGAGTTTGGTAAGTGGGCGGTTTTTAACAAACAGCTCTATTTTATTAAATACCGTAATACGGGTGGTCGGAAAGTTGAGCTTCACATTCTCGGTCCGGGCGATGGTTATTCAAGGGTAGTGCCCTTCTCAACAGGGTTCAGTATTACTGATGCCGAGAATGGAACCTGGGATATTGGTTTGAACGGAGATCTTTATTTCATCAAGACTCAAAACACGAGCAGTAACAAGGTGGAGGTTCAAATTGCCACTGCCTCTTCTGCTTACCAGGAAGTGTTCCGATTTATTTCTTGGGTCCAAGAAGCTGATGGGCTAAACGGAGAGTGGTCCGCCCAGTAAGCATTAACTTTCAGGTTCGTTGCTTAATTCTATGGGGCCTCACATTGGTTTATACCGATCGTCTTCAGTCTGCAATACTCGCTAGGGATAGGAGAGGCTCTTGTTAAACCCTGCAGCGGAAAGATATGATTCTTGATTGATTATCTAACTTTTACTACTCTTTCTGAGTATTTATATGGGCTAATTAGCGTAAAGCATATTTTATATGAACGTGACCATTTGAATGTGTCCAACGCGGCTTGTCTTAGTTATCCAAATCGCGTGTGCGTTTTTGTGCCGGTTTAACAATAACTACTATTTAATCTCTATTACGATATTATAAGAGCTATTCACCTACCTATTCTTCAGATTAGCAGTTTCAGAATATATTTAGAGTATCGAGGAGCTTCCGCTATTACTATAGAAATTATCGAGCATTTCGGAAGCTATCCCTTCGGTGATTTAACCGTAACGCTCCTGCTGTTTATTCCCAAAAGTTATACACCCCACACACAAGGGAGAGACACGCACAACGGCCAGCGGAGCCAGTTAGCGATGTCTGATAAGCTGCGAAGTGGCTTAAGATAGCGGAAAAGGCATTTCGAAGTCTCAGGAGTCGGAAGTGATGCGTTCAGAAGTGAAGAAAGAAATGTTAGCTTGCATAACATCTTATGTACAGGGCATCGAGAAGAAAAATTAGTGAATACGATGTGTTGTCGAAGTCGGCTCAACTAACACTTAGATTCATTAATTCCGAATTTGTTCCTTTTCATTTTCTGCATGAGGTAATCAAGGCTGATTGAATTATCAATGCTTTATGGTGATTCGGCATCAAATTAAGGTTTTCCGAAGGGTTTAAACTTTTCTAAACCTATTCTTTCAGCTTCCAAATGTCCCTCATAAGGTCAGCATAGCACTAAATCCATTTAGCAGATCGCACTTTATTGCTTATTGGTGATTCCCAACTGTATGTCGGTGGATAATAAATAAAGAGCCCTATAGCGGGCCTTGCTTATTTCCGCGGGGTGAGAATGGTTGCTGGAGTACCTGTAGTCTAAGCTGATTTAGAGTTGTTCTGGAAGGCTATCAAAGACTTGTTTTATAGCCCTATCTTATTACAAGTTTAATACTATTTCTTGATATATAAAAGCTAATATTCTTTTAAAAACCTATACTATTATTTAAATTATAATTTACTCTTTATATATTAATTAAGTAAAGTATAATCACTATTATAGCTATTATATCTACTTCATATAAGCTATAAATTATGAACATTGCCTACGTAATATAATCTCGCTGGTTTAGGCATCGAGTTCATAACTTACTGCATAGCCACGCTAGTGCTATTCTAGCTTAATCCAGGATCCGCTGCATGCATATACCCTGCAATTTGTTGATCCAGAATCAATGAAATATGTACTCACTTATAGATGTACTAGCGCTGCATGAGGCTATTTCGCGGCGAACTGTCTTCCACGGATTTGGGTTGAATAGTATCCAGGCTATAATCATCAAAGGGATGTTTCGGTCACAGGACAGCCAGGCAAGCGAGAGCAGCAAATAGAAGGGTGGGGCTGGTGCGATTTGAGTGAAGGACTCCCTAGTACTATAAATTATCATGAAATTTACGCAAGAACGCCGATTAATCTCCACACCCATCTCCCAAGCCATTTTCAAAATGCTCAGTCTTGTTACTTACCAAGTCATCTTTGCTCTAGTTGCCCTCGGCATATGCTATGGGGTATTGAAGAAACGGAACCATGCTCGACGTCTACCGGGACCCCGAGGGATGCCCATACTTGGCAACATCCGAGACCTCCCTCCACCCGGACAAGCGGAGTATCAGCATTGGTTGGAATTCAAAGACAAGTACGGCCCAGTCAGTTCCATCACCGCCGGTGGTAAAAGACTCGTCATAATTCATGGTGAAGATGATGTATTCAACCTGTTGGAGAAAGATTCGGTAAAAACGTCGAACCGGCCGATACAGCGTTTTGCAGTGAACCACTGTGGGTTTGGCGGTTTTCTACCAACCTTGCAGTATGGTGCGATGTTTCGTCAGCAACGCAAACTGGCACACCAAGCTTTTGGCACGAAGAAGACTGCAGCTCAATTCGGTAATATTCAGGATATAGAGTCAAGGCGCTTGTTGTTGAAGTTGATGAATTCCCCAGAGGAACTTACGAGACATATAAAATCGTAGGTCATTTTTCGAATGATCTCCATCCAGCAGGACCAACGACGCACGTGGATAGGGGAGAATCATAAGACTAATAGACTCCAGGCAAGCAGCGGCAATCATTTTAAAGATTGTTTACGGTTATTCAATTCAACCAGTTAATGCTGACCCACTGACCGACCTGGTTCAAACTATGACGGATAACTTCTCCCGTGTCATGGTTCCAATAGCGTCGCCTGTTGATGCGATCCCGGCACTGGACTACCTCCCGGAAGGGTTTCCATTCACTGCGTTTAAGGGTATAGGTCGGCGGTGGAAGAAAATTAACGAGATTGCGAGAGATGTCCCATATACATTCGTGCGGAAACAGATGGCTGAAGGCACGAACATCCCGTCGTTTGTGTCAACTCTCGTGGACACTCTTGGAAACACTAACCTAAGCCGCAAGGATGAGGATGCTATAAAGACAACAGCAGCAGCATTATACGGCGGTGGTGCCGATACCATTGTCACGACTATTACCAGTTTTGTTTTGGCGATGCTGTTATTTCCGGCTGTTCAGAAGAAAGCGCAGCTGGAGATTGACCAAGTTGTTGGGCCGAGCAGATTGCCTGGTTATGAAGATCAGCACCGGCTTCCTTACATAAACGCAGTGGTTATGGAGTCTCTTCGCTGGTTTCCGGTGGTACCCGTTGGTCCGCCTCATGCCACGAATACCGATATATCGTACGCTGATTATCATATACCAAAAGGATCCTACTTGGTCCCTGGAATATGGTGGTTTTTACATAACCCTGAGGTTTATGCTGACCCATTATCATTCGACCCCGAGAGATTCATAAAGCCTCGCAACGACCCTGATCCTGAGAAGCATGCATTCGGCTACGGTCGAAGAAAATGCCCAGGGAGGTATCTTGCCATGCAAGGGAGTTTCATAACAATTTCGCGACTGTTGGCTGCTTTTGATATACAGAAGGCGGTTGATGACGATGGAAGAGAAATTGAGCCTCAGCTTCAGGCTACTGCGGGTCTCGTCTCTGCCCCCGAGCCTTTTCCATTCAAGATTATGCCCAGGAGCGTGGAATATGCCGAGCTTATTAGAGCTGTGGAGACAGAGCACCCATGGCGCACCAATGACTCTGAGCTTCTAGATACAGATCTGATTGAGGAGGCCGTTAAAGCGTCAAAAGGATCTGAGTAGGCAGTCATGCAAAGATATGACTCCGGTTAGTTACTATGACGATGTGGCACTGGGGGCATGAGAGGTATGTGTCAAGTCGACTCGCTTGGATGATTGTGGAGCTACAAGAGAGGCGGCAAGGCATGCTTACCTGGCGTTCAAAATGATGTGACGTCAGGAGGACAAAGTTGTATTCTGAACTGTGACCGAGAAGGAAGAAAATCGAGGAAGCGTATGGCTCCTCCGATAAAAGACATGAGTTATACACAGATTGTGTTTGTGGAGGGTCAAAAGACCACACAGAACGTACGTCAAAGAAACTCTGATTTCAACACGAAATCAGATGCGGGTGGCCACGCTGCTTCGTTCTGTTGGAACCAGATTAGACAAAACCATATGTTATGGCCAGAAGCTTGCCCACGTGAGCGCGCACTGCAAGGATGTGTGGTAGCCAGTGCAACGTTGCTTACCAATACAGCTGTTCGTGGAGAGTACTTCACTTATAACAGGTGAAGACGGGACATTCCAAGCAATCGTACGAACAAGTTGACGTGCTCGTGGTCTCCCATTTATTTATTCCATTCATCGACTTTTGAGAAGGAACTGCGTTTGTGCAAATACGTGGCCATGACAACGAAAACCATCGTCCTTTACACTACCCCTACACCAAATTGCTTCAAAATCTCTACAGTACTAGAGGAATTAGGCCTTGTATATGAAGTAAGGTCGGTAGACCTCACCACGCAGGAGCAGAAGGAAGAGTGAGTCGTACCCTATTCGGCATGAACGCTTGTATGCTCAGCCTGTGAAGATGGTTTCTCAAGATCAACCCCAACGGCCGTTTACCTGCGATCACAGATGGCTCAACTCGAGTCTTTGAGAGTGGGGCTATTATGCTCTATCTTGTGGACAGGTATGATACGGAACGGAAAATCAGTTATGCCCCAGATGATTTGCCTGGATATACAGAACAGCTGGGATGGTTGTTCTGGCAAATTGGGGGCTGGGCCCGATGCAAGGTAACCTTTTGTCCTTCCCTGCCAGCCTAGCGCCCTTCCAGAGAAGAAGTGGCTGATGCACCCGATAGGACAAGCCCATCACTTCAACTTCATGGCTCCGGTGCGTTCTGACTGGGGCATTGAACGCTACAACCAGGAAACGAGGCGGCTGTATTCTGTATTGAACACACGGTTGCAGAGCAGCCATTTTCTTGCCGGTGAGAAATTCACCATTGCAGATATTGCCTCTGTATTCTGGGTGCGAATCTCTGTGAAGCTCCTCGGCTGGGATCTGGCCGAGTGGCCCGCCGTTCAACAATGGCACGATGGCATAATGCAAAGGGATGTGGTGCGGAGGGCAATGAAGGTTCCGTCACCGAAGATACCAGAAGATGCATTTTTGAAGATGATGGCCGTCAAGCGGGAGGCATTAATGGCAAAAGCCAATTCTGACTTGAAGTAACTGAGTCCCAAGTTGGACTTTACAAGTGGTAGGGTTAGTTGAGACTCGAAGTGGTTCCGTCATGTTTCAGGAGAAGCAGCAGAGATATAAGAAATTGTTCTGTAATGGCCTAATTCCAATATGACGACCTCAGCTCCTGCACCCATTCTAGAATCTGCGAGAAAGGTTAGAGAGTCTGCTGGTAGAAAATCGTGTTTGAAATACTTGCATATGGTTCTTTCATGATATTGAAGTGATTGCCTTCGACTGGGACTATTTTGAGCCGCGCGCCATCGAGAAGATCCTCCCATCCGTCACCAGTCGCTCCGAGTCCGGTCCGGTCATCTAGCAGCCAATTAATGACCTTCATCTCATTGGCAGAGACATCAGACGGTGGCACAATGGTCTGGGGACTGACACCTTGCTTCGCCACATAGTATGTTGTGAGAGGACATGAAGCTTGCTGAGGAAGCCGTTCGGGAATGTATTTCTCCAAGCTGATCAACGTTTGTGTCACATGTAGAGAGCTCATGGGCTTAACAAGTTCCTCAGGTGGACCTTGGCTCTTGGGTCCCTTTGCTCCAAATCTGTCGATCGAGTCCAGAAACTTGATTAGACTGGGTGGCATGGGAGGTATCACAAGCGGGCACGGCGAATCAACGAGATAGAGTCTTTCCACCTCTTCTCCTAATAAAATCATCTGCCGCGCTGCTTCGTATGCGACAACCCCACCCACTGAATAACCCAAGAAAGAATACGGTCCATGGGCTTGACGACGGCGAACCTCTGCCAGGTACAGGCTCGCCATTTCCGGGATGCTGACGGTGAATTCTTCAGGCACATTGAGAAACGCACTATTCAATCCGAACACCGCCAACTTGGGGTCAATAGGCGGTAACGGTGCAAAGGATGAAGCGGTTCCGAATCCTCCTGGGAAGAGGAAAAGATTACCTACAGAAGTCAATAGACTCCCTGCAACAAAACAGAAGTTGAACGGCGATGCGTGGCTATGCCAACCTCGTTTGTGGTCAAGGTCAGGCTGACAGAGGGTTTTGTGCGGTAGCCCGGGTTACCGGAGCCGTTTAGGAATTTCACAAGCTGGTCCAGTGTAGGATAGCTCTGAAACATGGTGGAGGGAAAGTCCAAGTTGAAGTGCTCCCGTAGTCGACCGGCCACGGTTAAGGACATGATCGAATCTACTCCCATCTCGGCAAACCGGAGCGTTCTATCGAGACTTGGGTACTCCAGCCCTAATTCTTCGCACAGAACCTGCATTACAATAACAGATATATCTGTTACGGTGCTAGATTCGACCCCAGGAAGATCCATGCTCGATGGGCATTTACTAAGAGTCGCGGCACTGAAGACTTCTGGCTGCCTGGAAGACTGTGAACTGGAGCCCGATACTTGAGCTGCAGGGAGATGCTCAGAGGCCGAAGAATCATCGGGCTGCCCTAATAGAAGTTTGAGCAGAGTGCGAGGTACGCCTTGAAACTTGATGCCTTCTGTGACACAGACAATGTCACCAGCATCATCCAAGACGTACACATCGCCACTGACTACAGACGCCTTGCCTACTTCCATTTTCACGTAAACCCAGTAAACCTGCTGACCAGATAGTGGAAGAGCGAGTTGCATGGACTCCCACCCGTTAGAGATGTACGCCATCGCAGATGTGTCCACGGTTTCATTGGCGTTTAGTACGAAGCCGGATAGCTGCGTGAGATTGTCGAGCCAGTACGGGTTCCGGAAGAACTTCTCCGTAGCTTGATCGTCCTTAAAAGTTAGCTTTGATACTGCCTCAAAGTGCTCTCCATCAAGGAAGATCTCGTCCATTCCTTGAAAACGCCTGGAATAGTTGACAATTGCGCCAAATATTTTGTACGCTATGCGGTTATTCAGCCGGTTGATGCTTGTTTCCGACCGCAGGTGGGTGATTCGACTCTGGATCAGGTGTTTATGCCGACGCCATTTGTCTTGTACCTTGGCAGCTTGACGCAAAACAACGCTGCACTTGGAGTAAAGCGTAGAAGTAGGACTTGAAGTTATGACACCTCCATTTGAGATCTCAACGTAACATGTCTCTTCCGAAGTCATCACGGCTGATATTCGGACACGGCGTGATTTTGTGCTTGAGTGCTTCATTGTCCCCAGGACTATTGGAGATATAATGTTCATCTCGACCAGTTCCATGTCCAATTCGTTGAAATCATCTATTGCCAGTTCAAAAGATGTTTGGCTGCTGTAAATGCCATGTCTGCAAAGATGGCTGAGGGGCAAAGGGCGGCGCCATCAACCATATGACCTGTAATAGCCTCGTAAAGATCAGGATGCATGAGTTCGGATTCAAACTCAGCAGCTATTGGCTTCTCCTCAAGGCTTTCAAAGATGAGCTGCTGAACTGAAGCCGTGGCTGGTCCCTTAGGCACTGAGGCTTCATTGGGCGTTGTCGCTGCGTCAAGGTTGCCCTTACTAAGAGCCCAATTGCCCTTGTACTCAATCCAGTAGTTCTTCTCATCAAAGCCGTATGGAGGCAGGCAAGCCAAGCAAGAAACCGAAGTAACCACATCCATGTTGTGTGCCTCCCAGTCGATATCAAATCCTCGCATATAGAGACTAACGAGGCTGTTTAGAACTGATTTCCACGCATTCTCTCCACGGCCAAGGGTTGGTATGGTTTGTGTGCCTAGAACATTTCTCACCATCCCCGCACAAAGGGATGGGGACCGATTTCGAAAAACAAGTTTCTTGTTCTGCCAACAAGACTTCCGAGTTCTTGAGGGCAGCAGGGAAATCAACCCTCTCCCTGAGATGCCGCGATAGATATCCTGCATTCACGATGCCATGTTGGTCGATGTCCTCCCTAAAAGTGGAGACAGAATTGGAATCTTTGGTGGGTTAAAATCGCAGCCGCCGACAGCGGCCTCGAATTCTTCAATGATGGGATCAAGTTGTGCTGAGTGGTAAGCATAAGGCACAGATAACCGAGCCAGTTTGATGCCCTTGCCACTCAAGACCTGGGCCATATCCTCGATCGCGTGGACAGGACCGCCCAGAACAACATCATCCGGCCCATTGATGCACGCAACTTCAACGCTTGTCCCACGTGTAAGCTGGAGAACTTTCTCTAGATTGGCCCGAACAGCGAGCATGGTATGCGTTCCCACTTCGCAGTGCTCCTCTGTTAGCATCGCCCTCTTACCAACTATTAGAATCACATCACTCGCTGAAAGCACTCCAGCAGCATACAGTGCCGCATATTCACCGAGGCTATGGCCCACCACAGCATCTGGAGCAATTCCCCAGGTCCGGTAGAGCCGATACAACCCCATCTGAATGCAGATTTGTCCCACCTGCATCTGCTCTGGGGAGAGCGATGATGAGTCTATGGAAGGGTCGAAGAGAGGGATGAAAGATGATAGTCCCTGATCCCGTCCGAGCTGGTCGAATCGAAGAATATCGGACCTGAATTGACGGGATATTTCAAAGATCTCGCGCGCTACACCGGAGTAAATGGCGCCCTGGCCAGTGAAGGTTAGCAATAGCTTTGGCTTCGATACAGGAGCTGTGTCCTGCCGAGCCATCAATGCATCTCCTAGACCTTGAGCACTATCAGCAGCCACCATGAACCTGTACCGGTAATGGGGTCGTCGGCTGGTCGTCGTGTATGAGAGGTCCGCAAGTTGCACTTGATCATTTTGAGCTAGGAAAGTAGACATCCGACGCTTGTTTTCTTGTAATGACGCACTGCTTTTGGCTGAAACGGCAATAACATATGCGGGTCGTTCCGGTGCCTCTGTTTCGGATACCTGTGATGGCGGCTCCTCGAGAACCAACACCGTATTTCCTCCCGCCGCACCAAAGTTGTTGATCAAGATCCTTCTTTTCTTCTCCTGATGAGCTGGGAATGGTAACTTCTGATGAGGTATGTAGATATTCTGCTCTTTAAGTGAGGGAAAGTTGCGGTTGAGCTTCCCTTCACACCTATGTGTGCGGGTACCATGTTATTCTGGAACATGAGTAGGCCCTTGATCACCGATGCTGCTCCAGCTGCAGCTTCGCTGTGTCCCATGTTTGCTTTGATAGAACCTAAATAAATAGGCTCACTTGACCCACGATGTCCGAAGACGTTGCTGACAGAATTCATCTCGGTACTGTCACCAACCTGCGTACCGGTGCCATGCATCTCAATGTATTGCACGTCGGAGGAGCAAATGCCAGCTTGGTTCAAAACTTTATGGAAGAGGGCCTCCTGGGTCGGTCCATGGGGTTGCGTGATGGAAGTGGCCTGCGAAGAATGATTTGTCGCTGAGCTCAGGATTACGCCAAGAATGGGATCACGGTCGGCTTCCGCATCCTCTAGCCGTTTCAGAACAATCGTGGCCACTCCATCCGCACGACAATAGCCATCAGCTTCATCATCAAAAGTCTTGCATGGACCTGTGTTGGATAGGAACTGTCCGCGGCTGAGTCCGGCATACATGTCAGAGCCGGTAATAATGTTTGTACCACCCGCCACAGCCATGTCACATTCACCGGTGCGCAGCGACGAGCAGGCAATGTGAATGGCCGCAAGACTGGAGGAACATGCTGTGTCAACTATGTAGCTGGGGCCGGTGAATTTATAGTAGTAGTTGATTCGGCCCTGTAACCAGCGCGAACGAGTGACACATCAGCCCACCGGTTCTTGCAGACATGGGAAAGCAAGAATAAGAAACTTACCGGCCCAAACGGTCGAAGACAGCCGCTGACATAGAAAGGATCAATATCTTGGGCTGCATTGACTTCTCGATAGTCATCCAATGTCTGCCCTAAAAGGTTGCTGCGCGATCCAACATGGAGGCAGGCGTTCTGTCGGCAACGTATCCCGAGCTTTCTAGTGCCTCGTACGCGCAGACCAGGGCCAAGCGCTGCATTGGATCCGTATTTCTGGCTTCCCGTGGCGACATTTGAAAGAAGGCGGGGTCAAAAAGACCTGGCTGATCGATGAAGCATCCGTATGGTGTCGCAGTTGTGTTCTTCCTCTTCCCTTCACGGTCAACATGCGTGGCCACGTCGAAGCGGTCAGCAGGGACAGGCTTATGGACGTCGAGCCCCTTGATGAGGACGTCCCAGAGCTCAGACAGGGCCGTGGCACCAGGGAATCTCCCAGACATGCCCACAATGGCGATTTTGGACCCATGTTGCTCATTTGCAATTGATCGCACTTCCGGTGTCGTCATTACTTGAGTGCTTGACACTCTGTGCTCATCATTCGCTCTGAGCGTGTCCACTACACCTTTTGCCAAAGACGACGATCCAATAGTGGTGACCGTTATTGTTGTCTCCGGAGAGACGAGGCTTGTGATTCCGGCTAGTACACTGTCCCAGCGAAGGACACAACACAATACCTCACGGACAGTCTGGGTCAAAAGCAGGACCATGCCCGTCGCTAAGAATGGCTGTCCATTCTCGGTGGAAATCAGCGTGTCCCTTGGGCAATACTCGCTTAGCGTCTTGAGCGTGTCTTGGTTGTCAACGCCGACAATCCACTTGACATCCTCATCAGCGTATAGATGCGCTGCATGGTACGGAGCCGAGATGGGTAAACTTGCAGCCGAACAGCCAGAATCCCGAAACAGGGTCGAATCAAATAACTTCTTCAGGGTTCTTGGGGGCCGGAAACGGTTTTGGAGTTGGGCGTGATGGCACTGATGTATGCCTGCTTTGGCACGGGAATACCCTACACCTCGTTAACCGTCAGAATTCATGGGATGGCGAGTAGTTGAGGGTGTAGAAAGGTTAGCGACAATACCTCGATCTCGTGGAACTCGGCCAATAGCTCTGAAGAAAATTCTCCCCGAACGACGCTAGACCAGCTCTCTTGGAGATCCTCATCTGCTATCAAATATTCCCGTGCAGAGGCAGTAACAATTCCTATCCTGAAGGCTATGCAGACAGCTTGAATGGCTAGTGGCATCCACTGACGGTTGCATGGCGAAAGTGCCGTCGCGACAGCACCTGTAAGAAGCCCTGTACAAGAGCCAAGTATATATCGTTTGGAAGACGGATAGTGTCGTATTTTGGCGTTGAAGCTAGTGTAAGGAAGAATCAGCACGGCTGGTTCCATGACCCGTACTTGGATAAGCGGCGTACAAACCTTAGAAGATCTAAGACTTGTGATGTAGCCGTTAGTACAGGACGAATCACAGGTTGCAAGCTGCCTCTCTCTGCCCAATCCTGGATTAAACTGCTAGAATCTTTTGGTAGTCCGGGAAGTCGGTTCTTTGCAGATTGCGGCAGCTGAGAGATCTCACGCCGGATTGCTCGATCGACTTGTGCTAAGAAAATTTGAGCATCAGGCTCGAAAAATGATGCGGGATGCCGAAAGGCCGCGAATGTTTCTGTGGATTGATCCCCAGGATAAGGAAGTCCATTGCAATAGTGCTTGGGCGAGGTTCGACGAAAGACTGAACAAGTTGTGAATGGAGCTTCTATAATCACCTTGACAGCCCAGCGAGGGGAGTGGCAGTACTTTTAGAATCCTGCCTTGCCTTGCGATACAACTACGACGAGATGTCGGAACCGAGACCGTTGCGTGGCTGTAATAAGTTGTAGTTTTCTATGTCCTAAATAAACTCCTGCAATAAACATTGATACAATGCCATGTACCTATGCCTTATTGTGGCTCAGGGACTTATCTGAACAAAGGAGGCAGCTCACACCCTCCCCACCCTCTTTTCCTCGGAGGGCAAAAAGCCTGGGGTCGGGAGGTTGATTTGCTCTAGGGCCCTGGCCACTCTCAACCAAGGATAAGGCTTTCCGATGATAATAACTTGCTTACTTCCTGTACGAATATCCATACTTCGAGGAAGGTATTGTAGAGGGAACAGGTGCCACCCGCATTACATGTTCCTTCTGGGCAACGATTATGCCTTTCTCTCGCAGACCTGCCGTCACCCGGTCCAGTACAGATCTGCTGTGAAAACTGAGCGCCAATTGAGCCCCACGCTCTGCAGTATTGGAAACCATAATGTCAAACGGTCTGTACTCCATCTGCCTGAGCAAGTAGTCGAGGTAGCCCGTAAGCCGCCCGGAGATGCGCTGTACCGTAGACATGTCGGTCTGTCGGAAGATGTCGAGCGATGCTATCAATGCAGCGGTATCCATCACGGAAGCGTTGGAGAGTTGATACCCTGCCGCTCCTGCGCATGGAACGAATGCTGGAACCAGGGGTAAGCGATGCACAATGGTAGGATCAGGATGGCCCACGAACTGCTTTCCATTTTGAAGCGGGTGCTTAGATCATTGCCCCACCAGCCAGCCAGGCGCGGGCGGTATCCTTCAATGCCCTTGGTATGATCTACTCGGCCGTGTTTCTCATGCACAAAGAGGCCGCCGATCGCGCCAGGGCCAGCGTTCATGTACTTGTAGTTACACCACGCTGCGAAATCCACTCCCCAGCCGTGTAGGTCAAGTTCGACGTTGCTCACTGCGTGTGCCAGGTCCAAACCAACCACGATGCCCAATTCATGAGCGTAGGCTGTGATTTGTTGCATGGCCAAGACCTGGCCACTGATATACTGCACCCCGGAAAGCAACAGCAAGGCAGTAGAGGAGCCATGCTCTTCAATCACCTTCAAGATGCTCGACGTGGATAGTGGTGGCATGAGTTCAGGCTCTGGTTCAATCAGGATCATGTTACTCTGCATATCTAGTCCATGCAGCTGGATTTGAGACTGTACTGCGTACTGTGTAGTGCGAGGCCATATTAGCGTACATGTGCCACGGCATTGGTCGAGCCTCGTTACCTACATAGTCGCTGGAGAAGTTCTCCTTCTCGGTGATAATCTTGGTGCGGACCCCTGGGGTCGGTAGAAGCTTGACATCAAAATGTGCAAGTTGTTCGTCAAGCCACCCATTACGGACACCTCGTGCGGTAACCCTCCGACCACAGGGGCCATCAATTCGGCTGCCACTCGGTCTGCTTCGCCCCATGTGGGCAGGTTAGAACCGTGAATCTTCTTTGCTAAACCAAACATGCCCTGAGTGGCCCATGTTTCCAAGTGCTGCTTCACGAAGAGCGGGGTCTGCCGAGGTTGCAGGCCTATCTGGTGGCCACAGAAGTAGATGGCCAAGTGGTGGTCATTGTCGGAGTCTGTGACTACTCCAAGTCAATACTCGACAGTGATTGGCTAGAGAATCTTCGAAATAAAATGCTTGTACCTCCTGACAGTAGCTCAGCGGCTTTCAGGTTCGCCTTGCTCGGAATGTTGAACTGCTCTCGAAATCCTCTCAGAGGGTTTTGGGCGTCCAAGAGTTGAGCACATTCTCGCTCGGGAAATATTCAAAGTCAGGATCCAAGGACATGCCTTTCTTCTAGTACATTGATTGTGTGGTGAAATGTGATTTGGGACCTCGTCAAGGTCAGCATGTCCGTTTTATGCCTTGTCAATGCCACAAGGGTCCAACGCTTATTAGATGGCATCAACACGAAAACACTGTGCACGGCCACTTTCATAGCCAATAATGGATATATCTCCAACTATGAGCAATACGTTAACGCAATGGCGTGCGAATGGATATACCGCGGGATTCAAGCAATCTACCGCCATTCCTGACTACAGAGCAGAGCACGCGTGGAACTAGTATCAAGAATATTGACAGAATGCCAGCCATTGTTCGAGCTTTGATTCATGGCCGTGAGGCGAGAGAAAATGGGAAGCTGTTGGAGACGGCATGAAAAGTTTTTGTGCCTTGAGCGATTGCTCGTTGAGTTATGCTGTGACGTGTTCATCATTTGCCCGTGCTTATGCACCCAGAATTGATGGATGGCTATCACCAGTAAGGGCTCCTCCTTATTGCTGCTCGACTATGACTATGGATGTGGTGTGTAAAGACCGCCAATGAAATTGCTCTACAATACCGCGAAGCGCTGTTAGACAGACCGCTGAGCAATTGTCACATATTGAAACTGCTCAATAGCGTCACCAGCTTCAATATTTCTGCGCACTTGGCGGATAACTTTGCGCAGATCCTCTCCACTTCCGAGGATCGGGTGAGGTCCACGTTTGTCCAACACCCCATAGCTAAACTCCTCCCAACCTCCAATTGCTAAGTGGGAGGACATGGAGCGCAGGGCAGGGATTGGGTCTGGTTTGAACTGGCGAGCGTTGACCAGTCCTAAAGATGAGAGAGTGTTTGGGAGTTCGGGAGCCACCTGTTGGAGTTATTAGTACAAGCGATGCACTACAACCGCGTAGGTGGGCTGCAAGATATGGCTGACTTGAAATCGACCCTCAACGTAGCAATGGCCTTCTTTCCATTCTCGCTAAAGCTCAAAGTGGTTTCGGCAGGGGCGTTCTGTGACACAGATACGATCTTCTGCTCAGGGATGTTGACTTCGATCCACTGAAGATACCCCCAGGCTCTTTCGAAATTGTCAGATCGTGCCAACATAGGTATAGCACAGCTGTGGTGCATCACTTACTGAGGAGTGAGACGAGATTCCGTAGCAGGGTGGGGAAATTATTTTCCCGGAGTACGAGCGCAATATATCGTATGTTGATAATATCGTAATTTCCTATAAGGGTCTCGGGAACTTGGCTGAATGCATCCCAGGTATCAAGCATCACGTTGGCAGGAAGCCACTCTTTCGCAGGGAACTGAGCATCGGTGATGTCGAGTCCATCCAATTGCACAGTCGGCGGCAAAGTGGTGGATAACGAAACTGGCCATATCCTTTTACGGTGGATCAGCGCATAATGCCCGTGTAAGCTGCTCAATGAAGGTTGGTGGTGCAGGGGGTATGGGTGAGGAGGGCAATACCCGGTCCCTGTTCCGATGTCCAAAAGCTTGGCGTTGGCATCAACTGGTATATCGGGGTGAATGAGATAACCACAAGACAGTTGGCTCCAATAATGCTGCAAATTCAGTCTAGCGTTGCCAACCTTAGCATTGACTCGCAGTGAGCGGGAGAGGAGCATACCGGGCACTTGCATGGCTTGTCGTCGTGAGCCAATACTCATCATTTTCTTGAGCCATTGTTTCAGGAGTTTGACAGGAGGTCTTTGGCAGGGAAGGCGGGAAGCAGGCAGCAAGCACATCGGGCTTGGTGTCTGAAGACGTAAAGACATCAGTCACAGTGATTGCTACTTTCGCATTCGTTCATATAGAAAATGTGTTGACAGGCCATGGAAGTGGAAAGAAACACCTAAAACACTTATCCTGGACTAGAACTGGGTCAGGAGCATAGTCTGTTCACCGGTCGCCACACCAGGATTGATCGGCACTTGGCCTAACAAATTGAGTATTTCGTTGATTCAAAATCAACAAATTGCGCAGGATTGCATTGCATGAGTCTCAGGACAATTGTACAAGCCACAAAATAGCACCACAATTTCCACATGGGTACTAACCTATGTGGAATTGGTAGAGCTCTGCTGAACCAGGAAGTGTGGATACTATCAACGATTAGGATAGATGTTTCTCGTATGTCAACGCTGAAGCAATCCTCGATATAGCTAACTGTCACGCAAAGAGTCAGTATTTAGTTCCCATATATCAGCCCCAGATTAGATTCATCCAGGTGTTAAGATATAGCAGGCTTGTTACCCTGTAGCTTGGATATTGATTTCGTCGTTTCCGATACTATAGAATGGCCCTCGTCGACAAGTTTTCGCAGTCGCAGTTTCTGACCGACTTCAAAAAACGGCCGATGCCATTGAAGCCCCGTACTTGGAACCCGCCATCCAAAGAGCTTTGGACACTTTCGACGAATGCTTCAAGAATAGTACTGTTATCTGGCGTACCACCAACCGGCCCAACGATGTGCTGAACTACCGATTCTACCTGCTGCGCCGGCTCGACACTGTCAAAATCGCCAGTGATGCCGGTCTCCTCGCTCCGGACAACAAAATGGCACGGCTGGTGACTTGCTGGAGCGCCTTGTTCAACGGAGATACACAGCAATGGTGCGACTTCCACCCCAAGGAAGGCCTGGCCAAGACGTGGGTGAACTTGAACGGCCAACGACCTGTCGATGACATTATCAACGCACAGGAAGTTCCAGAAGTCGTGCGCTCTCATCTGCCTGAATTTCACCGTCTTGGGCTGAAAATTGTGCGGTTTCTGGCCGTGGACTATGACGGTGAAACCATGAATCTCTACTTCACGGCGCCAGGACCAATCACGGAATCCCAGGCGGCCAGCTACACCGCACTCGCCCAATGCAGTCCACCCACAGAGCAGGAGTTCCAGGATATGCAAGAGTACCTGAATCCCACAGGGTTTGCTTTCGCTGTCACCATGGACTACAACACTGGGAAAATCACACGTGTGGCTTTCTACGCCTTGCGTCTGCCCAAAGACGCAATGCCCGAGATCAATGATCGGATGAAGACCTTCTTTAAGGAAGCGCCTTGCCTTAATAAGGTTTACACAAGAAACGTGGCTTGGTCCTATGGAATCGGGAATAAGAAATATATGAAGGCCGAAGCGAACTACGTTGGGGACCTTGCCGAGGTTCTGCAAAAGGTTGGCTCCCTATGGCCTCAACTTGATGTATTTAAACCTGTTAGATCCCATAAACCGTTTAAACTTATAGGTAACAGACTAGTCATGCTTGAGAGGAGTACTGCATTCTTTTCACTTTTCTTCCATAGAGATGTTAAGCTGAGTGAGCTGAGAGATCGAGATGAGCAAGGTAACAAGCCTCCCGTCCGAGCTTCTGCTGACTAAAAGGCATAGAGGACAGCATGCCTCGTGGTAATATTCGTACAATGCCGCACATTCATTCGTCGTGTTTCATTTTTCTATTCCCAGACCAAACTACACCACAACATGATAGTGCTAATATATTGGCGTGCGTAAAACTGTAATTGCGCTGCGATTTATCGGTGGCCTGCATAGAGGTTGCACGGAATCCTATGCTAACAATCTGTCCTTCCTCAAATTGACCTCTTCCTATTCTCGAGCAAAACAAAAGTGCGTGTAACGACAATTCTAACTGGTTACTATATAGGGTTAGTCTACAGAGTACACACCTGTTGTAGGGTAGAGCCACTTGCACGTGCACATACCGTTTCGCAAATCCCATTGCCATCAGTCGGCATCCATGGCCGAGCCGGATCCAGTATAACTCAAGCCACTCTGTGAGCTGTTTGTGGGCATGCTCAGCAACCTCTCCATTACGCCGCCCGTCTCGGAATAAGAAACAGGCCTATCTTTCAACAGCGCATCTGCGAGAGGGTTCACAGCATCGAGAACACAGGCAATGCGGGGCACACAGCGGGCTGTTCTCGCAACGTCCTCAAGCATGTTAAAGGTAACTTTTGTGTCTTTCCTGTGTAGCTGCAGTAAGCAATTATTCTATTTGATTTTTCCCCGAGTTGGCAAGCAAGGATCAGGCTGGCTAGACTCACACCATTCGCACCAAGCCGGGAGAGCAGAGGAAGAGGATACTGGGCCCCAGGGTATCCGCTAAAATTGCCCATCGTTTACCGTGGCGCTTCTGGTTATGAAAGCGAGCCCTCAGAGTCGAGCGGGAGGACTCTTCGAAGGTAGCCCAACCCTGGTGCATGTTCTCGAGGATGTTGTCAATGACGAGCGAGGCGTCGCTGCGGCCGACTGCATTCAAGGCTCTGTCATTTCCGCTGTAAGGTGTATTACAGGCACGCGTGTACTCGACATTGAGTTGGATGAGCGCCATCCGCTTGCGTATGGCGCCGTCATCAATTTGCACGTTCAGTGCGCAGACAAGCAAGTAGGCAAGCTCAAGATTTAGAAAAGCCATAGACGTGTGCGAAGCCAGCGGTTCAGAGACCGCCGGCCGCCCCAGCCCGCCATTTGCCCAACGGGGCATCTCAATCTCGAGGTAGTTCAGGTAGTCTCCCTGAGGACCTCCTCGGCGGGTATCTGCCAAACTATCTTTTGTTTCTTGGATATTTGGCCCTTTCTCGAAGCCTTTGGGGCTTTGGACAGTGGCGGTTGGACACTATCCACTTGGTGGGCGGTGGTGCTGAAAATGGGGCTTCTCCCGCCAAGTCGACCATCAAAGGCGCCTGAGAAGATTGGAAATCAAGCTCGCTCAACAAGGTCGGTCCATCCAGCTGTGCATCGTGGGTTAACCAGCTCTCGAGCCTACCTCTCGTCCCAGCCAAGGAGTCGAGATTGCGGTCTGACATGTTAGCATTTTGACAAGACAGCGAAATAAGTCGAGTCGGAAACACACAGTTTCTAGCATTCATTAGGCGGTTGTCAATCGTCCCAGTTGGCAGATACACATCAGTCGCGATTTCGACCTATGATTCATCACCCCGACAGTCACTACAAGCAAAGGAAGTCTTTTGGGGCGTGGGAGCTTCGTACAGGAAACGTGTCGCAAGACACTGCAGGTATGCGGACGCAGTCAGCATTGGGTGGATGCATAGACGCGACTGCGTCAAAAGCGCGTGTAGTGTCAGGCGGTGGTGTCACGATGCTACATAGTAGGGTAAAGTCAGTGAGAGCGAAGGGCAAACTGTCTGGGCGCGCAGTCCAGACCTAAGATCCGCCTCGACACGAAGCTTTGCGCGTAACGGGGCGCAGCTGTGCTCTGCGGCGCGGCTTATCTCTAGAGACATTGGTCCCATAGGCGCGAGATTTGCGTCCTCGAGAAATAATTTGACCACATTGATAAACTCGTTGAAACTGGCAGCTTCAATGGCTGTTGTGACACTCTGAGCGTCTTGCGCCATCGTAAAGGGTGGATGTCGTGCTATTCAGCTTCAAATGTGGCGTCTCCACAGGCCGGGTATAAATCATGTAATACTGATGATCTCCGCTCCCTCGTTCAATAAACGCCTCGTCCGAATCTATAGACTCACTTGATTTTTTTTTTTTTATATCATCCCTCTCGAAACCGGGCTTGCTAACATCGACCGGTGGGCTATAGTGATGGTTATGCGCAGTGACTGGCTTCATAAGACATTTCGATTTTCTGTGTCCGTACTCTTTCTTGGCCAGAGGGTTTGGCCTCGGAAAAGTCGACAGGTGTTTGATAAGCAAATGCAACGGGAAATTCACACGCATCGCATGGTGCCGATGCCTTATTGGACGCATGTCCTGCATGAAATTACCGCCACTGATCCTTCAATACAGTGTGAAGATTTTGAGCATGAGTCCGAGCTGCAGAGGAAGAGAGACATGGGGCCGATCTGACGGAAAATATGCCGGGTGCTTCCTGTACCTGAGCGACTGGAGCTTCGCATGGTGGATGTGGGCCACTACTCGGACTGTCGCACTGGGGTACGGTTGGTTTAGCCATGGGAGTGAGCGGTAGCATGATTAGCTAGAATGGTTTTCTTAGTAACTAGCTTAAGATATATATTTTATAAAATTAAATAATAAGTTTTTTTAATTAATAAATTATTTATATTTTTATTAAATCTTTTTAATTTTATTAATTTTATTTTTAATTTAATTTATTATTTAATTAAATTTATTATTTTTTTTTTTTAAGTTTATATATTTTTATTTTATTATTTTATAAAATATATTTTATATTTTTTTATTAAATATAGAAAGACTTATATATAAAAATATTTATATTAAAAGCTTTTATAATAATTATAATTATTTAAAAAGATACAATATATAATGTTTAATTATTTTATAAATTTATATTAATTTAAATATAATATTTTCAAAAATGTAAAAATCACACAGAATATGATTAAGCTCTTCTTTGCACCAATAGTACGTTCACCGCCGGTGCTTTGCTCGGTCCAAGTTCTGCGACAATATGCGAATTGAATAAAGCTCTCAACCTACCGGGTATAAAAGACCGATTGTGGTTGGATAAACTGGATTTGGGTATCAGAAGGAAAACAATGAGCCACACAGCTGTAGAAAGACACCTCCTATAAGGGAAGTTTATACGAAAGGATCTGGTGTTTTTAGGATATGCTGTGAGTAAAAGCACCCTAATTATTGAAGAAACATGGGTTTGGCGTTGAGAAGTTAAGCCTGTCGCCCAGCCGGAATAAAAACGGTGAGCCACCGGACTGTAGAAAGATACCTTCTACTCCGGGAGATTTATACTAGAGGATATGCTGATTGGACAAACTTACTATATGCATAACATTAGCGATTATTTAATCCATGCTTTACGAAACTCTGAACCTCGATGCAAGAGGATGTGATAGATGCTGGCGTTATGAGCCAAGCCTTCTCCGAAGCATATATCATCAATATTATTTCTGCGGGGTATCTTTTAAGTCCCGTTGTGGATTAATTTGCTCCACTAAGGGACGGGCTAGTTAACCTAAGCCAATATCACCCTATCTTACTCAACCCCACTTCTTTAAATCCACTGTTTTATGAGGGTCTTTTTGTTTCTCTTTCTTTCAAGTCCTTCTTTGCCTGTTGCAACCATTAATAGGGGTTTAAAAGCCAACGTTTGCATCTTGGAACTTCTGCACATGGATATCTTTTCATACGATATTCCATTGCACGGATCCAGCCAGACTGGTGACATTCGGCTGATTGACCTTCATCCTGGGAAAGATCAATCACCACTGTCATGTGAACTGCGACACGTTTCTCTCCCCACCCAGCCACTCTATAATGCCATCTCCTATTGCTGGGGAGGCCAGGAACCTTCCCATCGGATCCTGTGTAATGGGAAGCTACTTCTGATAACCGAGAATCTTCGTGATGCGCTGTATCGGTTTCGCAAACCAGACAAAGTTACAGTGCTGTGGGTAGATGCAATATGTATCAATCAGGATGACTTGAATGAGAAGAACGAACAGGTCCCGCTCATGGATAGAATATACAGGCAGGCCCACAAGGTTAAAGTCTGGCTAGGTTTGACCACTGAAGACATGCTCCTGACGGCCAATCTTATCTCAAAACTGACCATGTTGGCGGCCACATGTTCGGAACAGCTTAATGTGCCACTCGAGGATGTTTATGACCTTCAATCTCCCATCTGGCTCAAAATCTTGGACGAGATGACCAAAAAGCCGATTTGGTCGGCCAGTGGGCGCTTCTTGTGCGGCTGCTGCAGAGACCATGGTTTGCTCGTGTCTGGATCATCCAAGAGGTTGTTTTGGCCCACAACCGAAGCTGGCTATATTATGGCAACGTCACGTTGGCATGGTCTGATGTTACCCTGGCCATCTTTTTTCCATGCGGACGGGTATCCTCCAGGTGTTCATGGCATCAGACAGCATGGAGCAGTTGGCCAATATGCACCGAGTAGCTGCTCTGGCAAGGACCAGTGCCTACTACAATCACGGAGACAACGAAGAGGGTCTGGGGATGGCGTGGCTCCTATGCGCCAATAGATCGGCCAAAGCTAGTGATCCTCGAGATAAGATATACGCACTGTTGAGCTTGACGAAACATAGAAGACACCAAGCATCGCAGTTGTTCATCACGCCCGACTACCGCGTCGACACATCTGCTTTATACCAGCAGGTTACAGAGAAGTTTCTTGAGAAGTATCCAAAGTTTTATATTCTATCTCACGGCAACAAAGTGAAGCCCCACATGGATAATACCTGCAACCTCCCGTCCTGGGTGATTGACTGGAACGACCCAGATGTTAGTGACGAAAATGCTGTTATCACCCTGGATCAGGAGTACGAGTCTGGGGCATACAGTAAATACAATGCATGCAGGGCGGATGAATGGCCTAAGGTTTATGCAATTGATGGGAAAGTGCTCAAGCTCAGCGGTTTTCTGCACGATGAAATAGTCAAGTCTGGAGATTTTTTAATACATCCCAGTTCATGTCGACATATAGCAACTTGTCGTTCCAGGAGCGCAGCTTGCTGCTTATGAAGGGCCTGCATGAAGCAGCCCAGCTGTGGCAGCTTCGGCCAGGCAGCGTCTACACATATACAGGAGAAGGCTACCTCGATGCCTTCATTCACACCATTCTATTGGGCGACACATTGGGCCAGCCTGCGGGCGAATTGCATGCTGTGACCAAGACTCTTCTTAGAATATCCACCTGCATCTCAAGCTTGGCAAACTCCCGGATTGGGCGGTCCCCCGTGGACTTTGGATTGCAATAAAGCTTTCTCGTCTTATCCCGCTTCCATTGACTCATGATATTAACGTACCAGAGCTGTTTGGTCTGATTATGAGCGGAATGACGAATCAAGTAGTTTTCCGAACGCGTCAAGGCTATATAGGGTTGCCTCCAATCAACAATCCCGGGCCGGCGATCGAGTTGCTCTTGTTCGAGGCGGTTTCAAACCCCTCTTGCTACGTCCTGCCGATGATTCCAATTGGTCTTTGGTAGGGGATGCATATATCCATGGCATAATGTCGGGGAATCCTTTGATCCTCAGAAGTGCACCGAGCTATGTCTGATATGAAGAATATAGAAAACTCGGGTGGTTTATTATTCAATTAATCATCTTTTAAATCCCTTTAGTATTCACCTATAAGGCAATAATGAATTATTAGATACAGATGCTAATGGTTAATATTACTAACAGTTCCAAACTGAGTCGAGCAGAAGACTGGTCAGCTAAAAGATTATAAAGTCATTAGAATAATCATCTCATGAGCTTGCAAGTAACTAAACCTACCAAAGAATTGCGGTCAACTATGCGATCTATCAGTTTGAGGATAGACCATTGGGAAGGAAATACACTAATCTGACACCGTTGTATACTGAAGCCCCATGCAGGAATTAATGCCTCAATTTCTTGTTAAGCGCGTTACTCCTAGAATAAAATATGTAGTCTCTCATCTCTAATCCAAGGAGAATTTCAAAATTGAAAAATGTGTTAATTGTACTTTTTACATGTTCTGGTTTGATTTTGTCAATATTGATAAGGCAACCTTATTCATCACTATAACCCCAGTCCGCGTGTGAAAGGTTTGCACCGCGGTCTTCGTCGCGCTCCTCACTACCATGAGATGTCTCCTGAATATACTGGATGACGAATATGCGGGTCTTTTCCTTTTCCGCTGCTGCTGGTCCTACGCTCACGCGACTTGCCTTGTTGCTGACCGGCGCCTCGTAAAACTTGCGTGCTCGTTGTTTCTACTTTCGTTGCTGTGGAACCCTAAGCAATGTTGGTTGCTAGACCCGAAAGTTGACTTGTCCGACTTCGACGAGAAGCGGCTCAACAACTTCAAGGGACTGGCCTCGTGTGCTGAGCTTTCGGCAGAGACTAGTTGCTATCGGATCGATGTGTTCTCTGAGGCTTATATATTCTTATTTTGATATTCTATATAATATATTTCCTTATCTCTTTATTTAAAACGAGGAAGTCTTATATATAGCTATCTAGAGTAGAGGCTCCCGTAGTGGCTATAACTAGCCGGAGGGTGAGGTGTGTAGTCCTTAGTTATCCTATGGGGTGTTGGTTAGTCCGTTCCGTCGTGTTTCAGGCACCATGTTAGCACGGGTCGTAACATTAGCTATATTAAATATAAGAGTATAATTACTTAGTGGCTGGGTCTGCCGGCGCAGCTTAACTAGATACTCTGTTAACCACTATCTATTTATCAATGCACTCTTGATTGATCCCTGCCCGATTGTCTCTGTTCTCTGCCATTTCAGGTCTACAAATTTATGCGCTTCGTTGAGGACTTCACTGGTATTTTCTTGACGAGGGTTTTCATCTCTATTTCTATTTAAAAGCGATCATTCTGAGTAACGGAACGAGCGTATCATGCGCCAATTCTCTGAAATAATATCTCGTGCTGCCTCTACCTGACTTCCCTATGTGGCAATTGTCGTAACAATTGTCAAATAACGGCAGCCGTGGATCCAATTCCGCACAGATGGTTAAAAATACACAATTAGATCGCCTGTGTACCCGCCATCTAAAGCCCAGTTTGGGATCAAAGGGTCCCTTGCCATCACGACAACGGGTTCGAGGCTACGCCACGAACTTCAGCACCATCATCCTACCGAGACTGCTCGACAAGCAACTTGATGATGTTTGCCGCCTCATCCAGATGCTCAGCGAACCGCGCTGTCTCCCCTTGGCACCAACAATACTGAACACAGCCCTAGACACCGGTTAAGTTAGTAAATCCCTCCACGTTCAAAGAGAACCAAAACAAGAAGCTGCCGAACTTACTCATAATCGGAGATGGAATAGCTAGTCCAGATCCACAATGACTCTGGCCTCTCCCCAGTGCGCTGTTCCCATGACCGTCCCATCCGACATCATAGAGATTACGGGAAATTCAGTCAATCGTCTCCAGATTGTGCTCTCGTAAAGTGGAGCAGCCGGATCACCCTTCGGCCAGAGATTATGCATCACGTGCGGCAGCCGGTGGAAGCCCTGTCCCTGGCCACCGCTCCGGATCCTCTCATTGTTGTCCTTGGCCGCCTCGAACAATAGCCGCCGCTTCTCATGAATAGAAGCTGTTTCATTACTGGTCGCAGCGGTGCAGAACTCATTGATGGCTCGGGAGGAGTACTCGATTAGCTCGATGCGGCCTCGGTGAAAATGGGCGAGTGAGACGGGCTCCCAGCTAGGCAAGGTGTGACCCAAGCTGAGGTAGGTTGCTAGCTGCACGAGGACTGCAAAGATGGCCTTGGCTGGGGCGTTGTGTTGCACTAGGAAGTTCTTGGCGAATTTGGTCATGCGATGTAGACGAAACTCCCGGGCCGACGAGGCATCCGTGTAAGCCGTGCGCAGGCTTTCAATGTGGCTGTCAAGCGCCAGTGAAGTGGTGATAGGCACTTCTTCAACAAGATCATGATTGACGCTGAAAGAATTCTTCGAGTTTCTTAGCTCGGGAGTCAAGGAGTTGATGGCTGCTTGAACTCCATCGTTCAGAACGCAGACACTGAGTCCATCAAGCAGGGCGTGATCGAAGATCCACGATGACGTGCCGTTAGAGGCTATGACAAACTGCAATCCTTTGTCGAACCAGCGGTTGAAACCTGTACCAAATGTTGTGGTTGAGAGCCGCTCGCTGTCAGTACTGGCTGCGTCTGAGTCAAGATAGATGATGAAGGCGGCGGCGAAAACGACTTGCAAAGACTTGCCGTTCTGAGCTATGCTCAATAGTTCTTGATGCTTCTTCATACATGTTGTTAGCTTAGTTCAAAGGCAGACATGAACAACTTTAGAGAGCTGTAAGAGTGTCTCTTACCTGTGCCCAGGAGTCTCGCTGGTCCTCGTGAGTATGCCAACCCAAGAATTGTCTAGCGACTGGGTCAAGATTGACTCCATTATTTGAATAATCGCGCCAGTCGATAGTAGGACGCCATCTGAAGACGTAAACGGCACATAAAAGAAATGCCCCTGTCGGAGAACAACAAAGTACTCTCCAGAATACTTACGCACCTCATCAACACCCACTTTCGGCGCGCGGGCCGTGTTAAACAAAGAGCCCAGGGAGTACGTGCAGACAGAGGTTCCAAGGAGATTCACCTCGACGTCTCCTTTATCGATAGCCAGCTTATGCCTCATAGCCGCAGCAGCAATGATAGCCGCTCGCTCAGCCTGTGTGTGTTGCGTCTCCGCATTAAAATGAGTTGCCGCGCCGCTTGATCGTTGAATAGGATCTCGTCTACGGAGCCACTCTGCAGCAACTTGATCACCTAGCCAGTTATCAACCTCTGGGTTTTGAGCGTCTCGCGCCAGCTTGGAGTGGAGCTGTCGAGCGGGACCCTGCGGTTTCTTGAAGTCCTCAATGGCAAGTTTCAGCTCCTTGATCTCATCTGGCCCTCTGGCATGTAGAGAGCCAGTTTGGAACAAGCTGCTTAAAACCTCGTCGAGATCTGGAATAGGCTGCCGCTGCAGCGGATTTGCGTGTTTGCAGCAGACTTTGGTTGCTTGCAGTGCTGGATCACGGCTGCTTGTCTGCTCAGAAGTACTTGTCTCCGCTGAGACTGTGTCTTGTATTGATCCCTGCTCCTTGGCGCCTCGTGGTATCAACGTTGACCTCGTCGCCAGCGTCACAGCGAGAGATGGAATAGTAGCAGCGCCCATGACTTCAGCTGGCTGCATCGCCGCTCTGAACTTCCTCACCATCCAGTTCTTAATCTCAATAGAAATCCACGAGTCCATCCCGAGTGACGCTAGCGACTGATCTAATCGGATTTCCGAAGCCGGGCGGTCGAGGAAGACGGAGAACTTGTTAACCATGATCTCTGTGATGTGCTTGACTGCCTCGTCCATACTTTGCACGTTGATCAAGACCTTTTCCGTATCCAAAATACCCCATGCTCGGCTTCCTTAGTCGCGGCCTCCTTCTGGGGGTAAGGCAGCGTGCTGAAGAGGGTGCTGATACGAGTCTGAGAGAAACCGTCTTGGGCTGCCATCATGTACGCTCTATCTAGGCCCATGATATGTTGTGATGCGTCGACTGATGTCCCCTCTGTAGGGACAAACCCCGCGCTCATCGCATACTCTATGGCAGAGTAGAACTCTTCGAACGAGATGTACTTTGTAGTTCGGCGCCACATCTCCTGCTGTTGCCCGGACATGGCTAGAACAGAGTCAGATCCGTCGATGGCACCAATGTTGAGCGTCGTGTACTGGGTGCGAGACCGGCCTTTCTTGGCCAGAACAAAGGTGTCCTGGAATGCACATCCAGCTGAATAGTTGACCTGCCCTGGGCTGCCGCGGATGGATGTGAGGGAGGATAGGGTGATGAAGAAATCTGGTGCAGGTCCGTTGTGGTCAACGCAGAAGGCATTATCTAGGTTGATAGTACCAGTAACCTTGGGGCCAAGAGGAACGTTGAAGTCCTCAAGACTCATGTTCTCAAAGGGACGATCCTGGAGAGCAGCACATTAGCAATGTTGAGTCCTGACTCTGAGGAAATTCTGTTTCGCTTTCTAACATACCCTCAACACCATGCCGCCATGAATGACGCCTCTGACGGGCGACAGCTCGGCTCGGCACTTTCTGGCAACAGCCTCAACGCTGTCTTGATCAGTTATATCACAACTCTCAATGTGCAATGATGCGCCAAATACTGCCACACTATCCTCTAGTTCGGTCCTAGTCTTGTCATCCAGATTGCGCCGAGACAGACTGACAACGTGGCCAGCTCCTCGAGACGCGAGAAGTCGACACAGCCTCTTCCCAACGTCACCCAATCCGCCAGCAATGATATAAGTTCCTTGCTTCTTCATCTCCAATGCAGGAGGAGGTGGCGGAACAGCCTGGACTTCTACATCCGGATCAATCTCGAGGACAACTTTTCCAATGTGCTTTCGGTCGCTGAACAGACGGAAAGCCTGCTCGATGCGATCGATGCTCAAGCTCGTGATAGGTTGCACTGGCGCCAATGCCCCAGCCTCCAGTAGTCTGAAGATCTTTTCAAGTTCACCTGCATTTGCTCCGGCTTGCTTCGGCACAGTCGCAGCAAGTCGACCGACGCAAATGTCGTGTTCCTATCGAACGTCGACATATCCAAATGGCTCTTCTTGTATATGTCCGTCTTGCCGATTTCGACGTGGGTGCCGAACTCAGCCAGACACTCCCAGCTTTCTGCCAGGATCTCGCCCGCAAGGGAATTGAGTACCACATCCACGCCTCGGTTTTTGGTCAGGCGCATGATACCCTGCTTGAACGACTGGGCTTCATTGCGCGAGCTGAAGACGTGGCTTTCTGGGATGCCATATGTGGATATGACGAAGTCACGCTTCTTTGCGCTACCTACCGTGACAAAGATCTGGGAGGCTCATAGATGCTTGGCCAGGAGGATTGCAGCTTGACCAACCCCACCGGAAGCAGAGTGGATGAGGATACTCTGGCCTCTTTGAAGGCGTGCAACGTCGACCAGGTAGTAGTAAGCCGTCATGTCTACAACGGGCAAGGATGCTGCGATGGCAGAGCTGAGAGGATCCGGCACCTTATGGGCTTGAAGGGCCCCAAGGCGTGGGTAGCTGGCATATGGCGCCATGCTCATACCTGCCACTCGATCCCCGATCTTGAACCTGCGTTGCGTTTCTGAGCTGGATCCCACGGCGGTGACGACACCGCAGACCTCTCTAGCCATGGGGAGATGAGGTGGCATCTGGCCAAGTGCAATGAATACGTCTCGAAAGTTGACTCCGTACGCAAGTGCTTGAACCTGGATTTGGTCTGCGCCAAGGGGCTCTAAGGCGGACTCATCATGGACGAAGCGAAGCGTGTTGAGCAGCCCAGGTGTGTCGATCTGCACTTTGAGGTGGATATCGGCGTTTGAGCAGCCGAAAATTCAGCCTTTGCCTTGAGAGACTTCCGCTCTTCTCAGTTGTTGAGTTTGACGTCGGCTTGGACTCGTGGAATCATGAGACGACCCTCGGCAAGAACATACTCGTCATCATTCTCCTTGACCGTACTATCGTCCATCTCTAAATGTGAAGGAAAGCTTTTAACAGATAGATCAAGGACAGCCGTGACCAGAGATTTCAGATCGCGTGGAAAAATTACAGGTTTTGCCATGTTCAAAGTCACAAATCTGAGTCCTTCCGTCTCACGGCGGACGACCCTGGTGAAACCCGTTACGAGACCATGGGACGCTGCAGCGTATGCGGTATCAGATTGTCGCATGCTGACCCATAGAATGCGGCTGCAGGTGGCGCACAGGTGCTTTAGAGCCTCATATTGCTCAGGGAGAAGTTCTCCAGGATCGGATTCTCGGTGTTGTCGAGAATGACGGAAAACCCATTGTTGTCAAACCCCGAGAAACAAGATCGTTCCATATTACATGGGACGCTTTGAATCCCTTTTCATTATATGCTGCCGTAATCTCATGGCAAAGAAGTTCTGTAGATTTGTCGTCAGACCTGCCTATGACTTTGACCGTTGGGTGAGAAGGCACTCCATTCTCCTGCAAAGGTGCTTCCACAGCCTCACTGATGATCAATGACGCGGTAGGAAACTCCTCAACATCGTGAGCGACATGGCAGATGCCAGAAAAGCCTGACTTGACGAGCTCGGTCTGCCACTCTGACTCAGTGAGCAGTGGAGAGTTCTCTCGGCCATCTTCGGATGCCCACCATCTATAAGCAGGTTAGTCATACATTCATCCACATGAGTGAATTCAGTATTCATCAATCATCATCAACCGATCTGCGATAAGGAACTCACCCTGGCAGCACACCGAAGATTGTGGACACACATGCAGTCTTGCGCGTCAACTCCAGCAGTAACAAGCATCCACCAGACTTGAGTAGCTTTCGCGTATGCTGGAGCGTCTGTGCGATGGAAGGTGTAGCATGTAGAACGTTTGACGCAACAATGAGATCGTAGCTGTGGGCTTTGAAGCCTTGCTCCTCCGGATCCCCGGTGATGTCAAGAGCTTTGAACTCAAGCGACGCCTTCCAGTCTTTGAACTTTTCCTTGGCTTGTGCGAAGAAACCCGTTGAGACATCAGTATAGTGATATGTGTCGAGCCTCGACGTCCCGTTCTTGTGCAAGGCCTCAAGAAGAAATGTTGTCACGCCCCTGTGCCCGCGCCGATCTCAAGGATCCTCATGTGTGGCTTCTTGAACGACAAGACTTCAAGGTACCTGGCCGCACGGTCATAAGCCATAGCAATAGGACCCTCAGCATAGATCCTGTTCAAGAGATCGTCTCTGATCATTACTTCAAGTGCTTCTATCTTGCCAGTGAATATGTCGAGCAGGTTTTGTTGAATACGGGCCAGCATCCTTCCTTGAACGCCAACCTCAGAGATGCTTGCAAGCACAGCATCCTTGGAAGAGGTGTCAAGGCTGGATAATAGGGTGCGGTACTCCTCTGATGATGAGAAATCCTTCATCCAGCGATATAGAATAGCAAAATGATAAGCAGTCTCGGATGTGAAGACCTCGTTCTCGGGTAGCGAGAGGAACCTCTCCGTGATGATAGCAGCAGCCGTCTCGGTTAGCTGTCCTTGGGCCATTATTAAAGAGTTGGCATCACCATTTTCCAACGGCCTCGTGGAAATCGAGGTCATCAACTCGGAAAAAGTATCCTGCGACATAAAGTCCACATCTTGATCCCAGCTGACCTCGTACTTGGGAGAGAATGTCTCCTCAGCGCCAGTCTTACTCTCTTCAACTTCTTCTCCCATGGAACTGACCTGTATATCTGACACCGAGCAAACCAGTGTCATATCAGAAGACCCTCTCTGGTTCTTCTGATATACCCAGGCTGTGCCAGAGGCAGACAGTTTCGACTCGGCTTGAAGGCGCGTCGCCACCACCAGTTCATCATGTGGCGTGCTTGAGATGTCGGCCGAGATTGAAATCTCCCCAACATGAGCCAGCATGAGTGGCGAGTTGCGTAGTTCCCGCTTGTACAGAAGACAAGCCAAATGGGAAGAAGTATCCAAGGTAGATGGGTGGATGACGTGCTTTTGCACGAACCCGGAGCCAGGCATGAAGCGAGAGACATAGGGATGGCCTGCTTTATGTATCCCTCAAGCCTCCCTGTCTTGACCTTCGTGACAGACGAAAAAGTAGCGCCATATTCATTTCCAGAAGCCTCCAAGGTTTTATAGAAGGTCTCAACATCCACTTCATCTTGTGATGTCTGCATGATGCTTTTCAATCGAATCGTGGCCTGCGCACGCATCAAGTTTTCCTCTCTCAATCCCTCAACCGCATCTACAGGTTGCTGTGCAGAGTCAGAGCTATCCATAGATGTATACACACGAATTGTGCCGTTGCAGTTCTCGCTCCATGAGCTAGTCTCCTCGGCATAGGATAAGACCTGAAACCTGTGCCAAGAGTTGTTGTGTCGGGTCTTGTTCCGGCTGATGATGAGATGCACCTCAATCTCTGAGGAGTATCCATCGACTCCATCATCGAGGATGATGATTGGTTTTGTGAAGTTGATGTTTCGGACCACATGTCTCACCGAGGGCTTTTGTGGCGCGCGAAGGGACTGCAGTTGCTTCATTCCTTCAATGGCCATGCTCACGTATCCCGCGCCGGGAAACACGACTACGCCGTCGACCTTGTGGTGCTTAAGCCAGGGCAGTGAATTAGTGCTCAAATGGTATCGCCAGCGTGGCTCAATAGAGTTCCCGTAAGGATCCAGGAGTCCTAGTAGATCGTGATACGGGAATGGACGGAGCCGTTGATTCCGGCTGAGTCGTAATTCACGCCAGTACTTCGTGTCATGGTCAAAGGGATACGGCTTCAAATCGTTAATTACACGGCGATCCTGAGTTATTATGTCTCTTGTGTCGCCATCGATTGCTCCTAGATCAACATTGTGACCATGTTGGAAGAGAACACCAATACTTGTAAGAAATGTAGAGCGCGCGTCCTTGTCCCTTACCAAACATGAGATGTAATTGTACTTGAAGTCACTGATTCCTGTCAACGCCTGCCTCAGAGGTCCTTGGAGCGCACAGTGTGGTCCAACCTCCACAAACACAGCTGTTGTACTGCTGGTTTTGCCGGAGCTTCTCATGTCATTCGCTAAAGCGGTGACCGCATCGCTGAACCGCACAGGAGAGACGAGATTGGTCGTCCAGTAGCTTCCGGACAAGGTGGCACCTTCTTTCAGCACCGTTCCTGTAACAGACGAGATGAATTTGATATCACGTGTTGATGGTGAGAAGTGCAGGCCCTCGAGTGATCGTAAATATCGTTCAGCAACGACCTCCATGTGGTGAGAGTGATAAGCATTGTCAACACGCAACTTCCGGACAAACGTGCTGCCAGAACTCTCAATCAGGCTCTTGAGTTTGTCAATGGCCGGCTCATCGCCGCTCACGGTAACGCTGTCAGGACTGTTGATGCAGCCTATTTGCACCTTTCCAGTTCCGAAGGCGTTCGCGTCGGCAATCATAGAGGCGACGGCCTCCGGACCGGCTCCCACAGCGAGCATAGAGCCTTTCATTTCGTTCTCCTCCCTTGCCATGACAGAGAAAAGGCCTCGTCTGAACGACGCCTCCATGGCAACCTGGTGTGTCATAATGCCTGCGGCGTAAGCCGCAGCAATTTCTCCAGAACTATGCCCAACGACGTACGAAGGACGGACGCCGAATCTGGCAAGCACATCCACGAGAGCTATTTGGATGGAAGTCGTGGCAGGCTGTGAGAAGTGACTCTGACGGATGCAAGACTCGGATGCCGGGCGACTCAGCTCCTCTCGCAGGCTCCAGATACAGCCAAGGTTCTTGAGGATGTCCTCTGACCTGTCTATAGACTCTCCAAAGGCCGAAGAATTCTTAATGAGCTGTCTACCCATGGCGTACCACTGTGCTCCTTGACCGGTAAAGATAAATGCCAAGTTGCTATCAGCATCTGAGCTGGCTTTTGCTCTTGTTGTGGAAGCCTGGCTGAGTTCGATCTTGAGGGCAGAGACGGAAGATGCTACTGCTGCTCGCCTCCAAGGGAACTTAGATCTGCGACAACGCAGTGTGTATGATAGTGATTGTAGCTGCGAGTAGGGGCGAGGTGTTTCAGAGTCGAGCCACTTCAGGGTGTTCCGCACCATGCTGTTGAGGGCTGCTTCTGACCGTGCGGTCAGCGGGAAGTGCAGTGGTGCATCATCGTCCCTTTCGTCATCTCCTGGTCATTTCCAAATAATTTAGTCAGTAGAGCGCTTCCATAGCCGTGAGAATGACCGTTGATGCCATTCATGCTGTTGGTGTCACCGTTGACCCCGTTGGTGCCGCAATTCGTCGTCGGTACAGATGAATAGAAAGCGCCGTTCAGAACCTTGTGACGCCGAAGTGCTTGATCCGGCAACTCTAAAAGAACATGTCCATTAGTGCCACCATAACCGAAGCTGTTAACTGACGCTCTCCTGGGTCCATCGTAACCCTGCGGAGCCAGTGGGATTAACGATAGTGGGATCTACTCTCAACCAGGATCAGTACGTTTTCATCTCCTTTTGAACACTGCCTGCAAGAGTTGAAGACACACTTTGATATTTCTCTCTGTCAACTTCAACCCGGGCTTCTCTTTTCAAACTCAATCTGGGGAGGGATCATTCCGTTTTTCAGGATCATGATGGTTTTAATAATGCCGGCCATGCAGCTTGCAGCTTCAAGGTGACCGATGCTGGCCTTGACAGATCCGACACGTAAGTCTACATCTCTATTCTTGCCCATACAGAAGGCTCGGTGAATGGAGGAAATCTCAGCATTGTCACCTGGAACTCAATTAGTCTACTGCGTGATACGTTTGATTTGCGTGCACTTTTGGGGTTGGCGGGCAATAACACGACATCTGAGAACCAACCTACCGGCAACTGTCCCCTGTGAAAATACATCAGCTTCATTCCAAGGATCTTTCATGACCATTTTACTCAATAAGAAGTATCAGAAAAGTGGTCGACATACCGTTCCATGGGCTTCGACATAAAGGATATCCGCAGGATTAACTCCAGCAGACTCGTGCACCTCTTTCATCAGTGCCGCCTGAGCGTCTGAGCTGGGTAGTGTAATTCCAGGCGTTTTACCGTCCTGGTTCAGAGCAGAGTTGAGGATGACAGCGTGGACCTCATCGCCGTCTTCGATGGCATGATCCAGTCGCTTAAGGATCAGTGTCCCCACGCCTTCGCCTCGAGCGTAGCCTGAGCCCCTGTGGTCGAAGACGTAGCATCTTCCCTCTGGGTTACTCATTCTACAAGATTCGTTGATTCTTGTCAGTCAGGTGCAAAACGGTCATGCTCTCTCATGACACACTCACCCAGCTGAGCCCATGACCATCATTTGCTCCGGATGCAACAAGAGCTCCACTCCTGATACAATCGCTACTCTCGACTCTCCAGCCTTCAAGGCGAGAGCAGCTTGATGGAGTGCGGACATACTCGCAGACTAAGACAAGATAAAAAAGCAATTCACTGAGCCAAAAATCGTCAATCTCATTCACCCATAGGTGTGCCGGAGACTTACACAACCAGTATCAATCGTCATGGAGGCGCCCTTGAGATTGAACGCATACGACACTCGTGCGGATAAGACCGCGTCACCCGCGCCTGTAATGTGTTGGCTCGCCACCTGAGACGCGTCCTTGTATCCCATCCGATCAAAGTCCCTCGCAAACACCCCCACGAACACCGCGGTGTCCGAGCCGGATAGGCTCTTAACCGGGATGCCCGCGTTTTCCAGCGCTGTGTACGCCGTCTCCAGGACCAGACGCTGCTGCGGGTCCATGGTGTGAGCCTCATACGGCATAATGCCGAAGAATCTCGCGTCGAAGCGGGAGACGTCCTCCCGCAGAAAGTAGCCAGTCGTAAATTTGAGCGACTCCTTTGCACCGCTGTCCGGATGGTAGAGGGCCTCGGCGTTCCAGCGCTCTGCCGGTACCTTGCCCCATCCTGATCGACCGTCTCGCAGCATGTCCCATAGGTCCTCAGGGAGTTGACACCGCCAGGCATGCGGCAGGACATGCCGACTACGGCGATAGGTGTTGACTTGGCCATGTCTCGTGCGTTGTGCCTTCTGTCTTGTTGAATGACAGTGTGATTCAGTGAAGCATTTTTTGTAAGCTGGAGCGAATGTTTTCACTTCGAGTGCTATCACCATGGGCCAATGGGACTATATATGAGAAGGAAGTCCAAGAGGTTACAGGTCAAACAGACCGTCTAGCACGGCTATACAGAACTGATTCGCCTTTACATCGATGGTAGTAGCTTGCAATCCTGCCCAGGATCTCTTCATATAGGTTCTGGGCCTTCACTTGTCTGATATCTAGTCTAGTGCCAAATTGCTCGATACCTTTCCGATGCTATGGATACACTTTCCCCATGGGCATGACTAGGGCAACTTCTCATCTCCCGGCAATACATCGACACTGATTGGCTCGGCAATAAACCATTCTCTCAACTTGGTAGCAGTTCCCATTTCGTTGTTTCAGACAACTATAGGTTTGTAAATCATTTTCCAACTGAATCGATATCCTACCAATGCAACTTACGTGTAGTTGTGGCAATAAGCAACCGCCCCTATCAGAGCCAAGCTCAATCATGCATCGGACACCGTATACTATTTAAGAGGTACAGGGACCCATAGCGCCGGATCCTTCGGCAGGAGGGAAATGCCGGATTTGGAAATTCTCAACCCTGGCAAACTCCACGAGGCGGTCCTGTATGACGAGGTTTACACCCTCAAAGGTGGAGCTCTGCGTAACCTCAGCGGACTCTGTATGACCGGGCTTCCAACATGAATCATGAACATATGCGCACAGCAGTAAGCTTCACTCTATATGAAGTTGCCTGAGATATCTTTTAGTTTTGATTTCGTCCGTCTTGTCTTTGTCTAACGTCAAGGGCATCTTTCATGAAAACACCATTTATTACAGAGATCGGGGCCACGGGCAAGTCCTTCTCGTTTATGCGGCATGCGTCTGATGCTATACAAGCTGCCTCGGGAAGCTTCTCCACACGACACGGAGTCTCCCCACATCCTCCCCTACACTCCACAGATATGGAGTTGTCGATGCGGGGAGAGTCTTGTTTTCCATTCGCATACCCAAGTGACTGGTCCTTTAGAAAAGGCACAACATAGAGAATTGAGAAGAGCATTAGCAGATATGCAGCCCCTCAACGATCGTAAGACTTCGGGTTAAAGTGGTAGCGAGGTGTGCAACTACAGGGATGGGAATCAGATTACAGCGATCACTTTACGAAGCCGATTTATCGAGGAACTGACACAAAGCCATCACTAATAAGCGGTAGACCCAGATCTACGTGGCTTCTCTCTTGCATCTCCTGCTCAAAGACTCTTCACTGGTGTCGCCCAACCTTTGAGGAGTAAATGAGCAAAAGAGCCTTGTTCATAAGATGATAAGTGGAGTCGTCGCTGACCCCTGGCAGAGATCTGACCATTATAATCTGTACACTTACGGAGGCTGTGAATCTAGGGTCACCCAGGTAAAGTAGCCACCATCACCATGGCTTCAATCTTTACCATTGTCGTTGTCTCGCTCTCAATCATTTCCGTTCTCACCAAGCTGCTAGAGCGAGGCCCCAAACTCAAGGGAAACCCACCACCATGGGCAGGCAGAAATCGAGTCTTCCTCGCTGAGCTGCGAGACAATCTTGCCACAGCATTCACATTCAAGCACCTGCTTGAATCTACATATCATAAGGTAAGCTGTTCTCCATTTCTTCTTAGCTTGGAGAAAATCCGGTTATGGCTCAGCTTAATTATTCATCATCGCATCAAATCAGTATGCCAAAAGGGATACGCAGTTCGAGTGCCTAGCCTCCAAGGCACCTGGATTCAGTTCCCGCCTTCGCTTCTCAACTACCTGACCTCGAGCCCGGACCACATCTTTGACGCCATGGCTGCCAACGGGAACAGCTCCCAGATGAAGTATACGATCCCTATTGTCTCCAGTGAAGCCTGGCTCCCGATTGAGATTGTCCGGAAATACATGCCCCACAAGCTCTCTAGTCTGACTGCCGACATCATGGACGAGCTGAGGCACGCGTCAGACGACCAATGGGGCACCGATCCTAAAATCTGGCAGGAGGTGCCGTTGTTTGCAACTTGCATGAACATCTTCGCCCGAGCCAGCAACCGCCTCATCGTCGGCAAGGAAATCTGTCAGAATCCCGACTACATCGCTCGCTGCTCGGCTTACTCGGGAACCTGCTGTTGACCGGCGCCATTATCCGATGTTTCCCTAAGTGGACTCGACCGGTCACTGGCCGCATCATTGCGCTGCCTATCCGAATAATGCAGCGGAGGATCTTCAAGCACCTGAACCCTATCACTGAGCGCAGATTGGCAGACATGAAGAGGGCCGAGCAGGATCCCGACTTTGCCAGGGAGTACGGTATGCCGAATGATTACATGCAATGGGATCTACTGCACGGCCAGTCTACGAATAAGCCTCACCTGCAGACCAATACCAGTGTTGGCGCCCGTATCCTCATGATGAATATCATTATGCTGCACACGAGTACTCACACGGTTCTTAACACCATTCTCGATGTTCTCTCTCATCCGGATGCCGAATCTATTCTTAAGGATCTCCGGCAAGAGGCCACGGAAACACTAGTCACCCCAAAGACGGGTTGGACAAGGGAAACCATCGACAAGCACCTCCCAAGCTAGACAGCGTCATTCACGAGAGCATGCGTCTCCACCCGTTGGTGTCTAGAGGCATCACGCGCACAGTAACTTCAGAAAACGGTGTCACCTTGCCCGACTCCGATATCTTCTTGCCCTACCAGAGCGACATCTCCATGAACGTGTACTGCATCCACCAGACAACTACGAGAACCCCAACTCTTTCGACCCCTACCGCTCATACAACCACAATAAGAAGCTCGCAGAAGCAGCTCAAGACAAGAATGGAAATATTGGTGGACCGACCAAACAACCTTTGAGCATGGTCTCCCTGACGCCAACCTTTCTGAGCTTTGGGTACGGTCGTCACGCTTGTCCCGGCCGATTTCTGGCTGCACAGGAGATCAAGATCATGATGGCAACGTGCCTATCAACTATGACTTCAAGCCCATTGAGGGCCCAAGGCCGCCGAACCTCTGGGTCAGTGACTTGGTCACACCTCCGTTGAGCGCCAACATCATGGTCAAGAGGAGGAAAGTTGAGCCAGGGATGGAGATCCCTATGCCTGGGGTGGCGTCCAGCATGGATAGTTTGAGGCATAGCTCGAACGATGTGATGAGACTCAAATATTACTTGACACAATCTTTCAGGATGCTAAGCTGGTCTAGCAGGTTTACCAAAATAGCAAAAACAAGTACCGAATGCTGTAAAATGTTCTGTTTCGAATGGGAAAACTAAGACCAGGCTTGCAACAGTCGTTCATCGCGATAGGCAGTCCCCAAAATGACACTGAGATGCAATAAATACAACCCAGTTTGCCTGCTCTTCCAAGCATATGCGACTATATCTAGTAGAGAACACGGGGTCTTATGAAAAAAGCAACACTGGTGGGCAGAGGGTGGCCGGCCATTCGTGGATAACGGCTGTTATTGGTGGTCTCACGAAAGACCTTGCTTAGATGCTTCTAATAGACTTCATAGATAACTGCCTATTCCCTTTAAGTTTATTTATAAAAAAAAACGCAAGAGTTTCTATAATAAGATAAATTAAGCACTAGTATCGATATAGGAGCTATTATATAATATAAAGTAATTATATTATATATTAAATATTAATAGGATATTATATTATTATATAAACATTATAAAAATATTATTATAAATTATTATATATATTTACTATTTATTTATTATTAAATTATAGAATAAAAATCTTTTTAAATTATAAAAATCGTGTTCCCTTAATATATGGAAGAGTTTGCCTTCATTATCTACATATTCTTACTTATTTACATAACAACAATCGCAACCATCATCATCGCAACATTCCCCAGTATCTGGACCCTCCCATAACGTTTTTGGCATTTTAAAAGAGTATCTATCCAGTTCAAGTGGCCCAGTTTGATCAATGAATATCTCATGTCCCAGTCGTTCTCTCTCATCGCTGTTTGACCAACCCCCGGACTTTTAGGAAAGACGCTAACCTCTCGTGCCCGTTCTTTTCTGCAAAGATCACTGCGTTGATATACTGGTCTCTTTGTGGACCTGTTATAGTGCATCCTGAGGCCAGCAACAACTCGACCATATCAAGTCTACCATGTTCAGCGGCACCCTCGAGCGCCGTTCTTCCGTAAAACCTTGCGCGAGGCCCATTAACGTCTGCACCATACTTCGAGATTAACCACATAGCTATTCCCAAATAGCCTTTAATCGCTGCAAGTTGTAGAGCAGTAGCCCCGCCAGTATGTGCAGGCAGAGCATTAACGTCGGCTCCAGCATCAAGAAGTAGTTTAATGCATTGCTCATCTCCATACTCAACTGCGGCTTGAAGTGCTGTGCGCTTCACTGGTGATTCGTTACCTATTCCAAATGAATCATTCAGCTTCTCACTCAAACTTGTCCAGCCTGGTCGGCCATTTACGTTCGCACCCGTTTCGAGCAACAATCTGACGAGGTTCACATCACCTCTATCTGACGCGTTTTGAAGTGCAGTGGATGACCACGGGTATCGACGCTTAGGATTGAATCCATGGTTAAGCAGCATTTTCATTTGCCCAAGCGTGCCTTGTTCTGCGCAAACGATACCGGCTATTGTGGTTGTCCTAAACCCTAGTTCAAGGAAGTTCCCGAGGGACTGCTCTCCGTAAAGCTCTTTCCGATGATACGATGTGGCAAGGATTTTATAAATAGGGTCTTTAAACGTGCTTTCATAATACTGCCGTTGTTTGGGTTTGGCTAAATCCGGTGATTCCAAGAGGTCTAGTATGCAATGCATGATGCATTGGGTTGCGTCTGTTACCCAGATTGGGCTGTCCAATTTATCAACTATCATTCTGAGTAACGGAATGAGTGTATCATGCGCCAATTCTTTGATAATCATCCATATCAAGGACCAAATGGCCTCATTTGGTTCCACATGTTCAACATGCTTCCAAAACTGATTTGATTCGAGAAGTTTATACCAGAGCCGAGGTGTTAGATTCTTATGCAGCCCAACACCAGATCGAATATTAGCAATACAATCAGTTACGCTTAATAACTCTTGTTCATAAGCGTGGATAGTCTTTAATCCTGAGAGCCAGGACCTGGATTCTTCGCTGCCCATGTTGTATGTTGCAGAATCTGCTCGAATTAGCGCAAGAGCTAGGTTCTCATCGCCCCGACGGATCGCTATTTCGAGGGTCCGTTCACCATTTTCTGTTTTCTCTATGTTATGTACAACCTTGTGTTCTAGTTCGCCAACGATAGAGGCAGTTGTGATGCAATCATTAAGCAAATGCGGACCCATAGCCGGGAGAGGTAATGGATCATGCTTAGCTACAGGGCCATTCTTGAACAAATGCTGGATGCTATTTTGTTTGCCGGATCGAGGAACTGAGTATGCCAGCTGTAATGGAGTCATCGCTCTGTCTTCGTCAAAGCCCGAACATGATCCAACATGATTTGAATTTGCACCACTTGGAAGTAATATTTCTGATATATCGGAGCTTTGGAAAATAGCTGCCTGATTTGAACTTGAAAATCCATTTTCCCCGAGGTGGTACTCTGTTGTAAGATTCGATAGTGCTCTGAGACGAAATAGCCATTGAATTTGATGTGTCGATGGGGAGGCTTATGTGGAGATGTCAGGCTCGCCAAAAGGTTTCCGATGACCCGTATATTTGGGCGTACATATCAAAAAGAGAACGAATCTTCGGCTCAAGACAACCAGAATCGCCTCCTATAATACCAGCAAATAACTCCAGTGCATTGAGTTGAAGGAAGTAGGCTGGCCCATTCTCTTTTAGTTCCCGGCGCACGACTAGTTTGAGCACCTGAAGGTCAGCTCTAGCCACAGCATATTCTAAAATAGTGCCATGGTCGCTGCAGCAACGCCGACTGGCCGGACTGCTTTTTCAGAATCCAGGAGAAGCTTGATCATTTCCACTATGTCGGAGGTTGTTCTATACGAAAGAAGTTCAACCAAGGGCAGATGCGCTGTTGAGAAATAGGACTTCATTCGCTTACCGGGGTTTGCCCCAAGCTTAAGCGTCCAGGCGAGTATATCCACTCGCCGCTTTCGAATAGCTGCATCAAAAATGCCTCCAAGACTGTGCCAGTTGATGTTTCCTGTAGTAGCGGATCCTGAGAGTCCCTGAACAGGTGCCTAATTCTGGACCCGTCATAGAGCTGTACAATGGTTTTATCGTTGGTGTTGTTGTTGGACATATCATAAATAACCCAGTTGTTAAGAATCTGTGCTGCGCTGATTTGAGGCCCTTGAACAACAATTTGGCTGTTCAGAAGGTGCTGGCCGGGAAGTTTTCAGGGATTAAAGTGGCTAAATTTGAGGCCAGTTCAAATGGATTGTTATAGGAATCCTTGAGAGATTGAAGAGCTGCTGTTGTGGTTTGAACCCAGTTGTGCGATTCCACTCTGGCCGCATTATTAAAGTAGTTTGATGAGAGGAGATTGTGATTGCTTGATATTGTGGGCAATTCGCGTCCCAACAACCTGTTGCTGAATCTAATCCATGGCAGAGAATCTGGCCAAAAAAATTCAAAATCGACTAAACTGAATGGAGATGGTTCATGCACAGATACCAGAGGGCGTGAGGGAAGGTCGGGCTGGGCTGCAAAGGATTTAGTTTCAGGACTTGAGTCTGTTCTTGAAAACTTACGATTTCTCACCAACTCTGTTGTGGTATAATGGTGTCTCGTCTCTTTTATCAACCGTTTCTTGCTTATGCGTGCACCATCGATAATTACCTCGCTCTCCAGTCCGTCATGTTTTCTTTTAGCCACATGATGTCCTATTATTTTCCAAACCTCAGTGGGAATCTTCTTGGAGAACCCCATTTCTCGAAGCGAGATTTATACTTAGCTGCTCTATGCATTTGGGTAAGCATCCTACTTATTTCCCAGTTTCCTCGGCTACTTACGTTGCACTGAACCCAATACGTTGCATCTCTTCCCGTAGCTGCTCCATGGGCCTTCGATCTCTTATCCATAGGCCCCAGAGCCTAGGCTTGTGCTGTTCCCATATCTGGTCAATCTCCGTCATAGACATAGCGAAGACAATGATAACGCCTGATGAATTCAATTGGACGACTAAACTTAGTTCGAGGGAAAGGATGAAAGTGATTGCTGATCCAGTTGACGCAAATGTGCTGCTTTTGAACCATAACTCTTTCCACTATCCAACCCTCCGCCCCCTCTCCCCCTTCTCAGAAAATTTCATGTTCTCTTGGTACTGATGGAAAACATATTTGATTGGTGTAATCCAAAACATGCAGCTGGCCTATGCATGCGCCTCAGTGATAATGATTGGATATTTCCAAAATGCGAACGTGACGTGGCACCTCAGCTTCATGTGATGCCTGCGATACAGCCTTAAAATTGTAATATGCAGCCGGCACACCCAATGGGTTGCCGCATGGATGTACTAGCCCAAATAATATATTGGCTCAAGAAAAGTAAACAGCCCAGGATAGTATAAAGTCTGGGCTGGACCAATAACCAATCTCTTTGGATATGGGAGGGCGATAACGAGGTATCGGGCCCTGTAACATAACCCACCAGCTATCAGGCCCAAGAGAAAACGCAGAGTAATCAAGATGCAGCTGCTGCGAATTGCGTTGCCGTGTTTCCATACAGCGTGCCATGTAAAAAGGGTGCCACGGATATAAGTGCCTAGCACGTAGTTAGGTAATCTCTAGCAATGATGATTTCCGGGAATATACCACACGCAATTTTTAAAGATGGCCCATACTAAGCGCTACATATATGGCAACGATCTGTTGTCCGCCTTGAACTGGATCGCTGCGGCTAATAACGCGTTGAAAATGGTATATCTAGACGGATAATGGTTGCAATTATAGGCTCCAGCCTTATTATTACGACCCTAGCTAATATTATAACTAAGATAACAGAAATACGATAGGGCGTTCCGGCTATAATAAAACCTACTCTGGAGTATTAATTAATAATATTAAAGAAGAACTAGAAACTATTATTAAAGAAAAACCTAAGGAATTATTAATAGGATATATAAAAATTAATAAGAAGCTTATAAAAAAAGAAGCTATCTTTAATACCTAGGTTAATAAAAGTTTAAATAAAATAAAACTCTATTAAAGAAAAGTTTTAATATATTTAATAGGGGTTTTAATAATTTAAAATTATTATATTAAAATAAATTAAAATAATAATATATAATTAATTATATATAAGATAATTATTAAAGTTATAGTTATATTAAAGAGATTAGCTTTAATATAAAAAAAAATTAAAAAAAAGAGTTTATTAATTTAATTTAAATAAATTAATAAATATTTAAATTATAGAATTATTTATTTATATTAAATAATATTTATTTTTAATTTATAAAAATATTAATATATATATATATTATTTAAAAATTAAAATATATTTATAATATTATTTAAAAAAAATATATATATTATTTATTATTAAGAGATTTAAATTAAGATTAAAAAATATTTAATTTATAATAAATATAAAATAAATTAAAAAATTATTTAAGAAATTATTATTAAATATTAATTTAATTTTATATATAATATAATTAATTATTAAAATATAATATAATAAAAATAAATATAAATTTATTATATATAATAAAAATAGAATTAAAATATATTATAAAAAGTTTATTATTAAATAAATTTATATAAATATAAATAATATTTAATAATATAAAATTAATATAATATAATTTTATAAATTATTAATATTTAATATTAAAGGTTTTTATAAATTATATAAATAATTATTAATTTAAAATTAATATTTAATTATTTAAATTTATATATAATATTAATTTAAAGAATAAATTTTAATATATAAAATATTATTTATTAATATTATAAATTAAAAAAAATAATTAAAATAATTAATAATTATAAAAAGCTAAATAAATAATTAAATTAAATTAAATAAGCTATTTATTTATATAAATTAAATTTAAATAAATTATATATTATAATAAAATTAATTTAAAATAAAAAAAATTATAATTAATATTATTTAAAGTATAATATAATAATTTAATTATAAAATTAAAAAAATTATTTATAAATTAAATAAAAAGTAATATATAAAAATAATATAAGGAGATTTTTTAATAAATTATATTTATTATTAAATAAATAAATATATTAATCTAGGTTATATTATATTTTATAAAAATATAAAATAAATAAAATTAAATTATTATTCTTAAATAAATAATAAAATTTATTATTATTTTAAAATAATAATTATATAATTATTATTAATTAAATAAATTATCTTTAGAAATTTAAATTAAAAATAGCTTAATAATTATATATTATTAATAATTAATAACTTTTATTTTTAATAATAAAAGAAACTTTTATTTATATATTAAAATATTCTTTATAAATTATTTATAATTTTATATTTATATAAAGCTATTTATCTACTAACCTTAAAATCCTCCTCTACTTTATTTAATAAATATATAGAACTATTAAAAATATAATATATAATTAATATAATAATATATTAAGGCTTATCTACCTAAGTAGAAAAAAATAATAATAAATATTAATAATAATAATTAAAGCCTTTAATAAAGTATATATTATTAAATAAATAATAAATATAATATATAAATAATCTAGGCCTTCACGCGTCGAATAAGAGCTTCTGGGTAGGGGTGCCAGGTTCCATAGTAATAAACGCCTTGGCCTCTGATTCGTTTGGATTTTGTGAACTTCTGCCGAGGACCCTCGGTTGCCCAACCCGACACCATACGGACATCCGATTGCTTATTGGCTGGCTCTCTACGCCGATACGTAGTCCATCCTCTTATTGTCCCAGTCCTCCCTGTCTTTCCGGCTAATGTAGAAGACTTGCTGGAGGGAAGGCTTGTGGTTGTCATGATGACTGCATGATCTTGTGAGAAGAGTAACAAGCATCTGCAGCCAACCGTGTCCTGCTGCCTATCAAGTGACACCGGAGAAATCTAACCCGGTCACCTTGGGTAGGAGTCGCAAGTAGCTGAGGGTAATTCTCCCCAACCCACTCAACACGACCTACCCTGAATCCGCTCCTAATATCCACGCTCACGAAACACAATCCATCGCCTTGCCGCTGGGTGACGGCATGGCAATGTTGTGGGATATCAGTGGATATCGTATTTAGTGAACCGATTTCCCCTCCTTGCTAGCCTGACACTCACAATGCCCATCGACACGATCTTCCGCAACAAGACACATGCCATAAACTGACAAACAGTAGAGGACTGGCCCACTTCAACCAATACATCAATATCTCATATTTTGTCGCGAGGAACCTGCACGACCTCTTTCACGACTTAGGTTCGGGGTTGTCGTCATCTGTGCCCTCACGATCGAAGCGGATGCCGTTGAGGCACTCTTCGACCAGTACTGGGATAACGTTCGATCCCTCGGCGAAGCACGTGGCAAACCCGGCGCTTATACCGCCAGTTCCATTGGCCACCATAATATCGTTCTCGCCCATATGCCGAGGATGGTTGAGGTCAGCGCCGCTGCAGTTGCATCACATTGTCAACCTAGTCATCCCACCATCAAGCTAGCTCTTGTCATGGGTGTATGTGGTGCTGTACCCTTCATCTTGGACGACAACGGAACCATCTTTGGCGATGTTATTGTGAACAAGAGCGCCGTGCAGTATGACTTAAGCCCTGACATTAAGAAATCTAGGAGTGTATCTTTGCGTATGAAATGGTCGGGGAGCCATCCGCCACTTAGAGCGGCATATCCTGCAACGTCCCTGGAGCCAAGCGGCTATGGGTACGTATCTTCGGTACGTACCCACGACACCTACGCATGAGCCCACGAGGGTTAAACTTACCCCGCTATTTGATCTCAAAATTGTGGTCTAGACCCTGAGATGCAGCTATATCTATGGGGCCAAAGGATAAGCTGAGTGCCATTCTTAATCCCTTAATTAAAATAGGCAACTCGTTTACTAAAAATAGAAAGGCCATAGAAGGCTGTAAATTTTCTCTATAAAAGCTTCATGTATCAGTGCGAGAAGCCCCTCGGAGCTGCTATAGAGTAGCTTTATTTATCGAATTATTCTATAAAGCCTATTATCACTCTAGCAAATATGGGCATAGCACTCCTACTGACCGTTTTATATGCGCTGGAAGCAAGCGCTATTAAGACCTGCTACCCAAAGAGCGGCCTACAATACGCCCGAGTCTACCAGTACTCTGACCAGGGCGTATATGCATCGGGTAGAACATTTGCACCTGGAAAGAGCTTTAACTCTGACTGTCTGTGTATCGGTCCCAGACTCAATGGTTATGAGTGAGATTAATGACGGACCTTTCCAAATGCTTGCCGTATACAAGTAAAGTAAACTAATATAACTTTACTTAGCACGTGGAATAAATTGACGCCAAATTCGGGATATGGCTGGATATCGGCATCCGAGACTAATATTGGTTGCGAAGGTGCGTGAATAAAATACCCACGATTATATTAAGCCCCCAGTTACTAACCTTAACATAGATGGTCTGAGTTGGTGTACCCAAGGTTGCTTGGTTAATTTTTGGGACGATGGGGACTAGTTTCGACGGAGTGACCTCAGGGTAATAAGTTCTATTAGCTTCGTGGCCGTGGATTCCATAGAACATACATACAGCTGTTACTCTAGATTGACAGTCCAAATACTTACGTGTCTGGCTATCCATTCGACTATCTTATAAGCATAGAAAAAACCACAATAGTCGTATTTATGTATCATTTAACCCTGCAGTAACGACCCACAAGTACGAATATTAGCGTCACCACCAGCATCTTAAGCCTATTCTGGGAATGACAATAAAAATACCATACGAGAATATGGGACAAAATCAACGAGCCTCCATCATCAGTACCAATGTTACCGCACTCTTATATATCCGCAAGAAGCTGGCCAAAGTATCTGCCGACAATATAGCACAGTGAGATTCAAGTCGAGATTCCATTAAAGCTTAGCTTAATAGCTAAAGCTATTGCCCTATTCTGTACATTTCAACTAATATCAAGTAACCTGCTGGTCGTATCAGCCAGCAAATTCACGGATAGGAGTCTACCCGGATCGCTATCTAGAAGTAGTTCTCTGTCTATTGCGACAATATGATCCAGCAGGGTAATTGCACTCTCAACCTTTTCCCCAGCAAGATATGCTCTAGCAAGTTCATGCTCTGATGCCAGTCGATCATGGTCCTTCTCATCTAGTGTCTCCTTCCGAACTGCCACCACATGCTCAAAACACCTCCTTTCTTGGCTTCAATCTGACGTCCAGTACAGTTTAGTAGCTCCAGACGACTTGAGATCGCGGCTTTGCTCCATCTGATTCAAATGCAGTCATGAATATCCTAAACCAATGTAATCACACTAACACTAGCCTCCAGCTCAGTCTGATTGAAAATCTCTCCATCCATCATTCCATCACAGTACGCCTCCCCAACATATGACCATCCCCCTTGCAGCTCCTCTAGATTGTTCACATGGTCTCAGAATATGAGGTACGGTCCCTCCCAGGAAAAAGACGACAGAATCTCCGACTCTCATCCGGCGCGGCCCCAGCCCTATGTGCTTCTTCTCAGTCACGTAGAGCCTGCGATCTATGTTTTTGAAGAGGTTGGAGCTGAGCGTACCCCCAGCATGTGATTTGTGATCTCCGGATCGATACCTACCCTTTCTAGTGTCTTTCCCACTCTCTGAAGAACTCTTTCTCTTTCTTTGTCAGAATAGATTTGCGTAGATGATAGCTTCCTTCTCATTCGTAAAGAGAAGAGTATCAGGGGCACACCTCTCGAAGCCACACATAGACTCACAATATCCACCAAGAATTGTGCGGCGCCGGTTATGAAGAGTTGAGCAAGTCTTTTGGGTTGCCTGGCTAGCATGCCGACAATCTCCCATTCCAACACGGACTTCGCATACTAGGGGACGGGCCCGGCCTGAGCCAGGTAGGTGATTTGGCTGGAAGCAACAAACTCCTGGTCTCGAATAAGAGCAGCGCCAAGGTTGCCGATGGATTTATGACAAACCTGCATCAATCGGACCCCTTCCTCGTATCCCCAATCTTTCACGAGTTTGTTCAAAGTCAAGGCACCATCGCCGAGTCTCAAAACTTGGAGCTCGGAGTCTTTGTCTTTGAGCAGAGAATCGGCCTCAGCCGACTGCGAGACATCTTGTACAAATGTAGCTGCCTCATTAAAGAGCCTGCTCGCCGAGCTGTAATCGACTTGATCAGTTATGTCCTTCTCCGTGTCTTTAGACAACACCTTACAGTAATGGGAAACGTCGGTAGGCCACCGACGATTTTTTTCTATGGAGCATTCGGACCCACATTAAAAGACCAGGGCAGCCGATAATTCTTTTTTTCAACCTACCGACAATTAAAGAAAAAACTAAATAAATAAATTAAATAAATATTATAAAAAATAAAATAAGATAGATTATATATTAGTTTCTATTTAAAATCTTTTTTTATATTTTTATTTATTTATTTTAATTAATTATATATATATATATATATATATATAAATTTTAAAAAATTAAATAAATTAATAATTATATAAATTAATAATTATATTTAATAATATTATATTTTAATTAATAAAAATTAATATTATTTTATTTTAAAACTTTATAAATATTAATTATAATATTATTAAATTATTATATTATTCTATATTTATTAATTTATTATTTTTTTATTAATATTTTTTCTTTAAATATATAATTATTAATATAAATTTAATATTTAACCTTAATATTAATATTTTATATATTGTAGAGGAGTATTCCGTGCTTGGGTATAGGGTTAAGTGCGTGTGTGTGTGTGTGTGTGTGTGTGTGTGTGTGTGTGTGTGTATGTGTATGTGTATGTGTATGTGCATACGTGAATGTGTCTGCCACTACTACTAAATTACGACAACTACTACTACTACTACTAATAATAATAATAATAATAATAATGGGGCGTAGGGGCGGGCCGTAATGCATCAGGTGAATTTTGGCCCCGGGGCGAAAATAAGTGGGGTCTACTCTAATAGAACGACATGCAACAACTGAGTGCCACTGATGGTGGAACTAACTACCATATTTCACCCCGGGGCGAAACTGACATACGGGCCCTTCTACCAAACTCCAACCAATTCCCTACAAACAGTCGTATGTGTTTCACCCTGCCAAACCGATTTATTTATTGCATGTCAGATGTCCTGGTTCGGAACCATAGTAAATGAATCAGTTTCGCCCCGGGAGCGAAATATGGTAGTTAGTCTTTCCGATGGCAAGGTCCCGAACACACTATGAATAGCGACGAAATCGTACCCGCAGTTTCCATCAGTGCAAGTTTCCTGGATTCGCACTTAATATTAATATTAAAGCATTTGTCGAGGATCTCGCCTGGAGGAAGTCACTTGGTGGACTATTCTTGTGTGCCTAAAGATGAAATAAACAGAAGTGGAGTGAAGAGCAGCCTTCGCCTCTTTGTACTTAATGTCTTCTATTTATGACCGTGTTTGTTGTTTTCACTTTGCTTTTTCTTTTCTCCCCCTTTTGTTTCGTATTTAAAACGCGCGTCAGCAGTACAGTCGCGCCTTTTTCAGCAGGGCTTGCAACGGGGAGAGACATTAGCTTGATGCCTATTCAGCCACATTCGCATGAACAAGGTATATGCTGGTGGCGCCCTCAGACACCCTGCGGCTTTGTAACCAGGGCCAAGGTCATGCAGAGTACTCTATTTTCCATTTTTATGCATCCTGTCGCCGAAACTCTTCCCCGAGTTGTTACCCGACACCACCCTACCCTATACACTCATCATATAACTTCAGCATCATTGACACTGAGCCTGTGAGCGCAAAGGACATCAGAAATGACGAAGAGAAAAGCCAATTCGTCCGAAGTTCATGGGGAAAAGATAACAACAAAAGAAGGCGCGAGGAGTAAGCGTGATAAAGGCGGTGGCGTACTCAGTCAAGCATTTCATGAAACCCAAACAATCCGACGTCAAGCGAAGCCTTACCAGCTCATGGTGGCCAAGATACCATTCGAGGCCCTCACGCCTGAATGGGAAAATGGAGAGAACCGTCAGGTTGATGACAAACATGTCATTGATCTCGATGAAGTGTTTGAGCAGAATTTAGCACGAACTAGCGAGGAGAACTACATCTTGGTGTCGTGTACGTCACAAGCCATGCAGAAGTACATAAAGGAGCAACAGCAAAAGACTCAACTTCACAAGATGACGGACAAGAATTACGCGACCTTGATGGTTGGCTGGACATCAATCAGGAGCCACTCGAGATTATGGATGGTCAACACCGAGTGGCAGCTTTGCGAAGGCTAGTGAAACGCAAGAAGTTGCCAGACACGGAGCTCTGGTGGACCGGCATAATTTACGACAAAGGTAAGTCGACCTCCACGCCCCAAAATAACAGGGGCAAAACCAAGTCAGGTTCTCAAGAAGCAAGATGATTAAATCAGATACTAGACGCGCTTCCACCCAAGCTCAACCTTCAACTGCGAGTCAACCGCAGCGACCTGTTGCTCCCAGACAGCCATGGTCAGATCTGGATGCAGCTTGTCATGGCGTCCAAGCAAGACGAGAGTTTGTTTCATGGGAAGAAAAGCGAAGTTGAAGCCCAAATGCTTGACTTGTTGCGTCTCGGTGGAAACCCGAATTTTCCCACCGGCCGACTAGGCACTTTATGGAACAACAAGAGCTGGGCGTCTAAGATTACAAGCTACTGCAGTACCACGGTCGGAAAAGACACCTTTAATATATCTAAGTGGGAGCAATTAGCTAGCAGAAGATTTGATGCAGTAAGTTGTGTTTACATGAATACCCGCCCGATAACATCGGCAGGCTCGAAGTATGGACAAGGCTGAGAGACTCTAGTATTGCTTTACAATAACCGATGCCGTCGGGAAGAAGCTCAAGGAATTGCCAGGAGATGCTACCAAATACGTTCGCGGTTCGGACTGGAAAAAGATGGTGTACGTATTGGCGGCAGGCGAAAAGAATGTGACAGCGAGCGCGATACGAAAGTTATTCTACAACGACCCGAAGGAAGGGGATGGTGATCGAGTCGGGCCTGGTGCACGTCGGACGGCTCGGTTTCTCACTGCACTGGACGATGCGGCGTATCGGGAATTGTACGAGTTTCTCATCGAGAATCCGAGCTTCCGCCTCCCGGATGTTCACAGTCTGCTCGAGACGCCAAAGACGTATGCCAGACCATGATGGAGGTAATGATCCATGTGGTTCTGTGGATCGATCGCGACTCGGAAGTCGTCGCGGACAAGCGCAAAGCAAACAAGCTCCCGCTGAGGAAGGGCTTCATCAAACGATTACAGAACGGCACGGATGAAAAGGCGATGAGGCTTGCAGATAAGCGGTCGATCATGCTCGAACGGGAGATTCTGGATTTTGTTCGTCGGCGGCAGCAATCATTGACTCACCCGGTGACAAAAGGCTATCTGAAGGCCATGCCGGACCCGAACGACCGCAACGGCGCCGTATACGCAGAGAGGTTTGTTGACAGATTCTGGCAAAACCTGCTTCATATTGTCGAAACTTCCCTTGGCCCCAAGTTTCGTCCATGGTGGGTTGCTTCAAAGGGCGGCGATGGCCTGGGTTTATCTCCCGCCAATAGCCTCAAGGGATGCTCAGCCGTAACGCGTGCTGTATGTGCCCTAGCTTCACGCGTGCCTGAGGTGGCTGAAAACCCTGCATTGAACAGCAAGGAAGCCTCTGGTCAACTTGCAGCGGCGATCGACGGATGCATCGTAAAATGGGTGGCTGATCGATGTCGCCAAGCTCTTCGTGACGATCAGAACGGGCCGTCGCAAAACAAGCTAGCAGATGCGGATCGCGTCATTATAGAATCGACCGGGAAAGAGTACAATCTCCTCATGCTCAAGCGGAGCCAAGAAACAAAGACGAATGAGCCGGGACCGACGATGGACGCCGCATCCCGGGAGTCAGCAGTGGATGATCCAACGGTGCGCACCATGAGTGTAGCTGCCAATGTGCCCTCTGAGCATGGGGCATCGGGGGATCAGGAGGTTCGCTCAGATGATGGTGGAGAAGAATCGCAAAATGGTCCAGACCAGGTATCCGTGGCTGAAACAGAAAAGCAAAGAGAGAGTCAGGCGAATGAAAAGGGGCAACCGCTTAGAGCGCGGGACGGCCCGGATGATGGCAAGGATGCGCGTCGACGGCAGCCAAAACCAACGCAAACGGATGTAGGCTCAAGCCAGAGCGAACCTAGTAGCTCCCGAAATCCGCTGCCGTTTAGTCCCATGCCGGCGAGGAAGTCAGGTTGGAGAGGCCGATTAGCTGCGTCTTAATCCTCCTTTCATACATTTGACCCTTTACCCTATACAATGTGGTAGAACACGATTTCCATCTCGTCATTGAGGCTAATAGCTGGCTTGCATTGGGACGGGCAGCAGGAAACACGCCACGTCAAGTGCTGGTGGACGAATCGGATGTGTAGCTAGGTCAACATGGTTCAATTAAATTTTGCTTTGCCAAAAAGAAAAGGAAAGGAACTGCCAATGCTATTCATTCATTTATGGTCGCGTTCTTTACTAAGCCGATATGCTTGACACGTAGGAGACACCTTTCGCCCCGGGCGTAGCGAGATTTGCGTAGTCGTCAAGTCTTGGGTTAGGGTCAGTCTCTGTGAGTTACCTTAAAATAATACCACCATCAAGCAAATACCCACCCAACACCATGAGTACACGGGAACTCGAAACCAACAGCGTCATACTCGATGGTTCTCTTGACCAGGAGGGAGCCAGTTTTGTGTCGGGTAGTGGCAATCCAGAGCTTGAGGATGATGACCACGAGCAGAGTGCATACCCATCGCACGACAGCGCGGATGATGACTATTTAAGGGAGTCCGCGGTGGGCTCTGAGGATGGATCTGCGACAGCGGAGCGTGAATCACGCACATGGAGGATTGATCGCTCAAGAGGTACCTACCACTACAAATGTAAGGAAAAGGAGCCGTCCACCAATTTAGAGGGACAACACTGACATGCCGCATATACTCAGGTGATGAATTCATAGCGAAAACCAGGGCGCCTGAATTCAAAGGTGCTGAAGCGATCTCGATACTTCAACGACCATTCACCATGGATTATGGTAGCCGAAAAGCCGGCTCGCGACCCGCCAGCGACAAAGACAACTACTATCCAATATTCTACCTCGACTTCATTTGCATCGAGGGAGCCCCATTGCAGCCGATCAGTCGGCGTAGCGATCGATTCTTCGATAACGTGACAATTTCCTTCCAGCATTGGCAAGCACCTTACAGCGTGAAACGAGGCAGTAATATATCGTTCGACCTGACAAACCGAACTTTTCGTGTTGCGGTGGCCGCGACGCGAGAGCAGTGGTTTATCGTTATGCACCCCACACGACCCGGGAACGGCAATCGCAAACGTCGTGACGCAGCCAAGCATGGGACCGGCATGGTCAAACACCATGCCGAAGCGCTCGCGTCCTATATCAAATCAGTCTTCACGAGTGGCGAACTGCTTGGCGAAGGAATTGAGGCAGCATGGAAGCTGGGCGGTAGATCGTCTCAACAGATAACGTACAATAAGTGGACCATGTTCCAGGAATTTTTCATGGACGGATGGGCCAGTTTCGTTGAAATGTATGCCCACGAAACGTTCTGGTCCGACAACCTTCCTGCTTTTCATGCATACGACTACGGCGCCAACATAGAGATGGAAGTGACCGAAGGAGTCCAAAATCTCCCGCGGGAAACTCGCATACGACCGGATGATGATGACGAAGACGACGACGACGAAGAAGAAGATGAGGATAGCGACGAGGAGCGAAGATACCAGGGCGATATGGAAGAAGAAAGCGAAGTTGATTCGGAGGAAGAGCAAGCAGTTGAGCCAAGCAGTCGTGATAACTCAAGTCTCTTCGTACAAGGCCCAAATGAGCAGATTGCAGGTGCCGCGAATGGCGCAACATCCAGGAGCCCGCTGGAATCGCAAGATGAACACTTCAGCCCCGGATTGCTCCAACTTCGTACGGAGTTAGAGCACAAATACAATTTAGATCACTTGACGAGTATATCCTATGCCGTTGCTACAAACTTGCACTGCACCACCGGCGGAGGTCAAGACCAGGACCAAGACCAGGTCTTTTGTCTTCTCGCAGACAGGAACTGTTTGGCTCGGGAATATGCTAGCTCTCGAGACTATACCTTTTATCCGCTGGGCTTCCACTCGGCATATGGCAATTTTTCATCACCAAAGCCGCCCGCCTTCCTCAAGAACAATCTCCTGGCCATTATAGAGGACAACATGAGTTTTTCGAACCAGGGTGCTGATGTTGTATCCTTCGGCGAGTTTCAAGGATACTGCGCGCTAAAGTCCGTGTACCGCCATCGCGCCGATGCCCTTCTCGCAAGTCAAGGCTCAGCAACGGCAGCACTGACGGTACCAGAAGTCGACACCAAAGCCGCGGCCAAGGTTAGAGCCAAGCAAGCAAGACTTCTAGATCGGATACGAGGGCGGTTGACACCGGAGAACCCCGGTGCGTCGAAGCCATTTGAGAGAGAAGCCTTGCTTATCGAGAAAGCCATCGAGGCGGAAGAGTTCTCATATCGCTTCGAACAAGTGGTTACCGTACACGTCCAACGGCTCATAAAGGGACAGAAGAGTTTCTCTACCGTGTTACAGCCCATTGTCCAGATGAAGCGATATTTCTTAAAGGAGAAGCAATCGTATTCGTGGATTCTGCGGCGGTTTCTCCCTCCGGTTTTCCCTGGTGTTCTTATCGCGTTCGCTCGAACATTTAAGCTAGCCATCGAGGAGATGGAGCGACGATTTACCATGGCTGGATCGCGAGGTCTGGGGCTCGCAGCGTCAGAAGCTGTAGCTGCCCTGGACAGGCTGGGAAACTTTTGTCTGACAGGCGATCCTCGTATACTTCCATCACGGGTATTTAGATCACTCGGAACAATGGAAAGTCTACAACACGGAGGATGGCCCTTTATCGACCCGGCGATGCTTGATTTTAGGGAAGGAGAAGGGGTCATACACATCGGCCAGTGGCCTCTCTTACAGGATGGCCGTCCGATGCTCATGCATGTAGCGTCGCTTGCATTTCACTATGGGACGTTCGTAGCGGCAAACCGCCACAGTCAGCTGTGGTTCTCCGAGCTTGGGGTCAGTCCATCCAAGGGATATCGGGGGCCAGTCGGTTCTTAGAAAAAGTGCTAGCAGAGCTATGGATCCCTCAGATGTCAAACTTTATGGCCATTCAGTTTCATAGAAAGTTGAACCGGGGTATACGAAGTGGTCGAGGTGAGCCTTCCATCAGAGCAGGTCAAGAACTGAAAGCTTGGGAAGATTGTCACGACCCGTTTCGATGGAGGTAAGGATGAAAATTCACTGTCATGCTAGATCATATTGGCGATATTCGTTTATTGACATGTGAACCCGCCCAGGGCACTAGAGAACCTCCCCAGGATTTGGTCATGCCGGATGGAGCTTCTGGCTCCTTGCGAGATATACCAACCAAAACCAGGCGAGACTTTGCACTGGAACTAGTCGAAGCATTACAGGGATCAGAGAGCATGGTTGCCGCCGCCTTCGCGCCAGCCCATTCCACCTGGTTTGCGACGATAAAGGCCGCCATTCAACACACACGCCCAGAAGTCGTCACAAAGACCAATGGATAGATGGCCTCGCAGCTGCTATGCATTCGAGTGGCGTCGAATGGGTGCCAGGTCGACACCGACAAAGACTCACTCATCGGCGGATCGTGCGCTTAACGGGTTCGGTTCTTTCGACGGAAGTGCTCACGGCTCGGGCCGGCAGCTCAAAGCGATTAGCACTTGAGGCTGACTTTAAACACGAAAGTACCTTGCGGAAACGACCAAGGAAACAACGGATCAACTTTCAATGCGATATCCCGTTCCAGGATGTCCCGCCATTGATCCAGGCAGGCTTTGAGAGGCTACGGAAGCTTTTTGGAAAGAATGATGACGACCATAAAATTCTAGAACATTACCAGCAAGCTTACAATACCCTGCAAGGAATCCTTGGCACCAAAATGTGCGACCTGATGCTAATGCTGGTCTTAACACTGAGCTCATCTTCGGTCACACCCCAAGTAGCACCTAAAGAACGATGTTTTAGTGGGGCACCAAAAACCAAACAGAAAGAACAATCGCTGTTGGCAGCGAATATGGTGACGCGGATGCTTTGGTTCCTACAACCGAAAGACTTCCCATGGGGCGCTGAGGATCATGGCACGATCCTTCGTATTTCGGAAATGACTAAGAAAATTGGTAAGTCCAGGAATCATAGGACAGTGATGTGATACGACTAACAAAGACACGATGTTACAGAGCATAAGGGGTCAGTAACCGGGTACTTCGCGAGATTGGGTGGATTCAAGTGGAAAAGCAACGGGACAGCCCGCGGAATAGCGAGTCAAAGCTAGCTCCTGCTAAAGACTTAGATGCATTGCACAATGAGCTGTCGCGCCTTCTCAAAGACGCCGAATCGTTTATTGCATGTGTGTTCAAGAGCAATGACCAGATATGGGTAGAGCGGTGTGGATCGATTATCCAGGATTAATTGCACAATATAATCCAGAGCGTTCTTGGATACATTGCAAAACCCTCCGTTGCTTATTGCACGAGCATTGTCGATATCCCTTTAACTGTCATTTCCTCCACCCTCATCTTGGTTTTTGCTATTATCCTTGGTGTGTCAAAACCATTATCTTCCTAACAACCAGAGACACGGTATGAGAGACGGATTGCTTATTGGTTGAGTATCCAGAGGTAACTCCCAGCATTACCCTTGTTTGACCTTGTTGCCTGCCACGGCCGTGTGTTTCCCTCCAGTATCATCTTCACCCTCCACACAATTATCAGTATCGTTATGCTCGTCAAGGACAATGGGGTTATATCTCGTGCTTCCAGGCCTATCCAAGTCATTTGATGGCTTGTTTATGGGCGGCCTACTTGGGGCGGAGGGCCCCTAAAGCGGGGTCTAGACGATCCGTCGCTCATATCCCTTCGAAGGTGGTTTTCAGTACGAAATCGATAGTAAAAATAACAAGGTTACTTAATAGCATGATTCACCAAGTAAGACAGGACGAGGAACATGTCACCGGATAGTGAGCTAGGAAAGAATTAAAATTCGGGCGATTTGTCGGTGATGGATAGCCATGATAAAATTGACCAATCAGCATTGGTCATTCTCCGCCGCGATGCTACAGACATCCTTTTCCCCTAAGTTATATACATAATATTTGTCAGTATACTTCACATCCATCTAAATGTTGGACAGGGGATCTAGCCATTGCATTTCCTTCCCACAGCACCACCACGTGCTGAGTGGCTCAGGCTGAAGCGAGGATCCACCACCAGCCAGGATATTAAATTGCTTGGCTGTTGGTTCTGCCACAAATTTACATAACCAACAGCCATTAATGCCTCGGCCTCGCCGTTTCAATTGACACCTTAAGCCCCTTAACCTACTTTGGTAGGCAACTCTATTACTTGTATGCCCTGAATACCGACACCCTTCTTTACCCAACCGCATTTGCTTACTGTCCTACCTAGCTATGGTAGGGTGGATCGGCCGCCTAGAGGCCCCGCATAGTGTGTATTGGTCGGCGAAAGCCACGAGAGCCTGCACCCTAGCGAAGGCATTAATCCAGTCAACCTGGGGCATACGGAGCTCCTTCTCAAGAGCTCTCAAGCTTGTTGTGCTTATTGCCGTTCTTTTGATAGCATATTGGAACTTACCATCAACGAGACCGTATACCACAGACTTGCTTCTAAAAACATCTGATTTAAAAGATGTATCCGCTGTCAAGCCGAAACTTTCGGGCGGTGATCAAGCCAAACCCATCAACACCAGCGCACATGGCGCACGGCCGTCATCGAGCCACGTTATGAATTGCAATGTTGATACGGACAGGCTTCGTGAGATAAGTGACAGATACAAGCTGGACGATCAAGTCGAGTATTTGAGACGCTACATCAGCTTCACGCGCAAGCCCATCGAGCGTCAATCTTATACTTCGCTACCGCAGAACCTCCTGTCATCAGGTAATGACGCCGAAGGCTTCCGGGTGGTGGATCTGCTGAGTGGCCACGACCAGGAAGAGAAATGCAGCGAACCCTTGGAGGTTTCCGTCCCGGAGTCGCCTTTCCCGGCCGATGCTGATCTCTCCGACTTCATATTCGCCATTTCCACCACATACAAGCGCCTCAGCGACCCTTCGATGATCCAAGAGTGGGCCTACTGGCTAACCGACAGCAAAGGCAGGTCTAACGGAGGCAAGCTCCTCCTTCGCCTCCTTGACGTCACGGATGCGGAGCTTACGGAGGTCGCGCAACGACTTGCCGATGCCGGTATCGATTCCGAAGTGAGCGGGTGGGATAGCCGGATAGAGAAGGAGATGGCTGTCCGGTACCTCAACCTGGTGCCTATGCTTTACTCCCACAAAGACTCCCCGAACAGGAAGTGGCTGGTCTTGTGCGATGACGACACCTTCTTCACGGCGATGAATGGCCTCGTCGAGCGGTTCAAGCAGTATGATCATACAAGGCTGTTATATATCGGCACCTTATCCGAGGACGTTACGGCCGTGAAGGTGCACGGCTCCCAAGCTTTTGGAGGCGGTGGAGTCTTCCTCAGCCGTCCTTTGGCGGGTATCGTTTCCAGTCGCATTGACGCTTGCCGGACGAGGGCCAAGATCAAGCAGTCCAACACCGGCTGGGGTCCTCAGGGAGACATTCTCCTTCGTAAGTGCATATACGAGAACACCGACATACGTCTCACGCACCTGAAGGACCTCTGGCAGCTCGATCTTGTAGGAGACGCATCGGGTTTCTACGAAGGCGGATTTAAGCCGTACAGCATTCATCATTTCAAGAGAGGCGACAAGTGGCACTCGGCCAACCCGCTAAATACCACCAAGATATCCTATACGTGCGGCGAGGACTGCCCGTTTCAGCGCTTCGTTACTGCGGACAACTTCATCATCTCCAACGGTTATAGCATTGCGCACTACCCCGATGGGATCGACTTCGACCTGAGTCAGGTGGAGCGTACATTTCGCCCGCTGTTCGAGGAGCATGTGTGGAACTTCGACTACACGTATGGCCCTCAGCGCCCCTCGCTCCTCAAAACGGGTAAGAAGATTGCTTGGGAGCTTCGTGACTCGCAAGTCATGGAGGACAGGTCCGTGTTACAGGTATATGTTCGAAAGAAGGATGATGAGCGATGGATGGTAGAGAAGAAAAGGCCCATGAAGGCACTTGATGGTATTATTGAGCTTGTGTGGGTGCCGAGCTGAACGAAAGCTGCTGTTCTTAAAAATTGGGCTATGGATTTTCAACTTCACAGATTACTGTATTTAGTCACACACTGGAAGGGATATGGGACTTGTAGGGAATGAGGTAGCAGAGTTCTATAATGTTTAACTAAGTATGCAAGGCAACCTGTTACCCTCCGCAGTCAAGGTGATCGCAAGAGGAACGTCGGACCAGGCTGGCATATATTCAAGCGCTCAAGCCACCATATCGAACCTTTACTCGATCCTGGATGTGTCGAATTTGGCGGGAACATCGTCGGAGGAACCGTTCGAAGCTGCGATTCGGAGACTGTAGACGAAGAATACGAACATTAGCAGGTAGACTCTTTGGAAGCGCGAGGGGTCAAGCGAGGGGTTAAGCGAGGGAGGATGCCATGTTATGACTCGGAGGATGGTAGCGGAAAAGCTGGTACTAACTACCATGGTCATTAGCAAAAGCACTTATGGTTCAAGCCTATGGGACGTAAGAGGCACATACCATTTCATCATAGGAAGATTCAGTCAATTCGGAAAGATCATATTGAGCCCCGTCTCCAAAGACCAAGAGAGATGGCCTTACGGTCTCAACAACAGCATCGTCCGTGGAGCGCTTAGAGACGAAGCCATAGCCAGAGCCACCAAAGTCAGAGTTGAACAGGCTAACTGCGGTAGCGCCGTTGCTCTGCTTGACCTCGGCCAGCGAGCCACACTGGGGGCCTCTGTGGCCACGGCACTGGATGTTCCAGTTCCTGGGGATCTCTCTGAAGTCAAGGCTGTTGAAGGGCTCCCTCCTGCAGCAGTGGAGCAGCAGACGTTGGGGTTTATGTTACGGCAAGCAACGTAGTTGCTGCCGCCCCTCCAACCGAGGTAGAGGTCGATTGCGTTGACACTGGCGGCAAGGCCAAGGATAAGGGGAAGGAAGAGCATGTTGGCAAAGGGTGCGGACGATTGGATGATTGGATGGTCGGATGGTCAGGTGAGGGCTAAGGAGATGAGTCGGGCTGGAGATTGGAAGGAGGAAATCGGCCACCTCTTTATAGTTTTACGCGGAACAGTGTACTGTGCCTTTATCCCATTGAACCCCGGCCTGGAAGAGCGGAAAGAGCGGGAGGTGGCTGTCTCGACTAGCCCGAAAGCCCTCGCCTACGATGATCCTATATGCTGTTGGTATCCATATCCAGGAATCCTAACCGAGCCCATGCAAGAGCCGGGAGGTCCTAGGAATATTTGACAATTTACTGTTGGGTCGTTATCTCATCGTTTCGTTCTCTTATGCAGTTGGCTCCCCGCTACCCTGTAAATGTGCCTGGGTGAGTACCCGGACGATGCGGTCGCAACCAATAGGGTGCCCACGGGGTTCCATACCAAGAACGATTGTGTATGCGGTTGGCCCTGCAATAGGACGCCGACATCACACAAAGGTCCGACTGTGCCAGCTAGAATAAAAGGAACTCACGTAGTGACCCTCGCCAGTCCGAATTCCCGGGTTTGCTTCCCACCAATGCTTTTAAATAAGGTTGGTTCACAGCCCATAGGCCACCACTCATTGGCTTGGTGGCCACGAACCCTGCAAACCCCCACCCTCACGCAGCAGCTTCAATCGTCCAAACCGGGATTAAACGAGGGTTTCTGACGCCTTGGCGAACGATTGGGTTACTGCTTTATGAATGGTCAAACCATACCACGCCGCATATCCCTCCCCTCCTTTATGCAGCCTCTGGAAAACCAAACGATGGGACAAAGGTTAAAGTGGTGTTGAGGTCTCAGTCACTGAAGCTCAATATATAAATGCATGGTATAAGCAGCGTTTGAAATTGTGATGTGAAACCCTTACACAGATGGGAAATGCATCTAGATTGCATAGTCATTGCCGTCGATGGTGTGTGCTGGTATAATGGAACACCAACAGCCAGAATGGCTGCAGGTGTGTTTGTCGGGAATACCTGAATACAATAAAAGCGTCATTATCGAGAGTGTTCGCATCGACGAATCAGGTGGCAGAACTTCAGGCTGCCATTATTGCGCTTCAAGTGGCCCATGCGATATACAAAAAAGAACGGTTTGGGGTAAGAGGCTGGATCTAGTAGTGATCAAAGCAGATTCAGCATATGTGGTAGACGGGATCACGGACTGGGTTCCGAACCGGTGGGTATGAAAAGACGGGGTTTATTGGACAGCAAAGCAGAAAATAGTTCGTAACTCGGACCTTTTCAAGGAATTAGATAAGTGGATTGATACGCTTCGTAAAGTCGGTGTGGAGGTTTTGTTTTGGCATGTAGCGCGAGAGCACAATGAGCAAGCAGACGCGTTGACAAATAGCGCGTTAGAAGAGGCATCTTAGTTGTCTGCTGCATTGAGGAAGCGTATTCGAAGCTTGCACGACGGTCTGTCGTAGAGTCTGACTTCAAGGGCACTGTATGTTTGTGGTCCGGTGGTTTATATATATTCCGGACCGCGATTTCGCATGTCTCATATGCATCGACTTCTTCCTTCTCTCCCTTCTTTTCCTCTCCCTCGAGAAAGTAGCGAACATCATCCTCGCCACCAAGAACCGGATAGCGAACCATTACAGCAATGGCGAAGAAGAAGAGGACGGCAGCTCAGAAGGCGGCAGAAGCGGCAAGCGACATTCGCAGAACAGGGAGCAAACATGGAAATCGCATCTAATACGTCCTACGAAGAAACGCACGAGCGAGAAGAGCCTGTTTCGCCTCGCGAGGAGGGGGCTCAGCCTCCCAAAGGACACGATGAAGGGTCACGGAGCAAGCGACGATAGAACTGCGAACGGCATCGATCAGAACGAAGACCGTATAGCGAGTATGGCTGCGTCGATGGCACGGGGTGAAGGTATGGGTCTGTATATGAGAGCTCGTCGTTTGAAGACCTAACCAAAGCCAGTGCCAGTGGGCCATGAAAGAAATTTCTAGGTCGAGCCTTCCTACCATTCCGCTTACAGTATGAGTTTTTCGGAACTGTGCGATGTATGATGGAAGAAGCATGCTTTTTATACGCCAAAGCAGTGTTGGCAGATACGCTAAAGGAGCGCGGATGGGATTGCGCAGCGTCGGCTAATCTTGAATCGTGGGCGGTTCTATGGAAAGAGCATCGATACCGTTTCCCAGATGGATAAGCGACGAAGACTTCGAGGATCTAATACAGGCAATGAACACCATACAAAAAATATCAGCGGAGCGTGAGGAAGTCGACGCGGGTGAAATGAGGCGTCTGTTAAAACAGAGCCATCGACTTCTAACCCTACTCGGACAAAATGGTTATGTTCCTTCTCTAGTATCGCTGTATCAAAGTGGGGAACGATGCCTGGTGAGGTTGCATGATGAGGTGGAAATTTGCTTCCTGCAGGGACTTGAAGACCTCAAGGGTATCGCAGCGCAGAAGATCAAGTTAGAAAAGGAGGAAGCGGTTATAAAGGCGGATATCGAAGAAAGCATTAAAATATCTACGGCAACAGCAGCCCAGGAGTTAGACAAGGCTATACATGGAATCCGTATGGATCGGCTTTACCAGAAAAAAATAATATAATAGTACTGTCACCCACTAGATTATATACAGTGGGGCATGGGGCTTAGGTAATCCTGCCGTTTAATTGACAAGAGCTAAGCTCGCTTTTTATTGTATTAATGTTAAGTTTCTTCAGCACTTTCCATTCTTGGGAGGTAGCAAACACTTAAGCGGCTGGGGGTTAAGGTTAGGTTGGGTTTATATACTCTAGGGCCGACTTAATGCTGCTTTCTTTTTCACTAAACACAACCAATGTATATCAGGCTATCGTAGCTAATAGAAAATGTTGCTTAACAGGAAATGTCTCCTGCAGCCGATGCCATCCACATACTCCCCCAATCATGGCACTCCAAGCCACTACCAAGAGGAGTATCTACTAAACGATAAGATATAGCACCTTCCGGTTGCATTTGATCGTCGACTGCGATTCTTATGCCACCTGGTAGATGGCCTTTGAGATTGACAATCTTCTCCTTTATGTCTGTATAATAAAGGGATGTGAGTTTGCATTTATGATCGAAAAGTGCAAACGTGCGATATTGTGTGAAGGTTGGATATGGTTTCCCCGTTGCCATATAGAGTACATTGCCCTTCCTCTGCAAAAGTGCAACGAGGCCAATTCCAGACTGGGGTGCGCTGGTTAAGATGACCATGGACTTCGCCAGTTTGAGTTATCGGTGTGGCAATAGCGCCTAGGAGACTCAACGGGATAAAGGCAAGAGAAAGTATATATTTTAAAGATAGATGCATGTTTGTGATTTTCAACTATTCACAAGAGATGAATATAGGTAGCCTAAAGAAAAGATTAAGATTTAAAGTTCATAGAAATATTCAGAATCGTAGAGCTTACATATTTAAATATATATTATAAAGTATGGCTGCTATTTATGAATTCTTAATACTGATGGGAGAATTGTTCGTTGGTTAGAAAACACCAGACTGTAAATCGCCGTTTTTGTTCGGTGGCTTGCTGCGCCCTGATTACTACAGGGGTGTTAGAGCGTATCTTGCGCTGTTTGGAATCCTGTAACATATGCTTACCAACAAACCCACGCTTCTCAGCCTCATGATCCAGACAAGCCCCAGGAATTGGGGGCATGTCGGAGCAATCATATCTCGTACACGGAGCTGCGTATCATAAAACCGATGCTTCTCGCACACGCTGACAGCGGACCTTATTCTAACCGCATATCCCACAAGCTTCTGGATACTATTTATATGTTCCAGACCCCATCATCATACGAATCATTCACCGCATGACTTGTATATGGGGTCTGCGGCCAACTCAAGACGGAGAAGCCACAAGCCACCAACAAAGATGCTAAAAAGGGGAAAAGAATAAGCTGATAAGCGTTTGGTTCTGGATGGAGTAAGGTTAGCAATAAACTAACAGATAATTAATAGCTTAAAAGGGGACTGTATTTCCGCCATTATAATATAATAATATAATATTCGACTCCACGATATAAGAACGCTAGAAATCCTGCAATATTAACCAGCCTTTCTTACTATTGCATTATGAGAGTATCGATTATTATCTTATGCTGGGCCCTTGTGCCAGATTATACTCTTGCTTCTATTCTTCAACCCCTGTCTAATGGCACTACATATAAGTCCATTTCCTCAGAGGAAATGTGGCGAAAATAGGTACAGTAAGGGTGCAGCTATTGGTATGTCTTGTTAAACTGGCATTCGTGAGGACCCTGTTAATATATAGTAATATAGATATATTGGAGTCAAATACCACTCTCTCCGTTCAGAATCGGCCACGAAGTCGATTCGATTTTGGAATGCATGGCCAATCAACATTGAAGTGGTGGCCGGAACCCCAGGCATGGGCTTTGGACTTTGGGAACTCGTTACATCTTGTCGGGCATACGCTAAGTCCGAAGATGTCGAGCAGAATAGGTACTCATGCATTAAGGGTGCAGTATTCACGGTTCTGGCAGCTCTAGCCCTAAGAAGGGGTTATGGCGAGATGTCGATCGCCCTTGCCAAAAGCCTTGATACAAAAGCTAGGGTAACGGCAGGCGAATTACTTGGCGAGCTCGTGGAGATGCATGATTGGAACCTTGGGCCCAATGTAAGGAACCCCAATGAATTCCCGCGATCCGTTAAACTCCATCGTCGAATGGAGGATATTTTAACGCAGCAACTTGGCCATGAAGTTCGGCATATTGGCATGTGGAACGAACCAAAGCTTAACCCACTCTCGAAGCGACAAGAGAAGCAACACCCAGTCTTTGCACTTCAACATGGCAGTCAAGACCTCCATATCGCAATCATGGATATCGATCCAATCACTATGGAAAGACGTGTTAAATTAGGCTACGGCCCTGGACCACGAACAAAACTTAACGAGAGACGCCTTCAGAGCCGTGACGGGGTTGAGAAGATATATAATCAGCAATACTTCGACAGTGGCGGCCTGGATGCCAAGGCGATGATGAACAGCGAGATTAACGATCTGCCGGAGTTTAGCTATAAGAACTTAAGGTGGTTGTACGATGAAGTAGCTTGTTCTATCGAGATCCCTAGCGAGAACAGCGACTACAAAGGGTTTCAGTGGAATATACTGGATTACTATAATCGTTTAATTATGGCCCAAGGAGCTATTGCTGCGTTCGGGCCCTCAAAGGAAACAGGAATCAATCATAGGGTGGATTACTTATGGGTTCAACCTGAAATATCACGAGCAATGTATGGTCGGCGATGAATGGGGCACCAGGTTCCATCTCGATAAATATCTTCATAATCAATATAGCATAAGCCGAAGAGAGGATAACTATAGCTATTACCTTTGACATAGAAATATAATAGGCACAGCGACAAAGATACAAATCCCTAAGGCACCTAATAAAAGACGGCCTGCTTCAAAAGACTCAGGCCGCCCCAGCCCACGACCATATAATTTAGGTAGATAGGATAGGCCTTCCAGATATTCATCCCCTGCATGAATATAATTGAGCTCCAGCACCGAATAGCTTGAGCCCGGGTGGGAAGCCCCAAACACTCGTCAGATTGAGTTCGAGCGTCAAGGTCTAGGGTACTGATCAGCTACTTCCCAGGCGAATGGGACCAATTAGGGCACTAAGACTCACTTGTCTCTGTAGAGTGGGCATGTTTTGACGCCATTCTATGAATTGACGATGGATATATAAAAGAATATAATTTTAATGGTTTCTATAGTGAAGTGAACTCTTGAGCATTATGTTTAAGCTGATTAGGCCGAAGGTGCTATTCGGATGGGAGCCAACGGGCGGCATGATGAGAAAGTTGGTAAAGGGGCTGATGCATTAATTTATAGCGATCTATGGATTGACGTCCTGCGGCTTAGGTTACACAGCCTCAACAGGGGCTTTGGGGGTGATAACCAACAGGCTGTTGGTTCGTAGGAGGATACAGCAGGATAACCTGTGCTGGCGTTAGGCAGGAAAACGTGGGATGGATCAACTTAACGTCCGGTGGCCGATTTGCAGGATCAGGGTTATCGGCAGATTAGTCATGGTCCTATGGCCAGCGCTAACCGCTACGTTGTCGAACCGCTAACCGCCAACCTTAAAGCGTGAGGAAAGAGCAGCTATTAAGGTTACTCTGGATTAAAATGGCAGGTATACAAGGCATAGGGTGAAATAGTATTCTAACAGCTATCGGTAAGTGCTAGTTATGAGTGAAAAGGTTGATAGAAGCGAGCAGACCAAGCATATAGGGTAGGTAAATTTCTGACCCTGACCCTAACCTAACCCTGACCTTGAGGATCTTTGGCCCTAGGGTCTGCAGAAGAAGTTTGGTTAAGGGTACAAAGAACAGGGTTGAAGGCCGAGGTGGGCCAGGGTTACTAGCTAAGGTTCTTGTTAGACTGAAAAAGACGAAGAGTTTAAGAGAAGGTGGGTTAAGTTCTCTAATCACTGAGGAAGGAGGAGTTGTAGGAAGTTGTAGGAAGTTTTTCACAAGCTACTTTTTGCTGTCTGTTGTCTGTTGTCTGTTGTCTGCGGTTGAGTCTCCTAGTGTCACGCTGCCCTAGCTTGTCTAAGCGCTTCTCCCAGTTGCTTGTTGGTGCCTGTTTGTTCTCGCTATCTAGTCGCTGTTTTCTACTCTTTCTTGTCTATCTTCTGTTCTCTGCTCTGTTCTCTGCTCTGTTCTCTGCTCTGTTCTCTGCTCTGTTCTCTGCTCTGTTCTCTGCTCTGTTCTCTGCTCTGTTCTCTGCTCTGTTCTCTGCTCTGTTCTCTGCTCTGTTCTCTGCTCTTTGTTCTTTACCTCCCGCTTTAGCCTGTTAACCTTTTCCCACCAGTCCTTTCTGTTCTAGATCGGTTGTCTGTTGTCGTCGCCTGCAACCTGCTTAGCTTTCTTTTCCGTTTGCTCTTTCTAAGTTGCTACTGTCCGCCAGGTGTGGTTGGCCATCTGCCGTCTGCTTTTTGCTTCAGGGTCTTTACTAAGCACTCTCGGCCTCTGCTGGTTACTACTTTGCTAGTCACTGGTTTCCACTTGTTTGAAGCCTAGAACCTTAAGGCTACCTGATCTTTCCTACCTGGGTGGTCTCCACTACGCGCTTACAAGTAACCGACTGTTTGCGTCTTTGCTTTTCGGTCTCCACTCGTTACCCTCTGGCGGTCCCTTGTTGCTGGTCGTTTAAGAAGGCCGAAGCCTACGACTTCTTACAAGGGCGAGAAGCAAACAACAGACAGTTAAAGGCGGCTACTAAACGGCAAAAAGCGGAAAAGTAGCGTGAAGAGAGTAGAAAGGGTGAAACTGCAGGCCTAATCTTGGCCTTAACCCTACGCGTAACCCTACCCGTAGCCTTAGCCCTAACCCAACGGAAATTAGGGTTAGGGTTAGGGTTAGGGTTAGGGTTAGGGTTAGGAGTTAGGGTTAGGAGTTAGGGTTAGGGTTAGGGTTAGGGTTAGGGTTAGGGTTAGGGTTAG